>CM029606.1:69503511-70949999 GCA_017311375.1 Mytilus coruscus
GCTAATTGTCAATATCATGGAGGAGAATAATTTTTCATAATAAAAGAAATGGTATTTAAAGTTTGAAAAGAAATATTCACCTTTTGAAGTCATGTTGAAATGCAGCATGACTTTGCGACTAAATAGGTGGCAACATTGAAATAGGTAACCACAGTTTGGAAACACTTTGTTGTCTTTAGCGTGATATAAACGAACTAGATATATGTTTAAAAACGTGTTAGACATATTAAATGTGTTAAGAAGTTTAATCTCTTGATTATTCGAATGAAAGCTGTTTTGAGTGTTTTCAACATATGCTTTTAAAACTCAATTGCAGGTAATTGTGTATGTAAAACATTATTAGTAGTTGTGTTATTAAATAAATAATAGATTAAATACTCTTTCTGACCTCATAAGATTATTCGCTGTTTTAGGTAGTTTTCGTTTGCATGCTGTGCTGTGTTTTGTAGACTGTTGTTCATCTGTTGGACTTTTATTTTATTTTGTTTGTGGTTTTATCTTAGTTTCTTTGAATCATGGTTTGAGATTGTCCCTTTGGTATCATTTGACTTTAAAGACATTATGTTGCAGTAATGAAAATTGCCTCACAATAAAGTAAAGAAGATTTAACGCAATAAGACAAATATCCGCGAAAATAAGTATATTTGCTGACGGTGTTATGTATAACCAATTCGTAATTATGATACATTTAACCAAAAACTTTCATTAATAAAAGAGAGGCGAAAGATATCAAAGGAAAATTAAGAATCATTATTTGAAAACAAACTGACAAAGCGGGAGCAAAACAAAAACTTAAATCGAGAAAGGACAAGCAAGACAGTATACATGGTATACAAAACACAACCTATGAAACTAAAGATTGAGCAACACAGATCCCACACAAAACTGGGGTGATTTCATGTGTTCAAGAGAGGTAAGCAGATCTTGTTCCACATGTGGCACCCGTCTTGTGGCTCATGTAATTACTAACTCGGCGATAAGTCTAATTAGGTAGGTGACATTCGAGTCACAGGACGGTATTGTGGTTATTTCGATTGGAACATATCCGTCGTCATTTTTGGATCAGATATTCCAAAACGGTTAACCAACTTGTAATGGCGTCCATAAAATTTTCAAAGGGATGATTTCAACTTTGCATTTTGAACTCTGGTGTAGTAGCTCCTTTGTGAGAAGCGACCCACTATCAAGGAAATCATGAAAGTAAATCCAAGCTCTGGAATAATCTATCAACTGGGAGATATATTCTCCATATCCAGGTGTTGCTGGAATGTTTCTACATAGAAATAGAAAGTTCATAATTGGGAACTAAAATCATTTCTTTTGTGTCAAATTTCTTCCCAACCAACCCTTATCGTTGATTTGTAGATTTAGGTGAAGATATGTTGTAGAACTCACTGTATCTGTTGTGTCTTTTGTTTATTCAATTTCGATGAGATATACTCGTTGTCACGAACTTTGCATTATTCAGTGAAAGGACATCATTTATATAGGTGAAAGTGAAATTTAAAGATAAGGTTTTTTTATTCGTCCTAATAAGCTCTTGCATGAATTCAGCCTCGTGTGAATAAAGGAACAAGTCATTCAAGATATGGAAGAAGTCTAGTTGTAACTAGAATTACTGCGAGCTAATGGATTTTTTTCTACAAAAATATTCTTTTTCGATGAATTAATGCATTTAAACAATGAACAATGCAGTTTAAGCAGCCAAGAAGACAAGTGTTCTAATGTGTATACTGGTATTTGAATTCTTTAAAATTTCAATATTCACTAATTTATTTTTTATTTATTTTTGTCTTTATTTTCAAGTTCTTTTTTATGGTTGACATTATATAAATAAAAGGTGTTTTCACTACATAAATGTTTACAATGAAATTACAAATCAAACAATAAGAAACGTTGAAAGATGTTTATTTCAGTCTGGCAGTTACACTGAAATGCAGTCAACTTTAGCGTTTGATAGTTCATTGATAACATTCTGGCGTATCACAAATAAACAACTTGTAACGTCTCATTTCATTGGCCGAAAGATTTAAATACAACAACAACAATCGTAGTGTGCACGTGAATTGACACAGGTGACTGACTATGGAATGTACTATGTTACTACGAACGTAAAAACAAGGATTTGACAATGTATAGTTTACAAATCTTTGGTCAAAAGAATTGAATAAATGTTTTGTGAATTTCAAATAGTTGTGTCGAAATATTATACTGCAGCAACATAATTATCTTGTACCGCATTATGAAATATATAAGGATAAAATTAAATGCATGTGCCGCTTTTATACGGACGATCAAGGAACCACTTTTAATGTCTTTCAATGTCGTAGTTACTTATAATAAGGATCTCATAATACTGATCCATTACGATAATTACATTAATTTATGATGGGTTGCACATTCCTCTTTTAGTGTTTTCATGCTATAAAACGAACATACAGAACGTTACACAGTAGCTAAGCGTTTGGTCATTCAGAAATTACGTATCATAAACGGAGCAAATTGTCCCCGAAATATAGTAACAAAAGAACAATAATCGTATCATTTGTACACGTGAATGAAGACGTAGTATGCAATGTACTAGCATGGTCACCACGAAATTCAAATGAATTCAGTGAAGGCATGTTGGTGTAAAAAGGATTAAAACTTTACATCGGCGAAAATTTTTTCTTTTGTATGTGTGGAACTAAAAAAATAAATAAATACTTGTGAGAAATATCGTAGTTTATAAGGAACAATATAAATCTACTGTTTTCGATTTTAATTGACTGAAAACTTATCTTTTAATGTCATACCGTAAGAATAGTGATTTGCATAACATTGTTGAACTATCCGCCAAAGTGACGTGTAGTATGCATGCGTATTTAAAATGAAATACAAAATCATACATGTAAGATAAACTGATAAACGAAATATTAAGAAATTATTTATAAGGATGACTGAATGCATGTACAAGAAGGGACCCACCTTTTTATCGATACATTTAATGAATAAACACGCTTTTAAAGTCATATGAAACGAGTGACTGGTGAAAAATAATGTTTATTCAATTATTGAACCAATGCATGTATTTATCATAAACTTAGTCTTCTGTGCACAATGTTATCATTTTTTACGCAAATATATCGTATAATCGTCAATTATTTTTTCTATATGTCTGTTATAATGTGAAAATATGGCGGCTAATTATTTGTCGTGTTTTGAAGCTGAAGATTACCGATTGTCACCTTATAGTAAACAATCAACAAAGAAGCATGGATATTGAGCACGTGTATAACATGTACAATCAGATAATAGTTTATTTCAATGAGAGATCCATGCGTATTGCGATCACCGGATTTTTACGAGACGAGTCACGCTAAGGTCACTTTGCATACGGAAAATATGTCGGCGAATTGTTTCCTGGATGCAAGTAATTAAAAAAAGTAAACTTTATCTAAATGAAGCCAATGATAGAATTTTCTTCAGAAAAAAGTATATGTACATAGGTTTTATAGTGAAAACTATCCATTTAGTTATAAAAAACATATGCATCATTTTTTTTAAATTTTGAGGTTTCATATGACTTTAAAAACTGATTGTTTTCTATGTAACTATTTAAATATTTACAATATATAGTTTACGTTCATTTTTCAACCGAGAATAGCAAAACAGTTAATTATAAAATTCATTAAGTATATCGCTGGGGTTTATAAAGTACATTTCCTCCACTGTGCCATGGTTTGCCATCTCCATTTTTCTCTAAACAAGGTATGGTTGGTTACATGTTCTGAATTTAATTAGAATTTCGGGATTTTTTCTCAAAATTAAGTAAAATGAATCAGAAAAAAATCACACTATTCTTAGTCGAATACCTAAAACTTGCGAAAGATATGAAAAGGCAGGATGAGCAACTTGGCAAAAAAGGCCGGATGACGATTTACAATGTATGTAAAAAAAAATCCAGACAAACTAATAAAAAAGGCAGGACCAAATAGACTGAAAAATAAAAAGACAGGACAGAGATTACAACTTAAAAAAAGAACAAAATGTTTCATCCAAGGCCCCACTAGCTCCCATCAAATTAAAATGGTAGATTTCTTAATCCAGAACCAACTGAGAGGAGATAGTTGAATTAAATATTTCGATGTGAAACCTGTTAAGATTTTAAAGTTTAAAATTTCACTATTGCACAAAATTATGAATTCAATGAATTTTACATGCACATGTATATAAAAGCTAGAATTGCTATGGGATAATCAAGAACACAATCATGTACGTGAATACGACGATGGAAGGTTATAACAACCTTGACCGGTTACGTGAATACTGATCAGTCCATTCAACTTATAGTACGCGTGTTCTATTTTCGCAGGTGTGAGGTCGAAGGTTTGAATTGACCAATGAAAACGATCGTTCCTTTACGAATTAATCTAATAAAGTTTGTTTGACTGATTACGTCGCACTACCTTTCGCTAAGCTTTGTCGCATTTAAGTGTACAATGCACATTGCAATGTCGCAGTTTTGCCCCCTTTAATTTCAAGAAATAGTATGATGCTCGCATATATTTTTGTATTAAAAATTTTTCAAATTCTTAAGAATTTGTTTCTTCAATCTTATAATGACCACATACAATGTTTAAAAAGGAAGAAGTGCTTAAAAGCAGTGTTTCCGTAGATGACGGTATTTTGGGCAACTGTATGTTGTTATGATTTGCTGTTTGATTAGAAGTTAAAATAATTATAGGAAATTGATGATGTCAAAAACTTCTTAAATACCCATTACAGGGTTATTTGGGTTATGGAGCAAATTGAGCAATACAATATTTATCGTAATGTTTACAATATAAAAATAAGGAGATTTGGTATGATTGCCAATGAGACAACTATCCATCAAAGTTCAAATAAAGTGGATGTTAGCAATTATAGGCAACCGTACGGCCTTCAACCACGAGAAAAACCCATACCGTATAGTCGGCCTTAAAAGGCCTCGACATGAAAAATATGAAACAATTCAATTGAGAAAACTAACGGCCTATTTATAACAATAAAAGTTTGTTTTATACATTCGAGATCAAATATGTTTGGAAAGCCAATAGAATACAAAAGTGTGAGAGCATTAAACAATTTTCTCATAAAGATAACAGTCATTAAATGTCAACTTTGCTCGACGGTGTGGTATCCTGGGTGTATACCCATGGCTTAATTTTGTGAAATGAATGTTGAAATATATAATACAATTCTTGATAATACATAAATACTTCTAACTGCTGCTTATTTGCACAATCTATTTAACATTTTCTACATACAACGTATGGAATGAATGATAAAAAGTATTGTTTGAAAACAAACGATGATAGATAAGGGAAACGTTTTGAGTTTTTGACAGTTTCTGAAAAAATGATCTGTAAATCAAATATGAGCAATTCGTCACATTACTATCCTTTTAATACAGGTTTATTAGATAGTTATTCTTAACGAAAATACAGAAGATATACACTATGACAACCACAAACACAGTTCGTTATCTGGGACAAGGTTCATGATTGTTTTAATGTAGTTACCAAAATGAGAATGACACTATTTATTTCGAGCATTCCAAGCGCTTTTCTGAATTTATTTTCAACAGGAACGCTTAAGCCCAATCATTTGAGTGCCAAAAATGTATAAGACCTAACCGCATTAAGACCTGTATAAATCAAAGTGTAACAAAACTGCAAATTTTAATGGTTATAGTTCAATGTTATTGTAAGTGTATTGTGATTGTAACAAAACTAGTTAAGGATGTGTGAAATGATGACTATAAAAATATTAGTTACATCAAACTTAAGTTTTCCTTTCATGTATCGCCAGTCTACAAAAAAAAAAAAAAAAAAAAAACAAAAAAAACAAAAAAAAAAACAAAAAACCGGCTGAACATATTTAGCAGACATTTTAACATTGACACCTTGGATTTGTTTATCTTGGAAACGTATAATAAAAGTAAAATAACAAAATACCGAACTCCAAGGAAACTTCAAAACGAAAAGTCCCTTATCAATTGGCAAAATCAAAAGCCCAAAACATCAAACGAATGAAAAAACAACTATCATATTCCTGACTTAGTACAGGCATTTCCTTACACTACAAACCAGTAAAAGTGTGAAATGGCCTATATCTGTACTCGACGGTACTGATTCTTACTCGACCAGTCTGAATGGGTCTGAATTTTACTCGATATTACTCGACCCAAATCTTATCCATACTCGACTGTATAGATTTGTACTTGACCCTTATCTCTGCCTTTGAAAAAAGTCTGAACTATTACTCGACAGTCATAACCCATTCTCGACCTGTACCCGACCAGTTCTCGACCTATTTTTTCAGTCTGAACCATACTCGACCAAAGGTTTGAGCCAAACTTTACCAAAGTCTGACCATTACTCGACCAGTCTGAACCATACTTGACCAAATTACCTCTACTTTTTTTTCTACTAATTTTAACTTTTTATATAACTTTCTTTTTAACTGACATGACAACAACCTCAATAAAGTAAAGATATATTTACAGATTTTTACAACCTTACATGATTATCAGATTTATCAAATCAAATTATCGAGATAGTCAAATTATCCAATTTTAAAGTCTGAGTCTTGGTTAAAAAAAAGAGTTTCTTTTACCTGAAAAACACACCTGTACTGAAGGTAATAAAACTTATTAAAGTGCATCTTGTTTGCCATGTGTTTTTTTTTTTTTAACAAATTTACTCAATTAACCTTTATTTTTCAATAAAACTACATAGGTTTCATTGTAACATACAATAGTTATATAACTATCTTTTAACTGACGTAACAACTGCCAACATAATTGTTTAACCTTATATCAGAAATAAATCTATTCTAATTATCATTTGGCATATTTACACACATATATATATATATATATCTAAAAGGAATAAAAATTAAAGAAAATATTTAAAATTGTTCTCCTGATCAGGGTAAATTATAAAGTAATACAAACCTCTTGCTTCGGGCACTCGTTAAAATGAGCACACCTGGTTAGAGAGTAAAATTTTTTAAATAACATCCTTTGAAAAATTAAACGACATCCTATAAAACTTAAATCACAAGGCCTTTTGACTTCACTAGAAAAATAATACACGAGTTAAAAGAAAAAAAGGATTTTCTTTATACCTGTAAAACCCACCTGTACTGAGGTAATTAAACCTTATTCAGGTGCTTCTTGTATCCCATGTCTTTAATTCTGACAAAATTTTCATAATCAACCTAATTTTTACTGCATCTTTCGAACACAATTACTTGTTTAAAAGGTTATCAAGGATTGCTATGGAAGTTCTATAATATTAAGTTCTTGGTGTTACAAAACAAAGATGTGATTTTTAAAATTTATTAAGTTGCTTTATATACAATATATAAAAAAAAATGTTCACTGCTTTATTAACTAAACTCGACTGACACCATAAATTTATACCAGGTTTAAGTTAGTGATGAAAATTTTCCAGTAACCATAAATATATCTCAAACAATCAAAAAAGTTTGAATACCATCTAGAACATATGAATAATGGTCGAAAGTTATAGTATTTTTATGTACATAATGTACATAATGCAATGTGAAAATGATCATGTATATACAAATTCTTTTAAACGAAAACTTAATTTATTACATGATATTTTTAATCCGACCAGAAATCACTGCCTTTCATCATCTTGTTTCTATTCTTATTTTAGAGGTGATATACATTGTAAATACATATAGATATATTTATAAGTGTTGATGAATATGGTGTTGATTGTGAAATTCTGATTTTAATGCTATATTAAATACATTTTGGATTTCAAATTGTTGTTCAAATTTCTAGTTAAAGGAAATAACTGTTATTAAAAAGAGTTCCTAAATTGATAAAATGCAATAGATATATACAGAAATAGGTCTACGTTAGTTACGACGAGTTGGTCGAGTATGGTTCAGAATTGGTCGAGTATGGTTCAGACTAGGTCGTGCATGGTTCAGACTTGGTCAAGAATGGTTAAGACTTGGTCGAGTATGGTTCAGACACTTATAAAATTGTTAAGTAATGGTCGACTAAAGGTCGAGTACAAGTTCAGACTGTCAAGTATTGTTTAGACTACAGTCGAGTAATATCGAGAAAATTTCAGACCAATTCAGACTGGTCGAGTAAAAATCAGTACAGTCGAGTACAGATATATGCCATTTCACACTTTTACTGGTTTGTAGTATTATGTAGAAAATTGTGGATTAAACCCGGTTTTATAACTGGTTAAACCTCTCATTTGTATCACAGTTGCATTTATCAGTGTTCAAATATAATAATTATGTCTGGTGTGTTTGACTACAAGAACAAAAGCTGCTTGTGGTCCTGCAAGCTCCTGCAAGTCCTGAGTAACGGAAGGATTGTGTTTAGGATAGTAACTATCAAGGAAATTCGTAATTTCATCGATACAACTTAATATAAATGTTTAGAATATCATTCATTTATCATTATAACTGATTTTACTGATTATACCACTACAAAAGTCCAATAGTCTGAAAAACCATTTTTGTCTGAATTTGCATGAATTTGACTATTTTGCATAATATAAACAAGTGTTCAACAAACCGGAAGATGACGTGATAAGTTTTGGTCAAACTTATCAACATCCGTTCATTCATTCACGTCGGTGGTGATATGTCAGGGTGAAAGTTATTAAGGCCGGGTTAACGTATTTGGTGTCACAAAGCCTTGATATTCAATTTTATTAAGAGCTGAGCAATGAGACGACGGATAACGATTGAAATTGACACTGCATAAATTGTGTGGTCACCATAACGAATTGGTTGACCGATTCGATTAATCGGGGTCTTATTTCACTAGCGACAAGATTGTTTTAGCATAAAAGTATTAACAAAATTACGGAACTCCAAAGAAAATTGGAAAGGGGCGAAGTCCATAGAACTAACAAAATCAAACATTCAACTATATCAACCAACGGAACGAACGGAAAACAACTGTCATGTTTCTGACTTGGCACATGCATTTTTGAGGAAAATGATGAGTTATACATAAATAATTTTATAGCTAGCCAAAAGTCGTCTGATCTGCAATTATACCGATTGTGTCCTATCTGTGATTGCAATATTTTGGTCAAATTTATATTGGTACGGCAAGAAATCTAATGGGTTGCGAAGCGACTCATCCCGCCTCGCTGAGGCCGTTACTTGGCAGGGGTTTGGGGGGGCGCTCAAGGTCTCCAAGAAATTTTGGGATGAATGGTGCAAAATCCTGCATTATGACCGTCTCCTGACACTTAAATGTCATTCCTGAAAACCCTATTTTTATGAGCATCATTTTGACTTATGCACTGGTGGATCCAGGGAGGATGGGGGAGGGGGTCCGGGGGTTTGAACCCCCTTATTTGACGATCGATGCTTTTGAATAAGGACATATGGTTGGAACCCCCCTTTATCCTGGGTTGGAACTTCTTTTTAAAAATGGCTGGATCCGCCCCTATTATGACATGTTTTTTAAGTGAACTTATAGAAAATATAGAAAAAAGAATTTGAAATGTGAAATGTGTCAAAAAAGACAAGAATCCAACTGGATAGAAAAGTGGAATATCTTAGCTAAAATTATTACTTTCACTTTGTGTCGGACACCTTGCTAGGGTTCTATGCGTGCTCCTCCTTGGAAATTTTAAGAAAGAAAAATGGGTGCAATTCTGTATACCGGTTGCGGGCAATTACGAACATTATTTTAGACTATCAAATCTTCACTAAACGTAGTCAGGGGGTTAATGGAACTATGATCAGAACGTTGAACAGATTATCAAAATTCCTTGTACAAAGACCGAGAAATAAATGACCTGCGGAATTTCTCATACAATATCAAGTTTGGGTAAGACAAGCATTGACATATGAGGAAAACTGTGACACTGCGAACAAATCTATTTTCATTGTGAATATAGTCACACTGCCATAACGACAAATGAGTTCATATGACAACGTTAGAATTTTTGACTTGAACTATAGTAGCAACATAATGTTTAATGTTCAAACAACTGAAATCAAACGAAGTTAGAACATTTTCAGCTGATCCAGAGAGAGACGTCTTAAATTCACCATCATTTCTAAAGGCATCGTGATTAATGTAGAAACTTGCATTCACATAAATTTCAGCTACTCACACAAATCGTAAATCTCAGGCTAATGTTTTTATTATCTACATAAAAAAAAAAAAAAAAAAAAAAAAAAATAGCAATGTGCATAAAGGTAATTTTTTATTAAATAAAAAAAAAAAAAGAGTTGGATGTGTTGTGAGAATATAATGGAATAACATTTTCCTATAGCGTTAAACGGGTTTGTTACTCGTATTAGGACAGCCCTGGCTTCAGCAACTCATTTTTTTTATTTTTGTTGTCAGTGACAAAAAAAAAAAATCAAAAATCAAAACTGAAAATGAGTCACTGAGGCCAGGGCTGGTCTATCATTATGTACTTTTCTTTCTAAGGATCAGGCAAAGAGTGACACATCGACTATTGAGACTGCTGGAAAATTATATCCACAACGTATATTCGTAACGCTTGCTTTCAGATTTTTGCGTCACGGAACGCTTACTTTCAGCTTTTTTTCGCTATCACACAGTAGATTGTAAATTTGAAGAGGATGAATCTCCGATATCATGGTAAATAATATACAACCAAGTGCCTCACGGAACTTTTGCATATTTGGTCTTTTACTTTTTTTGTAAAATTTACTTACAAAGCGTGTAAAATGTATTTAAAATTTTCACACTTTTTGTTAATGACGAAAAATTCGTACATTTCAAATCATAAGAGTGTTAAATTACAAGAGAAAATTACTCGCATTCTGTTGTTCGTATGTTTTGTTCAAAATGAAACTTTCTTTGCGAAAACTCTTTAAACAGCGGAGTTGAGGACTGCTTAAGTGTTTATAATCAAGCATTGATTTAACGGTTAAATTTGACATTTTCCGACCAATTTATAGTGTCAAGAAATGTGTGTTTGGTGTTGTTTAAGTCGGTTTATATTTCCATCGTCCTGGTGACTAGAAGCAGAACGATGTGAAGTTTTACCATAATGATAACTTATGAATAATTACCTGTAATACATAGGAAGCTGCATTATACAGGCAGCTGACATCGCCCTTCGTCTTCACAGCTACAAATCGTTGATTTGTCTCTGTCGTGGGAAGGTGGGCGGTTATTAAGATTTGAGACAACTCATCTATTGTATTTTCATGATTACTTTAACTGTGTGGTGTGTGCAAAGTGACTGACACTATTTGTGTTGCAAATAATTGCCTCACAACGTTTATTCCACCGTCTGAAATTGCTAAATTTAGTTCTTCCATGCCACTGAGTCATAGTTTTCATACATAAAAAGTTATTTAACTGATGTTCTGAAATCTATATGTTTATACCAGAACAGTTATAGAAGGCCCTAGAGGATGCTTTTGATTGTGCTATGACTGTTCATGACCATGATCTATCAAAATATTTTGCTAGATTAGATTTATATTCTTATAAGTAAAATCATGCCGTTCTTTGATTAGTACCGGGTCATGTTCGATAACTCTTATAACGTATATCGTATATAACAGTTATACTATTTAACGAAGTTGTCCCGGTATTAATGAATGTATGCCGTATATTGCTTATTACTCATAAATGGGATTTTCTATCTTTGTTAATTCCTGTAAAAACCTTGTTTTCTTTGTTCCTGTGCAAAAAGCTATATAGAAATAAGAAGATGTGGTATGAGTGCCATCGAGACAACTCTCCATCCAAGTCACAATGTGTAAAACATAAACCATTATAGATCAAAGTACGGCCTTCAACACGGAACCTTGGCTCACACCGAACAACAAGCTATAAAGGGCCCAAAAATGACTAGTGTAAAACAACTCAAACAGGAAAACCAACGGTCTAATCTAAATAAAAAAAAAAAAAAAAAAAAAAAACGAGAAACGAGAAACACTTATGTACCACATCAACAAACGACATCCACTGAACAACAGGTTCCTGACTTAGGACAGGTGCAAACAGATGCAGCGGGTTTAAAAGTTTTAACAGGCTCCGACGTTCATCCTAACCTTAAACAGTAGTATAACATTACAACATAGAAAGACACACTATAAAATATCAATTGAAATGGCTTAACTCGATCAAAAGAAATACAATGTAAGTAAAAATACACTGAACGAATAAATTTGATATATGACACAATATAAACACAATATGTAAAACAATGTCAAAAAGACAACTATAATCTAGGACAACATGGCGTTAAATAGAATAACATAAACAGGTAACTTTAAATATATTATAATTTGTAGTTAGGAGTACGGAAATATTTTTTACAAAATAAATTTGATGTTCAGAGTACGAGAACAGAAGTGAAAATTTATCGTCATACTACATACTTGTCAAAGGTGGTATATATAAAAATAGTGAGACGAAATTTAACACAAAATAAGTAAACATTGAATAACAAAAATGCATTACACATTGTGTCAACAGGTCTAATTAACACAAAAGTACGATTTGAGAGTACTGGCAGTTACTGAAAGCTAGTTAAAAGCCAAAAACAATTAATAATAAAAAATCATGCATCAGAGACTAAAATCAATCAAAACACATCCAAGAGATTTAGTGTTTTAACGCAATGGACAGCCAAAGAAGACATGAAAGTATCGACAGGCAGTAGGATTACTAGGATTTAACCTTATAAAACTATGTATAATGTTATATATAGATAAAGCAATCTCTATACAGAAAATAACCGTGGATGTGTAATTATACATCTCAAAAATAGTTCGAAAAGAATACAAATATAGTTATATTTTAATTTATCGATGACAAAATCGATATTTGTGCCAATATAAACAATATTCAAAGATCTTACTACAACATTAATAATATAACCTTTACAAATAAGTTTGAATAAAGGTTCAATGAGTTTACTCGGATCACATAGTGATTTTTGCGCATTTAGTACAATATCACCGTAAAATTAAGGATGTGAAATGCCGTTTTTAATAAGTTTTCTACAGGTACAGCCGAATGTACTTATCAAATATTTGTATCTAAGAAAGAATTTAGTAACAGCTTTAAGTAATTAATGGTTACGAAATCCCTGACTTAAAAAAATTTACCAGTGATGCATTGATTATGTTCGTTTAAATCTATGAAAGAAATGAATTCAATTCTTTAAATGATACCATAAAAACAGCTAGTCTTTAATTTGTTTTAAAATAGATAGAATAAATAAAATAAATTCTGCTAATGTTTTTTTTAAAATGCCAATTTTGCAAAGACTTATGTGGAAAAAGAATAGTAATATTACTCCCATAAAAACCTCATGCGTCCGAATTGTATTCTATTCCAACCCGCATCGGGAACGCATAAAGAAAAAAAAAAAACTAAAAAGCTTGATGAACGAATACCGAGCCATAACAAGATTCATTTGATCAAAAAGGAAAATAATATAACAAGGGAAAATATAAGGAACAATTAAAGTATATATAATGGTTCAGCACCAATAATCTATAACATAAGACCGTCCTGTATCATTTGTGAAGAAGACACTAGTTATTTATCAAATAGGTCTTGGTACTTTCCGATGAACACTTGATAAAAAGGATGAGATGCTTTCTAACAAAACACTGGTTCATTAATTGCTCAGGCACATATGACGTTTAACACAGTCTGAGAATACGTAGCAGCTGCAAGTTGAGAAATGTATACTCCAAACGTGGGTGAAATAGGGATATTGCTGCTAAGATGAGGAAGGAAATTTATAACATCAAAATTGATATCGTCTTGTTTGTCATAGATTCTGGTACTGAGATCCCGCAGTATTCAAATGCAATGTACAAAACGTATATGTTTAGATAATGTTTATGTGTTTTTTTAACTAAAAATCTCTAATGGTTTGTTAATGAAAAATACATCATCAATATACCTATATCTGAAATCAAATGATCAATATTCTTTGTTCTTCTTGTTTTTAACATGAATCAAAAGGGATGCCGACTCATAGGAAATAAAATAAAGGTCAGCAAGGAGAGGCACACAATTCATTTTCATTTGAATGCCGACAATCTGTTGGTTATTGCTACATCTTAATCACACAAACACGTTGTCAATGGGAAATGTCAGCATTCTGATCACTTGTTCCTCGGTGTAGCTTGTTTTATTCTAGGTTAATTTTTAACAACACATGCTGAAATATTTTACCCTTTATATATATAAAAAAAAATCTTTAAGAAGGGTTTTCAGTTTTGTGGTACTGTGGTATAAAGGATAGCAAAATAGACGTTTTTGATAAAATTTATTTCAGAGGATGACCAAGATTAAAACAAAACCTAAACTTTATCAAGCAAATCAGGAAACTAACCTCATGAATATTGTTTCATTTGAGATGTTAACATTTCATATAAAGGTGCTGGTGGAATGATGTTAAATAAAAATGGAAAATTTACAATTTTGAAGCAGAAATCATCTCTTTTGTAGGAAAAGTTTGTTCTCAACCGACCGTCATTGTCAATTTACCATGGACTTCGGTATTGTTGGTATATTATTTTGTAGTAAGTCAAGATATGAGGCAGCCTTAACTGTATTTGTGTTCTTCCTTATCACAATTGTATTACAGATACAAATTTTTCATAATTTAGCCATTGCAGATGTACTATAAACAAACTCAGGTCCGTAATATATTCAGTAAATGTTGTTAACTGTGTTTTTCCATATATTATAAAATGACAACAGTGTGGAAACGTATGCATCTAGAATAAAAAATCAAGCATGTGAAGTACATTGGTATTTATTTCAAATTTTCCATTGTTTCTTTTTATTTATTAGACCAATTGTTTCATTGTAAAGTTCAAAGATACTTTAACAATACAAAGATGAAGCTTACATTAGACGTCAAAAAGTTTTGAAATCCGTATTTCTGCGGAAGGACATATTATAAAATCACATTGCAAAGCTTCATGAAAACAATCATACGCTGCGTTCTTATCTCCTGACAATTCCATACATACTCCAAGTATTGTTAATGCATCAGATGATCTTGTAAATCTGTTATGACAATCTTCTTTCACTCTTAAATGTAAATCACGTAACGCTTGTTGTCTATTGATAATTTCACCAAGATGATTATAGCATAGAAATCTAAGACAGTGAGACATTGTTATGGGTAGTATAGCAATGCAACTGTTTTCCACCTCCAGCTGCAGTTCACCTGGGATTAATGAGGAGTTTTCCATGTAAAAAACACTATCTGAAACGGCTATCTTTATTCTTTCAATAAATGTCATTGTGGAATGTACATTTTGTCTGTAACTGTTAATACGTGCTTCACGATAGGTATATTCCATATTCAACAAATCAGTTGAGCATCTTGATAGAACATAATCTATCAGTTTGAGTGTTACAGCGTACTGGCCTGTCACATAATAAAACGACGCATATAACAACCAACCAGACACAGCATCTGTCTTGAGATAGACTTGTAAATATTCATGATAACGTTTGTGTATTTTGTACATTTTATTTTTCGTGGTTGGTGGTGGCAGTAGTTGTACTGCAAATTTACTGATTCTATTGTATTCATATTTACATACATCAGCAATGAACGCGGACAATTCGGACTTACGTAAAGATTCAGTTAGTGTCAGTAGTTTAAAACACCCTGAAAAGTTATTCACAACTCTATAAATACTAATCCTGAAAAATAATAAGTCTAGCATAACGAACGAATATTCACTCTTTGTACGAAATAAAAGATAATTTCCATTGTAGGACGGAAATAAATTCCTCATCAATCTATCAAGTCCTTCAACCTGTATATTGTTCAGTACACGTAGTAGCATTTTATTGTTATCTGGCGTGATCTTCTCTAGGAACATGTTGTGTTCAGGTATGAAATAATTTGGACAGAAACAGTTGTTTACCCATGACATCAGTTTATTCAAGCAGAGGAAAAAACAATGAAACAATTTAGGTATTTGAAATGTGTCAATATCAACTTCCTCTGAGACCCAGAATAAAGCCGTCTTGAGAAAATATGAACACAATAAATCTTTGACTTCATCATAAATGTTAACGATACGCTTTAATGTTATTTTCAGAAGACCGTAACATAAGAGTTGAGTAAAATTAAAGGAATACACAAGTTGTTTTTCTGCCAAAGAGAAAGACAATCTCCATAATATATTAGAATCTGGTTTAGTCCTAGGTCCTATGGGTACTACCAAACATCCGTATTGTTTAATCTTGTCAATCACGAAATTAGGGGGCCATTGCCTTCGATTACGCATTGCCCATGGAGTTGCGTTGTAAGGTAAATATTTACTTCGAAGGCAGAATGCAACATCGCGAGATTCATCAGAAAATGTTAGACAAGGGCCGTGTCTTATTAGGTTAACATGCGGATGTTGTATCTTTAAACCATTAAGAAATCCATTCACTGTTAAATATAAACCTTTTGTAGTAAATTCAATGCTTTGAGATGTTATAGGGAGAGTTTCCCCTGCGGCTATTAATCTCAGTCGAGTAAATCCTGGATGATCATTATCTGTCTCCATAACAAATATACATTGTTGCTTCGAGTGTTTGACATGCTGTACGTTTGTTTTGAAATATTTAGTATTCCGTACATTCCGTATGACAACTGCTTGACTGATTACTACCATTATATCTACGTCACTTCCTCGTAAATCTAGTCCTTCTGCCAAACTTCCACTCGATATTTGTTTTTCCTTATTTATCGAATTAACGACCAAATCATTTACGATAAATAATCGTTGTCTAGTACGTATATCTTTTTCAGTACCAACTGTCTTTACTAAAAGTTCAAATAATTCTTTTTCTTTTAATTTATTTTCAGGCCAAGGAGAGTGTTCTACAACATGTATAAGAAAATATATTTATTTATTCATGTATCATAAAACGGTATACTGACGTCTGTACATATAACGTAATATCCCAAGATCTGTTTCAAGTAGGCGAACATTGCGGCTACAGTAAACCAACTATAGTAAATGACACTTTACATCGGCCTTGTACTAATAGACATGAAGATAAAAAAAAATTATCGGCAGGTCATTTGCAGTAAATGTCCTAGTTGTAAAATGTAATAAATATTTGAAACGAAAGTTTGTCTACACTAAGCATACATTGTATTAGGAGGATATGGTACAAGGCTGATAATGTTTGGTTTGCCTTCTCAAAGTGAAAAATTTATTATGATTAAGATATCTTATATAAGCAATGAATAGAAAAATGTGTAGTTATTATAATTATGCATTCCATATACAATTATCTAAATCTGTGAAGGTTTCTGGTGTTGATAAAATTAATAAAGTCCCTCCCCTCTTACCAAATTATTAGCAATTTAATTTCAAACTAGGGGTTATCTCAACAAAGATTCAGAAAAACGTTTCGCACTCGCTAATTTGAAAGATATTCTCATGATTGTTGAATATTTAGCTTCAACCCTATGACTTGATTCATAATGCATTTTACATTATTTGTGTGATATAAAAAATATTTATGTTTAAACCGTATATGTACCAATACGCTGAAAGCATTGTCCTAATAACAAATCTAATATATCTGTATATATATAACATCAATATTTAATTGTTCAGTGTTTCTGTTATTCCGTTGTTTTCCTCTCATAGTTGATGTATTTCCCTCGGTTTTGGTTTGTGATCCGGATTTGTTTTTGCTTAATCGATTTATTACTATTGAACAGCGGTATACTACTGTTGTCTTTATTTTACCTATTTGTACAAATATTTAAATATTTCGTATTTCAAGGAAGTCATTTCAACGTGTTTAACATTTTTTTTTTTCTGTACAGAAGTTTTTTATATTATCAATGAGATAATCCCATCCACTGGTCATAGATTTTGATAACACAATGAGACGTAACCCTTATTAGTTTCTTCCCAATATCAACATGACTGATAGTAAAACAGCAACTGTTAAATTCCGGAGCACCATTTTCTTACCCCATTTGCAGTAATGCCTATATAAGATCAAGGAATGATTTTTTTCCGAAGCACCGAAATGCTACCCTTATTTCCTGTTAGGTTTGAATTTCTTAGTCTAGTTTACTGTGTAGTATTTTATGAACTTGTTTTTTTTTTCTTTGTCTATCGCGTTTAAGTCATTGTGTTGTCCATGTAAAAATAAGAAGATGTGGTATTATTGCCGATAACACAACTATCCACCAGAGACCAAAGTACGAAGATGTCAGCAACAATTAACAACACCCAAAGCGAATAGCTTACTAAAAATTGCCCCGAAATGACAAAAGTAAAACAATTCAAGCAAGACAACCAACGGCCTCTACAAAACAATAAACAAACAAAATTATTTTCATTTACCTGTGTATAATATGACGCAGGTCTTTTCAAAAGTGATGATTTTTTTTATTAACTATGTATTTGTATTCAGGTATCACAGATCAAATTTATTTGTTCATTGTGTGTTAATTTACGTTTTTTGATTGAGTTAAGCCTTCCAATTGATATTTTATAGTGTGTCTTTCTATGTTGTGATGTTATACTTTTGTTTCAGAAAAAGGGAGAAGGTTTGGTACCATTAAAACGTTTAGTCCCGCCGCAAATGTTTGCACCTTTCCTAAGTCAGGAATCTGATGTACAGTAGTTGTCGTCTGTTTATGTAGTTCATACGTGTTTCTCGTTTCTGGTTTTTATATAGATTAGACCGTTGGTTTTCCGTTTGAATGGTTTTACACTAGTAATTTTTGGGGCCTTTTATAGCTTGCTGTTCGGTGTGAGCCAATGCTCCGTGTTGAAGGCCATACCTTGACCTATATTTGTTTACTTTTATAAATTGTTACTTGGGTGGAGAGTTGTCTCATTGGCACTTAAACCCCATCTTCCTATATTTAACAAATCTGATTAACAACAACAAACGACAACAACTTAGTTAAAAGGTTCCTGTCTTATGATGTTTGATTTTAAGTTATGTTACATCAGAATCTAGCTCAAACCTGTTGTTGTCTATTTTGTTTTCAAATGTTTAAGACATTACAAAGTTATTACCTTTATTGCAGTCTGTACAATTCTGTAAGTATTCCAGATATTCATTTGAGGATTTGTCAGGATATCTAAGATTGAGGATCCATTGTTCATGTGTTTTCCTTCTTTTTAGACAATCTTTATACATTCTTTCAAATTGCCTGATTGTCAATCCGAAAACATTGTTTGATATAAACATCCCTCCTTCTTCATATTTGTTAATTAATGGTGTGTATTTGCGCCTTCCAGGGTAAGGGAAATGTTCAACCCTGTATTTTTCCAAGTATGTAATTTTTCTCATTCCATACACATTTTCATCTTCGTCATTTTCTTGGTTTCTGTTAGTTTTGTCCATGGTGAATCTAAATATAGAAATCATAAAATACATTGAATACTAACTTTAAGTTATTAATCGGACCATTTGAAATTGATCACCATTCTTCGAGATTTAATGTAAAGTTGTAAACTGTTGTTGACTTTACTTGTGTTTAGTTATTATAAAAGCTGACAATTATGAAAATGTTGTATTATTAAATAAATACTTTGACCAATAGTTGTGCGGTGACTAAAAGGCCTTACACTTTCAATTGATACCAAAATTTCCAAAATATTTTTCTATTTCTAAAAAGGGACTGTTTAAAAATAAGTAATTCTTTACCTCAACAGTTTGTTTAACATCTTAAATAATTGACCACTAAGTCTATGAAAAACTTCAATTAAAATTTTTATTATGTGAAATATTTTGAGATAAATGCGTTTATGTTTATTTAACCATTGTTGGAAGTTTATTTTATACATAAAAAAAAAATGAAATTGCTTTTAAAAATAAATAGTTGTATGAAATTGATATAGTAGAAAATATCTTGCATGTTGGAGAAGCACCTGCCTTTGTACTTCATGACATCCGGGAACCGGTACGTTCGTTTTGGAAATAAAAGTATGTTTGAGTGTCTGAGTAGAAAGTTGATGAACCAGGGGTATGTCAAAGAACGTCTCGTCCTTTTTCAAAAAAAGTTCGTCGGAAGATACCAAGACCTTCTTGATAAATATTCCGTATCAACTTACAACACAAATAACACACGATCGTCTTAAAGTATAGATTCTTGGTACCTACGTTGTTTATCATCTTAATAAGTTATAGTATTCTTTTATCTGTCTTTATTAATATTGCTTTTACTGTTTAGTCTATTTTTGTGATATCCATTTGACGTGGCTCTGTACTTATACATCCCGTCATTGAGTTGAATGTTTGTATTCTTATCTTTCATTTTTGCTAATGTGCTTTGTCTATATGCCTTTTTGTGTTTCTTTGTTACATATTTGTTTGTTGTTGTATTGATTAAGATTATAACAAAATATTGACTGCTGTTCCCCTTTTTTTGACATTTTTACCTATTATGTCTGTTTGTTTTGTTCACACATCGGTGTCAATATAATGGAATTGTATGCAACTGTCATACAAGTGAGAGGTTTAGCTAGCTATAAAACCAGGCTTAATCCACAATTTTCTGCCTGTACCAAGTCAGGAATATGACAGTTGTTATCTATTCGTTTGATGTGTTTGAGCTTTTGATTTTGCCATTTGATTACGGACTTTCCGTTTTGAATTTTCCTTGGAGTTGGGTATTTTTGTTATACTTTTTTTTAACTGTTAGCACAAGTCACACTAAAGCAGTGTTTTGATATCAGTTGACTGTCCCTTTGTTTAAAATTAAGACATATTGAACATACAATGAATGTTGCGTTGAATATTGGTATGATAAAATGGATCTCCAATCAAGGTTGTTTATATATTGTGGACACATATGAGATGGAAACGATTGAACAAAATTAAACAGACATCTTTTTTTTTAATTCTGAAGCAATTATGAATATATTATAAACTTGACGTCTATGAAATGGTCAACTATCAATCGATGATTACGCGAACAGATATGTTTTCTGTATAAACCTTAGCAATTGTTCATTGTAGTCCTGGACATACATTCGTTGCATTTTCTGGGGTTATTTCGTGTATACTTTCAAGCAGTAGTTTAAAAAAGCTGAAATAATGAGGGAAAACAACTTCCTGATAAAATGACGGTAAAGTACTTATTGTGTTTGTTCTAAAACAAGGAAGTAGAAAGTACCTTATCAAAAGTGTTAAACACGTGACATCTGTCAATATGATAAAAAGGAAATCGAATGTTATCTGGTTAATAAAACGTCAAAACTTAACTTTATTTCTTTGTTTTAATGTATACATTTTCCAGTGGTCGTATGCTAACATTTCAAATTAATTTGGATAATTGATAAGTTGTCTGCTCATATAAGTGTTTAAATCCATCATGTTCTACATAAGGAAATGCCTGTACCAAGTCAGGAATATGACAGTTGTTTTCCATTCGTTTGATGTGTTTGAGCTTTTGTTTTTGCCATTTGTTAAGGAGCTTTCCATTTTGAATTTTTCTTGCAGTTTGGTATTTTTTTGTTATTTCACTTTTTATGTCCGACGATTATTAGTAGGGGAAACTTTAACATGTAAATAAAACAATTCAAACGGGTTAATATTCTCCTTTAATCTGTACAGGGAAGTTTTATTGTTGATATTTACCCTTATGTATCTAGTGTTAAATTAGGTATTTATATGACAGACCTTTCTTGGTATTCCTAATTATTGGAAGATTTTATATAGACAGAAAAGTATACCTAAAACGACAAAGTTATTTTTCATTTACCTGTATATATTATGAAAACCGGTTTTTCAAAAGTGATTATTTTCTAAGGGTTTAATATTTCGCGGTAGTGTTTTACCATGGCTTTATTTGGACTTGTTTGTTTGCTTTTGGCCTTGAATGTTTGTCCCTAATATTTTATTAACTATGTATTTACTTTCAGGTATCACAGATCGAATTTATTCGTTCATAGTGTGTTAATTTACGTTTTGATTGAGTTAAGCCTTCCAATTGATGTTTTATCGTGTGTTTTCTATGTTGTGATGTTATACTATTGTTTCAGAAAAAGGAGAAGGTTTGGTACCATTAAAACGTTTAATCCCGCTGCAAATGTTTGCACCTGTCCTAAGTCAGGAATCTGATGTACAGTAGTTGTCGTTTGTTTATGTAATTTATACGTGTTTCTCGTTTCTCGTTTTTATATATACTAGACCGTTGGTTTTACCGTTTGAATGGTTTTACACTAGTACTTTTGGGGCCCTTTATAGCTTGTTGTTCGGTGTGAGCCAAGGCTCCGTGTTGAAGGCCGTACATTGACCTATAATGGTTTACTTTTATAAATTGTTATTTGGATGGAGAGTTGTCTCATTGGCACTCACACCACATCTTCCTATAACTAATATAAATAGATTTAGCATGATGTTTGCTCAGGCAATTTTTACAGAACAAGGGTGAACGATTTGAACATTCCTATAGGTCACCGTAAAGCTTTTCAACAATGAGCAAAATGCTTCCTTAAAAGTACCGAAATGAGAAAACAAGTAAAGATTTAAAATAGAACCGACTGTCTGTTTATATTACATCACGAAAAACAAACATGGTAGACTGCAAACATTGATAACTACATGACACATGATTCCTGGATTTGGAATAGTGACTGCGATTAACACGTACGACATTCGTATAAGGAAGATAAAATAAAAAAAAAAACTTCCTGGTAGACGAATTTTCAAATTCTTGTCCAGATCATATCTGCTATTGTTTGCTTTGAAACAATGAGATGGGTATCTACTAATTAAAAGTATAAATCACTTGTATATATGAACTTTAAAGGAAATTGAAACACAACTCTACTGACTCATACCTGAAAACATCACTCCTTTTTTATAAATACATGTATTGGTGGGCAAATGTAATCACACAATGAAGTTTGGTATTTTTTTTTTTTTTTTTTGTCTATTGATACCTGATACGTTTCTTATACTAGAGTTTTATTTGAGACGCTTTTTTAGTATTTTTTTTTTTTAACTTAAAAGTTAACTTAACAATCCAATAATGTAAATATATAAATCGGGAGATTTGAAATGATTGCCAATGAAGCAAATATTTATAGAGCAAACTGCAACTGTTTGAGCTATTATAGGTCACCATTTGGTCATCCAAAATGAGCACAAGCCATATTATAAAAAGCTAGAAATAAGGAGCCGCCGAATCAAATCGTGAAACAATTTGAAGAAAAAAAATCAATTGCTCTATTCTGATCATGCAAGTGTATAATTACAATCTAAAGTTAAGGATGTGAATTTGAGAAATGAAAGTATGACGAATGTTAAACCAGACTCTGGAATTGACAGAAACTTATAAATGAAATGATGACTTCAAACTTCAATGTAGAGAATTTTCATGTGCACACTTTAATTGTGAATCACAGGATGCGTCAATAAAACAGGTTCAAAATTAGTGGCATTTCTATTTGATTTATGTCGCCGTAAGACTAAGTTAAATTAAATTAAGCCAACATTGTGCAAAACTCGAAGTGAACCGGATACAATTAATCCTTATGAAGATAAACCATGGTTGAACGATGAATGCAAGAGTCCATTTACATATCATATCAGATGTCTAAATTGGTGTAGTCATAATATATGCAGTAAACACCATCTGAAAGAAATTCTAAAACATTTGGACCTCAATTTAAACAGAAATAGAAATGACAGCAAGGAAATCTGATAGAAGACTTCAACCGACTTAATCATTAAATAATGTATAGAAAATGTTTATGCATGCATATAAGTTAACCCTAATCTGCGAGAAAAGATTATTTTACCACTTTAAACTAACAGCGTCTAAATTAAATTCAGAAAAAAACCCTCAAAATTGTGATGGTTTGCTTAGCAAGTATTTTTTTTTTATCGAATTCCAGAATTTTGTATGGCCAATGTGAAAGTACACGGTTTTTTTTTTTTTTCCACTTTCAGTGCTATGTTTGCGCTACAAAGTGTAATAACAAAATCATTGCTTGGAAAGCTGTTTATTGCTGTTTTGTTGATTATAAAAAGTATTTGCAACTTTTGATCGAATGAATTTATGGCATACATTGGTTAGTTCTACAAAAGACATTATGTTCAGTTATTTCAGTTATTAAGTCTTTGTATTTAAATGATCAATTGTTACAGGTAATGTGTTTTATTCTTAGTTTTCTTTTCAAAAATAATGTTGGTTTAATGACAGGGGAGTTATCTCCCATTTAAGCAATCAAGGCACTTAGAAAAGAATCGAAATGATTACCTATGCAAACCATACAACTTACAAAGATTGGAACAACCGTATAGCTGTCCACGATGAGCACGCCCATACCAGAACCAAGTCAGGAATATAACAGTTGTTTTCATTCGTAAGATGTGTTTGAGCTTTTGATTTTACCATTTTATAAAGGACTTTCCGTATTGAATTTCCCTTAGAGCCTTGGAGTTCGGTATTTTTTTACTTTACATTTAATATGAAAAAAAGGCTTCCGTGCGACAAAATGCAAAACACGTATAAAACAATAACTATGAACAAAACACAAATATGACAAACATCAACAAAATACAACTACAAGATTACAGGTTCTATTGTTTCGACAGGCTTATAAAGAATGATGTGGTGTTTTGAACAAAAAGCAGTTAAATTTGTAAAAAAATGTGTAAACAATTTTATGTGTTATTTGTTTTTTTTTTAATCCAAGGTGAATAACTTATTCCATCTTCACATATTAAATTGAAATTGTTGAAAATTTAATAGGAGCTGGGTTTCAGAATCTAAAAAACAATCTGTAGTCAGTTCTTTAAATCAAACGAATGTAAATTGATACATACAACTTATGTAGATTCAATTAAATTATAAAATTATAATTGTAAAATACTAATTGTTTTTTGACACTGGATTGCACTCGAAGTAAAAACATTTATCCGTCTTTCAATTCACACGTAACATCTCAATACCATTTTATTAAAACATAAATAGATCGCTCAATATTGTGATTGAATGAAAGCAGTTATGTTTATGCTACCTTGGGTATCCAGCAATGGTAAAGCAACTCAGCGACACCATTATATTACAAATAAAGAGGTAGACACAGGTATTCATTTAAGTCATAGCATATATGCAATAAATATAGCTCTAAATAGCTTTTGATATATTAAATAATACACACACATGAACACAGGCATGGTTAAATATTGGACAGCACGGCAGGCGACACCCATTACCTTTAGCCAGCTCTTCCAGTAAGACAGACGTACAATCACCGGTAAATTACAACGTATTATAAAGATTTACTGTCGTGGTTAATGCACATTTTGGTGGAGTTGTACCAGTTTTATGGAAAACCTTACCATCTGCCTATCGAAACTATAGGCAATGACAATAAAAAATAGAATGGACAGAAATTTATGTACCGATTATCAGGTTGTCTGCATACTGATATTGTAAAATATAAGCTGCGAGTCACAGTATGAAGCTTTTTATCGAGCTCAAAAGGCTTCATATTGTGTCGAGCAGCTGATATTTTACAATATCAATATGCAGACAAACAGATAATTGATTTCATGATAAAAATAAGTGGTTTCTTTCTTTCACCAACAAACCGAAAGACGTCTTGATAAGTTCGATCAAAGTTAATAACGTCAGTTCAGACATTATGACGTCGTTGATAAGTCCGGGTCAAAGTTATTAAGGCCGGGTCAATGTATTTGACGTCAAAGCCATGATATGCAATTTTATTAAGAGGTGAGCAAAGTGATATAGACAGTGGGACTACCAATAAAGTAGAATATCGGTGTTAGAGATGACCACGTATATGTTCCAATTATCGTAATTATAATCCTGTATTATATTTCTTGTGTTTGTACACCCCTCTTTTTAAATGTTCAGATTTCGGCGTTCCGGATGAAGGTCAATCAAAAAAGGGCTTCGGGCGCGATAAAGTTATTTTGTATAAAAGAAACTAAAAGCAAACAAAGCAAACTACTTGTGTTTTGCGTGGTCTAATAATTATGGTTATTATTATCAATAGTAGAAGTATGTGTATAATGTTTTTAAGTAAAAGTATGAACTAGTTTGCAATTAGCAAAATGATATAATTGTGTCTAATTTTTCTTGACATTTCTTTTTTTTATATATAAACTATGAATACGTAAAAATAGAGGTTCGAATTCCACAAATCAATCTCTGGTTATCGTAGATATACGTGTATATTAAACAAAAACGACCGCAAAAAATATATTATGTAATAAAAAACGAATACGACGATCAAGACAGAAAATATCATATCAACGTTGAAAATATGATCTATAATATGTATAGAGAAAATGGAGCAATACAGTTATCGTTATATAATCAAAGGCAATGTCTGATATGCAAAGTGCTAATCACAACGGTCTGTCAAAATCGGACATGTCAATAGATTCACAGATACGAGTTAAAAAGAACAAACGAATTACCAAAAATATTAAACAGAGCAATGAACGACACTTACCACATACACGCGACTTCTCTGGAAAAACGGACAAATAATAAAGAGCCCATGGTTGACTACTTGATAAATAAACAGGCCGACGAAAATCACAAACAATATTTTACAAAACAATAAACGGCCATTATTACCTACACCCAACAATTTTTTAAATAAGATCAACCAGTCAATATACCAAAGTTCATCAGAATTTAAGAGCACACAAATATAAATATAAAAAATATTTGACAAGACACAAGACGACACTTACCATCTACATTAAGCTCCTCTAGAGAAAGGACCAGCAATAAATAACCCCTAGTATACTTCATGATAATCAAAAAGAACAATGAGAATAATCGATGATATTTAGATATTTACATTTACCAACATTCCAAAAACATATAACTCTGGAGATGTGCTATATACAACTTAATGGTGACATGTGATTTGTGGTTGACACGATAACACTACAAACTGCTCAGAGTCTGAAAAGACCAGTTTTTGTGCTCGACCAGTAAAGTCGAACACAGATTTTACTCGACTAGACTCGACATTGTCTCGACAGTACTTAACTGTACTGGACTTTGGTCTCGACTTTACTTAATAAGTCTGATTCAGTAATTGATGATCTTGGTGTAGTCTGAAATGGTCTCGACCAGTCTCGACCTGTCTCGACCAGTCTCGACCTGTCTCGACTAGTCTTGACCTTCAAATTTAGTCTCGACTGGTCTGAATCAACCCATCTAACTAAATTAAATATTGATCTTACAAAATTCCAGGTTATTTGGTAGTTGGTTCATTGCTGGGAATTTAAAGAAGTAAATTAATAGGTTAAAAAAGCAAGAATTTTCAGGTTTGATTAAATTCAGATAGTCATCTTTAATTATTTCTATAACTTTTTCAAATCAACTTGGATTTTCATAAAACTATACAGCTATCTCAATTATACATTGATCTTATTGAATCCTAGATCGTTATGTAATTTGGTGTATTGCTGTCAAATTTAAGGATTAAATTAATAGGCAAAAAAAAAAAAAAAGAGATTTTTCATTTTGATTAAATTCAGATAGTCAACTTTAATCATTTCTATAATTTTTCAAATCAACTTGGATTTTCATCAAACTCTACATCTATCTCAATTATACATTGATCTTACTGAATCCCAGGTCGTTATGTAGTTTGGTGTATTGCTGTCAAATTTAAGAATTTGATTAATAGGTAAAAAAATAAGCTAGAATTTTCAGTGGGACTGTTTATCATTTTTTCAAATTAACATGGATTTTCATAACACTATACAGCTATCTCAGTTGTATATTGATCTTACTGAATTCCAGGTCATACTGTAGTTTGGTGTATTGCTGTCCAATTTAAGGATTGAATTAATCTAGGTCAATAAAGCTAGAATTTGTAGTTTCGAACTAAATTCAGATAGTCATCTTTAAATTTTTTTATAACTTTTTCAAATCAACTTGGATTTTCATCAAACAATACAGCTATCTCAATTACATATTGAATATATAGAATGCCAGGTAGTTTGGTACTTTAGTTTATTGCTGTCAAATTTAAAGATTTAATTGATAGGTCAAAAAAGCTAGAATTTTCAGTCGGACTGAATTCCGATAGTCAACTTTAAATTTGTTTATTACTTTTTCAAATTAACTTGGATTTTCATAAAACTATACAGCTATCTCAGTTGTATATTGATCTTACTGAATTCCAGGTTGTTACGTTGTTTGGCATATTGCTGTCATATTTAAGGATTTAATTAATCAAGGTAAAAAAAGCTAGAATTTTCAGTTTCGACTAAATTCAGATAGTCATCTTTAAATTTTTTATGACTATTTCAAAGCAACTTGGATTTTCATCAAAATCTACAGCTGTCTCCATTATGTATTTATCTTACAAAATACCAGGTTATTTGTTTATTTGGTTTATTGCTGTCAAATTAAAATATTTCAGCCTATTTTACCCGTTACCTAAGTCCTTAAATTTGACAGCAATACACCAACATACAAAACAACCTGGAATTTTGGAAGATAAATATAGAATAAAGATAGCTGATAAGTTTTATGAAAATCCAAGCTGATTTGAAAAAGTTATAAAATTTTAAAAATGCCACCTTTGTTTTGTTAAAACAAGAATTTAATATAATCATGATGATAGAACTTTCATAGGAATCCTTGATAACCTTTTAAAATAATTTTTGTCAAAATGAAAGATATGGCATACAAGAAGCATTTTAATAAGGTTTAATTACATCAGTATATTTGTGTTTTACAGGTAAAAAGAAAGCCCTATTTTTCTTAAACTCGTGTATTACTTATCAAAATGAATTCAAAAGGCCTTGCGATTTAAGTTAAACAGGATGTTGCAATTTTGAATGAATGTTATTTAGAATTTAATACTCTCTGACCAGGTTTTGATCTTTTTAATGAGCTTACCCCAAGCAGGATGTATTACTTTATACTTCACCACTAATCAGAAGAACAATTTTATTCATTTCTTTGATTTTTTATCCGCTTTTGATATACATTATATATACTATATCCCAAATTATAATAATAGATATATTTCTAATATACGCTTACGGGTGCGGGATTCTCTCACTGCGTTGAAGACCCATTGGTGGCCTTCATGTGTTCTCTGCTCTTTGGTCAGGTTGCTGTCTCTTTGACATATTCCCCATTTCCATTCTCAATATTATTAAACAATTTCAGTGAATTTGTTGGCTGTTGTTACCTCATTAAAAAGATAATTATATAACTAGTGTATGTAACCATGAAACCTATGTATTTTTTTTTTTTAAGAATTTAGGAAAATTAGGTTTAAGAAGAAAAAACACATGCCAAACCATATAAGATAATTTGATTTAACTATCTCTATTTGATAAATCTGAGATTCATGTAAGGATGTAAAAATCTGTTTTTATATATATCTTCGTCTTATTGTGGCTGTTGCCATAGTTGCCATGTCAGATAAAGAGAAATTAATTTTTAACCGCTAATTTTTTTAGTTCGCATTAAATTCTTATAATCACCTTTTTTTTATAACTTTTTCAAATCAGTATGGATTTTCATTAAACTTTTCAGCTATCTTTATTATATATTTATCTTACAGAATGCCAGGTTGTTTTGTATCTTAGTGTATTGCTGTCAAATTTAAGGACTTAGGTAATAGGTAAAAAAGGCTGAAATTTTCAGTTCTGACTAAATTCAGACAGATACTTACAATTTAAATATTTAAATTTGACAGTAATAAACCAAATTAACAAATAACCTGGTATTTTTTAAGATAATTATATAATGAAGATAGCTGCAGATTTTGATGAAAACCGAAGTTGCTTTGAAATAGTTATAAAAACATTTAAAGATAACTTTATGAATTTAGTCCAATCTGAAAATTCTAGCTTTTTTTACCTTGATTAATTAAATCTTTAAATTTGACAGCAATATGCCAAACAACATAACAACCTTGGAGTTAATAAGATCAATATACAACTGAGACAGCTGTATAGTTTTATGAAAATTCAAGTTAATTTGAAAAGTAATAAACAAATCTAAAGTTAACTATCTGCATGATCTGAATGCAATCGACTGAAAATTCTAGCTTTTTTGTACCTATTAATTAAATTCTTAAATTTGACAGCAATACACCAAACCACATAATGACCTTGGATTGAGTAAGATTAATGTTTAATTGAGATAGCTGTAGAGTTTTGTAAAAATCCAAGTTGATTTGAAAAAGTTATAGAAATAATTAAAGATGACTATCTGAATTTAATCAAAACTGAAAACCCTTGCCTTTTTTACCTATTAATTAAATTCTTTGATTTCACAGCAATGAACCAACTATCAAATAACCTGGAATTTTGTAAGATCAATATTTAATTCAATGCTACACAAAGACATTAACATCGTAGATTACTGCAAGGAAAATCTTTATTATGGTCTACATGTTTCGCCACATTCGCACCGTAAGTGCCGAAACATGTTGACCATAATAAAGATTTTCCTTGCAGTAATCTACGATATTGTTGTCTTTGTGTAACATTACTTTCCTGAGGTTTTAAGACAACCGCAGCATACCTCCGGGTATCCATCCTGATTACTCTCTACCAGCCTGTACCGTTAGAAGGTGTTGGTTCACTCGATGCAACCAATATTTAATTTAGTTAGATGGACTGATTCAGACCAGTCAAGACTAAATTTGAAGGTCAAGACTAGTCGAGACAGGTCGAGACTGGTCGAGACTGAGTCAAGACTGGTCGAGACTGGTCGAGACAGGGTAAGACCGGTCGAGACAGGTCGAGACTGGTCGAGCCTTGGTCGAGACCATTTCAGACTACACCAAGATCATCAAGTACTGAATCAGACTTATTAAGTAAAGTCGAGACCAAAGTCAAGTACAGTTAAGTACAGTTAAGTACTGTCTAGGCAATGTCGAGTCTAGTCGAGTAAAATCTGTGCTCGACTTAACTGGTCGAGCACAAAAACTGGTCTTTTCAGACTCTGAGCAGTTTGTAGTGTTAAGTTACATTGAAGTATCCATGTTGTATTAAAATGAAGAATCCAGTTTTCATACTTCTCAACCTTGACCTTATGAAACATCATGCGAAGTTGTATATGAAAGATATATTTCATTTCTGATAACTTTTATTACAAGGAAATAAAACTTGCCTTTCATTCAGTAGAGCATCATTCACAGTCGTAACCTCTGCTCGCCATACCACCTCTATTATTATATGTAGTCGTCTAAGGCTTTTAAAAAGGAATGACGAAAAACTTCCTGCTGGATATCTTCAGTATTTGTCCTTGGAGAATTTCAATTGGCTCATTGTTTAAACACAGAGATTGAATGATAATGTTCATAAGTGTTGAACACTTGTTTAAATATACAGTAAGGAAATAAAATAAAATTAAATAAAACATACAAATAACTGTGTTTCAATCTTTCGATACTCTCGACTTTTTTATGTGGTTTCAGGATGAAAAGTAAAATAACAAAAATACAGAACTCCAAGGAAGTGATTCACCTTTGTTTCTTTTCATGTTATCCATCACCAATAATATGTGTTTGATATGCGTTCTTGGAAAACTCCTCATCAAGTGCGCCTTGAGATTATTCATCTCCTCCTGCCTCCTCCCCCTTCCCCCTGTTTTTTTTTTCTTGGGGTTCGCTCTGCTAGGATTTTTGAGACTTACTCGTGTTTTCATTCTTTTGAGTGTTTTTGCCATTGCCTATAACTTGTCAGTTTTCGGTCGACTTATAAATTTTGAATATTCCTTTGGTGTCTTCCGCCTTTTTTTTTTCTTCATGCAATAAAGTCATCAAGTGTTTGCTTTTGAGCTGATAGGAATTAATATCATTCTAGTTTTACTTGTAAACTCACATCATATCAATTGAAAGTGAATATCCTAGGATCAGTTGTAAACTTACATCATATCAATTGAAAGTAAGTACAAAAAGGATCACTAGTAAACATACATCATATCAATTAAAAGTGAGTATCCCAGGATCAGTTGTAAACTTACATCATAAAGATTAAAAGTGAGTATCCTAGGATCAGCTGTTAACTTACATCAAATCAATTGAAAGTGAATATCCTAGGATCAATTGTTAACTGACATCATATCAACTGAAAGTGAATATCCTATGATCAGTAGTACACTTTCATCATGTCAATTGAAAGTGAGTGTCCTAAAATCAGTGATTAACTCAGTTCATATTAATTGAAAGTGAGTATCCGAGGATCAGTTGTTAACTTACATAACTCAGTTGAAAGTGAGTATCTTAGGATCAGTGGTTAGCTTAAATCAGATCAAGGAAAGTGACTATCTTAGGATCAACTGTTAACTTTTATAATAACGATTGAAAGTGAAAATCCTAGGATCAGTTGTAAACTTTCATTACATCATTTAAAAGTGAGTATCCTAGGATCAGTTGTAAACATACATCATATCGAATGAAAGTGAGTATCCTAGGATCAAATGTAAACTTACATCATATCAATTAAAAAAAAATTGTATCCTAGGATCAGTTGTAAACTTACACCATTTTAATTCAATGTGAGTATCTTAAAATATATTGATAACTTTCATCATATTACTTAGAAGTGAATATCATAGGATCAGTTGTAAACTTACATCATATCACTTGAAAATGAGTATCCTAGGTTCAGTGCTAAATTTACCTTATATCAGTTAAGAGAGTAGCCTAGGATGAATTGTTAACTTCAATCATATCAATTGATAGTGAGTATCCGAGGATCAGTTGTAAACTCACATCATATAATTTAAAAATGAGTATCCTAGGATCAATTATTGACTTACATCATATCAATTGAAAGTGAGTATCTTAGGATCAGCTGTTAACTTACATCATATCAATTGAAAGTTAGTATCCTAGGATCGGTTCTAAACTTACATCATTCTAATTCAAAGTTAGTATCTTAGGATTAATTTGTAATTTTCATCATATTATTTAGAAGTGGGTATCATAGGATCAGTTGTAAACTTACATCATATCATTAAAAGTGAGTATTCTAGGATCAGTGGTAAATTTACATTATATCAGTTAAGTGAGTATCCTAGGATGAGTTGTTAACTTAAATCATATCAATTGAAAGTGAGTATCCTAGGATCAGTTGTAAACTTACATCATATAATTTAAAAATGAGTATCCTAGCATCAGTTGTAAACTTACATCATATCAATTGAAAGTGTGTATCCTAGGATCAGATGTTAACTTACATCATATAAATTGAAAGTGAGTATCCTAGAACAATTGTTAACTTACATCATTTCAATTTAAGCGAGCATCCTAGAATCAGTTGCAAACTTACATCATAACGATTGAAAGTTATTATCCTAGGATCATTGTTAACATACATCAAAACATTGAAAAAGTGAGTTTCCTAGGATCAGTTTCCAAACTTAATCATAACGATTGAAAGTGAGTAACCTAGAATCAGTTGTAAACTTTCATCATATCATTTAAAAGTGATTATCCTAGGATCAGTTGTAAACTTACATCATATCATTTGAAAGTGAGTATCCTAGGATCAAATATAAACTTACATCAGATCAATTAAAAATGTGTATCCTAGGATCAGTTGTAAACTTACATCGTTTTGATTGAAAGTGAGTATCTTAGGATCAATTTGTAACTTTCATCACATAATTTGAAAATGAGTATCCTCGGATCAGTGGTAAACTTACACCATATATTTTAAAAATGAGTATCCTGGGATCAGTTGTAAACTTACATCGTTTTAATTGAAAGTGAGTATCTTAGGATCAATTTGAAACTTTCATCACATAATTTAAAAATAAGTATTCTAGGATCAGTGGTAAACTTACATCATATAATTGAAAAATGAGTATCCTAGGTTCAGTTGTTAACTTACATCATATAAAGTGAAAGTGAGTATCCTAGAACAGTTGTTAAGTTACATCATATCAATCTAAAACGAGGATCATATGATCTGTTGCAAACTTACATCATAACGATTGAAAGTTATTATCCTAGGATCAGTTGTTAACATCAATCAAAACATTCAAAAAGTGAGCATCCTAGAATCAGTTTTCAAACTTAAACATAACGATTGAAAATCAAAATCCAGGGATAAGTTGTTAACTTACATTATACCAAATGAAAATGAGTATCTTAGGATAAGTTGTAAACTTACATCATAACTATTGAAAGTGAGTATCCTAGGATCAGTAGTAAACTCACATCTTATAATTTAGAAATGAGTATCCTAGGATCAGTTGTTAACTTAAATCATATCAACTGATAGTGAGTATCCTAGGATCAGTTGTTAACTTAAATCATAACTATTGAAAGTGAGTATCCTAGGATCAGTTGTTAACTTAAATCATATCAATTGATAGTGAGTATCCTAGGATCAGTAGTAAACTCACATCTTATATTTTAGAAATGAGTATCCTAGGATCAGTTGTTGATTTACATCACATCAATTAAAAGTGAGTATCCTAGGATCAGTTGTTAACTTATATCATATCAATTGAAAGTGAGTATCCTAGGATCAGTTGTTAACTTACATCCTATCTATTGAAAGTGAGTATTCTAGGATCTGTTGTTAACTTACATCCTATCAATTGAGAGTGAGTATTCTAGGATCAGTTGTTCACTTACATCATATCAATTGAAAGTGAATATCCTAGGATCGGTTGTAGACCTAAATCGTTTTAATTTAATGTGAGTATTTTAGGATCAATTGGTAACTTTCATCATATCATTTGGAAGCGAGTATCATAGGATCAGTTGTAAACTTACATCATATCAATTAAAAGTGAGTATCCTAGGATCAGTTGTTAACACATAGTATCAATTGAAAGTGAGTATCCTAGGATCGGTTGTAAATTTACATCATTTTAATTCAAAGTTATTATCTTAGGATAAATTTGTAACTTTCATCATATTATTTAGAAGTAAGTATCATAGAATCAGTTGTAAACTTACATCATATCATTTAAAAGTGAGTATCCTAGGATCAGGGTAAATTTACATTATATCAGTTAAGTGAGTATCCTATGATGAGTTGTTAACTTAAATCATATCAATTGAAATTGAGTATATTAGAATGATTTGTAAACTTTTATCATATCATTTAAAAGTAAGTATCCTAGGATCGGTTGTAACCCTAAATCGTTTTAATTCAATTTGAGTATCTTAGGATCAATTGGTTACTTTCATCATATTATTTGGAAGTGAGTATCTAAGGATCAGTTGTAAACTTACATCCTATGAATTGAGAGTGACTATTCTAGGATCAGTTGTTAACTTACATCATATCAATTAAAAGTGAGTATCCTAGGACCAGCTGTTAACTTCCATCATATCAATTGAAAGAGAGTATCCTAGGATCAAATGTAAACTGACATCATATCAATTAAAAATTTGTATCCTAGAATCAGTTGTAAACCTAAATCGTTATAATTCAATGTGAGTATCTTAGGATCCATTGGTAACTTTCACCATATTATTTTGGAAATGAGTATCATAGGATCAGTTGTAAATTTACATCATATCATTTAAAAGTGAGTATCCTAGGATCAGTGGTAAATTTACATTATATCAGTTAAGTGAGTATCCTAGGATGAGTTGTTAACTTAAATCACATCAATTGAAAGTGAGTATCCTAGGATCAGTTGTTAACTTACATCATATCAATTGCAAGTGAGCATTCTAGGATCAGTTGTAAACTTACATCGTTTTATTTCAAAGTGAGTATCTTAGGATCAATTTGTAACTTTCATCACATAATTTAAAAATAAGTATTCTAGGATCAGTTGTAAACTTACATCATATAATTGAAAATGAGTATCCTAGGTTCACTTGTTAACTTACATCATATAAAGTGAAAGTGAGTATCCTAGGATCAGTAGTAAACTCACATCTTATAATTTAGAAATGAGTATCCTAGGATCAGTTGTTAACTTAAATCATATCAATTGATAGTGAGTATCCTAGGATCAGTAGTAAACTTACATCTTATAATTTAGAAATGAGTATCCTAGGATCAGTTGTTAACTTAAATCATATCAACTGATAGTGAGTATCCTAGGATCAGTTGTTAACTTAAATCATAACTATTGAAAGTGAGTATCCTAGGATCAGTTGTTAACTTAAATCATATCAATTGATAGTGAGTATCCTAGGATCAGTAGTAAACTCACATCTTATATTTTAGAAATGAGTATCCTAGGATCAGTTGTTGACTTACATCACATCAATTAAAAGTGAGTATCCTAGGATCAGTTGTTAACTGATATCATATCAATTGAAAGTGAGTATCCTAGGATCAGTTGTTAACTTACATCCTATCTATTGAAAGTGAGTATTCTAGGATCTGTTGTTAACTTACATCCTATCAATTGAGAGTGAGTATTCTAGGATCAGTTGTTCACTTACATCATATCAATTGAAAGTGAATATCCTAGGATCGGTTGTAGACCTAAATCGTTTTAATTTAATGTGAGTATTTTAGGATCAATTGGTAACTTTCATCATATCATTTGGAAGCGAGTATCATAGGATCAGTTGTAAACTTACATCATATCAATTAAAAGTGAGTATCCTAGGATCAGTTGTTAACTTACAAAGTATCAATTGAAAGTGAGTATCCTAGGATCAGTTGTAAATTTACATCATTTTAATTCAAAGTTATTATCTTAGGATAAATTTGTAACTTTCATCATATTATTTAGAAGTAAGTATCATAGAATCAGTTGTAAACTTACATCATATCATTTAAAAGTGAGTATCCTAGGATCAGGGTAAATTTACATTATATCAGTTAAGTGAGTATCCTATGATGAGTTGTTAACTTAAATCATATCAATTGAAATTGAGTATATTAGAATGATTTGTAAACTTTTATCATATCATTTAAAAGTAAGTATCCTAGGATCGGTTGTAACCCTAAATCGTTTTAATTCAATTTGAGTATCTTAGGATCAATTGGTTACTTTCATCATATTATTTGGAAGTGAGTATCTAAGGATCAGTTGTAAACTTACATCCTATGAATTGAGAGTGACTATTCTAGGATCAGTTGTTAACTTACATCATATCAATTAAAAGTGAGTATCCTAGGACCAGCTGTTAACTTCCATCATATCAATTGAAAGAGAGTATCCTAGGATCAAATGTAAACTGACATCATATCAATTAAAAATTTGTATCCTAGAATCAGTTGTAAACCTAAATCGTTATAATTCAATGTGAGTATCTTAGGATCCATTGGTAACTTTCACCATATTATTTTGGAAATGAGTATCATAGGATCAGTTGTAAATTTACATCATATCATTTAAAAGTGAGTATCCTAGGATCAGTGGTAAATTTACATTATATCAGTTAAGTGAGTATCCTAGGATGAGCTGTTAACTTAAATCACATCAATTGAAAGTGAGTATCCTAGGATCAGTTGTTAACTTACATCATATCAATTGCAAGTGAGTATTCTAGGATCAGTTGTAAACTTACATCGTTTTATTTCAAAGTGAGTATCTTAGGATCAATTTGTAACTTTCATCACATAATTTAAAAATAAGTATTCTAGGATCAGTTGTAAACTTACATCATATAATTGAAAAATGAGTATCCTAGGTTCAGTTGTTAACTTACATCATATAAAGTGAAAGTGAGTATCCTAGGATCAGTAGTAAACTCACATCTTATAATTTAGAAATGAGTATCCTAGGATCAGTTGTTAACTTAAATCATATCAATTGATAGTGAGTATCCTAGGATCAGTAGTAAACTTACATCTTATAATTTAGAAATGAGTATCCTAGGATCAGTTGTTAACTTAAATCATATCAACTGATAGTGAGTATCCTAGGATCAGTTGTTAACTTAAATCATAACTATTGAAAGTGAGTATCCTAGGATCAGTTGTTAACTTAAATCATATCAATTGATAGTGAGTATCCTAGGATCAGTAGTAAACTCACATCTTACATTTTAGAAATGAGTATCCTAGGATCAGTTGTTGACTTACATCACATCAATTAAAAGTGAGTATCCTAGGATCAGTTGTTAACTTATATCATATCAATTGAAAGTGAGTATCCTAAGATCAGTTGTTAACTTACATCCTATCAATTGAGAGTGAGTATTCTAGGATCAGTTGTTAACTTACATCCTATCAATTGAAAGTGAGTATTCTAGGATCAGTTGTTAACTTACATCCTATCAATTGAGAGTGAGTATTCTAGGATCAGTTGTTCACTTGCATCATAACAATTGAAAGTGAATATCCTAGGATCGGTTGTAGACCTAAATCGTTTTAATTTAATGTGAGTATTTTAGGATCAATTGATAACTTTCATCATATCATTTGGAAGTGAGTATCCTAGGATCAGTTGTTAACTTATATCATATCAATTGAAAGTGAGTATCCTAGGATCAGTTGTTAACTTACATCCTATCAATTGAGAGTGAGTATTCTAGGATCAGTGGTAAACTTACATCATATCAATTGAAAGTGAGTATCGTAGGATCAGTTGTTAACTTACATCATATCAATTGAAAGTGAGTATCCTAGGATCGGTTCTAGACCTTAATCGTTTTAATTCAATGTGAGTATCTTAGGATCAATTGGTAACTTTCATCACATTATTTGGAAGTGAGTATCATAGGATCAGTTTTAAACTTACATCATATCAATTGAAAGTGATTTTCCTAGGATCAGTTGTTAACTTACATAATATCAATTGAAAGTGAGTATCCTAGGATCGGTTGTAAACTTACATCATTTTAATTCAAAGTTATTATCTTAGGATAAATTTGTAACTTTCATCATATTATTTAGAAGTAAGTATCATAGAATCAGTTGTAAACTTACATCATATCATTTTAGAAATGAGTATCCTAGGATCAGTTGTTGACTGACATCTTATAATTTAGAAATGAGTATCGTAGGATCAGTTTTAGACTCTCATCATATCAATTGAAAGTGAGTGTCCTAGGATCAGTTGTTAACTTACATCGTATCAATTGAAAATGAGTATACTAGGATCAGTTGTTAACTTTCATCATATCATTTAAAAGTGAGTATCCTAGGATCGGTTCTAGACCTTAATCGTTTGAATTCAATGTGAGTATCTTAGGATCAATTGGTAACTTTCATCATATTATTTGGAAGTGAGTATCATAGGATCAGTTGTAAACTTACATCATATCACTTGAAAGTGATTATCCTAGGATCGGTTGTTAACTTACATAATATCAATTGAAAGTGAGTATCCTAGGATCGGTTGTAAACTTACATCATTTTTTTTCAAAGTTATTATCTTAGGATAAATTTGTAACTTTCATCATATTATTTAGAAGTAAGTATCATAGAATCAGTTGTAAACTTACATCATATCAATAGAAAGTAAGTGTCCTAGGATCTGTTGTAAACGTACATCATTTTATTTCAAAGTTACTGATATAATGTAAATTTACCATTGTATCTAGGATACTCACTTTTAAATGAAATAATGTTATTTTACAACTGATCCTAGAATACTCACTTTCAGTTGCTATGATGTAAGTTAACAACTGATCCTAGGATACTCACTTTCAATTGATATGATTTAAGTTAACAACTCATCCTAGGATACTCACTTAACTGATATAATATAAATTTACCACTGTTCCTAGGATACTCACTTTAAAATGAAATAATGTAAGTTTACAACTGATCCTAGAATACTCACTTTCAATTAATATGATTTAACTTGACAACTTATCCTAGGATACTCACTTAACTGATATAATGTAAATTTACCACTGGTCCTAGGATACTCACTTTTAAATGATATGATGTAATTTTAGAACTGATCCTTTGATACTCACTACTAAATAATATGATGAAAGTTACAAATTAATCCTAGGATGAGTTGTTAACTTAAATTATATCAATTGATAGTGAGTATCCTAAGATCAGTTGTAAACTTGCATCTTATAATTTAGAAATGAGTATCCTAGGATCAGTTGTTGACTTACATCTTATAATTTAGAAATGAGTATCGTATGAGCTACCAATTGATCCTAAGATACTCACATTGAAGTAAAACGATGTAACCTTACAACTGATCCTAGGATACAAATTTTTTAATTGATATGATGTAAGTTTACATTTGATCCTAGGATACTCACTTTCAATTGATATGATGTAAGTTTACAACTGATCCTAGGATAATCACCTTTAAATGATATGATGAAAGTTTACAACTGATTCTAGGATACTTACTTTCAATTGATATGATGTAAGTTTACAACTGATTCTATGATACTCACTTCCAAATAATATATTGAAAGTTACAAATTAATCCTAGGATGAGTTGTTAACTTAAATTATATCAATTGATAGTGAGTATCCTAAGATCAGTTGTAAACTTGCATCTTATAATTTAGAAATGAATATCCTAGGATCAGTTGTTGACTTGCATCTTATAATTTAGAAATGAGTATCGTATGAGCTACCAATTGATCCTAAGATACTCACATTGAAGTAAAACGATGTAAGCTTACAACTGATCGTAGGATACAAATTTTTAATTGATATGATGTAAGTTTACATTTGATCCTAGGATACTCACTTTCAATTGATATGATGTAAGTTTACAACTGATCCTAGGATACTCACCTTTAAATGATATGATGAAAGTTTACAACTGATTCTAGGATACTTACTTTCAATTGATATGATGTAAGTTTACAACTGATTCTATGATACTCACTTCCAAATAATATGTTGAAAGTTACAAATTAATCCTAGGATGAGTTGTTAACTTAAATTATATCAATTGATAGTGAGTATCCTAAGATCAGTTGTAAACTTGCATCTTATAATTTAGAAATGAGTATCCTAGGATCAGTTGTTGACTTACATCTTATAATTTAGAAATGAGTATCGTAGGATCAGTTTTTGACTTAGATCATATCAATTGAAAGTGAGTGTCCTAGGATCAGTTGTTAATTTACATCGTATCAATTGAAAGTGAGTATTCTAGGATCAGTTGTTAACTTACATCATATCAATTGAAATTGAGTATCCTAGGATCAGTTGTTAACTTTCATCATATCATTTAAAAAAGTGAGTATCCTAGGATCGGTTCTAGACCTTAATCGTTTTAATTCAATGTGATTATCTTAGGATCAATTAGTAACTTTCATCATATTATTTGGAAGTGAGTATCATAGGATCAGTTTTAAACTTACATCATATCAATTGAAAGTGATTATCCTAGGATCAGTTGTTAACTTACATAATATCAATTGAAAGTGAGTATCCTAGGATCGGTTGTAAACTTACATTATTTTAATTCAAAGTTATTATCTTAGGATAAATTTTACTTTCATCATATTATTTAGAAGTAAGTATCATATAATCAGTTGTAAACTTACATCATATCATTTAAAATTGAGTATCCTACGATCAGGGGTATATTTGCATTATATCAGTTAAGTGAGTATCCTAGGATGAGTTTTTAACTTAAATCATATCAATTGCAAGTGAGTACCCTAGGATGAGTTGTAAACTTTTATCATACTATTTAAAAGTGAGTATCCTAGGATCAGTTGTGAATTTAAATCATATCATTTGAAAGTGAGTATCCTAAGATCAGTTGTAACCCAAAATCGTTTTAATTAAATGTGAGTATCTTATGATCAGTTGGTTACTTTCATCATATTATTTGGAAGTGAGTATCATAGGATCAGTTGTAAACTCACATCCTATGAATTGAGAGTGAGTATTCTAGGATCAGTTGTTAACTTACATCATATCAATTGAAAGTAAGTATCCTAGGATCAGCTGTTAACTTCCATCATATTAATTGAAAGTGAGTATCCTAGGATCAAATATAAACTTACATCATATCAATTAGAAATTTGTATCCTAGGATCAGTTTTAAACCTAAATCATTATAATTCAATGTGAGTATCTTAGGATCCATTGGTAACTTTCACCATATTATTTGGAAGTGAGTATCATAGGATCAGTTGTAAATTTACATCATATCATTTAAAAGTGAGTATCCTAGGATCAGTGGTAGATTTACATTATATCAGTTAAGTGAGTATCCTAGGATGAGTTGTTAACTTAAATCACATCAATTGAAAGTGAGTATCCTAGGATCAATTGTTAACTTACATCATATCAATTGCAAGTGAGTATTCTAGGATCAGTTGTAAACTTACATCGTTTTATTTCAAAGTGAGTATCTTAGGATCAATTTGTAACTTTCATCACATGATTTAAAAATAAGTATTCTAGGATCAGTGGTAAACTTACATCATATAATTGAAAAATGAGTATCCTAGGATCAGCTGTTAATTTACATCATATAAAGTGAAAGTGAGTATCCTAGAACAGTTGTTAAGTTACATCATATCAATCTAAAACGAGCATCATATGATCTGTTGCAAACTTACATCATAACGATTGAAAGTTATTATCCTAGGATCAGTTGTTAACATGTATCAAAACATTCAAAAAGTGAGCATCCTAGAATCAGTTTTCAAACTTAATCATAACGTTTGAAAATCAAAATCCTGGGATAAGTTGTTAACTTACATTATACCAAATGAAAATGAGTATCTTAGGATAAGTTGTAAACTAACATCATAACAATTGATAGTGAGTATCCTAGGATCAGTAGTAAACTCATATCTTATAATTTAGAAATGAGTATCCTAGGATCAGTTGTTAACTTAAATCATATCAATTGATAGTGAGTATCCTAGGATCAGTAGTAAACTCACATCTTATAATTTAGAAATGAGTATCCTAGGATCAGTTGTTGACTTACATCACATCAATTGAAAGTGAGTATTCTAGGATCAGTTGTTAACTTACATCATATCAATTGAAAGTGAGTATCCTAGGATCAGCTGTTAACTTACATCATATCAATTGAAAGTGAGTATCCTAGGATCGGTTGTTAACTTACATCATATTAATTGAAATTAAGTTTTCAAAGATAAGCTGCGATATTGGCATCATATTATTTTTACGTGTGTATCCTAAGATAAGTTGTAAACTCACATCATTACAATTCAAAGTGAGTATCCTAGGATAAGTTGTTAACTTACATCATACCATTTAAAAATGAGTATTCTAGGATCAGTGGTCAATTTACATAACATCAATTAAGTGAGTATCCTAGAACGAGTTGTTAACTTACATCATATTTATTTAAGCGAGCATCCTAGAATCAGTTGCAAACTTACATCACAACGATTGAAAATGAGTATCCTAGGATCAGTTTCCAAACTTAATCATAACGATTGAAAGTGAGTATCCTAAAATCAGTTGTAAACTTACATCATATCAATTAAAAGTGGGTATTCTAGGATTTGTTGTAAATTTACATCATATCATTTAAAAGTGAGTATCCTAGGATCAGAGGTAAATTTACATTAGATCAGGTAAATGAGTATCCTAGGATGACTTGTTAACTTAAATCATATTAATTGAAAGTGAGTATCCTAGGATTAGTTGTTAACTTACATCATATCAATTGAAAGTGAGTATTCTAGGATCAGTTGTTAACTTACATCATTTTATTTCAAAGTGAGTATCTTAGGATCAATTTGTAACTTTCATCACATAATTTTAAAATGAGTACCCTAAGACCAGTTGTAAACTTACATCATATCAAATAAAAGTGAGTATTCTATGACCAATTGTTAACTTACATTATATCAATGGAACATGAAGATCATAGGATCAGTTTTTAACTTACATCATATCAATTGAAAGTGAGTATCCTAGGATCAGTTGTTAACTTCCATCATAGCAATTGAAAGTGAATATTCCAGGATCAGTTGTAAACTTACATTATATCATTTAAAAATGAGTATCTTAGGATCAGTGCTAAATTTACATTATATCAGTTAAGTGAGTATCCTAGGATCAGTTGTAAACTGCAATTATATCAATTGTTAGTGAGTATCCTAGGATCAGTTGTAAACTTGCATCTTATAATTTAGAAATGAGTATTCTAGGATGAGTTGTTGACTTACATCATATCAGATGAAAGTGAGTATCCTAGGACCAGTTGTTAATTTACATCATATCAACTGAAAGTGTTTATTCTAGGATCAGTGGTAAACTTACATCATATCAACTTAAATTGAGTATCCTAGGATCAGGTGTGAACTTACATCATATCAATTGAAAGTGAGTATCCTAGAACAGTTGTTAACTTACATCATATTCATTTGAGCGAGCATCCTAAAATCAGTTGCAAACTTACATCATAACGATTGAAAGTGAGTATCCTAGGATCAGTTTCCAAACTTAATCATAACGATTGAAAGTGAGTATCCTAGAATCAGTTGTAAACTTACATCATACCAATTGAAAGTGAGTATCTTAGGATCAATTTGTAACTTTCATCACATAATTTTAAAATGAGTACCCTAAGACCAGTGGTAAACTTACATCATATAATTTAAAAATGAGTATCCTAGGATCAGTTGTTGACTTACATCATTTCAATTGAAAGTGAGTATCCTAGGATCAGTTGTTAATTTACATAATATCAATTGAAAGTGATTATCCTAGGATCAGTGGTAAACTTATATCATATCAATTGAAATTGAGTATCCTAGGATCAGGTGTGAACTTACATCATATCATTTTGAAAGTGAGTATCCTAGAACAGTTGTTAACTTACATCATATTCATTTAAGCGAGCATCCTAGAATCAGTTGCAAACTTACATCATAACGATTGAAAGTGAGTATCCTAGGATCAGTTTCCAAACTTAATCATATCGATTGAAAGTGAGTATCCTAGAATCAGTTGTAAACTTTCACCATATCATTTAAAAGTGAGTATTCTAGGATCAGTTGTAAACTTACATCATATCAATTGAAAGTGAGTATCTTAGGATCAATTTGTAACTTTCATCACATATTTCAAAAATGGGTATCCTAAGACCAATGGTAAACTTACATCATATAATTTAAAAATGAGTATCCTAGGATCAGTTGTTAACTTAGATCATATCAATTCAAAGTGAGTATTCTAGGATCAGTTGTAAACTTACATCATTTTATTTCAAAGTGAGTATCTTAGGTTCAATTTATAACTTTCATCACATAATTTTAAAAGAAGCATCCTAGGATCAGTGGTAAACTTACATCATATAATTTAAAAATGAGTATCCTAGGATCAGTTGTTAACTTACATCATATAAAGTGAAAGTGAGTATCCTAGAACAGTTGTTAACTTACATCATATCATTTAAAAGTGAGTATCCTAGGATCAGTTGTAAACTTACATCTTATCAATTGAAAATGAGTATTCTAGGATCAGTGGTAAATTTACATAACATGAATTAGGTGAGCATGCTGAAACGATTTGTTATCTTAAATCTTAAATCTTAAATCAATTAAAATGAGTATCATAGGAACAGTTGTTTACTTACATTTAATCAATTAAAAGTGAGTATCCTAGGATCAGTGGTAAATTTACATTATATCAGTTAATCGAGTATCCTACGATCAGTTGTTAACTTAAGTTATATCAATTGATAGTGAGTATCCTAGGATCAGTTGTAAACTTGCATCTGATAATTTAGAAATGAGTATCCTAGGATCAGTTGTTAATTTACATCATATAAAGTGAAAGTGAGTATCCTAGAACAGTTGTTAACTTACAACATATCATTTAAAAGTGAGTATCCTAGGATCAGTTGTACACTTACATCTTATCAATTGAAAATGGTTTTCTTAGGATCAGTGGTTAACTTACATCATACCATTTAAAGATGAGTATTCTAGGATGAGTGGTAAATTTACATAACATCAATTAGGTGAGCATCCTAGAACGAGTTGTTAACTTAAATTTTAAATCTTAAATCAATTAAATGTGAGTATCCTAGGATCAGTTGTTGACTTTCATCATATCAATTGAAAGTGAGTATCCTAGGATCAGTTGTACACTTGCATCTGATAATTTAGAAATGAGTATCCTAGGATCAGTTGTTGACTTACATCATATCAATTGAAAGTGAGTATCCTAGGATCAGTTGTTAATTTACATCATATCAATTGAAATTTATTATCCTAAGATCAGTAGTAAACTTACATCATATCAATTGAAATTGAGCATCCTAGAATCAGTTGCAAACTTACATCAAAACGATTGAAAGTGAGTATCCTAGGATCAGTTTCCAAACTTAATCATAACGATTGAAAGTGAGTATCCGAGAATCAGTTGTAAACTTTCACCATATCATTTAAAAGTAAGTATTCTAGGATCAGTTGTAAACTTACATCATATCAATTGAAAGTGAGTATCTTAGGATCAATTTGTAACTTTCATCATATAATTTAAAAATCAGTATCCTAAGACCAGTGGTAAACTTACATCATATAATTTAAAAATGAGTATCCTAGGATCAGTTGTTAACTTAGATCATATCAATTGAAAGTGAGTATTCTAGGATCAGTTGTAAACTTACATCATTTTATTTCAAAGTGAATATCTTAGGATCAATTTGTAACTTTCATCACCTAATTTAAAAATAAGCATCCTAGGATCAGTGGTAAACTTACATCATATAATTTAAAAATGAGTATCCTAGGATCAGTTGTTAACTTACATCATATAAAGTGAAAGTGAGTATCCTAGAACAGTTGTTAACTTACATCATATCATTTAAAAGTGAGTATCCTAGGATCAGTTGTAAACTTACATCTTATCAATTGAAAATGGTTTTCTTAGGATCAGTTGTTAACTTACATCTTACCATTTAAAAATGAGTATTCTAGGATCAGTGGTAAATTTACATAACATCAATTAGGTGAGCATGCTGGAACGAGTTGTTAACTTAAATCTTAAATCTTAATTCAATTAAAATGACTATCATAGGAACAGTTGTTTACTTACATTTAATCAATTTAAGTGAGTATCCTAGGATCAGTGGTAAATTTACATTATATCAGTTAAGTGAGTATCCTAGGATCAGTTGTTAACTTAAATTATATCAATTGATAGTGAGTATCCTAGGATCAGTTGTAAACTTGCATCTGATAATTTAGAAATGAGTATCCTAGGATCAGTTGTTGACTTACATCATACCAATTGAAAGTGAGTATGCTAGGATCAGTTGTTAATTTACATCATATCAATTGAAAGTGATTATCCTAGGATCAGTGGTAAACTTACATAATATCAATTGAAATTGTGTATCCTAGGACCAGGTGTGAACTTACATCATATCAATTGAAAGTTAGTATACTAGAACAGTTGTTAACTTACATCATATTCATTTAAGCGAGCATCCTAGAATCAGCTGCAAACTTACTTCATAACGATTGAAAGTGAGTATCCTTGGATCAGTTTCCAAACTTAACCATAACGATTGAAAGTGAGTATCCTAGAATCAGTTGTAAACTTACATCATATCAATTGAAAGTGAGTATTCTAGGATCAATTGTAAATTTACATCATATCATTTAAAAGTGAGTATCCTAGGATCAGTGGTAAATTTACATTAGATCAGTTAAATGAGTATCCTAGGATGAGTTGTTAACTTAAATCATTTTAATTGAAAGTGAGTATCCTAGGATCAGTTATTAACTTAAATCATATCAGTTGAAAGTGAGTATTCTAGGATCAGTTGTTAACTTACATCATTTTATTTCAAAGTGAGTATCTTAGGATCAATTTGTAACTTTCATCACATAATTTAAAAATGAGTATCCTAGGATCAGTGGTAAACTTAAATCATATAATATAAAAATGAGTATCCTAGGCCAATTGTTAACTGACATCATATAAAGTGAAAGTGAGTATAATAGAACAGTCGATAACTTACATCATATCAATTACAAATTTGTATCCTAGGATTAGTTGGTAAACTTACATTGTTTTAATTCAATGTGAGTATCTTAGGATCAATTGATAACTTTCATCATATTATTTATAAGTGAGTATCATAGGATCAGTTCTTAACTTACATCATATCATTTAAAAGTTATTATCATAGGATCAGTGATAAATTTAAATTATATCAGTTAAGTGAGTATCCTAGGATGAGTTGTTAACTTACATCATATCAATTGATTGTGAGTATTCTAGGATCAGTTGTAAACTTACATCATAAAATTTAAAAATGAGTATCCTAGGATCAGATGTTGACTTACATCATATCAATTGAAAGTGAGTATCATACGATCAGTTGTTTGACTTACATCATATCCTTTAGAACTGAGCATCCTAGCATCATTGGTCAATTTACATTATATCGGTTAAGTGAGTATCCTAGGATGAGTTGTTAACTTACATCGTTTTAATTCAATGTGAGTATCTTAGGATCAGTTGGTAATTTTCATCATATTATTTAGAAGTGAGGATCATAGGATCAGTTGTTAACTTACATCATATCATTTAAAAGTGAGCATCCTAGGTTCAGTGGTAAATTTACATTATATCAAATAAGTGAGTATCCTAGGATGAGTTGTTAACTTAAATCATATGAATTGAAAGTGAGTATCCCAGGATCAGTTGTAAATTCACATCATATAATTTAAAAAAGAGTATCCTAGGTTCAGTGGTAAACTTACATCATATAATTTAAAAATGAGTATCCTAGGATCATTTGTTGACTTACATCATATCAATTGAAAGTGAGTGTCCTAGGATTAGTTGTAAACTTTCATCATATAATTTTAAAAAGAGTATCCTACGATCAGTTGTAAACTTACATCATATCAATTTAAGCGAGCATCCTTTAATCAGTTGCAAACTTATTGAAGGTTATTATCCTACGATCAGTTGTTAACATACATCAAAACATTGCAAAAGTATCCTAGGATCAGTTTCCAAACTTAATCATAACGATTGAAAGTGAGTATCCTGGAATCATTTGTGAACTTTCATCATATCATTTAAAAGTGAGTGTGTGAGTATCCTAGGATCACTTGTTAACTTACATCATATCAATTGAAAGTGAGTATCCTAGGATCAAATGTAAACTTACATCATACCAAATGAAAATGAGTATCTTAGGATAAGCTGTAAACTTACATCATAACAATTGAGAGAGAGTATCCTAGGATAAGTTGGTAACTTACATCATATCAATTGAAAGTGAGTATTCTAAGAACAGTTTAAATACTGACATCATATCAATTGAAAGTGAATGTCCTAGGATCATTGGTAAACTTACATCATATCAATTGAAATTGAGTTGCTAAGAGCAGTTGCAATACTGACATCATATTATTTAAAAGTGTGTATCCTAAGATCAGTTGTAAACTTATATTATATCATTCAAAATGAGTATCATAGGATCAGTTGTTAACTTACATCATATCAATTAAAAGTGAATATTCTATGACCAGTTGTTAACTAACATCATATCAATTAAAAATGGTTATCATAGGACAAGTTGTAAATTTACATCATATCAATTGAAAATGAGTATCCTAGGATCAATTTTTGACTTGCATCATATCAATTAAAATGGGTATCCTTGGAACAGTTGTTAACTATCATCATATCACTTGAAGGTGAGTATTGTGGGATAAGCTATAAACGTAAATCATGTCATTTAAAAGTGAGTATCCTAAGATCAGTTGTAAACTTACATCATATCAATTGAAAGTGGGTTTCCTAGGATCAGTTGTTAACTTACATCATAGTATTTAAAATGAGCATTCTAGGATCAGTGATAACTTTACATAACATCAATTAATTGAGTATCCTAGAAAGAGTTGTTAATTTAAATCTTAATTCTTACATTAATTAAAATTTACATCATATCAATTGAAAGTGGGTTTCTTAGGATCATTTGTTAACTTAAATCATACCATTTAAATATGAGTATTCTAGGATCAGTGGTAAATTTACATAACATCAATTAAGTGAGTGTCCTAGAACGAGTTGTTAACTTAAATCTTAAAAATTAAATCAATTAAAATGAGTATCATAGGATCAGTTGTTAACTAACATCATATCAATTAAAATGAGTATACCAGAGTCAGTTGTTAACTTACATCATAGCAATTAAAATGAGTATCCTAGGATTAGTTGTTCACTTACATCATATCAATTGAAAGTGAGTATCCTAGCACCAGTGGTCAATTTACATTATATCAGTTAAGTGAGTATCCTAGGATGAGTTGTTAACTTACATCGTTTTAATTCAATGTAAGTAACTTAGGATCAGTTGGTAATTTTCATCATATTATTTAGAAGTGAATAACATAGGATCAGTTGTTAACTTACATCATATCATTTAAAAGTGAGTATCCTAGGTTCAGTGGTAAATTTACATTATATCAAATAATTGAGTATCCTAGGATGAGTTGTTAACTTAAATCATATGAATTGAAAGTGAGTATCCCAGGATCAGTTGTAAATTTACATCATATAATTTAAAAATAGTATCCTAGGATTAGTGGTAGACTTACATCATATAATTTAAAAATGAGTATCCTAGGATCAGTTGTTGACTTACATCATATCAATTGAAAGTGAGTGTCCTAGGATTAGTTGTAAACTTTCATCATATAATTTTAAAAGAGTATCCTACGATCAGTTGTAAACTGACATCATAGCAATTGAAAGTGAGTATCCTAGGATCAGTTGTTAAGTTAAATCATATAAATTGAAAGTGAGTATCCTAGAACAGATGTAAACTTACATCATCTCAATTTAAGCGAGCATCCTATAATCAGTTGCAAACTTATTGAAGGTTATTATCCTACGATCAGTTGTTAACATACATCAAAACATTGCAAAAGTGAGTATCCTAGGATCAGTTTCCAAACTTTATCATAACGATTGAAAGTGAGTATCCTGGAATCATTTGTGAACTTTCATCATATCATTTAAAAGTGAGTGTGTGAGTATCCTAGGATCACTTGTTAACTTACATCATATCAATTGAAAGTGAGTATCCTAGGATCAGATGTAAACTTACATCATACCAAATGAAAATGAGTATCTTAGGATAAGTTGTAAACTTACATCATAACAATTGAGAGAGAGTATCCTAGGATAAGTTGGTAACTTACATCATATCAATTGAAAGTGAGTATTCTAAGAACAGTTTAAATACTGACATCATATCAATTGAAAGTGAATGTCCTAGGATCATTGGTAAACTTCCATCATATCAATTGAAATTGAGTTGCTAAGAGCAGTTGCAATACTGACATCATATTATTTAAAAGTGTGTATCCTAAGATCAGTTGTAAACTTATATTATATCATTCAAAATGAGTATCATAGGATCAGTTGTTAACTTACATCATATCAATTAAAAGTGAGTATTCTATGACCAGTTGTTAACTAACATCATATCAATTAGAAATGAGTATCATAGGACAAGTTGTAAACTTACATCATATCAATTGAAAATGAGTATCCTAGGATCAGTTGTTGACTTGCATCATATCAATTAAAAATGGGTATCCTTGGAACAGTTGTTCACTGTCATCATATCAATTGAAGGTGAGTATTGTGGGATTAGTTGTAAACGTAAATCATGTCATTTAAAAGTGAGTATCCTAAGATCAGTTGTAAACTTACATCATATCAATTGAAAGTGGATTTCCTAGGATCAGTTGTTAACTTACATCATAGTATTTAAAATGAGTATTCTAGGATCAGTGATTTACATAACATCAATTAATTGAGTATCCTAGAAAGAGTTGTTAATTTAAATCTTAATTCTTAAATTAATATAAAATGAGTATCATAGGATCAGTTGTTAACTTATATTCAATCAATTAAATGAATATCCTAAGATCAGTTGTTAACTTAAATCATAGCAATTAAAAATGAGTGTTCTAGGATCAGTGATTAACTTACATCATAGCAATTAAAAATGAGTATCCTAGGATCAGTTGTTAACTTACATCATATCAATTGAAAGTGGGTTTCTTAGGATCAGTTGTTAACGTAAATCATACCATTTAAATATGAGTATTCTAGGATCAGTGGTAAATTTACATAACATCAATTAAGTGAGTGTCCTAGAACGAGTTGTTATCTTAAATCTTAAATCTTAAATCAATTAAAAATGAGTATCATAGGATCAGTTGTTAACTAACATCATATCAATTAAAAATGAGTATACCAGAGTCCGTTGTTAACTTACATCATATCAATTGAAAGTGAGTATCATAGGAGCAGTTGTTAACTTACATCATATCAATTAGAACTGAGAATCCTATGATAACTTTTTAACTTACATCATATCAATTGAAAGAGAGTATCCTAGGATCAGTTGCTAATGTACATCATATCAAATAAAAATGAGTATTCTATGATCAATTGTTAACTTGCATCATATCAAATAAAAATGAGTATCCTTGGATCAGTTGTTAACTTGCATCTGTTGTTAACTTGCATCAGTTGTTAACTTGCATCATATCAATTAAAAACGAGTATCCTCGAAATATCTGTCACACAGAAGCAGGGAGTAATCACATATATCCCAAAGGAAGGTAAATCAAGACAGTTTTTAAAAAATTGGCGTCCAATTACCCTTTTAAATTCAACTTATAATTTAGCATCTAGCTGTATAACATAGAGAATAAAGTCAGTTAATTAATTAATTCTGACCAAACAGGCTTTATTCCGGGGAGATTTATTGGGGAGAACTGTAGGCTTATATACGATATTTTACATTTCACGGAGGAATATGACATCCCTGGTATATTACTCTTGATTGATTTTGAAAAAGCATTCGACTCTATCTCCTGGTCATTTATATTTGAGACACTTAATTATTTTAATTTTGAAGAATCCATCATGAACTGGATAAAAACATTTTATAATAATATTTCTTCAACAGTAACTCAAAATTGTTGTCTGTCAGATTTTTTTCGTGTGGAAAGAGGCTGTAGACAAGGAGACCCTTTGTCTCCTTACCTTTTCTTGCTATGTGCAGAAAGACTTGGCATTTTATTCAGAAATAGTAATGAGATAAAAGGTATTACGATAGATGATACAGAGTTTATATTGTCTCAATATGCTGATGACACATCACTTATATTAGATGGATCTCCTTCCTCTTTAGATGCATCCCTCCGTATCTTACAATTCTATGCCGAGATATCAGGACTGAAAATTAACTTAGATAAAACAAATGTTATATGGATAGGAAGTAAAAAACATAGTCAAGATAAAATATGTGTAAAGTGGGGATTGAAATAGGGTTCCAGTACCTTCAAATTATTGGGTATCACTTTTTTTGTTGATTTGAATAGAATGTTAGATCTAAATTATGCTCCTCGAATTCAAGAAATAGAAAATATTATAAAAAAAATGGTCAAAACAGTCGCTTACTCCATTTGGTAAAATAACTATTATAAAATCTTTAATTATATCAAAATTGAATCATCTGTTCTTATCCATCCCAAGTCCAGATGAAAATGTACTACTACAACTCAATAGTCAAATTTATGCTTTCATTTAGGATGGTAAACCTGACAAGGTAAATCGGGAGCTTTTATGTCCAGAATACTGCAGAGGTGGTTTAAAAATGATTAATTTGAGAAATTTTATACAAGGGCTAAAATTGACCTGGGTTAGAAGATTATTTAATTCAAATTCAAAGTGGATCAAATTATTTTCTGCTACACAAAATATAAATTTTACATAGTTGGCTTATTTTGGAACAACTAAAAAATTAGATAATGTTTTTTGGAAAGAAGTTATTTGTGCCTGGAAAAATATGTCGAGACTCCGACATCCTTGCTATTTTGAGGAAGTCATATCTTCATCTATATGGAATAATGAGAACATTAAAATTGATATTATTATAGAAGTTGGGCACAAAACGGGGTATGGTTCACGCTTTCTGTAGCGCTTCTCCCCAAACAAATACACATCATATTCAAGAAAAGGTTATGGAAAGTTTCTTTATAATCGATTACATCATATTGTTATATAAGATTACACATATAATCAATTTAGTTATCAGGGTATACAGGTAAATGATTGAAATGAAATTGACAAATCGAACACACCTTCATCATGAAAACATATTGTTGAACTAATATGTAAACTGGTTTCATAATATTCATATATTGTTCTCGTTTTTGATTGGTTCCTTGCTTAACTATTGACACCCCAAAAATAAATAAAAGAGGATAGTACATTAGCTAATATTGATATCATGGTTCAGCTAGCAGAAAAGATAACCAAAGATACTACCCTTACATACACACTCAAGTCATTGTGATGTAAAGTTTGACAAGAATGTGTCCATAGATTACAGATGCTCCACTCGCACTATCATTTCTATGTTCCGTGGACTGTGAAATTGGGGTCGCAACTCTAATTTCGAAACAAGAAAGATCATATCATATGGTACAGGTGTACTGGGTTTCAAGTTGATTGGACTTCAACTTCATCAAAAACTACCTTGACCAAAATCTTTAATCTGAAGCGGACGGCAGACGGGCGAACGAACGGACGCACAGACCAAAACACATAATGTCCTTAGGTGGAGCATCAAAAAGGTTTAATTGTAATGGTAGTACTATACAAAATATCATTGTAATTGAATGTACACATTTCGCAACTATTCAATAATCAAACGACGTCAAAGACTAAAACACATTTTCCCCATTCATTGACAATGTATAACTTAGTATAGTTTTTGTTAAAACATAGGGCAACTGGTTCTTTGATATATTGTTTATTGTTCAGAGGTATGTCTAAAACTTTGCCGTCCTGTGTTAGTCGATGTATGTTGTTCGAACCTTGTCCGCTGACGTAGATGTGTCCATGGTTATCAGAGCATTTGTCGGTTGGAATTTCCATGGTTTCAATTTTGCAAATATGTTCATCAATATTTGTTCCCCGTTTGCTAACCTTGATATAGTTCTGACCGCCTATACAAGAATAGAAAGTATTTTCGTCAACTGCATGCAACTTCACAAGACGTGTATCCAACTGGGTTCTTGCTTCCCAACTGCTACGAGGTATATTATCAGGGAGACTGAAAATATTAAAAATTATTTAAGGAATGACTGTTATGTTTTGTTTTGCCTATAAAGAAATAAAATAAACAATGTGGTGCACACTTACTTCCGAAACATATAGATGAACTAAACATAAAAAAAAAACATATCAGACTAACTAAGGCCAGATTCTCCTGGTCTAAGACAGATGCAAACTTGGGGCGGGTTAGATTGTTATGTCAAATCTCAACCCTCCCAGAGTGAAACTTAGCTTGAAAGTTAGAGTCCGATGTCAGAAAAAGTAACAGAAGAAACTAAGAAATTGCTAATGATACATAAATTAATAAAGGACTACTGGCAGTTACTGATTTGCCAACTCCACATCTCAATTAAACTGATTGAAAGATTATGTCTTCATCATATGAAAAGCACACACAACCCATCCCGTTAGGGGTTTTGTATTATACTATCTTAAAATAAATACGGAAAACATTACCCGTATCACGTCAACAACATGTTTTAAAATAAATGTGTTTATTTCCGATGCAAAACCCTATAAATGAATCGATATTAATACCACAATATACCATTTTTAATGACATTAGAACAGTATCGTACCTACGACCCTTCTGAATCATTGCGGTAAAAAGGTTTGTTTAGCTTTTGATGTGGATGACGACATTTTTGTGCTTTGTAAAGAATATTACCATCAAAAATTTGATGTGAAATATCTGCATGTACAACATTGTATAAGATGTTTGCATGCTGATTTATATTAACATTTGTTTCTTTTTATTATTAGCTTTTTTTAAAGTCAGTTAACCCTCTTGCTGCCAGTTGTTTTTCAAAGTTGCATTTCGTGTGCCAGAAAATACGACAGCTCGACGTCAGTGACGTCAGATATCCAGCAATGACGTCATTCGATAAATGACGTCACGCAAAAAAGACAGTTACATTTGGGACCCATTGAAGAAAAATGTAGCGCTGTTAAATCTTTTGTCTTATATTTGAAAAGGTTAAATCAATAAGGAGAAGCTTGAATAAATTAAAACATGGACATATGTGTCCTTCCGGCACAGTCTGTGTGGACATATGTGTCCCTCCGGCAGCAAGAGGGTTAAGAGGGTTAAGGATAAATATGTCCATTGTGTATATGAAAGTCGTTACTATTGATACTATTTATCATCCAAATTTCTAAAAGTGCTATAATATCTTTGTATCAGTTGAGTCTTTAACCCTTACTATGCCAAAAGCCGATATATCGGCTTTAGAGTCCCCCGCAAGTGCCAAGAGCCGATATATCGGCTTCGTTTTTTTATCTCTATGTCGTTAACGGCATCACAAATGCGATGACGTTACAATGTTCAGAAAGCGTAATCAAGATGGCCAGCCGCGCACCGTTGGTTGGCGTTTTTTATGACAAAACAAGTCAAACAACATATTAAATCAGCACGCTGATGTTCCATGAGTAAAAGATATGCCACAACGAAAGACAGTATCTATTTCTAAATACTTTTATCTTTTATACTCTGCATAAACCTTTTAAAAATTATAGAAATAAACAGGAATAAAATGTAAATATATTTTTATGTTTCGTTGCAAAGTTTTCGTATTTCTACACGTGCGTGATAATTTATTCATGTTAAATTAATTAAAATCAAGAATGTGTCCAAAGTACACGGATGCCCCTTTCGCACTATCTTTTTCTGTGTGCAGTGGACAATAACATTAGGGTAACAACTCTAATTTGGCATTACAATAAGGTTTTTATCATATGTATAGGGAACTATCGGCGGTAGAGCATTCAAATCATTTAGTACAACTATTATGTTCAAGATGTCTGTCTTTTAAACACAAGACTTTTTTGGTGTGATTTGTGGTGCTCGATTGGAGGAAAAAAGTGTCCGCCTGAAAGAGCAGCAGCTAAAGCAAGTTTTATGATTAATCAAGACCAGTTACGATAGTATGTAGATCAATACCGATGGTAGTTTGTTGAATTTAGAACTTGACATGGTACATGTGCATATATACTCCAATGAAGACAAAAGAAGCGTTTAATTTAAAGGGTGTCCGACTTAAGGTCGAATTCAACTATCATAAACTGGCCGAAACTTTTATCACAAATATAGAGATTTTATGGTGGACGTACATTTCCTACTGCTCAAGGAAAAAAACAAGTATGATGCATTACATTTATTTCTATAAGTATGACGTTTAATTTTTTAAAGTCATATGAAACGAGTGACCGGTCAAAAATAATGTTTATCCAATTCTTGAACCAATGCATGTACATATCATAAACTTAGTCTTCAGAAAACAATTTTATCATTTTTTACGCATCCATATCGTATAATCGTCAAAAAATATTTCTCTCGGTCTGTTGATGTGAAAATATTGCAGCTTATTAATTGTCCTGTTTTGAAGCCGTAGTTTATCGAAAGTCACCTTTATAGTAAACACTCAACAAAGAAGCATGGATATTGAGCACGTGTATAACATGTACAATCAGATAATAGTTTATTTGAATGACAGATCCATGCGAATTGCGATCACCGGATTTTTACGAGAAAGGTCACGCTGAGTTCACTGCATACGGAAAATATATTGGCGAATTGTTTACTGGAAGCAAACAATTAAAAAAAGGTAAACTCCTTCTAAATTTGGACAAATTATAGAATTTTCTTGAGAAAAAAGTAAATGTACATAAGATTTTTTAATAACAACTAGTCATTTAGTTATAAAAAATATATGCATCATTTTTTTTTTAATTTGAAGTTTCATATGACTTTAAATAAAGAAACTTAGGTATAGAATGAATTCTTAATTTCGAAATCTCGAGTACGACTTGTGTATTCTTTTCAAATCGTATATGATTTACATTCAAATCCTCTGATTTTGTCGAGAATTTGTGTTTCTTTTTGAGGGAAGGGTCTTATTTATTTTAAACTTTTTTGCAAATAAAGATAGGCTTCACCTTAATCGAGTAAGTTTATAGAAAAATTTAAAACGCAAGGTGTCAAATTACTTTTTGGACTTTTCCCGGATAACAACCAGGAATAAAGTGTTCCACCACCGTAAAAGGTCATAAACTGGTTGAATGAAGTTCAGAAATGGAGTCGTTTTACGGATTGCTGAAATGGAGTATAAGGACTATATATATAATATATATATATGTGTGTGTGCATACATCGAAGTCAATTTAAATTTCACAACATACAAACACAGTTTTAAATGAAAAAAAGTATACGTCTTTATAAGGTAGTGTTCAGTTTTTTTTTTATATAAAAGTTTGTATGCATTTACAATTCGTTAAACTATCACTGAACATTGAAGAAAAATATGTGCAGTATTTTACCCCAAAGATTTACAGTCAACTAGAATTTGTGAAATAGATAGCTTAAATGACTTGTATAAAAATGAACTTAAAAAGCGATTTTCTTAGAATCTTGTTTATAAAAATGCTAAACTAGTACTATGGACACTTCCGTTTTGATAAATTTGAAAAAAAATTTGATTAGAATTAGAATTATTTCTACAATTTCAATTCCACATTTTAAAATTTTGACATTTGTTCCTTTGAATGTCCCGCGGTATCTTTCGCCTCTCTTTTCTTCAGTAACAGAAATTTAAGGAGTCAGTTAAATGCACCCTTTATTTCTGAATTTACAGTACCTTGCTTTCATTATATGAACTATTCGTAACATTAACAGACAGAAACAATAAAGTGAGAGAAAGAAAATAGGAGACAACGTTATATAATATATATATATATATATATATATATATATATATATAATTATAATAGGCCTACTTGTAAATATATTTTTGTTTTATTTTAACATTTTCGTACGGAATTTATTGAACTGTTTAACTGAATTACACATTTTGTTACGAATACATTTCGATCTTTAAATTCATAAAAATAATGCAGATATACACATGGTTCGTATTCTGTCTATCATGTGTCCGTAAATTTTTAAGAAAAATGTTTTATCAAAGTCAAATCCGGCTGACACATAGATGGTTGTTTTACGTCAAAAGTATTAATACATGAACGCCGGCTACGGCAGACCTTGCAGCATCGTGAGACTGATCACTTTATTATACAAAGTTATTGTTACTTTAAAGAGCCAGCTGACAGCACATTGGAAAATCAACTTCACCCCAAAAAAAAAAAAAAAATGTTTTTATGACATGTAAACTATAAAAAGCAAATTTTTTTTTTCTCTCAAGGCGGTGCTTTGAACTTGAATACTTGATCTGGCAAAGACTTACCGATAATTAGATATAGAACTTCGATTATTCGAATAAAACACATAATACAACATCCTGCAATATTTCTTTAGTGTGCGAAGACACGTTTCTTGATACTGACGATGCATTTTTTTTATGCAATCCTTTCCCTTGTTTTTTTTCCAAAAAATTGAAGCGAGGACACGTAAAAACATCAAGTTATATAAAAAAAAAAAAAAACATTTTAGTAATGCGTGTTTAAAATTTGAAAAATATTCGAACGTCCTTTTACAACCATAAATTTATACGTTACAGGCACTGTACACCAAATGTCCCGCAATACTGTTACGTCAGACAATAGTTGTTACGTATTTTCTGAATATCATCTGGCATTCACCAAATAAAAAGCTTGGCGCTCAAAAGGTTAATGATTTTAGTCATACATTATAACTCATTACTATACGGAAACAGTTCTGCGATAAGTGGTTCACAGTGTGTCCATGCGTGTTGCACTTGGGCGAATGTCTATCATAATTGAGGTGTATACATCATGAATAAGCAAACTTAATGCGTATGTTTTCAGAAATGAACTATAATGTATTAAATACCCATTATGCGTGCAAAATTTCAGGACTGTCTGTTAAAGTTTGAAAGGCAAAACGTGCTGGAATTAATATAATCAATTACAAAAAGGTATCATTCATTGGATGTGTACTTTCATATTTAGCTTCATTTTTTGCAGTTGAGATTCTTATCTCGTTTCAAATAACGTGTTCTTTTTTGCTGAATATCTTATTCTTTTGATATCCTTATAATATAAGAATAAAGATACATTATATTGTAGCATGGTATAAAAATGGCAAACATGTTTCGATCATACTAACATATTAATTACGGTTTTATAACTCCTCCCTTTCATCATATTGAATTGTTGTTTTAAAATCAACAACAATATAACAATCATACAAACAAGTAATCATGTTTCGTTTTTACTACTTTACTAACAATAGATTTTAACCTTAATATCATTTTTCATGAAAAGACGAAATCACAAAATGTCAAATTAAAACAAGAAATATGACATCTTATTTGTGGAATGTTATCTCAAAAGAATCAAATTTAGAATAACGACTTACAAGCTATTATCTTTATTGACTGGGACTGCAAACACACACCCTTTGTGTTTCAGACTAATATAACACGGAACTTTATTTGGAATGTCTCTTCCAGTATTTTGGACTGCTGATGCACACATCATGGTACTTATTACATTATCGCTTCCGACTTTAATGAGTATTATCATTCGGTCCGGGTCTATTTGTATTACAGATCTGGTATTAGGTTGAGTAATATATCCTATATTTTGACTTGTAATAGCCACGTCCAATGGCTCACTGTCTAGGTTAAGAGTTCTTAAATGAGTTCCAGTGGGATCAACTAAAATAAGACTTTTATAATCATAATCACATAACAAAATATTCCCCTTTGTTGTCGCTGCTATTCCAGTTATTCGTCCGAATTGATGCTTGAATTTTCCAGTGTAAATAAATCCATGTCTGACATCTCCTGGGACTTCCAACACCTGTGCCATCACTAAAATATTTGAAAAGAGAAAAATAATTAAATTTGTACAGGCTAACGAGAAAGCTTTATCTTGTAAATGTGGCAACAAACTTAGAACATATAATGTATTTAAGAGCATTTTTAGAAGGGGGTTGGCGCTTTCAAACTAGTTAAACCCCATCTCATTCTGTATGTGCCTGTCCTAGGTCGGGATTTTGTAATTTAGTGCTTGTCGTGTTGCTATGTGTACTATTTGGTTTTCATTCATCATTTTGTACATATATCAGGCCGTTACTTTTTCCCGATTGATTTGCTTTACATTTGTCATCATATAGCCTTTTATAACTGTCTATGCACTAAAGGTTTTATTCATTGTTGGATGCCGTACGGTGACCTATGGTTGTTAAGTTCTATGTTATATTGGGTTTTGTGGAGTGTTGCCTCATTGGTAATCATACCACATCTTCTTATCTATTTACATGTTATACAATTCCAATACCATTTACTCAACTGAGTTCCTTTGCCAAATTCGACATGGAGAGGTACTATAAAGAATTCATTTGGACTGAATGTCGAAATATAACAAAATCTTGAAATCCTGATGCAGCTGCTTCAAAACCTTTCATCATTTTTAAATATATACGTTTTATACTGTTCTTATAAATATTTTGTATAATAAACGAATTTTCTATGATGTTAAATGTTAAAGTCTCTTATTATTACTTGTATGAACAAAATGACTCTCAATTCTATATCTAAATGTTATTACACTAAATGTTATGTTGTATTTTATATTATTGAAAGATGAGACTAAAATACAACTTTATCATCAATTTTATCATGGACAAATAGAACCTCACTTATACTTTATTTTTAAATATGAAAATTGGTCCATTTTGTTTGTGTATTTATTTTACCGAATGAAGCTGCTGCTGAACATAATTATATGACAATGGATATAGTTTGTTTCCAGATTTTGATCATTTTCATATAAAATTTGGAAGCATTTTCTTTTAATTTATCAATGACATTATTTTTTTCAAAACTCACTCTGAATATGAAAACTCATTGTCTATGTGTATTAAAATTGAATGCTGGTAATACTTTTCAAATAGATGATGCGTCAACATTATTCATGAGTCTTCTTACTAAATTCTTATAATAGACATTAACCATAAAATTTCATTGTGAATGCATCCACCTAACATACGGCTAATCATATACCATTCGAAAGCACATCATCTATACTATCTATGTTGCCTGGTCGACAAAATTATGGTGCAGTTTACGTCAAATTACAATAAAAGGTCAAGGACAGGCAATTTCGATGTTTACAAGATGTCAGCAATTTTAAATATTCTGTCTTCTAATAATGATATTTCGTAAGGACATATGAAAATCTGTTAGAAAAGATTATAGTAGTTACTTATTTAAAGCACTTTGAAATATTAATGTCTGGTTTTTGATAAATAGCGCCGTTTTCCAGAAATTCCAGTAAAATGACAAAAATGCGTGAAAAACAAAAATTGTGTCTGAGATTCAATTTTTATTCATCATAAAACCAAATGACATATTGCATTTAGTGCTAAATATAAAAAAGAAAATGTGGTATGATTGCCAATGAGACAACTCTCTACAAGAGACCAAATGACACAGAAATTAACAACGATAGGTCACCGTACGGCCTTCAACAATGAGCAAAGTCCATACCGCATAGTCAGCTATAAAAGGCCTCGAAATGACGATGTCAAACAATTCAAACGAGAAAACTTACGGCCTTATTAATGTATAAAAAATGAACGAAAAACAAATAGGTAACACCTACACAAACGACAACCACTGAATTACAGGCTTCTGACTTGGGACAGGCACATTCATACAGAATGTGGCATGGTTAAACTTGTTAGCGGGAACCCAACCCTCCCCCCTAACCTGGGACAGTGGTGTAACAGTACAGCATAAGAACGAACTATAAAAATCAGTTGAAAAAGGCTTAACTCATCAGATGGATAAAAATACAAATACTACAAATACAAGTGGACGTGGCCGGGTACTTATACATCCCAACAACAAAAAGACACTAAGTTCAGATCTGAGAGTACTCGCAGTTACTGACAGCTAGTTCAAAGCCACTAACAACTAAAAAAAATCATGCATCTAAGACTAAATTATCAATTAGTACACTTCCAACATCCCATGGATTTAGTATAAAGACGTCATAAACAGTCAGAGAAAAACATGACCGTGTGCAATGCCAACATACAGGTATCGACAGATTGTAGATCCATGAATGTGTATATGTTTATAACAATAATATTTAGTTTGCTTTTAATTTACTGATAACATAATCAATATTAATACCAATAAAAACAATATTCAACGATCTAATTACAGTGTTGAATTGGTAACCTTTTAGAATAAGTTTATTTAAAGGTTCGATAAGTTTACCAGGATCGTTTCTAAATTTCCAGGCACGGTAAACAACATTTCGTAAACATGACCAGTAATACATAGATTACGTTCGTTAAAATCAAAAACGTCACAAAAGACACGGGATAGCGAACGATTTGCGAAATATAAACACCAAAGGAACATCACCATCCAAAAAGGGAAAATTAACAATAGGAAACGAAAAATCGTCCCTTTTGTCGTTAATGTTAGTGTGGAGTTTCCCGTTTAAAACCGAAATATCTAATTCTAGTTATTACCGTTTAAATTTGATTTATTTAAAGTAAGTTCCTTTGGGTAAATTTCGGCAGTATATTGAGAAAATTCTTGATTATTTATCATCAAGATAACGGTTAGTGTTGTTGAATTCATCAATTAAATGCAATTTAGACAGGTCTTTACTGAGTTTGGTCATAAACTGTGATTCATAACAGTACAAAAACAAGTCAGCTATTAAAGGGGCGCAATTAGTGCCCATAGGAATACCTACAATCTGTCGATAAACTGTGTTGCCGAAACGTACATAGTTTTCAAGGAGAAAATTAACAGCTTCAATCATCTCATCACACCTCCAGTAAGTATATCTAGCATATTTACCTTTCTCATTAGAAAAGAAGGCTTTAAATGAGTTTCAGCAAATATATTTGCATTCAGATTTACCTAACGACCATTTAATCAAAAATGAAAACTTTTGTTTGATAAGATTGTATGGAAGTGTAGTGTAAAGAGTAGAAAAGTCAAAGCTGTCATCAGAATCAAAAGGACCATCAAAAGCACGTAATTTATCTAAAACATCCAAAGAATTTTTTACACTCCAAAAATAGTTAATTCCACTATTTTCATATATTTTATTACAATAGTTTATGATAAGCTCTTTGATAGTAGTTAAGGAACTTGTTAAAAGCACTGAAAGATTAGTTGTAGAACACTTACTAGAGGCCAAGATGAAACGATATTTCACTGGTTTTTTGTGTAGTTTAGGTTGTTGACATCATCAAATAACTGCAATTACGCTTCTCGTTAATTAAACAACCAATTATAACAACCCATGCAGTTGCCAAAAATACCATCATCTGCAAAAATATAGCTTTTAAGCTGTTCTATTTTTAAACAATTTGTATTTAGTTGAAAAATACAAATCTTAAAAGTACAAAAATGTTGAAGGATATAATATACAGGAAAATCATGCTTTTAGGGAAAATTTTGGGATCGAAACTTTGATATTGCAATACTTCAGTATTTATTTGTTTTATTTGTTATTTGTTGCTTATACTACATCGTGCATTTACTAAGGAAGTGAAAATTATTAAAAGCTAGCCACTGAAAATTTTCTTCGTGCCTGACGTAGATATTTAATCCCATCAAACTACAATATTTCTTGTAACTTAATTGAGACATGTTACAATATTTCTTGTAACTTAATTGAGACATGTTGAAATGATACTTACTTGCATTAATTTTAGCAATTCGCAAATACAATCCATACACTTCCTAATACATATATTGTAATATAAAGATGATTGGTGAATTAATATCGTTGTTTGAAGCAATGTTCAGCACTTTTGGCTACTTTGCGGCGAACGTTTGTTTTTAGTTTTAGGTCCACGGAGTATCCAAGGAACCACCGACCTTCGATCATCAGCATCAATCGCCTCTGTTAACATCTTACCAAACAAAGTAATTGTGACATTGATGTTTACTTCAGCTTCATGTTACAAATAAATTTTTTTTATCAGAAACAGAAATGTCAATGCATTTGAACCACTTTAATTTTAAATTTAATCGGACAAGATTTTGCATTTAAATTTCAATGTGCCACATACTATTTTCATTTAAGTCGTTTAGGAAAAACAGAGCGCTATTGTAGTAAATCACCTGTAAAGCATTGATTGTAATTTGACATATTAATGATAGTACATGTACATGAAGAATATGATTTTTTATTTCTAAAATATCTATACAATTGTGAGAAATGAAAATTGTGGTGTGATATATCCAGTTTGTTAATTGGCTCATGTCATCTAAACTTTAATTATGTTTGTGGCTATTACTTCTGCACTAATCCCGCTGTTGTTGATCTGACATCGAATTTTTGGTGACTTTCTCACCTTTTCTTCATATTTATCGTTTGGGATTCTAATGGTATGAAGATCTCACACCAAAAATAAGTGATATAAGTTAACATGGAATATATACGTACACAATGAAATGTTAAAAACATGGGTTAAACAATCTGACTAAAATTCACGACTCGCCTGTTCATCTATCGTATGAAGATAACGAAAACGTTAATCGTTTGAAATATCTCAAAAGCAGGTGTGTTAAGGTTAATTTGAAGTGCATACTATTTTGATTCTATTTAAATATGTCTATTATGAAACAAACCCCACCATGTACAAACTCCATATGTGTCATTTGAACTTTACTAATATCTACCAAGCTATGTAATAGGAGTATTGATCATTAAAAATTTGTTTTTAAATAACAGATGGATATATGAATGAAAAGAATAAAGAAAAAAGACGTAGGGACCAGATGATTCCTACATTTCCGCTATATCAAATAAACAGAGAGAGGGAGAGAAGAATGAGGTTTATGGCAATTGCTTCTATTTGTTTGAGGTGTTTGAGGTTTTGGTTTTCTCATTTGATAAGGAACTTTCCGTTTTAATTTTCACGTGGATTTCGGTATTTTTGTTGTTTTACTTTTTTACATTTTGTATGTTTTAAGTTTTGTTGTTTTGTTTTTGTTTTTTTTCGATCTACTTGAATCCTTATGGTTTTCTTTTCCTTTGTTGAAAGAAGGAAACAAATAAAAAAGAGGCATTCTCAAACCATAGCCGAAGAAAAACAGATGACAGCATTAGCAAGGCAAAAACCAAATAGGACAGACAAACAGCACTCTTTAAAACACTTCATCGAAATGTGCGAACACTTAGTCTACCGCTTAACCCGTATGGTGATTACTGTTGCTTATGAAGGGTATTAAACAATCTTAATTATTCTTAATTATTAATTTTGAGTAGTACCTGATAAAACAACTGATAAATTATATAATAGTAAAATTAATAATGCATTAAAGCTTAATGAAGATTTAAAAAAAGATCACTACTGGTCGGAGAAATGGTTGATTAATTTTAATGCAAACAAAACTGAGAACATGACCATATCCCGTAAACTAAAAAAAAAAAAAAATCATCCACTGCTTTTCATGAATAATTTCCCCTTAAACTCTGTAAATGAACACAAGCATCTTGGTGTGATATTGTCAAACGACGGTAATTGGCACAAGCATATCGATACGATAGTTAACAAATCTTATTCCCGCTTAAATATACTTAGAAAATTTAAATTCATTTTAAACAGAAAAACCTTAGAACAACTTTAATATAAGGCCAGTTCTTGAAGATGCTGATGCAGTTTGATATACATCTACATTGAGTTTAATTCACAAAATATGAAGCGTCCAAATACAAGCTGCAATGAGTGTGACTGGAGGAACACGGTTAACATCTATTAATTAACTTTATAAGAAAACGGGATGGCAAAAACTAAAGGATAGACGAGAGGCCCACAGACTTACATATTTGTACAAAATGTCTAACAATATTACTTCTCCTTATCTGAATAATATTTTACCTGAACGGTTCCGTAATATACATGAATATAATACGCGTAATGCGAATGATTTTCAACTTATTGCAGCAAGAACAACATTATACTCTAACTATCTCCTCTTATCAACAGTAAAATCCTGGAACTCGCAGACCATTGAACTACAAAACAGTCCGTCCCTTCTCGCCTTCAAAAATGATTTTAAAAGTAACCGTGAAATTAAGCCTGTATTTTATTATTGTGGTTCCAGGTCTGATCAAATATATAATGCGAGTATAAGAATGAACTGTAGTGGACTCAATAAACACCTCTATGACAGAAACTTGATAAAATCCCCGAAGTGTGTTTGTGGAGACCCTGAAACGACGGAACACTATGTATTGATATGCAAAATATTTAATGTACCTCACCAAAGACACATTCACAACCTACAGATTCCAATTAGAATATCCACTAATGTCTTACTTTTTGGCTCCGATAGACTCTCAGTAGAACAAAATATACTGATATTCAAAGCTGTGCAAAACTTTATTATAAGTAGCAATCGACTTACATCCACAATCAAATCATTCTAATTATTCGCTCCTCCCCTATATAAAGAAATGTTATTTCATTCTTTAATAACACTCTCATTTTTCTAAAAACACCTTTCACCCCCTTCCTTTGCTATATTTTTTTCTCATGAATTTTCTTTATGTTATTTTAATCATTGACTTGTTACAAACACATTCGTTTGCTCTTCAGCATGTGTTCATAACAATTTTATTTTTGAATTTAGGGAGACGGATTTATATAACAGCACTGCTCTTGTTTCCTACTTCCAATTATTGAATCTTTTGTATATTTCGTATTTATGTCTTTACCCTTGTAGCTAACGACTTCTTTAATAAAATATGTTAACATTTATGATATAATAGTGGGCTAACACTAAAAGGAAATTGCCGGATTTGTTATTGAAAAGTGCATAGTACACGCAGTTTTCATTCGAAAATTGAAGGAGAATAATCTTCTTAACATGTCTTTCCACATTGGAAAACTATTTTTTTTACTAAATATGCCTTGTTTGTTCCATGAAGTTCTTCCAGTATCCTTTTTTCAAATACAGTTGATCAATATCTGCAAAACTTGACAAGCTAATCTAGCCAATTAAAGCAAAAACATCCCAATTGGCTGATGGTGAGTTTTAGAGCAACTGCAGAAGCTTCATTAGAAGGCTGCATAATGATCTATATCATATGAATTGCAGTTCAAATTATAACAAAAATGCCTTGGCCTATAAACGATCAAACTATTTTATTTTTGACGTATAAATATTCAAATCTCATGAAATATTTAGATTTTATTGCAAGTTTATAATTTTTGGAAGTTTTTTTCAAGAAACGCAATTTTCTGTAAATATTGCGAAACCAACATTTAGGTTTGCATTTGATTTGGAATTCTGGTAGTTTGTTTTATAAGGTTAAGATCATGTTAGAAAAAAAAACCATACAAGTTAATAGCAAATGGCTTTTTCTTTAATTCTTGCAAAATTTAGGCATTCTCAGTTTTGACCTTTGACCTTGGTTTAACGAAAATTGCACCGAGCAAATTATTGACGACCGGGCAAAAAAAAATGTTAAGCTTTCGAATGATATATATTATAGTCGTATGTAAGGTAGGTGCATAAAAGTCGTTAACTAAGCGTCTTTTTGTATACTGTCACTCGCCTATTAATAGATTTAGTATATTTATCAATATCCATCATCATCTTGAGTCTACACTTTAATCGTTACTTAATATTCTTTTTCAATATCTGTAACTGATACATAATAGGTGATGTTTGGTATGATTAAGGATTTGACAATAGTTATCTTTCCTATCATTGTCAAGTTTCTTTTATATTGTTCTGATTAATCGTATTGTTATAAATATCATATGTAAGATTATAGTTCGTCGTTAAAGAATAGCCGATAAGTAGGACAGTTGTATGTTCTTCAATTTGTAAACAATGTGATTAAAACTAAACAGTCTAAAAATAAAAAAAAGTAAAATCACAAAAATACTGAACTCCGAGGAAAATGCAAAACGGAAAGTCCCTAATCAAATGGCAAAATCAAATGATAAAACACATCAAACGAATGAACAACAACTGTCATATTCCTGACTTGGTACAGGCATTTTCAAATGTAGAAAATTGTGGATAGAACCTGGTTTTAAAGCGCTAAACCTCTCACTTGTATGACAGTCGCATCAAATTCCATAATATTTACTTACAACGATGCGTGAACAAAACATACATAATAGGTAAAATTGTCAAAATAGGGATACAACAATCATCAACAATCTCAATCAGAACAAAAACAAACAAAAATTTAACAAAGAAGCACAAAAAGGGGATATATAAAATTTAACAACCACATGCATTGCTTACTTATATATGTATTTAAAATCAACCCAAATATTTGAAGTCCTGTGACTGCATGGCAAGGTTCACATCAACTCTAGTTGAGAGTCGCGTGTTTGACGTTAGAATGGTACGTCACACAGAAAGAGATATAAAATAATTTTGTCGTTCAAAGTATTTTCAATATTATAATAGAGCAATAACATAATGGCATTATAATAGAACAATAACATAATGGCATTATGATAGAACAATAACATAATGTCAGGATGTTAAAAGTACAAAGCCACTTCATATGTACCAAAAAAAAAAAAAAAAAAAAAAACACAAAAGTTACACGTACAAAGCACACCAGCAAAAATGAAAGATATTACAAACACATTGATATAAAATAATTTTGTAGTTCAAAGTATTTTCAAAATTATAATAGAACATTAACATAATGGCATTTTAATAGAACAAAAACATAATCATGATAATGTCGGGATGTTTGAAAGTACAGGGCCACGTCATATGTACCAAAAGAAACACAAAAAGTCACACGTACAAAGCATACCAGCAAAAACGAAAGATAATATAAACACATTGACGGAATGTATTAGTACCGAGCCACATCAAATAGGTATCACCGAAAACAGACCAAACAGTAAAAGTAATATTAATAATAGAACAAAGACAAATAAAAAAAACAATATAACACGTTATTAAATGATAAACAACGTCAGTACACAGAATCTATACACCTAGACCATCATGTATTATTTGTGAAGTTAATACGGAATATTTATCAACAAGGTCTTGGTACCTTCCAATGAAATTTACCTTAATTCTTACCGTTGTAATAAATACTAATATTCTCATAAATTTGAATCTGTTTAACTATGTACATACCTAGTAATGAGTCATATACACAGAGGTAAGTTAATAAACACAAATTCCTGGTGAAGCTCTATTAATCAAGAAAAAAAAACTTTAATGAAATTGACACTAAAAAGTGACAGTTGAACAGGTTTACCTATGTTCTTAACGTTACAATTTTACCTATTATTTCATTTTAAGTGACATCCTTATGATGTGTGCATACCTAGTGATTAGTCTTGCACATATATCATGTGTATGTAAACTAGTAAACCAAAAGGCTTGTATAAAAGCCGCTTAAATTCCTTTATATTGACACAATGTGTGAACAAAACAAACACACATAATAGTTACAAATGTCAAATATAGGAGTACAGCAGTCAACATTGTGTTATTGTGACGGATGGGTTAACTAAATGTCTGGACAACCAGTAAACAACGTTAGTTTCGTTTGATTGCATAATCTCAACTCAATATAAAAACATGATACATGACAATAGATCAACGTTAAGAAAACATTTAGTGACGTTACAATAGATAAATGAAAACGGCGTTAAAAATACTGTTCGCATTTGGCGTATGTTAAATTGTCTCTAAATCACCGACATACTAAGGGCCACCAGATGCAATGTCCATAGCTGTGATGTATAGTGGCATGCGGAATGAACTAAGATAGTTATATCTCACAAATAAGAAATATATTGAATTATGAAAATTACGTTAACACTAATTGAATTTGACAGTCTTTTCACATAAGACGAATTAACAAGTCTGTTTACACACGTTAATTTCTTCGTTCACTTCGTCTCAGATAATAGTCCATGTTGTTGACTTCTAATGGGTAGAGTTTCGTCACGAGTCGATTTTTAATTCCTGACTTGGTACGTACCATTGCAATGCTTACCAAGCCGTCCTTGCCTTTAATATTGTCATTCACAACACCAAGTTAACAATGTACGCGTTTCGATTTGTCGTGTATCTGAACGACATCTCCTTCTTTAATCTTCCGAATGTCGACTCCAGCTTTTTGGTGATATTCTCGCAATGAAGTAAGTTATTCTTCTTTCCATCGTGCTTATAAGTTCTCAATCAGTTGTATCCGTCGTATCACTTGATAGTTCAAGTTTGTATGCGTTAATTCACAAACATTTAGGTTTTCACTTTTTGAAGATACATAAGGTTAAGTTGTTATTCTTTGCCCATGTATAAGAAGAGATGATGTAAGCGGCTGTGGATCTCTGATATCTGTTGAAGTATACGTGGCTGGTCGGTCGTTGAGTGTGGCTTCGATCTCTGTTAATACAGTCCTTAGAGTCTCATCATTGACAAATGCGCGTCCTAATACTTGCTAAGTGATTTTTTTGTTGAGCCAATCAATCTTTCCTACATGCCCCCGAATCATGGAGCTCTACTTGGGATGAATTTCCATTCAACGCCATAACTTTGAATATTTTCCATAACTTTTGTAGAATTGCAAAGTCGTAAAATTTTGCTTGATGCCGCTGATATCGTAAACTAATTCCAAACGTACAGCTCGAGTGACGGCACATGTGAATAAGCAAATGTAAGCCTTCGATTCCTCGTTGTGTCGGTCCCTTATCGTAAGCGCTCCTGTGAAGTCTATAGCGGTTATGCTGAAGGGTGTAGCATCTTGAACTCTCTCCTTCGGTAATGGTGGAATTTCTGGTGCGGGATAAAATTTTCCGATTACTTTTCGGCATGTTACACATTTCATCAATATAGATTTCACGCACTGTCTTAATTTCGGATTCCAAAATGTTTGTTGTATGTATGCTAGAGTGACATTTATACCTATTGTAGCGTGTACTTATGTACTTCTAACACTATCAAATGTGTAAGACGGTCCTTTGCCGTTAACAGATATGGAGACTTGACTGTTTCTGCAACTGTCGCATTGTCTTTTCGGCGGCCACCACATCGTAATATTTTTCGTTCGTTTTCCGTTGCTCTGCAGTATGCTGCGAATTTCATTACATATGCGGTAATGTGGGTTAATTTTCTATAAGAATTGTACCGTTCGATATCTATGATTTCTCCTATAGTAGTATATACATTTTGATCAGTCTCCATTGTTTCAATTTTGTCATCGTCCTCCGACATTCTTGTACATACACTAGACGTTACAATGTTTCCGTTCCATGTCGGACAATCTGCTTTGCTGTTTAACCATTTAGGTCCACTAAACCATATTTCATTCTGTTTAAGTTCTTCAGATGTTATACCACGTGTACGCAGATCTGCGGGATTGTATTTCGTAGGGCAGTATTTCCACACAAACTTTTAATTTCTTCAATTCTATTTTTTGATAAATTGTCTCTGTGGTTTTACGGATGCAAGCCAACTAAATACGATTTGACTATCACTCCAAAATCTTATTTCACTGAAAGTTTCCAGAACTTTTTGCAGATATGATCAGCTAGTATTCCACCAATTACAAGTTATAGCCTTCATAGGCGAAACCCGATTCTTTGCCATTACTATTGTTGGTTTTCTGTCATACATGATGTACGCGCATGCGCCGTAATATACATGCAGAGTTGGTAAATTTGTGTTACTCTCGTTTTGTGTTTGAGTACTTCAATGTTATGTTTTTTTTTTCGTACATCGGACGTCAACTTATTGTATATAATAGGTGTAAGGATGGTTCTAAATGTATTCTCGCTAGTTTCTAACGATTTTAATCCGCGTATGCTACACTGAATTCTGTCCGAAAAGTTTCTCAAGCTATCTGTTTGACCTCGGTGCGGGTAAGTCAATCAAATTTTTAATATATATGTTCGTGCTTTTGTGGTTCTGACCAAACCTCTCTCTCAGTATTGCTACGGCTTGAAAGTAATCGGCATTTGCGAAATGGTAATCCGGCTATACATTGCGCGGCTACACCCTGAATTTGATTTTGCAAATAAGTAATTTTTTGCACGTCTGTTAATGTTTGGTTATCATGTTTTGTTGATATGCATCCCAGAAAGGTTGCCAGTTTAACAAATTTCCATCAAAATATGATAGATTTAATTTTGGTAGCTTGTGGTAGATTCTAGAATTTGTTGTGCTCATTGACGATCTGTATTGCATATCATTATTCTGCATGGGATGTGGAGTTATACATGTAGATGTGGAGTTGATAAAACAAAATCTGCTGCATTTGGATTTAAGTTCTGATTAGAGCTAGTATCATTTGATTTGTTGTTCTGTTTAGAACTTGATGAATTGCGTACTTTTGTCAAAATTCGTTCTATATCTTAAACATACCGATCTGAGTCTTGTATCTCTGCTTCCATGTTTTCCTCTGCTATCTCCTCTAAAATTTCACTATGAAGATCCGAAAGAATACATGTATCCCTCTTCTTCTTCAATGTTTCACATAAGCTTTCAATTTCGTCGCGTTGTGTTGTTTCTTTCTCTAATTCTTCTTCAATCTTTGAAATTATTCTCCTTGCGGCTCCTTTATGACCCACTTTAATGGCTTTCTTTTTCGTCATAATATTCTCTGGTCAAGGCACCAATGTGCTAAATATCTGGGCAGGCAGTAAACAACCTCTGTTTCGTTTGATTGTATAATCTCAACTCAATATAGTAACATGATACATAACAACAGAACAACGTTAACAAAATATATGGTGACGTTACAATAGATAAATGAAAACGGCGTTAACAGTACTGTTCACGTTTGGCGTAAGTTAAATTGTCTCTAAATTACCGACAGTTATCAATACAATGTAAGTAAGTTTTTTTTTTTTTAAATTTGACTACAAAAAAATAGAAACAGAAATGTCTCGAACAAATTTACTTTCTTTCTCATTTTTAAAACGTTTCAATTGAGACTATTATGACATACCTAGTCATAAAGTCTGGCACACTAGGAAAAAAAGAAACACTGTCATTCAGGTGGCACATGTAGTGTCTTTCCGGCAATTATGTTGCTCTTTTATGTACCCTACTTGAATGTATATTCAAACTGTGAGTGGGAAAAATCACCTTTTACTGAAAATAATTTCCCAAGTCGAGTACTGAATCAGGTTTAAACAAATATGAAATGATTTTACGTACATCTGAAAACGATTTTTTTTTTTTTTTTTTTTCATTTTGTATTCAATGCATTAAAACATAAAAGCACAAGTGACCTTAAGTTTATAAAGATAACTGTTATATTATAATATATTTTTGAATATCATAATAAAAGGATTTCAGTTAACTGTGTATTGAGGTTCTCAGTTTTAGAAATTGTTGTAATTCTAATAGGTTTCACTATAAATATGGTCGAGGGGATGTTACAGACCCACTTTCAAGTTTCTTCCGTTACGCCCATTCAATATAACGTTGCTTTCTTTTTACAATAGACACTTACACGCATGGAGTCGGCAAAGATGTCCAAAGTCTCAAAACAAACAAATAAAGCAATACAGTAGTGAACAATATGGTGTGATAAACACTGAAACATTTTCAAATTTGTACTGATGTCTTAGATACGTTTTGGTTTCCCTATTTATTTCAATGTGTTTCCTTTAAATATTAACAGACAAGGAAAATTGTAATCATTTCGGTATTTTTACCAAAATACGGTTGGGGTTCGTGTTGCTTAGTCTTTAGTTATCTATGTTGTGTCTGGTGTACTATTATTTGTCTGTTTGTCTTTTTTATTTTTTAGCCATGGTGTCGTCAGTTTATTTTCTATTTATGAGTTTAACTTTCCCTCTGGTATCTTTCGCCAATCTTGACGTTTTATGAAGATGTTTCGGATTTCCTTCTATTGTCGTCTTCATTTTTGGACAACACATTGATAGCAAACACAACCAGTATGTAATCCAACACAACAAAAATAGCAAAACAAGAAAATAGGGAATACAACCAGAACAAAAAAAATATCGCTTCCGACGTCATGTGTACATATGACTACGAACATATACGTCCAAACTTCACTTTATTTTAAAGATTTAGTGTAAACCTTTTTATGAGCCGAATACTTATCAATTATCCACTGGTATGGTAATATTTCAAATTTATTTGGATAATTGATAAGTTTTCTGCCATATAAATGTTTTAATCCATCATTTCAACCATAAGGCTTCTAATGTGTTTGAGCTTTTTATTTTGTCATTAGTTAAGCGACTTTCAGTTTTGAATTTATCTTCGAGTTCGGTATTTTTGTTAGTTTACATTTTATGTCCAACGCGTATTAGTATATTATTAGGAATTTATAACATGTAAATAAAACCATTCAAACGGGTTAATATAAAGATATTTCGCATGATTTGTGCTTAGGCAATATTTTACTGATCAAGGTGAACGTTTTAAATATCCTATCGGTCATTGTAAAGCTTTCAACATCGAGCAAAATGCTTATTCAAAAGTTCCGAAATGAGAACATATGTAAAGATTTTGAATAAAACCGACTGTCTGTTTATATTATATCACTGAACGAAACACAAATATATGATAGACGACAAGCAACAATAACCACACGAAACAAGACTCCGGGATTTGAGTTTAACACGTCTTAAAAGTGAAATTTGAAAGGAGGGACTGAAGATTTTAAGGGAAATGAAACGTATATTGGCAAAAATCTTCTGTCAATTTGATACATGATAAACGTTATGTGCTTCATAGCTCAATATAACATGAAGTTTTTAAAGCAGTCGTTTTACGAACTTTGTAGTAAATGAATAGTAAAGGACATGTCTAGATCATATCTGGTTTTATTTGTATAAATACACTATAAGGGAAATTGCAAAACAATTTAAATAAATCATAGTTCGGAAATTCACACCAATGTTTTCATGTATTTCTTTATGGTAAAATGTTAGTTTCCAATAAAGTTTGGTAGTTATTTTAGAACCCGTATTAGTGTTAGACACGATTTATAAAAGTGTGTATTCACAATTAAAGTTAACAAGGCAATCCATTTACATGAAAGAAACCGATAGAGGTTTTTAAGACTATATTCAATTTTCTGACCATACAAATTTGCACTTAAAACTAATGATGTATATCTGAATAGATGAGGTTATGAGTGATCTTGAGCTTGGTGGTGAAATTGAAACACACGCCAATACAGAGACACATTGTATAGTAATATTAACAAATCACAATTCTTTTGTGAAACTCTATGACACAAAGTTGATTGCAAGAGAAGATATAATTATTATATAAGATGTCTTATTGAGTTAAAACCATCACATATGTGGTACAAAGACATCATAGAAATATAATATGAGGCTTGAAACGACTTAATCTTTTAATGTATTATAGAAAATGTTCATACGAGCGTGGAGTTTAATTTTAATCAACTGGAAAAGATTTTTACCACTCAAAAGAAATGGCATCAGAACTTAATTCAGACTGAATTATCAAGAGTTTTACATAAACTATAATGACATGCCTGTTTATGAGAAAGTGGGTGATATTATAACAAAGAATAAAACAGTATGGATAATAGCTTAGCTTAAAGAACACAGGAATACTTTGCAACTGAAACGTCTCGAATGTGATCATCGTTTATTCAATTTATTCGATGATTTATGTCTACAGATATAAGAAGATGTGGTATGATTGCCAATGAGACAACTCTCCGTCCAAGTCACAATTGGTAAAAGAAAAACTATTATAGGTCAAAGCACTTTCTTCAACACGGAGCCTTGGCTCACACCGAATAGTAAGCTATAAAGGGCCCCAAACATGACTAGTGTGAAGCCATTCAAAAGGGAAAACCAACGGACTAATCTATTTAAAAACGAGAAACGAGAAACACTTATGAACCACATCAACAAACGACAACTACTGAACATCAGGTTCCTGACTTACGACAGGTGCAAACAAATGCAGCGGGTTTAAACATTTTAATAGGTACCAACATTCACCCTTTACCCGAAACAATAGTGTAACATCACGACATAGCAAGACACGCTATAAAATATCAATTGCAATGGCTTAACTCAATCAAAAGACACATAAACAAAAGTGAACATACATTGAACGAATACATTTGATCTATGAAACCATGTAAATACAAAATCAATAAAATAAGGGGATAATAAATAAAGGCAGCAGTAGTATACAGCTGTGAAATGTTAAGTTGTACTGCAAAGACATAACTAGTTCTGTCATTCGGGACCTGGGTATACATTCTTTGCATACGTTGCTAAACACCCAAATATCACGTGAATAATTTTAAGCAGTCGCTAAAAAAAGCTGAAACAAATTCCTGATGAACAAATGTTCAAGTACTTGACTTCCAGATCTTATCTGCTATCGTTTGCTTTGACACAATGAGACGGGATGCTGATTAAAAGTATAAATAACTTGTATATATGAACTTTAAAGGAAATTGAAACACAACTCTACTGACTCATACCTGGAAACCTCACTCCTATTTTTATAAATACATTTCTTGGTAGGCAAATGTCTTACATATTTAACCATAGAAAATATTAGTATTTTAATCCAATAATTTTTGCTTATATTTTGATCAGTTTATTTATGTTTATTTCTATAATCGTTATGAAGAAGTTAAATGAAACATAACAAAAGTAAAAATTCTGGCCAGTACAATAGATTTCACCAACTACTATTCCCCCGATTCTTCAGAAAAGCAGGCATACAAATACACCCATGATAGATGCAAGAATAACTATTTTGTACGCCAGACACGTTTACAAAAGATTTATCAGTGATGATCGAATCGAAAAAGTTAAAACGTCGAACACAGTCCGAAGTTTAAGAGCATCGAGGACCCAACAATTCTGAAGGTTTGTGCCAAGTACAACTAGGGTTATATATTTCTGAAACAGGACATCCGTAGTATTTTGTCAAATTTAAAGTGCTGATTAAAGGTATTTATATATAAATCACTTGTATGTATGAACTGTAAAAGAAATTGAAACACAACTTTTCTGACTCATGCCTGGAAATCTTGCTATTTTATTTTTATAAATACATTTCGTGGTAGGCAAATGTAATGACCCAATGAGCTTTGGAATGTTTTGTCTTTTGATACCTGATACTTTTCTTACTAATACCAATAGTCTATGTGAGACACTTTTTATAGTAAACTAAACAATTAATTCAATAACGTAAATACATACATTGAGAGATTTGGTATTATTGTCTATGAAACAAATGTACATACAGCAAAAGGCATTTATTTGAGCCCTCATAGGTCATCATTTGCTCTATCAAAATGAGCAATAATGATACGTTAACATAAGACATATACAGATCTAAATATGGTCTTTATCTAAACCTTAGTGTATATGCAATGAATAGAGCATGATATCCGGCATGATAATTAAAAGAACAATACGAATTATCAAAAATAGAACAATGAACGACACTTGCGACCTACATCCTACTCCTCTCGAAAATAGAAAAAAAAAACCTAAAGAGCCAATGGTATTCTTTATGATAAATATAAAAAAGACGTTCAGATTGATCAGGATATTTGACAGAACCATAAACGACGATTACCCCCTACATTCGACACCTCGCACTAAATATATCATATTCAATAAGAATTAAAAATACAAAAAAGAGTGAATGTATATAAGGCGACCCTGACACTAAAGTATCAATGTTGTACCAAAACGAACTCATCTCAGACCTTGTGAAATATTATGCAAGGTGGTACATAAAATATACATTTGATCTCTGATAACTTATTACTGCAAATAGATAAAACTTACCCTTTCTTCATCAGATGTTCATTGACAGTCATACCATCCTGCTTACCATGCCACCTCTAGTATTTTGTGCAATAGTCTATGAGAAAAGAAAAACTTCCTGCTAGAAATTTTTACAATACTTTTCCTGGAGAAATTTCCAATTGCTCATCATTTTAACAAAGAGATTGACAGATAAATATTATAAGTGTTAAACACTTGTTTGAATATATATTAAGAACATAAAATACAATTTAATAAAATTTGCAAATAATGTTTCGATATTCTCGACTTTTTCGTGTGTTCATAGGACAAACAATATATAACAATGATACCGAACTCCAAGGAAAATTTCAAACGGAGGTGTTTCGGCTTTATTTCTGTTTTCACCTATTTTCATGTTATCCATCACCAATCATATGTGTTTGGTATGTGCGTTCCAGAAAAACTCTACATCAAGTGCACTTTGAGTTCATCTATCTTCTCCCCCTCCCCCATTTTTTTAGGTGGAGGGGTTCGCTCTACTAAAGTTTGTAGAATTACTCGTGGTTTTTTGTAGTTTGTTTAACATTTTTAACATGGCGTTGTCAGTTTTCCGTCGGTTTATGAATTTTGAATATCCACTTGGTATAGTCCTACATTAAATCAGACTTTGTTCGTTTTGAAACAGATTGTAATTAATGTCATCCTAGTTTCAGTAGTAAAAAAGAGGCAAAAGATACCAAAGGGACATTTAAACTCAACATCGTTAAGGACCATGAGGTCAAAACTTTTCTTCAGAAATGAACTAAATATCGTCCTCCATCTATTATAGATTAGAAACAGTGTCGTCAGGTCATTAAAGACGATATGTCTGTCTACTGTAAAAAATGGTATAAATGTGAAAAATCTGATAAAAGACACTTATTTAAATAAAACTATGAATACGGTTGACAGTCGTATATCTCATAATAGAGTACATTAGTTACCTTTTTCTAGAATAAAAAAAAATAAACTACTACTCACAAAGCGGTTTGTGTTCGTACTGGAAGACAAAGCAGCCAATAATGTAGTGGTGGTGTGACGCATATGTTCGTTCTTATGTTGTACTGTTACACAACTGTCCCAGGTTAGGGGGAGGGTTGGTATCCCGCTAACATGTTTAACCGATCCACATTCTCTATTTATGTGCCTGTCCCAAGTCAGGAGCCTGTAATTCAGTGGTTGTCGTTTGTTTATGTGTTACATATTTGTTTTTCGTTCATTTTTTGTAAATAAATTAGGCTGTTATTTTTCTCGTTTGAATTGTTTTACATTGTCATTTCGGTGCCTTTTATAGCTGACTCTGTGGTATGGGCTTTGCTCATTGTTGAAGGCCGTACGGTGACCTATAGTTGTTAATGTCTGTGTCAATTTGATCTCTTGTGGAGAGTTGTCTCATTGGCAATCATACCACATATTCTTTTTATAAGATATATTGTCATTTGAAGCTCGTATACCGTTCAGTACACTGACAGACCCCCGCCCCCTTTTCCCCTATTGAATGTTTGTATTTTTTAAATGTTTTTACGCATAGATAGATAGATATTTATATAATATTTAAATAATATGACATTGTTTGGTTGATTATTAAGACCTATATATGTATATATGATTTCTCATTTTGATTTTCTATTTTGTAGGCTGACTACGCAGGGGTGTTGCCGTTATCATGATGACATCGGGAGTCAAATTTAATTTTGTTTTAATAAAATTGTCACAGTAAGCTGCACATGCTGGCGAGCTATTCCTATGAGCAAAGTGTTTGCTTTTATTTTATAAATACTTTATATTCGTTTGAGGTAACGAATTAGAATATAAGTCAAATTCTTAACAAACATAACATTTCCACTACCCAGCTTAAAGCCTTTTCCGAAACATTTCAAAGTCCCTACTATTTACTGGTTACCTAAATTACACAAACAACCATTTAAATTGTATTTCATCTTCACATCTAGTAACTGTTCTACTATTAACATGTCAGTGCTTCTTACTTCCTCACTTACTACTATCAAATAACCTGTTACCTTAGCTGTATTTGGCAAAACTTTTAGGAATTTTGGTCCTCAATGCTCTTCAACTTCGTACTTTATTGGGCCTTTTTAACTTTTTTGGATTCGAGCGTCACTGGTGAGTCTTTTGTACAAAAATTTAATCCTGGTATCTATGATGAGTTTAATTATTAACTTTTGTAAAAACGCAAAAACGCGTAAACATTTCTTGATTTCTCGATTTAGCGTTTTTATTTTCTCTATTTCTCGAATACCCGATTTCCCGAATTCCCGTCAACAGACGTCAATATGTCATCTGATACGGCAGGTGTCCCCTCATCACCGGACATGTCAAATATCCCTAACATTGACAAATTCAGAGCATCACACTAATAACAAGAGCAATAATCCACGTACGCTGCCATGTTAAGTTCGTCTACAAGACATTTTGGATGTTTATGACGCTGGACAACACTGTCTCATTTCGAATTATGAAGCCAATGGCTGAAAAGTCAGTGGAATTTTAATAACAGATGATAAATTCACTAGCAATTTAATTAAAAAGTCAGGAGTTACGATGATCTGAATTGTAAATCTACAAATGTCGTCTATGAATTAGAATGTAACCTTTGCGGATGGGTATACGTCGGTGAAACGGAATGAAGGCTAAATAAACATATGTGCGGCTATAGATCAGACATCATCCAAAGTGCAGGCGACATTGTTTACCATTATTTTAACCAGCCTGATCATTCAATCCTTTTTACTCAAGTTCGCATCATCGAAAAAATATACCACAGGACTAACTAAGCATATGTTGAATATTTTCAACTCTACTCCTCGACGTAGACGCAGTCATGGATATGGTCATCATTATTATACAGCACCTACTCTTCATGATGTTTCTATTAATGACCTGGTGACTTTTACTTTCGTATACAAAAGCCGTTAGGTATTCTTCACATCGCAAACCAGTTCGTATTGGAAAGGATGAAAAAAATACTTTCTTAAAATTATATTTACCATCAACTTGGGCAATATCCTTCATCATAAATTAGTGCACTCGAAAGTACAGCCCTATTTTAAAGATCAGTCTGTTTCTATCATTTTTTTATATCTACACCAAACCTATTGCAACTCACAGATTTAAGTACAAACACGTGTTGCAGAATCTTAATATTGACGACTTCAAGTCTTCACCTCCTGACTGCACCAGTGGTAGTTCCCCTTTCCTATATAATCCACTGGCAACGTTATTACTGGTGACCTAAAAATTGTCACACTTATCGGCGAAATGTGTTATCTAAAGGCCCGAAATATTGTGAGCATAAAACCATCAATTGGAACACAACTTCAAAATACTGATGGATTCAGTCGAGGATTTTGGCAGGTAATGGGCTAAACACGAGAAAGAAGACGAATATACTCTTTCCACATGAAGTAATGCTGTGAGGTCGTTAGTACAAATCAGAATTAAGAAACTTAATGGGAGTATTAATAACAATGCTTCATTATATTTTACAGACCCGAAATATTGCAAAACACTTGTCCTACCCTCATGACAAATATGTTGTTGTCCCCACAGATAAAGCATAAAACAACATCGTTTTAGTGTGCAAATCACATTACATAATCTGCTTCATAAATGAATTAGGTGTTGACAATACCTTGAAAAATCAACATATACGTCACTTACTAAAGAAGATTACCTGGACAATCATAGGTCTGTTCTACGTTCCTTTGGAATTTCAACCAAAGATGAAGATCTTCCTTCACTGTATTAGAAACTCAAACTACATAAGTGTCCTTACACACAATGGTATATTTCTGGGCCTTTTAAGTACTCCAAGAAACCTTTTTCAAAATTATTAACATCGGTTTTATTAACAATTAAAGCTGGACACCAAAAATATTGTGAAACTACATATTCTAGAGGTGGCAAGAATCAGATGTGGATACTAAAAATTTGAAAGATCTTTTATATTACATTCAATCTAAGTCTCTTTCGTCTTGCAATAGTATTAAAACATTTGACTTTTCTACACCTTACACAAGTAATCTCCATTCCAAACTAAAAGACAAATTTAACCAATTGGTCCTACTTTATTTCATACAAATTAATGGCCAACGTAGAAACAAGATTTTTGTCTAAGGGAGGGGAAAATCCTGCTTTTTAAAGAGTCAATCTGATTCTTACAAAACATTTTCTGAAATTCACATTATCAAGATGCTTCATTTCTTGATTGACAACATATTTGTTTCGTTTGGAAGGACGTGTTTTTCAACAAACAATCGGCATTCCCATGGGGAAAATCATGTTACTTTATTTATAAGAGGGTGATTTCATACAGGAACTTCTAAAGAAGAAAGAAAAGAAGTTAGCAGTATCCTTTAACTTTACTTTCCGCTATATCGACGATGTTCTCTCACTAAATAATTCAAATTTGGTGACTATGTTGAACAAATCTATTCCATAGAACTTGAGATAAAAGATACAACAGAAATAGTTGAGTCTGTCTCATATCTTGACTTACATCTAGAAATTGACAATGAGGGTCAGTCGAACACAAAACTGTACCAAAAAAGAAATGATTTCAGCTTCTATCTTGTGAACTTTCCATTTTTATGTAGCAACATTCCAGCAGCGCCCGCATACGGAGTATATATCTCCTAGTTGATATGATATTCCTAGGCCTGTATTTTATATAATGATTTCCTTGACAGAGGGTTGCTGCTCACAAGGAAGCTATTAAACCAAGAGTTTCGAGTGGTAAAGTTTAAGTCATCCCTTCGTAAGTTGTACATACGTTATCGCGAGTTGGTTGACCGTTTTGGAATATCCGTTTCACAGATGATAACGGATATGTGTTTAATGCCATAACTACAATCTCATTCCCTTTTCCCGAATCTGAACTACCGAATTAGACTTATTACCCGGTTTGTAATTACACGAGCAACCCAACAAGTGCCACATGTAAAGCAGGATTTTAATACCCTGTCAATACTTTTATTTTTGGCATTGCACAAGTCATGTCTTTCTCTGAGTGTCCGTGGAGTTAAAACACTAAATCCTTGGTTTGTGTTTTAGACGATTTTAGTTTCAATTGATAATTTATAGTGTGTATTTCTATGTTGTAATGTTACACTACTATTTCAGGTTAGGGTGAAGGTTTGTACCTGTTAAAACGTTTAGACCCGCAGCATTTATTTGAAACATGTCCTAAGTCTTGAACCTGTTGTTCAGTGGTTGTCTTTTGTTGATGTAGTTCATAATTGTTTCACTTTTCTCGTTTTTATATAGATTAGACTGTTGGTTTTCCTGATTGAACTTTTAACACTAGTCATTTAGGGGTCCTTTATAGCTTGCTGTTCAGTGTGATCCAAGGCTCCTTGTTGAAGGCTGTTAAGACTTGATATACATATGTAGTTCCGTAATAAAATTCAATTATGTTTTCTCTGCATATATTTATCACAAAATTTTAATATGAAGTTCTATGAGGATCAATCATGATTTGGTAACAAAAAATCAACAAATTATGTGTTGCGTTTCTAAAGTCCGTCAGTGTATATTGATATGATCTTTTTCTTCAAAATATAGTAATTCATACTAAAATTTTGTGATAAATATATGCAGAGAAACTAAATCATCTGAAATATGTTTGGTTATTTTTTATTCCTTTTTTGAAAAATGCACATCCCATGGCCATTCATTTTGGTTTGTTATGGAAACACCCATTGGTAAAACAGGCTGAAAGCCATGTTCATTCATAAAATCTAATATAAACTTTCACGAATCTCTACCCTTATGTGTATGAAATTAAATCATCACGAAATGCACATTTACAGATCTGAAGAGAATTTCTGCTCCTTTTAAAACATTATGCTTACTTCCTTCAACGTCCACTTTAAGTACGGCTGATTTTATATCAATCACTTCTAACAGATCTTCAAATCGAATAGATTGTACAGTTTCAATAGAAATCGTTATATCTTGTTTACCGTCAATCACTTTAGAAGAACTTTTTGTCACGATAGTGTTGCCACCTATATTTGATGGAGAAGATTCACGAACCACAACTGTCTCTTTCTTGTCTGATAAAGCATTATGAATAAAAGACGTATTTTTTGACAAATTCCCTAATTTTGCAGAAGCACAAAGTCGTTCTATGTTATCTTTAAAACAGTCAATTGCTATCACTTTATATCCTAACGAAGCTAGTGTTAGTGAATACACTCCTACGTGGGCGCTAATGTCTATAAAATTGCATCTCGATACTGACCCATTACTTCTTCCGCTTTACGCAAGTTGTTCTCTTCCCATGATCCACCATTTAAAAGAACACGTGATATATAGATGTCATTGTCCGGTGGATGTAAATATATAGGGATTTTCTTTTTACGTTTTTTGTACCGTAGATGTCCTAAAACAAAGTTGTTCTTCCTCGTACATTTGCTATCGTTGGTGAAAGTCCAAAACGAATTGTTGTACGAAAAAATACCATCACTTCTTTTAAAAGAGACTACATTCCTTATATTTTGGGGATTTGCAAAAACTGCATTGCGTCAGTTTTAACATCATGCGGGGAATGAGTTCTCATTTAGTTATTGACACTCATCGTTGGTGTTCCATAGTTTGTTTGAGTACGTCTTGTGACCGAGCAGAAAAAGAAACAAACAAAACTTAATACAATAAGTATAGTGTATATACTTTTGCTGACATACTTTGACAATTTTCAAAATAGTTTTTTCAATTTTTTTGGTTGATGTCTGAAATATAACAAAAATCGTATACATTTTTGCATCGACCGCATGGTACATGTAATCCAGTTAACAGTAATCCAATTGGCAATTATGTTATTGAATCATCAAAACATAACTAAATATGCATTGACATGTATGCAGTAATGAACACTTATGGTCCTTCATCCCCTCGATACTTATACGTTTGGATAGCACAAGATCATGCTGTGGTCATATTCCCCATTTCCATTCTCAATTTTATTTATGACGTCTTTACACTAAATCAGTTGATGTGTTCTAATTGTTATTTTTCTCTTAGAGGCATGCTTTTTTTTTGTTTTTGTATTTGTACTCTGTGTCGGTCTGATGAGTAAAGGTTAAGACATGTATTGAATTGTTTTTTTAGTCTTCGAAGGAAAACTAAATTTCTGTTAAAATTTGAATTAATTAACGACAAATATCTTTCAATAACTTCGGGTAATCTGACATCGTTACTTTGTTTTGCTATCTTTTTGGATTATGCCTTTTGTTTTCCCTTTTGGATTGTTACAAGCACTTTGTCATACGGGTGGGGATGGGGTGTGCTTTATGTGGCATGGGTGTTGCTTATCGTTGAAGGACGTACGGTGATTTATGGTGGTTTTAAACCTCGATCTACGGTTACTAGTGAATAGTTGTCACACTGTCAATCCTACTCCTTCCCTTTTTACTTTTTTTATCCAGTCAACAATATAGGTCAATTTAATTGTTTCAAGACAGTGCAATACAAGTATGATTTTATTATCAATATATGGAGTGATTTTGGCTTGTTTAAACATGTTAAAGAACACACTATCGTTAATACTATCTCTTGTAAATGGTATTACTAAGTTATTTCTATGTCGGTTTGTCCTTGTCTTGTTTAATAAAGACGTAATTGATAAATTGTCTTTGTCTTGTTGTATATTATTATGTAAAAATAAAAATATGTGGTATGATTGTCAAAGAGACAACTCTCCATAAGAGACTGAAAACACAGAAATCAACAACAACAGGTTACCGCACGGCAATCAACAATGAGCAAAACCTATACCGCATAGCTAGCTATGCAAAGTCCCGAAATGACAAATGTAAAACAATTCAAACGAGAAAAATAACGGCCTAATTCATGTACAAAATAATGAACGAATACAAATATGATATGCAGCAACAAACGACACCCACTGAATTACAGGCTCCTGACTTGGGACAGACACATACAGAATTTGGCGGGATTAAACTAGTTTTTTAGCGCCATTCCTCCTCCTAACCCATGACAGTGATGCAACGGCAAGATACGCTGTGTGTTTCTTTTTGATATATTAGGGTTAAGTAATCACCAGTTTTCGTTATGATGGGATTATGTGCCAACTTTGTTGAATTTCTCTTTTTCTAATCTGCTTTCTTTTGTTGAATGTTTGCTGTACTTTTGGCGTTTCTCATAATCTCATTTTTCGTTTTATACATTTAGTTGGCCAAGTAATGATAAGTAAACAAACCTTACCTTATGATTGTATCTGTATTATGGTAATTAGTTAAAAGAATGAAGTCTTACATCAGGGTATAAACCATAAAGGAAAGTAGTTTATCATTGGAACATGAACATTCCTATTATTTCGGTAGTATTTGTTAAAGTTATATATACGTTTCTTTTAGAAAAGTAATACACTGGATATACAGTTAACTGTTTAAATAATATATTGAAAATATTGTCGCGTACTGAATTTGTAGTTTCCTCACATGTGATGTAAACATAGGGTATAACGTTTAGTTCTTTCTATTTTTCAGACAAAAGCCGATGTTAAGAATAAAATCCTCATGCATAACTAATCAAAATTTTCTAGACCAGCGACTAATTCTACAAAAAAATCTTACGAGAAAAGATACTTCTAAGTCATAAGTATTTCAGTGAAAGTAACGGTCAATTTTTGTCGAAACTAGTCCCACGACGCGCTATTCGTCTACAAAAGACTCATCAGTGACGTTTGAATAAAAAGAAAGTTAAAAAAGCCAATTATAGTACGTAAGTTGAACATTTAACGAATCGTATCTAAAACTTGGAATGTTTAGAATAAAAGCCGGTTAATTTGATCTTATAAAAGACTGCAAATTTACACCTCAGAAAGGAAAGGGAGATTAATAATAGAAAAGTTTATGGCAACTAAATATATCTAAAATATCAACACGCTTTCCATACTTGAAATAAAGGATGCTGTTTCCATGATTTCGATGCGATATTCTGTGGCATTACTAGACAATTTTCTATAAATAGAAACATGTAAAACACATGTAAAAACAGGGAAAAAAGTTTAAGTCTCGTCTTTTACTAGAAATTGATTATGTGTAAAAACAAAACTAAGCATAATTCAAATGCGATGGTTTAAATTTTTAGAAAATTAGTCTAAAACGTAAATATTTTCTCCCTTTTTGTAATGCAATTGCCATAATGCAGAGCATGCTCCACGAGACGAGATATTGTATCAGCAGAGATAACGCAAAGCCTAAGCTGTGGCAGACGTATTGCTCCTACCAATAAATCTTTCCAGTGGATAACTTTATCCAACGTTTTGAGCAACTCAGTCCAGGTGCCTGGCTTGGAACTGACGCATGAATTAAGGCACATAAGGACTGTGTTTGTAGCTTTTTGTACGAAGTGGCGGATTCATGTTAAGTAGAATTGGACAGGTGCCTTGCTTTGGTCGGAAAGAAAACATATATCTTACGTTTTTACATAAAATCGTTCTGATATATTTGTTTACCATTTTGAAATTTAAATATTCCTTCCTCGGGCCCTACGTTACAGAATAAGAGTGTTGCTCCTCGTTGAGTACCGCGCGGTTTGGACCTGTAATTGTTCATTTTTCAGTCATTTGATCTATGAATTGTGGCCTTGTTGGCCAGTTGACAATCATACTTCATCTTTCATTTTACAAAAACCAATTAAAGCTTTTGACATATCCAACTCATTTTCAATCATAGCACATCATTTCTTATCAGTCTACTTTTGTATAAATCTGCTAATTTTACTCATTTTTATTAAATGATCATTCCGCGGCAGAAGGGACAACATTACCTTTGCCAACCCGTACTTTTACCAACTCGCACTGCTACCAACTCGTACTCAACCTACTTTTACTTTTACGAACTCGCACTGCTACCAACTCTTACTCAGCCAACTTATACTCAACAGTTTTACCAACACGCACTGCTACTAACTCGTATCCATTTTATAGCATTGAAATGTATAATTTAATAAGTTAAATCGATAACTTAATAATGGTTATTTTTAACGTTATCTACAATTTGATCTTGTCAGAAACATGTATTATAGTATGTATGTATCTTATCCGGCGAGGGACGTTTGCGCTTTTCCATAGGACATTTCCGTTTTTTTAAATTCTTATCTACTGGTAAACAAAATAAATGTTTATATGTATTGACCAACACAAAGGCGTTGTTTGGAATGTAGATACAATCTCAAAAAAAGTGTTTTAGTTCATCTCAGAGGACTTCACTTGGCATCTTTTTGATATCATAAGGCTACTACACGAATTTAACAAAATCCACATATGTATATTAAATAAATATAAGTTCCTTTACTAAACATAATTTAAAAAGAACCTTTGATTTCTTTCAAATTGCCGATTTCAAATTGTCAATCACTTTCACGCCATGGGGGTTCTTTCTTCTTAATATTGTCCGTTATTCTATGTTCGTTATATTCTAACACCCAAGTACTCTCTATTCTTTATTCTCGGTTGGCCTATTTCTCTGTAGTATTGGTTTATTATTCTTTGTTCTCTATAAACCCTCACCCTCATACCTCAATGACCTGGTCCTGCGTAACTAGTGACAATAAATAAGAGAAAAAAAAAATAAATGAATAATGAAACAGACACATAAATGTGGGTCATGATGGGGTCCTCAGTTATGATTTCTTTCAGTTATAATCATCATTTTTTTCAGGATATTTTTTATCTTGATTGTCTAAATTTTTCAGGAACATTATTTTTCTATAATCAAGGTCAAGTAGCAGTAAATGGGCTATGTCACAGATTTCAGTAAAATTTTGCATACAACTCCGGATGGATGAACTTCAACTGAAAATCGAAAAAATAATGCATTTATCTCATTTATCATTTGAAATATTACTGATTGAATTCTAACAAAATGGGTGAACATTTGTATAGAAAGCACATAAAATCGGCGAAAAACTTTCTAAATTTGTCTTTAAATCGTCAAATCTCTAATTCTACTCCATAGATTTTTCTTAAAAAACTATATGTTGTTGATACATAAATTTCCGTTTTAACGATACAAAAAAAAAAAGATAGGGTCACCGACTTCGTTTTAAAGGTAAACATCATTCCAAGTAGTGTATTTTGTGAAAGAATCCAATAAAACGTCGAAATAATCGTAGCGTCATCGCGTTGGAGGCCGTAAAACGTTGATTTTTGACGTTTTTTACTACAAAAAAGTGTATAACAAATTGATCATTAGACAAAAAACGAAGTCGGTGACCAAATGATTATTTTATATCATTTATTTAAAAACAAATTTTAGAAGGTTTTTCGCCGATTTTATGTACTTTCTGTACAAATATTCACCGATATTGAAAGAAATCAATCTGTAATATTTCAGATAATAAAAGAGATAAATACATTATTTTTTCGATTTGCAGTTGTAATTCAACGGACCAAGGTTGCATTTGCATGCATAATTTTAGCAAAATCTGCGATATAGCCCATTTACTGTTATCGATAATTGACCTTAATTAATTCTTTATTCTGCAATAACTGAGAGTACTATAACACATCAGGTAATAGGTATGATGCTACCGATTTCCCCCCGGTACAATTTATCTTTAAAAAGTACAGAAATCGTTGGTCTTTTTAAATACTTTGTACCGTATGATTTTATATTCTTTATTTTCTTTGCTATATTGTTTCTGTTTATTTCTTTTTGCTTGTTGCTATTATTCTTTATAGTTACAAGTTGGTCATGATACTACTTGGCTTCAATTTTTAAAACAGAATAATAAAGTACTAACACCACACATAACTGTTTTGTCCAGGTTTTTATTATAAAAAGTGGTAATTTAGAAAATGTTAGTATTGTCGCCTATGGCCGAATAAAATGTACCGGTTTTTGTCCGAGCTAATATTTTTGATGACACAGACCTTCAGATTAATATGATGTAAACTTTGAAAAATTGCTTAAAATCTGAGGTGAGCAGCCTTGTGCTTTTCTAAAATAAACTCGTGCACTGAGGCAAAATATCAAAGAGAGGCGAACACACCGACAAAGCAAAAAATTTACGACCAACAAATTTTAAATAATTTTCAACATATATAGAAAACTAAAGAGCGAGCAACACAAACCCCATCCAAAACACGGAGTATTTATTCAAATTCAGTATAGTTTTATTCTTTTAATGTGCATTTACGTTTTAATTTCTAACTTTTATTTGTATACAGACTAGTCCAAATAATTATGACGTCTTGCAAGGCTATTTAAATTTTTCTTCCGGGACGCCTTCCTACGACATACACGTCCCTGAAAAAAAAATAAAATGGCCTTGTAAGACTTCATAAATTATTTGGACTATATACAGACATAATAATACACTGGAGTCCCTTGTGTCCGCGCAGCGGGTGATATCGCGCATTAGCTGATTTCGTCATATCAACACAGTAACAGAAACAGAATAGTTCTTGTTATTGTTTTAGCCTTCCGAGGGGATAAAAAAAAGAATGAAATTGATAAGTTCAAGAGTTAATTAATAACTGCAATCCCGTGATTTACAATATTTGGCCAGTTTCCATTAAAAAATTACGTCATCAGATAAAATTTGTTTTATTTAAGTCAAATTTATATCAGATTGAAATAAGTTTTGCTCTGTATCCTTGGCAGTGTGTTTGGTTCAAATTCAGCTATATTTCGTAGTATAAAACCTCTCCTTTATTCAAAATAAGTTATTTTTGGAAGGCATGCGCGAAATCACCGGACATTGGAGATACTTTCAGAAAAGGGGTTTCCCTAATTTTGGACACACATTACACAAAATCTTCAGGGTGAAACAATACAAACAGAAGATTTTATGAAATTAAAGTATGTTATGAATGTGTTCACACAATATTATCCAATTATTGCTTTAATCAGTTGAATGAAGTGAAGTCATCAGTCTTGGGTGCGCGGATACACCAGACTGCACCGTAATACATTAAATACAAATTATAATTTATTACTTGCCATTCTCTTCACTGAATTCACAAAATCAGGAAATAACCGATAATTTTCTTGTATCTTTCACGTTTCATTCCCGATCATATGACAGATTATTATAAAATCGGTTGCGGGTACGCGTAGCCTACCAAGTCCAAATTGGCTACCTACCCCGCATGCGGGTACACACAGACACTGCCAATATTGTTTCCTGCTGCTTCAGTGTTTGGGTACGTTTATTCTAAATTGATATTATTTTCAAATTAAAATTTATATATTATCACTGAATTTATTTATTTCATTTATTAATTAAACTAGTAGATACTATTTTCATGATTTTCATGTATTTTCACATACATGTATATATGTAATGTTGCGCTAAACAAGCTACTACAAACTGTAATTTTCCCATTTTAAGTTTTGTTGTCCCGCATTCAGATTCATTGAAAGTAAAATAGATTTCAGATGCACATCATTATTTTGTTTGGAGATATTATAAACATGAATCAATTGATAACACTTTTTGTATATGAATCCAAATAAATTAATTGACAAATAAAGATACTTGGAAAATCGCATAATGCATACTCAACTTTATCTTAATTTCTATATTGATGTGATCCCAACAGGCCCTGTGGTGTTTTCTTGAAACTCTGTATGGAATGAGGACTTAATTTTGATAGTGCAACTGCCTCATTGTAACCAATAACTCAAGTCAAAACGAATGTACATGATGTGTTAAGTTCTAAGGTCAATTCAATAAGTTGCATGGTATGTTCCTTCAACATTGTTCAATAGACAAATGATAGAAACATTTTTCATGTTTTTATAGATTTTTATTTTTTTTTTTTTTTCTGTCTCATTGCAGTATGCCAAACTTTAATTTTTATTTATGTTAAAATTATGCTAATACAACATATAATGTATCTACATGTATGATTGAAATGTTTTCCCTTAGGAATATGTAATGTATCTGTCATTATCTACTATGAAATAAGTATACGTACTCAATGTATGGTATATAATCAGTTCAACCTATTAGCATAATCATCATGGATCTGTTCACCAGCGACTGGTCGCCCAACTAAAAAAAATATATTGATATCGCTATAAAACCAGGTTTAATCCACCATTTTCTACATAAGAAAATGCCTGTACCAAGTCAGGAATATGACAGTTGTTGTCCATTCGTTTGATGTGTTTGTGCTTTTGATTTTGCCATTTGATTAGGGTTTTTCCGTTTTGAATTTTCCTCGGAGTTCAGTATTTTTGTGATTTTAATAGTATATGAGTTTTTCATTCATGGTTGTACCTATGCATATATTTATTTGATAAATAATATATTCTGAGGCCATCAACATGATCAAGGTATTAAATTGAAATTGAAATAAATATTCTGAAAGTTCGATTTTGTGACGTCCCCTAAAAGTTCTTGTATCCGCTACTGTGCAATCATACCATGTCTCCCTAAATCTATTCAAATACTATATTTAACTGTTACACAACAAGACAACAAAATAAAATAACAATCAGGGGTCGTACAAGCCTAGAGTCTAGCCCTGAATTAGACCTATTGGAATCAAAGCTTAGGGATATTAGGGCGAAGAGACCAGGATTTGTAATGTAATGGAAGTCAATTCTGATTGTTTCAATTATCATTTCAGAAATATATTGTGACAAGTCATCAGCATGAAGATGTAAAGATTTAGAATGATACCTTGAAGATTATTTAGGTATTCCCAAAATGAGGTATGCAACATCAGTAAAGGAAATTAAATTTAGATGCATGTTTGTACCTACTGTGGATTCACCAATTATTTGTTGGGGTACCAACATTTGTGTATTTTAACCTAAATTAAACTGTTCTTAAAAGTCAAAATTGTCAATAGTCTTGAAAGCAGGATCTGTCACGAAATTATGTACAAAATGTATGAATGCAAATACTATTTTTCATCAATCCATTCAAAGGAAAATAAACCCTCAGTTTACAATATAATTTTTATTTTGTATTCTATCATGTCTACATGGTCTATCAGCTGAATTGCTTTTTTTGAAAAATACAGTTTCAGTCCCAATGTTATCCAGTTGCAAATATTTCATGCATACTCTCAAGACAAGCAAACATGTACAAAATGATGTAAAAACAAGGAGTTATTTGAATCTGGAATAAATTTGAATTCTGGAAAATTGTTGAGAAATTTATGATGAAAACTAACCCATCTTAAAAAGGTGGGTTATTTAGTTCATATTGAAATGATAGTGAAATTAAAATTAACCTTAGCCATGCGCGCATGGCTAACCCTATTTAGTTGGGTTAGTTTTCATCATACATTTCTAATCAATTTTCCAGAACTCATAATTATTCCAGATTCAAATAATTGCTTGTTTAAAGGAATTTTTTGGTTTGGAAAGTGGAAAGACATTGGTGAACGTTTAATCTCTTGACTTGTCTTGGTGACCTACAATGTATCCATTATGTCTACTTTGACCTTTTGTATCAGTTAAGTGATTTTAAAAGATTTCATAAAGCTCAGTTGTGTAAATGCATTGTGTAGATGTATTGATTCAGGTATACAGATAACTTTTGAGTTACATTTATGTGTTATTTGCACTATGATATTGACAAAAACACAAGGTTTGTTTAATTTGCATATGTTATATATATCTAATTTATTTTATAATGCATGCTAAATAAAAGATATTTAATATATATTAAGCACTAAATACAGATAAATTGTTAGTGTTATATGGTCAATGGCAATCGTGCTGTATCAGCCATCCGTGATGATATTGATATCAGTCACGGTTACAAAGGCTTTATCACACAATAAAAAGTCAGGGGACTTATTGAAATAAGTGATTTTTAAATCACTTATTTAAGTAGCAAATTCGAAGTTTTGTCACAAATTGTGATTTTGTAGTTTTATCAAAATTTTAAACATATAGGTTTAGATAATATCGTTTCATTAGTAAAATTGAAAAAAATAAACTTTTTGCTTCTTTTAAGCATCAAGGTTTATGCGTTGATGCAATCATTTAGCTGGAAATTCTATTTTAGTTGAAAATGCTATAAAAATGGCTTTACATAATGAACTGATACTTTCTTAACAGATTTTTTCCAGCAGTGGGAGTATTTTTCCTGTAAAATTCAAGGTTTCATCTTATAGATTATGTAATAAAATTCTACTGTTCGTGATCAAAATTTCACTGTTCGGGGTGTTGAAATTAGTGAGGGTTATTAAAATAATGACACTTAAAGAAGTGATGTTTTGGAAGGAAATTGAGTTATGATACTTAAACAAGTGATTTTTATGTCATTATCCTAAATTTAGTACAAGGTCATCACCTGACATGACCCAGTCATCCTATCAATACAGATGTTGGTTCTGATAATTTTAGCAACATAATTAGTCCCTGGATCATTAGTATTCTATATTTAAAGCTACAATAAAATTAAATCACTTAGTCTAGTTATTAATTTGTACTACCGGTACTTAAATAGGTAATTATTAAAGAAAGATAACTCTTACTTCCAACCTTTATGGACATAATGTTACTTGAATCAGTGATTTAGAAAATCACTCATTTAAGTAAGTTCCCTGACTGATAAAGTTAGTATAACGTCATGTCACATAAAAACATCTACTTAACGTATATAATAAGGTGTATATGATATGACTTTTCAATATCACACACTCTATCAACCCTCAACCAATATAATTAGATTGGTGTCTTGGGTTGATGCCGATGTGATATTGAAAAGTCATATGATATTCTTTATATATATACAAATACATGACTTGTGTATCATCATCATAGGGAATGTAGAAAAATTGTAACAAATTGAAACATCAACTACATGAACTATTACACATCTGTAACAGCACAAAGTTGCCTTTTCAAATCATGAACAAACAAAAAAACATTAAGATTTACATGCATACTTTGGTTTATTCTGTTTACAAGTCATAAAGCAGTCTTGTACAATGAATGTATTAAAAAGCTACATTGTACATGTATGATCATATAAATTGCTTAACATTTCATTTAAGATATAAGATCTTAACCACAAATGTTATTATCTTTTATTTGAACGGGTATAGGGAACGTTATATCTGAAATATCACCGACCATCTAGACGTTATACCTGAAGTACCTGTGTGCAGCTTGTGTCATATCATTTATCTCAATGTTCTGTGTCACTCTGAGTGAAGGTAGGAAATATGTTAAAATGCATTGATCGCATAAACTTTGCTTTATACAGTCACTGACTATAGACTATTAACATCTGCCAACAGTACCAAATTGCCTACATTACAAAAAGAAACCAACTTTAACATGTTTAATTAGAGACACAAAACATCATGATATTTACAATGACTAAGACAGACTTACGACAGATGTTTATTTCCCTATTTTTGAATAGTTCAACCCGTTGCAGTGAGAAAAAAAACCACCGAAAGTTGTGTCAAAACATAAATTTTATTTTGTTGTTTTTTTAATTGTAAAACAAGATAAAATGCTGCATGATTCTTACAAACCATTGTTTTGTATAATATTGATCATACCTTCAACAGTCCCTAGACAGGAATTTCTTAAGTCATAATCCTGGCCTGCTCAAACCAAAGTCTAGAAAATTGGTATTTGCTGCTTCTCATGCTACACGTATGAGGATTTCTCTAATTCTTCGTCAATTTATCCCTTTCTGCACCCATTGTATACAAAACTGTAATCAACGTGTGGTTCGTTTCATCTCAATTCTTCATTGGTTAAAATTCGATTATGATGTCGAATTTTCTTGCTTTCCTCTGAATTTCCTATTGTGACGGCATAAAAAAAGGCGACCATGCCTGATGACGTCACATAGAAAGAACATATATTTTTGCAGGTCATTCGAAAAGAAGGAATAAGTTTGCCTGCATATTGTTTGAAAATCATTAGAGAAACTGATTCTACCACTCGTGTAATACGATATTTATCCACTCGACAGTTAAATCGAGCCTCGCGTTTTAAATTAAAAATTTAAATGTCTCGATTGGATAAATATCGTATCACACTCGATGCAGTGGTAGAATATATATATATATATATGAGGTTTAAAGAATAGAGAATAATTGGAAAAAAGTGCAGAATAAAAGACGAAATAATAAAGAATACACAAAATAATAAAGCACAGGAAGTAATCGGAGCTAAAATGTAAAGAATAGAAAATAATTGGAAAAAATGCAGAATAAAAGGAAAAGTAATAATTATAAAGAATACACAAAAATAATAACGAATTGGAAATAATGGAAAATAAATGTAAAGAATAGAAAATAATGGGCAAAATAAATAACAAAAAGAAAAAATGGTCTAAAAATTAAGAATAAAGAAATAAAGGACCCCAATAAGATCAATATACATATCATTGTCTGACATATAAAATGTATGGTAAATCAAAATGCTGGCTAAGAATACTGAACATTGAGCAAAGAAAATATGACATATAAGTAGGAGGGATGGAGGGACTATTGCTTCACATTAGCTAGAACAATTTTAAAGAACCAGAACATATCTTTGTGTGAAATCCTTCATCTGTCTATAATAATGCATTCATGAAAGTTATCAATAGTTAGCAATATATCAGGATTTGAATTTTAAACTAGATATACAATGTTTTCCTTTACAAAATATTGATCCCCCGGAATCCTCTGGTGTATCCATGTAGTGCCATTAATAATTTGATTACATATTGTTTAGAATGCCATTTTTAATATCTTTTCAAATCATTGTTATTTTTGTTCATACTTTTTACAGAAAAAATGCCAATGTTAAATTTATAAAAATCTAGAGAGAATCATTTCCACCCAAATTTTCAATGGCCTATATCTGGAAAACAAGCACATGAACAATACATGTTCAACTTTTTCTGCTTTTATAGTTCCTTTATTTATATATTATCAATATTTATATCATGCTTTTAAAAGCTAGTTATTTTGAAACAGAGTAGCGAAAGTTCTCAATAACGGAATTTAATTGATATGTTTTCAGATTCTGACATCAGATGATCTTTAAAAACGAGTTAATAAAGGAATTTCATCTTTTATGTTCTCAGATTAAGTGGATTGGTTTGCTTCATTCCATACAAAAATTGATGTAAACAAAATTGCGCAAGAATTGCAAAAGATAAAACAAGTCAGTGGAAATAACAACTGAAAATAAAATAATGTATTTTAAAGTTGGTGCATATACATTTATGTAACGTTTTCATCATAGATATAAGAAGATGTGGTAAGAGTACCAATGAGACAACTCTCCATCCAAGTCACAATTTGTAAAAGAAAACCATTATAGGTCAGAGTATGGTCTTCAACACAGAGCCTTGGCTCACACCGAACAACAAGCTATAAAGGGCCCCAAAATGACTAGTTTAAAACCATTCAAACGGGTAAACCAACGGTCTAATTTATATAAAAACGAGAAACACTTATGAACCACATTAACAAACGACAACTACTGAAATCAGGTTCCTGAATTAGGACAGGTGCAAACAAATTCATGTCTGAATGAGGTAAAAAGTAAGACTTTTGTGAGCTGTTTCTAAAGAAATTGATAATTTTAATTTCTTCAAAATTTCAAATATCTGTGATTATATGCACCAGGATTTACTATCTGACAAAACGAAGAAAATGTCAAGATGATTTGATTGATAATTATCTTGATAATAGATTTTCAACTTATCTTAGAAACAGAAGAAGGCAATCACAAAGGTGCAAGTACATTTGTAATTGATTTTTAAATTTTAATTTTGATTTTCATTACAGCCTTTAAATGCCATGACTTTTTAAATTGTTGGAAATTTGTTCTCAGTTTCATGTTAGTTTTACAGTGATGGATTTAGGGTGGGGAATGGGTGGTTCCGAGGATTGCAATCCCCTTTGTTTGACGATTAATACTTTTGAATGGGGACACATTGTTGGACCCCTATTTTAAAATGGTTGGATCAACTCCTGTTTTCAAACAGCTCACTTTACTTTGTAGACTTTGCATAGGATATATTATTTTATAGTTATATTATCATTTTTAACATTTTCATTTTAGTTTATGAAAATACAACAGAAATAGATGAAATGTTCAAGAAAGTAGGAATACTTTGTTTTGTAATAACAACAAGAGGTCATTTAAATAAACAGATTCCTGTTGTAAATGCTACATGTCGAACAAGGTGTAATGAAATTCTTTATGTCATGTGTACAGACAAAAAAACAAAAAAACAGACATATTAAATTCCTGTGATGTGAAGGAATCAAAAGTCATTTGACTCGAAAAGTTCGATTTATGTTGCGATATGTGTATCTTCATTATTTAAAGGATTACGATTGGATATTAAAGGCAGATGACGATACATACGTGATCATGGAGAATTTAAGATTTTATTATCATTCAATAATCCAGATTTACCTGGTTACCTAGGTTACCATTTTAATATGCATTTAAAACCAGGTTACATGAGTGGTGGAGCGGGTTATGTAATTAGTCGGTCATACGTGATCATGGAGAATTTAAGATTTTATTATCATTCAATAATCCAGATTTACCTGGTTACCTAGGTTACCATTTTAATATGCATTTAAAACAAGGTTACATGAGTGGTGGAGCGGGTTATGTAATTAGTCGGTCTGGGTTGAAGAAAGTTATCGAGGTAGCATTTAAAGAAAATGGCTGCCCACCAGACGGGAAAGATGAAGATTTAGACATTGGTAAATGTCTACAGATGGCGGTGTACCTCTCCTCGTATCATACAACAAATATGGACATGAGACATTCCATACTGATAAAGATTGGCAACATATTTATGGAACTATCCCCGATACTTGAAAAATATAGTTGGAATGGGTTAAGTGATGTAAGTTTCAATGTTTAAATATTTATAAAAATTAGGATTTTCTGACAATATTTAAATGCAAACAATCAAAAGTCCCGATACATGTATACCTAATTGTCTGAGTGCAATGTATTGGCATGGCTGTGATTGGGATTTTGTAGATTAAAACATTTAGATATATTCAATACATGCGTATAATTAAATCAATGCACATTTTATTATAGAATGAATATCTTTCTTTGCACACTGTGAGTATTTTTAGCTCACGTTTTTCAATTATTTTTCAATATTAATTAACAATTGGAGATAACTCATATCACCCTAGCGAAATATGTAAAAGATCATTAAAATATTTATTGACTTGTTAAACAATTTTTGATTCATAAGGCCAAAAATAAAATTTAAATAGTTTGATATTGCCTACCTACTATACCTACCCACCTAAAAGAAGTCTATCTGTCATTTTTATGTGTTTTGGTGCCCTTACATTGTGTTTTTATCTAAAACATGTTATTCATGTTATTGGCAAACATTAGAAAAATCTGATCCTTACAAGACCTGAGTAGGCAACATCAAACAAAGAATTTGTTATGGGTGGCCTAATATTTATTGATAATTATAAAAATATAATCACAGATGTTAGATATAATTGTTAGATATTGAAGACCATATTTTGACCTCTTGATGCTTTTATCATGTTAATTGTTTTGATAATATATTATACACAAACCATGCAAAGCAGATTGATTTCCTGCCTGATTTCATCATGTTTTTTTTTAATCTCAAATTCACAGTATACAATGTTTACAGGAGGAGGTTGTGCTGTTGCTAGTTTTCTGTTATATTCCGCCATGTTAATCCACAGACTAAGTTATTTTACAGGGAGGAGGTTGTGCTGTTGCTAGTTTTCTGTTATATTCCAAAATGTAAATCCAGTATATGTTATTTTACAAGGAGGAGGTTGCTATAGCCAGTTTTCTGTTACATTCCACCATGTTAATCCACAGTCTATGTTATTTTACAGGAGGAGGTTGCTGTAGCCAGTTTTCAGTTACATTCAACCATGTTAATCCACAGTCTATGTTATTTGACAGGGAGGAGGTTGCTGTAGCCAGTTTTCTGTTACATTCCACCGTGTTAATCCACAGTCTGTTATTTGACAGGGAGGAGGTTGCTGTAGCCAGTTTTCTGTTACATTCCACCATGTTAATCCACAGACTAATTTATTTTACAGGGAGGAGGTTGTGCTATTGCTAGTTTTCTGTTATATTCCACCATGTAAATCCAGTCTATGTTATTTTACAGGGAGGAGGTTGCTGTAGCTAGTTTTCTGTTACATTCCACCATGTTAATCCACAGTCTATGTTATTTTACAGGAAGAAGGTTGCTGTAGCCAGTTTTCAGTTACATTCAATAGATATAGGAAGATGTGGTGTGAGTGCCAATGAGACAACTCTCCATCCATGTTAATCCACAGTCTATGTTATTTTACAGGGAGGAGGTTGCTGTAGTCAGTTTTCTGTTACATTCCACCGTGTTAACCCACAGTCTATGTTATTTGACAGGGAGGAGGTTGCTGTAGCCAGTTTTCTGTTACATTCAACCAAGTTAATCCACAGTCTATGTTATTTTACAGGAGGAGGTTGCTGTAGCCAGTTTTATGTTACATTCCACCGTGTTAATCCACAGTCTATGTTATTTTACAGGAAGGAGGTTGCTGTAGCCAGTTTTCTGTTACTATCCACCATGTTAATCCAGTCTATGATATTTTACAGGGAGGAGGTTGCTGTAGCCAGTTTTCTGTTACATTCCACCATGTTAATCCACAGTCGATGTTTTTCTACGGGGAGAAGGTTGCTGTAGCCAGTATTCAGTTACATTCCACCATGTTAATCCACAGTCTATGTTATTTTACAGGAGGAGGTTGCTGTAGCCAGTTTTCTGTTACATTCCACCATGTTAATCCGTGCTATGTTATTTGACAGGGAGGAGGTTGGTGTAGCCAGTTTTCTGTTACATTCCACTATGTTAATCCACAGTCTATGTTATTTTACAGGGAGGAGGTTGCTGTAGCCAGTTTTCTGTTATATTCCACCATGTTAATCCACAGTCTATGTTTTTACAGGAAGAGATTGCTGTAGCCAGTTTTCTATTACATTCCATTATGTTAATCCGTGCTATGTTATTTTACAGGAGGAGGTTGGTGTAGCCAGTTTTCTGTTACATTCCACTATGTTAATCCACAGTCTATGTTATTTTACAGGGAGGAGGTTGCTGTAGCCAGTTTTCTGTTATATTCCACCATGTTAATCCACAGTCTATGTTTTTACAGGGAAGAGGTTGCTGTAGCCAGTTTTCTATTACATTCCATTATGCTAATCCACAGACTATGTTATTTTACAGGAGGAGGTTGTTGTAGTCAGTTTTCTGTTACATTCCACCATGTTAATCCACAGACTATGTAATTTTACAGGGAACAGGTTGCTGTTGCCAGTTTTCAGTTACATTCCCCATGTTAATACACGGACAATGTTGTTGATGCATAAAATGTTATATAGAACTAGTGTCTATGGAAGACAGACTCCTACAGATCTATCAGATATGTTCCATACAGCTAAAGTACTACCAGCACTTTAAATTAGATGTGAAAGATGTATAGAATGGTCACTTTTATTTAAGTCAAATTTATATCAGATTGAAATAATTTTGCTCTGTATCCTTGGCAGTGTGTTTGGTTCAAATTCAGCTATATTTCGTAGTATAAAATCTCTCCTTTATTCAAAATAAGTTATTTTTGGAAGGCATGCGCGAAATCACCGGACATTGAAGATACTTTCAGAAAAGGGGTTTCCTAATTTTGGACACACATCACACAAAATCTTGAGGGTGAAACAATACAAACAGAAGATTTTATGAAATAAAAGTATGTTATGAATGTGTTCACACAATATTATCCAATTATTGGTTTTATCAGTTGAATGAAGTGAAGTCATCAGTCTTGGGTGCGCGGATACACCAGACTGCACCGTAATACATTAAATACAAATTATAATTTATTATTTGCCATTCTCTTCATTGAATTCACAAAATCAGGAAATAACCGATAATTTTCTTGTGTCTTTCACGTTTCATTCCTGATCATATGACAGATTATTATAAAATCGGTTGCGGGTACGCGTAGCCTACCAAGTCCAAATTGGCTACCTACCCGCATGCGGGAACACACAGACACTGCCAATATTGTTTCCTGCTGCTTTAGTGTTTGGGTACGTTTATTCTAAATTAATATTATTTTAAATTAAAATTTATATATTATCACTGAATTTATTTATTTCATTTATTAATTAATCTAGTAGATACTATTTTCATGATTTTCATGTATTTTCACATACATTTATATATGTAATGTTGCGCTAAACAAGCTACTACAAACTGTAATTTTCCCATTTTAAGTTTTGTTGTCCCTCATTCAGATTCATTGAAAGTAAAATAGATTTCAGATGCACATCATTATTTTGTTTGGAGATATTATAAACAAGAATCAATTGTTAAAACTTTTGTATATGAATCCAAATAAATTAATTGACAAATAAAGATACTTGGAAAATCGCATAATGCATACTCAACTTTATCTTAATCTCTATATTGATGTGATCCCAACAGGCCCTGTGGTGTTTTCTTGAAACTCTGTATGGAATGAGGACTTTTTTGATAGTGCAACTGCCTCATTGTAACCACTAACTCAAGTCAAAACGAATGTACATGATGTGTTAAGTTCTAAGGTCAAGTTGCATGATATGTTCCTTCAACATTGTTCAATAGACAAATGATAGAAATATTTTTCATGTTTTTATAGATTTTATTTATTTTTTTTTTCTGTCTCATTGCAGTATGCCAAACTTTAATTTCGATTTTGTTAAAATCATGCTAATACAACATATAATGTATCTACTTGTTTGATTGAAATGTTTTCCTTAGGAATCTGTAATTTATCTGTCATTATCTACTATGAAATAAGTATACGTACTCAATGTATGGTATATAATCAGTTCAACCTATTAGCATAATCATCATGGATCTGTTCACCAGCGACTGGTCGCCCAACTAAAAAAAAATATATTGATATCGCTATAAAACCAGGTTCAATCCACCATTTTCTACATAAGAAAATGCCTGTACCATGTCAGAAATATCACAGTTGTTATCCATTCGTTTGATGTGTTTGAGCTTTTGATTTTGCCATTTGGGGTTTTCCGTTTTGAATTTTCCTCGGAGTTCAGTATTTTTGTGATTTTAGTTTTAATAGTATATGGGATTTTCATTCATGGTTGTACCTATGCATATATTTATTTGATAAATAATATATTCTGAGGCCATCAACATGATCAAGGTATTAAATTGAAATTGAAATAAAATATTCTGAAAGTTCGATTTTGTGACGTCCCCTAAAAGTTTTTTATCCGCTCCTGTGCAATCATACCATGTCTCCTATATCTATTCAAATACTATATTTAACTGTTACACAACAAGACAACAAAATAAAATAACAATCAGGGTCGTACAAGCCTAGAGTCCAGCCCTGAATTAGAACTATTGGAATCAGGGCTTAGGGATATTAGGGCGAATAGACCAGGATTTGTAATGTAATGGAAGTCAATTCTGAAGGTTTTCAATTATCATTTCAGAAATATATTGTGACAAGTCATTAGCATAAAGATGTAAAGATTTAGAATGATACCTTGAAGATTATTTAGGTATTCCCAAAATGAGGTATGCAACATCAGTAAAGGAAATTAAATTTTGATGCATGTTTGTACCTACTGTGGATTCACCAATTATTTATTGGGGTACCAACATTTGTGCATTTTAACCTAAATTAAACTGTTCTTAAAAGTCAAACTTGTCGATAATCTTGAAAGCAGGATCTGTCACGAAATCATGTACAAAATTTATGAATGCAAATACTATTTTCATCAATCCATTCAAAGGAAAATAAACCCTCAGTTTACCATATAATTTTTATTTTGTATTCTACCATGTCTACATGGTCTATCAGCTGAATTGCTTTTTTTAAAAATAAAGTTTCAGTCCCAATGTTATCCAGTTGTAAATAATTTCATGCATACTCTCAAGACAAGCAAACATGTACAAAATGATGTAAAACAAGGAATTATTTGAATCTGGAATAAATTTGAATTCTGGAAAATTGATGAGAAATTTATGATGAAAATTAACCCATCTTAAAAAGGTGGGTTATTTAGTTCATATTGAAATGATAGTGAAATTAAAATTAACCTTAGCCATGCGCGCATGGCTAACCCTATTTAGTTGGGTTAGTTTTCATCATACATTTCTAATCAATTTTCCAGAACTCATAATTATTCCTGATTCAAATAATTGCTTGTTTAAAGGAATTTTTTTGTTTGGAAAGTGGAAAGACATTGGTGAACGTTTAACCTCTTGACTGGACTTGTCTTGGTGACCTACAATGTATCCATTATGTCTACTTTGACCTTTTGTATCAGTTAAGTGATTTTAAAAGATTTCATAAAGCTCAGTTGTCTAAATGCATTGTGTAGGTGTATTGATTCAGGTATACAGATAACTTTTGAGTTACATTTATGTGTTATTTGCACTATGATATTGACAAAACACAAGGTTTGTTTATTTTGCATATGTTATATATATCTGATTTATTTTATAATGCATGCTAAATAAAAGATATTTAATATATATTAAGCAGTAAATACAGATAAATTGTTAGTGTTATATGGTCAATGGCAATCGTGCTGTATCAGCCATCCGTGATGATATTGATATCAGTCATGGTTACAAAGGCTTTATCACACAATAAAAGTCAGGGACTTATTTAAATAAGTGATTTTAAATCACTTATTTAAGTAGCAAATTGAAGTTTTGTCACAAATTGTGATTTTGTAGTTTTATCAAAATTTTAAACATATAGGTTTAGATAATATCTTTTCATTAGTAAAATTGAAACAAAATAACTTTTGCTTCTTTTAAGCATCAAAGTTTATGCCGTTGATGCAATCATTTAGCTGAAAATTATATTTTAGTTGAAAAATGCTATAAAAATGGCTTTACATAATGAACTGATACTTTCTTAACAGATTTTTTCCAGCAGTGGGAGTATTTTTCCTGTAAAATTCAAGGTTTCATCTTATAGATTTTGTAATAAAATTCTACTGTTCGTGATTAAAATTTCACTGTTCGGGGTGTTGAAATTAGTGGGGTTATTAAAATAATGACACTTAAAGAAGTGATGTTTTGGAAGGAAATTGAGTTATGATACTTAAACAAGTGATTTTTATGTCATTATCCTAAATTTAGTACAAGGTCATCACCTGACATGACCCAGTCATCCTATCAATACAGATGTTGGTTCTGATAATTTTAGCAACATAATTAGTCCCTGGATCATTAGTATTCTATATTTAAAGCTACAATAAAATTAAATCACTTAGTCTAGTTATTAATTTGTACTACCGGTACTTAAATAGGTGATTATTAAAGAAAGACAACTCTTACTTCCAACCTTTATGGACATAATGTTACTTGAATCAGTGATTTAGAAAATCACTCATTTAAGTAAGTTCCTGACTGATAAAGTTAGTATAACGTCATGTCACATAAAACATCTACTTAACGTATATAATAAGGTTTATATGATATGACTTTTTCAATATCACACACTCTATCAATCCTCAACCAATTAGATTGGTGTCTTGGGTTGATACCGATGTGATATTGAAAAAGTCATATGATGTTCTTTATATATATACAAATACATGACTTGTGTATCATCATCATAGGGAATGTAGAAAAATTGTAACAAATTGAAACATCAACTACATGAACTATTACACATCTGTAACAGCACAAAGTTGCCTTTTCAAATCATGAACAAACAAAAAAACATTAAGATTTACATAGATATAGGAAGATGTGGTGTGAGTGCCAATGAGACAACTCTCCATCCAAATAACAATTTATAAAAATAAACCATTATAGGTCAATGTACGGCCTTCAACACGGAGCCTTGGCTCACACCGAACAACAAGCTATAAAGGGCCCCAAAAGTACTAGTGTAAACCATTCAAACGGTAAAACCAACGGTCTAGTATATATAAAAACGAGAAACGAGAAACACGTATAAATTACATAAACAAACGACAACTACTGTACATCAGATTCCTGACTTAGGACAGGTGCAAACATTTGCAGCGGGATTAAACGTTTTAATGGTACCAAACCTTCTCCTTTTTCTGAAACAATAGTATTACATCACAACATAGAAAACACACGATAAAACATCAATTGGAAGGCTTAACTCAATCAAAACGTAAATTAACACGCTATGAACGAATAAATTCGATCTGTGATACCTGAAAGTAAATACATAGTTAATAAAATATTAGGGACAAACATTCAAGGCCAAAAGCAAACAAACAAGTCCAAATAAAGCCATGGCAAAACACTACCGCGAAATATTAAACCCTTAGAAAATAATCACTTTTGAAAAACCGGTTTTCATAATATATACAGGTAAATGAAAAATAACTTTGTCGTTTTAGGTATACTTTTCTGTCTATATAAAATCTTCCAATAATTAGGAATACTAAGAAAGGTCTGTCATATAAATACCTAATTTAACACTAGATACATAAGGTAAATATCAACAATAAAACTTCCCTGTACAGATTAAAGGAGAATAATCTTGATGTTAATACAAATGTAGTACGAAGTGAAAATTAGTAGATATTCCAAATAATCAAAGCTGGTATACAGACAAGATCCATATTAATATAAAATAACAAAAAGTATTAAAATAGTATCAACAGGTCTATGCGTACTTTGGTTTATTCTGTTTACAAGTCATAAAGCAGTCTTGTACAATGAATGTATTTTAAAAGCTACATTGTACATGTATGATCATATAAACTGCTTAACATTTCATTTAAGATATAAGATCTTAACCACAAATGTTATTATCTTTTATTTGAACGGGTATAGGGGAACGTTATATCTGAAATATCACCCACCATTTAGAAGTTATACCTGAAGTACCTGTGTGCAGCTTGTGTCATATCATTTATCTCAATGTTCTGTGTCACTCTGAGTGAAGGTAGGAAATATGTTAAAATGCATTGATCGCATAAACTTTGCTTTATACAGTCACTGACTATAGACTATTAACATCTGCCAACAGTACCAAATTGCCTAAATTACAAAAAGAAACCAACTTTAACATGTTTAATTAGAGACACAAAACATCATGATATTTACAATGACTAAGACAGACTTACGACAGATGTTTATTTCCCCTATTTTTGAATAGTTCAACCCGTTGCAGTGAGAAAAAAACCCACCGAAAGTTGTGTCAAAACATAAATTTTATTTATTTTTTTTTTTTTTTTTAATTGTAAAACAAGATAAAAATGCTGCATGATTCTTACAAACCATTGTTTTGTATAATTTTGATCATACCTTCAACAGTCCCTAGACAGGAATCTCTTAAGTCATAATCCTGGCCTGCTCAAACCAAAGTCTTGAAAATTGGTATTTGCTGCTTCTCGTGCTACACGTATGAGGATTTCTCTAATTCTTCGTCAATTTATCCCTTTCTGCACCCATTGTATACAAAACTGTAATCAACGTGTGGTTCGTTTCATCTCAATTCTTCATTGGTTAAAATTCGATTATGATGTCGAATTTTCTTGCTTTCCTCTGAATTTCCTATTGTGACGGCATAAAAAAAGGCGACCATGCCTGATGACGTCACATAGAAAGAACATATATTTTTGCAGGTCATTCGAAAAGAAGGAATAAGTTTGCCTGCATATTGTTTGAAAATCATTAGAGAAACTGATTCTACCACCAAATATCGTGTAATACGATATTTATCCACTCTCGACAGTTAAATCGAGCCTCGCGTTTTAAATTAAAAAATTTAAATGTCTCGAGTGGATAAATATCGTATCACACTCGATGCAGTGGTAGAATATATATATATATATATATATATATATATGTATGAGGTTTAAAGAATAGAGAATAATTGGAAAAAAGTGCAGAATAAAAGACGAAATAATAAAGAATACACAAAATAATAAAGCACAGGAAGTAATCGGAGCTAAAATGTAAAGAATAGAAAAAATTGGAAAAAATGCAGAATAGAAGGGAAAGTAATAATTATAAAGAATACACAAAATAATAAAGAATTGGAAATAATGGAAAATAAATGTAAAGAATAGAAAATAATGGGCAAAATAAATAACAAAAAGAAAAAATGGTCTAAAAAATTAAGAATAAAGAAATAAAGGACCCCAATAAGATCAATATACATATTATTGTCTGACATATAAAAATGTATGGTAAATCAAAATGCTGGCTAAGAATACTGAACATTGAGCAAAGAAAAATATGACATATAAGTAGGAGGGATAGAGGGACTATTGCTTCACATTAGCTAGAACAATTTTAAAGAACCAGAACATATCTTTGTGTGAAATCCTTCATCTATCTATAATAATGCATTCATGAAAGTTATCAATAGTTAGCAATATATCAGGATTTGAATTTTTAAACTAGATATACAATGTTTTCCTTTACAAAATATTGATCCCCCGGAATCCTCTGGTTTATCCATGTAGTGCCATTAATAATTTGATTACATATGGTTTAGAATGCTATTTTTTAATATCTTACCAAATCATTGTTATTTTTGTTCATACTTTTTTACAGAAAAAAATGCCAATGTTAAATTTATAAAAAATCTAGAGAGAATCATTTCCACCCAAATTTTCAATGGCCTATATCTGGAAAACAAGCACATGAACAATACATGTTCAACTTTTTTCTGCTTTTATAGTTCCTTTATCTATATACTATCAATATTTATATCATGCTTTTTAAAAGCTAGTTGTTTTGAAACAGAGTAGCGAACATTCTTAATAACGTAATTTAATTGATATGTTTTCAGATTCTGACATCAGACGATCTTTAAAAACGAGTTAATGAAGGAATTTCCTCTTTTTATGTTCTCAGATTTAGTGGACTGGCTTGCTTCATTCCATACAAAAATTGATGTAAACAGAATCAAGAATTTCAAAAAGATAAAACAAGTCAGTGGAAATAACAACTGAAAATAAAATAATGTAGTTTACAGTTGGTGCATATACATTTATGTAACGTTTTCATCATAGATATAAGAAGATGTGGTAAGAGTACCAATGAGACAACTCTCCATCCAAGTCACAATTTGTAAAAGAAAAACCATTATAGGTCAAAGTATGGTCTTCAACACGGAGCCTTGGCTCACTCCGAACAGCAAGGTATAAAGGGCCCCAAAAATGACTAGTGTAAAACCATTCAAACGGGAAAACCAACGGTCTAATTTATATAAAAAACGAGAAACACTTATGAACCACATCAACAAACGACAACTACTGAACATCAGGTTCCTGAATTAGGACAGGTGCAAACAAATCCATGTCTGAATGAGGTAAAAAAGTAAAACTTTTGTGAGCTGTTTTTAAAGAAATTGATAGTTTTTAAATTCTTCAAAAATTTCAAATATCTGTGATTATATGCACCAGGATTTTCTACCTGACAAAACGAAGAAAATGTCAAGATGATTTGATTGATAATAATCATGATAATAGATTTTCAACTTATCTTAAAACAGAAGAAGGCAATCACAAAGGTGCAAGTACATTTCTAATTGATTTTTTTAAAATTTTAATTTTGATTTTCATCACAGCCTTTAAATGACATGACTTTTTTAGATTGTTGGAAATTTGTTCTCAGTTTCATGTTAGTTTTGCAGTGGTGGATCTAGGGTGGGGGAATGGGTGGTTCCGAGGGTTGCATTCCCCATTTGTTTGACGATTAATGCTTTTGAATGGGGACACATTGTTGGAACCCTATTTTAAAATGGCTGGATCAACTCCTCTTTTAAAACAGCTCACCTAACTTTGTAGACTTTGCATTTGCATAGGATATATTATTTTATAGTTATATTATCATTTTTTTACATTTTTCATTTTAATTTATGAAAATACAACAAAAACAGATGAAATGTTCAAGAAAGTAAGAATACTTTGTTTTGTAATAACAACAAGAGGTCATTTAATTAAACAGATTCCTGTTGTAAATGCTACATGGTGAACAAGGTGTAATGAAATTATTGATGTCATGTGTACAGACAAAAAACAACCAGACATATTAAATTCCTGTGATGTGAAGGAATCAAAAAGTCATTTGACTCGAAAAGTTCGATTCATGTTGCGATATGTGTATCTTCATTATTTAAAGGATTACGATTGGATATTAAATGCAGATGACGATACATACGTGATGATGGAGAATTTAAGATTTTCATTATCATTCCATAGTCCAGATTTACCTGGTTACCTAGATTACCATTTTAATATGCATTTAAAACAAGTTTGCATGAGTGGTGGAGCGGGTTATGTAAATAGTCGGTCTGGGTTGAAGAAAGTTATCGAGGTAGCATTTAAAGAAAATGGCTGCCCACCAGACGGAAAAGATGAAGATTTAGACATTGGTAAATGTCTACAGATGGCGGGTGTACCTCCCTTCGTATCATACGACAAATATGGACGTGAGACATTACATACTGATAAAGATTGGCAACATATTTATGGAACTGTTCCCCGATACTTGAAAAAATATAGTTGGAATGGGTTAAGTGATGTAAGTTTCAATGTTTAAATATTTATAAAAAAAAAAATTGGATTTTCTGACAATATTTAAATGCAAACAATCAAAAGTCCCGATACATGTATACCTAATTGTTTGAGCGCAATGTATTAGTATGGCTGTGATTGGGATTTTTGTAGATTAAAACATTTAAATATATTCAATACATGCGTATAATTAAATCAATGCACATTTTTATTATAGAATGAATATCTTTCTTTGCACACTGTGAGTATTTTTAGCTCACGTTTTTTCAATTATTTTTTTCAATATTAATTAACAATGGGAGATAACTCATATCACCCCTAGTGAAATATGTAAAAAGATCATTAAAAATATTTATTGACTTGTTAAACATGTTAAAGGAAAACATTTTTTGATTCATAAGGCCGAAAATAAAATTTAAATGGTTTGATATTGCCTACCTACTATACCTACCCACCTAAAAAGAAGCCTATCTGCCATTTTTTTTATGTGTTTTTAGTGCCCTAACATTGTGTTTTTGTCTAAAACATGTTATTCATGTTATTGGCAAACATTAGAAAAATCTGATCCCTACAAGACCTGAGTAGGCAAAATCAAACAAAGAATGTGTTATGGGTGGCCTAAACTTAATTGATAATTATTAAAATATATTCACAGATGTTAGATATGATTGTTAGATATTGAAGACCATATTTTGACCTCTTGATGCTTTTATCATGTTAATTGTTTTTGATAATATATTATACACAAACCATGCAAAGCAGATTGATTTCCTGTCTGATTTCATCATGTTTTTTTAAATCTCAAATTCACAGTATACAATGTTTACAGGGAGGAGGTTGTGCTGTTGCTAGTTTTCTGTTATATTCCGCCATGTTAATCCACAGACTATGTTATTTTACAGGGAGGAGGCTGTGCTGTTGCTAATTTTCTGTTATATTCCACCATGTAAATCCTCAGATATTTTATTTTACAGGGAGGAGGTTGCTGTAGCCAGTTTTCTGTTACATTCCACCGTGTTAATCCAGTCTATGTTATTTTACAGGGAGGAGGTTGCTGTAGCCAGTTTTCTGTTACATTCCACCATGTTAATCCACAGTCTATGTTATGTTACAGGGAGAAGGTTGCTGTAGCCATTTTTCAGTTACATTCAACCATGTTAATCCACAGTCTATGTTATTTTACAGGAAGGAGGTTGTTGTAGCCAGTTTTCTGTTACATTCCACTATCTTAATCCACAGTCTATGTTATTTTACAGGGAGTAGGTTGCTGTAGCCAGTTTTCTGTTACATTCCACCGTGTTAATCCACAGTCTGTTATTTGACAGGGAGGAGGTTGCTGTAGCCAGTTTTCTGTTACATTCCGCCATGTTAGTCCACAGTCTTTATTATTTTACAGGGAGTAGGTTGCTGTAGCCAGTTTTCTGTTACATTCCACCATGTTAATCCACAGTCTATTTTTTTACGGGGACACGGTTGCTGTAGCCAGTTTTCAGTTACATTCCGCCATGTAAATCCACAGTCTATGTTATTTTACAGGGAGGAGGTTGCTGTAGCCAGTTTTCTGTTACATTCCACCATGTTAATCCAGTCTATGTTATTTTACAGGGAGGAGGTTGGTGTAGCCAGTTTTCTGTTACATTCCACCATGTGAATCCACAGTCTATGTTTTTTTACAGAGAGGAGGTTGCTGTATCCAGTTTTCTGTTACATTTCACCATTATAATCCCCAGTCTATGTTATTTTACAGGGAGGAGGTTGCTGTAGCCAGTTTTCTGTTACATTCCAGCATGTTAATCCACAGACTATGTTATTTTACAGGGAGGAGGTTGTTGTAGTCAGTTTTCTGTTACATTCCAGCATGTTCATCCACAGACTATGTTGTTTTACAGGGAACAGGTTGCTCTAGCCAGTTTTCAGTTACATTCCCCCATGTTAATCCACGGACAATGTTGTTGATGCATCAAATGTTATATAAAACTAGTGTCTATGGAAGACAGACTCCTACAGATATATCAGATATGTTCCATATATCTAAAGTACTACCAGCACTTTAAATTAGATGCTAAAGATATATAGAATGGTCACTTTAATAAATAGTGTCATAAATATTAGCAAAAATGGTTTTTGAGCTAGCAAAGTGAAAAGTGCAATATGGACAAATAGTTTTGCATGTTTAGATTTTATGTACATTTTGTCAGTATGGCATTTATCAGCAAAGCTAGAGTATTGAAATTTTAAGTTTTATTTTCTCTTGACATCTTATATTAAATTACGCAACATATACAGATATAACTGAACAGTATTTCTGATACTCTTATGTTCAGGTTTATTTTTTATTGAGTCTCTGATGTGAACAAAATGTTTATTTTTTTATACTTTCTAATTCAGAAGAAGATTTGATTCAACATCATAAGAATAAATCTTACTACAGCAAGTAAAGCCTGAGCTGATGAGCTATTCAAGTGCAGCTTTCATTGTTCTGATATATTATTATTTGATAATTCATAATTTTAGTTATACTGGTTTTGTTCACAGTTGAACCACCATTTAGGTTGTACTTTTCATATTGTCATGATTGTATTGTCAAATGATTGTGAACAAAGGATTTGTATGGTTTCAATCCCTGTTCTTTTTTGTGTGGTGAATATTAGTCTCATTCGCAAGCAGGGTTGGCAAAAACCCAGGTTTTATGAGTATTGCCCAGCCGAGTGGGAAATACTGGGAAAATCCGGGTTTTACTGGGTTTTACCGGGTAATACTGGGCAATACTGGGTAAAATAAAATACTGGCTTTAATTGTAATGAGGATTCAGTGATTAAAAACAAATACAATACATTAAAGTGTTTTTAAAAACAGATTTTGATTTATAAATAAGTTTACTTGTTTGTGAATCTTATAATTTACAAGTGTATACATTGAAGAAAGTTTTATTCTAACAACTCTGTATATACATGTTCAGTAGTTGTCGTTTGTTGGTGTGGTTCATAAGTGTTTCTCGTTTCTCGTTTTTATATAGATTAGACCGTTGGTTTTCCCGTTTGAATGGTTTTACACTAGTAATTTTTGGGGCCCTTTATAGCTTACTGTTCGGTGTGAGCCTAGGCTCCGTGTTGAAGACCGTACTTTGACCTATAATGGTTTACATTTATAAATTTTGACTTGGATGGAGAGTTGTCTCATTGGCACTCTTACCACATCTTCTTATATCTCTATACATTAGACAAATATTTATGGAAAAAGCCTTCAATAATTGTCCTAAAATCTTAAAATCACCCTTCTTTCTGGATTATTCAAACTGTAATAACATAAAGCAAAAGAATTCATTTTTTTCAAATATACATGTATATATAACTAATATAAAGAATTAACAATTTCATGTAAGAAATATTTTTAAAATTATTTATATGTACATCACTAATTATTCAGATTAGAACACAGATGTGTGTATATAACAATAACCAGCCTTTTAATTTCTGTGTTAATAACATGACCCTTGAGGGTATTTATTTAGCATTATGATTGTATAACCATTTAAATTTACATTTCACATAAACACTGCAATAAAATTCCTTTTTTTTCCAATTTTGAATTATTGTAAGAATGCTTGGAAATTAAGTAAGTATAATCCTAAAATGTACAAATCTTCTATTCTATCTACATAACATTAGTGTAGAAGAGAATGAAATTGAATTTTCAATCTTCTAGAAATGACTCTCAGTGGTTATCTGTATAATATACAAACTGTATGTATATATTCAGCTTTAATACTATGAAACTACAACAAGACTTTTAATACTATTTTGGGTTGAAATAAGCTTAAAAAATCATATTGCCCAGTATTGCCCAGTTTTACCCGTTTCTGGAAGTATTGCCAAGCCCGGGAAAACCCGGGTTTTCCCACCTGGGTTTTCCCGGACAGGTAATAATTTGCCATCCCTGTTCGCAAGCATACCACATTTCCAAATACATGTTGTATATTATAATGTATATATGTACCCATTTACTGTAGGCTTGTATGCACGAAGTCACATATCCAGAAAAAATCTGATTGTTCCTACTTCCATGAAAATTGGTACACACAGAAATGTAAATGTATAGCTTAAGCTGGCTTTTTGTTTTAGCATATCTGGAATAATTAAGAAATAATTCATGGGGGCTTGAATATATCATGATTTTACCACGGGTTGGCCCTTTATGACAAATCTTTTACGCTGAGCGATAGCGAGGGGTAAAATATCGGCATAAAGGGACAACCCGTGGTAAAATCACGATATATTCAAGCCCCCATGAATTATTTCGATTCTAATAGGACAAGTACGGCAATTGTTTTGGATCGAAGTGCTCTAGGTGAAGGCATTATTTGCCGTTCCCATAAATAAACGCACTATTAAATTGACGTAAAAGAACGGAGCAAATTGGATAAGTGACATTCTTAAACTATTTACAATAACATATTTAGATATGTTTGGATGAATCTAAATGATAATTGTACTTATATGTCTTATATGTATACAAAAACGGCTTATATAACACATTTTAGCATCGTTTGTTTACGTTTCCTTGTTGTGATGATTTTTGGTTTCACAAGCGTTTATTTTCCCGTAAAATGCTTACATTCTGACGTCATCGTTCTATGACGTCGGGTAGCTCATTCATAAAAAAGCATATGACGTGGGAGTACGATCGGAACAGCCCAAACAATATATTCATATTCTACCACGGGTGTGTACTCAAAGCGTTTGAAGGACCTCATGTTAGAATGATATTTGTTTTTTATGATTTACCTATTATGCATGTGCTTACTCTTTTAAAGTTAACTAGTAAATACACACTTTTTTTTGTAGATTAGACTAAAACTTATTATCTCTAAACTTTTCAGCTTCTCAAACTTACGTACTGTCAATATACTTCTATTAACCTTTACTAAAATACATTGGGCTCGTTTAATTTTAATAAAATTTTAATAAACTACTTACTTTGACCTTTGAAAAAACATAAAAAAAAAAAAAAAACATATTATTTAAAACCACAAACTTTATTGGAAAAATTTCATTGGATATATAGCAGTTTAACCAACATAAATTCTGATAATTGAGAAGCTTAATAGACATGATAGAAGAGAATTAAACTTTCATCTATTTTTACAGAGTTATCGCCCTGTAGTGTTATGTACGAATTTAAGAAATTTTAAATTTTCATTATTGATAGTGAATTCACTTATTTTTCAATTTGTTCATGAACAATTTGCACACTTATTATATATAGTAAGGTGGATCGTTGGTATATATTTCCTTAGATAGAAATTTGTTATACTTTGCCAAAATGAGGAATTTACTATGTTTTTGTTTCCAAAAATATAATAACAAGTATTGGTCACCATCACATGACCATGTTATCATTCAAACTACAAGTTGTGCAACATTGCCATAATTTTGCATAGATTGTTCATGAAAAAACAGATTTTGTGAATAAAAGAAATCTATGAGATAGAATTTTCAAATAAGATATAAATAATTTGCCATATTTTTCTATTTTATTTTTATTTAAGAATTTTTATTTCATGTATTTTTATATAACTGGATTTTTAGAGTCGTCAGAAAATAAAAGATAGAAGCTTTTCCAACATTAGATATGTATTATTTACTTTTCATGAATATGATGATTGGAGTTTAATAAGATCTTGACTGGCTATACAGCTCTCGCATACTCGGTATTACATTTTTTATAGTATTAATTAAGATCAAATTGGCAATATTTAGATAGTGGTCGGTCTGAACCATCTAAATGAGGGAGATCTTTATTCAATAATATATATAAATTACTAATTTTACTTTATCAGATTGTTTAGCCAGATATCTAGTAGCATTGTAATCATTCTATGACTCATAGGGGATACTAAAATACAAGGATTAGTTTATCCTCTCATCCAATGGGCCTTGATGGCAAAGTATATATGATCATACACTGCATAACTAGCTAGCCTTACATGTTATAGAACGTTGGAATCAAATTTTAAATGATTAGTAGATATAGGAAGAATTAGATGTGGTATGAGTGCCGATGAGACAACCTTTCCATCCAAGTCACAATTTATAAAAGTAAACCATTATAGGTCAAAGTATGGTCTTCAACAGGGAGACTGGGCTCACACCGAACAGCAAGCTATAAAGAGTCTCAAAAATGACAAGTGTAAAACCATTCAAACAGGAAAACCAACGGTCTTATCTATGTAAAAAAACCGACATGGGAAACACTTATGAAACACATCAATAAACGACAACCACTGAAAATCAGGTTCCTCCTCCATACCTCATAGTCCGCTATAAAAAGCACTGAAATGACAAATGAAAACGAGAAAACTAACTGCCTAATTAATGTAGAAAATAATGAATGAAAAACAAATGTGTTACACAACAACAAACGACTATCACTGAATTACAGACTCCTAACTTGGGACAGGCACCTACAGAATGGTGCAGGGTTAAACTAGTTATTTGGCCCTATGTTTAATGACATAGGTCTTCCTGAAAATAAATTGACCTTCACTATACGTGTGTTTGTGTTTAATATCACTTTTAGCAACCCAAGCCATATCATGGTGGCCAGTTTTGATTGGTGGAGGAAGCAAGAGTACATTTATTCAGTTCCCCTGAAGTCCTCGGTGTTGATAGCTTTAAATTCTGCAGACCCGCTCTTATAATATTCATTTCATTAAAAAAATATATCTTTAGAAATTTTGGTAGTTTTTAAATAATCTCTGGGAGAATAAGGATTGGTTATAGAAATAACCATTAAAAAAATCATGCTTCATAGTGTAGGAAAATACGAAATTTGTTATCTTTCAAAAAGAAAGAATCTTTGATAACCTACCACTGTAAAAAAAAATGATCTCCACAATAACAAATAGTTGGGACATTGAGATAGAAAGGATGTTTAACAAAAGCAATGGGATTTTTTTTTTTTTTTTTTTTCAAACTACAAAACATGCTAGGACCAAGATACCATGTCAACTCTTAGTTCATATCATTTAAAGATTCAAAAAATAATCAAGGAATTATCTATGAAATTAATGCGGAAGAGTTGAGTAATACTTTTCTATACTGATATCTATTTTTTTTCTAGAATGTTCTTCTTATTTTCAATTATTTCAGATTTAAAGTGGTAAGGTTTCAGGGAAAGAGGTTTATGGTTTTAGGAAAAGGGGGACAAAGTTATTCAAAATGGTAAAATAGGGATAAGCACAATGAGGTAAATTGTATTTGCCGATTTTGAAACAAAAATAATATTTCCTGATCCAAAAAGGGGGACGAATTACTTCTTCTATAATAACCAAATCTGAATTTGCCACTGGATTTAGAACTAAAAATACTCGTATAACCAACTGCATGTTCATATGCCTGTCCTAAGTCAAGACACTCGATATTGGTAGCTCTTTTATGTCCTGCATACGATATATTTAAAGCTTCTAGATTAGATTAAATTCGATTTCACGTTAAATTTGTATGTTAGAATATACGATGCAGGATGCAGAACAATTTTAGTGATTGTGTTTGCAAGATTTAGCTGAATAAAAAAGGCGAACGATACAAAAGAGACACTCAAACGCCTAAGTAGAAATTAAACTGACAACGCCATGGCTAAAAAACAAAAAGACCAACTGAAAAACAATAGTACACAAAACACAGCATATGAAACTAAAGACAGAGCAACACGATACCCACCAAAAACTAAGGGTGATCTCAGGTGCTTCGGATGGGTAAGCAGATCCTGCGCCACATGTAGTAACAGTCGTATTGGTCATGTTAGTACAAACCCCGTAATAAGTCTGATTTGGTAGAAAACATTCGGAGAAAAGGTGACGGGATTGTAGTTCAGGCATTTTTGACATATCCGCTATGATTAGTGAAACGGATATTCCCTAACGGTCAACCAACTCGTGATGGTGTCTGTAAAATTTACGAGGGGATGATTTCAACTTCACCACATGAAAATCTTGGTTTAATAGCTTCCTTATGAGGATGTTATTCTGTTTTTTTGTCATTGTAAAAATTGCGTGAAAAATGTGTATAGAAAATTTGATTTAACATTTTGTTGCATCATTTGTGTCCAGCACTTACTGAAATCGCAGTGAAGTAATCGCTGTGTCGTCCATTCTTTAAAAAATACAGAAATAAAGGTAGATATAGTATTTCTGATTTGACAGTATGCAATACCTTACATGGTAATATATTATATAGCAATATATAGATGGCAATAGTACATTTTTACTTTGATGTTAAGATGTACACTTATATAACATAGAGGTACTTGAAGAGCTTCCCTTTTATCTTATTATCATAGTGGGTATTATATTTCAAACCGGAAACTATCGTTGATTAACACCTAAAATTATTTCCTGAAATGTATCTTATTATAAATATAAATATAAGAAGATATGGTATGATTGTATAGATGAATTTACAAAAAGTTAATAATTTGGAAAATCCTCCACACTCGGCATTTCCATAAGTATTATATGAAAAATTGTGTGTTTTTTTCTCTCTGTAAAGATGCATATAGTGATGTGTTGTTCGATGTGATAAACTTATTGCCAATAGGTAATTAAAATTCTTATATTGGTTAATAGTAATTTACAAAAAAAACAATTTGAATCTTTATTTAAAAGCGATTGAAAGTGTTATGTTGTAGACCCCCGTACACTGACTACTTTTATAAGTGAAAGGAAAATTGATTTTTCTGTACATTAGACTTATAAGATGATATAAATTAACGTAATCTTAACAATTCTATGATCAATTGGAATCAATAACCATCAAAGTGGTGTTAGCTGAGCGATAGATTAACATGCCGATAATGAAATTATGTTTTATTGGACTCCCACGAGAGCCCCATAATCCAGCTTCTGTTGCTTAGATCAACATACGATATCCGAGGTTAGGTGTGACTAAGGATAACATAAACAATGTAGGTTGTCAACCCTGGTCAATCTTCACACATATAAAAAAAAAGGTAAAAGTGGGCAATTATAATTGTTTTGTAAAATGCGTCATCAGATCGGGCAATACATTACTTATAACTAATGTATATTGCATATTGCATATGATATCATACTGTTACGTTGATTGTTAAACAGTAACACGCGTTTCGTTGAGAACTAGCGGTAACAACACAAGTAAGGTGATTGATATTTGTATTATCTCTTGTTATATATATCATAGTAACATTAATTGCATTGCAAGAAGATTTTCAGAGCAATTGAATGATTTTCTTAACATTTATTGTAAAACAACAGAAGCTTGTCGTATTGTACTAAACGTTGTGTCGCTGTTGATTATATTTTTCCAAATACGTTACAATACAAACATTTAGATCTCGCTAAATACTTCAGATTTATACTGTCATTTTGAAAAGCAATTAATTCGTAATGCTACTATTTATTACTTGAAATTTTGCGGTAACGTTCATAGTCAGAGCAGTGCATGAAAACAGTTAAATACATGTACAATGTACATTTCCAGCAAAAACAATAGCTTACAAAAGGGGGCGAAAGTTACCAGAGGGACATTCAAACTCATCATGAGATCAAAAATAAACTGACAACGCCATGGCTAAAAAAGAAAAAGACAAAAAAAAACTATATATAACACAAGACACAGCAAAGAAAACTAAAGACTAAGCAACACAAACCCCACAAAAACCTGGGGGTGATCTCAAGTGCTCCGGAAGGGGAAGCAGATCCTGCTCCACATATTACATACGTCGTATTGTATATACACAATATATACACAGATGGGAGCCGAAATTTTAGTTCAAATATATACATATATACTCAAAAGTGTGTGTTTGACTTTCTATATAATTATGCATATATATTAAAATATATCGTCTTGCACCTGTGATTCAATATGTTTTTTTTTTTATGTACTAGTATTCAAAATTTGATATTACTTTGCATGATCAGTTCCCTCTTTATTTTTCCACACGTATTTGATTCTACGCAGAGCCATTTGTGGTTTTATAGCGCGCTATTTATCAATCGTAGTAATTATAAATTACCAAATTTGTAATATATTTTAACTACTTTATCAAACCGCCCTGTACGCCTCCGGAATCCGTCACTAATAATCATTATCTTTCAAATGTCTTTAATTGAACCATAGATGTAATATATACCCATTACTACATCTATGATTAAACCTTCATCTACGTGTAGATATTAAACAATTACTAGATGATCAATGCCACAATAGAACAAATTAAATATTGAACAAAAAATTATAATAATTTCCTCATTTCTATCACGCTCTGTTACATTGACATGTTCAATAAACAACTACAACACGAAATGAAGTTATATAAAATTAATGATATTTTAAAAAAAATGTTTAAAAGATCGATATGAATTTGATATGTAAAATACAATCGAATTAGTGCACATTGTTTACATGAGTTATCAAGAAGGAAATGATCACACGATTTGATAATGTATCAATAAGGTCCATGTAACTCGGTAATTTTTATTTGGCTAATTATATTTTCTTATCTGACGCCTTATTTAAGATTTACTGTTTTGGTGTTACACGTGTAAGTAAAATTGTTCTGTTAAGAAGTACAATTCTGTTGCAGATCCGTTAGTATTGATCAAATTAAGGTAGTCGTTTTAAGGCTGTGGCATTGCAATAAGTTAATGTTCAATAGATCAATATTTCACGATGGGAAGTGAGAAATCAAATAAAAAGCATCTTGACAGCAACTAAACAATAAAATGAATCATATATTGCATATATTTGAAGCGATACACTAACAGAAAGTAAAAATAAGCACTAACTTACATTATAAGAAGGATAATATATATTTATTGAAAGTACCCAATTACTTAGCTTACTCATATCAAATATTGCAATTATGATCATTTCCCCGGAACGCGTAACTTGACATTTGCAACACGACCGGTGTAACCAGAAGCTGACTACCACTCTCGATCACCTGCAATCAGCCCTGGATTTTATGGGGTTCGTCCCCTAGTCTTTGGGTTTTCCGTGTAGTGCTTTATAGAATGTTTGTTGTTTTTTATGCATTTTTCTTTTGGCCGTATTTCATTATAAAAATAAAAATATGTGGCATAACTACCAATGAGATAACTCTCAACAGAGACCTAAAGAAATAGAAGTTTACAACCATAGGTCACCGTACGGCTTTCACCAATGAGCAAAAACCATATCGCATAGTCAACCCCAAAAGACCCGTAAATGACAAATGGCATTGCCTATTTTTCTTCTACTTAAGTTTTTGTTTTTGTATCCCTTTTGTTGTCTGCATCTTCTTTTGTAATCGGAGGGAAATTCAACTGAGCTTTAAATCTGTTCCTAGCCTCTCTCTCATGCTTTTAATTGATGCGATATTGATAGATTTGTATGGTATTCTATGAGACATAAATATGTTTAAGACATTATAATACACTTTTATAAAAACAAGCCTTCGACTCCAATCTGAATTGACCAAGATAATTTGTTTTCCTGCCGAAGGTCGTTGGAATCTCGAGGCTTCATACTCTTTTAAAATAGAGTCAGTTTATAATACTATTTGAAACATGCACCTATAGACAATGTATGCACATATTGATATACACAGTTCATTACAATACTATTGATTTATGATTATATAAAAGATTAGTTTTATATTTCAATTAAATCGTTATTTTTTAACGTTAAGTTTTATGTCAGTGGTGGGCGTGATGAGGGTCTGGATGGGGTTTACAGAAAAGAGCATAATAAGCAGACTAACGAAAACTGAGCCAAACAGATAAAGAATACGAATAAAGAGAAAAAATACCAAAGGCTATACATAAGAAAGAAACATAGGATGCTTTAGTTTATGCAGTATTGAGAATAGAGAACAAGAATGATAAAGAACAGAGACAAATGACCTAAATTATCACAGAATACAGAAATGAGATTCTCTATTATGACAGCTAAAACGTTAATACCCATTTTTGGATTTTGAGTGCTCAACCCTATTCTAATTTTGGACACACTTTTTATTTAACAATGTTTTATAGTCATATTTGAGAATACATGTTAAACGGAAGGTTAGATGAAATAAACATCCCTTATATTTCCTCTCATTTTGAGCAATTGGAATTATTTAAATATTTATCTTTTTTCTTTCTAACAGAAGTAATGGCGGAAGCTATGATAGTCAGTAAAAGGACAATTTCTCCATATCAAACACTACCGGAAATTGAACATACCAGAAATGTATTTGTGACCCGTTTTATTGCCAGATTTGTCCAGAAACATCGGAAGTATACAAACTGCTTCAGGCAAATGGAGCATCACTCCCTGAAGCGTTTAGTAACTTTTCCGTTAATTTCTGTGCAACTTTTGAAGGCGAAGCTGACATGATTGTTAGTGAAAAAAGAAATAAAATAAAAAACGACTGTCGAATGAAAGGTGCCTATAGTTTAAATGGACTTTTCCGTCAAATTCATCAGATTGTTCGTCGTGCAAGGGCATCACGAATAGAGAGTAAACTACTAGACATTCCTAATCATGATCTAATGGAAACATTGGGAGACATTGCGTCCGAGTTGGGGTTTGCGTATGAATACCAAATTGTCATGTTAAAATCGGAAGCGGAAGTACTTCCGCTCGCAGACCATGCTGTTAGTTGTACTATGAACTATTTGAAACAGTCTGATGCAACGCTTAATAGATGGCACATTTTGGAAGCAGTCACAGATGTTCCACCGAAGAAAAGTTTAAGTCGTGCTGAAAAAGTTCTAACACGAATTCAAAAGACGAACAATGTAAAAGGAATAAAGACTCAAAAATGGCGCCTTTCTGAAATTTTCAAGCAACCAGGTCTTCGAATACCCGATTCTGACGGGATAGTTTATAAATTTTTTGGATGCTTTACTTCTTATGGCACTTTATGCAGACCAGATAAATATGGATTTCGTGGTCAACTCCACGTAAGGGACGAGAAAACATCAGACTATGCTCTTCTGTACAACGATCAAGTGTCATGCAATAGCGTCCATCGTACAGAAATAGAACGCGATAATACAGATATTCACCAAAATCATCAACCAATTCAACTTTGTTCGCACGTAAGTTTACGTAATAAGATGAGCAAAGAAAACATCGAATGCAAACGAGACCAAACGTGTACAGCAAATAAACAGAATACAACTCAATCATCTGATTGTTGTCCCGTCTATGACACTACCTGTGTTGATATAAAAGATATATAAGTATAATCCAGAATAGCGAAACTGTTACTTCCGAACAAACATCGATGATAAACGGATACAGGTCTATCAATAACATTAACAATGTTTCGCTTATAGACACAACGAATTCGTACGGTTCTATCGATGACACAGCTAGCGCTGATAAAGTCATAACCGAAAGAAACGGTAATGCATCCACTCCGAAGCTCCTTTACAGCGACATTGACAACGACAATGTGGTTACTTCTTCAAAAGATGGCGGCCCAAATGATTCTGAAATTTTCGTCGAGTCTAACCATTGTTCACACCAAAGATTAACGGGTACAAATAGTGATGTAGAAAACAGCAATATAGTCAACAATAGTGACGGACATGAGTCACCATTAAAAACTAATTATTATGATGACATACTAGTAACTGGATAATTGTTTTTTTAAGTTACATTCAGTTTAAACTACAAGAAATTTAGCGAACCAAATACAGTGTGCCAGAGATTGTGTAGTACTATTATACCAACTATTTTATTGTGTGGATATAAGAAATATCCAAATTAAAGTTGTCATCAAAATTTAACATCATTTGGTTTATACCTATTTTATTTGCTCAAAGAGACACATAGGATCGGAGACGAGTTTTACGAACTTATAAAGTCTTCTCTTTTGTATCTTATAACAATTACAATAATTATACAACGCATCCACACATGAATAGATAATCTTTAATGTATTAGTAAGTTAAACACAGTGTATAAGAACGAAATAAAACAAGTAAAATAGGAAGAAAAAACAGAAATAACTAATAAATGGAATTCTGTGGACACGATGTATTTGTTTACTCGTGTCTTATTTGATTATACTGCTAGAAATCGTTAAGATTTTTTTTATGAATGAATATTCATGAAATATTTCACAGTTTTCATCGTACGTTGCTAGATTTTGGCTACCCTCAATGAGGAACTAGGTATTTGCTGTCACTTGAAAACAACAAATATTTCTTAGTAGATCGTTTTCCATCCGTCCATAATGGATGACGAAATATGTTTTTATTGCAATCAAAGAAGAAATGAAATGGATCCTCAGAGAAGCACTGAGTTTAAAACATGTATTATATTTGATTTACATAGGTCGTTATGTAGACATGGTAGAATGAGACTGAAACAACGAAGCGTACATGTAGTTGAAGTTGTGTTAATTTTCCGCGCATACACGCATAAACTGTCTAGGTGCAGTCTATGTTTCGTATGTATTATTCAAAAAGGAGCGTTTGAACTTTGATAGGGTACCTATGATACGTATATAATTGTCAAGTTTTTTTCTCTATTCTCTTGTATACGTAGGGATAAATGAAGAATTTGTGAGGAAGAGTCTACAGAAGGGGGCGATTATACATTATTGGAAATACAAAAAAGAAAAATCACAAAAATACTGAACTCCGAGGAAAATTCAAAAAGGAAAGTCCTCAATCAAATGGCGAAATCAAAAGTTCAAACACATCAAACGAATGGATAACAACTGTCATATTCCTGACTTGGTACAGGCATTTTCTTAAGTAGAAAATGGTGGATTGAAAGTGGATACACAGTTTGGGGGAATTAAGATTAATTATGATGGTATATGGTTGCTGGGAAATGTAGAAAAAAAGGCACCAATTGCTTGATTTTGTACCCTTCCCGATGATTAATTATCATTCACCTGGTTAAGATGGTGTTCATGTTGCCTAATCACAGGCACTTAACCTCGAAATGTCTCCTTATCTGTATCATGTTAAGTGTTTGTTAAAGGGTTGTATAGTAAAATTTTTCAAAGACAAGTGCTTAAGTGTTCAATGTGCAGTGTACCGTGTAGTGCGTTATTTCTAGCATAGTTTTTTCCGTCGCTTTTCGTTTTGGATATTGTTTTCCCCGTTTTCCGTAAGCCAAAAATAAACTGACAACGCCTTGGCAAAAAAAGAAGAAAAGGAATTCAATAGTATACAAAATACACCCTGGAAACCCATACTAAGACTGATCAACACAAACCCTATAAAAATGGGATCGATCTCTACTGCACTGGACGGAAAAGAAGATTCTGCTCCTCATGTGGCACCTTTTCAAATTAATGTACACATAAAAAAAAAAAAAAACGTGAAAAATACACGAGTCATGATCTTTACATTTTATTTTAACTACTACACAGATCCCTCGAATGTATAAGATGTTTGTACAGAATTTGTGATGTAACAGCAGTTTATAATCAAGAGACGTGCATCCTGCCATCCCTCATAACAGTAGTAGATAAATATTATCATTACAGACCAATAACATCAAAGCCTTATGATTAAGAACGCATAAAACCCATCAATACTTGGCGCTTAAATAACATACTTTAGTAAGCACAATAATACATTCGCATGACAACCGCATTTATAAATTTAGAGTTAAAAAAAAATTTAATATCAGACTCTTTATGGATAGTTGAGTTCTATGTCTGTTGTTAACAGTCTGTTATGTCAAAGTATTGGCCAATCGGGATTCCCACCACTGGAATATATCCCTCTGAAATAGTGAATACATGGAAGGGCTTGCTCGATTCCATTATTCTTGAAATGATCAAAGACATCAAACATTCCAGCCTCGGTATGGTTACCTTTGTTACACGATGATGGAAAGAAAGTTGTATGGCAAGGATCGCCCTGAAAATGTTATCAGAACAGTATTTATGTTATAGCAGTTGAATTGAAGTAAAATATAAATTTGAAGATGAAACACAAAAAGGAGAACATTTTGAACAACAAGTATGGTCAATAGAAAAATAGAAGATATATATGGACGAAAGGGTCATAAAAAGAACAACAAAGTTCACCCAAGTTTAAATGTTGTTCAGATTAATTTCTGAAACATTATTGCTGGAGAGACAAATAGACGGAACAATTAGAAGCTGTCATGTTTCAATTTTCACCTAATGTAGGTGATATAATTTGTATGTAGATATCTAATCTTATTGGTGTAGAGTGTGACGAATATTTCCTTTCTGGTATCTAACGCATACTGGTATCCTGCCAATTTAGTCCTGTCAGATACTTGATGGAACGTGATGTAACCCACATGAAAAATATAGCATCGATTGATTAATTTTATCGATTTGTGAAACGGATAAAAAAATTGCCACATGATCTCAACATATAAAGATAATTATTAAACACACTTTCTTTTCGTTATTTGCTTGCAATCGTACAGTCATACTATTAAACAAGTTGACAGGTTGTATAAATGACTTTACAATGGTCTCGAGAACAGAGAACTTATAAAACTATTCAAAGTTTCTTGTCCTATCTTGAAAGTGTAAAATTGTGGTCTAAATCAGATCTTTGAAGTCTCTGACAATATATCTGTTTACAGTTTTTCGTTTGGTTTCTGTTCGTTTTGTTTTTCTCGTAAGACCTTGTGTTTAAAATATGCAGTTATTGTGTATCTAGGTCAAAAGACAGACACAATCGTGTTTATAAAAAAATATAATTTTACCTGGACATCAATACTATCGAAAATGTCAACCATGTGTCTGACTGCGTCTTGTGTTTTCCCGTTGTACGTAATCAGTTTCTGTGTACTACCACAGCGTCCCCAGTGCCAGCTGACGGAGTAATGAGTAAGTAAATGACCATGGACTTGTTTCATGGCTTCCGTTTTCATCATGTTTAGGTTTTGTAAGTACCGTATCTGTTCTGACTGTCCACTGTGACATTTTAATGATGCATATGCTTCATTGTTTACTGCAACTCCATCAAACTTCTCATCTGCAGCTAAATATTTATAGATGTAAAGTAATAAAGGTTCCGTTAACAATAAAAAAGTCATGCTTGTATTGGCAATGAGACAACTATATTTTTTAAAAGATATCATTGTACGGCCTTGAACAATGAGCAAAACTTATGTCGTGCAGTAAGTGATATAAGAGCCTAGATGACAAATTGTAAAACAAATATACAACAGAGAAAAACGAACAACTTAATGCATTATAACAATTATTTAAATATGTGGGATTCTTCAATTTAAATTAAATGTCATGTGTTAAGGTTTTGTTAGGTCAATTACATATACTTTGTTTGAAATCCTAGTTAATGAATATTTACTTGTTACTTGCACGTACATTGATAAACAAAATATTGCTATTTGTCCTATAGTTTTATATATCATGTGTACAATACCTGCGCAATGATCGTTGTACCAGACCACGGGCTTAATCAAATCCTTTTCTGATACGTCAATATCACTTACAACAAAGAGTGCATATATCTAGAGCCCATGTACTGTTAAATGACCTTCAATTAATGTTTGTTTTATCAATTGAATTCCAGGAAGTCCGCACGATTTGGCATTAAACCCGTCACGTAATTTATGATAAACGTCTGCAAGAAATATCTTTCGAATTTCTCTGCCCTGTACCTTACATTGGAGGACGTGTTTTTCAACAGACTGTCGGAATTCCAATGGGAACCAATTGTGCCCCTCTTCTTGCCGACTTGTTTCTTTATTACTATGAGGCTGACTTCATACAAGAACTTCTTAGGAAGAAAGATAAGAAGTTAGCAATATCCTTTAACTCTACGTTCCGCTATATAGATGATGTTCTCTCACTAAATAATACAAAATTTGGTGACTATGTTGAACGAATCTATCCCATCGAACTAGAGATAAAGGATACTACAGATACAGTTAAGTCTGCCTCATATCTTGACTTACATCTAGAAATTGACAATGAGGGTTGGTTGAAAACAAAACTTTATGACAAAAGAGATGATTTCAGCTTCCCAATTGTGAACTTTCCGTTTCTATGTAGCAACATTCCAGCAGCGCCTGCATACGGAGTATATATCTCCCAATTGATACGATATTCCTGGGCTTGTGTTTCCTATCATGATTTCCTTGATAGAGGATTGCTGTTCACAAGGAAGCTATTAAACCAAGAGTTCCAAATGGTGAAGTTGAAGTCATCCCTTCATAAATTTTACGGACGCCATCACGAGTTGGTTGACCGTTATGGAATAACCGTTTCACAGATGATATCGGATATGTTCCTTATGTCGTAACTACAATACCCTCCCTTTTCACGAATGTGACTTACCGAATTAGACTATTTACCGGATTTGTAATAACATTAGCAACACGACGGGTGCCACATGTGGAGCAGGATCTGCTGACCCTTCCGGAGCACCTGAGATCACCCCCAGTTTTTGGTGGGGTTCGTGTTGCTTAGTCTTTGGTTTTCTATGTTGTGTCATCTGTACTATTATTTGTCTGTTTATCTATTTATTTTTGGCCATGGCGTTGTTAGTTTCTTTTCGATCTATGAGTTTGACTTTCCCTCTGGTATCTTTCGTCCCTTTTTTACATGTATTCCATAGCCATTGTCGTCTGCTATGGGTGTCCCAGGTATGTGTAAAGCATTTCGAATGTTTATCCCAGTTCAGAAAGTCACTTTGGCTACATCCGGGTATTGTTGGGTCATAACCGTCTCTCCATACATATATGGCATATCCGTTGTTCATTCCCGTCAGCAGAAAACATGTGGACGTTTGTATGAACAAAAAAAGAAAGATTACATATAGAAAATTAAGCAAATTGGATTCCATAATGGCACATCAAGTTTGTGTAAGATAGAAAATTTACCTTTAAAGATACGAATATTAACATCGCGTGACATTCGTGAAGACCGTATCGGAAATTTACTTAAGATATTGTATCCTGCTTTGAATTGCGAAGGAAGTAATTTTGTGTAAATCATAGCGAATATATAGAAATAGGGAAAATCATTGTTTATTAATCAATGATTTAAACTTAGTTAACAGGTAGTTAATTTTTGAAGACATGATTTCATTCAATTCATTTAAGTTATGCATTCAATATCTTCCCTTCGATTGACAAGAGAGGCCTCCAATGCTTAGTGGTCTTAACAGTTCAACTACCTTTTTTGCCTGTCAACATTGTGTTTGTTAGTTCGAACCCCGCACATGACAATTGCGGTGCGTTCGACTCAAACTTAAGTGAATATGATTGTCAGCTAACTCCAGCTTCCTCCAGTTTCACCACTTCAAAAGCTGACCGCCACAAAATAGCCAATAGTGCTGAAGTGTCGTTAAACATCTCTCAATTAATCAATCAATCGACAGCTAAAATACATTATCTATTTTAGGCTAAAGATTTATCGTATTTGTGATTTTTTGTCATTTGAAGAATATGCCATGGTACTGATTGCAGTTCTTTGATTGATTACGTTTAATATTCTTTACACAAATTTTTTAGGACTTCGGAATATTTTTTGCCTGACCTATTTTTTTACTATAAAAACTGGGCATCTGTCTTGTTAACATTTACCATATATCGTTAAGTATAATCTGGCGAGTAATTTCATTTTAGAGGAATCAAATCAATAACGTCGAGAAAAATGTTCTGGTAACTTAGAATTTAACAAAAAAATGTTTGAATTTGGTTGGTTTTTATTAATATGAAATAATACAATTCTATGAAATAGTGATTATGGTCAGTTAATCTTTATAATTTTGCAAATAAATGAATAAAAACTTAATAAATGAATAAAATATTCACCTTTGAATGAATGAAAAACAAATGAAATCTAGGTTGGTTCCGTATATAGTTCTGAAATCAGCATAAGTATGTATATCTATCTTAAACTGACAAAAATCGACCATAATGAAGATGGAGACAAATCGTTGATTTTAAGAATATGCAATGCATTTTCTCAGTATTTGTAAAACAGCTAATCTACCGCCTATCTATACAAGCAGGTACAAAAACACTATACAATGTAGATCAGCTAAAATAGTGTTAATTGTTGGTGATTCAAAAACGGCTTGAAGAAACAATATCTATACGCATCAAAAAATGCTAAAATTTGACAGAAAAAAACAAGCCGAAACTACTTATTAATAAATAAAAGTTCACTGGTTTACGCTTACATGTATCAATCTTCCTTGTATGTAAAATTTACCTATAAAAATGGTATACATATATTAATAAATAGAAACTATCAATGATTTGTTTTACACATCGTTGATAGTTTCTATTTGATAATTTACCACCTTTATATATTTCAGACATATTCATACAAACTGTATGATATCCTCTTGTTTTATGTGTCGTCGGATTGTTGTCTCATTGATGTATATCCCAACATTTTCTTGTATTAACCAATACATATCTGTAAGAACTTACGTGTTTATTTTCTGATCAATTTGACCGTTTTATTTTTAATCCTTGTGTACAGGTAAAATGATGTCAACAAAGTGTAACTTTTTAAAATTAGTGTGGATAAACAAAACTGTTTGATAATATTAACTTACATAGTAAATTTTTTACCCGAGGTACTTGACGTAAATAAAAGTAATGGTTGATAAAAGAGAAAGAGACTTTTTTTATATATAATGATTAAATCTTAAAATAGGAATTTGTATTTCAATAGAGGTTACTCTGAAAATTGAACAACTTAGTGTTACGTTACAAGAGCGGTAACTCCAATATTCCTTTTCGTTTCTTTCCTTTTCCTGAAAATATTACACACGAAGTTATATACTGTGGATTCATTTTTATTCGTGGTATACCAATTTTCGTGGGTTTCGTGGGTCACAGCGAACCACGAATTTAAGAATTCAACGAAGAATAATCCCGAGAAATGTGTATGGAGTCGGATGTTTATTTCCGGTTATGTTATGCAGTTCTAGTATAGTGTTGACTAGCGATAAACATTGTAACATGACACGTGTTTTTATTGAAAGAAGATACAAGTATTTTGATTAAATCAATAATAAATATATCGAATATCAGTGATAATTTACTTTTTAAAATTGATTAAAACTGTTCATGGAAAATAACTGTAAGTTGTTAATTACCGTGTCATAGTTTGGTTTACTGGTGATTAAAAATCAATAGGATTAAGTACGGGGATATTGCCCGTAGATAATATTGTTTATGACAGGAACATTTATTTTCACACCTTTTACTGTTTATTATATCGTGATTAGGGAAATGAGCTTTCAATCATAGAGTTTTGAATGCCTTATAAAATTCCGACAAGAATTTATAAATTGTAAAACAAACAAATAATAAGTTGTCTATGTCCATTATTGTAATAGAAGTTTTCAATGAACACTTTAACCTAGAATGACCAACCGAGGATTTTGACAATTCAAAACTTTTTCAATGAATTCCTTCTTTTTTGTTTGTTTTATTATTGATCAAACCAAGGAGGTTGGTTATATGATCTCCTAAATCAAAAAGAAATCCACGAATTACGCATCTGAATTTTTTTTTTTTTTTTTGTTATCAGCGATCCACGAATTTACGTATACCACGAAACGTCTTTTTTTCTCTATCCACGAAAATTGATACCCACGAAAATAAATGAATCCACAGTATCCTCATATATAGATAAAATCAAATAAAATAAAGTTAAAAAAAGTCAGTATTTTTTTTTTTTAAATTAGGAAAAGTTTACACAGTCATAGGCATGATTCTAGAAATAGAAAAAGTTGAAACCTATCTTGTCTGATCCCTGACCTACGTGTTATATATGTCGCTGGACATGTGGAGAGATTCTTACAAAACCATAGCTAATCAGACATGTTAGAAAATCACGAGTATGCCGACATAGATTGTGAATTCAAATATCCTTTTTTTCGTTTTTTTATTTGTACACATGCTTTATAATGTGTATCATGTGTATGTATGAAAGATAATTAATAATATTACCACTAAGAAAAAAGAAACATTGCTGAAAAGGCGCTAAGGTTATTTTCAAAGGGGAAATCTCTACAAAAGTTACTAAAAAGTAAAATCACAAAAATACTGAGCTCGGCGGAATGAAAAGAAGTTAGTATTATTCTTATAACATTATTTTTCCGCTTTATAGATGATTCTCTCTCATTAAAAAATTCAACATTTGAGTACTATGTTGAATGCATCCATCCCATGTAACTTGAGATAACGGATACAACAGATACAGTTAAGTCTATCTCATATCAAGACTTGTATCTAGAAATTGACAATGATGGTTGAAAACAAAACTTTAAGATCACAGAGATGAATTCAGCCTCTAAATTGTGAATTTTTCATTTTTATGTAGCAACATTCCAGCAGGTCTTGCATACGGACTGTGTAGGTCACAACTAATACGATATTTCAGGACCTATTTTTTATACCATGATTGCCTTAATAGAGTTGTTGCTCACTAGGAAACTATTTGATCAAATGTTTCTAGCAGTTTAGTTAAAATGTTCCATTCGTTAGCTGTGCGAACGCAATTGCAAGTGGAATAACCGTTATAGAGTATCCGTATTGCATATGACAACGGATATGTTCCAATCGGGGTAGATACAATCCGGCCACATTTCCCCGAATATGCGACTGTTATACAAGTCAGACGTTTAGCTAGCTATTAAAAACCAGGTTTAATCCGGCATTTTCTACATAACAAAAATGTCTGTACAAAGTCAAGAATATGACAGTTGTTTCTCCATTTGTTTGATGTGTTTGAGCTTTAACTTTTGCCATTTGATATTGACCCCCCGTTTTAAATCTTCCTTGGAGTTTTATAATGTTGTTATTTAACTATTTATTTTGTGTATGCTCCTTTTTCCCCGAATGTGAATTACCGAATTATACTTATCATCGGATTTGTACTAACATAAGTAACATGATATGTGGAGCAGGATCTGTTTACCATTCAGAGCACCTGAAATCACCCACAGTTTTTTGTGAGGTTTGTGTTGTGCAGTCTTTGGTGTTCTATGTTTTGTTCTGCGTAGTGTTGTTTATCTTTTTGTCTTTTACTTTTTTAGCTACAGCATTTTATTTTCGACTTATAAGTTTGAATTTCCCTTTGGTATCCTTCGCCTCTTTTTCAAGCAGGCTTTAATAGTTGTTCATTGTTACAATAAAAATCAGCCGGTCATAAAGTTTCATATTTTGTATATAAGGCTATTATAGTTTGAGTTTGTATTGCTATTAAAAATTGGGCCTGGTAAGCGCAACCTTAGCAGCTTGTGGCAAAACCTTTCGGAATTTAAGTTCAGTGCTCTTCCACTTCGTATTTTATTCGCCCTTTTTCAATTTTTTGATACTAGAAGCACAGCTGGGTGTTTTGTAGTGGAAACACAAATCTGGCGTACAACATGTACAAACGTTTCATCTCGGTATCTTTGATTCAGTTATCAGCATATTTTGTTTCATACTTGTTATATTTCTGAAATTATTACAACCGATTTCTAGGACTGATGGAGACACCATAGAAAACATGGCATGATTGACATACACCTATGTACCTAATACTGCAACTATAAATGTAATACGTGTACTATAATCAACGTGAATGTGAATATTCAATTTAATATATAAAAAAGACAATTGATAAACAAATGAATCCACATAATTCAAAACAACAAAGTTAATACATTGCAAGAACATTTCTGTAGACTTATTTACACATTTTGCACTTATTATTGATTTTTGACCCTTCGATACCCGACGCCATTAACATTAAACACAGGCATATCATATGGGTGGTAGAATTAAATACTATCAAACGATATCTTCAATACAGTACCGTAAATTGGGAAATTTTGGCGTCGGGATATTTTGGCGGTTTTCACTCAAAAGGCATGTGTTTTATTTTGGTGTGTGTAATTTTGGTGCTTCGTCCAAATGATGTGTTTAAATTTGGAACAATATAAGTGTGCGAACTCATTCTTATTTGCCCTTATTTACCCGTTTATGTCCATTGACAAAAAATATCAATGACCTACACAAACTAGAAACACGACAATGTTAACTAAATGAAGGAATCGGATACGAATGCAATTGCAAATAATTCCGTATCTCCGGGTTGAACGCTAAAAGACAGTGATTTTAAATAGATTATTAATTTATTTTTACAAAATTCATATGAAATAAATTTTTTATCATTATTTCTTTTGCAGTACATGTTAATGATTGACGATCAAGGATTTAAATTTTAATCCTTATGTATCTGGCAGTACATGTTAATTAATAGAAGATAAATGATTACGAGGAGTTTTTATATCATTCTAATTACCAAAAACAGTGTCTACTCAGAAATTGCCTGGCATATTTATGACATGTGTGAATACAAATTCATATTGTGTTTTCTTCACAATTTCAGAAAATTAAATACAAATCATATAGTGTTGTTGTCAAATTATACCCGGTATTTATTTGCAGATTTGGCTATTAATTATGGGAAATATACGGAAGATATAATAGCATAAGACGTTTCCTCCAACAATTAATATAACGATATCGTCGTACCGTTCCTCGATTTTGGCCTTTCAATAGTAAGTGTTTGTTTTATTTTCGTGTGTTTAATTTTGGCACTTTCATTGGAGGTACCAAATAAACCAAAATAAAACTACAACCAAAATAACCAAATTTACGGTATTTGAAATCTGCATTTGTTATTGTTTGTTTAGATATTTGATCTATCTTCATGCATTTGTAGTTGCGATCATTGCGTACAGTTTAACTGTTACAGATTCGAACTTCACATAATATGAACACTTCTGCCGATATTGTTTATAATGTAGGCTGTCGTCTAGATGTCAAATTGTAATATGTATTGGTGCATTGCTGTAACAAAATATTTTACGTATTCTTACCAGTTTCTGTTTTTCTTATCTGTAATATGTTTATTGTTTGAAATACCTCCGTTTTATAATATCAAAGAAGCGCATCGATGTACAAAATACGTTAACAACAAATGAAATAGTTTCTTTAGATAAAATCATTTAATAGACAAACAATTTAAACTATTTTCTATATCATTATTAAATTTATATATGTATTGAAACTGTTACATAATATAACAAAATTGATAGTCAAAACATGACCTTCCACTAGTAACCCGAATTTAGCTTGAACGGACAAAAACGTATTAACGCTATTTGAATGAGATTAATCGTCATTTGATAAAGATTGACAAAAATTAAAAATTATTTTTAATTCATTTCAATCCATATCAAATTATTTTAATGCCAGTCAAATAGATTCGCTTGCAGTCATTCAATTTAATTTCAGATGGTGGTAAGTTGCGTTAAACTAATAGGCCACGCCCCCGTCAAACTATTTCAAACTGGCTTCAATTCGTTTTAAACATCGTTGAGTCGTTTAATTGTCTGTGTCGATTTATAGGTAAAATAAACAACAAGCCATATTCAGCTACTGTCAACCTAGTTCAATAGTATCGATCTTTAAAGTATACGAACGAAACGGTTCATATGTGTTGTGAAATAATGGAATTTAAGTAAATAGACTTAAATTCAGTTATCGCTGGGGCCACTGACGGATTGTGTTTCATGTTTTAGATTTACCTAACATGAGTGATGTTATTTCTGTGACGTAATTTAGTCCTTTACAGAATTTCATCGCAGCAAGCAAGCTGTTTAAATTTCGTTAGCGGTAAAATTGAAAAAAAGGAAAAGCAGTATCTTGTAAATGGTAAAGTAGTGTTAGTATTGTATGGTTATAACCTGCCTCATGCTTCCAATGTTTATTAGAAGTAATCTTAGAAAGAATTCATTTTATCGATCGTCATTTTTTTACCATATTCCAGGCAGGTATTTCATCGCCACGTGGAGAGCACATGCGACTGAAAGAGATTGGTCCCATTATTTATTTTCATTTTTTATAATTTTTTTTTTTTTTTTTAATTTTTACAAATATGAGTAATTAGATGCAATATTGTCCTAAGATTTGCAGATTATAATAATGATTTCGTCATAGTATTTCTATATCAAATTAGATGCATTTATAGTCTGCCTGATACTGATAGGTACATAAAAAATTATATATATGACGACGAGTTTAATTTGTTGGTTTTTTTAATCTTACTTTTTGTCCATATCTTATTTGTATTGAAATTGAGTATTGGCAGATCGTTCTAGTGCCGATGGGTAAGCCTAACAAATTGTATTTCCGCTGTAACAGATCATGCAGGTTAGTAACGTGTCTTAATGTTTATGTGTTATGGGGCAGGCGTTATCTGATGAACTCCCGAATTATAATTAAATTTTCCTTAAAAGGGTATACATCGGGAATTGTGTATCTAGATCTTTCATAGCACATATACAGCAAATATTCCATGAAAGGATATGAACGTACAAAGGTGCAAAGGGACGTACTCTTTGGGGCGAAAGGACCCAGGTTCGTAACCGGAAGTTCAACTTTCGAAACAAATAAACAAAAATCTTGGAAATCTTGCACAGAGACCATTCACGGAGTTACGAAGCAGTAGCTAAAAATTGGCATGTCTAAATGTTAGCTTGCTGGTGGAGTTTAGCAGACATATATCATTATCTGTATATATCCTGCTATAAATTTTGCGTGTACCTACACACTTGTTACTGAAAACTGTCAGTGTCGAGTCTGTAAACATCCGTCATTACATAATAATTTCACAGTGACATGTATAGGCTATAGTTGCTACTACTTTCTAGCCTAGACTAGGTCGATATGGTATGAAAAGTTCAGATAAATCACAGATTTAGTCATAATGTCATCAACAGGCCACAGCTTGAATTATTGTTGTAATAACTTAATTATATACAAATATTACACTATGTCACTATCAACTGACTATGGATTTAAGAATTAATAAATAAATATATCATGTATATATACTAATTTTGAATTATTTTTTAAATTATTGTAACTTTCATAAGACACAACTATGAGTATACGTAATATTTTTATTGTTATTGTTTCTTTGTACAGTCATTTGATTTTGTTATGTCAATGCTATGTAGCATGGTGGAACTTATATTTACTTTTTGTTGTGTTGTAGCACAATGTTGGGAAGATCAGTTAGAAAGCGAAAAGTGCGACCTAACTCGGCCACAGAACACCACCACAAGGGTTGTAACAATTAGACCAGAGACATAGACAACAATGACACACACAGTTTTTACAGATGGGTCACCAGACTGGACTGGATTGACGACTCATCACGCCACTAACTCAACTCATTTAGGTCACAAACATTTGTACATTGGATCATCATCAGACGTCATTTATGCAAACCCCCAGAGTTCTGCATCAGTATGTTCCAGTTGATAATTTACCAGGTAATCGTCAGATTTACAAAAGCAGTATTATATTACTTTTAAGTTAAACCCGTAAATGTACATGTGATTCTAACATATATAAACATATGTATAAAGATATAAGGCAACTTTTTCCAATCTTATGGTTTAGATTTAAAAGATTTGTGTAATGATTATTTCTCAGTTTCTCAACTTAAATCCACAAAATATTGCTGAATGTGTTATTTTACAAATTTATATGGGATGCCGCATCATGCATTAGAAATAAGAAACAATTCTTAGATATAAGGTTACGATTATATATTATTATTATAATTATATATATATATATATATATATATATATATATATATAAATATATTACATGTGAAACTTTTAAATGTTGTTTTGTATATTATCATATGATTTCTAACATATGATTTGTAATGGAGAACACTATTGACTTATACATGTATAATATTATTTATCTTGATAAATAATCTGTTATTCCAAATCAGATATGCATGGACTGCATGAATACAGATGTTGCAATAAAGTATCACAAATATAAAGGACAAAATTTATAGAAGTGTATACTTATTGATCACTTTTAGGACAGACTGCAATATTTCTGTTTGCCCAAACCCTACCAACCAGTCTCAGGTGTAAGGAAATTTTATTATTTTAATTTTTATATATTTAAGGAAAATAGGGGCCAAAATAGTTTTATCTTGTAAACAACTTTTAAAATGAGACTATTGGAGAGTTTTGTGTAAATTGTCAGACGCAGATAAGGGAGGACATATACATGTATGTACATGTAATATTAGCAAACTAGTACAAATTAAGTAATTATCTACAGCTTGTCTTGCAGTCTGCTCCAAATCAGTTAAAAATCTTTAGTATTTAGGTGTCGACAACAGCTTTAATTTATATATATACTAGAATTTATTGTAATCTTCATCCTGGAAGATTCTAGGAGTTGCTCAAATAACTGAGTACCATACACTGTACGTTTAGGTGCCAAGCTTTGTTAATTTAGACTTGAAGCATTATGAAGAGCAATTTCATTTGCATAAAACCATTTGCCCTACTGGTTCCTGGGCTACAGTTGATTCCAAATTATGGTTGATATTTATTAATGAAAATTATAGTACAGGTTGAACTTCAGTTAACATGAACACTGGGACCAATTTGAAATGTTATGCTTCTAATTATGAGAGTACCTAGATATTGTTAAGCAGCTTGTTTGTGTTTTGTTGTTTTGGTTTTTTTTTTTTTAGTGTAACGCAGGTCATCCTATTATACTTGTTGGTTGTCCTAACAGGCGACATTTACCATGTTTACTTTGCATAACCTAGGCCTTCTTATGATAATCCAAGTTTCAGGTCATCTAGACCTCAAATGGAAATAAGTTTTCATTTGGGCAACCTGGTTTATACCCTAGACGAGACAGAGAGTGGTTGCTGCTGTTATACTAAATGTTTGTTTCTTCTTACATGGATTTAGACTCTAGTATACAGGTCCTCATAGTCATTCTTTTAAATTTGCATTTGCCTGAGTTGATCCAGTTATTCTTGCCTTGTATTTATGGGCGTTTTATTACATTATAAGAAATTCACTTCAACATAGACATCTTACACATTCAGGTATTTCCCATCTAATCTTTTATGGTAATATTCTTTACAAAGTACAAAATATCAGCATTTACCTCAAAAGCTAACAAAACAATAAAGCAAACCTATGAAGAAGGAATACTGTTGCCTGCATAAAAGATGGCATATTTTGGCTTCAATATTGATTCACTTGCACAGTCTTTGCATCGGACATAAACTCATTTATTCTTAAACCAGTTGCTGGTATGATACGGGTTATGTTCCTCTAATATATTTTATGATGGTATGATACTAAACCCCCAATGAAGGGATGGTGCTAGATATTTCATATAATGAAGACATATTCTTTCAAACAGTTAAATTGAGGTCTGGGGCTGGCATGTTAGTAACTGTTAGTAGTCCTTTGTTAATTTATGTAATATCGCCATTTTCAATTTTTGTTTTGTTTGATTTGTTACCTATTCTGATATTGGACTTGGACTTCTTTAAACTGTGTGATTTTTACTGTGCGTATTGCTGTGTGTTTGTTTCTTCTTCATTGGGTTGAGATTTAAAAAAAAAAAAACTTGTTTAACCCCTCTGCATTTTAGTGCCTGTTCCAAGTCTGGAGCCTCTGGCCTTTGTTAGCCTTGTATGAATTTTTATTTTAGTTCATATATTTCGGAGTTAAATATGACATTCATTATCACTGATCTGGTACAAATTTTTCTTTATGGCCGAAGCCGTTTCTGGTTTTTAGGTGGATCGCTTCAGATGCTTGGTCCCAACTGCAGACGTTTATCCTGCCATAACCCCACAGGAATTTATTACTGTTATTTCAGACCTTTAGTAACCGTTTAATTGTAAGTTCCATATCACCCAGTACATACAGATGTATCAGAGAGGACAGTCTTTCCTTTTTCATGGGTTCAGATCTCTAATTGTTTTAATGAATACATTTCCTATCTCTCTCTATGAATTGTTAAGGTATTGCTTACTTGTACATTTTATATCTCTCAACAAAAATTGTGACATTACTGATTTACTAGGTTTGAATATTTTTTTTAGGAATATTTAACAGATGTGTCAAAAAAAAAAAAATATTTGAGGTTTGACAGTTTTTAAGAAGGCATTAAACACTCCAGGTCTATTACATTTACCTTAACCAGAGTCATGCTGAAGTCTAGCTTATTTCCTTATCTTGTGTTGGTTAAACTTGGTATGAATTCAGTGTGTTTGAAGCTGTCTTTTCAATTGTTTTTGAGGATTATTAAAGGGTCGGAGACCCAATGCTGACAACTTAATACAGGGGTTACAGAAGAATTATTATTTTTCTAGATTAATTATGCTTATTACATATATAACATATACTTCCATGTAGCTAATTGCCATACAAGAATTGTAGGAGATCCTATATATAGCTATAATGTTTGGATAGTAGAATCCTCAATAGTAAGTATGTTTTTTTAGCAGACCGACATCCTTCAGATGGGGTTGACTTAGGTCTAGGCACTGAAATGATTCTTTGAGGTGGCATGATTGTCAAGCATGTTAAAAGTTAACTCAGAACAATGAAACTAGGAGGATCCACCATATTTCTTAATAAAACATGTAGCAGGTAATGACACAGGAAGTTCTAGAGTGGGTTTTTGCACAAGGAGATGAACATGATCGGATGGATTATGCAGCTCATCAATTCTTAAGTAAGTATGGTCTCAAATTTGACCAGGTTATTGCAAAGCATGGACTTGTGTTGCTATAGAACTATATTATTGCCTTTATAATTAGCTGTCTAGTTGCTACATAAAATATCATGATTTTCGATCAGATCAGAAAATTTTCAGCTGGATGGTTTTCACTTGTCACCCTTAACATGCTTATGAAATGAATTGTTAAACATCTTGAATATATATTTGACGATATACTATAATATACTATATTTTATGATATACAAGTACAATCAACTATCTTATGGTTTGGTGTAGTTTTTGGTTAGTATTTTTATCTGTGTAGGTAAATATGTTTTTCGAACAGTTGTTCACAAAACATCGTATAGATTATTTAACATATATATGTACCAAGTTGTACTTTAAATAAAAATATCTATCTATCTATCTATAGTTATCTGGTTCACAGCTTTGCAGCGAACCGCCCTTTTTTATGGCGGTTGACAGAGTCTCTGTTTTTCTCCGTCAATGTGGCAGAATTCGCTGCATAGAATCTTAATGTTAACTATGAAATTTTAGGTTTCTGGATAATACAGACTACACTTGTGTATCCCACGGTGTTTTCTAAATTTAAAGCACCAGTGTATCCCACTGTGCATCTTTACATTTTCATATATATCTATCTATCTATCTATCTGCAAGCTTGCCATATTATCTTCGGGTAACCAACCATATATCTATCTACATATACATATACATATATCTGTCTATATATATATATCATATGAATCTATGATATTATGAATAAAAGCTGTGGCCAGATATCGCCAAACCATATATGTATTTTGTTTTAATGGCACCATCTGAGATAATCAAATATAGATCAAATTGATTGTAAGAAATATTTGCCGACTCATGACTTCTTCAGGCTGCTGAAAAAGAATTTTAATTGAAAGTTTTATCATAAGCCAGGCTTTTTTTAAAATATTAATTATCGGTGTTTAAATGGTAATTGAATTCAAGATCTGGGAAGTGCGAACATCTATTCCTTGTAAATTTTACGTGCGTAGTTTGAGAACGAGATCTACATTTTACCAAGTTTGACGATCGAAAATAATTTCGTTTATGTGTGCAACTTTTAAAAACTCATATCTGCATGATGTCATTCCCCAAAATGGCAAAAACAAGATTTAGAAAAGACACTTTGAGTTTCTATTAAAATTAATCATTATTTTAATCTTTTCCGAATGATTAGCCATTGGGGCGAAACTAGGGATATCTATATTATAAAATAAAAACCGTTATTTTGTGTTATCGCGGTAATTCAATTGTCATGTGAAATCAAACAATCGATTATTGTTTAATAATAGTTTGATAAATGATTAAAAAAAAAAAAACGATTAACAGTCTTTGTATAAAAAGAAATCCCGTGTGTGGTCCCCTCATGTTGGTACAAAAATTAAATTCACAGATTTATTTGACCATCGATATTAATTGGATATATCAGTAACCTTAAAGGGCACAGAGAAGCTTATGACTTTCTAAAGGTAAGATTAATGAAGTTTATGAAAGCATTAAATTACATGAATCGTCATGTTTTTGTACTGCCTACAGCAGCGATATCGGGTCCGTTCGCCCTACATTGAAAAAAAAAAATTATTTATTAATATTCAGGGCATTGAAGTAGAATAAAGTTATTCAGATCTTTATATGGTATATATTCTTCAAATTAATAAAAGACTTTGAAACATTTTAAAGTTGAAGGCTTGTTTAGAGTACTATAATTCTCACTGATTGTTGTGATACTTGTCTTTTGGTGGATAGATATTAAAACTTTTTTTTTTTTTTTTTATAAACAAGTCAGCTTGGAATTAAATAAAAACAATGATGTACATTGTACGAATTGTAAATCGTGAAAAATATATGCAATAAAATTGAGAATGGAAATGGGGAATGTGTCAAAGAGACAAAAACCCGACCATAGAACAGACAACAGCAGAAGGTCACCAATACATGTAGGTCTTCAATGCAGCGAGAAATTCCTGCACCTGGAGGCGTCCTTCAGCTGGCCCCTAAACAAATATATATACTAGTTCAATGATAATGGACGTCATACTAACTCCAAATTATACATAAGAAACTAAAATTTAAAATAATACAAGACTAACAAAGGCCAGAGGCTCCTGAAAGTTCATTTATAATTATACTCAGTTAATACTGAACACAATTATTTTGTTAACAGACATCAATAAAGATAAATACATTGTATTCCAGTATTCAACTATGCAAATGGAAGGTAAAATAATAAATTGGTTGCGGCAATACAAATATTCAGTAAATTTTTCACAAAACTTAAACGTTTTCTGTTCAAATAATAAACATTATGCAACTAGACAACAATAAGAAAAAAATAAAAATCAGGGCCAATTGACCCTGGACGAACAGGTACTAGGGCGAACCGACCCAGATTCGTCTACAGCCTCGGTCTGGTAAAAGTTCATTCGGTCCTGAAAAAAGTTGATCATTACCTGACCAGAAGTCCTGAAAAAACTGAAAAACCTTTGGATAGACTGGTAGTTTTACAAATATTTGGTCCAAAGAATTGTTTTGTTTGTGGGGTTGAATATTTTTATTTTATACTTGTGATATTTTTTATTAAGTAATATTCTTTATGCATGCAGTTTAACAATTATCTTGTACCTCATTATAAAAAAATATAAGGATGAATACATGTGCTGCTTTTATACGAATGAATACATGAACCACTTAATATCTTTCATACTGACTCTAGGTTAATATCCTAACAATGTTGAAGTTACTTATAATAAGGATCTCATATTAATTGTCAATTACAATAATTAATGATAAGTTGCACATTTCCTAAGTTTGTTTGACTGATTACGTCGCACAACCTTTCGCTATTTAAGCTTGGCCACAGTTAAGTGTGTCCATTTGTGAAGTTTCTACATATCAATTGATGGCATGCTAATTTAAAAAGTGTACGTTTTAACTGCATCAATATACATGGTATACATACTAGTCCGAATAATTATGACGTCTTGCAAGGCTATTTTAATTTCTTTCTTGGACGACTTCCTACAAAAATAATGTACAACCCGACCTGGTCGTTAAATGACGTCCCGGAAAAAATTAATAGTTTTGCCAGACATCATAATCAAGAAGTCATACATGTAATTATTTGGACTACTGCGACTAGGATATAACCCACAGTTCTTCTGTCAGTATACAGGTAAGATTTCAAGCTTGTTAACATGGTTAAATTAATCGTCCGTATTAATTAAAAAAACATATAGCTAGTTCCTAAAAATTTAAGATTGAAAGAGTACGTTCCCGAAAAAAAAAACAATCGGGTTCTGTTTGAATGTAAGGGAAAAAAAATAACGTGTGTGTTTCCTATTACATCTTTGGAAACAATAGCGTACATTTGTACCTACGGGGTCCTACCGTCAAATGACCATAGAGAATTTTTTTTATTTACCTTTTTTTACATTGATTATAAAAAAGATGCGGTATGATTGCCAATGAGACAACTCTCCACAAGAGACGAAAATGACACAGAAATTAACAACTATAGGTAACCGTACGGCCTTCAACAATGAGCAAAGCCCATACCGCATAGTCAGCTATAAAAGGCCCCGAAATGACAATGTAAAACATTTCAAACGAGAAAACTAACGGCCTTATTTATATAAAAAAATGAAGGAAAAACAAATATGTAACACATAAACAAACGACAACCACTGAATTACAGGCTCCTGACTTGGGACAGGCACAAACATACATAATGTGACGGGGTTAAACATCTTAGCGGGATCCCAACCCTCCCCCTAACCTGAGCATGTTTAGTCAATGGAGGGACATTCTGACTTAAACATGTTAAACAGTGCTTATTGAAAAAAACAAAACAAAAAACTTTAGAGAAGGCTATTTTTGGGCTTAAAAAATAGGGAGGGTAGGGTAATTGAAACACAATTTTTTTTGTATTTGGCCTCAAGATGTTACACAATAATTCTTATATAATATTTTGTGTTCCTAACTTCGAAAAATGCACATTATTTTTACTACAAGTGTGAGCCAAAATTTGTTCCTGTGAAAAAGTTCCAGTGGAACTAATATCACAGGAAATATGTTCTGGGAGAACTTTTTTCACAGATAATTTCTATATAATTTGTTCCATCTCTGTAAAATAAGTTCCACACTTTACCTGGTGAAATAAGTACCGGTTTGGTGAAATTTGTTCCTTACCCAGTGAAATAAGTTCCGGGATTATGAGATTTGTTCCTTACCTGATGAAATAAGTTCTGGGTTTGTGAGATTTGTTCCTCACCTGGTGAAATAAGTTCCTTGTCTGTGAAATATGTTCCACTGGTTAAACAAGTTATCTTATTAACTGAGAATTTGTCATCAGTGAGTTTAAAGTCATCATTCAAGTGCATTATAAAAATAAGTATTATATTAATAATATAATAAATAAAAAGTGTAAATCATCCAATTCGGATCCCGTGAAGTAAATCAAATGTTTAATTATATACTCCGTAAAAATTATCAAAATGACACTTTTGAGCCAGAAACGAGTAGAATAAGAAAAATCATTCAGAAAAAAAGTATACTTAGAGTAGTTAAAGATGAACATATGTACTAATTTGAAAAGGATAATGTGACTGATCAATTATATCAAAAGGCATGTAGAAACAAAAGACACACTCTTTTGAAACTGTGTCATGACCTAAGTAAAGTAAGTAAAATAAGTTCCACACTTTACCTGGTGAAATAAGTACCGGTTTGGTGAAATTTGTTCCTTACCCAGTGAAATAAGTTCCGGGATTATGAGATTTGTTCCTTACCTGGTGAAATAAGTTCTGGGTTTGTGAGATTTGTTCCTCTGGTGAAATAAGTTCCTTGTCTGTGAAATATGTTCCACTGGTTAAACAAGTTATCTTATTAACTGAGAATTTGTCATCAGTGAGTTTAAAGTCATCATTCAAGTGCATTATAAAAATAAGTATTATATTAATAATATAATAAATAAAAAGTGTAAATCATCCAATTCGGATCCTGTGAAGTAAATCAAATGTTTAATTATATACTCCGTAAAAATTATCAAAATGACACTTTTGAGCCAGAAACGAGTAGAATAAGAAAAATCATTCAGAAAAAATGTATACTTAGAGTAGTTAAAGATGAACATATGTACTAATTTGAAAAGGATAATGTGACTGATCAATTATATCAAAAGGCATGTAGAAACAAAAGACACACTCTTTTGAAACTGTGTCATGACCTAAGTACATGTATGAATAGAACACCGGGCCATGACAGTTAACAGGAACCGAGGAGGAATACCACATAAAACATAAATACAAATTATGAAACATAATATCATCGCTTTTATTTCTTATTTTCATCCTATAGTTACAGTCATGAATTCCTTCAATTGCAAATGGATCCCATGCAAGCACACTCAGTACAGCATTTAGCTTGCATTATAATTTAAGTGTAACAAGACATTTTTCGCTGTGCAATATGTTGCAAAGGTACTTTTTTTCTGTAAAAATAAGTTTGAAATATGTAGATTTTCGTTTAAAACTAATATCTCAGGAACTTATTTGACCTTTTTAACACTTGAAATATTAATTGGAACAAAATTCATGGAGCTATAATTTTTTTTCCGGAACTTATTTCACATTTGGCCAAAAATTAGTTCCGGAACAAATTTTACAGTGCTGGAACATATTTTCTGTGATATAAATTCCGGTGGAACATATTTCCTATGAAATTTGTTCCGGCGGAACAAATATTTTGTTACATAAGCACATGACATTACGACATAAGAAAAAGAATGCTTGTTTTTATTGGTCAACTGAAGGACGTCTTCAAAGGTCAATATATTTATAAAATGGAATAAAAAAACGAAACACAAATGGAGACTTGCATGCGGTCTCATTTTTGGACTAAATAAATGTTTGTCTTGGCCATTTACAGGCTCAAATGAAGAAATAACGAAGCAACAATAAGGTTAGCGCATCCGAATCTGAAAACGCCAACTTTCATTGAAATGTTGGATTAAATGCCGAATGCCCTGTGAATATCCGCATTGATATGCAAATGATCGCAAATGAGGTCACAGAATAGACATGTATGATTTTCACCAGCGAAAGCCTTTTTCAAAACGTAAAGCATTGAAATAAATAGCCGTTGAACACATGTTGCTCCACGGAAGACGCCATTATTTCCCCCATTGTAAACGATGTTTCAACTATATTTTTCTTATTTTAAACCGTACGATTACACTAAACGAAGCATAGAAACAAATTTCAAAATACGCTCAACGACTACGTCCATTTTCGCATTCATACGCCCCGTCATTTTGTTATAAAACTGATTTTAAAAATACCGAAAAACTATGCCTCAAAGCTCCATTGGGGATGAAAGGGTTAAGGGTTTTAAATAGTTATACAGACATGTTCTATACGCCTTCAGATTTGGAGTTGGTTATTGGAGACGGGGCCATTCGTGTCATTTTGACACATCTAGTTTAGAAGTTGAAAAGCTATTCAGACTACTAAATTAAAAAGAGAACACAAGTGCATTTTACATGTGCAGTTGAATTATTTTTAAGAATAATACTAATATCAATTAAAACAATGGCAATCGTATCCCTCAGAGCAATCATGCTCTTTGATTAAAAGTATGTAGCTGGAACCACATATATATTTATATTTGGCCTAAGTAAACAAATATGAATGTCTAAGGGACATAACTAAGCCAAATTGTATTAACCTATACAAGTAGATAAAATACACATCTATAAGTACATTGTATCCTATAAATTTACTTATATAAGTATATTAATATTACTCATTCAAGTAAATAAGAATTACATGTACAAGTAGAACCCCTGACTTCAGACATAGGTACACATGTTGCCAAGTTGAAAAGTAGCTCACAGTTTCACTTGTTTTTTTTTTACCAGTAAAATCAGTCGGTTAGCATTCTCTTTTTTTCAAAAGTTTTTGGCATGCCCTTTTAGAATTAACAATCAGTGTTCTAAGTATTAAAGTACCCTTATCATTATTGGCTCCCTGCCCTTTTGAAATCTAGCTGGTACACTGCATTCATATTTTAAAAACATTTCTTCCAACATGTTACAGAATGTAGATGCATTAATGGACTAGAGGAATAAGCAAACAAAGTTAAGTTTCATATCTTAGAAACTAGTATTTTCTTAAGATTTCAGTTTCTCTCTCACTATAAAACTTTTATACTTTTATCTGTAAGTCAAGATGTTTGATTTCCACTTTGCACAGCTAAAAGACAAGATAGAACAGGCCAAGAAAGGCCAATTGTTTGGTAAGAAAATTTTACTTAGTTAATGTATGTAGCCGCTTATCCTGAATTGAAATAATTATCATCCCCTCCAGCAAACCATGTCAAAAATAGTGTCCATCAAAAACTTAAAGTTCATGAGATTGGGAGTGGATTTTTTATGGGTTGAATTAATTTACAATTACAACTATCATGACTCATTGACTGTTGATGCCTGTGCATATTTGACATGCTTGTGGTATGATTGCCAATGTAACCAAATAACATGGAAGTAAGCAACTGTTATAGTCACAGTACAGCCTTCAACAATAAACAAAACCAATAGTAGATACTTTGAATATTTCATCTGTTAACATGGTTAAAGAATTGAAAATTTTCACTATCAGTATCAAAAATTCTGAAAAAGCAAGACCATACATGTATCATGGTGTATGGCTGAAATCTTTAGTCAACTTTAGTGTTGCAGTAATTGCCCTTTTATGATGATATAAACATGTTATGTGGCTATTATCTTGAAAACTATGTTCATGATCAAAGATGGTCAAAGGGGACTTTAGGTTTGCACTCTGTCCATCTGTCTGTCCGTCCGTCCGGCAAATCAGTTTTCCCACACACTTCTTCATGCTTGAAGATATGGATTTGATATTTGGTATTTAATTTTATCAAAACAAGTTACAGTTCTAGTTCAAATTAAGGTCAGGTCTGATGATTTCGTGCAAACGTATGGTCCTCTTAGAAAATTGGCTCAAATAATCAGTTAATTGCTATTGTTAACTCACCTGGCCACAAAGGTGTATAGGTAAAAAAAAAATTGGCTTAGTTATGTCCCTTAGACATTCAGATTTTTTTACTTGTATAAGTAAAAAAGTCATCCTATCTTCTTTTCTTGAATTCTTAGGATTTCTTTGCTCTAATAGAATTTTAAATTGTCTGCCCTTTGCACATGTCTTTACTAATCATTTAAGTGGAATTTCATGGACAATTGTCTGTTATCTTCAGAACACTGCTCATTTATAAGCCCCCAAGGAGCAATTTTTGAAGGCCTTGCGGCAAAGATGGCAAATACTTAAGATCTTTGCACAATTAGTTTCTTTATTGAATTGATGAGATGAAACATTGAACTCTAATCAAAAATTATGAGCTTACCTGGGAAAAATCATTAAAGGCATGATTTTACATCTCAAAACTTGAGAATTTTTGTGGGATTCATTGTAAGAAAAATTTACTTATACAAGTGAATTTTTGAGCAAATTAAGGGGAGATTATTCAAACATTATAACTAACTTATATGTGACTATTTTTTTTTGACTTCTTCAAGTAAATAAAAAATACTTGTACAAGTGGTACCCCTGACTGATGTTGTAAGCATAATATACATGTATGCTTCTCTTAATGGATTAAATAGACATGCATCAGATTTTATAACGTCATCTGCATAAACTGAAAAAAACACAAGTCCTTGTTCTCTTAGTACATCGTGTTTGTAAGTAAAAGGTTATAAGAAAGAAGCAATAATAACAACTCAATATCATTTAAACATTTATTTATCAGTCAGGGGACTTACTTAAATGAGTGATTTTCTAAATCACTGATTCAAGTAACATTATTTTCACAAAGGTTGGAAGTAAGAGTTGTCTTTCTTTAATAGTCACCTATTTAAGTAGTACAAATTAATCACTAGAAGAAGTGATTTAATTTTATTGTAGCTTTAAATATAGAATACTAATGATCCAGGGATTAATTATGTTTCTAAAATTATCAGAACCAACATCTGTGTTGATAGGATGACCAGGTCATTTCAGGTGATGACCTTGTACTGAATCTAGGATAATGACATAAAAATCACTTGTTTAAGTATCATACCTAAATTTCCTTCCCAAAAATCACTTCTTTAAGTATCATTATTTTAATAACCCCCAATAATTTCAACAACCCCGAACAGTGAACAGTAGAATTTTATTACATAATCTGAAAGATGAAACCTTGAACTTCATAGGAAAAATACTCCCACTGCTGGGAAAAATCTGTTAAGAAAGTATCAGTTCATTATGTAAAACCATTATTATAGCATTTTTTTCAACTAAAAAAGAATTTGCAGTTAAATGATAGCACTAAAGATATAAACCTTGCTACTTAAAAGCAAAAAGGTCATTTTTTTTCAATTTTACTAATGAAGAGATATTATTTAAACCTATGTGTTTAAAATTTTGGTAAAACTACAAAATCGCAATTAGTGACAAAACTTCAAATTTGCTACTTAAATAAGTGATTTAAAAATTACTTATTTAAATAAGTCCCCTGACTGTTTATAATAAAAATAAGTGTCCATGCATGCACATATTTCACTATTGTTAATGAAAAAACAACCATTTATCAGCTCTGACTATTAACTAAGTAAGACCTGTTGCAAATTTACTAACTTTTAGATAAAACATTAACCTCACAAAAGTGCATACAATTTTCATATATTATGGTGTATAAAATTTCATGAAAAGAAGAAATAAAACATTTGAACTTAAATAAGTTATAACAATCTGAATGCCTAACAGGTGAACGTGATATTATACCAGCAAATAAAAAATACATGTACATGTATGTACCCTGTCGAATAAAACATGTAAATGTTTAATAAATAATTCAATTTTAATTCCAACAATTTATAATATATTAAGTACCTAGGCTTATAAATAATTATATGTTATATATGTACAAAGTATATACATGTATACATTATATGATACAGATTTTAGTGGACTTATTTTATTATTCTTAGGAATTTCATTACAAGGATTTCTGAAATTTGGTTTCAAAGTTTTATACAAGTCAGCTAAGCTATACTGTGTGATGTGTTTTCAGATTCATTACTGATCAAATTTTATATTTACTGAATACTTGCATGACATTCAAGTTAAATTTTCGTCACATTTTTCTCAAGAACTACATTACAAGGATTTCTGAAATTTGGATTCAGGGTTTTTATAAGTTTTATCATTTTCAACAGTTCGTACAGAATGAACATGAACTTGTGTTAACAATACCTTGGGTAAGAGAAAGATTAACTTAAATCTACAAGTACAAGTGTACCATTATTCTTTATAGTACAATGTATGTTGCTTTATTTAAAAGGATATTGATTATGATTCATATATATATTCCTGCAAATATATAATAATTGTTTATTCAATATTCCTTTATTTTATTTTTAATTGACAATAACCATGCATCTTCTACATCATATTCAGGAGGGATTTCCTAGATATGGACCATCATATGGGAGGGGGCTTTTTCCTTATGAGAGGGTTAACTGTTGGATTACAAGACAAGTACTCAACAAACACAGAATTGAATCTACCGTCATGGAAACATATGCAGTAAGTACTCAATAATGACAATATACAGGATTTTTTATTCTACAAATAATTTTTATTGAAATTTTATTTCTGTTCTCATGAATAGTCATTTTTTGTCTGTCAATGAAAAAAAAAACTATTTTAAAAACTGTGGTGAAAAACTTTTAGGAATTTTTGGTCCTCAATGCTCTTCAACTTCGTACTCTATTTGGCCTTTTAAACATTTGTTTATTCGAGCTTCACTGATGAGTCTTTTGTAGACAAAACGCGCGTCTCGCGTAATTATAAAATTTTAATCCTGGTATGTAATATTGTTATTTTTTTAATTATTTTTATTTATATATTTGAGTTATAGTGTATATATATATATATATATATATATATATATATATATATATATATATATATATATATATATATTCAACTCAAATTTTGTATTCTTAATATGCCAGAAAAGGTGAAGTTAAAATCATCTCAATAAGTATACGAATCAAATCAAATCAAAAGATAAGCTGTTTTATGTAAAATTAAAAAATTAATTTGAAAATACTTTTATATTAACTAATCCAAAATTTAACTAAAACTGGTAAACCTTTTAAAACTGTTAAATGTATACTACATTTTAAAAACATGTAAACATTGAAAAGTGTAAAGAGACTGTTTTGTATTTTAAATCACATTCGAACACTAATTTTCTTATGTATGACATTGTATATCAGTTGTTGAAACTTAATTACCAGATGTTAATTGAATATTTATTTTTTCAGATATATGACTGGTGTGTATTTATGCTCATGTCAGACATTGTTGATACGGATGATTTAACACTTGGTAAATTTGAAGATATTACTTATATAAGTATATTAATATTACTCATTGAAGTAAATAACTTGAATGAGCCCAAAAAGGAAACCACGAAGAAGACCCCAAAATTATTAGAGGAAAAGGTTCTAGATGATATGTCTGAGGTTTATGACTTTGCATTAACTTCAAGAATGAACAAACAAGGGTTAGCTTTGAAGAGTGTAGAGAAAAAAGTAAATGGAAAAACCATTCAAGTTTCCAGCAATAAACAGTCACCATCACATGTTTACCTTGTCAGGAATTTAAACGACCACCATCCCTGTGTGAGGGAAGAAGATGATATGGTCTTTGGTCGTGTGAAATCGATTTTCGAACAAGATTGGCGTGGTAAAATGTACACTTGGGTACTACTTGACTTGTTCAGTAATGTTGCATATACAGATGGGTTTTGGAACGTTTCAGAACGAGTGAGTTGTTGTAAGCCCTTCCTCCTAGATGATATCAGTGAACCACAAGTTATAGGAAGAGACAATGATAGATTGGTTTTCATTGGTGTTTATGTGAAATTAATGTTGTAATGTTTTGTAGACTTGGAAAATGAGAAAAGAGTCAAAGTTAGATACTTTTGTTAAATCATTGCAATGAATTGATTTCTAGACTCAGCAGATACAATTTGGTCTGTTTACAATTGTATATCCATCATCATGACCATAATCTAGAGATTGGTCATCTGTCACTTATCTTGTTTTTAAGCTTGGTCATGTAAATTAACATTAAAGGAGGTAAAACAACAATGTGCAAACAGAAATCTATATCTACATGGTCAATGTTTTAGATATGAAAAAATCGTCTTTAAATTATGTCAATTGTTTTTGCTGGCGTGACCAATATGCTGGAAAGAGCTTTTCTCATTTTCCATTAACTGTCATTATTTTTTATGGAAAACTTTGTCATTTTATCAACTATTCATGACGAGGATTTTTTTAAATAATGGCTGACAAACCCACCCTATGGTTAAACTTAGGGCTATGAGGAAATAACTAACTAAAATAGATTAACACTCAATCCAAAAATGATTTTATCCTTGTAAAAAAGTTTAAAGGAAAAAATATTTTTTGAATTTGAATACTATTTACAGTATGACAAACATTTGGAAATGTCAGCTTTCTTATTTTTATTTTATTCATCACCTTTTAATGTTTGACTAAAAACATGTAAAATACAAAAAATCTTTTGACTCATTTATCTGTATGCCATGTATGTGTTTCTGTACAACTGAATTTGTATATTTTGTCTAATATTACTAAATGTATAAACTTGTATAGGTTACACCAACTTATGTTATTAAATTTCATACTCAGTAAATATTATTTAATTGAATTGTAATAAAATGCAAATCATGTATGAGGGTCTTAGTGAACTTTACAGAATAGATAATACAGAAAAATTTTCAAAATATATAAAGTAAAGAGAATAAGACGGTGTGCATGCATAAAGTACCTGTGGAAAAATAATAAGGGTATACAAGACTGATTACAGACAGGAACAATTTAAAGATTTATTTCATTACCATGATTACAGAAAGAAAATTTGTAATAGTAAAGACATTTTATCAAATTAATACAGATAAGCCACTATGTTTTATTTGTATATGCTCTATAGAAATAATCAGTAAAGTAATTAAGGACTCTCAATTAAATGTAAATCTTAAATATATTTATGTATATAGTTTTAAAATTATGTAAAATATTGAAATATTATAACTTGTTTAATAGTCTCTCATAATTCTCAGAATGGTACTTTTGTATATATTAGTGTTTAAGTATATGACATTTTGCTCTTCTGATATGCTATGTTTTACATGTATGTATATATATGTGTTTTATTTTATACACAGTGACATTGTTGGCTTTTTTCAAAACTACCTCTACCTATTTTTGGGGGGAAAATATGCATAATTTTCATCAAATTGGGAAATTTAGAATAAACCATGAATTTGACTGAAACTTCAATTTACAGACCCCCTTTCAAGAGTCAAACCCTGCTTTGAAATAAGACCCCCTTTTGTCAGTGATATACATAAATAGACCCTCAAATCTGCACATACAGTCATTTTAGGCATGAAAAATGTATAAATGAGTGTTTTTCAGTTTGTATTCATGCACAATTACTACTGAGACTGCACTGTTTGGGAAAAAAGTTGTCTTTTTGGGAATAATTTTAAGCCATTTTTTTTTAAATTGGGATTCTTCTCCAGGGGAAAAAGCCTTTATTCTCCACTAATGTAAGGCAAACAATATCACTGATACAAGTCAGGAGCCTGTAATTCAGTGGTTGTCGTTTGTTAATGTGATACATATTTGTTTTTCGTTCATTTTTTTTATATAAATAAGGACGTTAGTTTTCTCGTTTGAATTGTCATTCCGGGGCCTCTATGACTATGCGGTATGGGCATTGCTCATTGTTGAAGGTCGTACGGTGACTTATAGTTGTTAATTTCTGTGTCATTTTGGTCTCTTGTGGAGAGTTGTCTCATTGGAAATCATACCACATCTTCTTTTTTATATTATAAATACTTTTATTCCAAAAATTACTTTCCTGCTCATGCGGTTTTTGGGTTCTTTTCAGTCTGGTTTAATATTTCAGAAAATAAATATTAAAAATACAAATAACAAATGTCTGGCAGCCAGTTGCTCCATTTAGTACCACATAATATTTTCATTTAGTAGCTTGTATATAAATGATTCAAATTAAGTCAAGTTGTTTGGTAACTTTCATCTCTTTATTGTTTATATGTGTATAGATGTTCTAGATAATTACAGTTTTACTGTTTTTATTCAAAGTGATTTGCATTTCATAAAAGCTGTGTTATAATGTTATAGTATATATATATATATATATAATAAATTTGTTCTATGCAGCTATATTGTCTTCTTTAATATCCCTTCATCAAGCATCCAGTAGTCTTAGCTTTGATAATACCCAAACAATATCGGCTACAAATTTTGTGTTTCTCATCAATATGGTATTTCCTGTGCATTTTGGTATTGGTATTGGCACCATTAACACTTTGTTTATGATTGTGATTAGGTCTGTTTTAATAGATCTTCTTATGGTTGTAATTTGTCTCATCTCTGAGTCACATTCTATTGAAATAGATTATTATATCCTGCCATATTGGATGCATGAAGTATTGTCCATGTACATAGGTCTGTCCGAAAGTTAAACTTTAGTTTACCTAAACCAAATGTTATACAACTTACACATAATGGTAATTACCACAAAACACAGATTAAGTTTGAATTTTAGTGGTGTCACTTAAACCGTTCTAGAGTTATGCCCCTTTCAAAGAAGAAAAGTGCAAAAAAAAAATTATTGTCTCTCTTACTTCAGTTTGCCTCAAATACTATGAAACTTGTACACAATGCTTATTACCACACAATACAAATCAAGTTTGAATTTTGGTGGCGTCACTTTAACCGTTCTAGTGTAAAACCCTTTACAAAAGGAAAAATTGCTGAATTGTTCGTGTCTGTTCCCTAACTTAAGTTTGCCTCAATCAAACGTATTGAAGCTTATATACAATGCTTATTACCACAAAAAACGGATCAAGTTTGATTTTTAGTGGTGTCACTTTTACTGTTCTAGAGTTGTGCCCCTTTATGGAAGGAAAAAATGCTGAATTTAGTTTCCATTCTCTACCAAATGTTATGAAACTTATAGTATAAGTCTTATACATGTTATACACACTACTTATTACTGCAAAACTCTGATCAATTACAAATTTAGGTAGCCTCTCTTTTATTGTTAATCAGTTAAGTCCCTTTATAAATCTATATGATATAAAAGCGGGGGCTTCATTTGAGTCCCATAGACACATTCCCCATTTATTTTTTTTTTTATTGTTTTTGGAAAAGTCCGTGGTGAGGTCAGTTGAATGGTAACCACAATGGTCATTGATATTAGGCATGCAGAAGTATTACCACACAACATTTCCCTGGAAGTTATTTTGCAAAATTCACTCATTCATGCTCAATAGATCTCGATTCTGCATAGGTCAATTGTATACAGTTGTATTGGCAATGGCTTATGTCCTTTCTGCTGATTATTCTATCCTGACGTAATGGTGGATTTTTTTTTTGAAATTTTTACATAGAATTGAGAATGTGTCAGAGAAAAAAAAAACGAGTACAAAATGACTAATGTCACCGAAGGGTTGTTTTAACACAGGAAAAAAATCCAATATCATTGGCGATTTTCATCTACCCCCCTTTACAATGATGTATACTAGAAAATAGTGTTAGTTTATTCATATGTCAAATGAATTCAAAAACAGTAGTCATCACAGTTTTTTTTGTATATGTCTATTTCAAAAGAATATAGAATAACAACAGTCAGCACATGATCTTATATTATGCTGCTTCACAAAATGCTTTCAAAATATAAAAAAACAACATTTTTTTGATAGGTATTGCAGTATTTAATGTACATTGAAAGTGTTGGAAATATATTTACGGTTTATAAAGCACGAGGACCTTATATTTTTGATAATAACTTTGTATCATCTTTCATGAAAATTTACTACTGATATAAACATGTAATTTATTGTCTGTATTCAAAATTCTAATTGATTTACACAAAGTTTTCAATACTCGAACATGTTTTAAACAAAAAACTGCCGAATTGAAAACACTTGCTCGGCTTACATAATAGGGTTTAAAAGTTCTCCAACTTTCTGTTAGGGGTGTGCAGTTTAGAATATAGAGAAATTCATCACCTATCTCTCGAGCGTTACTACAAAATCTTTAATTTCCTGTCCAACATTTTTCAAGTCATCTACCGGTTTCTATAGCTAACCGATGATTTCCAGTTCTAAACCACAAAACGTTATTCCATCGTAATTAATAAGGTAATAAGTTCAAATATTCTTTAAATTCAAAGTTTTCTTTAAAAGTTTATAACGTAATTTGTTTTTATATTTTCATCTGCATAGTTTACGACTTGCAATTACATAATGGAGTTCGTCTTCAATTCGAATCAATTGCTTTACCACAAACAATCTATTCTCTATATTAAGTTCTTTCCTTCTTCCTATTTCTATTTGAATAATTTCTATGTGTTCAGAAAATTTAGATTTTTTTCTGAATATTTTGTAATAACCACTCTTAATGAAAAGTGTCAATTTTACATCAAGTGTTTATATCGAAAGTTATAATCACCGATATTCACAGGCGGTATTTTTATTTTTTTGTCATCTATTGGGTTGTGATGTACATATTTCAGATATATAATACTAAAACTCGGATTTATGCAGTTATTTACCTGTGGTGATAAAGAAAGTATATGTACGAGGGTCTGGACGGGTGTCATTCGTTCAATTCTTAATTCTATTTTTTCTTTAGATTAACACTTTTTTAACAATTCTTTTCTATTTTAGGACACTAATACTTTACATATTGTTATTTTGCCTATTATTTTCTATTCTTTATATTTTTTACTCGATATTCTCTATTCTGTAAACCCCTTCATTACCCCCATATATATACCAGCCTTGTAAAAACCTATGATTGAGATAATGTTGTATATTCTATTGCTAAATTTGTCGTTTCGAAATATGCAAAACAGAAAAAATAATATATCACAAGATGGATAGTAAACTAAACAAAATATTGTTATAATAATCGAATTAAAACCAAATTTGTATATACAAAATGATATTAAACTAATGCCTTTGAAGCGTTCAATGTAGGTGCGGTAACGAAAATTGACAACTTTCTAATATATTGAATTCTATAGTTGATTATTACTTTCATTTTACTTTCGAAAAGTCAAAAGCTTTTTATATTATAAGGTAACTTTTCATTAAAAGTGTTGAGCAAAGATAAAATTTCTTATTCTTATTTGTTTTTTTTTTTTCTATATTAAAATCCAATATCCTATTTGTCTACAGCCCACGTATGTCAATGTTATCGATATAAAACTTTTTATTGAATGTGGTTCTCTTACATATAACCAGATTAAACCATTGTTTATGACAAAATAGGCAAATAAGTGAAAACAATAAAACGTTTAATAGAATATCTTTGAATTTTTGTTTATTTTAATAGTCACTATACTTTCTTGACGATATACTTTTCCTTTGACGAAGACTATGTTGTTCATTGAGTTAATTTCTCGTTGTGTTGCTGTCGTCGTTTACGTAAACAACACATCTCCTATTATACATGTAAAAAAATCCCTATATATCACAAAAAACTTGAGCGAAGTTTATAAATTTTCAGTATGAATTGATAAAATAACAAGTCAAGGAAAATAAAACCCCAGATAAATACAATATATTCTATAATAGTATAATAGTTTAATAGTATTAATACTATTTATTTAAAATATAAACAACTCGAATCAATGCATTAAACTAAACTTACGTGTAACATAGTATGTACTGCTGTGCCCTTAGTGAAGTAGGAATCTGAATCGTAACCGTAATTGATGCCATCATCTGTCTGTATACCAACTGATACCGTCTCCAACATGGACAGGGTTGATTATGAGCAACTAACCTAGCACAACACACGCAACCGAGGTTACAGAAAGTACGTGGCTGCATACTTGAGCTATTCATAGTGTTATGTCGATAGTGGTACATATTTTAGTTTTTATGGTCAAGGAGAAATTTCTCAATAATTTCTCACTATGGCTTCGGATTTGACATTGTTTTTTATAGCTGATTAATAGGCAATCTCCGTGCTTGTAGTGTATGCCCTTATACTTTTCAGTTATTGGTTGTTTGCCTGTGAGAAAATATATTATGAAAACCGGGTTTTTCAAAAGTGATTATTTTCTAAGGGTTAAATATTTCGCGGTGGTGTCTTGCCATGGCTTTGTTTGGACTTGTTTGTTTGCTTTTTTGCCTTGAATGTTTGTCCTTAATATTTAATTAACTATGTATTTACTTTCAGGTATCACAGATCGAATTTATTCGTTCATAGTGTGTTAATTTACGTTTTTTGATTGAGTTAAGCCTTCCAATTGATATTTTATCGTGTGTTTTCTATGTTGTGATGTTATACTATTGTTTCAGAAATAGGGAGAAGGTTTGGTACCATTAAAACGTTTAATCCCGCTGCAAATGTTTGCACCTGTCCTAAGTCAGGAATCTGATGTACAGTAGTTGTCGTTTGTTTATGTAATTTATACGTGTTTCTCGTTTCTCGATTTTTATATAGACTAGACCGTTGGTTTTCCCGTTTGAATGGTTTTACACTAGTAATTTTGGGGCCCTTTATAGCTTGTTGTTCGGTGTGAGCCAAGGCTCCGTGTTGAAGGCCGTACATTGACCTATAATGGTTTACTTTTATAAATTGTTATTTGGATGGAGAGTTGTCTCATTGGCACTCACACCACATCTTCCTATATCTAATTACTCGCGTCCGGAACTTTCATTATGGCTTGCATATATATTCATTACGTAATACATGTCATGTTTTGATTATACAAAGGGGTACGCACAATAATTACGCAATATCAATTGAAAATTTTCATCGAATGCAGAACAAACAATCTAATAAACTTTAAATTAGTCAGAGAACGATTCTTAGAATATTTTAATTAATTCATGCATATTTATGTCTTCTTAGTTCTGCATTTGAAAAGCGTTTTTTTAGTGTACAAATTAAGTAATGAAAAAAAAAATAGTATTTAATCATGGGTTTAAGTTGTGCTTTCTGGATCTAGATTTACTATGTAATAAATTACAGTGTTCTAATAAAAAGTTCAATCTCATCTAATTTTAGTATACATCATTAAATGTTGGTCTATAACTAGAATTTTCAAAAAGAGAACTGATTATTTTATTATATTTCGGCAGTTCTTTAATACATTTGCCTCATTAAAAATACTACTACAATGCGGCGCATCTGTCCATTGCCGATAAGTTTTCTTTGAAATAGAATCTCCTTGATCTTCCAAAAATAAATTAGAGGAAGTCATTAAAACGAAATGTTTTATATAATTTGTTTTATATGTAAAATAGATACATGCTCTGACAAGATCGATTTTTATAAATACCGTGAAAAAACTGTCAATTTGTTTATGATGTATTTGACGACAAATTGAATTTAAGAATTAAAATTTGGATATTAATTTTGGTGTGGATAAATAGTCGATACCAATAGTTACAGTGCATTTCGAAAAAAATTGTTATGTTACAATTTTGTCTTTGGCAATTCATAATTTTACTATAACATCAATACCATATTTCTGATATTTTTAAGCATTAAACACATATATATAACTGAATTTGCTCATTGTTAAAGTCCGGACGGTGACCCATAGTTGTTAACTTTATATGTCATTAGGTCTGTGGTGGAGAGTTGTATCATTGGAAATCATACCTTTTTTTTTTTTATTTATTCTTTCTTCATAAAATGATTTCCCTAATGAATATCATTAACGAAAACTAGTTGTAAAACTAACACGTATATCCAATCGAAATAGTTAACAACATGATAAACGGTTTGCCTGTCCCTCTGGTATCTTTCGTCCCTCTTTTAATCCTTTTTTGTTTTATTAGATCAACTAGGCCTACTTATGATCACTTATGGGACACAAATGAGGTCGTAAGAACTTGTCCTTGTAATATCAATGTCCACATACTAATTAAAAGAAAAACTATAGCTAAAAGTAATTACTGTTGATATACAAGACAAAGACAAGACGTCACAATTTATTTTATTTCCTCAGACACAAATGTGTACAAGCTTAAGGGATCAACACATGATAAAGTATACATATAAGCTTAAGGGGACGTCTAAACACCACCTAGGCCGCCTTAGTGCACTAAGCACTTGAAACTGCACTAAGCCCATGATGGGATGGTGTTACGAATTAAAAAAAATATACCGCCGGATGTAGTATTTCCTCAATATAATATTTCTGAAAATTTTGCCAGTACATAATGTAGTTTTGTCGTAATTTGATTTTTAAATCGACAGCATAGAAGTGTATAATAGCATGTGATGTTCATAACATTGAGATATATCTGGGACTATCATACTGTTAGTATAATAGTCCAAGGATATATACACTATATATTACCTATTACACATGTCACTATATATTATTATTAAACACTTTTATACACCGAAATATAAAGCAACAAATGGTGATTTTTATCTCTCCCCGAACCAACATACAGCTTTACAAGAAATTGAGAAGTAGAGAATTGTAGAATAGTTAGCACTCTTATTTGTGTTTGTATTAAGCAATATTCATATAAAATAGCATGAAAAAGATGTTAAAACAGATGAGAAGAAGCAGGGGCGGATTTAGAACCTTGATGTCCGGGGGTTGGGGTTAGGGGTCACCAGTAAACGAAAATTAGATATTGATTTAGAGATGTATATATGCGAGTGTAGGTGGTTATATGGGAGGGGTGTCAGATAATAGTTTCTATAGTTCTATGACATTAAAAAATTCACCATCCCACTCTATTCTTTATTATTATGCCTATTTTATTCGTCCTAGACATGCATGAAATATTTGTCACTGGGCGTTAAGCAACCATCAATCAATTAATCTATTCTTTATATTTCATCTCTTTATTCTGTTATCTAAAGTGTTTATCCTATTATTCTCTTTATTTCTGTAAATACCATTTATATACACCCTTTCATAGCCTCATATATGTACATGTACATGGTATTTGGAACAGGAAAAATATACCGTCATATATTACTGTATGCATATGCTTGGACTAATAGATGCATATAATTGTATAAGTCCCAGATTGTGTTATAAAGTATTTCTTATAAAAATACAGGAGCATTTTATTTAAAATCATACACTAGACAATGCCAATCCAATCTTTCTTTTTTTGTTGAAGGAGGGGGGGAGGGGGAGAGGGTCAGGGTTTTTTTTAAAACAAAACATTTGTTGGTTTCTTTTCAACATAAGAACAAAATACGACATTCAGTTCTAAAAACAAATCGTGTATGAAAAAAGTTTGTTGTGGAATAAATTCACAAAAGAGACAGTTTCGAAATATAAAAAATGCAAGAAATGGTAATGCGAGAATTGTATTATGAAGACATGCATATCGGTACAACTTGCCACTTAACATTTATTTTACATATTCATTTAAAACAAATTTTAGTTTGTAATTTCTTTCCTGATCAGAAGATTTTACCTGTTAATCTTTACATAATAATCCATACACACAGGTGTCAATATTTACACATCTACCGATAATTATAAGTTGTCATAAATATAACTACTGATGAACCATATTACATATTTTAAAAGTCTAAATTAAAAACAACGTTCAAACCTAGGGTTACGTTGGATAAAAACCGCAATTTTCATGCGTATACATGCAAAACAACATTCTTGATATAGGGGTCTAAATACAGCACAGAAAAATACATTTTCCAAAAGGCAAAAAAAGGTGAAATAGTGTTTTTAACAAAAAAATATATATATGGATAAATAGATAAATTAATTTTAATTAAAGTTACAATCACTGAAAAAATTTCAGCACCCAGCCTTATAAAGACTTATGAGGCACTATTATCTGGGACTATTATACAAGTCCCAGCTATTATATACTTATAAAACAGCTAAAATTTTATTTTGTTAACTCGGATAGAAAACTTTTACCATATAGTTCATCATATTGAAACATGAACGCGGACCCCTTTGAGAACACCTGGATTGAAAGATTGCAAATCTACCGACCAATGAAATGCTTTGAATTTTGAACGCGGACTGCAATGAGAACACCTAGATCGAAAATACACTATAATAGATCGTCCTACAGTTAGCCAGGATCTCAGGCTTCTTCTTCTTCTTCTTCTTTTAGGTCAAATAAGGTCACAGTATGGAAGAATACATGTTGCTGCGCATGCGTGATTGACAAAGATTTAATCAAATCAAGGATTTGTATAGTTAACTATACAAATCCTTGATCAAATTCATAAAAATATGTAATAATAATTTAGTGTTTGTATATCATGTATATACAGATTGTGATAAAAAATATGCATTTTATGTACATGTTTTGGTTTGAATTTGTTTAGTCAAAGCTCGAGAGAACAGCTGGTGTTAGCCGATACCTAAAGCTGGCAACAGTGGTGGTAGATATTCATAGTTTTTTTAACATAAACAAACACCCCCTTAAAAGCTTTTTATAAAACAATCACTTAATACGTATACGACATAATTAACGATAATCTTTCGTCGTTTGAGAGACAATAAAATGGGCATAGACGTAATACCATTACATCTATGGCATGTGTAACGCAGACTTATATATATGTTACATTAGGTCGTAAAATCTAGTCTGTCTTATAACAGATATATAAAAAGATAAGTTATAAATAAGTGCATTTATATATGATTTCACCTGGAGAGATGCACACGCCTGATGAAGCTAATTTGTTTAGCGAAATATTGTGTATATCTATTTAAAATCTAATAGAACTTTTTTAATGTATTATTTAGCGTGTTTAAGTTATATTCTTAGACATTTATATAATTAGATCACCATACAGCCTTCAACAAAGAGCAAAACCCAAACCGCATAATCATTTATAAAAGTTCCCAAAATTACAAATATAAATTCAAACAATTCAAACGAGAAAACTAACGGCCTGATTGATGTACGACACTTATAAAAAAATAATACTGTGAAAGTACTTTTATTCGTGGGTACCAATTTTCGTGGTTTTCGTGGATGACTTATCCACGAATTTAAGTGTCCAACGAAATAAAACAACCGTTGATCAAATCAAGACATGGAAAGATCCCATGTAGGTTTGACTACTGATATGATCTAGAGAATATATTGAATATCGTCAAATCTGAGACTACTATAATAGTAGTCACAGGGCAAATGCACTATGAACTACAACTGCATGCAGGATTATACCCATTTGATCTTTAATAACCTAAACTGTACAACTTTTGATCTTTAATTCTCATAAAAATATTTTGATCGATGAAAGTCAGATTACAGGTATTGATATGCTATGATAAAGTGTTCATTTTATATCCTCATAGTTCATGTAGTTCTCGTATGTACGTATGGGAAATAATAATTATATGCTGGGTTTGCTTTTGATAAGAATTATTTTACAATTTTACAATTCAAGATACGTTCATAGCATTTGTTTATGTTACTGTTTTCTTTAGGTGACATGTTTATGGCCTAATTTACACCTTTGATGAATACTCTATCTCAGGTTAATTAGTGTGGTCACTACGATTTACATGGGTCAATGTTTACTTTGCAATTTCCTTCAATTCAGACTATTTGTAACCATTGTTTCTAATGGCTTCAATTTAAAATATTTTTTTAGAAAACTAAAATCCACGAATTTAAAACCCACGAACATGTAAATGTTACTCAAACCACGAAAATTGATACCCACGAATTAAAGTACTTTCACAGTATACAACAACGACAACCACTGATTACAGCAAAAAACCATATGTCCCAATTAAAAGCATTTCTCGTCAAACAAACGGGAGTTCTTATCTACGGAAGAACCACTGGATCCGCCACTGTACAGTCTCCTGACTAGTATACCTATAGGATAGTCCCAGATTATGGTGTTAAAAATGCTTTTAGTTGTCTGTGAGTTTTTTTTTTTTTTTTTTTTTTTTTTATTTATGTTTTATTCCATTTAGTCCTGTAATTTATTGATTGATTGATGAAAATATCGAAGCAATTCTTTAAGTTTATTTAATTAAATATACAATTAATTTTATTTAGTTATTTGGATTTAATTACCTTAGATTAAAGGGTGCGAAACGATATATTAATGTAACTGTTTCAAAGTTCAAGTTGATCAATTATTGATGTAAGTGAATAAATAAAATTTATTTTCTCGAGGAATAAATTGCATAGTAACAAATCCTAGCTTGTTTTAATATAAATAGTAATAATTTTCATCAGCGAAAAAGATAGTTACCTTTGTTGTGTTGGAAGAATCGTAAAAGTGTTATTTTTCTAAATTCTATTTGTTAACTCGGACATCGTAGAGTCTAAAATTGAAATTTTTTACCATATTGGACTTCATATTGTGTATCTATCGAATTGAAACATGAACGCGGACTTCGATGAGAACACCTGGATTGAAAGTTTGCAAACGTTCCGACCAATGAAATTCATTTCAATATGTAACGCGGACTTCAACGAGAGCACCTAGATGAAATATTAGTTTTTATTTAGAAATTACCGCTAAAATATAGTTAATAAAATTATATGAGAGCAACCTTGCAGAATTGTTTCTTTTCAATTCTTGTTATTTTTTACAATATTTATGTTCATTTTAATTTATAAGGTTGAATTATATTAAATGCCCCAACCGTATATATCAGTTTTTTGAAATGCCTTAAAAGGCGTAAGAGAATGCCGACTAATAGCCAGTCAAGATCGTTAATCTTAAACCTACCTATCGTTATCGCAGACTAAAATTAATCTCATATATACAGAATACATGTTCATTTATTGCAAGAATTTTTGTACGTCACGGTGCATGACAGCACGAAAATCCCTTTCCAGAATCGTAACCACGCTTCAATATTTTCGTTTGATATTTGCTGCTCTTCCACAATTTACGCCTGTTTTATTATATTATTAAATTTATTAAGACAAGTAAAATATAGTTTGGATCGAAATGTACTTATTACAATTTATACAGCATTTATTCGCCCTATTCTAGAATATGCAAACATTATATGGGATAATTGTACTTTACAAGAAGCTAACTTATTGGAAAGTGTTCAAGTTGAAGCTGCTCGTATTATTACTGGTCTCCGACGTACAACTTCTCTTAAAAAATTATACACTGAATTAGGTCTTGAAAAATTATCAGACAAAAGGAAGAAGCATAAACTGACTACATTTTATAAAATAAAAAATGGATTCTCTCCAAGTTATATGATAGATTTATTAGAACCTTGTCTTCCCACATAAAATGATTGCAATCTTAGGAGTGATTCTCAGAATTATACCATCCCAAGGTGCAGAACAGTTTCATATTATAGAAGTTTCATACCATCTGTTGTTAAACTCTGGAATGAATTAGATACTAATGTAAAAAATGCTTTGTCGATTAACCAGTTCAAATCTGTACTTGATAAAATATATAAACCAGAGACTCCTCCTAAATATTTTTGTTCTGGTATAAGAAAATTTAATATTATTCATTGTCAATTGCGAAATGAAGCAAGTAATTTAAATTCGCACTTGTTTCATGATTTTTTGATTGAAGAACCTTCCTGTCCTAAATGTTTATATCAATGTGAAGACAATCAACATTATTTTTTTGATTGTCCATCATACACTTTAAACAGAATAATACTCCTTGATAAACTGTCTACTTATGAAGTTGGTATTGATTTAAAGTTATTACTATTTGGTGATCAATCCATGAGTATTGAAGACAATATTCAGATAGTTAAGGCTGTTCACGAATACATAAAAATTCAGAGATTTGTATAATGAAATATATTTTATAGTCCAAAACTAAATAAACTTTTACTTTGTATGTCTGTATTTTATTTTATTTTCAAGTTCTTAGACCCCAGCCGGCTGAAAATAATTAAAATGAAAATTGAAACAAAATTAAAAATAAACGACAATATATTGTAATTGATATTATAAAAATTAAAAACTAATAAATGCACCTCTATTTTTCTATATCATTCAAACCATCTTTTGTATATCTTTAGTCTCTTAAATCTATTTTTTCTTATTAACATTTTAAATTCTTTTTATATTATTATGATTCTTTAATGTATCAATATGGTTATTACTCATTGTCGTTATTCTTCAGGTGCGATAAATTAGGGAAAATAAGTACATGATATCAAACATGTTGTTTTGAAAAATGAGTTATCAAAATTATAATATTGAACAGCTGACTGGAGACTGTTTAATTTAAGGTAAGGCCTCTAAATTAATGCTGGAGTTTATTACCCAGAATATTATTTTTTTTTTTTTTTTTTCTGAGTTAACTACATGCATTTGAAGCATTCTTAGAATATTCATACTTTTTATCTGAATTAACTATTTGAAGCATCATTCCAGTTAGCTATGAGGTATTTCTGGAAAATTAATTCTGTGTTGCCATTATGTTTGTGTATGTGTTGCTTTGTTTGAATGTAATATATTGTACCTTGTTTTATGGAGAGGGCTTACATAGGCTATGCCTGTTGCCCAATCCAATTCAATTTATTTGAATAAAATACTGTTTAAACTAAACGCCTGTTTTGCTCCAGTGACCGGTATTACAATTTAACACAGTTTTAAAAGTTCATTGAACTGTTACTTCATTTACAATTTTGAGCAAGACTAAACTGTTTATTGAATTCAACAAATGTCAACATTATCTTCATCAATTTTATTATTTAACAAAACATTTTTTTTCATTACAAGCTATTCCATATATCAATATACAGCTAGTGAATATTTGTTGTTTACCGAAAATATAAGATACATCGATTTAAATTATGTACACAATGAATAATTTCTGTGAAGTTACTTTTATTTCCGTGACATATTTAATTTACGAGGAGTACAATATAGTAAAACAGAAAAAAGAGAAACGGTAAATATACAGGAATACATAAAGTTTCGTAAGTAATTGCAAGGGACCACACGTTACTTACATGCCACGAGTTTTCATAGCACTTATAGCAATTTTTGAAACGAATATGTGAGATAAAGATCTACTGCATTTGGGCAAATTAAAATTATGTTATACATCTAACTATTTTATTTTCAACAGATTCTCGAGTTTTGCATTTTTTAAACCATGCATCAATATTTTAATGTTTTTATTTAAATTCCTTATATGTCACGTGTATTGTTCATTCATTTGTTTAAAATTGTGAAGCATGTGACTTTACTAAGAATACACGCATTTAACTAAAGTCGGTAAAATTTGAAACACATAAACGATTGATACATCGAGGTTGTTTTGCTTGAGTGATTTACCTGTACAAAGCTCGGGTCTCAACAATGTTTAAAACGAATTGATGCCAGTTTGAATTAGTTGAACGGGGGCGTGGCCTATTGGTTTGACACAACTTACCACCATCTGAAATTAAATTGAACGACTGCAAGGGAATCTATTTGACTGGCATTAAAATAATTTGATATGGATTGAAATGAATTAAAAATAATTTTTAATTTTTGTCAATCTTTATCAAATGACGATTAATCTCATTTAAATAGCGTTAATACGTTTTTGTCCGTTCAAGCTAAATTCGGGTTACTAGTGTTCAGGATTAGGATTATGATGCTGGTTGAATAGAAGCATACTTCATAATATCAAACCATAAAGGTATTCAAACATTTGTAACCCCACCACATTCTATATATGCCTGTTTTAAATCAAGAGCCTGTAGTTAGTGGTTGTTGTTGGTTTTTGTCTGTAATATTCATTTTTTATAAATTATTATGTTATAATTTGACCGTTAGCTTTCTTGATAGCATTATTTTATATAGTTCTTATCGGAGCCTTTCATACTCGACAATACTGGTTTTTTTTTTTTTTTTTTTTCATTTTCGAAAGTTGTACGGTGGCAGATGGTTGCTTTAAATCAACTTTATTTGAACTTTGTGGAAAGTTGTCTCATTTGCAATTACACCGCGTCTCTTTATTTTCATAAGATACAACAATAAAAGTAAACAAAAAAACCCAAAATCAATGGACTCACTTAAAGCATTATAGCAGACCAAGTTAATCATATACAGTCGACTCATCTTAACCAAAATTGACATACGAACTAAGATCACGTAAGGGAAACTGTGTTTATCACTATCCGATGGAGTTAAGCCTTTTCCTTTCGAATATACCCCCAAAAAGTATTGATTTCTGTTATGAAATCCCCAGTGCAGTGAACAGAAATAAATGGTTCATCGATTTACAACAATGATTACAAAAGTTTTAGTTCACCGATAGTCAAAACATAAATGTTTCTTTCACATTTTACTGAACAGAAATCAATACCGTATATCCAGAAATGTTCGAATGCGTTTAGTATATGTAAGAGAATGAGAATCCCTTTCTTCATGATTAAGTGTATTCATTGATGAGCGTTCAACTTAGAGTATTGTAAAGTGATCAAGGGTAAAATGATCTCTTGCTTGGTTGTATTTAAGAATTAGTTTCATTGTCATTGTAAATTAAAGGTTTATAACTGATGCATGACTTCATTTTTCAACATTTCATTTATGGGGTAGTTTAAGTGATGTAACTTTTTTCTAATTTGGGAAATATTTAAAAAAAAAATGCGTTATATAAATTAGGTGACACAACAGTACAAAGAAAAGGTAGGAATTGTCTGATGAGTCTTATTTAGACGAAACGCGCGTCTGGTGTATCAAATTATAAGCCTGGTACCTTTGATAACTATATATGTTTCCAGATTGTGAGTATAACTGTTAATCATGTAATATTTTAGCGAAAATCATCCTTTTTATTTACAGTTTAAATCAATATAAATAATTTTATTTCACAGCCAATATTTTGGTTCAGGCTTTTTAATAAAACCATTTCGTTATATGTCAGGAAATATTCTAATAAAAAGTCTTCAAGAGTTTTAAATAAATATATTGAAAATAAAATTTTCAGTCAAATTCCTGTTGTTTCTGTTTTATTTTATCAAAATATTTATATATTGGAAATAACTATTCTTCCCAACCTCTAGTTCAGTATTTTTTTATTTTAAAACTTTTTTTTTTTTTTTGCATTGCTTTGATATTGTTTAATTTTAAGTAATTTAAAGATATTAATATTTTCAAAACATTAAAGGTACACATTTTACTGCACCAGTAAACTTCAACTTAATTAGATTTTTGGTTTGTTTCAAAATTCAACATTTAGTCAGTTTCAATCACTGTGATACATCCTCTCAATCTGACAAATGTGCTTCGGGGCAGTTGCAACTAATTTATAGAAACACTTTGTTTTAAACTGTAAATAAACCCACAGAATAGGATATTCCCTTACTAAGAACATGATTTACATTAATTCTTAACAATTAAGAGACATCAAATCCCACAATTGTATTGGTCGAGAGCACTTTGTTATATTCTTATTATAGGTATGCTGAAAAATTTCCAACAAAGGTCCGAAATTAATGACCTCAATTCTAGGAAATGCTCTAAAATATAGAATGTGCATTTAACTTTTACGAACCGTATCCTGTCGCATATTTCTCAACAATAAAAAACGTCGCACACATCTCTGAATTGACAGTAATCTCCGGACGCGCATTTTTGTCAGGAGAAATAAATATTCTATACATATGATGCGGAGTTTCATATACATTACAATTAACATGACTATACTACTATGGCATAAGAAAAACAGATTACAATGTAATAGAATTGCAAAAAATAAATCGCATTTATCGTCCGTTATCAAATAACATCAAAAACCAAAACAGATTTCCCCATTGATTTACAATGTATAATTTTGTATTGTTTGGTTGAAGCATAAGGCAACTGGTTGTATGATACCATGTCGACTGTCCAATGATATATCTAAAACCTTGCCGTCCTGTGTCAGTCGGTGTATGTTGTTGGAACCCTGACCGCTGACGTAGACGTGTCCATTATTATCAGAGCAAATGTCAGTTGGAGTATCCATACTTTCAATTTTGAGAATGTATTCCTCCTTATTCTGTGCGTACTCAATATGTTTGGTATATTTAATATAACTCTGACCGCCTATACAAGAAAAGAAAACGCCTTCGCGAACTGCATGGAACATCACAACAAGGGGATCAATAGCCCAATCGCTTACCATAATATTGTTGTTGATGGTTCTGAAATTGCTAAAAACAATAATCAAAAACAGTAACAAATGATAAATGAACTGAATACACTATCCATATTTCCATGGATAAAGACAATTCTAAAATCCTTTACAATAACTCAAATACGGACTGCCTCCTAATATATTCCTTTATACACATAACAGATCTTCAGATATATAATGATTTTTATCAACTACAGACACACAAGAAGCAATACATTATCCCTTCCAAAATAGTATTGAGATAGCCCTTTGGAAGTGCGAATTGAGATGACATGTGTCTCTGCTACTTAGTTAGTCATGATGTTGTATTGTGACTTTTATGAATTGTATACACTGAAACGTGTCTGTTTATGATGATAGACCTGTGGTATGTAAAAGAACTCGTACAAAGGTAATGTGTGTTTAAATCTGACAATTATTGCAACAGTTATCAGGCATTGATGTTGTCTACATTTGATTAAGGGAGGATATAAGAAAAGTTTATCTCCACCATCCACCAAGCATTATATTAAAGAATTTCATTTTTTTTCAAGTTTCAAAAAATAAAAGCTGAAAAATTTGAAATTTAACATTCATTAACGAAAAGCCTTTGAAGAAAAAAAAAACCAAACAAACTATGTACTGAGGAGTTTTAAGAGTGACTAGGGATATAAAATGTTAAATGGTTTGCGAAAACGTAAACCGGGATAAAATGAATAGAATAATTAGGTTATAAGGTTACGTGATAATCTTTTGATTGATAATTATAAAAAAGAAGATATGGTATGATTGCCATTGAGACAACTTTCTACAAGTGATCAAAATGACACAGAAATTAACAGCTATTGGAGGTAAGGCTATAATCAACTTTATTTTTCGGGGTTTTCAAATAAAAACGGTGGTTTTCTAAAAGAAACATTCACCCTTGTACAATCTAATGCTAACAGTTAACCCACATAAGTTAAGAACAAAGATAGTACTGCACTAGTAATAGACCATCTAAAGTTTCAATGTTAGCGTCTGTTCTTCCGGTGACATGGGCATCTACATGTAGTAATCTAGGGGAAGGAAACCAACATTATATTTTTTATTGAAGCTACTGTAAACAGGGAAATTTTCGCGGCAGTTTTATTTTCGCTATTTTCGCGGTAAGAATTGAAACGCGAAAATAAAACGACCGCGAAAATTTCAAGAAAAATCTATTCATAAGATGAAAACCATACATATATGTTTATGAATAGGATATGTAGAGGACCACTGAATAACACGGATTTTACAGACGTCAGATCGATACCTCAAATTATAACTGTATTTCTAAATGAAAAGCAATGTTAGAAATCATGACTTTAACTCAAGTTAATCTCCTTAACATGGAAGACATCTCAAGCAAGTGGACATTACGGATATTGTTATGTAAACAACACTCGTTACAAATATGTAAATGACATCTGTCAATCAGTTTTAAAAGTATTACCTTGTTGAATCTGCTACACAGATAAATCAGATCAAAAGATCGATTAATTAGCATTAATCCTGACAGCATTTTATTTTAATTCATTCTTAATTAGGCCTTCTTATCAGTTATTGTGTATGTGTTTTTACAAGCAAAAATGACACAACTTTTAATCTCCTTTAACATCAATCAACCGAAAACAAAAGATTTCTGATTGATTTTATCACTTGATTTACTATACATTTGAAGCTGTTCACTTTCTATATCCTTTATGAAAATATTTATATAGGCCACAGGGAAATCGCTAATTCAAAACGGCGCGAATTTAGATAGTGTTTATAAAACGCGAAATAAAGACGGCGCGAAAATTTCCCGGTTTACAGTATGTCAATTCGTCCTTAGATGAATCGTCTTATGTCTGTTTGCTTTGTTCACACATTGTAGTCAATAAAATGGAATTATATACGACTGTCATACAAGTGAAAGTTTTGGCTAGCTATAACATAAGGTTTTAAACTATTTTCTACATAAGAAAATGCCTGTATCAAGTCAGGAATATTGCAGTTGTTATCCATTCATTTCATGTGTTTTACTTTGATTTTGCAATTTGATTAGTGACTTTCCGTTTTAATTTTCTTGCAGTTCGATATATTTGTTATTTTAACTTTTCTCATACTGAATGATACTGATTTGCTTATTAACTTGACTACAATGATTGTTTTGACCATACAATTTTCACTCAAACATACAAAAATAATGCAAAAGAAGGAGTAGAAGGTTTTTAATAACAAAAAGAATTTATATTGTTAATTTCAAACGTTTAAATTCAATAAAAGTTAGTGGTTTTCAAGTTTAATATAAAAAATTGTTTTCATTTTTTGCAGTATTTATACGTCTTATTCAATAGTTTTGACCATTTATTTACATTCAGGGTACACATATTATCATGACATTTCAGATTTACTTTTAAATATGTTTCTTCTATCCATTTTCACAGTCGTGGTTATTCCCAAATGAAAACATGTGCAACATCACCAAGTAATGTATGTATACTGTTGTACTCGACAGTTGTTTAAGGTACCTCAAAATGGTTCATATTTAATATACCATAAATATAAAATGCAATGATGAATTTAAAAAAAAAATTGACATATGATGCATTAATTCCTACGCTTAAATGGTGTTAATATTATAGGAAAAAAGAAACAAGAGAACAAGTTTTGGGTTACCAAGGCCAACTGTCTTAATGTATACAGGGTATAACGTAATTTCATGCTTCAATGTTAATATTGTATGAGTTCTTTGGAATTGAACCAGTTAAAATTACGATAAACATGTTAAACGAGATCAAGATAGATGCAACTGGATGTCAAAAGTAAAATCACAAAAATACTGAACTCCGAGGGACATTTAACAGCAATAAGTAGTCATCTATACATTATTTTGATTTGTAAAATCAAAATCTCTAAATCGCCACTTAGCATGAGGAAAATTAAGTAGGTCAATTAGAAAATTTGTGGGAAATGTGTGATATTTAATAAAAAAATATCACAGATTTTCGTAATTTTTGTCTAATTGACCTACTCAATTATACATAAAAAAGAACATAGAGTCCTACATAAGCATGTGACGGGATTAAAAACAAAAGAAATAGAAAATAAAGATATGAAATTGAAGACTGCATACGAACATGTTAAATGAAAATGACGAAGTTTCATTCAACATGAAATAGTTTGATTTAAAAAGACCCCGTCTTTAGGGATGAAAAAGATGGTTTTGAGATTGTTAGAAGATGAAATGATATGATCATTAAACACGTTTGATTAATATTGTGGCATTGGGCGTATCACCTAATTAGAAAATATTTTATTTTATTTTCAGAGTAAACTCAAGCTTTAAATTAGTATTATTTTTTTTTCAAAATACGGACAAATGTGGCCTATACTTTATCTAGTGGCATACCCACCCTAAGGTCAATTATTTATGCTATCAATAGACCAATCATAAAGTGATATGTTTGAATTAAATGATCGATGATTTATTGCTTATTACTTTATGCATATTTAGAATGAAAATAAATTGGCAATTATAATCATAGTCACCAGGGAAACTATTCGCTTCATGGTTTTTTGTTAAGTAGTTGTGATTGGGTTTGAACTAGCTTTCATACACGGAGTAATCTTAGATCTGTACTTTTTTTTTTTTTTTTGTTAGGTTTTCTTGTGATTGTTAACGATACTAGAACACACACGTGACATCGCGGGTCCGTGACTGAATTAAAGTATCTACGCCTTATTTTTCAGTTCAACTGAGTTCGACTTAAAAAAAAAATTCCAGAACGTTCAACTTACATGTTATTTTGTGATGCCACCGGAAGCTATATGTTACATATACTATTGGTATCGGTGTCGGACTCGACCTGGAACTTCTTAATTATTGGCAATATTAATTACGTGGAAAATAAATGGGCCTGGAGTGGTGTAATTTTTAATCAACACCATTGTACTATATTAGTTATATATAAAGTTGAATTCTTTGATTCGTCGTTTTTACGTCATGACGGCTGACAAATTAGACCTCGTTATTTTAGTATTATAGATGTCCTTTCGGTCATAAATCTTTCGAGTACGATAATCGTACTCACTCAAAAATCAACTAATCCAAATAATTTTAGAATCGATGTTTCGAGCACACATGTTGTTTTTTTGACCGAGAGTCCTGATGGCTTAAGCCCTTTTCAACTGACTTATAGTTTGTTCTGATGTAATAATGTTACGCCATTGTCCAAGGTAAGAAATATGGTTTAATGCCAGGAAGCACATTTAATCCCGTCATGTAATGTATTTGCCAATCCAAGGTTCGATGACTACGCATGTCTGACCCCCTTATGAAATGTCTGGTCCTTACTAAGAATTCTTCTTAAATTTGAACAGGAAATAGTTTTTTATTAGAAATGTGCAATGACTGTATAATCATTACAAGAACATTACTTTACTGTATACTAGTATTGTATCTGTGAGGATGGTACGAAATAGATTACGTAAATGTGAGCAAAACATAAAAAAGGATCAATTATGTTTGAATTGAACTCACTAATGAATGCATTTTGTGACACTTTTTCCCTGATCACTCAAAATGGTTGTTTACTTGATTCCAGATTGAATAATTGAGTACAATATTGTTTCAAACAAGAAGATCAGAAATAAACTTACATGTTATAGCCATTGACTGGATATGCATACACATTGCCATAGTGTTTTACACCAAAATAACAGGGAACTTTATTCGGAGTGTCCCTTCCAGAATTTGAAACTGCTGACACACAAATCTCAGTTGAGCATACATCGTTGCTTTTCACTCTGTGGAGTATAACCATTCGGTCAGGGTCTATTTGTAATATAGATTCGGTGTTAGGTTGTGTAATATATCCTATATTTTGATCGGTAACAGCCACATTGAATTGTTCACTGTCTAGGTTAAGTATATTCAACAAATCTCCTTTTGGATCAACTAAAACAGACTCTTTCTGTCATAGTCACATAGTAAAATATTTCCCTTTGTTGTCGCTGCTATATCAGTTATTCGTCCGAAGTCATGTTTGAAATTGTTTTTGAAAACAAATCCATGTCTTAAATCTCCCTGGTCTGCCAACACCTGTACCATCTCTAAAACATCTGAAAAGAAATATCAATTTGCTATATTATAATTTTTGGAAAATTAATGTGAAATTAAACTAGTTCGTACAACTGCTTTTGGATAATACAAATATAGCAAATTAGTATTATTTTTCAACATTTTGTATTATTTTTTTGATAAAGTATTTAGTTAATCATAAAAGAAATGTATTATCCAATGGCATTTAGAAAACTTTATAATTATAATACTACTAAAATTTCTACAACAGTTTAGGACAGCTATATCTTTTAAATATGCTGAGTTATATATTTATTTATTTATTTAATAGTTCATTTTAATCTTCATACTTTTTACATGCTTTGCGTATTGTCATCTTATAATAATAATGTTTTCTCCTATTTCTTTGCTTAGATGTATATTATTTCTTTCTTCTTTTCTAATTTATCTTCAATACAGTACTTTACTATAGTATAAAGCATTGCTCAGTTTTTCGGTAGTATTATTTTTCACATTTTATATTTAGTTTCCAGTAAGAACTGTTATATTTTGTACTGGCGCGTGTCACAAAATTCACAGTTATACTAGATCACATTTGTATCATTATACAATATGTGAAGTAAACTCTGCATATATATGATAGATGAAGTGTTTAGTACAAAAACGCCACTTTTATCACTATTGGCTGTTCCGTGGTGGACAATTTTTATTGGTAACGGAAGCATTCATAATTAGATATAATCTAAAATGGTTATATATGCCTAGCCAATTGAAAGAGTAAAGAGTACTTTACTTTTATACTCTTTAGTATGTTGTTGTTGAAATGTTAAGATAGTGTCAGTGAACACTCAAATGCATTGATGTGTAATGATGCAACATTTGAATTGACAGTGAAACTACGTATTCTCAAGCAATCAGTATTTAGTGTTCTGCGAAATATTGTTTACTCTTTTATGTTTATCCCATGAGATCTTATGAAACTTTTTTAACTTCAAATATAATCATAATTGAAAAAAATCATCAGAATTTATTACTCTAATATGAACAGTATTATACATACTATGTTCAATATTCAATATTCAATATAAAAATAATTCAACATATCTTATTTACCTACGTTACTTGTCAAAGGAAAACGCTTAATTGTAACAAACTATTGTGTACAGTAAATGTAATTAATCACCCAATGCACAAAAACATACTCCATTTGGAACAATTCTTCGGTACATCATATTATATTAGTTTTAGTCTTGTAGAAATACGCGGATAGTTTGGGACCTTATCGTGCGTACTCTTTTACATGTGTGTATTAATCAAAGAAAACACACTTGCATGTACGAAGCTAATTGTACAAAGTATTTGTGCTAAGCTAATTGCTCAACAAATGCTACAGAATTTTCTATTTATAATGACAAAAATCCTTAAAGGAAGTTCCAGTGTTTTAAACATATCAGTGTACTTTTTTTGTTGAAAACAATTTTTCAAAAATACGAGTATGAAACCACTTTATCAACGTACAACATACTCCTCTCCCTACGATCCATAGTAAATTGCTTGATTTGGCAAAGTATTTTTTTTATTGGGTCATATGTTTTTTTTTTTATATAATATGTTTTATCAATACTTTTCAATCGTTTGAAATTTATATTATTGAAGAAATTCACTTGAAAAGCGCGGAATTTAAAAGCAAAATGCATATTATTCAATTACTTCTGATGAACCTCACAATTGTGTTTACGATGAAAAATGTACTTCAGTTCGTAATAAGTCAATAACGTAGAAGCTGCTACGGGGGGAACACAATGAGTTGTCAATTAAATTGTGTTTTTACAAATGGTGTTTCTGGATTAAGGCTCATTACACATTTTATCAATGAAAATATTATAGTCTGTGGATCATGACTTTTGAACTTGAATCTTTAAAATTGTGCACCGCGTGTCGGTATAAAAACTTTATTTGTGAACATTTACTTGCAAAAAACTTTAGATCATTGTTGCAAGTAATTGTTTGTGTTATCCGTATTAAACAGTGAAAACATTCTTCTCATTATGTTGCGTGCACTCGTAAAATATGTAAAACATCATCGTAAGCCAGTTCAGGCGTTCCATATATATGGCCGTGCTTCCGTGTTGATGACATTTTTTGTATATCTATACTTATCTACTTCCTCATGTAAATGAGTATGATTTTGATATTATTTAAATGTACATATAAGGTTTTTCTTTTACAAATTGTGACTTTGATGGAGAGTTGTCTCATTGGCACTCATGCCACATCTTCTTATATCTATATATAATATCAATCTTGACAGTGGTATATAACACTTCTTTCAATAGAAAAAGGTGTATTTGGTATGTTAATTTGCAAAAATTGTGTACTGGATTACAAAGGCATAACGTTTTTTTTTCAACAATATATGCATGACAAAATATGTTTAATAACTGTTACGTAGGGTAAATAAGAAGGCGATTGGTTTACAGTTGTGTCATTTCCCTATGAATTTATAAAGTATGAGATCATGTTTTCATAAGGTGCTTTCTGTTTGAAATGACAGGTGTTTTATTTCTATAACTTACACCTTCCTGACAGTCACACATTTTGAAATAAAATTCTATTGAAAGACATTTGTTGTTTTTTTTTTCGTAAAAGCGCTACTGTATGTAAATGTTATTTAAATGACGTATAAAACTTACTGTTGCTTGTAGTTTTAAGGGACGTGTATATAACTTCCTTGTCAAGATACTTTGATATTCGATGTAATTAAGATTATTTGCCATGTAGAGCCAAATATGCATCATTACTCGTTGTTTTGAGTTTAATCGAATACGTAAAGAACTGTATATATTTATAGATTTGTTGGTTACAGCATGTAAAAATTGTTTTAAATAGAGAAAATAAACTGAAACGTTTAATGACTTCCTTAATCTAAGTCTCATTTTGAAGAATTTGAACTTCATGTAAAAGTAAGTAAATTGTCATAATTGATAGCATTTTACATAATAAATTCCAGTTGCAAATATTACAATGTAGATAAAACTTTCCGAACAATAAACATGTGAATGCATCTATAATTTTGATTTACACTGTTAATTCAGAAGTTCATAGTACTACATAGTGATAATTCTAAGTATTTCTAGGGATATAAATTGAGAATTATGACTTCGTAATTGAACGTCTGGCATAAACAAACAGAAATCTCTCATTTCTCGGGGTAGATCGTACTGATGAAAATGAAAACAAACGCTGCTGTCAATCTGATATGAGGTTAACGATACATATAATCTTATATTGCAGTATTCAGTTTTAAATGTGTAAATATCCTTCTGATTTTACCTCTTTTATTTATTTAAAATGTCCTGTACCAAGTCAGAAATATGACAGTTTTTTTGTTGCACTTCTGTGTTCTGTTATTTCGTTGTTTTCCTCTTATAGCTGATGTGTTTCCTTCGGTTTTAGTTTGTAACCTGGATATGTTTTCTCTCAATCGATTTACTTAACTGTACTTTATGACTTTTGAGCAGAGGTATACTACTGTTGCCTTTATTTATGGTATCGTGGTTGCGTGCTCACCTCGAATGCAAATTTTCTGGGATTTGCTGCTTTTTCGTTAAGCGGTCTATATTAAAGAGCAAAGGTTTATTTAAATATCAAATTATTATGTCCTCTTCCTAAATCTGCATTCATTTACCACAGTTCGATAACCTGCCATATATTCTTCCCAACAATTTGTTTTTACAATTATGTGTTTGAATGTTTGAATTAACAGAAAATATATATAGATATCATTGATAAAAGCAAATAAGCCCACACTCACATTTTAACCAGACAAGAAAATATAGATATTATGTAATTGAAATGACTGCTTGTGACATATGCAAACTATATATCATCTGAGGCACATTGAAGTCTGGACTATATGTGTATAGTATGCAACGTGCATGGTACACGTTTTAAATATTTTGGTAAATGAGACAAGACAAGATGTTTTTTTCTGAAAACAAAACCCACATACATCCAGTTAAAAAAACATAAATCCAGTAAAAAATGAAAACAGCGCGTTATAAATTTTATGCTTCCGAAGCGCTTATATGGATTGACCTTCATCAGAAACGTTCAATGCCAAATATTTCAAAGCCAAGGATGTAAAACAACCGAAACAGTTAAAGAGCCATACGCACAAAAAGTCCCCAAAAATTGCAAAATCCATCTCAGGTCAACTTTGCTTGGGGAGCTGAATCCTTAGTTTCTAAACAATATCAACATTTATTTCCAGTAATTGATCTCAATATCAAAAATGTCTAATGTCAACAGTTTCATCGAAACAATTGATCACTATGAATACATATTGAACTGTTTAATGCAGACAACCGACCCAAAAGATCGATATAACCACGTTAAAAACATTTCCGGTCAAAATATCGTCTTTATATCTGCTATGCAGATACATCACAAACATGACAAAAGTGACAAATCTGAGAGATCATGCTTACATAAATAGGTAGTTCATATACGTCATATGCTATCTGTTTGTAGTTTGTTGACATTACACAAGTAAATATCATGCATAGAAGAAAAATACAAAAGGATGGACAGCTAACAATGTTTGCATGCTTTTAGAAAGAACCAGACAGTGACAATCAATTTTTATATTTTTCAACACATTGGTTTTTTTTTATTTTTTGCACTTCTGTTTGATGTACATCAAAGAAAAGTTTTAAAAACCATGAAGCGAAAATATCGATCGGATACCAATTTTGTGTATCCTTTTAGAATGCTTGTAATGCATTTCCGTTCATCAAAATGGATCTTGACAATAAAAGTTTACTTTCGGAAATCCTGGAATCTATATGCAGCGTATCATCAAATATTTATGACTTTGCAAACGTGAAAAAAAAAAACGAAACAGAAAACGTCTTATTGGGGAAAGTAGTGCTTATTGATAGAAGCAAAATGGAAGTCGCGTACAGTGTTTCACTCTGCGTTCTACTGTATTTTAAATTGATAACAGGAACTCTTGTGAGGGAGATAACCTCTCAAGATGTGCATGCGTATGATAGAACTTACGAACATGAAAAATCTCTTGGCATATCTTACGTAGGATCTTCTATGCAATGTTCAATAAAATGTTTGAATGATAACCGTTGCGTATCGTATTTTTATAATACAAGAACGAAAACGTGTATTCTACATGCAGACCCATTCACTTAAACAAATAGAACAAAATCCGGAACTGGTTGGATATTTTCCAAACGTTTATAAGTAAGTAAACAAATTGAACGTTATTCCTTCTGAATTTGAAAAAAAAAAAAAAAAAACTATAATATATTGATTGACAGATAATTGAATAGTTTTTGTATAATTAGAAAATATTTGAGAATACAAATATTGCATGACATATTTCAAGTTTATATTGTGTTTTTTAATTCTTGAAAGGGCGTTAGGTACAATATATATATACAAACATGAAATATAATTTACCAACATTTATCATTATTAAAATATAGCAATAATGATGGCTCTACTTCGTCAAAATTAGCTGGATAAAATCGCTGAAATATATTTAGATTGCAAATCAATCAAATTCAACTCATTTAAATTCGTATTCATGAAACTTTCCATGGACATACTTATATTGGTTGCACATGTGTTCAGACTGTGGTCACACGTCAGGTCTTCATTTATATAAGAAGAAGAATGTCAAACGTTGAAAAAGAATCAAAGGAGCATTAGGAATTACCGTTTTGTTTACATATTCTGCCGACAAATTATGTTTTTAAAGGTAAATCTGTGATTATTTTAATATATTTGATTCGTGATTCTACCTATAACAAGAAATTCAGTGAAATCAATATCGCTTATCAAAACGTTAAATAATAAATTCAGCTTTATTCCAATCTACTTCATAGGAAACGTTGATAACACAAGAACATCGGAAATGTAGATAGACCAGAAGAAAAGGCAGAATATTTAAAATTTTAGTGATGCAAAATAGAATTATAAAATCCAAATTGAACATGTTGAAAGAGGTCAGAACATACACTTCCTTGAAGAAAGTTTAGATTGCAAGTCCGAATTAAATTAACTTTATCAATAAACTTGAGATTTTGCAGGTCCTAATTTTGACAAAAAAAAATACACATGTTACATTGGTATTTTACATTTATAGAAGCACATGGACGCTGCAAAACTGATTTCATCTATTATCGATATCTAGATCTCTGCTTTAAGTTCGGACCCGCCATTAATTCGTCTGATTCTAACGTGGCTATGGCTTGTAGTGCACCTGGCGAAGAACTTGTAAGGATTGATTCGGAAGAAAGACAACAATATATAGAACTTATCACAGGTATAAATAATTGATTATAAACTGTACGTACAATTATAATGTTCAGTTTATCGTTATTGTTGGCTTTGTTTAAAGCAAAGACAAAACCAGTACTATTTGTGCGTTTGATTTATAGATTTCATTTAGTAGTAGAGGCACGAATAATTGACTATGAGTCATATTATTAACTCTTAATAGGTGGAAACATGTTTACTAAAATACAAGGTTAATATAATCCCCACAGCGTATTAGTAAAATATATCTGAAGAACAAGAGTATGTTATAGTCTTGATATATACGTTAACACTTTCCTCTATGCATTATACATTTCAGAACATTAATATTTGTTCCTATACTTTTTTAATCTTACTGAAAGTTGTTCCTGCAATATATGTATCTACCGCCAGGCAAATCCCCAATAGGCCAATTGTCATAATCTGGAAATGAAACAAATGGTAAAATTACACATTTAACTATTACAATTAATCAAGATCTATGACTGTAAACAATGACAATAGTGACATGAAACACATACATATTGTTGAGGTCAACGAAATTGCTGATGGTTATCTTACAATTTATGAAGTATCGAATTCAGTCGAATTCAGTCGTTATTCCTCCTAGCTATGTGCATGATGTAGGACTAGATTGTGTGTATGGAGGGCATTACTGCAAATGCAGTCGGTAAAATAAGAACCTGCACGATCGTAATGTATCAGTTCAGACAAGTTAACTCTATACGATATAAGTAGAGGGTTGGTTTTTGCTCAACATTTGGAAGTTGACGAGTAACACAAATGACAACATAAAAAGGTAAAGATTGTTTAAACAAGAAACTTTTCCGAAGTTAAAATCTTTCTTATATATTAGAAAATGTAGAACGGATATTTAGTTTTTGTCGTTCATTTGTTTTCGCTATGCTATTCAATCATTTTTTTTTTTTTACTTAAGGGTTGTGGTTGCCGCCTTGATATAAAACCTCTTTGTACAATTTGGAAAGATATATACGCAAGCATGGTTTTCCCTTTTCTATATATAGATACATGCCCTAATTTTAATTTTCAGCTGACATTGGTCTAGTTTTTGACAACGCTATCTGTATACAAGGCACAAGCATGATAGACCCATCCAACAATTGGACATTTAACGATGGGGCATTGATGACTTATTCTAAATGGGCAAAAAACCAACCGGCTGTGAATGGAACGTTTGTACGCATAATACGAAACCAGAATTAGAAATGGAAATCTATCCCTAAAGAGGAAAAGTGTTCATACATTTGTGAATATAACTGACGTGTTATGATACAAATGCTGATATGAAACAATTATCATTTGTATTTTACATTTTTTCCCAATTTAATCCATAATTAATCATTAATGATCACATAATGATAGTAGTTATACGTCGAAGATATGTTGTCATTGCCTGATGCTATCTGATATAATCTGTGGCAATGCCTTGGCACACAACGGCCTCTGAAGTAATTATTTCCCAGCGCAGACAATAATTATAAAATTGACCTGAGATCGATTTGGTATTTTTTTGGATCATTTTTTGTTAATATAGCTCTACAACTGTTTCGGTTCTTACACACAACGTTGGCTTTGAAATAGTCGGCTTTGACTGTTCTTGATGAATGTAAATCAAGAAAAGCGCTACGGACAAATGAAATTTATTGTGTGTTTTCTTTTTCAGTTTTTATAATATATGTTAAATTTATAGTTTTTGACATTATTCTATATATAGACTTACGATTATATAGGACTTAAATATCAAATGTTACTGTTTTGCTTAAAACAAAAATACGGAAGTGTTTTAAAAAGGAGGATTGAGTTCTCGCACATAATTTAACCCACAACATTATATCTGTTACTGTCCCAAGTCAGGAGCTTGTAATAGGTTATTATCGTTTGTGGCTATGATGTTTGCTTTTCTTTTTTCTTTTATAGATTAGGCCGTTATTTTTCACAAATAAATTGTTTCATATTTTCATGTCGGGTCGTTTTATAGCCAATTATTTGGTTTTATATATAATATATTGTTAAAAGTCCGTACGGTTGCTTATAAAAACTGAAAAACACATCATTTCAATTTGATAGATAGTTGCATATCATACCACATCTCCTTTTTTTTAAATTAATAATGCAGTAACCTGAATCATGTTGGCTTAATAAACACTAAATGCCGAATCACCTTTAATAACACTGTACTGTTTGGAACCAATCAGCGCACTTCTAGAATGTTATGCCTGATATATGGCTGTAAAGACAAACTGACAGTAAGAGTTGTCTTCCTCTTTCCCCTATATATTCCTCTAATAGTTTCAGCACTCAAATGTATTATGACGTAAACACAAACCAAAACAAAAAAAGAACAGTTTGCCTCTAACCTTGCATGGATTAATAACAAAAAAGAACATATCTAACTAAGAATAACGATCTGACACTTTTCACATAATTTCAATATGCTAATTTGTTTTTGTTTTGCATCATACTATGTTAGTGCATGTACAGATGATCAGAATTTATCAGCTTTTTTAAAAATATAAAAGTTATCTTGGTCTGTATCCAACAATTCACTAACTCAACAATTAGTGTTAAAGTAAAATTATGTATAATACATTGTATATATATTTGTATTTCTCATATATGTAGTCTGTGTCAACATATCCATGTAACCCTCCAAAAAATAACATTTATAATATAAGATTCGGAATTCACTGTAAAATATACTTAGAAAATTATGTCTACAAGATCTTTCTATAGCACCAATGTAAAATATATTTTCATTTCTAATTAACCAGTGTTTGTATACGTATTTGGCACAACTTTTTGGAATTTTGGGTCCTCAATGCTCTTCAGCTTTGTACTTGTTTGGCTTTATAACTATTTTGATCTGAGCGTCACTGATGAGTCTTATGTAGACGAAACGCGCGTCTGGCGTATTAAATTATAATCCTGGTACCTTTGATAACTATGTATACAACCAAGCTTCTTTATTTTTTGTATTTTCTTCTTTTTAATGGAATAAAGTGTATGTAAACCCTACCACCCATTCTTGTTCCAGAACCTGATCAGTTGTTTATTAACATGTATGTTAAATATGTGGGATTTTGTTATTTTGAATATTTGCTGTTGACATCATATCTTGATTGTTTCTGTTTAATATATACAAACTTGTAAAGACGACTGGACATATTGTATAGACACCTGTCGATTGTTGAAGATTGCAATAAACAATTAATTTCCCCATAGGCGACAATGATAGCCTTTTTCGAGATACAGACTTTAGACAGTTGATTTTTTTAACGAAACCTTCCTAGAATTAAAGAAACGTTATTCGGACAGTATTTTTTGGTCCCAAAATATAGGTTCCAGTGGCTTTTCTTACCGTAATTTGTACTTATCTCCCTTGCCTATCATTTTTGCACTTAAAAACACGTGTCTCATCCTAGCGTTGAAAAGACATCTCAGTTCCGTTAGGGCTACGGGCAATATATTATTTTGCCTTTGGTATAGTGCAGAGTGCACGAAGTCTCTAATAATAAAAATAACGGGTGCACATACTGACCAATCAGGATTAGCCATACTCTTAATTCTGAATACCATGTTATCTTCATAAAATGGCTGCGCCCATAAAATCTAATGGTTTATTGTAACCTGAAGACTGTATGTTGCACTTTAAATGTGTTGTTGGATTGCTGTCTGCAAGATAAGTATGCAACGAATTCTTCTTTAAGTAAAACAAAAATTGACAAATTGAATATACATGTAACATGTACAAATGGTGTAGTATTCATACGTATACAAAATATACCATTTAAAGGGGCATCAGCCAATAGAAATATTAAAAAATTAAATATGATTTGTTTCTGTATGTTTTTTTTATGATTTCAATGAAAATTGAAATGATCATAAAGATCATAATGCATTTAACTGTTCAATGACTCAGTAAATTTTTTGTCAACCATTTCGAAATGCCCATAAAAATACACAATGATTGGATTTAAACAAAACAAATAGTTGCCAACATCCATCCAGACTAAATAGCTAAAAAATCGGGACAAATGGTCTGTTATTGTACCATATTCTTTTTTCCATACCTTCCTCCAATAGTTGTCCTGATTGAAACATACACCAACACAAAAAAGTCCCTTAAATTGTTCCCCTGTACGTCTTGATACACAAAGAATGTCTTGCAGTCCAGAACAAGCTAACCCATATTAAACAATCTGAAACTTTTTTTCATATAGTTTCAATATTGTAATGTGTGTTTCTTTATTTTGTTGTTGTTGTTAGTATACTTTATCTGTAATCAGAAAATCAACTCGTACAAAAAATAAAAATTACTCTACATTTAACTGTTCAATGACTCAGTAAATTATTTAAAGATAAGAAACAGGTGTGTAAATATTTAACATATGTGTATTTTCAATATATGTACTCTATGCGAATACAACAATTTTACAAAAACAGTTGTTTCAAGATTTGGAGTACACCGTAAAAAGTAAAATCACAAAAATACTGAACTCAAGGGAAAATTCAAAACGAAAAGTCCATAATAAAATGGTTTAAACACATCAAACGAATGGATAACAATATACTTTGCATTTTCATAAACAAGGTCTACTGGCAAAATCATCCTAAATCATCAATATATAATACATACTCGTTTCACATTAACTTGGCTTATCTAGGGACATACATCACCGTCTTATTTTTGTGGCTTTTTTCCTTCTTTTGCATACATTTACAGGTAAGTTAAACCTTCAACATACTCCATTTCCTGACACTGATCAGTTGTTGTTAATTTGTGATGTAGGTTGTATTGTCCGATATAACTGGTATTTTTCGTATTAGGAGAAATTGATTCTACCTCTTTTGATATACTTTTCTGAACGTTCCGTTTATATCTTCATTCACATGTTGAAATCGAAAGTTACATTTGTGTTGCCACTTCTTGATTCATTTTGCGCATCGTTTTGTCTACAGACGACCTTTGAAATCTGGTCACAAAAATCTTCAAGACGAAGACCATTTACGATTGGATCTAGTAGAAGACTAATCATTTTTATTTAAAAGTGTTACAGTAAACTATCCATCAACTAATTGTTTCTGTCCGCCCAAGAATTCCTAACACAGATTAATAATACAGCTTGGTATGTCAGCAAATAGTGTGATTGACATCACTACACTAAGTGTTTTGAAAGCCTTGATCGTCATCTCTGTTGCATGAAGAAGCCGGGCGATTATTATGTCTCTTGTAGATTCTCACAACAATTATAAGATAAATCAGGATTGTAAAAATACAAAGCAATGCCATTGGTATATCCAAAGCTGTGTTGATACTTGGAGCACTTGTATAACATACCGATAAACTGTTTTGAAACAGAAATATTTCAATCAGAGTTTGAAGAACAGAACCAAGATGACATACAAAGCATCCAATAACAGCTCCCTTGACTGAAGTTATTCCTCTTATTGCAGTTATTTCTACAGCAAATGTTGCATTGAGACGCTCCAAGCAAATGAAAAAACAATGAAATAGTGAGAATGTATTGTCCCTGCTGTTAAGTATATGTTATATAAACTCTAGTATCAAACTCTTTTGATATAATATAAGTGATGACTTTACCAGGAAAAATTATGTCACTTATACTCAAATGTATAACTAACTTTTCGGGTCTCGATTTTTGTAGCTTAGAAGATTTTTTTAGCACGAAAGTAAATGCAGAATCAGAGCGAAAGACGAGGCTACTATATAATATATACTTGAGTACGACATGCTCTTTTCCTATTAACAAAGTTGCACGTTTGGTGCAAGTGTAATCTTCAAGTTATCTAAATAACGTTTTCCGTCACACTGCAAATTATAAGCCTGGTACAATTGATAATTGTTAGACGGGTCTTTACTTGGTTTGGTCATAAACTGTGATTCATATCAGTACAAAAACAAGTCTGCTATTAAAAAGGCACAATTAGTGCCCATCATAATACCTACAATCTGTCGATAAACTTTATTGACGAAAATTACATAAATATTATAAAGGAGACAAATTAACAGCTTCAATCATCTCATCACAACACCAGTAAGTTATCTAGCATATTTACCTTTCTCATTAGAGAAGAAGGCTTTAAATGAGTGGCATCACACATACAGTTTCGTTTTCAACCGTTCCTCATTGTAAATTTCTAGATGTAGTTCAAGATACGAAGCAGACTAAACCTTATATGTTGTCTCCGTTCTCCTAAGTTCGATGGAATATTTAATTTAATAGAATTACCAAATTTAGATTTTTTAAGTAAGAGAACATCAACTTTATAGCGAGAGAAAGGTTAAAGGATACTGCTTAATTTTTTATTTGTTTTTTAAGTTCATGTATGAAATAAACATCATATGAATAAAGGACCAGGTAGGCAAGAATCTTGATCAAACTAATTTCAGCTAATTTTCGTTTGAATCAGAGTGAGTTTTTTTCCCTTCCTAATACAAGATACTTGCATTTACAATGGCCATTATTTCTTTGAAAATGCAGGACAAAACACACAATTAAACGAATTTTTTGCATGATTTGCATGCTTTGTTTCAGTTAAGTCATTTCAATTGATATTTTATAGTTTGTCTTTCTATTTTATACTATTGTTTCAAATAAGGAAGAAGGTAGGTATCTATTAAAACGTTTAAACCCGCTTCATTTGTTTGCACATGTTTTAAGTAAGGAATCTGATGTTCAGTAGTTTTCGTTTCTCGTTTCTCGTTTTTCATATAGATTAGACCGTTGATTTTCCAGTTTCAATGGTTTTACACTAGTCATTTTGGGGGCTCTTTAGAGCTTGCTGTTCGGTGTGAGCCAAGGCTCCGTGTTGAAGACTGCACCGTACTTTGACTTATGATGGTTTACTTTCACAAATTGTGAATTGGATGGAGAGTTGTCTCATTGGCACTCATACCACATCTTCTTATATCTAGGGCATGCATCACTAATTTATATCACTATGTTTGTTTTTCATCCGCGAATTATCAAACTATGTCAGAGAAAAAAATAACTGACCACAACATCAATATGATTTATATTATCAGACACGAGACTATGCCCTGTTATAATAAATGGTGAAGAAAGACTTGATTACATCCACGCTCATATCTTTCGATGACCAGCCTTCGTTCAATTATGATAATTGTAAAGTCTGACACTGTGAAATAAAATGACAAACTCCTTTAAAGGAAAAATTAGGGCAGAATCCGTAATAACATATATGCATGTACTTTAAATTTACTCCGAAGGTCATGCAGCGTGCACGGTTAACAGAAGATGACAGTAATGACAATGGAGCACCTGTCACTAATTATTTTCATTATTTACTATTATATCATCGTTTGATTGGTATTTAGGACAATGTTGTCATAAATTATGTAAAAAGTAAAATCAGAAAAATACTGTACTCGAGGAAAATTCAAAAATGAAAGTCCTTAAACAAATGGCAAAATCAAAAGATCAAACTCATCAAATGAATGAATAACAACTGCCATACTCCTGATTTGGTTCAGGTGTTTTCTTATGTAGAAAATGGTGGATTAAAAAAAAAAACAGACATGATTAGTAAAGATGTCAAAAATACGGGTACAGCAGTCAACATTGTGGTATAATCGTATTCACTATAAAAACAAACAAATATGCAACAAGGGAGCACAAAATGGCATATATACAAAGTACATTAGCTAATACTTAAGACAAGAATACAAAAATTTACCATAGCACAATAAAATAAAGCATAAATAAGCATTGTCACTTCTTCGTACTATGAACATCAAAATTATTTTCTTTCGTCTGAAATACTGTTCCGGAACCTTAACATGGAGAACACGAAGTTTTATCGAGCACTAATTGTATAGTTTTATTGTTGATATTCACCCCACATGTACCAAGTTTTAGATACGTTGTATTGACATACAAGACATTTCTTAGTATTCCTAAACGGAAGATTATATAGACTCCAGAAGAAGAAGTATACTTAACCACAAAATTATTGTCATTTACCTTTGTATAATATGACGTAATTTTTTTCATAGTTGATGTTTTTCTAAAATTGTTTAACATTTCACAGCGGTTTTATACTTTTACTTTAATCATCCCTTATGTTTATTAACTATGTATTTACATTGTATCACAGCTCAAATTTATTCGTTCATTGTGTGTAAATTTGTGTTAAAGCGTTTTTTTTTATTAAGTTAAGTCATCCTAATTGATATTTTATAGTGTGTCTTTCTATGTTGTGATGTTATACTATTGTTTCAGAAAAGGGAGAAGGTTTGGTACCATTAAAACGCTTAATCCCGCTGCAATTGTTTGCACCTGTCTTAAGTCAGGAATCTGATGTTCAGTGGTTGTCGTCTGTTTATGTGGTTCATAAGTGTTTCTCGTTTTTCGTTTTTATATAGATTAGACCGTTGGTTTTCCCGTTGAATGGTTTTACACTAGTAATTTTTGGGGCCCTTTATAGCTTGCTGTTCGGTGTGAGCCAAAGCTCCGTGTTGAAGGCCATACCTTGACCTATAATGGTTTACTTTTATAAATTGTTACTTGGATGGAGAGTTATCTCATTGGCACTCATACCACATCTTCTTATATCTAATAATTACAAGAGATGAACAATGAAGTTCTATCGCACAACATTAAATAATTATTGGATAGCACGATTACGATGTATATCAGTTTGGTTCAACGCTAATAGGTTGGAGAGAGAAACTTACTACAGACACTTAGTTTTATAATTTGGTATAATTAAGAAGGTAAACAAGAAACAATGTAGATATATCATACAAAATTTAAGAATCCTTTAACAAGTTAAATACATTGATTAAGGTGTCGACACTAAGCTTATAATTAAGTATGATAAAATCTATCATACTATTTGTGAGAACCTTTAATACCTTGATTAAGATGTCGACATATCATTTTTTAAGGGTATCACCAGCCCAGTAGTCAGCACTTCTGTGATGACATGAATTATCATTGATATGGTCACTTTTATAAATTAACTGTTTACAAAACTTTTGAATTTTTGAAATACTAAGGCTTTTCTACATCAGGAATAGATTACCTTAGCTGTATTTGGCAAAACTTTTAGGAATTTTGGTCCTCAAGGCTCTTCAACTTCGTACTTTATTTGGTCTTTTTAACTTTTTTTGGATTCGAGCGTCACTGATGAGTCTTTTGTAGACGAAACGAGCGTCTGGCATAAATACAAAATTTAATCCTGTTATCTATGATGAGTTTATTTACAACCACTTGGTCGATGCCACTGCTGGTGGAGTTTTAATTCCCCGAGGGTATCACCAGCCCATTAGTCAACACTTCTGTGCTGACATGAATTATCATTGATATGGCCACTTTTATAAATTAACTGTTTACAAAACTTTTGAATTTTTGAAATACTAAGGCTTTTCTACCTCAGGAATAGATTACCTTAGCTGTATTTGGCAAAACCTTTGGGAATTTTGGTCCTCAAGGCTCTTCAACTTCGTACTTTATTTGGCCTTTTTGATTGTTTTGGATTCGAGCGTCACTGATGAGTCTTTTGTAAACGAAACGCGCGTCTGGCATAAATACAAAATTTAATCCTGTTATTTATGATGAGTTTATTTTATACATTCCATCAAATGGAAAAGAAACTCACCAAAGACACTATACTTGTTATCTAGGATGAATTTATTTTGGGACGGGAAAGCGAGTTACTTAACATTGTACTTCTATCATACTACTTTTTTGGAATCCACAAATAGTTCGGTTGCGAACTTAATATATCAAGTTAGCCTAATAAAAAAAAAATTTAAAAAATACTGAACTCCAAGGAAAATTCAAAAAAGAAGTCCTTAATCAAATTTCAAAACTAAAAGCTCATACACATCAAACGAATGGATAACAACTGTCATACTCCTGACTTGGTACAGGCATTTTCTTATGTAGAAAATGGTGGATTAAAATAAACATACATAATAAGTAAGAATGTCAAAAATAAGGGTACAGCAGTCAACATTGTGTTATAATCTTGTTTACTATAAAAACAAACAAATACGTAACAAAGAGGCACACAAATGCACATAAATAAAGTACATTAGCACAAATGAAAGACAAGAATACAAAAATTCACCATAGCACAATAATATAAAGCATAAATAAGCATAATTACAAGAGATGAACAATTTAGTTCTAGTGCCCGACATTAATTACTAATTTTTTTATGCAATAAAAAAAAAAAAATGTCAATGTGAACCCCACCCCTTTTTGCGATAAGGTTTTTTATTGTCAACCATAGGTCAGTCATTTGAACGAACATATTCAACAAACACCAACATCTATATAACATATAAGTTGGTTTGTATGGTGGAAATTGTCTGTTATAATAGCAAAGCTATGTAAAATTGGCCTACATAAACAGTTTACACCACCTAATATGACCCAATTTAAATTATCCGTCAGTAGTTAAAAATATGTTTACCCGGAGAATTGGTTTCATTAATGATCAGCTGAATACCTAATCTTTAAGTGTAGTGAGTCATGTTTTGGCTATATTTCTTGAAAAAAAATATTTGGGGCACAAATTTGGTCAAATTTTACTCTTTTTGTCAAAGATCCACAGTACCTATAATAGCTATTGGCTCTTATATTCTATACTGTTTGTCACCGTTTGTGATCTACTTTAATGAATAAATTGTTATTTAGCATATTCTGTTGTTTATTTAATGATAAGCTATTCTAAGCTATTGTTATGATATTGTAACTATCATATCTATTAAGTTGGCCTAATTTGTTTTGTGTGGCCTATTATACATGTCTACATTGTGTACAAAATAAAATACATTGTGTTACAACTATGCAGTTTAGAAATCACTGGAACAATCATTGATACTAATGGAATGATTAGAACTTTCTATTTCACTTACATAACGTTTCCAGAATGATCATAAGAAAAGATGCATAATTTATATTTTTAGCGTTGTCTAGAAATTTCCGTTTGAGTATTTAAATGCAGACCCAAAAGTTAGTTGAATATAGAGATTTGGACATAGACATAGATAGACTTAGACATCGATAGACATCAACATTCTCAACAGTTGGATTGACACTTTTATTTACAAACTACATCATACTAGATTGTGACCAATTGGATATAATATTATGTGGATTCCAGTGAAGATTTCCGGATAAAGAAAAGATAAAAGATTGGACTCATATTTTGACAGTTAAGTTGACATTTCTTTTTGTGTAATACTTTTTGTAAACTAGTGTATAATAAATCTTGTTAAATTTTATTATTGATTTGTGTCTTTTGTTGGCTACAATTAAAAGGTGATTTTCTGACAAAACACTATCTGCAATAAAAACTGAGCTGTTCGTAATTGAAATTTAATCATTTTAAGGTAATTTTTTCCTTGGTTCCTAAGGAAATTTAATTTCCTTAGCAACGACAAGAAGGACTGGGATGATTAAGATTTTAAACTGATTTGTATGAATAATGCAACTAACTTTGATGTTAAATGTAGTTTTTCTATCACATTAGTTTTTTCATGTGGCCAGATGTTGGTTGGTGCATACAGAGAAATGATGTTATATGTGTTGATGTCACTTTGGTGTCCTTCGCGTCTCTTTTTAAGGAAACGCGAAAGATATAGACGACATCGTATCGGTAAACCAACTCGTGATGGTGAAGACAAATAATTTTGTTTTTCTAAAGTACGGTCTTGGACATAGCAAGGATGTTGTTCTTTTCGATTAGGTTCGTGTTGTTCAGTCCATATGTTTTAATGTTGTGTTTTGAATACTGTTGTTGGTCTTTCAATTTTTTTTTTTTTCTTTTGTTATATGCCAATGCATTGTCAGTTTCTTTTCCATAAATGAGTTCAATAATTCCCTTGTTTATTTTCGTCTCTCTTTTGAAATGGACATAGTGATTATATCTTCTTGTGGCTGTTGTGACATTTTTAAAAACATTTAATCACCTGTTCACTGTCCAATACACGGCTTGGATTTGGTTGTGTATTTTTCAAACGTTGTTGCTAATATTTGTTCCAGTTAATATCCTTGAAGCAAATATATCAATCTTAGTCTAGAAAATATGTCTACATTTATGAATCATTAGGCATTCACGTTTAATCTCAGGTTTTGGGCCTACTCAAATGAAATTTCTTCTCAGCTATACAATTTGAGATTTTTAAAAGTACCTTCTCGCTAAATACAAACTTTTATTTTACGTTGGTGATATCATGCACCAGACCTTAAGTATTTCCAATTCAAAATGGTAATATCAAAGTACTATTGCAAACCGAAAATAACATTAAATGATTAAAATCTGAAAGATGTGGTTCTTTTATCAAAGACTTTAAATACTTGCTAAAATATACGTCTTGTTTTATAGCTAATGATTTATCAATTTTGTAAGCGTTATCGCGGTTATCAATCATAATCAAATTAGTTCTGATTGCATCCAACGGTATATATATACAGACTCTAGCAGTCTTATGATAACAGCAGGTTAACATCGTCGACCATAAGCCACCATGGGAATGATAACTCAACTTCTGGTCTCCCTTGTCGGGCCTGTATATTGCACAGGAAAATTGGATCAAGGTTTTAGCCAAGGATACGGTGCTGGTAGCAACAGAGGTTATAGTGCTGGAAATATCGGTGGCGATGGAGGAGGAATAGCAATTGGAGGTGGAGCTGGAAGAGGATCAGGAAATGGTGGTGGTGCAGCTGGAAAAAAGGTCAGTTAGCAATATTTTAGTTCGGTTTTATTGTATTAATAATACTCAATTCTAACCTTTGTGGTGATTAGAAAAAATAATTGGCAAACTGTAATAAATACAGTTTTTATTCCGTTTAGCAAGTTAAATGTCAATTAATAATTATCAACACCTTTATACCGTATGTATATGATAAAGTAAAAACTTATATGCCATACTCGAGTATCTGAAGAATGAATTTCAAAATTTAAAATACCAACATGGTTTCAAATGCTATTCTATTGGATTTTCTATTGTTTATTACAGCTGGGAACTTTTGGTGTACATGTCGGCCAGGAAAATGCCTAAAGGGGAATTTGTTTTGGACAAACAATGCACACTTGCACCATTTTCTTCTGGAAATGGGATGCATGCTGCAAGTGGTTTCCATGTACAGTTTCTAGCCGTAGTTACGCTGAAGGTTATAGTAGTGGTTCAGGTGGAAATAATGGTGGTGGAGCTGGAAATGGCGGTGGAAATGGAAATGGAGGCAGATATGGATATGGAGGATCAAAAGTAGGATATGGCGGTGCAGGTGGAAATAATGGTGGAGCTGGAAATGGCGGTGGAAATGGAAATGGAGGCGGATATGGATATGGAGGATCAAAAGTAGGATATGGAGGTGCAGCTGGAAATAATGGTAATGGACTGGGAATGGCGGTGGAAAAGGAAATGGTGGCGGATATGGTTATGGAGGATCAAAAGTAGGGTATGGCGATGCAGGTGGAAAAAATGATGGTAGAGCTGGCAATGGCGCCGGAAATGGAAATGGCGGATATGGTTTTTGAAGATCAAAAGTAGGATATGGCGGTGCAGGTGGAAATAATGGTGGTGGGGCTGAGAATGGCGGTGGAAATGGAAATTGAAGCGGATATGGTTATGGAGGATCGGAAAAAGAATATGGCGGTGGAGCTGGAAATGATGGTGGAGCTGGAAATGGCGATGGAGCTTGAAATGGCAGTGGGGCTAGAAATGGAGGTGGATATGGACGGAAAAGTGGTTCATATTAAATATGTTTTGTTTGGCAGTACTTATTTCGATGAAAAATGTGTTGATGGTAAAATTCAATAAAAGCATATTCGCTATTCATTATTCACTAAAGTATTTAACTTTAAAAAAGCATTGCACGACCCTGGTTTAAAACAATACTTAAAAATCCCTCTGATATATGACTGTTCCACTCGCCTTATAATTACAACCCCTCCTACCATGATATTACTTGGGATATAAACATAATTATGAAAATCTCCGAAAGGTGATTTATCATGGTCCTAAGTTTAGAAAACCCCAACACATCAATTGGAACCATACCTTCAAAATAATTATGGATTTCACTGAGGACTACGCCAGAGCATGGTGTAAACAAGAATAAGTTGAACTTGTTACTTTGTCAGAATGGGTCAAGACAATCAGGTCTCTGATAAAACGTCGCATTCTTTCTGTCCGCAATAGAAGAGGGTCTTCAGAAATATTGTGAAACTGTTTACCCGCGTATTGATATTAGCCATATGCGGATTCTTAAAAAAAACTCTAAAGTTCTGGATAATTTTAAATATCGGTCTTTTTATGAAATTAGTTCCATCAAAACTTTTGATTTTTCAAACCCGTATACCACCATTCCCCATGTGAAATTGAAAAATCGTCTTAGGCAATAATCCATAATACTTTTTAACATAAAAATGATAACATATGCTATACATGTATTACTTTGGGATATCATAATGCACATTTTGTTAATAGTGAACAAAATGATAAAACATGATACACAGATGAAAAAGTGATCAGTATGCTGGAGTTTCTTATTTACAACATCTTTGTTGAATTTGGAGGTAGACTTTTTCAACAAATTGTCAGCATTCCTATGGTTACGAACTGTGCGCCTCTCCTTGTCAACCTCTACTTATTTTCATATGAATCGGAGTTCCTTCAGCCACTTGTCAAAAGCAAGAAGATCAAGAAGATTAATTTCACTTTCATATATATTGATGATGTTCTTTCCATTAACAAACCGACATTTTCTAGTTGGCTTCCATTAATATATTCCCCAGAACTAGAAATTAAAGAAACAACAGACACGGCTTCCTCCGCCTCGTGTTTAGACTTATACCTCGAATTTGACATACACAGAATATATGACAAACGAGACGAATTCAATTTTGAAATTATCAATTTACCCCACCTTAGTAGCAAAATACCAACTTCCCCTGCATATGGGATATACATTTCCAAACTTATTCGGTATTCAAAAGCTTGCAGCTCCTACTCAGACTTAAGTTTGTAAAACGTCACCATTGTCTGAACAAAAAATTGATGAACCAAGGGTATGTCGTAGAACGTCTTGTCCCTTTTCTAAGGAAGTTCATCGGTAGGTACTAAGACCTTGTTGATAAATATTCCGTATCAACTTCAAAAATAATACACAATGGTCTTGAAGTATAGATTCTGCGTACTAATGTTGTTTATAATCTTAATACCATGTTATAGTATTCTTTTATTTGGCTTTATTAATATTACTTTTACTGTTTAGTCTGTTTAAGTGATGTTCTTTTGACGTGACTCTGTACTTATGTATCCCGTTATTGTTCTATACTTTTTGTATTTTTGTCTTTCAGTTTTGTTAATAAGCTTTGTCTATATGATTTTTTGTGACTAGTTGATACATATGACGTGGCTCTGTACTTATACATCCCGCCATTGTGTTATTGTTCTATGATAATTTTTCTATTCTTGTCTTTCATTTTTGCTAATGTGGTTAGTCTATATGCCCCTTTGAATGTTTTTTTGCTCATTTTTAGAACAAATTCACAATACGCATATAGACAAGCGACAAGAAGGACAACGGAAACTTTTAATTTATATTCTGCAGAAGATATGCCTAAAAGAACTATATACTATATTCTGTTCATATTTTGAACAACATAATTATTTTGTATCTACCTGTGTGACGTTTACATACTGAACAACTGATGTACGTCAAACGCCCAATTCTTATTCATAGTTAATGTTAACCTAACCATGTGCCTTTCAGGGTAAGGATCGGTCCAGTACTGAAAATCGTATTATAAAAAAGCAATGAATGAGGTTGTTTAATTTGATATATGCCCTTTTGTGTATCCTTGTTACATATTTGTTTGTTTTTATAGTGAATAAGATTATAACACAATGTTGACTGCTGTACCCCTATTTTTGACATGTTTACCTATTATGTCTGTTTGTTTTGATCACGCATCGTTGTGTTATATACCTCTATCTGGTATTTCTGGTTACCGGAAATGTAGGACATAATTTAGCCTGTTTTAGGCTTTTTTACGAGACTGTATATTTTTCTTATGCTTGTCAGCGGCGAACAGTTAGTGTCGTCTGTCGTACATGTGGTTTGTCAATGGCAGTAAAATAAAGTTGATTAGAATAATATACTTAACTTCAATCCTATAGTCCCCCCAAACAACAAAAGGGTTGAGGCCCACGACATTGTGGAGGATTTCTAAAGGCTTTTGAAGTAAATATTGCCTGTATTTGGGATATTGTGGTGAACACATTTGCAAACACGTGGAAGTAGACAAAATGGACGGCAATGAACCAAATTCAGATAAACAAGCAGATTCATAGGCTGGAGTCTTCTCAAACAAGTTATCACTTTGATTATACGCCTATAATTTTGAGTGATAGTAAAGCAAGATTTTTAGGGAATTAAGTTAGTTCTAGGACAGAACAGAAAAATCTAGTGGTGGTTTAAAAGTAGCGCATCCGCGAATAATCAATTGCAGTACCTTTAAGACAATTTGGAACTTAAATTACAGAGACATCCTAAAATATTACTTTACGTTTGGCTAGGAACATGGGATCTCACGTCAAAAGATGGTAAATTCATTTCTTTAAAGTCAAGAGATAATTCAAATGTTAATCAATTGACAAAAATTTACAAAGAGATTCATGCTTTTATATCAGATTTTCCGACGCTAAAACTTGCCTTTCTAGAATTACCGTACTATTCAATTTTTCATTGGAATGCCTATAAAAGTCGTGCTACTCCTGTACCGTTCAAAAATGACGATTATTTGTTGATTGAACAAATTGATGCTGTAAACAGCTTTATCCGTGAAACCAACATTTTACTACGAAAATATTCACCAAAATTTAATTGCGACACCCAGAATTGTAGGAAAAGCTCGGGCAGTAACCCCAGATACACATACAAATTTTAAAACTGTTTTATTAACTGTTGTACCCCTATTTTTGACATGTTCACCTATTTTGTCTATTTGTTTTGTTCACACATCGTTGTCATTATGATGGGATTTGATGCAACTGTTATACAAGTGAAAGGTTTAGCTAGAGTTCAAACCATGTTCAATCCACAATTTTCTACATAAGAAAATGCCTGTACCAAGTCAGGAATATGACAGTTGTTATCCATTCGTTTCATGTTTTTGAGCCTTTGATTTTGCCATTTGATTAGGAACTTTCCGTTTTGAATTTTCATCGGAGTTTTTTCTATAATAATCAATGCCAAAATATATGTTCTTAATACAAAGAGCACGTTAAAAACAGGTAGTTTGTAACGTGACTCTTAGGTGAACAAAATTATAAACATGCTACACATTTATTTCCCAGACCGCTTATAATAGTTTAACGTAAACGCAACAATGCGAAGTCGTAATTGACATCGGCAAAATCAAGAATGCTTTACATATTTAAGTTATTAGATAAAAAAAAGACATTGAAATTGAAAATGTAGTGCAGGCCAAGTGCCTTGAAACACCAAGTGCAATCCATCAAATCATAGACATTTCTGTTGTCAGACCTATAATCTGACAGTCCTAAAATTCGACAATCATTAAGCTATTTTAATCTGGAGGTAGCTCGTTAACTCAAACGCGCGGTAACCTTTCATGAAATAAATATACTGTACCTGGTACTGGGCATGAAACATTTAGATATATTTGTGCACAGAGAAGTAGATTTGTTGACTTGTGGTTCCACGTACGTATACTGCTCATAATTGAGTTACTTTTTGGACTTGTATTTGGTAGATCAAACATAAGTTGCGCTATGTTACCGATATGATTGATGAGTCGAGCCATATTTAGACATACGTTATGCAGGGACCTAGCTCGAACACGCAATGAAAAAAAAAAAATACTAGCATGCATAGGTTTACATCATTCACCCGTGCTTAAAACAAATAATTGACGTTTTATAAACGTCTGACTTGATGGCAAACATTCACAGCGATGATTAGCAGTTAACAACAAGCGTCATTTAGTGTTTTGTCAACCCTCCTTTCCGACAACCACCACTCTTCCCCTAAAAAAACTCCCATGATTTTTTATCCGAAATTGTATTATACTTTTATAAAGATCGCCAGTGTATATAATATTGCAAACTACAGAATAACCTTTAGGATTTTATATCCGAATACTGGACTGTCAAAAGTGTCGATTTAACGACGCTACCGATATTTCTAGTAATTGCACTATTTGATTACCGAAACCTTCAAACATTCCGGTTGAGATCTCAAATAACATGTTTAACCCCGCCGCATTTTTGCGCCTGTTCCAAGTCAGGAGCCTCTGGCCTTTGTAAGTCTTGTATGGTTTTTAATTTTAGTATCTTGTGTATATATCGGAGTTTAGTATGACGTCCATTATCGCTGAACTAGTATACATTTTTGTTTAGCGGCCAGCTGAAGCACACCTCCCGGTGCGGGAGTTTCTCGCTGCATTTAAGACCCATTGGTGGCCTTCGGCTGTTGTCTGCTCTTTGGTCGGGTTGTTGTGTCTTTGACACATTCCTAATTTCCATTCTTAATTTTATTCTTATATATAAATATGTACAATGCTAAACATCATGCACAGATTAAGCAACTGAAGAAAGTTCAAATCAAATTTCAACAAAAATATTTTTTACGCCGTATTGAAAATAATTTCAAAGTGAAGATATTCTTAAAGCACAAAGGGATAAATATATGGGCCATTATGTCGAAGTAAAAAAAGAGGTAGTTGCCAAGTTGTAATTGAATTTGAGTTCATAGATTTATTCATCTTTCTTCATAGTCATTTTACGACGTGTCAACAGTCATCTGCCAGATGAAACTTTACTTGCATGACAAGTCTCATTTAGAAAACGGATTTTCTGCAGTCCGAGAATCTTTTTAAAAAATATCCTGAACATAAAAAACCTGTTAATGCAAAGTTTTTTTCTGTTTATAGTTTGCGTCTATTCAAAGTTTGTTCCCTCCTCAGACAGCACCAAAAGTAAAATAACAAAAACACCGAACTGAAAAAAGAAAGTCCCTCGAAAAAAATTGGTTTGATGACATGAATTAAAAAATAAAATATGGTATGAATGGAAACTTATGTTAGTTGAAAAGACTTGTCGAGACGATCTCATAAAGTTGTCATGTAAGATGCATTATCAAATTTTGAAAACATGTTTTGTTTGGTTTTTCATAAATAGTGAAACTCTAAACTCACATATTGTTTAGTCATATATCTGATATATAAATGATTGCAAACAAGGATACAATTATTATCAATAAACATATCTTTTTGTTCGTTTTTGTCAAATTTTGTTAAAAGGGCATGGTCTGTTAAAAGTGTAAAGAAATTAATGCATTTAAGCTTATTCCTGATCTTATACATATACTTTATAATCAAAGACGGTATATTGCATGTAGCCTTTGTTTTCCCTAGACTTCCTATAGAGTATAGTGTGAATACGGGTAGTCAGCCTCTAGTCTGGTCCAGGGTAAAAATCGGAGAACGTATTACAGAAACAACTAGATTACGAACATTGTAAGTATCTTCAGCTTAAGAAAACGCTGGTAAATGATAAATGGCTGGTGAAGTCAAATAAAAATAAAACAGATATAACTATATTCAGTTTGAAGAATTAACACAGCGATATTACTTCTGATTTTGGTAGTGCTACATTATTACCAGTTAATGCGTTCAAACATGTAGGGTTCATATTTAGTATGATATTCAATATAATAAGCATGTTCATATATTAATAGAGAAAACAACCGAGAAGCTTAATGTTTTACGCAATCTACAATTTAGAATAAAATGCAAATATTTGGAAAACATTCAAATCGAAATTGCTCGTAGAGTAACTGCATTGCCAAGATTTACCAGCCGCAACGGAATTTGTAGGGAGATACAATTGAGAAATTAAACGTAAGGAGGAAGATGATTGGTTATGTTCTATGAAATAAAAAAGTCTCCAGGTTATCTACATGACTTGGTTCCATAATTTGTATCTGATATATAATCATTTGTAATTTGCAAAACATACGGCAACACCCCTTTTGACACAATAACATTTTTTTAGACCGGGTTGTTCTAAAAGAAATAGTACAAAAATACTCTGTGTTTATGCCAAAAAGTAATTTATTTGTGTTAATATAAAAAAGAAGATGTGGTATGATTGCAAATGAGACAACTCTCTACAAGAGACCAAATGACACAGAAATTAACAACTATAGGTCACCGTAAGGCCTTCAACAATGAGCAAAGCCCATACCGCATAGCCAGTTATAAAAGGCTCCGAAATGGCACATGTAAAACAATTCAATCGAGATAACTAACTGCCTAATTTATGTACAAACAAAACTGAACGAAAAGCAAATATATAACACATCAACAAACATGTTTTATCGTACAACATTAATCACGATTACGATGTATATCAGTTTGGCTCACTGTTAATTAGATGGAGAGAGAAACTTACTACAGACACTTAGTTTTATAATTTGATGGGATCAGGTAGGTAAACAAGAAACTATGTAAAGATATCATAAAAATTTTAAGAATCCTTCAACATGTTAAACACCTTAATTAAGATGTCAACACTAAGCTTATAATTTAGCATGATTATATGATCCGTTTTTTTCCCCAGCGTTGTTGAAAACCATCAGTGTTGATAGGGGCTGTATTATTAGTTACACAATCTGCTACTGATCTAATACGATATATATACCTAATTAGGTCAGTAAATTCCATATGGGGTGAGAGCGAAGCCCATATATATCTTATTAGGTCACTAGCATACTGTGTTACGAATTTATCTTACCGACGCTCATAACATGTTGTATATAGACTAGTGGATGAACTCATTTCAATCGTTCATCATCAATTTCTTTTTCTGCTGACACCTTTCAGTTTTTCCCTCAACACAGTGTTGATTTTATAAAGGGACGTACCATCATTCAAAACTAACCGTGTATTGAAATAAGCCCCGCCTACTAACCTAATATGAAAAATATACACGGTCTCCATGCGGTTGCTTTTAACCAATCATATTCTTTGAAATGTATTGGAGGTAAGATAAAATTGATTGACGACTTTTATTATCCTAATATAGAGGCATTTTTATAGATTCCTGTCTATAGTTTGTGAATGCAAAATCCTACTTATATATCAGTATATCTAAAGAACATTGTCGTATAGTATCTGTCCCCTTGAAATATGATCATTACCTCTATTAATTCATATTACCCTAGGATATATCTTTATAGAGCTACATGATATTGTTAAATACGAAGTATTACATATCACCTGACCTCTCGTTTAATAATGCTTACATGTACACGTACACTTATAACTTAAAAAAGATATGTATATGCAATTACATTTGATTTTTGGTGTTTTAACGCCACTTTTACGCACCGCTTTTGGGCTATGTCGTGGCGGCCAGTTTTTATTGGTGGAGGAAGCCGGAGTGCCCGGAGAAAACCACCGACCTTCGATAGGAAAACTGACAATCCTAGTCATTTAAGATTGGAGTCGACTGCACCCGCACGAGCGGGGTTCGAACTCACAACCTCAGTGTTGACTGGCTAGTGATTACAGTAGTAACTACTTAGACCACTCGGCCACACCGAGACCCCATATGCAATTACATATATAGCATATAACGTACATAATTTATACAAGAAAAACAAATAATTATAAGGTTCTACCTATTGTTTTCTTTGTGTTATTACAAGTTAATTGCATATTGACACATCTTATAACTTACCCCAAGAGCAATAAATATATATCTAAATCTGTAATTTATAGTATTGTCATGAAAATAATTGTCAGCAACAGGAAGTTTCATTTATGTATTATATTGGTTAATTCAGAGAATATATGGTCAATGAATATATAGCAGAGTACACATTCACATTTATTTTTGGCATTGCACAAGTCATGTCTTCTTTGACTGTTCATGACGTTAAAATACTAAATCCATGGGATGTATTTTAGTTGATTTTAGTCTCTGATGCATGATTTTTTATTATTAATTGTTTTGGCTTTTAACTAGCTATCAGTAACTGCGAGTACTCTCAAATCGTGCGTTCTTTTTAATTTGACCTGCTGATACTATTTGTAATGCTTTTTGTTATTTAATGTTAACATGGATCCTGTCTATATACCTGCTTTGATTATTTGGTATTACTACAAATTTTTACTTCTCCGTACTATGAACATCCAAATTATTTCATTTTTCCTTAGATGCTGTTCTTGGACCTGTACAGGAAGTTTTATCTAGCACTAATTCTATAGTTTTATTGTTGATATTCACCCCATACGTACCAAGTGTTAGATTAGTTTTATTGATATTAAAGAAATTTCTTGGTATTCCTAAACGGAAGATTTTATACACACAGAAGAAGAGGTATACTTAACAACAAAATTATTTTCATTTACCTGTGTATAATATGACGCAGGTTTCTTCAAAAGTGATGATTTTCTAAAAATTGTTTGACATTTCACAGTGATATCATACTTTAACTTTGTTTAAACCTGTTTATGTACTTTTTACTTTAATCATTTATCCTTTGTAAATTTTTATTAACTGTGTATTTGCATTCAGGTGTCACAGGTCAAATGTATTCGATCATTGTGTGATAATGTACGTTTTTTGATTGAGTTAAGCCTTCCAATTGATATTTTTAAGTGTGTTTTTCTATGTTGTGATGTTATACTATTGTTTCAGAAAAGGGAGAAGGTTTGGTACCATTAAAACGTTTAATCCCGCTGCAAATGTTTGCACATGTCATAAGTCAGGAATCTGATTACAGTAGTTGTCGTCTGTTTATGTAGTTCATATGTATTTCTCGTTTCTCGTTTTTGTATAGATTAGACCGTTGGTTTTTCCGTTTGAATGGTTTTACACTAGTAATTTTTTGGGGCCCTTTATAGCTTGCTGTTCGGTGTGCGCCAATGCTCCGTTTTGAAGGCCGTACCTTGACCTAAAATGGTTTACTTTTATATATTGTAACTTGGTTGGAGAGTTGTCTCATTGGCACTCATACCACATACCACATCTTCATATATCTAATTAACGCGTTAATTATGAACTGTCTAGGCATTCTAGAACGGCTTTATTCAGATTTTGACCCGGAAAGTATATTCTACGTTTTATAAGGTATTTGAACCACATTACAATTCCTTTACAGCTCGTTGATTCATATAAACTTTAAAATGATTTTTGTCATCCGTCTACTGTATAACAGAAAATTTTAAAATTACAGTAATGACTCTGGTTTTGTTTGTTGGGAAACGTATTAAGTGATCATACTAGTTTTTTCCTTTTTAAAGTTTCTTTTTCATTATTTTCGTTTTCTGTTATCACAAGTTTATTGTACATTAACACATCTTATAACTTCGATGGTAGGGATAGTACAGAACATCAAATATATATCTGAATCTGTATTGTATAGTATTCTCATGAACATAATTGTCAGCAAAAGATTTAAATGTCTTATATCGAAACAATTCAGGGAGTATCAGTTCAATAAAACAAAGCGGAGAAGAAAAATATAACTCGTTAATTAGGAACTGTGTAGGCCTTCTACTGAAACTTTATTAACTCTGAGACGTATATTCAAAGTTTAATATGATATCAGTATCAAATTACGTTTGCCCATAAACATTTGTTGTGCAACTTTAACGTTCGGAAGTGTTATTTGATTCATTAGTATTTTATCATCTATTGCATGACATACAAGTTCAAATGACCATAATGATTCTGATTATATCTATTGAAAAATGAAAAGATGTGATTAAGAATACTAGTTACATCAAATCCGGTATCAATAGGTTATTAAACTTAAAAGGGTTAATTATAGAATGGTTGCTTTACAAACAATATAACAATACAAGACGTATACCTAATGCAGAGTGCAGTTATTTATTCATCTTTAGACATGATTAGCTTATATTAGGTTGAACTTTGTAAATACAGCTGTTTCAAAAAGCACGCCTCTTTTAGCATTGTAGGGAGATATATAATATTCATAGATAGTTTGTTGTGTTTATGTACTGGTTCCCAGATATGGTCTTAATGTATCTTCTCATACAGACATAACTTGGGAATGTTACCAGTATAAAAAAAACATAATAAGTGGCTGCCTTGAAATTTGATATAAACCCAAAGTGAAGGTAAGGGTAGTACATAATTTTAGTAGAAGTTTAAACTTTTAAAAGTTCGGGGCATATTAATGTTAAAAATATGCAACACAGCCCTATATTTTGACTTTTGGAAAAAAAAAAATAGTAGTGCATATAAGCTTTCCATTTAGGGATATACTTTTTCTCTAAACTTCATCATAAAAATGGTACAGTTCTAGCCGTAGAGGGAGTTCCTGTTGGAAATTGCATTTTCTATATATACAAAAACGCAACCCTTATACTTTTAATTATCGGCCATGGTGTTGGTGGACTTTATGATTTTAACAATAATGTCAAGGTGATTGGTGGATTGGTCTCTTACCTTCATTTTGCTATTTCGTGTCGGTCAGTTTTTTTTAACAGGGGAAGCTGAAGTGCCCGGAGAGAACCGTTTACCTTCTTAATAATCCTTTTCAATTAAAATTTGAGTTGCACCGACCGCCACGTGTGGGATTTGAACTTTCAACCTCAGTTTTGAAAAGCAAGTGATACAGTAGTTCGACTACTTTTTTCTCATGATAAACTTTTATTCAAAAATGTTCAATGAAAAATTCACCACTTAGACCTCTTGATCACTTTAAAATGAAAATATCACTATCAAGGATCAGACACAGTCGACAATTGTACGGATTATTCTTATATATAATGATCTACACAGCAGAAAATCAAAACAAAAAAAAAAAAACAAAAAAAAAATCAATGTTCTGTTTTTAAAACACATACACATCGTATATGTCAACCACTTTGAAATGGTAACCGTAACACTAAAGCAGTGTCGATTTAAGTAGTGTTTCCTAGTATATATCTTGGGGGAATGTTTGTTAAATGAGCAACGCGTAAAGATTGCACGTCTGTAAATATAGACAATGCAATTCCCTATAGGAACTCCTTTTACGGCTAAATATGTACCACTTTTACTTTGAAGTTTCGTATAAAATCATTTGAATGGTAGTAAAGAAAGCTGATATGCACTACTATGTTTTTCAACATGTAGGTCAAAATATAGGCCTATTTTCAGCATGTATATGCCAAAAACGTAAACTAACATTCTGTACTACCCCTCCCTTCACTTTGGGTATTCCTCAGAATTTAAGTTGGCAGGTATTTATGTTCATTTACACTGGTTACAACTCCAAGTTATGTCTATTAGGTATGAAACATTGCTATCATATCTGAGAACCAGTACGTAAACAAAACAAAATGTCTATGAATATTATATATTTCCCCAAAAGAGGCGTGGTTTATGAAACAGATGTGTTTACAAAGTGCAACCTATAGTGTGAACATGCACGAACGAAACTTATTCACTGAAATATGTAAACTACATTTGGGTGTGTTTCTACTTAGAAATCGAAGCATGACAATTGTAAACTTGAATTCATCATGTTTGTAATATATATCAAACACGGGAAAACTCCACAAAAAAAAATGAAAAATTGATATTATGTTCATTATACATGAAAAAGCACAAAATTCATAAAAATTAAAATTCTATTCTCCTAAATAAGATATCACCATCGTGATATCTGTAAATTCCAAAGTACCCAAACAAGCAGGGATAACAACGTAGTCGTAATTAAGTGTCAACATCTATTGTCGATCGTACGGTTGTTTTTACCCGACAAGATAATGACAAATGCATATACAGTCTCATAGATTCTAAAAAGAAACATCGTTTTTACCTATCGGCAAGCTATGTTCTACAATTAACCTTTTATCTGATACGGAACAAGTTATTTAAAAAAAACTACATGTAGTCAGTCGTTTTTATACTTTTTTCAATTTTTATACTTATTTTATGAAACAAATACATGTAGGGGAATTATAGTTAAGATTACTTTTACAAAATGTATAGGTTCTCTCATAGCTCAAAGCCAAACTAGCGGTGTACCGTGTAGAAAAGTTTTCAAAATCTGATTGTGTTCATAACGCTTTCATGTAATACATTTATTTGATTAGGTTCATACCAGGTATTCAGGCTATTTCCTGTCGGGTTTGAAAACACTTATTACACAATTACGTAATGCAAGTCCATACATCGTTTCACTGCTGAACCTATATACCACTGTGTATAGATCAGTGTACATGGCCAGTAATTTGGACTAAAAATGTGTAATATACATCACATATTATGTGATTGTCTTGAGTCGGACAGTGATGCACGAGACATTTCTAAACTCATATGTGTAGTCAATTTTACTACCACTTGTTCATGAATAAAAAATTCTGGTGTAATGAATTTAAATAATTCCAACTACAGATTAGATGAATTAAAACTCTATTTAGGTATTTTCCAATGTTAAGTAAAATGTAGGAAATGTAAGTATGTACTCAATGTCAACAATCATGGACATTTTGAAATATGAAAATTGTTCTAGGAGAACAAGTATTTAACAAAAAATGTACACAAATGTCGAGCATTGGTTAATATAGATGGACAGTTACGCAACTATAAAAAGTCACACTTTAAAATATGTATATTAGGAAAATAAGAGACCTTTAGAACAAATCTGATCTAAATTCAGATCAATCTCTAACTTACTTTACTTCCGCAAAGTTAAGAACATAAGTATAGTATAATCACAGATTTCTATTTATATTTGATTGCTTTAGACAAACTAAAGAAATTCGTCATCGCACTTGGTAAAGTGATTTTTTTATTTTTGGTGTTTTAACGCCACTTTTAAGCACCGCTTTTGGGCTATTTCGTGGCGGCCAGTTTTTATTGGAGGAAGCCAGAGTGCCCGGAGAAAACCACCGACCTTCGATACGAAACTGACAATCCTAGTCAATTAAGATTGGAGTCAAGTGCACCTGAACGATAGGGGTTCGAACTCACAACCTCAGTGTTGACTGCCTAGTGATTACAGTAGTAACTACTTAGACCACTCGGCCACCGAGGCCCCTTTGGTAAAGTGTATGATAATGTGAAGTTAATTGTAATAGTGTATGATAATGTGAACCTAGTTGTTATAGTGTATGATAATGTGAACCTAGTTGTTATAGTGTATGATAATGTGAACCTTGTTTGTTATAGTGTTTTTCGTCTTCTTTAGCTGTGTGCGTTAGAGTATTGCATTGATACATACTTTTGAAATAGTCAGCTGCAAGGTAACCAAATGCTTTATTTTTTTTGGCATCGATACTTTGAACCAATGGAAAATATTATTAGTGCAGAATAAATTTAAGATTCGAGTTACTTCGCCAAATTATATATTTGCGTGATATTTTTTAAATGGATTGTGACCGACATTTCGAGACAGCACTTTTTCTATTGTAACTCCATGGCTGCAGTGTGCCAAAACAAATGCACGTTTGAATACATGTACAAGTTCTTGTTTTTTAACCAGAGATTATTTCCAACGATTTACATTTTGATAAGTTTTTTTTCTAGGTCAAACGCTTTTACTTTTGACATTGATATTAAACTATAAAAATTCAATGATTAAGCTTCATTAAGAGTACTAGTTATGAAATGTTTAGACATGTAAATGCCTTCCTTGATCGCTATGAGCATGCATTCAAGATGAGATATGGATAAGAAATGAAGGATCGATTCGACATCAAAGAATTACTCCAGATGGTTCACAGTGGTAGTAAAATGTGTTTACCCTCTTGTCATTTATGTTGGTCTTGTTTCTTCATGTTAATTTCTACTATCAAAATCGTCACCTTTAAATACTGAAGTATCATATCGAGTATGCAAACTAGAGTAATTGGTACGGTTGGTTACAAACAAAATAATGTAACATTTAAGATAAATCAAATAAAGTAGCCAATTACCCTCTCTTTTTGCTCTAACATTAGACAGGAAATTTTGTACAGCTTTAGGAAACATATACTATGTATCAGTGTTTGAATGTAGGTTATGCAGCACATCCCCCTTGTTTACTTGTATATGTTTCTATAAGAGAAAGTATATACACTGTATTTAACTCTTCAGATTAGGCGTTAGACCTTGTATCTGGCATGAATCGTTGGCAATGCTAACGTGAATTTCCAACAACATATGCATGAACAAAGCATTCAAAGTTTCTTGGATGAATGAATTGGATTTGTATGTTTAATTAAGGTATCAAATATTGTATTAATGAAAATTATTTTACAAAAAATAATAAATTGAATTAAAACGTACTCTAATAAATGCAAAATATTCGTAGTGTAAAAAATTTACAAAAACTCTAAGAAAACAGAAAAATTTGGTCAAACTTCATAAATCGTTATAAGGTGGAACAACAATGTATATAATAACAGAACGCAATTAACGAATGCTATTTTAGAATGCAAACGTGGAAACCTGTCAATGTCATTTTTCTTTAAAGTAAGCTAATGTACTTTAAAGCCGATTTTACAAAAAAAGCACCATACAATATTTGTACGACAAGTCAAATTATAAAGTTTAGTCTTTGATCTACCAATTGTGTGATTTATAGCCATACAGTCAGAATGACAATTAACCTCTGTAACTATCACTACTGGACGAAAAAACAACTGTCCATACCAGTAACAGTCGTTCTAAGACTGATAATGTTTGTTAAAGTTGTAACAGTTGTTAAATTTCACTGCTGCAGTTAGTTTTGTAACTGTTCCAACTTTAAAAGTGTTTGTCTATAACATAAATCGACTGCAACAACGCTAGAAATAACTGTCACAGTCATTAAAGGACTGATACAACTATTTCAAAGTTGTAACAGTTGATTTACAACTGTCTCAACTCGAAAAACGTTGCAACAGTCATAAATAAACTGATTACACGCCTAAAAGGTTTTCACAGTCACTATAAGACTGCTGCAATCATTTGAAGTTGTAACAGTTATTTAACAACTGTCCCAACACGGAAAACGTTGAAACAGTCATAAATAAACTGTTTAAACGCTGAAAAGGTTGTAACAGTAAAATTATGATTGCTACAACCATTATATATTCATAGCTAATGTATAAGTGTAGTAACTTCCAAACATTGATAGTCATTAAGACTTAAAAGTCACGGATACAAAATTTCTGACAGTCAGGGATAGGTTAAATTATTTGTAAAACAATTTTACCGTGTGCAATATAATTAAGTTTGTGACAAAGAGACACAACTATCACACCATTTAATACATTAAGTTAAGATAGAAATTGATTTAAAAAAAATAGTATTTTGAAATATTTGCCGCTAAACATTTTGGTATTCTCCGCTTATTTAGTGAATGTGCTAAATTTATATAATTATTTAACAATACCTCGCCTCTCATCTCTTCGAACAAAATCGGAACCAGCACTAGATACCTGCAATTTCACACAGGACGGTTTTATTCGCATTTAAAACTACTTACAGATAAATCGAAAAAGGTTACCCCAAATGTACCTTTAACTGTATTAACAGTTGACAATTTTCAATATTATCTAAATAACAACTATTTGATTTTTTAAAATTAGTTAGGTGTGAAATCATTCATGCATACAAGGTTGTCTTCAATACGCGTAGTTTTACGAATCACATTACTTCATAATAATGTAAACCTAGCGGGGAACTCCGAATATACACTATTGTCAAATTTATCCCCATATTAAATTGCTTAATTTTTTCCCGAGGGCTTATTTTACACACTTATTTTGAGCTTTTATTTGGGGCTACATTTTTTTTCTTGCAAAATTATAAATATTGTCCTATTAACCCTTTTGATTTCTATACATATAAAAAACAAAGCTATAATGAACATTTAACGCATCTTTTGCAGCTATGGAAAACAAAATATTCTTAAATCTATCTAAATTTAATTTATTTTACCGTATTTTATTTTTGAATAGTTCAATATTTACTCGACTTTGTACTGTATATTGTACCGAGTGGTCTATTTAAAGTTCAAATGTCCTTGATAAATAGCACTTCGGCATTCATGATTGAAGTAAAAAATATTATCACTCAGATCATTCATATTTTCACCGGATTTTTCTCAAACAATTTACCATACATATTTTGTAAAACAAAGGTATTTATAAATAGATTGACGTACTGTACAAGACCGACAAAATAACTAGCGCCAATGAAGTTGAAATGTTCCAAACAAGAAAACTTGCATTGTTTCAGACAAGGAAATCAAATCGTCTTTTATTTATTCACATCACGGTTTAGAACTTGTTGTATTCTTTAGACTCCGGTCTTGTTAAATTCTACAGACTGACATCAGATTCTCTTTTGTGGTTTCAGTTGATCATGATGTCGTACTAACGTGAACCCAAACTATTTTTCCCATTTCCATTTTTTAAATTCAATTTATTTAATCACATAAATGCTTGTCCAATATTGATATACTATTCAACCAGTAAAGAAAATTAACAATTTTACTAGATGTAATAGAAATTTTAAAATGGTCACATTTATAAATTAGGCAAATGGGTCCATTATTCTGATTATATTCTTCTTCAATCAGTGATGAAAACAGTACATATTATTTATGTATTACCAGCGAAATTTATTAGGGCGCCCCTTAGAAAAAAAATCATTGAGTAAATCATACAATTTTTTTTTAACTCACTTTAATAGAAGGATGGACTGAAAATAAGTATTCTGGCCCTGGTCTGAGTGAAAATATATAATCTGGCTGCCTATATGTTGGAAATTGATATTCTGACCTTATCAAATTTGCCAGTTCAGTTGCTAACTTCTATGTCATTGGGTTTTCGGTGAAAAATTGTCTAATTTGTAAACAAGTACAACACCATTTTTTCTTATTAAATAATGATCTTATTAAAAAAAATGCAGTTCTATTTAACATTGTTGTGTCGATATTTTGTGTAATTATGATTTCAGCCATGTATCGTGCATCAATGATCACTTGTTCTCCAATGGATGAATTTGTCGTAAAGTTTTCACGTTTTTAGACGTATATAAATATGTTGACCTCTAGATCGTTATTTAGTTGTTGTTGGGTTGATGTCTCATAATAGTAGTTTACTCAATTTCACCAGTTTATTATCATGTTTTAGTCCATTTGTATTACATAGACTTTTCACAACATGCTATATATATATATATATATATATACAAGTCTAAATTGAAAACAACATTCAAACTTATGATTGCGTTGGATAAAACCGCAATTTTATACGTGTGCATGCAAAACAAATTTCTTGTTAGAGGGTCTAAAACAGCACAAACAACATTTTCCAAAAGACCAAAAAAGTCAAAAAGTATATTTTAACAAAACGCATTTGACTAACATATATATTTATGTATAATTTACAAACATAGTTGATACATTCATTCTAATTGTACAGCCACAAAAAAAAAAAAAAAAAAAATCCAATTATCATCCCTTTCTTGAACCACTTTTGTATATATATTTTTTTTTTTTTTTTTTCATTTCAGGTTGTTTGTTTTCTTTTGCTAGAAGTTTTAAAAATCATATCAAATTAAAACCTCAAAAATATGCTTCCACATATAAATATTATAATTAAATTATAACAAACAGCTCACTAATAGTGCATAATACATGTATGCCTTTGTAATGCTTATTGTGTATATTGAAAATGTTGCTAAACATCTCGAGATACATATTTAGAAGGCATTTATTCAAAAACAGATAGAATGGATTTGTAGAAAAACATGAATAAGGGCAGAAGCCTGTTAATATTGGATCTCCTATAAGTCTTAGGTAAACCATAATACATTTGTCATCACTCATGTTTCAATGGGCCTATAAACATATAAAATGGGAGACATCAGAAATGATGATCCAGGAACTATTTTTTTTCAAATTCTAAACATGCTTAACTGTAATTTTGATGCCCTATATAGCTTGCTGTTCGGTGTGAGCCAAGGCTCTGTGTTGAAGACTGTACTTTGACCTATAATGGTTTACTTTATCAAATGTTTTGACTTGGATGGAAAGTTGTCTCATTGGCAATCATACCACATCTTCGTATATCTATTAACTGACCTAATTTTATCACCAACTGATTGTTTGTTGCTTTTGTATATAAATCAAACTTGGGTTTCTCATCTAAACTTGTTTACATTGTGTTACATCATCCAATTTTGCTAGGCCTGTTATAGGTTTTTCATTGTCATAATTATGCGTTACTGATTTTGCTCATTGTTGAAGGAAGTGCAGTTACTAACAATTACATCACTTGGTCTACAGTTGATGGTTGTCGCATTGAAAATCATACCACATCTCCTTATTCTGGCTATTGTACATTATACATGTTAAACACCCTACTTTATTTTTAATCTATGAGTTTGACTATCCCTCTGGTATCTATCGTCCCTCTTTTATACAAGACTACAATATTATCAAATGAATTATCATAATTATAACAATTGTTAATAGTTGTCCGACCTTTGTTAACAAAAAGCAGCTATAATCAACATGGTAATGATGATAGACATGATCAATGGTGAAATACTCTCTTACATGTGTTATGATATTGTAACTATCATATTTATTTAGTTGGCCTAATTTGTTTTGTGTGGCCTATTATATACATTGTGTACAAAATAATATACATTGTTACAACTACATTCACTGAACAATCATTGTACATGGAATGATTAGAAATCAATTATAACGTTTCCATTAACAAAAGTTACGTAATTTTAACTATGTTGTCTAGAAGTTTGAGTATATATAATTGCAGACCCTAAAGACATGGACATAGATTAAGACATCGAAAGATAAAATTGATAAAATATCCAATTGATATAATATTCTGTGGATACGGATTAAGAAAAGATAAAAGATAAAATATCCAATACGCCAAAAATAGTGATCCTATACATGTCATGCAAAATGCATACTTGCTAAATAAGTCACTAAAATTAATAATTTTCATAACATTTTATGGTCAGATCATATGTTTTCATACGCCGTCATATTAATTTGTACTATGCATGTTTTGTCAATGGAAATTGTGACGTCACAATGCATTCTTAATTGAACGAAAACTATCAGCTGACAAAGCAAAACCAGGGAAATACTTCATTGTACTTGTAATCCAGCATTAGTAACACAATTATATGGATATGTACATATAACGATTGATTGGTTGTTGGTTATAAAAAGTCCAGTGACAAGTATTTCATGCAAATTTAGGACCAGAGAGTTAACAATACATTAACATACAATATGTACATGATGTATAGGTCCTGTAAAACGCCATCCCGCACAACAAAAGTCAACTAATGCCCAACGTTACAGTTTAACAGTAAGACGATGAAGATCAAGAGTAACCTTTTTTTATTCCCTTGACCTTGTCACCCTTGGGGTGATGTATGCAAAGTAAATAAGGGATTACATGACATACACATGATAAAAGGGGAGGGGGAATGGTGTTAAACATGAATTTCAATGATGCACAACTTTTACAAGCCCAAATCCTAACTTTGCCTTGGAACATGCAACTATGCACGAGTGTGGTGATATAGAACTTCGATTCATAGCCTATCTGTAGGAAGAACAAATGTGCACATTTTCCCTTCAAAATCTTGGATCCATGATTATTCGATAGACATTCTTTAAAATATTGTTCATTTCTACTCACCGATTGTAATTTCCAGCTCAGCTTATATTGTACATGTGGTCTAATATCTGTACCTAAGTTTCCTGTATAAAAAATAGTTTGCCGACCTGCAGGTCCAGTTTGCCGACAAGAAAATGAAGAGGGTAAATCGTTTACGGTGAAGAATTGTTTTCCGTTTTTAATGAAACGTGACAGATCTAATTTATTTTGTTTTTTTTTATCATCGGAAATGTCCCTCATGGAGAGTAATTTAAATTAAAACGGTTTTATTATGCTGTACAATATTGGTAACTTAGTCATATTCTTTAAATTTACTTCAGGAACACCCACTTTATATTTTCTATTCCGCAGAATTTATCAAAACTTTTTAAAATATAAATTTGAATGAATCCATTAGCATCTTCTGCAATAATATTAAAACTCTATTTTTAAACGAAGGCTTCTGGTATGTAAAACCAGTTATGAACGAATCTGAATAGATAAAATAAAAAGTAAAGATACCTAAAGGAAAGTCAAACGCACATGTCAAAAATGAACGGACAATGCTATGGCAATAAACGGAAAACGACAAAAGAAAGACAAACAACGATCGGAAAATGAATAAATAAAAAACAAAACAAGTCAACAACTGCACAATAGAGGATAATAGTATAAATTATAGGCTATTTCACAACTATATCAAATCTTGAGAGCTGGGTGAGACGTGATTTTGTTTTTTAACATTGAGTTGCTAACGTGACGCTAAAATATTTGTATTAAACATTTACCGACTGCAACAACCTATGAAATGTTTGTTTTAAACATTTAACGACTGTAGCAACCTTTTAAAATTTGTAATAAATATTTTATGGCTGTTACAACCTTTAAAAAGTTGTAACAAACATTTTACCACTGTCCCAACTCTAAAAACATTTTTTGATTGCATCAACGTCTGAAAAGATGACACAAACAAATTTCAACTGTCCCAACTATTAAAAGGTTGGGACAAACATTATACAACTGCCACAACTTTTGGAAAGACTGTAATAAATAGTATTTGACTGTGACAACGCCGTAAATCACTGCAGCAGTCCTTAAATGACTGTTGACAACATTTTTTGATTTTCACAACCCATAAAAGTGTTGGGACAGACATTAATTAACTGTATCAGTTGCTTTGACAGTCATCTTCAGTCTTCCACAGACTAAGACAGTCGTACAACGACTGTTACTGGTATGGACAGTTGTTTTTTTCGTCAAGTAGTGTATGCGACTGTTACACACTCGGTCACCGTATTATCAATACTTATTCAATTCATGTCTCGATGGGTAACAATTTATTCGTATTAATTATCTAAATATGAATAAATCTTCAAAATAATTACCAAAAACAAACTTTACAGTAATCTATATACATAGTCAGATATAAACAACAGACGAAAAGTGAATAGAATATTAAGATGTAATGCATTCTTCTAAATTGGGTTTGATCATATTTTATTGTGGGGTAAATATTTAATCTATGAAGCTAAGTAACGGAACAAAATAACAAAATTACGCCGAAATTTCTGGATATATTTCTCAAAAGTCTCAAAACATGGGAAAGCAATCATTACCATAAGAAAACGAGAAAAAAAAGCTATCACAACAACAAGACAACAAAACACGACCAGATCAACCACTGTCAAAGATCAGTGAATAATTAAATGATAAAATTAGATTTTTATAAAATGTTGAAGGCAAAAATGACGGACAAAGTATGCATTTACACAGTTTCAAAAATATAAGTTTTGGCAAACTACATCAGGAGCCTGGTATCTTCGACGAGTTTTAGAAAATAAGTAGTTATTAACATACAATTAAGATGAACCTCTCTATCTTTAAGGAGAAAATGACCTTACCTTATTTGACAGGTATTTCTAAAAGTTTCCTTTGTATATATGTAACACTCTTAAATGTGTCCATCCCCAAACGTGTCCGATTCGGCCAAACGTGTCTTTTCCCACTAAACGTGTCCGATTTTATAGCCCCTAAATGTGTCCGATTTCATAACCCCTAAACATGTCCGATAATTGTTATTCGCCAAAACCTGTCCACTTTGAAATACATTCAAATACTTATATCAAACGTAACATTTGGGCTCTCACTTCTTGGTTCAGTTGGCCTATCGTTTTTACTACAAATTACCTTTGAAATTTGTTGACGAAACTCTTCAAGACGGAAAGCATAAATAATGGGATCTTACAGAGGATTAATCATTATGAAATATTTACAATAAAATATCCATCGAGTAATATTTTCTGTACGTCCAAAGATTTCCGAATAAAATGCAATAATACAGGTTGGTATGTTAGGAATTAGTGTGATCAACACCACTACACTTAGTGTGATCAACACCACTGCAATTAGTGTGATCAACACCACTACACTTAGTATTATCAACACCACTACACTTAGTGTGATCAACACCACTACACTTAGTGTTTTAAGGGCCTTGGTAGTCATCTGTTCTATCACAGTGTTGTTTGAAGAAGCCGGGTGATTATTTCGTCTCCTGTAAACTCTCACCATGGTCACTAAATATATAAGGACAGTACAAATGCAAATCAATGCCATTGGAATTACTAATGCTGGCTTGGCGACTGATGCACTGGTATTACAAGCTGACAAATTAGTTTGAAACAGGAATATATCAATCACAGTTTGAAGAACCGAGCCTAGATGACATGCAATGCATCCAATTGCAATTCCCTTGTTTGATGTTATTCCTCGAATAGCAGTTATTTCTACAACAAATGTTGCATTGAGACGCTCCAAGGAAATCAGAAAACATTGAAATAAGGAAAACATATATGTCCCTGCTGTTAAGTTTGTTACACTGAGACACGCATACTTATATTCTATATCAAGTTCGGTATCAAATTATTTTAATAGAATGTAAGTGATAACTTCAACAAGAAAAATGATGTCACTTATACTCAAATTAATAACCAACCTTTCGAATCTCGACAATCGTAGTTTAGGGGATTTTTTTAACACCATTAGTTAAATGAAATTGAAAAACAGAGCGAAAGACGAAAGAACTATAAATACAGTTCTTGAGAACAGCATGACTCAGTGGCACTGCAAATTTAATTGCACTCTTCTAAATGTTTAAATAAAATCCTACCTCACACAGCGTGTATTTGTTTAAAATGTTTCCTTTAAATATGTTGATTGTCTTGTTTTTCTGTGACAAAACATATGATTATTTACGCCTTATTTTATAATTGAATCTTAAAAAGCGTCTATCTATATGATGTCAATCGATCGTGGTTTATCAAGCGACGACTCAACTGAAATATCTTCCCACACATTATTTATAAAACAACTTTTATTTTATCTTTGCAGAGAATTTCATTAGTAATCACTGCACATCTTCTGTTTCGAATATCGTGGATTATCAATATGATATACCCGAATTTGTATAATTATGTTTTTACCTTGTCGAATTTCTTTCATCATTATATAATGGTAATTCTATACATTAAAACGACAAAGAGTCATACTTATAGCATTTATTTATCCTCTTTGAAGCGGCATGCTGCTTTTTATAAAGTCCCTTATGCTTATTCCACGTGGTATACAGTTCCCGTCTGACTGTCACGCACTGAAATAGCTGCTTCTTAATAGATCAATAATTTTGATAAGTTCCTTTGGCTATTACCAATGTTGAACATGAAATTAGTGATTGTTGTTGAATGTATCTGATTCAGTTTACATTTTAAATAGAAAAACATATGTTTATACTACCTAAGAAAATTAAACTTCCAATCTCTCCGTTATGTAAATGTATGTTGTAGGGTTTGAAATAACCGTTAAAATGAAATGTCATACTTTTCAAGCATCTAAATAATTTAATAGATTTACCTTTATCAGAAACTCTTTTTGCAAATTATCAGATAATAATATACTTGCATAAAGCAACCTTAAACTGAAACCTCTGCTAAACAGTGGATTATGGGTCTTGTAATCTCACAAATGTATATCTCAATATTGATTAGCTTTCTGCAGCTCTAACTGAAGTACAATGTAGCTATTGGTTGCTCTGTGTGTTTTCTATGTCCAACATTAACGCGAAGGTATCAAAATAGTACACAATAGACAAAAGTTTCCCGTAGATGGTTATTTTGTAGATGTATCCATAAAAACTATATATTTTTCGGCAAGCTTAATTTTGAATCCATACAATAGTTCGTGCTTGCTTTTTTTACAAATTTAGAACAATCTGACACTAGTTCATGATTACTTTTCATTTTGTCAGAAATGGATGCCGGTGACGCAATTTTATTGCTCATCGATAATAGATGAATTTTTGTGGACGTCATGTTTCTTTAAATTCATCCTTTGTCACTGTATACTTCATATATGAATATACAGATTCCACTACTGTACTACATTAAGAGTTTTCCGGTATTTCAAAGCCCTAAATGTTAGTATTTATATTTTTTTTCTATTCAAAATGTAACAGGTACAGATTGGATAAATAACGTACAACACGAGATATAGTGGTGAAATGTGTTTCTCTAAAGAATTTTAGACGATATTTGAAGAAAGTGTATCCTTCTTTTCAAAGATTTGCAAAAAATTGTTCGGACCAATCTAAAATGTATTGATGAGAATAAAGTTTTTTCCGGAGATGAGAATAAAACATTTTCCCACAGGATCGAAAATGGGATAAAAGCATGAAAATAAGAGAAAAACATCGTGACAGTTTTGAGTATATATAAGTATATTTAACTTGATAGAAACACGTGTATAAATGGTTGACAAAAACTTCCTTTTGTGAAAAAATATAAATATGTTTGAATTTATATTGATTGAATTTGTTTATCTTAAGATAATACTTAAAGGTAGACGGAAGATGTGTGTGCGCATAAAGATACAGGAGCGTCATATATGATGACGAAGTAGCATGGTGGGGAGAATTTATTTTTGTAATGAAAAATATTGTACTGCGTCCGTGTAATCTGTGTATCCTCATCTCAATAAATTAGATGAACTTCTAGTTTGCAAGTATTAGACGGTGAAAAACATAGCACCTCAGAGACTTAAACATTGTCAATAATATAGAGCAGATTATCAATTAAATGCATCATTCACAGTTTACCTTGACTTTTTTTCATAACAACTTTGAAATGCAACATAACGCCCTTGCTCTCCAACAATACTTTTTGTATTACTCGTCTAATCCTAACACTATATAATTCCATTAATACATAATACTAAAAACTAGAAATTCTCTTTCAAATACGCTTGTGTCTTCATTGAATTTACTGGTTGAAATTGTTCCGTTTTGAGCTGCTTGATATGACCACATCATGTTAAAACATGTCTAAATGGAAACCCTGTAGGATATTGATATAGATGATAAATTCAACATCACTGAATGCCTTACAAACAATAAGAAATCACCTTGAACATCTATATAGACAGTTGTCCCATTGGCAAACATACGGCATCTTCTTATTTTATGTACATTCTGTGTGAGCGAAGGCTCAGAATTAACGACCATTTTTTTTTTTTTTTTTTTTTACCGATAATGGTTTACTTTTTACAAATTGTAACATGAATTGAGAGTTTTCTCATTGGCGCTCACACCACATCTTCTTACATCTATGTAAATTAATATGTCGCAGGGTTTTTTGTTTGTTTTTGTTTGTTTTTTTTTTTTTTTTTTAGCTACTTTTTTGCTTTGTATGTTTTTTTTTCTGTTTATGTTGTATTTTGTGTTTGCTTGTTTTTATTAAAATAGGATTTTTTTGCGGAGAAAATTTTATTTGTATTATGTCTCGTAAGCGTAAACACATATTTCAATCAATTTGTTTTAATTATTTATATATCAATATATCTTCAAAACTCTAAAACCTATGCAAACTTTATTTGTTACAATACTTTCTATATCTAAATACATAGTAAGACAATCACAATATGACCAAAAAGAAATACAGAATTAAAATACAATATTCGCTTTTAAATTGGGATTTTAAGCTTCCATTTATAGACTAAATCAGGACATGGGGTAACTAAGCATATAACAAAATGACTAATTTTCCCGATGAAGGATTTATATATTTCGTCTAAAGGTTGCAGGGCATACGCTGGAGAAAAAACAAGCCAACACCATGATATAAAAAAAAACAACGACGACCAAACCAAAATCTTGCAAAATATCAATACACAAATTATATACTAGTAAATGTAACAACAAAATATAACCACTATTCATGTTTCTCTTATCTCTGTCTTAATTAAATTTCCATGAAAACAAACAGGTATCGACTCGTCTTTCCACCGCACAAACATAAAACGTGTAAAACGACCAATATATTTTGATATTGTCCAATATATCTTGGTATTGTCCAATATATTTTGATATTGTTCAATATATTTTGGTTTTGTCGAATATATGTTGGTAATTTCTTTAGTGCACGTTATCGCTCATACCTCTTCTGACATACTTGTCTGCATGTTTCAATTATATCCCATGCTTGATATAAAAAGAAGATGTGGTATGATTGCCAATGAGACAACTGTCCACAAGAGACCAAAATGACACAGAAATTAACAACTATAGATCACCGTACGGCCTTCAACAATGAGCAAAGCCCATACCGCAAAGTCAGCTATAAAAGGCCCCTGAAATGACAATGTAAAACAATTCAAACGAAAAACTAACGGCCTCATTTATGTACAAAAATGAACGAAAACAAATATGTAACACATAAACAAACGACAACCACTGAACTACAGGCTCCTGACTTGGGACAGGCACATACATACATAATGTGGCGGGGTTAAACATGTTAGCGGGATCCCAACCTCCCCTAACCTGGGACAGTGATATAACAGTACAACATAAGAACGAACTATAAAAATCGAGTTAACTTTTACATGTGTGATGTCACTTTGTTTTTTCTTGCAGATAACCTTTGCAATCTGGTCACGAAAATCTTCATGACGAAAAACATAAATTTTTGGATCTACTAATGGATTAATCATTATTAGAAATTTACAGTAAAAAACTATCTACGAAAGTTTTTCGAAAGTCCATAGAATTCCGAATAAAATGCAAAAATATAATTTGGAATGTTAACAATAAGTGTGATCGAAGTCACTACACTTAGCGTTTTGAGAGCCTTGATCGTCATTCGTTGTGTCATTGTGTTGCTAGAAGAACCCGGGTGACAATGTTGTCTCTTGTAGATTCTCACAACGATAACTAAATAAATAAGAACGGTACAAATACAAAGAAATGACATTGGTATTACTAAAGCTATCTTGATACTTGAGTCACTTGTATTACATACCGATAAACTGTTTTGAAACAGATTCCCGATGAAGGATTTATATATTTCGTCTAAAGGTTGAAATATTTCAATCATCGTTTGAAGAGCAGAGCCAAGATGACATACAAAGCATCCAATAACAACTCCTTTGTTTGAAATTATATATTTAATAGTAGTTATTTTTACTAAAAATGTTGCATTGAGACGTCTCCAAGCAAATTAGAAAACATTGGAATAGTGAAAATATATATGTCCCTGCTGTTAAGTTTGTAACACTGTGACACGCGCATACTTATATGCTATATCGAGTCCAGTATCAAATTCTGTCACTATAATATAAGTGATAAATTCAACAAGACAAATGTATAACTAATTTTTCGAATCTCGACACTTTTAACAACATTAGCGAAATGTAATTTAAAAGCAGAACGAAAGACGATACTACTATAGATAGAATTCTTGATAATTGCATGTTTATTTTTCTTCGAAACAGAGTTGCACGTTTAATATCAGTGTCATCTTTTGATTTTGAAATAAAATCGGTCCTCACACAGCGTGTAATTGTTTTATATCGTTTCTTGAAGCATTCTCATTCGCTCCTTTATACCATACATGTTACTATATGATTATTGACGCCTTTTAGATAATAGTGTCTCGAATAACGTATTATTATTTACTTGCAGATGATATTGATTGATCAATGATTCTGGTAGATACTTATTAAACATTTTTCTTATTGTTTATTTATTCTTTGGAAGAAATATCAGTAGTTATTACTGTACAGTTCATAGACATGATAGATTTAACTCAAATTCTTATATTTGATTTATAACATACTGAAAGATATATCCAAATTACATTAAGCCTGAAATAAACAGTTAACAAAGTATGTAATCGATAATATAAATGTGAATGTCGAGTGTTCCTTAGTCCAAACGCAATCTTATTTACTTTAGAGCTGACATCCGAGGATTGCCGACGGACACATAACTCGATATAAACATAACAATAAATATAAAAATACTAGTCCACAACAGAAACTATACAAGGCAATGTATTTTCCATAGATAATGAAATTGGATACACTGTAACACGTTAAATAATTGCCCAACTGTTCTGATATTTACAGTAAGTTATATAGTATCAAAACAATTGATTGACGGCAAATATGTGATTATATTTTTGGCCCTTTTTTTCAAAAATCGTATTTTCACCCAAAATCAAAAATATTAAAACTTTAATCATAAACATTGACTGCTTACATTTTGATTGCCTTTGCCGATATTTGAATACTTCATTTTCATTTTCGTAATTAAATGCCGTGTTTTGTCATTATTTTCCTCAAAGTAAATTTGTCCCCTGTGTTCAATAACATGGTAATTTCTCATTTTCAAATCTATTCAGATTCTTTTAATCATATGCAATTGCTTTGCGAATGAATGTTTTTCACTGAATAATTTAACAGTTTTTCCTATTTATAATGTTTTATGATGAATTGAAGTTCAAACATGTGTATCGTTACTTTTGTTGACTAATACAGATAGTGACCTCGTGTAATTTGATTTGTCTTGGTCTGTTTGTTTTCGTGTTGTAGGTTAAATAAAATATACCGTTTTACCTGTATAAGAATGATATTTTGAGGATCGAATTAGTCAACGAAATTGTTCACCTACGTTTCACTTTCAATGTTGACATTCTTTTCCTTTTCACGACTAATGCATGTGTAACCCTATCTAATGATTTAAATTGAAGCTCACATTAATACGGATTCAATGAAGTTGAATTATTCAATTACAAGTGAACAATTCATCAGCGATGTTGTTTTCCTTATTTTGACAAAATTGAACCAACTTGGCTGTTAAAGCGAACTATTATTTCATTACTTCACTTATAATATTGATCGAACCAAACAAAATAATATTCTTTTTGTTTCATATTTCGTAGCTAATGACCCTTTAAAGGAGACGCAACACGATTTTATAAGTATACTAGTATATAGATAATCAAGCCCGACCTCCCCGTAAATCGTCAGTTGAGATCACCTGGGCACGCCCAAGCTGATCTCAAAAATCTTACCATCACAATCATAGACCACAGCGAGGGTTGGTCAAGGGTCGACAGGCTTGCTCGGGAAAGGTTTTGGATAAGAAAGCTAAGGATAAATTCCCCAGATGGCATAAATGAAAAAAACATAGGAGTCACTCATGTTCCCTACCATCACTCATTTTCCTGCCATCACTTGGTTCCAGTAACTTCGGCTTCCGTACTGGATTTTTACAGTTTTGAGGAATTTTTGAATTATACTAGTTTCAATTACAGGGTTCTATTTATTTGGAAGGGATGTAAACATACGCAGTCACGTTCAATTATTTAACCTTAGTCAAAATTTATTATTATTTTTCTATTCAATATCAAACTGCTATTTATTTGGGATGTTTAAATACGCAGCCTCTGTTCTAATTACTCTACCGTTGTCAAATTTGAAATATTGTACCAGCTTAGATCGGTCAGTGCTGTTTATTGGGAATGTATTTCCACGCAGTTGTTGTAACCAGTTCGTATCGTACTATTTTATTTGAAGCATATCTTTGCAGTCTTTGTTGTGAATAGCTATATAACTTACGTCATAATTTAAAAAAAAAAAATAGAATTGTACAAGCGTTTAGACTATGATGTTCGGTTTTAACTGTTTTATTGTATAAATTTCAGGATTGTTATAGTTTAATCAAAGTAGATTCATATGATTCATTTTACATCATAATCATACTGATGAAGGATATCTGTTATCCGAAATATTTAACATCTGTTCATTTTATTTAATTTTTTTGGTGATTTTGTACCCTTTTAAACATAATTATATGATCCATCGCCCTGTTAGTTTACCGTTTGCTATTATTCAGTCATTTAATATAATCAATAACTATATATATATCTCATCAATAAAAATTAGTCTTAAAAAACATGTTTCGTACAAATTTGCCGGTCACAACCTAATCTATCGGCAGTTTTAAGTTTGAATAATTCAGCGCTTCTCAAAATATTTTCTTTTAAAATTATTTACAATTGTAACAGAGACTTGATCATGCTTACGTCATTTGTTACAATCTGGGAAATATTTCAAAATGTACAATGTACGATATCGATCAATTTTCTGTACATACACACGAAAGACGATATTGACAGCACTCTGTCCGATTACTGGTAAACTTAAAATAATAAACCTCATTAATTTGAGGGTTAAAAATAACTAACAAAAAGACACGTATTCTTCATGCAAATAGTCCAGCCAGGAAGATTTCCAATTCCATTTATTATTTGAATTTCCTTTGGTTTTTTCGTTTTCTTTTGACAGTATACTTTGGTTAAAGTGGGAAAAGAAAGACACACATGCTTGTATGTACTTTGATTTTAGGGTTCTGTTTTAGGACCGCTCTTATTCATAATTTCTATTAATGATATTGCTGAAAACGACTAGAGTAGCTGAGAGATGTGTCATCTGCAAATAATCTACATAAAGAGATCTTATAAGGAGAGACAAAATAATCAAAGACACTAGGTTATACTTTTGTATGCTTAAGTAGGTAAACCTGAAAATGAAAATCAATCATACAAATTTGAAAAATTCTTATATACCTTAATTATTATGTCGAAGTTAATCATATGGCGGAAATACTCACCAAAGACACTATAGGCTTATACGTTGGTCTATGATGAGTTCATTTGGTACGTAATTCGAATAACGTGAACAATGTACTAGTTCTGGGAATTCGTGAACACATCAATTGCGAATTTAATATATCAGTTTGTTTTAATAAACAATCAGATCAATGGTCATAGAGAAAAACATTAAAGATACTTAGCTGATGATGGGTAAGAACAATGCAGCAATTTTGTTATTGGTGTAGCAGCTACAGATTTTTCATTCACACATAATTGTTTAATACTATTTCAATTATTTCAGTTAGCAAAATAGTTTTGCTTATGTTAAAACACGTACATATGTACAAAATAAAGATCATTTTAATTGCTTCGTATATATCATGTATATGTAGTACAGCTTGATTTGACTTGTTGACTGACTGACAGAGTATACAATATGACAGTACTTTGATTTTCTATTCACTTGGGTATTTACATCCTGGGTTTTCTATTTCTTTATTCTGATTGGTTACTCTGTGAACTCCTTTGATATTGAGGCACTCTTTTCAAATTCTACACAGAGATATAGAACACTGACACTTTATTGTGATTTATAGATATTTATTCTTCTTATTCTGGAAACCATTCTTTATATTCAGGTCAGTTATATTCTTTACATTAGTATTTGATGCATGTATTTCTATATTTTATCTTGGTATAAAAGATATGAATGTGTTATGAAAACGTGTATGAAAGTTCACTTTGATTCCCATGAGTATGAAAGAGTTCATATTTTTACTTTAAGTTGGTATATGCAAGACAGAAAGAATATTAGTTATGATATTATTTTTCATATTTGGCTGTTATTAGATTTCAGCATAGAATATTGTCTTGCATTGGGTTTAACTATATTATTTACCAGTTTTGACATTAAGACTTATGAAGTCATATTTCTTTATATTCAGATTCCAGTATGTGAAGTATAAGAGTATACAGTAACTTTATAGAGGAGCACTGCTCAGCCCTTGTATTATATACACGGTAAGCTGTGTTCTGTGTTTACATGTTTATTTATTTACGTGTTGTCTATTTGTACTGATGTGTTTTAATTAATGTGTGTCTTGTCTGTGTTTGTAATGTGTTATTGTTTAGTTTACGAATATCTCCGAATAGAATAGTGTATTAGAACTGATTACTTTAGATAATGATCGTTGACACAAGGTGTTATTGATATCTGTAGAATTGCATGTTGAACAGTTACCGGAAATAGACTTTGGTATAGATGCTTATGATTTGTAGTAAAACATACTTAATTAAATATGGTATATTTCGAACTGAAGTTAACTACTTGGATAATTTATATTTTATTTTATTAATATGGAGATAATAATTAGAGTTATCGTTCTTTGAACGTATGTATTGTGTCTTATTGTGTGTTTTATATGTTACAGGGTGTTTATTTGAGATTACTATAATAAACCAATAGAACCTTACTCAGATGTTATTTACGCCCAACTTGATGAGTCTACAAATGGCGCCCAACGTGATTTTGGTAATGGTAATCGTTTGAGCTAGTGTACCCATACAGACCCCCTCGGTGGTGATACTTGCGCATGTGTGAATTGTGAAACCGGAACATCCTAGATATTGACATCAACAGAAAAACTGTGTGGTTTTTGTGAATGAAGATTAAATTTTCAAATATTTTAACCTGATACAGTGATTATAATGTAGCGAAGCTTATTTATATGGTGAGAATATACACTTGGGTAATGAATGAAGTATTGTCATAAAAATTATATGATTTATTTATGAAATATACGTATTGAAAAACTTAGAAAACAAATCCAGAAAATTTATTTTGGTTTTTGTTATTGAACATTGGGTATTGTGTCATTATATTTTGAATTTCTTGTGTTTATTCCATTTTGACATAGTCATCTTGCATAAACATTTGAATTTCTGAGATAAGCTAGCTAGCAGTAAACTATTTATGTGTTGATTCTTTGTTTATTTGTGTGTGTTTGTACTTAGTAAATTTTGTGTTGATATTGTACTTTAACTTCACTGGATGTACAGTTTACAATTATGTTGAAATGTACATACATCGCAGTTGATTATTGTGCACATTTACATTAAACCGGTTACATTTATAAGGTTTATTTACTTGATCAAGTGTGTGTATAGAATATTTGGTATAACATTTTTGTGAATTTGAAAGTAGGTCATTAGTATAACCTTGACCTTTATAGATACTTGGTATTAGGTACATGTGTACTTGTGTACTTTGTAAATATTAGATATAAGTGGGTATATCATAGCATTTGACATTGATTTGAGTTATGCTACACATTATTATTTGCGATTAGTGTAGTTAGGGTATACATTATTTTTTTTATGATTTGAATCTGCGTTTGTGTCCGAGAATGTTACTGTGAGTGTTTGAACCCTTATCTACTACTTCATATACTTATACCTGCTTGTGCCCGTTACACACTTTGGTATTTGACTTTACTATTTTATAGTGTTACTTCACACATCTAGACTTTGCTAGTTGGCATACTATTGACCCATCCTTGTACTTAGTTGTCATTTTAGTGATTTGAGACTAGTGTCATATTACGTGCTTGAGACTTATCGTACTGAGTTTGACATTTTACATTCGACTTAGACTAGTTTATTCGTTTTGATAGGTAAGATTACTTGAGTTACTATTTATGATGGTACTGTAGATATACGTAAACATTGACATTAGTTTGAGAATATTTTGATACTAGTATTTTGAGTATTTTAATATAGAATACAATAAATATTGCCCAATCATATATCTGAGTCGTCACGTTATTATAACATTGGAAAAATGGCCGATCTTGGTGAGAAATATAAGGATTTGTTAGAAACATTAGAAGCAATGCATGTCGAGCCTAAAGCGAATACTCCTGAGGAATTTGCTGCATGGATGCAGAGTTATTTACAACAGCAAGGTAAGCAAGCGGATATTAAACCGAATGTTACTGAACCTCAACCTAAAACATCAATACCTTACGTTCATCCACCTAGAGTAAACACTTTTCAGGAAATGATAAGACAGTAAAGGTGAAAACACAAGGTATGATTTATGGAGACATGATATCAGATGCCTATTGAATGAGAAAACACATTCCATTGAAGCTATTACTCAGGCCGTCAAGCGATCAGTCAAAGGTGAGGCAGGTGTGGTACTTATGCATTTAGGAGAACATGCATCAATATTTGACATATTACAAAAGTTCGATTGCATATTTGGAAACATCGATGAGAAAGAAACTATTATGTCCGAATTTTATAATGCCAAACAGAAAGAGGAGGAAGATGTTTCAACATGGAGTTGCCGACTTGAAGATATATTGAGTCAAGCATTACTAAATGGCAAAGTGAAAAAAACTGAATCTGACGAAATGCTTCATGATATGCTGTATAAAGGTTTAAGACCTGAATTAAAAGACAAAGCGCATTATGAAAAGGAGAAATATAAGACATTTGATGAATTTAGAGTGGTACTTCGAAAGATTGAACGAGAACATATAGTGGATAACCCATCATTGAAAACCAACACTAAAAACATATGTAAGAAATCAACAAAAACTGAAGATGAGGAAACAGAACCCGATTTGAAAGCGCTTATACAGCAGATAAACACTAGATTAGAAAAGATAGAGAAAGGTGCTCCGATATATACAGGTGCTCCGGAGAACTCGGATGCTCAAGGATTCTTAGGTGCTCAGGGATACTCTGATACTTCGGGATACACAGGTGCTCCGGGATTCAATAATCCATCGGGATATTCTGGTGCTAGAGGTAGGCAACCGTATAGAGGAGGATATAGAGGCAATAATAGAGGATATAGAGGTTATAATAGAGGATTTCAACCAAGGTACAACAATCAGAACTTTAATCCAAATACTAATTACAACAAGGAAACACCAATTATATGCAGGAGATGTAAGATGCCGAACCACATTGCAAGATTTTGCAGGGCAACACACGATAAAGATGGCAATCTGTTAAACTGGTATTAGCCTGTGATGCGAGGACGATTACAGACTTCACATCAAAGGCCAAACAACCGAAAAAAAACATAAATTTTACTTTGAAAATATTCTACCACCTGGACTTTTAGGTACACCAACAGAATCAGAGGTAAGTATAGAAGATATCAACGTTAAGGCCCTTTTGGATACAGGATCAACCGTTTCAACTATAAGTAGGTCTTTTCATCAAAATTATTTGAGCAACATACAACTTCAATCTTTAGATACTATACTCAAAATTGAATGTGCAGGAGGAACAATACTACCGTATGATGGTTTTACTGAAGTAAACATCAGTTTAAAAGATATTGGAGGACCACATCCATGTATTTTACTTGTAATACCGGATAGTCCGTATAACAACCAGGTACCGTTATTACTAGGAACAAATGTATTAACATCAATTATGGAAAATGTCGATACGAATATGGAGAAAGATTTTACAAACTTCTAAATTGACAACTCCGTGGTATTCATCATTCAGAAGTATATTACTTAGAGAAAAGGAAGCCGAAACAACCATCGTTTAGCTATTGTCAAATTTGCTGGAAATACCAACATTATTATACCACCAAACAGTAATGTTACTTTACCAGGCTACATAGATAAAGAAATTCCGTACTGCAATACATCAGCTATGATACATCCAACTAAAAATTCCGTTATACCGTTTGATTTAGATTTATCACCGTCACTCATTGAGTATAAATTTCATCAGAATCATGACATCTCAGTTGATATTAGCAATGTAACAACAAGAACAGTAAATATTCAACCACATGCTTTACTTTGCGAAATACAGCCTGTATCTATTGAGGACAATATTGGATCTGAAAACTTGGAATTTACTCCACCTCTTTTAGAACAAGTTAAGGTAAGCGCTGATAACTTAACAACTCAGGAACTTGAAAAAGGAAAACAACTTATCCGTGATTATTCAGATATATTTTCGAAAGGCGACTCAGATATGGGACATACTACAATTGTACAACATAAAATAGAACTAGAGGATGATAGACCGTTTAAGCAAAATACCGCCGAATACCGCCTTCAATGTTTGAAGAAGTCCGATCCCACTTACAGCAATTAATGCGAACAGGTATTATAAGGAAATCACATAGTCCTTTCTCATCAAATGTAGTTCTAGTAAGGAAGAAGGATAAGAGTCTAAGAATGTGTGTAGATTTTAGACAACTCAACAAGAAGTCTCGTCTTGATGCATATGCTATTCCCCGTATAGAGGAAATACTCGACTGTCTTGCAGGAAACAAGTATTTTTCTACCGTCGATATGAAATCAGGCTATCACCAAGTGGAGATATACGAACCGCATAAAGAGCGCACAGCTTTTACTGTAGGCCCAATAGGATTTTCCGAATTTTGTAGAATGCCGTTTGGATTATCTAACTCGCCTGCAACTTATCAGCGTCTAATGCAAGATTGTTTAGAGACTTACACTTGAAAATATGTTGCATATTTATAGATGACATCATTATATTTTCTAGGACATTTGAAGAACATATGGAGAGATTGAAACTTGTTTTTGACAGAATTAGGATGCTTGTTTGAAAATGGCACCAGCTAAATGTACCTTCTTCAAACCAAAGGTAAAGTATGTAGGTCATATAGTCTCAGAGGAAGGAGTTGAAACTGACCCCGATAAAATAGAAAAAATTAAGAATTGGCCAACACCGAAAACTCCAGAGGAAATTAGGCAATTTATTGGTTTTGCAGGATACTACCGCAGATTTATTAGAAGCTTCAGTCAAATTTCTAAACCGTTAACCGAATTAATGCCGACACTAGCTAAAAAGACCAAAAAGAAAACTCATACTCAAAAATCATGGACTTGGGGAGAAAAACAGGAAAATGCATTTGTAAAATTAAAAGAACTTCTATCAACAGCACCAATTTTAGGATATGCAGATTATACAAAACCTTTTGAATTACACACTGATGCTAGTGGATCAGGGTTAGGTGCTGTATTATATCAACATCAAGAAGGACATGACAGAGTAATAGCATATGCAAGCCGTGGACTATCGAAATCAGAAAAGAACTATCCGGCACACAAATTAGAATTTCACAGTTATCTTTATGGACATGCATTCAAAGTATTAACCGATAATAATCCGCTCACCTATGCGTTAACAACTGCCAACTTAGATGCCACAGGACATAGGTGGTTAGCTGCTCTTTCAGTATACGACTTTGATATTACATACCGTCCTGGCAAAAACAACTCCGATGCAGATGGTTTATCAAGGATACCAACCAACAAAGAGACAAATATACCAATGGAATCTATTAAAGCTATTTGTGGAATGATTTCAACACCATTAGTGGAAACTCTATCAATATCACCAGAAGTAGTTGATGAAACAACAATAGATACTCAACATCAAGTTTACAACGACATAGATTGGGTAAGTATACAACATCAGGATAAAGAACTTCAACCATGGATTGAATGTGTTAAGATAGGAAAGAAACCAAAGAAGGAGAAATCATACACAGTCCGTTAATCAGACAGTTTGAACATCTGAAACTGATCGACAACATCTTATACCGAGAAGTAACAGATAGGAATGGTAAGATACTAAATCAGCTTGTACTACCATCAGATTATGTTAAAACAGTATTAGAGGCTCTACATAATGAAATGGGACACCCTGGACGTGATAGAACTACATCATTATTGCGTGATAGATTTTATTGGCCAGGTATGTCGAAAGATATTGACAATTGGATTGAGAACTGCGATCGGTGTATAAAAGGAAAAACAACCATCAAGAGCACCACTGGTAAGTATTACAACTTCACAACCTTTGGAATTGGTATGCATAGATTTTTTAACTTTGGAACAATCAAGAGGAGGACATCAGCATATGTTAGTAGTGACAGATCATTTCACTAGGTACGCTCAAGCCTATCCGACAAGGAATCAGACCGCTAAAACTACAGCAGAAGTTTTATTTCACCAGTTTATTGTCCATTATGGAATACCGAAACGCATACATTCAGATCAAGGAGCAAATTTTGAAGGGAATTTAATACAGGAACTTTGTAAACTTTTGGGAACTAAAAAATCTAGAACAACACCGTATCACGCAATGGGAAATGGAATGACAGAAAGATTTAACCGTACTTTACTCTCAATGTTAGGAACTTTGGAACCGAATCAAAACTTAATTGAAATTACATGTAGGATCACTTGTTCATGCGTATAACTGTATAAAACACGAATCAACCAATCAATCACCATACTTTTAATGTTTGGAAGAGAACCGCAATTACCTATAGATTTAGCTTTTGGATTAGTTACAGAAAACAACGCAAACCGCAAACAAAATATGTTCAGGAGTTAAGAGAAAGATTAGTTAAGGCGTATGAATTAGCAGCTGCACACTCAAGGAAAGCTCAGGCGAAACAAAAGGAAGGTTATGATCTCAGAGCAAGAGGTGCAGCGATTGAAAAGGAGATAAGGTTTTAGTTAGGAAAGTTGCATTCGACGGAAAACATAAAATTGCTGATAAGTGGGAGGATGAACCGTATATAATTTTATCGCAACCAAATTTAGAAATACCTGTTTTCAATGTTAAAAAGGAAAATGGAGAAGGAAGATTAAGAACACTCCATAGAAATCTTCTTTTACCTATTGGCCATATTTCAGACAAAACTGTTAAAACTCCACCGAAACCGAAACCTAGATTAAAACCGATGAAATCACCACCGAAACCGAAATCAGTTCTAGTTACAGACACTTCAGACTTAGCTAGTGAATCTTCATCAGAGGATGAATATTATTTTGTACCTGTTATGACAACAGATAGTGCTCCAACAAGTACTGAGGATACTGTTGCATTACAGGAAGTGGAAATTGAACAGGATAGAACAGAAGCAGTTGGGGACGCCCAATCTGATATTCAGGAAATCAGAGATGATTCTGAATTAGGAAGCGCTTCTGGAATTGATGAATCTAGTCATGAATTATTGAACGCAGATGAAACCGTTCAATCTGATAATGATAGTGATACATTAGATGATTTGGTTCTTACTCCGATACCTCCACCTAGAAGGTCGCGTCGTGATAGGAGAGAACCAAAGTGGCTAAGGTCTGGAGATTTTGTTGTAAAAAGTGCAGTGATTTGTGATTGGAAAGCAAAAGCAGAATTTATGGCTTCTGCAATTAAGGATGGAACTCTATCTGGATTAGAAAAAGAAGCTGGGAAAGCTTTAATAGACATTATTTTGAAATCATCTTAGAAATTCAGTGAGATTATTCCATTCAGTGATTGAGATCTGTGTTTTATCTTTTATATGTTTGATAGTTAATTTCATGAACTGTTAGTAAGAAGTACTGAGAGTCAGAACTTCACATGTGTATTATATATTGTATTTTGTTAAAACTTGACTGCAATGACGGGGACGTCATTTCCCAATGCAGGGGAGTTTGTAGTACAGCTTGATTTGACTTGTTGACTGACTCTGACAGAGTATACAGTATGACAGTACTTTGATTTTCTATTCACTTGGGTATTTACATCCTGGGTTTTCTATTTCTTTATTCTGATTGGTTACTCTGTGAACTCCTTTGATATTGAGGCACTCTTTTCAAATTCTACACAGAGATATAGAACACTGACACTTTATTGTGATTTATAGATATTTATTCTTCTTATTCTGGAAACCATTCTTTATATTCAGGTCAGTTATATTCTTTACATTAGTATTTGATGCATGTATTTCTATATTTTTATCTTGGTATAAAAGATATGAATGTGTTATGAAAACGTGTATGAAAGTTCACTTTGATTCCCATGAGTATGAAAGAGTTCATATTTTTACTTTAAGTTGGTATATGCAAGACAGAAAGAATATTAGTTATGATATTATTTTTCATATTTGGCTGTTATTAGATTTCAGCATAGAATATTGTCTTGCATTGGGTTTAACTATATTATTTACCAGTTTTGACATTAAGACTTATGAAGTCATATTTCTTTATATTCAGATTCCAGTATGTGAAGTATAAGAGTATACAGTAACTTTATAGAGGAGCACTGCTCAGCCCTTGTATTATATACACGGTAAGCTGTGTTCTGTGTTTACATGTTTACTTATTTACGTGTTGTCTATGTGTACTGATGTGTTTTAATTAATGTGTGTCTTGTCTGTGTTTGTAATGTGTTATTGTTTAGTTTACGAATATCTCCGAATAGAATAGTGTATTAGAACTGATTACTTTAGATAATGATCGTTGACACAAGGTGTTATTGATATCTGTAGAATTGCATGTTGAACAGTTACCGGAAATAGACTTTGGTATAGATGCTTATGATTTGTAGTAAAACATACTTAATTAAATATGGTATATTTCGAACTGAAGTTAACTACTTGGATAATTTATATTTTATTTTATTAATATGGAGATAATAATTAGAGTTATCGTTCTTTGAACGTATGTATTGTGTCTTATTGTGTGTTTTATATGTTACAGGGTGTTTATTTGAGATTACTATAATAAACCAATAGAACCTTACTCAGATGTTATTTACGCCCAACTTGATGAGTCTACATATACACAATAAGACGAAAAGAAAATAACAATCAAAGATAAAAAAAAACAATTACATGTAAGTGCTAAAGCGCTGTTCAATAGTCGTAAATCGACAGAGCGAAAACGCATCCGTGTCACAAACTACAACTGAGGGAAAAATGTAATTTACAGATCAAAGTACGGCCTTCAACACTGAGTATAGCTCTCACCGAACAGCAAGCTATAAAGGACCACAGCATGACAAGTATAATCCAATTCAAACGGGAAAACAAACGGTCTAATCTGTAAAAAAACGAGAAACGAGAAACACTTATGAACCATACCAACAAACGACAACCACTGAACATCAGGTTCCTGACCTTGGACAGATGCATAACATGCAGCGGGTTTGAACGTTTTAACAAGCGTCAACCATCACCCTAACAGCAGTGTAAAATTTAACACGAAAAAACATACTATAAAATAACAATTTAAACAGCTTTACTGGATCAAAACGACTTTTAAATAAAAACATGCTGACTATGCGGTATGTGCTTTGCTCATTGTTGAAGACCGTATGGTGACCTGCAGTTAATTTTTGTGTCATTTGGTCTCTTGTGGAGAGTTATTTCATTGGCTATCATACCACATCTTCTTTTTTATATTTACACTGAACGAATGAATTTGATCTTAGACACAATACAGATACAACACTAATGTAAAAATGTAGTAACAGTATCAAAAAGACAATTCATATCTTGGACAAAATGGCGTTGAATAAAACAACGTATTCAGATAAATTTGAGTATAATAATTTTGTTGTTAGGGGTAGACAGTAGTATACCGGTGTTCAAAAGTCATAATTCGATAGAGCAATCAAATACGGGTTACAAACCAAAGCCGATGGAAACACATCAACTATAAGAGGAAAACAAAGGAACAGCAGGAACACCGAAGTTCAACAAAAACAAGCACCAAGTGAAAACATATAGAAACGAAGTATATGATAATAACTGCCATATTCCTGACTAGGTACAGGATATTTTAAGAAAAAAATGGTGGGTTGAACCTGGTTTAAAGACATGTCAAACCTCCCGTGTTATGAAAATGTTAAAAGATATATCGCTTAAACACAACACGACAGAATACAGCACAAACACATGCAAGAACATTCATTACCGATAAGTAATATAATAGTCTACACAACATGCACACGTAGAACAACAACGAACATACTCCATAAACAAAAACAAAAAAACACCACAGGATATCGAAACCATTAACGCGCTTACGTAAGTAACAAGCAATCTCGATCTTAACACAATTATTTTATAATATTAGTCCAAAACATTTCCTGACAATGATGGCACGGAAAGGCAATTTTATAAATATTTGGACTACAAACGATAAGACATAACAGATTATCAAACCGAACACATAAGAGAAACATCAAAATTAATCCATGAATCCATGAAAATATTTACCGGACTAATTCATTCTTGACATTTTTTACCTTTTATGTCTATTTGTTTTGTTCACAAATTGATGTGATAATGGAATTTAATGCGACTGTCATACAAGTGAAAGGTTGTTTAGCTGGCTATAAAACCAGGTTTAATCCACCATTTTCTCAATAAGAAAATGCATATACCAAGTGAGGAATATGACAGTTGTTATCCATTCGTTTGAGCTTTTGATTTTGCCATTTGATTAGGGACTTTCCGTTATCAATTTTCCTCGGAGTTCAATACTTTTGTGAATTCCATTTTTTTTTTTTTTTTTTGACACAAACACTATCATATTGGATATTCACCTTGCGAAATTCTGTATTTATTCAACTCTTGATAAGGTTGTCGATATAAGTCCTAAATTAAGGTACATGTATAACGAATCAAATAAATGCTGATGAACATACAGATAAATACATTGTAATATTCTATTTCTTAAACAATTGATTGCTCTTGTCCAGTTGCAAATGCATGTTTTATGAATATTACCCACTTATTCTTCTTTCAATACATATACATATGTAATAATTTCCTATTGGCACTTTCCTGTATTTTAACAGCCTCACTTGACCAGGGAAAAAATCAAATGAGTTTAAACTTACAATAATTTGACATACATATATTTAAATAATCAATACAATTGATTTTACCTGATAAGCATCACTGTAATACATTTATCATTATCGTATATCCGGTTCACTGACTAACATCATACATGTTTTGATTTAAACTTGAAAACTATATATTTGATTGAGAAAAATGATAGTGATAGTTAGAATTGGAAATTATTGAATAAATGTGATTGAAAAAATTGAAATTATTCTGTAACTTACGTATGGATTATAAAAGGATAAAGCACATGTGGTGAGTACTAATGTATTAAGAAGCATGATGTATGTAATTTACTAATATACATATTAAAATATGCACAGACATAGATTCAAATATCGATTACAATACAAATATTTCTTTCTGTAAAATAACATATTGTTCACTACGTTCTTCCTAAGATATAATAAGATTATTATATATGGAATCGAGCACACCTAGGTATATTCCTATATTTTTCGATAAAGAGTTCAATGTTTGATCTGCATATATACTTTATATCCGAGCGTAGCAAGAGTAGTGTTAATTCGTTTTTCATATGCAATTTCAACAAAGCATGTATAGACTGCATATTCAGTTTAATTTTGTCGAATTTGCATTTATTACGTATTTTCCAAATAGCCCATTTAAAATAAAGTATTATTGCGTTAACAATTGTATTATTCGGATTATCTAAACAGATTCCTAATAGAATATCTTTTTCAACGAGTGCCTCGTTATTTATTAAGTTACAAAGTTGTAAATTTCTGACAACTGTTTCTATCAATGGTTTAACATTGTTACATTGATAAAATAAATGCTCAAGAGTTTCAATATTATTATTTTCATCACATAAGTGACATTTTCCATTAGACATATGCATTATTTGCAGTCTGTTTTCGGTATATATAATCCTGTGTATACATTTCCATTGAAATTCTTTAACTTTTCTATTAATATCCATTTTACTGAGATTAAGCCAAATTTTTTCCCAATTTATATACTCACTATACAAATTTTCCCATTTTGTTTGACACTTAGGGGTCTCAGTTATGTTTAAGTTTAACTGAAGATATTTTAATGTCAAATCTTTGATTTTAATGATTTTATTATCTGGATTTAGAAATTCAAAGTTTTCAGAAATTTTAATTTTGTGGCTTTTAAAGTGCGTTGAACATCGTTATTTTTAAAATCTGTATGAATGTTTGTGGTATGGAACTTTTAATTCGTGAATATTCCGAAATACAATTATTACGTTTATCTATAAGTTGTTGATATATTTCATTGCACGATTTAAAATCGTTAGTATTATCGTCCCATATATCGCCAATAGTTTTTATTTGACTTTTTGAAAAAGAAGAATAAAATAAAGATTTGCTCTGAAATAAAATATTTGAGTTTCCAAATAATGGCTGTTTCTTTATACCCTGTGTGGTCCTTGTCAATTTTGATCACGACTGTAAAGCGCTTTTGTAATAATGTGGTAGGTTTTTGATCTCAAGACCTGAAAGGTCTGAACATCTACACAGAAAAGTTTATCTGCAAATTTCTTATCATATTTTTTAACCAAAATTTACCTAGTGCATTCCAACTAGATAATGGCTTGTGTATTATCGAATATAACGATTTAATATATTTACTTTCTATCCAACTATCCAAATTTACCATCCCCATGCCCCCCTTTTTACCGTCTAAACAACAAACCTTCCGGTCTACTTGATTCACTTTACCATCCCAAATAAAATTCCATATTATCTTATTCAAATCTTTTTTGTATTTTTCAGGTATACCTCTTATTTCTAACTCATAACCACACACTGAAATAATTAAATTTTTAACAATAAGGACTTTTCCAGAGTATGTCAATTTTCTACTTTTCCAGACGTGCACACAATTTTGTACTTTTTCTAATATTGATTTCCAAATTTTGTCATTATCAATGTTATACCCATGGTGAATACCTAGTGTTTTTATGTTATCTGTTGTCCAGCTTATCTTTTTAAAAGTAGGCCGTCTGCGTTTATTTGCGCCAATATTTATTCCCTTAGTCTTTTCGTAATTAATTTTAGAACCCGAGGCCTTTTCATATAACAGAAATTTCATTTTTATTAAATAATTGCGTGTCGTCTGCAAACATATTCAATTTGGTTTCTATTAGCTCCCCATTCTCTTCCCCAGGCAATATAATGCCTTTAATGTCTTTTTCAGCCCTTATTGCACAGGCCAGGGGCTCTGCCTGTAATATATATAAAAAAAGGGGCTATAGGACACCCCTGCCTGGCTGATCTAGAAATTGGAAAATATTTAGAGATGTAGCCATTTGTTTTAATACACGTTTTTGCACGTTTTAATAGCATTTGAACCCAACCACGAAAATTGTCCCCAAAATTGAATTCCTTCATAACGAAGTCAAGCCATCCCCATTCCATCCTATCAAAGGCCTTTTGTTGGTCTAAAAAGACAATTATACCCTCTTCATCTTCACCGTCAATATATTCTATGATATCCTGTATCACTCTATTTGCTTCCGTTATATGTCTTCCTTTACAAACCCTTTTGGTCGGGATGAATAAGCTTTGGAAGGACTATTTTAATCTTTCTGCTAGTATTTTGCTATTATTTTATAATCGCAATTCAGTAGTGTAAGAGGGCGCCAGTTTCGTATATTTTCTCGTTCCCGCCCTTAAATAGTAATGTTAAAACTCCTTTATATTGTGAGTCCGACAATGTTTTTTATTAAATATTTCTTGCAATAACGTACAAAATTCTTCTTGTATGCTATTCCAAAATATTATATAAAATTCAGATATGATCCCGTCCTCCCTGGGGATTTATTTGTTTTATAATTTTAGAACTTTCATTATTTCCTCCGCTGTAATATCACGGTCTAGTAATTGTTTGTCGTCGTCATTTAGTTTGTTTTCGATGTGGCTTGTTAAATATTGAGCACTTTCCAAATGCCATCCTCAGAGCTAAATAAATTTGAATAAAATTTAACTTGTTCATTTAGTATTTCGTCTATATTGTATTTATAATGCCCATTTTCTGTTTTTATTCGACTCCATAATTTATTTTTCCTGTTTTGCTTTTCGAGATTGAAAAGTAGCTTGACGATTTTTCCCTTCTTCCGCCCATTTTACACGCGCCCTTATTTTTGACGCCTCTGATTTGTTTTCATAGTAGTTTTTAATTAGAGATTCTATTTCTGATATCTTATTTTCAACCTCACCAGACTTGAAACTATTTAATTTGAGTTTTTCTAACTTCTGCTCAAGGTTAATAATATAACTTTTTGAGAATTTTGTTTAATGTTTTACTTACTTCCATTGTTAACTTTTTTATTTGTGATTTTGTGACATCCCACCAATCTTGAATTTTTTCGAACCTATTTTTTTCATTTTTCCAGGTTTCCCACCAAATTTCAAATGCATTCTTAAATTCTTCACTTTTTATTGTATTTATATTCATTATCCATATACCCGGCCTCTTTGTATTTCATCAAGTTTTAATTTGAACGACACAAGATCATGATCACTAAAAGGACAATGCGAGATACCAACATTGTAAACTTTATTTGAAAGACTTTTATCACAAAAGATATAGTCGATTCTAGACTTAGAATTTCCTCTCTGAAACGTGTATCGTTTGTCCTTTGGATATCTGTCTCTCCATATATCTGTTAGATCATATCGTGACAATAAAAAGTAATTCCTTTGTACCAATATCATCACGAGAATGAGAAGGATTTCTATCAATTGTTTTGTCAAGAGTACAGTTAAAATCACCTACCAAAATATTGTAATGATCTACACTATCGTCTGTAAAATTACCAAAAAAATTATGAAATGATTCAAACAGCCGTTTCCTCTCGATGCCACTATTGTTGGCATATATGTTTGAAATATGATAAATCGCACTTTCCGTTTTGATGCTACATTTTATTATTCGACCGTTTTGCGAGCTAGCATTATCAAACACAACTTCGCCGGGACAATTTTTTGTTTGTAAAATAGAGACACCTCGAGAATCACTGGTTCCGCAATTCCAAACACTTTTATTGCCCCATTTATTTTCCATTCATTTTGCCATTGCATTATATCATTTACTGTGCAATGTGTTTTTGTAGACAAATTAAATCATATCTTTTGTTAGCTAACCAATTGAAAACTAAATTACGTTTCTTTTATCACGTAAGCCGTTTACATTCAAAGTTATGATTTGGATCGACATTTTTTTAAAGTACATGATTTGATTTACATTTTGACATCGCTATGCCTCGTTGATTTATTTGAAAATTCACGATCAACGCCACCGTGTTATGTTTACTTTCAATTTTACGAGTCATTGACCAATTATAACAATACACTATTAGTGAACACATTTCAAATTGTCTATATAAAATATAACAGTACAGATACATCGATTCAGTTTGAAGTACAATAGATTGAAAAATAATCTATAATAATAATTCAAAAACTGCAATTCAGTAAAATAAAACCTATGTACAAATAACATTTTCGGATTGATTTGTTTTTATAGTTTTACATAACAAATCACAAATAAGATAGTAATTTCGGTTTGTGTATTATCACTCATATTCATCTGAGGAACCTGGTTTACTTTGTTTACTGTCTTTCTCTGCAGACATTGGCGTCAGCGATATGTCACTAAGTTTGCGCTTGGTGTCACCAGGACGAGGAGTGTGTTGGATTTGTGACAGCTTAGGGTGAAGAAATTCACGTAGTTTGACTCGTATTGTTTGAGCCCCTTCAATTGTGATATGAACTCCACTAGTGTCTGTTTTTTCATAAAGCGACTTAACCACGCTACCATTTTTTGTGAATATGTGTTCCACGTCAATATAGGTCAGCACTTCATCTTTGAGACATAATTTTTCCAAGAATTTATTCACATTTGTAGCTGTTTCATTTACTGTGTGAATATGGTTACTGTTCCCTTTTCTCGGAATAATACCACACACACCAATATCCGCATTCGGAAATGATTGTTTGACTTTTGACAATAGCTTGTGTTGCAAAAACATTCACCTGATCACTGTCGTGTTTGTTTTACTCAAGTCATTAGCACCTAAGCTTAAGATGACCTTACCTACATTTGAACCATTGCTTTTCACACGATGGTTTTCAAAGGCCGCACCAAGACACTGATCAATTTTTTCTAGGGTGGCACCATTTATAGAGGCATTGATTAGATTGTCTTCAAATCAACCAACTCTCAAACAATTTGAAGCTCCTAACATTACGTTTGTCCCTTTTGACTTGGTGTGGTATGTATCAGGTGTTTGTAGATGGTTCGTTGCCACTTGTAAGGGGTCGATGGACTGACTTTCATTTTTTGTCGTTTTCATGAGCTTTTCTACCTTTGAGAATTTCACTAGCATAATTACCATAAGACTTAATCATAGCATGGTGTTTAAAATCAGCGCAGTCATTACAGAAGGAACATTTTGATTCGTTTTGACAGTCTCGTGCAAAATGCCCTACTTCTGAACAGTTATAGCAGCGTTTACTATGATCTGGTTTGTCTTTGCAAGCATAGGAAGGGTGGTTTTTTTGTTTACAATGTATACATTCTGTGCGGCCATGTCAGCAAACATTCGGATATAATATCTCCCAAATGATGTTCTGTTTGGTATTGTCGGAGCACAATTAATGATTTGAATGTATCTTGAACCATTTTCAATATTTGTTCCACGTATATATCCCCGCTTTATTGAACCCGGGACGACATTGCCATACTGAATCATTTGTGTAGCCACATAGCAGTCATTTAGTTCATAAGGAAGGTCTTTGATTGTTATGTTTGTTATTGTGTTTTCTACATCAGTAAATTTAACGCTTCTGTTTTTATTGTTAAGTCACACTGTACTAACCTTTCTTTGGCATCCCGGTCGCTTAAAGTAACAACACAGCTTTTTCAGTCAATTGGATGGATTTAACACTCTAATTTTATTTGTTTTTCAAGTTCCTTTATTATTTCATCGTGTGTTATCCCTTAAAACCACGAGTATAGAAATGAACCGATAGTGGTCTTTGTATATTGGCCATTTTGAAACACTGGTGAGTTGAATTCAGATGTCGCACAGAAAAATGTCAATAGAATCTTACTATCTCCTGACAAAAAAGTCTATAAATACAGGAAACACATAGCAAAATCCTCTATGCATACGAAAATCCAAAAAAAAAATTGACTCCAAGACTGTTTTACAACAGAAAATCGAAAATTTATCGGAGCTCAAAATTACACTCACTCTGCAAGTAAGGGAGACAACCAAAAAATTGGCACTTTCTTAAAAATAGTGTTGACCCATAAAACTAGTTTTTTATGAAGATGAAAACTTTATGAAACGGCTGATACTGTTTTTTGTTGTTATTTTATTATTCATTTATTATTTGGATCCTAGGCAACAAGTCTCACGTGATGAGCACTGATTTGAAATCTTATGTGTTCTCATCTGTACCCCGGGTACCACCCTGTACATGAGATTTGTTTTCTTGTGCGGATATTAATAGTCACAGTCACTTTGCATTTAAAAACATTTTTTTTTTTAGGATTATAAGATAGCCACGTTCTGTGCATATCTATTAGGTCACGGTCGATTTCATATTTCCGACATAAATTTTATGTTCCACTGTTAATTCGCACTCGTCCCGAATATGCATTAGATGTATCTACGACTGGCCCTAAAACAAACAATAATCAATAAATCAATCATAATCTATCAATATTCCATAATGAGTCTACTTATTTCGGGAATATAATTTCAAGTAAATGGTAATTGAGTTGAGTCTGAAAAGAAGTAAGTAAGGTTACTGATTCGTTATCAAATACAGTCGAACATTGTGTCGAATTCAAAGGGGTCGGACTTAAGTATTCGACTTATACAATTTTCGACACAAGGTCGAGAGTGTCGTTATCAATTCGAAATGCATGAAACACGGTATGAGATTTGTGGAAAGTAGATACCATTGCACGACGAGAAACGGAAGTGTCGCAAGGAGGACAATACATCAACTTGTTAATTATGTACGAATAGCCAGTGTTTCTTTACAGAAAGAACCAGGATATATTTCGGGACAACGATGTATTTGACTTTCGTCAAACTTTCTTAATCGAATTATATCTAGGGTCCTCGTCCCTTGGTTTATAAGGTGTATAAAACAACACTTTCTATACTACTGTTTTCAATCGTGTATTTTTTTTTTTTAATTTTCAGTATCTTATAATAGGCCAGGTTGAAAATTACTTTTATTTTGCTTAGATTGCTATTTAAGACTCATTTTAAATATTCATAACATGTTTATGTTTGTAATGAGAAAAGGGGGAATAAAAACTGTTGGAATATGCACAAAACACTGTTTTCATGTTGAATTTTATTCTTTAATACAAGTAATGGTTTGTAATAGAGAATCACAGTTTGTTTCATTAATGACTTATATTCGAACACATCATTATTAGCTAAAATAAATATGACTGAAGTGTTGTCTATCTTAAAGTTTATTTAAGTTGTATCATTTCATTCTTCTAAGACGATTCAACATCCAATATTTATCCAATAAAGACACACAAAATCCGTTGATATATATAAATGCTTAAATATTAGCGTGTTCTCTCTCTCCCGAAATATCATTTAAAGGCACAAATAAATATCCTTGCAATCCCATTTCAAGAAAGACGTGTGTCGCCAATGACTTAAAACCTATATATCTGAATGAACTTCCGCTCCATTATATCCGAAGAATTGACACTAAGTTTGACATTCTCTATAACTAATAGCTTTCAAGATAATAGGGAAAGATTTAAAAATAAAAGTGGTAACAATTGTCATTTTAAGGACACTAGCTAACTCATATGATAAGATAAGATAAATAATAGTTTATTAAAGTGTCACATATTGATCTACATTAAAATACATAACAACATCATAAAAAAGGATCAATACCCAGCCTATAAAGACTTACGAGACACTGTATATACAAATAAAAGCTATAACAGTTATACTGAAGGAAAATGTTTTTTTTTTTTTTTATATATAAAAGGCATAGTCATGCATTACATGATTTAAAACTCATTAAATATGTACATACAATTATAAAATATCTATTCATGAATGCTTCAAAATAATAATTTAGAACTTATAATTACTAATAAAAATCAACAGTCAATACAAAAGAAGTGTAAATACAGTTTAGTTCGCTTAAAAACGCCACTAGGGTGAAGGTTACTTAAAATTCAGTAAAAATACAGCAAAAAAAAGAAAAGTATAAAATCAGTAATAATTCAGTAAAAGTTCAGTAAAATTCAATTAGAGTTCAGTAAAAATTTTAGTAAAATTTCAGTAATAATTTAACGTTTAATTCAAAAGAAATTCGTTAAGTAAAGATTTACAAAGTAAAAATACAAAAAAGGAAATTTAAATCAATACAATAAATTTAAACAATATTATATAAATTTTTTACGTCTCATAAAACATTTATGGAGTGTATTAGCCAAAAGTGGTTGGATTTCATCACATTTCATTAAAGATGTAAACTTTTGTGCAGTTGTTAATATTTCAAAATTGCCAATCAACTGTTTAGCATTTTGGAATAGTTCAAATCTAATGTCAGAATAGAGCGGACAGTTCATCATGAAGTGTATTTCATTTTCTACGGTTGAATGGTCACATAGTTTACATAATCGTTCATTCAAGGGTATCTGCGGTCTGGAATATCGTCCCGTTTCAATGGCCAATGGCAACGCTCCACTTCTAAATAGTGTCATTGTTCGTCTTACGGAACGTGGGATGTTACGCTGTATGTATTGTTCAGTTTTCACATTTTCTTTGTATAAGCGATAAGTTCGTAGTTTATTTCCGTTTGGCTGATTTCTGTCATTATAAAGTTCTGATAAAAATTCATCATTATCTAGAATTGTCAGTTTGTCTTTAATTAGTTGTACTGCTGTTTTAATGATATTTGAGTGTTATTGACTAAATCTGCACATTCAATAGAGTTTATAAAACCGGTCACTTGCTTGTGCCATCCTTTCCGACGTCTTGAGGCCCAGTCCGACACCGTTGAAATAAGTCTGTCATCGTCTGTGCGTTTCAGCCTACATAATAGACGAATGCATGACAGTTTTTGTTTATTGAAACACGTAATCAGTCCCAAATCGCCACGTACTGCGGAGTTTGATGTTCGTTTTCCTACAGCTAGAAATAATTTGCAGGCTTTGTTTTGAACACTGTTAATCACACCATATTGTTTTGTTCCCCATATACCACTTCCATAGAATAGGATAGGTTCAACTGTTGATTCGTACAGCTTGAAGAAAACACGATGAGTCATACCTCCACTACTTATAAACTTTCCGTATAGGGCGCCTAGTGCACGACTAGCTGACTTGGCCAATTCTCCAACAGCTTTTTGCATGTTCAAATGTTCATCCAGCCAAAGGCCTAGGTACTTATAGGAATCAGCATATCCGATGTTGGTATTAGAGCATGTAAATAAATAGTTACTACGGCTAACTGATGGGTTTCTAAAATGGACAACTTGCGTTTTGTCTGCATTAATATGAAGTTTCCATTCATTACACCAAGATGTTACCACGTCCAACATTCGTTGTAGTTTCGATTCGTCAGGTGCAATAAGCGCAATGTCATCTGCGTATAGCAAAATACTCATTATAATGTCATCTATTTTGATACCACACTGTAGATCGTTGATTCGTTGGGTTAAGTCATTTATGTAGACGGCAAAAGGCTCGGAGAAATCAAACAGCCTTGTTTAAGACCGGCGTCAACATTAAACCATGGAGTGAACTGATTATTTACTCGAACTGCACAAGATACGTTGTCATATAGCGACTGTAAAGCTGACATAAATTTTCCTCGTATACCTGCATTAGAAAGTTTATACCAAAGTAGGTTTCTTTGAACCGTATCGAATGCCTTACGCATGTCAACAAAGCAAACGAAAGTTGAAAGTCTCGCTATCTTACGATCATTGATAATGGTGTGTAATGTATAGATGTGTTCCTCACAGCTACGTTTTTCCCGGAAGCCGTTCTGTTCGTCACAGAGAATATCATTATCATCTAGCCATGATGAGAGTCTAGCATTTAAAACATGACAGTAAATTTTACTCGGAACAGATGTAAGTGTTATTCCTCGGTAATTCAGAGGGTTATTTCTCGTGTCTGATCCACATTTGAAAATCGGATTAATTATTCCCTTTGTCCATTGATCCGGCACTTTCCCAAGTTCGAAGCACCCATTGCATATTAAATGCAAAAGATCTATTGCTGTTGGGTTTTTCAGAACTTCAGCAGGAATTTCATCAAAACCAGTAGCCTTACGGAGCTTTGCTCGTTCTACTGCAACAATAATTTCTTCGCGTGAAATTGGTTCGTTCAGCTCTGTAACATCTGGTTGATTTTCTCTGGTTTCGTTGTCATAAGCTGGAGGTCTGACATTTGGATTAACACTAAATAATTGTTCAAAGTCAGATTTCCATTTTCCTAGAACTAAGTTTTTATCTGTTTTTACTATTCCTTCATCGTCTATAATTGACCATGGAATACTTTGGTTACGTTCATTAGACATGCCTAGTTTGCCGATAGATTTCAAAAATCTCTTTGGTTTGACGCCATAAGTTTTTCTTCGAGTCTGTTCTGTTTTTCAAGTAGGTGTTTCCGCTTATATTTCCGGTTAAGTCTGTCAAATGTTTTCCTTTCGGAGCAATAGCTGGCTTTTAGACTTTTCTTTTGACGACCTGAACCTGAGCATTTAAGCCACATTTTCTCAAGTGAACACACTTGTTTCCACTGATTTTGCAAATAGTCGTTCCAATATGGCTTATATCTCGATTTACCATATCTGTTGAAATCCGGTTTCGGTTTCATTTTAGGAGTTTGTCATCCATTTCATCCTTCAACAATACACAAAATTCGTCAAATGCTGACTGAACGTTGTTTTCGACGTTGATTGCATTTTCAATGCGGTTTATCGTTTCGTTAATTCGGTCTCTTATAGCACTATCCAAGAGAAAATTATCAGGAATATTATTCACCCGGTATTTTCTAGTATTTGACGTTGTTTCGTCGATAGTTTGCGTATTTCTCTCAATACATACTTTAGGGACTTTTATTTCACAAAGTAATATAGAATGATCCGGAATTTTTTCCGGGTTGTAATTCACTTGATTAATTATGTCTATCATTTTCAACACTTTAAAATCTAAAAAATCATTGAATTCCTCATGCGGTACACACATATAATCCACAACGGATTTGCCTTGTGGCGATATATAGGTAAAATCATTTATTCCAATTCTTCCGTTTAACATTGCGAAATTTATATTCGTCAAGAAATCAATAAAAAGATCACCGTTATAATTTTCATTCATATCAATTACTGACCTAGGGCTTATTTCATCAACTCCTTCTATGTAATCCGATTTATTTCCACAGCATATGAAATGTTGATCAACAATTCAGTGATATAAACACATTTGCAGATCTTAATTGACTTGCGGATAATCTTTATATTCTTAACACTGCATACAATGGTGTGACCACAAAATTAATTAAAAAAAAAAAAAAAAAAAAATATTTTTACTTTTTTATTTGTATGATAAACATACTCACACTCATCTCATACACAAGTTTTTCGCTTAATGTGTGGTTACAATGTTCAATGAAATTCTTAGTAATATAATCATTTGTCAAATAAGGGAAGACTGAAGAAGAAAAAAGTTTTAGCGCAAATACATTTACAATTTACGTTATCAAATATTCCCATCTTGAATATCCCAATCAGCCTTCTAGTGAACAGTTGCGCCAGATCAGCCGCAAACACAGCGGTAAGGTTGCTGCAAATAGTTTGCAGCAACTTCACCGCGACTTTTTTCATGCAAAGGAAGGATTGTAGTGTGTTAATTCGTTTTCAAAACTACATTGTGTCTCCTTCAAAACATGCACATAGGGATCAAAATGTAAATTGTATTAATTATTAAGACCAATAATTGTTTTTTACCTGCTCATCAGCTGATCAAAATTTAATTTTAAAGAACTGAAAAGGAGAGAAAAATAAATTATGAACACACAAAAAAACTAAGTATAGGTACATTCATATCTATAAATTTACTCAGTGCAGAATTAGTATGAGCCGTTTAATTTCTTATCAGATTCATATGTATGGAAAAATCAAGAATACATCTGTTTTTATAATGGTGAATTATAAAGAAACTAGGATTTAGGTCTGACAACATATATACCAAATCTATCTGAATTAAGCATAGAATTATTCAAAATATTAATCAAATGTGATTTAACAATAAAGAATTACAATATTTTAACGTAAGAAGACAATCCTACAAAACATCATTATCCACAAAGTTTAAGTTTACAACTGTAATTATAATCCTTTAAGCAGTAAGAGTGTAACACAATTGTTATTTTCAAAAATGAAAAGGTTCTCTGACATAAACTTTGTACCAATAATAACAAATTAACAACCAAAAAATGTCTATTTAAGTAACTAACAACGAGATGATCAATGATGCATTGCCTGTTCCAGGAACCAAATATGTGAATCACATATAACTCAGAAATCTATTTTATATAACATCCATTTACTTTTTACATGAAAACACCAACATTATAACTTCCCTCCTATTTCAAATTTAAAGAAGCAGGAAGTCTGTTCATATTGCATGGTTCATGGTCAGTATTGGAAATAAGCTACTTATAATGGTAAAGGCATGCCATAAAGTTTGCGGCGAAGTTCCAGAAAACTTGAAGACTGCTATAAAGTTCGTTTAAAAAGTTCCTTCAATTTTAAAAAAGCTAAGAGTTTGCGGTAAACTTGCGGCACACTTTAACATTTTTTTGCCGGAAGGTGGCTGCTAGCGGCGAACACTGGTAAACAACTTTTTGGTCTTCTGGCGAACTAAAAAGATTGCAGGAAGTTTGCTGTAACCTTACCACAAGGTTGGCGCAAAGTTTCTCTTTTCATAAGGGTGAATCTAACAACGAAATAGCTAATTTTTCAAGTATTCAACAAATAAGTTCATTTTATCCACTGCACATATATACTGCATGGATGCAATTATATCTAATTAGTAGTAACTTATAAAGCTCTCTTTCTGTTGCGGTTCATACCCTCCCCACCCAAACCACCCAAAAAGGCGGACCTTGAAAGTAACCGGAATTTTATTCTTTTAGTGTATTAAATAGACAGTTAAATTCATTTAAGCATAAAATGTAGTAGACTATTATAACAGTTAAAACAAGACATTTCACATTTCGTCTTTACCAGTGGTACTACTGACAAGCCATCGAGATATCTCAGTAGATAGTTCTTAGTGCCAACAACGGTGTTAATGTTACAGGCTTGATGTACATATGCTAGTCCAAGGGACGTCCTAGGGCCATATGTGATAGTAACTGCTTATAATTAACCGTTTAGTCCTTTTACGGTTTTACCTTTTAGCAAGAAATTGTATATTTAAATATACAATTCCTTGCTTTAAGTAACAAGTTGATAAAATTTTAAGGTTAATTATGATATCCTGCGGTGCTCCGAATAGTGGACGATATTATTGCAAAGAAAAGTCCCTTGCAAGTAGCCTTGACTAATCATGATCATACTAATCAGGACGAGTTACTAATAGTATCGTTAGTATGGGACAGCCGTAGTTAATACATCAGATTTTTTGACAATATCCAACAAACAAATGGAAGTTTTTAACGACCTTGACTGGCTGACTATATATGTGTGAAGTGCTCCTTTATATACGGAGGGATTCCGTACTACAGAACAGAACAGGATGGCGACTCAAAATAAACAGAGCGGTACAGGTGATAAATCTACCGAAACAAAAAAAGACATATAAATGTAGATTTAGGTGACGACAAAGTGCAGAACAGGTTTCCATTTGTAAGCAATATTTGTGTATTGCATTGGCGACTTATCTAATATGAACAAACTGTTACTAATGTAAGTTAGACGACACTGCACCGGGTGTAAGACAACTCGGCCCAAAAACAACTCGGACCGTCTGCCAAAAAAAATGTTTACGTCAAGTCCGTACCTAAATAAATTCCCCAAGAAGGGTTTGTTCGCCTTTTCTTATATGAACATGATGAATAAATCTATTGATATTAAGGATATTTTTATTTCATAAACACATGTAGATATTTAATACATCTCAAAATTCATGAAAACAACAAGCAACATGATGCAAGGAATGCATGACAACCTGGTCCGTCCATAATGACAACTCAAACAAAGTATTAAAAGAAGATTTGAACAATTCAAATGATTATAGATAATTTATAAATGTTGCAGTTTACACAACAAAATCATTTGTGGAAGTTGCAAAACATGGTAAAAAGTATGGTATGTTATAGTGTGATTACAAATTTATTTCTACTTGTCTTTTTCAATTTATCAATGACATTTATTTGCAAAAAATTATTTGAAACATTGATTTAATGTGAATACAAATTTTTACTTGTCTTTATCAATTTATAATAAAACTTTACTGTAGTTGGTTATTGATCATTGGTCCTTATGGAGCACACTGGTCAGGGGAGTCTAGTCCTCGGACCTCTTGTCAGAAACTACCAACTAAATATCTAACGTAAGGGTACCCTAATTGCACCTATTTTGACAGTTTTTCACCTACATCTTTTTATGATCCAGACAAAAGTTTCCATTTTATGTTTATTTTGTAGATGTATCCTTATTTACTATATAGTCCCACCAATTTAATTTTGAATCCATATATTGAATCATAGAAGAATGGGTTTGAACTGACCTCCAAACGACCCATGATTCGGTAATGAGGAGAACCCAAATTGCATCTATGCTTAAATTTACATCCGTAAAAAATAGAATAACTGATGTTTTGTTTTATTTCTACAAATATTTAGAACAATTTGACAATAGTCATTGATAGTCCTTGCTTCATTTTTTAAGAAATGGATGCCTGTAACATACTGTATTTGCTCATTTTTAAAAGATGACTTTTTGTGGATGTTGCATGGCGACATTTTCGTAGGTTTTACTTTTTCCAGTAAACACTTCATCTGTTGATATATACTGTGAACGTTTTGCGAATATTTGAATATATTTACCTTTTTGAAAGAACTTCTTAGAAGTGCATAATGTCAAATGATAAAAAAATACAAATTGTTTAGTCCCTAAGAAAATTTGTAAGATTTTCGCTGCTATTTTTGCTAAATGGGTGCAATTTGGGCAATGTTGGGTACTCAGTGCAGTTTGGGTACTGTGAGTCTGACGTTAGCAATAAAAAGATTTTTTTTTATATCAAAAAGGAAAAGAAAGTATAATATATGAAACAGAATTACAATTCAATTAAAAACTATTCTGTTTATCATGATTATGAAACTCAGTGTTTCTCATTAAAAAGATATTAGGTATTAACATGTCATGATTAATTTAACAAAGTTAAGTTGGGACATAAAATATTGATATTATTGTAATAGTCCCAGAGTGCAGCAATTTTAAAGCCTTTTTCCACTGATTTTTATAGTTTGTTCTTATGTTGCACTGTTACACCACTGTCCCAGTTTAGGGGAGGGTTGGGATCCCGCTAACATGTTTAACCCTCCCAAGTCAAAGTTAAAGGCAGTTTCTTGGCAGTTATTTAGCCTTCCCAGTTCAGAGATTTAGCAGTTTCTGATGCTTGGCAGTTGCTAACCTTCCAAAATTAACCAGTTACTTCATATACAAAAATTAGCAGTTTTTCTAAACCTTCACAGTTATTCTGGCAGTTCAAAGCAGTTCCTTAGCTGTTTTAGGCAGTATTTTAGCAGTTTTTTTGACGAAATATTTAAATTAGGTACAAAAAACTGCTTTCAGATCATGAATATTCATATTTAACTGCTTCAGGTTAATTAATATTCATATAAAACTGGGAATTAACTGCTAAGGAAATGCTAATATGGTCATGATCTTATGCATTATTCATACTAGTATCTGTTTAAAAAGTAAGGTAATAACATGTAATAATTATCAAAAACAAAAATATGTCTTCTTTACAAATTTATTGTTGTTATCCAACTTCATGGTTAATATGTATAGCTTTTATGTATTACAAATATCAATGTCAGAAATACAGGGTGCAACATATAATTTCAGTTTTAAGTCATCTGAAATAAGGGAAATGGAAATCAAGATATTCATGCAATCTTATATACAATGATATACCTGAAGTTAATTATTTTTATATTACCTGATTAGTAAGAAGACTCTTAAATATTAATATGATTAAGTATATTTGTAAGCTGAATCAAGTTTATTCTGATATAATCTTAAATACATGACACGTAAACCAGCTGGACTAGCTGTCACAACGAGGAGCAAAATAAGAATTAAGCTAAATATATATATATCATTGTCATTATTGTTTTGTTATGTTGAATAAAACATTGAAACATTGTTGAAAGTACAATTGCAAAAATCAAAATAGTAGAATCCAATTTTTGCACTTACCAGAATTAAGATGTAATCCAAAATCACACATTAATATGATTATAATCTTCCAAAATAACCATTGAGACAAAGCCCATCTTCAGTATTGAATGTGAAAAGAACTATTTCAAGTAAATTATTAATATTATTAATTAATTCCATGTAAAATTTTCATTTTGTTCATGTAAGAAGACACATCTTTTCTTGTTGTCTTCCTCTTTATTCCATATTCAAATTTTATCATATTGCAATACATGGGGATGTTTAAGGAGTTGTTTGATTCTGTTGAAGTGTTCCCTAAAAGATTACTAGCAATTAATTACCTAAATCTTTAAAATGTGATATATAATATTAAGAAAAAAATATCCATTTTTGTTTAAATAAGATATTTTTATTAAAAGTGATAGTAATTGCAGACCAATATTTTAAGTTTTCCTTCATGTGTCCTCAATTTCTGTGTAGATAGTACTTCCTGCCACCACAGAGAGGTCAATTGTAAACAGATGGCACATTTCTACAAGACCACTTTTATCTAAATCACATTAATTCCATTTGATGCAACTGCCAAGAAATAATTTACAAATCAAACTGCTATATAAAAATAACTGCCAACATTAAACTGCTTTGAAATATTTAAACTGCTTAAATTAACAGTTATCTTTTACTAGTAGGCAGTTATTTTAAACTGCCTAAATCAAAACTGCTTTAAACTGCTCCAAAACTGCTAAAAATTCAAGAAACTGCTATAAAACTGCCAATGAACTGCTTAAATAGGCAGTTCACTTTGACTTGGGCTGCCACTTTCTCTTTGTATGTGCCTGTTCCAAGTCAGGAGCCTGTAATTCAGTGGTTGTGGTTTGTTTATGTGTTATATATTTGTTTTTCGTTCATTTTTTGTACATAGATTTGGCCGTTAGTTTTCTTGTTTGAATTGTTTTACACTGTCATTTCGAGGCCTTTTATTGCTGACTATGCAGTATGGGCTTTGCTCATTTTTGAAGGCCGTACTGTGACTTATAGTTGTTAATTTCTGTGTCATTTGGTCTCTTGTGGAGAGTTGTCTCATTGTCAATCATACCACATCTTCTTTCTTTTTTATATTTGATCAATAAACTGGAACAATGCATATACAAGTCAGGGGTACTACTTACATACAAGCAATTTTTATACGACCGCAAAAAATTTTTACGGTCGTATATTGGTATGACGTTGGCGTCGTCGTCATCGTCGTCAGAAGACACATTGGTTTTCACACAATAACTTTAGTTTAAGTGATTGGATCTCTATGAAATTTTACCATAAGGTTCAATACGACAAAAGGAAGGTTGGGATTGATTTTAGGGGTTATGGTACGAACAGTTAAGGAATTAGGGGCCAAAAAGCAGTCAGGGGTGCTACTTAAACAAGTGATTTCATCATCACTTATTTCAGTGATTTGATAAATTCAGTTATCACCTATTTAAGTGATTTTAGTGTTTTCTTTGATCTTCAAATGCTAATTTCATTGATTTTCCATATTTTCACAATCTTTTCTATAATTTTCCTACATAAATCAATTATCCCTATTTCTTTTTATATTAATTTCACCAGTGCACTTGGGCAGTAAGTTAGTAAGTTAGTGTGCTAAAGCTTTTAAAAGTACCCTTGGGAATTTTTCTGTAATCAAAATTCATTAACTACTCTTACTATCAGACAAAGATCAACAATATTAGGTAACCTGATTGGTTTTCTTTAGAGTTAGAATGATCTACTTCAAGGTTATGACCTGATCTACAAATTATTCAAGTTTTTGCATATTTTAAAAAAACTGTAAAAGTGTCAGGCTTATCAAGCAAAAGACAATTTCTGCATGTACATAGTTGTTTTTTCAATGGAATTGTTGTCTTTTTACCAATAAAAAAATCAAGCTTGTGGGAAAAATATCAAGAAAATGTTATAAACACTTATTAAAGTGATTACATTTTAACTTCTAAAATTACTTGTTTCAGTGATTTTAAAAAGTCTGTGTGAAAATTTTTAATATTTCACAGCCAAAATCACTCGAGGAAGTGATTCTGAAATCACTTGTTTAAGTAGTACCCCTGACTGAAAAGGGGCCAAAAATAAGCATTTTTGTAACTTCCAGACAATAACTTGTGTGTTAGTGTATGAATCTCTCTGACATTGTACCACAAGGTTCCATATCACAAAGGGAATACTGGGATTGATTTTGGGGGTAATTGCCTCAAAATTTTAGGAATTAAGGGCAAAAAAGGGGCAAAAAACAAGCATTTTTCTAGTTTCATGACAATAACTTGTATGTACAGTACTACCTGTCACATTATCTTATTAATGGTGGCCATAAAAATATGGTCACCATGATGGCCCTAAATGTTCATCATTATACCTCCTGTTGCTTAAGTTATACACAAGGTATTAATCAAAACTAGTCAAGGATAAAGGAAATCATGACTACATTGAAGTGTTAAAATTATATAACTTACAGGTAAAGTGTCTCAGGTAAAATATATGTGTTTGTCAAATTTAATAATTGTGATTATGACAAGAAAATTCTAAAATAAAATGAAATAATAAAACTAGTTGAACATATAGCTTCCTATTAAACTTTTTTTGTAAAATTTTCTCATGACTGTTTGTTTTGATGTTATACCTTTTAAATAATTCTATCAATTTAAGTTATTTTTACATGTATTTTTGGCAAGTGAATAATAAATGAATATCATCTTCTAATATAATGCAAACTTTCACAACGACTGCCTTTTTCCATTGAAAAGGTGTTTCTCAAATTTATTTTCTAAAATCAAAATTGTTTAAACTTACTGCATTTAACATAGTTTAACAAATGTTTAAGATGATCTTTAGGACTTATTCTAAATAAATTTTAGGCAATTCATTATTTCTCTCTTTAATAAATACATGTATATTCGAAATATTCATTACAGAAAAATTTGATAATATTTTGTTGGCATATAAACATATTACAATTTAATCAAGTTTCTGACAAAAAACCAAAAGCAATCATTATAATGCAAAGAAATAACAATTTTATAAGAAATCAAAACACATGGAAAAAATTATTAGGTTTTGCCCTCAGTTCTAATGACTTTTTTTTATAAAGGAACTAATATTTTAAACATGTTCCATGTTATAGAGGTTAAGCATTTCTTTTACTTTTTGTTCTTGGTTAAGATTTTATTCATAAGATTCAAGATTTTATTCATAAACTGGTCAGAGACATAATTATGAGAAGGTAAACAATTTTCAAATAGATTATCTCTAAGTTGTTATGTTAATTTTACAAACAATGCTATCCTTTATAGGAATTTTATCCACCATTTTCTTTTTCTAAATTATGACCACTAATTCTTTACTGAGTGAGGCATTTGAGTTTACTGTTTTCATCATAAGTTTTATTTTATTTTCAAAAATATTCTTATTTTTTTTCTTAAAATTCATTTTTAATCAGAGCTTTATAGAATCTAATTCATTCATGTCCCTGCAATTATTAACTTTATCTAAAAGGCCTGAGTTGAGTGAAATATTCTTTGCAAATGTATACCAAGAATATGTATCATGCATATGCCAGTCCAGCAGTTTCAACAATATAATACACAGAACAAAAAGTTATTTAATTAATAGACCATAAAAATGTCACAATCTATATAGAAGTGTACTTTATTTTTTCTGGAGACAAATTTTGCCTGTTAACTGACAAAATTAGCCAAACTGAAAACATATTTGATAAGTTTACAATTGTTTCAAAAAGCAAGACAATTTTTTCTTTAAATAATTTCTTTTCATAAGATTTACTTTATTCAGATCAATACAGAGATAAGAACATTTTCATTATGATTAGCATATATATATATATATATCAAAATTTGATGATAACTAGGTAGCCATTTGGAAAATTTAAGTCTCTAGTGATCTTCATGCACAACTCCAGTTTTGAGATTTGGAAAATATAAAAGATAAACAAAATAGTTTATTCCTATACCATATAATGATAATTTTAGTTTTCCTGAATAATAATCATGAAAACAGATTGTACAACTTTGTTAACTAAATTTATTGTAAAAGGATTGATATTCATGATATTGATAATTTTAATTAGTTAAGAAACAGGCTTGTTAAATTACTTGCTTCATGGTTCCTTTAAACATACCATTTGCATGATTATAAGTTATAATTAATAATTCATTTAATAATGCAAACCTGGGACTATTATACTAACGGGACTGGAAACTGTTACACCAATCAGTGTAATCATACTCAACATCACGGTCGTTAGAACGAGACTTTACCCGCGAGATTTATCGATATGCCATATTGTTTAGACAGTGACAGCGTGTCTTGATCGTATAATCTTGTAATTTGTTTTATTTTAATAGTTAATGATAATCCTTAATGTAAACACGATTACTTTAATGATAAAAGATATCTCGATCTTTGACAGTTGTTATTAATCACCAAATCCGGCTTAAGTGTAAAAATGACATCTAAAGGTTGAATTTTCAGGATGATAATAGCGTCGGACGCTGGGAAAACAAGTATGATTCATAAAATTTCTTAAAACTGTTGATTGAAAAGAGATACGAGTTCGGTTTGTTGTAAAATCATATTTATAGGTTATAGGTTGGATTGGCCTATTTTTTATTGTCACTTTTTAAAGTGAAAAGTGGAATATAAATCTCATTCTCATTACAAACGGAAACCACATGCAGGGTTCAAATAAATTATACTGTTCCTATAAAATTGCTTACTCCTATTTATATGTGCAATATTTGTATTAAAGTTGGGGTGTTTTTGCTTAGTAATGGTCTTCGGTGGCATAAGCATATGACTTCGTGAAAATATGTTCAATAAGTTCCACAATCAGAACTACAAAAGTAGGCCCTTTCACTGCTATTGCTGCCATATTGAAATTTAGGTGTAAACACGAAATTTAGAAAAGTTCAAAACAATGTGGCTATATTTTTATTAGACCCCGGTAACTTTTGTTAAAGGGATTAATTATGAACTGAAATTGCCAATATTGTTTTTATTGCACATTTATTGTTTTATTAGGATTAATTATGATGTGTTATCTTTCGCGACACGTTGTTTTCTTAGCGGTCAAGTAAAGCGCCGCATTTCGACTACATTTGTTTTATTTTCCACACTAATATATTGACTACTTATTAATAACTGGGACTATTATACTAACTAGTATAATAGTCCCAGTTAATAATTTTCGTTAACAATAAGAAAAGTATTTATCTTTCAAAACTACTTCTTCCAAGAACTTGTCCCAGTTTTAATCGGCATTAGTTTATTCCAGTGTGAAAACATTTATTTCAAGTAAATATATTTAATTTGTTAAAATAGTTTTATTATTCATATATTTTATTTTTGCATTTAATTATTTTTCAAATTCAAATCCACCAATTTTAACGGTATTCTATAAGCTGACTTGTCCAACAAATCTATTGTTTACATGTACAAGGCTAATTAACCACGTGGCACGATAAGCTGTCAGTCAAAACAAAAATCAATAATTCACTATCGGGACAATGAAATCTCAACAGATCGATCAGTTTCCAGTCCCGTTAGTATAATAGTCCCAGTGCAAACAAACAATTGAATACCATGTACATCATGTACAATAACTTTTTACTGTAAAATAATTATTTAAAGGATTCTCTGTTTTGTTTTCAAATGCTAGTCAATAACTTTACTTATCGTTGAATTTTGTCATTTCTACTCAAGTTTCTTTCCAAGAAAAATTAAAAGAATAAGAAACAAAAAAACAAATAAAAATAAAAGATAACATTATAAAATAAAGGAAAATATGTAAATTTAAAGACAGAAAAATCAACAAATGATATGAATTAACAAAGACTAAAACAACATTCTATTCTACATTTTAAAGAAAAGGTGATATGTCAATTTTAGAAGAAACCTGAGTTACCTGTACAGGTAAATTTTAATGAAACATACAAGCTGAAAACTTCAATCCTGATTGATTTCAACAGGTAACATAATTAGATAAAACATTAACCTATGTTTTATGACCCCAATAAATGGCCAACATCTCAAGATTGAATACCCCAATAAATGGCCACCATTCAATGGTGACCATACAAGAGGGTGGACATACATTTTTGTAACTAAGAGGAAGTCACAGGTTGTTCTGTAAGTGTATGGGTCTTTCTGAAATTGTACTACAAGGTTTCATATCACAAAGGGAAAGCTGGAATTGAGTTTAGGGGTAATTGCCCAAAACGTTTAGGAATAAGGGGCCAAAAATAAGCATTTTTCTAGTTTCCAGACAATAACTTGTGTTCAAGTGTATGGATCTCTCTGAAATTGTACTGCAAGGAACCATACCACAAAGAGAAGGCTGGGATTGATTTTGAGGGTAATTGCCTCAAAATTTTAGGAATTAGGGGCCAAAAAGGGGCAAAAAACAAGCATTTTTGTCGAGCCTTCGACTTTAGTCGAAAAAGCGAGACATAGCGATCCTACATTTCGTCGGAGTCGTCGGCGGAGTCCACAAATATTCACTCTGTGGTTAAAATTTTTGAAATTTTAATAACTTTCTTAAACTATCCTGGATTTGTACCAAACTTGGACAGAAGCTTGTTTATGATCATAAGATAGTATCCAAAAGTAAATTTTGTAAAAATAAAATTCCTGTTTTTCCATATTTTACTTGTAAATGGACTTAGTTTTTCTTCCAGTTAACATTAAATACAGTCTGCAGTTAAAGTTTTTAAAACATTTATTAGATTCATAAACTATCCTGGATTTATACCAAATTTTGACAGAAGCTTCTTACAATCAAAAGATAGTATCTAAAGGAATATTTTTATTGATTTTTTCCTCATTTTTGTTGAGCCTGCGATTAACAGCAAAAGTAGGCGAGACACTGGGTTCCACGGAACCCTTACAAATTTTTCTAGTTTCAGGACAATAACTTGTGTGTAAGGGTATGGATCTTTATGAAATTGTACTACAAGGTTCCATATCACAAAGGGAAAGCTGGGTTTGAGTTTGGGGGTAATTGCCCTAAACGTTTAGGAATTTGGGGCCAAAAAGGGGCCAACAAACAAGCATTTTTACAGACAATAACTTGTGTTCAAGTGTATGGATCTCTCTGAAATTGTACTGCAAGGTACCATACCACAAATGGAAGGCTGGGATTGAGTTTGGGGTAGATGAATCATAAGGGATTTCAAAAAATTGGGGGGGGGATTTTTTTTTCCTTTTTTTTTCTTCTTTAAAATTTTCCATTATAAGTTGGTTATTTTTGATTTATATATAAAAGCAAATAATAATGATATGGTTTGATTTCATCAAAAATTGAAATATTGGGGTTCTTTGATATGCTGAATCTAACCGTGTATTTAGATTCTTAATTTTTGGTCCTGTTTTCAAATTGGTCTACATTAAGGTCCAAAGGGTCCAAAATTCAACTTAGTTTGATTTTAACAAAAATTGAATTCTTGGGGTTCTTTGATATGCTGAATCTAACCGTGTATGTATTTAGATTTTGGATATTGGACCATAATAGGTAAATTAAAAATTTTTAAGTTCTTAGACCACATTCATCAGTCTTTGTATATAAATGACACCTAACATCCACGCATTCCAACATCTATCCAAATCCCGAATGCAAAAAAATCTTATTTGGAAGACTCCATATACATAGTATTCAATTGTAATTATATTACAATATAATGATAAAGAAGATGCTAGTATTACTAGACTTGTAATTGCTTACATCAATCCGACACTAATTTAGTGTTTCGCGGTTTTGTATTATATGCTAATGATAAATGTATACCATTTATGAATGGGTTTAAGCATTGTAGGCCCGCCATCATCAGGGATTTACCTATCAATTTATTTTAATTTTGTCGTTGTCAATAGTTTTGTATATAAATGACACCTAACATCCACGCATTCCAACATCTATCCAAATAGTTGGGGCAAGTATGGACACAACATTCAAGCTTGATAAGCACTGAATTTGGATTGTGATTAAATATTTGACACAGCATAGGTTTCTGACACAGAATGAATGTGGTCTAAGAACTTAAACATTTTTAATTTACCTATTCAAACCATATCATTATTATTTTCTTTTATATATAAATAAGACATAACCAATTTAAAATGGAAAATTTTAAAGAAAAAAAAGGAAAAAAATCCTCCCCAAATTTGTTGAACCCCTTATGATTCATCACCCCAAACTCAATCCCAGCCTTCCTTTGTGGTATGGTACCTTGCAGTACAATTTCAGAGAGATCCATACACTTGAACACAAGTTATTGTCTGAAACTAGAAAATGCTTGTTTTAGGCCCTTTTGGCCCAAAATTCCTAAACCTTTAGGGCAATTACCCCAAACTCAAACCCAGCTTTCCTTTGTGATATGAAACCTTGTAGTACAATTTCATAAAGATCCATACACTTACACACAAGTTATTGTCCTGAAACTAGAAAATGCTTGTTTTTGCCCTTTGGGCCCCTAATTCCTTAACTGTTGGTACCATAACCCCCAAAATCAATCCCAACCTTCCTTGTGTGGTATTGAATCTTATGGTAAAGTTTCATAGAGATCCATTCACTTAAACTAAAGTTAGAGTGCGAAAACCAATGTGTCTTCGGACGACGACTACAACAACGATGATGACGCCAACCTCATACCAATATACGATAAAAATAGTTTAACTTTTTCAAAATCTGATATGCTATAGAAATTCAATATCTTGACAAAAAAAATCTCATTAGCCTTTACTTCATAATTCATTTACCGGTACATGTATTGTAAATTTATTTAATTTCAACAGTAATGATTATATATTTTAGTTTATGAGATAGCTGTACTTCCATCTGTATGTATTACTGTTTCAAATGGGTCACATGTTTTGTTTTGAATAATTCGCTAAATAGACATGCTGTGGAATGATATCAAAATAGGACAACATGCTATAATTGCCAATGTGACAGGTCTCATTCTGGTGATCATATGCATTCTACTGTGAAATTCATTGCTTTTTTAATTGTATTTTATCTTATAAGCTCACATCTCTTCACAGTTAAAATTCCTAAAAACTTTTGCTATAATTTCCTTTCTTTTATTTTTTTATGCTGTAAACAGTCATGACGATGACTGTCCCAGGCTACTGACAATGTACATATAATAATTAGGAAGCACATGTAGCAAGTCAACAAATCCTATTATCAGAGATTTCTTTTAATTGCAAGTTGTATGTAGTAATTAGTATATATCCTGACTTTGATGAGATTTAACCAGTAAAAAAGAACACCTGCTGTGTCAATAAATTAAGTTCCCCCATTATTTACAAATGTTTGGTGTGTATTTATGTGATTCTTTCTGACAAAAATCATAAAGATGAAACCAAATCTTACAATAAAAATTAAAAGCTTTCCCATTAGCAGCAAAATCCACTTGATAATTATTTTTTTCTTAAAAACCACAAACAATATCTGTCAGATTTTGATTTATCTGATTAAGTTTATTAAAGGTTTTTGCCTTTTTTTCATTGTCTTAGACAGAATACAATGATTTCGGCCTGCACAAAAAAAAATCATTCTTATCTGAAAGATATGAAAATAATATCTTTTGATAATACCACTTTTTCTGTTATAACAATGGTTTGCCATTATACTGACAACTGCAGAATCAATATACTGGAACATTCATTATCTATCATGGCAGTTTTCAGTAAACCAATCCTTTGGTAAAACATATTAAGTAGTAGTGACCACTGGACGTTAAGCAACCATCAATCAATCAATATAAAGTAGTATAAATAAATAAAAGAAAGGGAATTGTAGCAAGTCTACCCCTCCCTTGTCCGAATTAATATAAAAAAAATCAGAATAAATCAAATCTGTATAGCAAAATTACACTCATACCGGTTAAGCAATACAAACAAACAATCGAAAGTGTACAAATACTAACACAGGTTGCTGAATGAATGGCTCTTAGATATCCAACAGCAAGTTAAATGCATATTCAGGATTACAACATTTTAATGTTCAACAAAATTTATGTTCTGAACTCAAAATTAGCTTGGCTGGAAGTAAATAGCTAGTTCACATGTAAAAGTTGAAAGGTCACTCAACATGTGCACATTTCTGCCTTTACTTACTCCTATTTAAAAAAAGTGCATTAATTGAAGTATTATCTTTTTCTAACTCAGGTGACCTGATGAGAAATTGATCACCTATGTATGCCAATAACTTATTGATTTTTTTTAATTATTTTTTTATTATTTTAAGAATAATATATAATAGTCTAAAAATAGAATTGAATTCATCTGGGCGTCCTGAAAATGTTTTGAGCTCCAAAACCAGCTATCCATGCATTCAACATTGTATACTATTGATACATTAAAAAAAGATCTTGTATGACTGGCAATGAGAAAACTTTTGGAACACTTATTTAACACAGTAAACCATGAAATGTAACTCAGTATAGCATGTATTGATGATATAGTTAGCTATAAAGTACATGCTATAGCAATGTATTTTAAATTTTACAAATATAAATCATATTTTTGTTTGTTTCATAATTTACACATTTTAAGTTTTTCCAATATACATGCATAATATCAAAACATTCAAATGAAACAAAGAAATATATTGTATAACTTATACATAATATTTAATAAAATTATTATTATACTGCTCTCAATTCAAATAATAAACCTTAACATCAATAATTCTCATCAAAATATTGAAGAAGTATTTCTACATGTTCTAATTATTATTATAATGTAATTCTCATTTTCCACAAAATTCTAATATTACCACAGTTATCCCCATTATTTTCACTTGTCAATTTGTAGGGTGCATCACTTTAACAGCGTTTCACTCTTTTAATAGACATTTCACCAGAATAACAATTATTAGAATGAAGAGTCTACATATCATTAAGTTTGAAAAAATTACTGAGATGCTTTGAAAAATTTTCTAAATTGAAGAAAAGAAAAGAAAACTATTTACTTACCCTTCACTTTCACAGATTTCCACATCATTTTCTATCCTCTCTGGTACCTCCATTGTCTCAAATGCAAATGATGAAATGAATCCTGCACCACTATTTATAGGCTATGTAATTTGATACTCAAATGCTCTCAGGAAGTTAGATTTCATGAGATATAGGGGAATTAGTACTATATTACATTTTTTGATAAGATAGCAATTTTCAGTAATATTACAGTTTTTAGTAATATTGTCCTTATATTACAGTTTTCAGTAATACTATATTATTACAACTTTCAGTAATATAAACCCTATATTACAGTTTTATATAACATTATTAGATTTATGTAATATTACAGTTTTCAGTAATTGCCTGGACTGTTCATTCTGTGTCAGAAACCTATGCTGTGTCAAATATTTAATCACAATCCAAATTCAGAGCTGTATCAAGCTTGAATGTTGTGTCCATATATACTTGCCCCAACTGTTCAGGGTTCGACCTCTGCGGTCGTATCAAGCTGCACCCAGCAGAGCATTTTATTATTTACTTGAAGAAGTAAATATAAATATACTTAAACATGTTAAAGAAGAAAATTTGTAGAATAATTATACAAGTGTATTTTATTTACTGGTATAGGTTAATAATATTTTGGTGATGATGAATACAGCCTCCAATCTGTATTTGGTACAAATATTTTAATGGCAGATGAAGAAAATTTACAAAACTAAACGATGTTTGACAAGCTATTTTGAAAGGAATACATGGAATATGACGTCTTTGAGGTTTTTAATGCAATAAATGAATTAAACATTTACTAAAGGCAACTTTCATCACGTTCATGTTCTAACATGTCTAATGAAGTGACAAACTTATTTTGCCGAAAGTTTGAAGTATGCTCTTGAGTAACAAGAACGGGATTCAGTAATAAAAAATTGTCTTTATAAAATAGATGTAGTATGCAACAAACTGTAAATTCAATGCTTTAAAATCTTTTCTGAAGAAAATAATTTGTTTATGTCTTTGAATTTCTTTACTTGTAAATGAAAAAAATGATGTATCATGTATATGAAGCATTCGAAACAAAATGTATTTTATTTACAAGTTTGATTAACATGATTAATCAGTGATGCCTATTTAATTTTCTGAAAGAGGTTCTCAAGAATATCAATTTCATATAAATAAAACATCAACAGTTAGGGGACTTACTGAAATAAGTGATATTTAAATCACTTATTTGAGTAGCAAATTTGAAGTTTTGTCGCAGATTGTGATTTTGTAGTTTTACCAAAATTTTAAACACATAGGTTTAAATAATATCTTTTCATTAATAAAATTGGAAAAAATGAACTTTTTTGCTTCTTTTATGTAGCAAGGTTTATGCCTTTGATGCTATCATTTATCTGCAAATTCTATTTTAGTTGAAAAAATGCTATAATAATGGATTTACATAATGAACTGATACTTTCTTAACAGATTTTTCCCAGCAGTGGGAGTATTTTTCCTGTAAAGTTCAAGGTTTCATCTTTCAGATTATGTAATAAAATTCTACTGTTCCCGATAAAAATGGGGTGTTGAAATTAGTGGGGGTTATTAAAATAATGATACTTAAATAAGTGATTTTTGGGAAGGAAATTGAGGTATGATACTTAAACAAGTGATTTTAATGTCATTATCCTAGATTCAGTACAAGGTCATCACCTGAAATGACCTGGTCATCCTAGACAACACAGATGTTGGTTCTGATAATTTTAGAAACATAATTAGTCCCTGGATCATTAGTACTCTATATTTAAAGCTATAATAAAATTAAATCACTTCTTCTAGTGATTAATTTGTACTACTTAAATAGGTGATTATTAAAGAAAGACAACTCTTACTTCCAATCTTTATGGAATAATGTTACTTAAATCAGTGATTTAGAAAATCACTCATTTAAGTAAGTCCCCTGACTGATCAATATTCTAACCAAAAAAACCGATCAGTTAAATATTATTTTAGTATTCTATACTAGGTACTACCAAGCAATACTCGAAACATCCAGTACTAGTTGACATCCCTAATAATAATATGTTATATAATTAAAATGCTATTTAATTTCAGGGATGGATATCATCGTACAACCAGAGAGCTTTGTGTGCAAGAATATTGATTCCTGGTGAAGAGAAGAAACACAACATTTCAATACCAAAAATCTTACGAGTAAAATTTATAACTTGTGATGAAAAATCCAATGAGGGTCCAGGATACCCTTGGCTAGGTCCTGCAACACCACCAATGACAATTGATCATTTCAATAGATTTTTGAGTTTGAATATAGAAACATTTGAACATTCAAATATAGAAAGTGATGACTGGAATGGCATCTTAAAGTTGATAGAGATATCTAAATACCACTATGAATGTTTTGGTAAAGTGGACCAATGGACAACTACACCATCTTTATATGAGGAAGAATTAGAGGAGGAAATCAACAAGGCTTCTGTAGGTGAGAAAAATGTTAGCACTATCATTGACACACTGCTATAACAGTGGGCATCAAATTTCTAAATTTATGTCATATAAAAAGAAGATTTGTTATGATTGCCAATGAGACAACTCTCCACAAGAGACCAAAATGACACAGAAATTAACAACTATATATAGCTCACTGTACGGCCTTCAACAATGAGCAAAGCCCATACCGCATAGTCAGCTATAAAAGGCCCCGAAATAACAATGTAAAACAATTCAAACCTGAAAAGTAACGGCCTAATTTATGTACAAAAAATGAACGAAATACAAATATGTAACACATAAACAAACGACAATAACTGAATTACAGGCTCCTGACTTTGGACAGGCACATACAAAGAGAATGTGGCGGGGTTAAACATGTTAGCGGGATTCCAACCCTCCCCCTAAGCTGGGATAGTGGTGTAACAGTACAACATAATAACGAACTATAAAAATCAGTTGAAAAGGCTTAACTCATCAGATGGATAAAAATACAAATACTACAAATAAGTGGGCTTGGCCGGGTACTTGTACATCCAAACAACAAAAAGACACGTAAGTACAGATCTGAGAGTACTCTCAATTACCATTTGACTTTCATTTTTCATATAACATTGTATAACGGTTACTGAAAGTTAGTTCAAAGCCACTAACAACTAATAAAAAAAAAATCATACATCTAAGACTAAATTATCAATCAGTACACATCCAATATCCCATGGATTTAGTGTAAAGACATCATAAACAGTCAGAGAAAAACACGACCTTGGGCAATGCCAAGATCAGTTAATCAAAAGATCTATGTCTATGATATACATGCTAAAAGAGAGGTGAAAGATACCAAAGGGACACTCAAACTCAAAAGTCGAAAATAAACTGACAACGCCATGGTTAAAAAAGAATAGGATAAACAAACATACATACAACAGCATGCAAAACACAACATAGGAAACTAAAGACTGAGCAACAAATAAAACACAAAAAACTGAGGGTGATCCCTGGAAGGGTAAGCAGATCTTGCTTCACATGTGTTACCCTTTGTGTTAAACAGACTAACCCAAACATCATTAGACAGCTGGTCATGAGCAGTAGAAGTTTTGAAGGTCCAACTATTTTGTGGGATACTAATACCCGGTTAAACATTTCAACATTATCAGCCAACCTTTTTCACTGGGGCCCTTTAACAGTGATAGAGGTTCAGTAAAATATACGGTATAATGACTTATTTGGGTCTTATGTAACATGTGTAAGTATTTGTACTTATTAACGTGCAACTCCTCTGAAACCACATGACAAAGTTTCATGAAACTGTTAAAAGTTAATGAGGACATTATATGTAGATGTGCATACCCACAAGAAATGTTTATCAGTTGACTTTTGTAAGAGTCTTTGAACCAAGGATTCTGGTGAGATTGTGTTTGCCCATTATGTGGGTTCGTGGGGAATTTGAACGTGCTCACAAAGGTTATTTCATCAGTTAAAGATAGACACTTTTTTTTGTTATTTAATTCTTCAAATGAAATGATTTGTATGCAATGATAGGCATTTTTAATGTTATAAAAGAGGCCCAAGTTGAGGGAAAATTGAAAATTTATTATTTTTTGATAATTTTATTAGTCATGTTAGTTTAGATATTATTAGAAACAGTATTCTGCTAAAAATTATGGTGTTGAAAAGAACACTTTTTCAAAATCCTACATGGTGCTAGTTTGCCTCGATGGATTCATATTTTTGTAATGAGACCTTCTACCAATAGAAGCTCAAGTTATAAGGAAGACACCTATAGATTTTGGGATTAAAGATTATAGTCACGTCGTATATTAGAAATAGATTTAAGAGAAGGAATGATTCTTGAGCACTGCTCTTGCTAGACTGCAAAATAAAGTTTTTAGACTAATGTATTTATGATATAACATGTGTAATAGCATGTAAAGTGTTCAGGCTAGACTAGTAATCAAACATGTGTCAAAATACTATTTAGCACAGACAGTTCTATATATATATTGTTTTATTGTTGCAGATCAAGGTCGTTATGTAGCATCATTTGGAGCTGCCTTGAAAGGTGATATGAAAAATGGTCTAGGTAAACTATGGATGACACATTTGATTGATAATCTTCTCCATATTATTGATGATGTAAAAGTCTCGGAGGTGCTATGTTGTCCACCGTCTATCTGTTGCATTCCAGAAGTTGAACTGATTTATGAAGATGTAGATGAACATATTACACAAATGCAGTACAATGCGCCACATTCAAGTACCACTGTAGGTACTTTTAATCATATGTCATTACATGGAAGACTTTCTACAAACTCATATTCTGATGAGTCATCAGTAGCCTCTGAGGGCAGTTGTTCGAACATTAAAAAGGAACAGCTGTTCCAGATTTTTGTGCAGCACTTAAGAGTTTCCCTGGTGTTTTCCCATTAGTGGTGGAATTGAAACCAGCAAGACAGGAAACTCAAGGAATTTTTCCAAATGTTCAACAGATGCTGTCGAAGCTTTTCTTTCAAGATGTTGTATTTGGTATGGTTATTTCACCAAGATCATTTCAAATGTCAGTCATTTTAAAAAAGGAGGGAAGTTTACGATTTGCAAGTACAAACTCTGTTTCCTTGATGAACCCATTGAAAGATAACGAGCTTGATATGAAAAATTTGAATTTGATGAACACTTTCATGTATCGAGTCTTAAAGTGGTCAACTGAAACTCAGTGTTCTTTAGAGAAAGATGATTAAGAGGCCTTGAATCTTAAGTAGGCTTTTTAGTCCTGCTTTGTGAAAAGTCCTACAGTTAAGTAATTTTTGCAAAAATACACGAGACTGGTCAACTTCAAAATAATTGCAACAGAAGAAATATAATGTCTTTATTGTGTTTGGAAATATACAAGGATTAATCTGGGGAAAATCCCAACAGAAGAAATAATATGTTTTTGTGTCAGGAAATATATGAGGATTCATCAGAAAAAAATACCAATCAAATGGATGCAGGCAGAATTTGTTTAGACCCCAATTTTAATTTCTGTTGAATTTATTTATATAAGAAAGATATATAGCACTGTTAAAAAATACTTGAAATTTGACAATAAGCAACAAAAAAAGAAAAATATTTACTGGTTTTCCTGTAAAAAATATGTTGTCAAAATATATGTTCAGCATAATTGAAGAGCATGTTGAGTTAGCAATAACTTTTACAAAGTTTTGATATTTTGATTATTTTAATTGATGAATCAGATTTTTTCTTTGTATATAGATATACATGATATAGGAAGATGTGGTATGAGTGCCAATGAGACAACTCTGCATCCAAGTCACAATTTTTAAAAGTAAACCATTATATGTCAAGGTACGGTCTTAAACACGAAGCCTTGGCTCACATCAAACAGCAAGCTATAAAGGACCCCAAAAAATTACTAGTGTAAAACCATTCAAACGGGAAAACCAACGGTCTTATCTATATAAAAAAACGAAAAACGAGAAACACTTATAAACCACATCAAAAAATGGCAACTACTGAACATCAAATATACATATTTTGAGCACAAACTAGGCACAATTTTCTTGTAATTCACTTCTAATTCAGTGTTTTATATTGTTCATGTTTTTTTCGAGAGCAACATTTTAAACGTCCAGGTTTTCAACAAATGGTCCGTTTTATGTCGAGCTTTTTGACATAGGGATACAGTAGTGTTTCAGCGGCAGCAGCGGAGGCGGCAATAGCTCATCTCTTGAAAGCTTCATATTTCAGAATGGAGAAGACCTGGATTCTCTGTATATAGATGCCTTATGTTATGAAGTTTCCATCTGTCATATGTCCATTGTCCTTGACCTTATTTTCATAGTTCAGTGACTACACGAAAAAAAGTTTAGATTTTTTAGTTTTCTTAATTTCTCTCTTATTATGACTATTAGGATAACTATATTTGGTATGTGCGCACCTTGCAAGGTCCTCATGCCTGTCTGACAGTTTTAACAAATTAACTTGACCTCAACCTCAGTTCATGGATCAGTGGACAATGTTAAGTTTTCCTGGTTAAGTCCATATCTCAGATACAATAAGCAATAGGGCTAATATATTTGGTATATAGAATGATTGTAAAGTGTACATGTCCAACTGGCAGGTTTCATTGGACCTTGACCTCATTTTCATGGTTCAGTGGTTATAGTTTAGTTATTGTGTTTTAGTCTTTTTTTTTTGGGTAAAGATTACATGAAATGCAATCAAAACCCAATGTTACTGACTTGATATCTGAATTTTCCAAAGCTTATCACTACCGTTTTGATACAAAAAATATAGTTCATTGATTATAACATTCTATACATCCTATCCATGAACATTTCCAGAAATTTATCAATGTAAATATATGCTCAGATTCAAGTCACAAAACAATGTAACACCTGTCAAGAAAATTACATAACTTTTGCAAGGTGCAGGAATCTAATATCTGTTCTAAAAATATAAATGCTATCATTGTGAAAGTTATCTTTAAACAATTGGAGTGATCTCCCACTGTCCAGAATTGTAGGTGAATCAGTTTATTGACAATGCAATATTTAATTTTACTTCCCACTGATAAATTAATGCAATCTTTACCCTTCTGTGCTTACAAGCACTTTGATTTTAATACTGTATGCAATAGGTCTACTATATTTGGTGTATGGAATGATTGTAAGGTGTACTTGTCCATCTAGCAGGTGTCATCTGACCTTGACCTCATTTTCATTGTTCAGTGGTTTAAGTTCAGTTTTTGTGTTTTGTTCTGTTCTAATACAGTAGGCAGGTAGGTAATAGGTCAACTATATTTGGTGTATGAAAATATTTTATGATGTACTTGTCAGTCTGGCATGTTTTTTTTTTTACCTTGACCTCATTTTTATGGTTCATTGCTCAATGTTTAATTTTTGTTTTTTTGGTCTGTTCTTCTAATACTCTTAGCAATGGGTCAACTAAACTTTGTGTATGAAATGACTGTAATGTGTATATACATGATATACAGGTCTGTCTGGAAATTACCATCTGACCATAATCTCATTTTTGTCCAGCCTGCGACCTCGGTCTCAGAAAGCTCGACATAGGGATTGTGATTCGGTGGCGGTGTTCGCTAACTTCTTAAAAGCTTTATATTTAAGACGTTGGAAGACCTGGATGCTTCATACTTTGAATATAGATGCCTTATGTTATGAAGTTTCTGTCTGTCATATGTCCATTATCCTTGACCTCATTTTCATGGTAAAAAGACCTTGAAAAAAGGAAAGATTTTTTGTAAAGTTAATTTCTCTCTTATTATAAGTATTAAGATAATTATATTAAATTTAGTATATGCGTACCTTGCAAGGTCCTCATGCCAGTCACACAGTTTTCATCTGACCTTAACCTCATTTCATGACTCAGTGAACAAGGTTAAGTTTTCGTGGTCAAGTCCATATATCAGATACTATAACATGTATAAGCAAAAGGTCTTCAATATTTGGTGTATGGAATGATTGTAAGGTGTGCATGTCCAACTGGCAGGTGTTATCTGACCTTGACCTCATTTTCATGGTTTAGTGGTTAACGTTAAGTTTTTGTGTTTTATCTTTTTTTCTTATGCTATATGTAATAGGTCAACTATATTTGGTGTATGGAAACATTTTATGATGTAAATGTCAGTCTGGCAGGTTTTATTTGACCTTGACCCCATTTTCATGGTTCGTTGGTCACTGTTAAGTTTTCTTGGTTAGATTTGTTTCTTAGGTACTATTGAATGATTGTAAGGTGTACATGTAATTCCAGTTTGCTTTTTCTGACCTTGACTTCATTTTCTTGGATCTTGTTAAGTTTATTTGAAACTCGTAGTAAAGCTTTATATTCAGGACTATCAACATAAAATCAATGGTAAGCAAAGATCGAGACATTTTCATTGGTAAAGCAAAAATATTAATCATTGATGAATGATTTAAGCAAAAAATTGCAGGTGAGAGATTCAGGCTCTTGAGAGCCTCTTGTCTTATTTCCCTGTCCCTGACTATCTTCTTGAGTGATCAAATCGTTCATCCCTTTTTATATGCCCGTTTCGTTTACGGGACATATTATGGTATACCGTTGTCCGTCCGTCTGCCGTCAACAGGTCGGACAACCACTCAACAATGCTTGAACCAATTCGCATGAAACTTTGGTGAAATGTTTATATCTATTGAGGTGAACTCCTTTTCGTTTTTTTTTATAAATTTTAGATTTTAAGTTTCCAAGTTTTGGGGTTATTTTCATTAAAAAACGGGGTATTTTTCAGTTTTCAGACAATAACTCAAAAACCCTTTTCACCAATTTGCAAGAAACCTTGGTTAATTGTTTATATCTATTGACATGAGCTCTGGTTCAATTTTTATCAATTTTAGATCTTACGTTTCCGAGTTACGGGGTTTTATTCATTAAAAAAAAGGGAGATTTTCCAGTTTTTAAACAATAACTCAAAAATGCTTTGAGCGGTTATAATGAAACTTTGGTGACTGGTTTATATCTATAAAGATAACCTCCCTTTAGTTTTTCATGAAATTCTGATATGACATTGAGAAGTTATTGAACTTTCTTCTTTGAAAAAGTGACGGGCGTATCATGCGCTCACGGCGCAGCTTTTTTTTTTTATCGCATATAATTCGTTTGACATGTAGATATGTATCTAGTATACTGGTTTAGACCCTGGTCATTGTATCTGGCTCCTACTCTTTCCGATCCTGTCTCATGATGCCTAACAAAAACAAAACATCAATTCCAATGTTTAATATTTACGTTTGACTTGCTGTGGCAGTCAATGATGCAAAAGACGAAATGCTGAGACATATGCATGGTCTTTTGTCCATGCAGTCCGGTAAAATATACAGTACCTACGACAAGTAGCGGTTTTTATACGACCGCAAAAATTTTGCGTCGTATATTGGTATGACGTTGTCGTCGTCGTCGTCGTCTGCGTCGTCCCAAGACACTATGGTTTCCGGACAATAACTTTAGTTAAAGTGAATGGATCTTTTTGAAATATTACCAGAAGGTTCAATACAACAAAGGGAAGGTTGGGATTGATTTTGGGGATTATGGTACTAATGGTTTAGAAATTAGGGGCCAAAAACAAGCTATTTGTAGTTTCTGGACCATAACTTGTGTGTAAGTGTATGGATCTCTCTGAAATTGTACCACAAGGTTTCATATCACAATGGGAAAACTGGGTATGAGTTTGGGGGTAATTGTCCGAAATGTTCAGGAATAAGGGGACAAAAACAAGCAGATTTGTAGTTTCCGGACCATAACTTGTGTGTTAGTGTATGGATCTGTCTGAAATTGTACCACAAGGTTCGCTATCTCAATGTGAAGACTAGGTATGAGGTTGGGTGTAATTGCCCCAAATGTTCAGGAATAAGGGGCCAAAACAAGCAATTTGTAGTTTCCGGACAATAACTTGTGTTTAAGTGTATGGATCTCTATGAAATTGTACTGCAAGGTACTATACCTCTTAGGGAAGGCTGGGATTGAGTTTGGGGGTAATTATTTCAAGGGGGGTCAAAAAAATTTGGGGGGATTATTTTTTTCATAATTTTTTTTTTTTAATTTTCCATTTTTCAATTAATTGTATAAGATATATATATAAAAGCAAAGAAATACTGATATGACAGGAAAACACACCAAACAGGATGTGTAAGTCATCATATTGAGTATTATGCAATAGCACAGTATTGCGCAATAGAAAGAAACCTTCAATTGCACAGAATTGTGCAATAGCAAGAAATATCCAAGTGCGCAATATTACACAATAGCAAGAAATCTTCAATTGCACAGTATTGCACAATAGCAAGAATTCTTCAATTGCACAATATTGCGCAATAACAAGAACTATCTTATTGCACAGTATTGCGCCAAAGCTAGAAATTTTTAATTGCACAGTATTGCTCAATAGCACAGTATTGGGAAGTAGCACATTATTGCACAATATCACAGTATTGCACAATATAACAGTATTGAGCAATAGCAAGATATCTTCAATTGAAAATTTACACAAATATTTTAACCCATTTAAAATTTTAAGATCTTTCACCACATTTATTTTGTGTCAGAAACCTATATTGCCAATGAGACAACTCTCCACAAGAGACCAAAATGACACAGAAATTAACAACTATAGGTCACCGTACGGCCTTCAACAATGAGCAAAGCCCATACCGCATAGTCAGCTATAAAAGGCCCCGAATTAACAATGTAAAACAATTCAAACCTGAAAACTAACGGCTTAATGTATGTACAAAAAATGAACGAAATACAAATATGTAACACATAAACAAACGACAACTACTGAATTTCAGGCTCCTGACTTGGGACTGGCACATACAAAGAGAATGTGGCGGGGTTAAACATGTAAACGGGATTCCAACCCTCCCCCTAACCTGGGACAGTGGTGTAACAGTACAACATAAGAACGAACTATAAAAATCAGTTGAAAAAGGCTTAACTCATCAGATGGATAAAAATACAAATGCTACAAATAAGTGGACGTGGCCGGGTACTTGTAAATCCAAACAACAAAAAGACACTAATTACAGATCTGAGAGTACTCACATTTACCAGTCAAGGATATAACTCTATAGGGTTATTAGAGAAAAATAACATACATTTGTTATTATGGACTAAAAAATCAAAGAACTGTGATAACATACGTATGTTACATGTTTCAAAGGGACAATATACATCATTAGTTTTGTTAAAATGTATACAAGTTCTATTGATATTACTATTGTCCTTATGTATACTTAACTATAGTTTGCCAATCATGCATAGTATACTTATGTTATTACAGAAAAAATAAGCCTGTAATAACTAAAGGGTGTTATTACAGCTTCTCTACATCACTCCAAAGTATTTGCTCAGACATACATCATGCTTAATTACAATGTATTTTAATTTATTGTAAGAAATAATGATCAGACCATGTAATGAGGTTCTGAGCAAGCTTCCCTGTAATTCCCAAGTGTCTCATATAATAAGTTACATGCCTTTAATAACTAAGCCTTGTTATTGAAGTTAAATATAGGAGGAGCAAGTTCAATAAAAGATCAAAATGGCGTCATTGGCAGAACTGTGACTGTCTAAAAGACCGATTTATTTCCCAGACTTTTTCACTCTTAAGAATAAAAAGGTGCAGAAACTGCATGACAAGGATAGATAGTGCCCAATAAATCATTCCCAAAGTATTTAAGGAAAGGTTTACCCTTTCTCTGACAACTTGGTCCCGTCTATTTTTTCAATCAATTACGATATCATTACTGTTAATAGTGTTTACAACTAATCTGTTGAACCTGCATTGCTTTAGTGAAGCAATGCCGATGTCCATGGAAGCCCGTATTTAACGATTACTTGTCCTTGTCTAGTTGTTTTTCAAATCCAATAGATTATAAAACAAAAGGAAAAAAATCGCGTAAATGAATATAAAATATCGTGTTATGTCATCCAATTATCAATAAATGTTATTTTAAAATCAATATTAACAGAGGATTACTTGGATATGAAATGGCATTTAATGATACATAAAAACAGCCATTTGGTCAAAGTGTAAATAGGAACAGGAACTAGCAGAAGGGAGACAATTTAGGAGGGAAAAGTACTAAAACTAGTATTGTCAAATCTTGTCAAATATTTCTGGCGGCAATAATTAAAATATTTACAAAGTTACCAAACACAACCTTTAAATTTGTTTATATTTTTCATTAATGAACCACCTTAAATAATAAAAAAAATCTTGAAACAAAAATTAGGTTTCTATCAGATGTATCTTGGAATATGTTACTTAAACATGTCTGTAATAACATTTAAGTACTTATAGAAAGGGTAATCCCATTTCTTCCTTTGATATTAAATAATATACTGATTTTAAATGTGAATTTGTAATTTGAAAAATGTAAATAAAAGTCAATGAAAAATGTCCAATTTGGCCATTGGAAACTCTTTAAATATGTGTTAGTTAATTATGAAGTTGTAAATGAAATACATAACTAGTTTAAGTCAAACAACTAAAAGTAAGAGAAAAGATATACCTACTGTGCTACATTGTACATACTTACTCTTGTAAGAAAAGGTGGAGAAGGATGGTAATGAAATCAAATTATTTAAAATATCTACGCATTTTAATTTTTAAAGTTTAGTATTAAAAATTTAACTTATTTCCATTTCTTATGATGCATATGTATATAAGAATGCAGGTTTTTTGTCTATTTAATATAATATAACCAACATGGCAGTTGTAAGAAAATGTTACATTACGTCACAAACGCGAAAGGTGAATCAATCTAATATCGCACGCTTACCACAGCGCTATCAACAAATCCTGGAGAGAACACTGAATGTGCACATTACAATGTATATACTGGAGATATCAATACAAATTCGAAAAAGGGTTAATTGATTGCCACTTTGTCAATCAAGCAAAGATGTTTTATTTGGAAGGCTTGCTTCTAAAGCCATGGTTGTTAAGCAATGCCTAAGAAGTATATAATAGATTATTGTGGATTCATTATTATTCGTGGGATACCAACCTATGCGGTCGTATCAGGCTGCGCTCAGCGAAGCATTTTATCATATTTATAATATGTTCTTTTTCAATATCACACACTATCAACCCTCAAACAATATAATCCCTTTAGCAAAACTTATAACATTTTATTGGTGCCTATAGTTGATACGGGCGTGATAATTATAGCTTAATTACACAATGTTTTTTTCAAACGAGAGGGTGTTTCTCAGATTCAATCTCATCGAAGGGCAAGAAACATCCTCGAGTTTGAAAGACCATTGATAATCTGTTTATCGCTATTTTGCCTATGACGTCTCTAATTTTTACATTGACAATGGCATGTGCCCGCTCTTAGTTTCTGACGATAATTTTCTATCTCAAGCGAGTAACATGATGTGAAAAATTATCACAAGGAAAAATACACAAAATAGCAATAATGAAAATTAAACATACAATAATTTCTTTGTGGTATATTTCACAGTGATTCACCCACATTTACCAACATTTACTGTGACAATTTATAATATGAGTATGATTTTATCTGAATAACCTTTACTTGAAGAACAGTTAGGCAATATCATATCATACCAGTATTGAAAACATTTACTGCTAATTAAGATATAATATGTTTCTGTGGCACATTCTATTAAAATAAAAGGACATATTATATTCCAGTATAGTCAAACTTTTTAACAGATAATGTAATTGGTATAATCAGTACAACAGGCTTTTGCACAAAGTGTAATATTAATATCAAGAGAAGAATTTAACCCTGAATGCAAATATTAACTGAAATCTTTATACAGTGTACATTTATTTGTACAACTTATAAAAACATTTTTCAAACTGTATTTACTCACTTATTATTTAATTGAGGGCAACACAGCATTTTGTCATTTGTTTTGTGACATTTTAAAATTGTCAATACAATACTGAATCCAACCTATTTTTCGTGAGTGATTTATTTTCCCTGACTTTTGCGGGGAAAAAAACGCAAATATAAATCGTTGTAAATATTTGAAATTTTAATTGGTCTTGCATTTATAATATATAAATACATGAAGAAAATAAGAACATTGTGAACAATAAATCGAGGTGAAGTCAACTGGAATGGGCTAAACACAACATGAAGTATCACTGAAATTAATTTGGTTGACAATATCATGGATATAATCTTTGCATTCATGTAGTCAAAACCCGTATGTCCTTTACAACTTAATCACTACTTTTGAGATAAAAAAAAACAACATATATATAAGTGCATTGATTACAACATTCTATTCATCCTATCCATGAACATTTAAAGAAATTTAACAATGAAGTATTTACTCATATATATTAAAGTTACAAAATGATGTGTATGTGTATAGTCATACTTGTCAAAAATTACATATATTGTGCATGGAACCTTAATCTAGTATCGTTTCTAAAAATACCAATGAATTTATTATTACAGCAATATTTAAAATTGGGGTTATCTACCTTTGTTCATAATTGTAGTTGATATATCCAATTCATCATGTTCATAATAATGATTTACTTTTCAACGCTTAAAGGAGTTCGCTGCTCAGTTTCAAAATAAATAGCTTTTCATAAAACTAGTATATAGTGATGGGGGATTAATTAAGGAATCAAAAAAGCAAAAAATATATAGAGGTCAATGTGCTTGTTTTAGAAATATTAGCCATTGAAATTTTGACGGGAAAATGTTCTCTCTTGATTTTTCATAGCTTTATCATTGACAAGTTAAAGTTCTCAAAAACTATTAAAAAATAAATAAGATTTTATAAGACTTTTACAAATGGCTTATAGTTATACATGCAAAAGATTTATAAAAAGAAAAATGGGGGTCAATGGGCAAAATTTTTTAAGGCATTCAAATGGATAAAACCAGAGGATTCCGAAAATCTGACAAAAATTCCAAAACATGACAAGCGAACATCCTTAATTCGGTGCAATAATTTTTAGTTTCCACTGCAAAATACAAAAGCACTTTGATTATTTCACTTTTGTACTATGTCGTCAATAAATTGTAAGAAAAGATTTTGATATAAAGATTCCTCTATTTGAGGTCAAAAGTGTTTGTCAACCATACTATAACGTGCATTTCATTAGGCTTAAACATGCAATATAATAGTGTAATATACAAATAAGGAGATGTGGTATGATTTCCAATGAGACAACTTTCCACCAAAGTTCAAATGAAGTGAATGTAAAAATATGTTTTTATATGTAAAGTTTTGTGTTCATGCCTACAGAAATTTTTTACAATTTGCCATATAATTTGTATGGCGTTCTATAAAATATATTCTATTTTTGTTGTTATTCAAGAATTTTCTATTTCATGTAATTTTATTTGTAAAAAACTGGATTTGTGAGAGTAAGGAAATAAAAGATGGGAGCTTTCCCAACAATAAGTATGCATTATTTACTTTTCTTCAATATTTAATACTAAAGAATTATTAAGGAAAATGTTTGTTATATTGTTGGTGTTAAACACCACTTTTGGTGACCTTGGCTATATCATGTGACCTTGGCTATATCATGGTGACCTTGGCTATATCATGGTGACCTGTTTTTATTGATGGAGGAAACTGGAAAACCCAGAGAGAATCACTGAACTGACATGATTAGGGTTCAAACTCACAAAATCAGAGTTGAATAGCAAGTCAATCACTGGGGATGAACTTCTTAAACCACTTGGTCACCTAGACTCCTTAAAAACATGTATTGCATGCACTGAAACCATTATCATAACTTCAAATTAAGAATTAATTGGTTATACTTAGACAGTAGTCAGTCTGAACCATCTAAATGAGGGAGATCTTTATTCAATAATATATCTAAGTTACTAATTTGACTTAATTGGATTGTTTTGTCAGATAACTAATAGTATTGGAACCAATACTATGACTCATAGGGGATACTCAAATACAAGGATAGTTATTATCCTCTCATCCAATGGGCCTAGGTGGCTAAGTGTCTATGATCATATACTGTATATCTAGCCTAACATGGATATTGTGAGTTCGAACCCCACACCTGGCAGGTGCGTTGGACTCAATTTTAATTGACTAGGATTATTCAATTTCTGCCGATGGCTAATGGTTCTCTATGGGCACTCTGGCTTCCCAAACCTATAACAACTGACTGGCACGGCATTAAACACCAACGTGAACAATCTATCAATCATACTCTCATCCAACAAATATTGAGAGGGCATTAAGCATTTTCATCATTGGTTAGTTTTGTATAATAGAAAAGGAGGAATAATGGGTATCCATCCATTACAAGAAATCAGTTTATGCACAGCAAAAAACAAAAAGCAAAGGAACGTAGTCTGTTTCGCTTCATTTTTGTGTCAAAATCTATGCAACGTCAAGTCCTAGAGGAGTGATGAATTGTTATTAGATACATCTTGTTTTGTGATGAAGTGATAAACTAAGATACTTTCCGTTTTACACATGAATGACTTTCTTAGAGTATTGTGTTAGAGTGTAGATCTAAGCTGCTTCTAATCATAGGGGAATGATCTTTTGTGAGTTTATCATGTTTATCGGCAAAGATCTACACTGAAATAAATTACCTTGACTTCATGTGTATTTGTGTTTCATGCCACTTTTAGCAACCCAAGCCATATGGCCAGTTTGTATTGGTGGATGAAGCAAGAGTACCCTTATGCAGTCCACAGTGTTGATAGTTTTAAATTCTGCAGACCCACTCATAAGACTTTCATTTCTTTGAAAAAATATATCTTCATACTTTTGTAGTTTTGATTATCTTGAAGAATTATGATTGGTTATAGAAATAACCATTATAAAAAAGCATGTTACACACTGTGACCTGATTGAGGAAAATACAAAATTTATTATCTTTAAAAAAAATCATTGATTACCTACCACTGTAAAACATGACCTCCACAATCACAAGAAAATGGGACATTGGGATAGAAAGGATGTTTAACAAAGACAATTATGTTTTTATTATCAACAAAACATGCTATGACCAGGATACCATGTCAACTCTTAGTTCATTATAATCAGGATTCAAAATATAATCCAGGAATTATCTATGAAATTAATGCTGAAGAATCGATTATTAACCAACTTACTACAATATGTATAGAAATGCCCATGCTTTATTAGAGGAAAATTTCGGCAACTGGTCATTATGAACGGAGAAATTGCTACAGCCAGTCATTACGAAATCTCAGTCATGCATTACGAAATCACACCCGTGCATTACGAAATCACAGCCATGCATTATGAACAGATGAAACGGGACATCGATTAAATCAAAATGTCGTTTATTTTTTTTAGATAAGGGACAACTTTTAAAAAAATTTTTTTTAACTTAATATCATAAAAAAAAGTTTTAATGATGTTCAGTGTTTTGTAACGACTTGAAACGGAAATATTTCACAGCCTTTTTGAGTACGACTTTCGATTATTATCACTGTTTTATTTCCGTTGATCAATCATCATACCTCATCAGAACACAGACTACTCAAAGAGTAAGAAAAGTTAAACTGTCTGATTTATTCTTCCAGCTACTTTATATTTGCTAGATAAAATGAATTGTAATAGCATAGAATTAAGTACTTGGATGAGAAATCAGAAATTACATCTGACAATGTTGACCAAAATCCACCGTGAATGGGAAAAGACAAGTTCAGCTATGAATTCCCATATCTTCTTCACGGTAAGATTATTACTCTTTATTTAATCGAAGAATTAAAACCATTTAATAAAAGTGTTATGAACTGGCTTTTCTGTATTGGTCCTATTATCGATTCGTGGTTAGCTGTATTTGAATCCGAGACTGGAAGACTGTTCTTGAATGAAGTTTTTTAAGTTGGTTAATAAAGTATCAATATATGGACTTTTAATATTGGCCTGTAAGATGCCTTGATATTAATAATGGTTTTGGACAGTTGTAATGGCCCTCGGCGTTGCCTCAGGGCCATTACAACCATCCTGGCCATTATTAATACCTCGGCATGTTACAGGCCAATATGAAAAAGTCCATACATTAATACTATAGTAATATATTTCTATACTGATATCTATTTTAATTTTCTAGAATGTTCTTCGTATTTGCAACTCTCTCAGGTTGAAAGTGATGAGGTTTCAGGGTTGGAGGAGAAGGTGGCATAATTATTCAAAATGGTAAATGGAGCTAAGCACATCAAGGCAAATTGTTTTTATCAATTTGACAACAAAATTAATATTTTCTGATAAAAAAAGGTTGGGCCTGGTGTACTCCTTCTATAACCAAGCCTGGATCTGCCACTGGACATAGAACTCAAAAGACTCGCTCCTATAACCAAACCGCATGTTCGTATGCCTGTCCCAAGTCAAGAAACTCGATATTGGTAGCCCTTTAATGCACTGCCTACGATATATTTAAACGTTCTACATCAGACTATATTTGTTTTCACATTAAATTTGGTTGTTGGAATATTTGATGCAGGATGCAGAACAATATAAGTATGATTGTGTTTGCAAGATTTAGTTGAACTGTGAGGATATTATTCTGATCAGTGGGGGAATTTTAACAAGGAAATATGAATTAAAATTTTATTGCATCATTTTGATTCAGGAGTTTTTTTTACCAGAACTAGATCATATATGCAACTTAATGCCCAGTAAGTTTATATTTATATCTTAATGCAGTCAATTAAAAAATGTTTGTGCTGTTTTTATTATTGTGAAAATTGCGACGGAATAGGTATAAAAAATTATAAAAAAAAATCAAATTAAAAATTTTATAGCATTATTTGTGTCCAGCACTTATTGAAATCGCAGTGAATTATTACTCGCTTTTTCGTCCATTCTTAAAAAAAAATGCTGTAATAAAGGCAGACAAATATTTCTGATTTGACAGTTTGCAATACCTTACATGGTAATATATCATGTATATGGAGCAATATGAGTACATTTTCACTTTGATGTAAAAATAGCCCACTTATATAATATAGTGGTTCTTGAAGAGCTTTTCTATTACTTTATTATTAGAGGGTGTTATATGTCAAACAGGAAACAAACTATCAATGATTAAAATAAAGCCAACAAACACTTCCTTAAATGTTATTGTAAAGATAAATTTCCAAAAAGAAAATAATTTTGAAAATCCTTCACACTTGGCATTTCCATAAGTATCATATACAGATTCATTTTTTCCTGTAAAGATGCATACAGTGATTTGTTGTTAGATGTGATATATTTTTTTCTAATTGGTAATTATATTTCTTATATTGTTTAAAAGTGATTAAAAAAAACAATTTGAATGTGCATACAACCCTAAAGCGGTTGAAATTGTTATGGTGTAGACCCCATATACACTGACTTTTTAAGTGAAAGAAATATCGATTTTTCTGTACATTAGACTTATAAGTTGTTATAAATTCACGTAATCTTAATTCTATCATCACTGGAATCAATAACCATCACAGTGGTGGCAGCGATAGATTAACATGCCGATAATGAAATTTATTTATATTTGACTCCCTCGAGAGCCCCATAGATGCTTAGTTTAATATACAATTTCCGAGGTTAGGTGTGACTCAGGATAAGCTAGGTTGACAACCTGGTTAATCTTTACACATAAGAGTGTGCAATAACAATTGTTTTGTAAAACGTGTCATCAGGCCATAAATTACTAATAACACATGTATAATGCTTATTGCATATGATATCATACTGTTACGTTGATTGTTTTACGGAAACATGTGTTTCTTGGAGAAATAGCGGTTACAGCTGTTACACAAGTAAGTTTATTGATATTTGTACTATCACTTGCAATACATGTTATATATAGAGTAACATTGTATCTCAAGAACATTTTTCATAACAATTCTATAATCAATTTGATGGTGATTTTCTGACGTTTATGGTAAAACAAGCATGTTTAAAACAAGTTTAACAAGTTTGATATTACTATGCATGATCGGTTCCCCCATTATTTTTCCACGATTATTTGATTCTACGAAAAACCATTTGTGTCATTGGCGGTGTATTTTATAGCGCGCTATTTATTAATTGTAGGAAATTACAATAGTTTTTTTTCAACGATTTTATGTAAACGCCCTGTACGCCTCCGGAATCCGTCATTGATGATTATGTACATTTATCTTTGGAATGTTTTAAATTTGAACCTTCAACTGCATATCAAATAATTACTAGCCGACTAATGACACAATAGAACATATCAGTATTGAAAAAATTATAACTAATTCCTCATGTCTATCATACACTGGTTATTGAAATGTTTACTTAAGAACTGCAACACGAAATGAAGTAATATAGATTATGTAATGTAAAAAAGTGTACAAAACATATGATTTTAATATGTCAAATACTGAATTAGTGTGCATATTGTTTACCTGAGTTATCAACAAGGACATGATCACACGATTTGGGAAAGATCATTGATTTGAATTTATTATTAGGTGCACGTAATTCGGAAATTTCTATTTGGATATTTTCATTTTGAAAAATTCTTATCTGACGCCATATCAAGGATTTACAATATCTGTGTATTGCATAAATTTACAGTTTACACGTGTAAGTAATATTGTTTAAGGTCCAGAAATTCAGTTCTAATTAGACTTCAGAAATTGTATCGTGGTTTAATTTATATTGATAAAATGAAATGTTCATAGATCTCTCAAGTCGTTTTAGGGCATGGAAATTTTTAAGTTGATAAACAACTGTTCAATATATATATAATTCGACAATTAGTCACTGAAGAGACATTAATTGTCGAAATCAGTATATGGTGTACAAATTTTTGCACCTCATCTTTGCGGTATACCATCTTTTCCGCAGGTTTAATGTTTTCTGTTTGGTATTAAATTAATAATTAAGATCCATTTGTTACAACTTGTGATCCGTTTATTTGGCAATTGCCAATGGCAGTCAGCAGGGTTTCAGAACATCCGTTGTTCGACCTGTTAGTCAAATGCGTTTTGTTTAAATATACTTTTTCACTTTTTTGGTCTTTTGGAAAATGTTGTTTGTGCTGCATTTGGACCACTCTACCAAGAAATTTGTTTTGCATGCAAACGTATAAAAATTGCGGTTTTTATCCAACGCAATCATAGGTTTGAACGTTGTTAACAATTTAGACTTATATATATAGATTGCCTAACAATGTAATTTTAACACACTATTTAGTATGTAAATATAAGAATGTTTAAAATATTTACAAAATGATGAAAATAAACGCAATATTTCGCTAGACTAACTAGCTGTATCAAGCGTGCATCTATCCAGGTGAAATCGGATGTAGATGATAAGAAACTTTTGCAGCTCAATGTATATGTTGCACTTGAATTTAGCTGCCTTGAAAATAATACATAATTTAGATGAAGTTCAAGATTTTTACAAAATTGGTAGTTGAAGTTAGCAACGTCCATTGGCCAATATTACAGGATAAAAAGGACGATGCTGTGTACTAAATTATTCTTTATCTTTCCTGTATCTTTTCTCATCTTTTTCGTTAAGACCATCAGGTTTTAAAGTGTGGAGTTGGTGGATCCAAAAATGTTCTCTTCTCCTTCTCGCCGTGGTGTCCCACTACATACTAAATAGTGTGTTAAAATTACATTGTTAGGCAATCTATAATTTTATTTGTGTAATTGAATTAATCTCTGTACTGAATAATCCACACTCCCATAGATTTGTATGTCATGTGCTGCTATTTATAGGCACTTATATATATATATATATAAAGTGCCTAGAAAATCAACCTTACGATGTTAGAGTATATCTGATATATATAAGTCTGAGAATTAAACCCAACAGTGTTAGAAATAGATTTTTATGCTGGCAAATTTTTGTTCCTCAACGAGATTCGAACCTACACCTTTGATACACTACAGCACCAATCGCTTAGCCTCATGTCCAGCGCTAGAGACCATTATACCACATCCGCTATATAAAAATATAACTTCAATAGTCACGTAAGGCGTATATATATATATATATATATAACGATTCTTCACTTCCCTCGTCAAGTATATATATATATATATATATATATATATATATATATATATATATATATATATATAAACAAGTCTAAATTGAAAACAACGTTCAAACCTATGATTGCGTTGAATAAAAACCGCAATTTTTATACGTGCATGCAAAACAAATTTCTTGTTAGAGTGGTCTAAATACAGCACAAACAACATTTCTAAAAGACCAAAAAAGTGAATAAGTATATTTTAACAAAACGCATTTGACTAGCAGGTCGAACAACGGATGTTCTTAAACCCTGCTGACTGCCATGGCGATTGCCAAATAAACGGATCACCAGATTTAACAAAATGGATCTTAATTATTAATTTAATACCAAACCGAAAACAATAAACTTGCAGAAAGATGGTATACCGCAAAGATGAGGTGCAAAAATTTGTACACCATATCCGGATTTCGACAATATATATATATACTAGTATATAAAATAGAGAAAAATCAAATAAAAGCCTTTTGATAGCAACTTAACAACACAAAGAAGAACAGATACAACATGTCTTGAAGGTTGATAATTGAAACGATAAGGTATAATATAAAGCCTGCGGATAATCGACGGGTGCTTTCGACTCCAATCTTAATTGAATAGGATTCTGTAATTAGTTTTCCTGCGGAGGTCGATGATCTCTCCGGGCTTCCTTCGACATTGAAAAACTGGTTGCCACGACATAGCAAATAGTGTTTAAAGTGGCGTAAAACATAAAAAAAAAATAATATCGCCATCAATCAATGACATATTATACCCTATATTGAAACATGCACACAATGTATGCACATATCCATGAAAGATACAGTTCATTACAATACTATTGTTTTATCACTATATAACAGATTCGTTTTATATTAATCCTTATATTGAATGTTATGTTTGGTCATGATGTCGATCAGTGGTGGGCGTTAGTAGGAGTCTGGATGAGGTTTACAGAAAAGAGAAAAATTAAGAAAGACTTTAGAAAAGAGGGCCAAAAAATAGATACATTTTGTAATAGAGAAAAAAGACTAAAACTATAAAAGAGAGATATAAAATGGGTTCTTAAATATAAAAAATGGAGAATAAGGGGCAAAAATGATAAAAAATAGAGAAAAATGATCCAAAAATGAAAGAATACAGTAATGACAATCCATCCAGACCCTATGACAACAAATCTCGTGTATATGAGTGTCGTAATGGGGTACATTCATGACGAATAACGGTAAAAATCTTGCCAAAAGACGTTAAGGGTAATTTTTGGTGCATGACGATATAAAGTACACTTTCTTTCAGACGATAAACAAATCGACTGATTTTGACGAAAACGGTAACGATAATTATTTGAGACTTCTGACGAAACACGATAAGGATATTATGACGAATCACGGTAAACTTTTAACCAATTTGACGCTAACGGTAGCTGAAAATGACTGTTTGACGCCTGACGGTAAAGGGCATTCCTATCCTCGTATATCAATAGACCAATAACATAGATGTGAATAATTACAGGTCACCGTACGGCTTTCAACAATTAATCCAAAACTTTCACATCATATAAGTCATTCTCCAGGTCACAGTGGTTTCCATAATGACTTAATGTTTTGTCAAAGACATTGTTAATAGTTATGTTCTGCTCTTTGGTCGGGTTGTTGTCTCTTTGACACATTCCCCATTTCCAATCTCAATTTAATACATGTTTTTGTTTAAATGTACTTCAATCATACTAATCATTCTCATCATTTACTGTACTTTATTTTGTAAATCATTTAATTGTATAGCTCAAATTTTGGGCACCATGATTGTTTAATAAAATATCTTGTATCTTGTATCTTAAAATGCTCCAGTATGATATCGATATACATGTATGTCATGTATATATAATGTAAAATAATGCAATAGGGTTAAACCGACGACCTGATTTATACTACAACAATAAATGAAAAAATAAATCTGACAGACAGCAACCAAGAGCAAACACTAAACTTCAGGAAACTGGCCTAGAAAAGGCATATAAGAATGTGGCGCGTTTGACATATCTCGACGGAAAATTAGCGGAAAGTTTGTAACTGTTTGAAAATTGAGTCGTTAGAAGAACCCTACAAAACAGACCAAATTCATTTTTATTTCATATTGGAATGTACAAAAATCAATCAAAGTCTTATACATGTACATGTGTACGTGCACTTGCATAAGGTCGATTTCTATTCGACGTTTGTAACCGCTCAGCCCTTCCTTAATTTGGGACTTATAGATTATATATGGTCTTTCAAACGAGAGGGTGTTTCTCAGCTACAATCTCATCGAGTAGCGTGATATGAATAATTACAAAATCATAAAGAAGATCAAAGCTTAATTTTTAAGAATAGTGATAAAATTAATGTTTTTTATATAACAATTATTTATTACATTTTATTTTTGCATATAACGGAAGGTAAAATAAAATAAAGACATCCTTTACATTTCCTCTACGATATAGATGTGAAACGATTGTTAAATATTGTTTAATTTTGATTTATGTTTCTTTCTGACAGGAGTTATGGCAGAAGCTATTGCAAAAAGTAGGAAGACCATTTCTCAATATCCAACACTAACGGAAATCGAACATACCAGAAATGTATTTGTGACCCGTTTTGTTGCAAGATTTGTCCAGAAACATCGGAAGTATACCAAATTGCTTCAGGAAAATGGAGCATCACTTCCGGAAGCGTTTAGTAACTTTTCAGTAAATTTTTGTGCAACTTTTGAAGACGAAGTTGAAATGATTGTAAGTGAAAAAAGAAACAAAATAAAGAATGCATGTCGGATGAAAGGTGCATATAGTATAAAAGGACTTTTCCGTCAAATTTATCAGATTGTACGTCGTGCAAGGGCGTCACGAATAGAGAGTAAATTACTAGACATTCCTAATCATGACCTAATGGAAACATTGAGAGACATTGCGTCCGAGTTAGGGTTTGCGTTTGAATACCAAATTGCCATGTTGAAATCGGAAGCGGAAGTACGTCTGCTCGCAGACCATGCTGTTAGTTGTACTATGAGCTATTTGAAACAGTCTGATGCAGCGTTTAATAGATGCCATATTTTGGAGGCAGTCACAGATGTTCCGCCGAAGAAAAGCTTAATTCGTGCTGAAAAAGTATTAACACGAATTCAAAAGACGGACAATGTAAAAGGAACAAAGACTCAAAAATGGCGCCTTTCTGAAATTTTTAAACAACCGGGTCTTCGTATACCTGATACTGACGGGATACGTTATAACTTTTTAGGATGTTTTACGCCTTATGGCAGTTTATGCAGACCGGATAAATATGGATTTCGTGGTCCACTCCACGTCTGGGACGAGAAAACATCAGGCTATGCTCTTCTGTACAACGATCAAGTGTCGTGCAATAGCGTCCATCGTAGAGAAATAGCATGTGATATTACAGATGTTCACCAAAATTATCAACCAATTCAACTTTGTTCACACGTATGTTTAAGTAATAAGATGTCCAAAGAAAACATCGAAAGCGACAGAGATTCAACGTGTACAGAAAATAAACAAAATATAGCTGAATCACCTGATTGTTCCCCTGTCTATGACACAACGTGTGTCGATATTCAAAAAATAATCTTAAATCAAGATAGCGAAAACATTCCATCCAAACCAGCATCGAGGGCAGACAGACAGACCTCTAACGATAACGCGAACGATGTTTCGCTTACAGGCACAACGAATTCGGTCGGTTCTAACGATGAGACGGGTAAAGTTAAAACAGAAAGAAAGGCAGGCACGCTAAACCTCGTGCACAGCGACTTTGAAAACGACAATGTATTAATTTCTTCAAAAGATGGCGGCTTGGAAGATTCCAATGAATTAACAGACACAGTTTTCGTCGAATCTTTCAATAGTTCCCACCAAAGATTAACTGCTACAAATAGTGATGTAGAAAACAGTAATATAGTTAGCGAAAGTGACGGACACGTGTCGCCATTAAAAACCAGCTTTAATGATGACATTCTAGTAGCTGCATAATCAATTTGTCTTCTGGATAAAACATTTATTTATAAGTAAAATCAAGTTTTAAATACAAGAAAGTTAGCGAACCAAAAACAATGTAAAATCGATTGTATCTTATTATTTATTTTATTGTGTAGATATGAGATATCCGAGTACGACTTGTCACTAGAATTTTGCATAGGCTAGTTTATAACTATTGTGTTTGGTGAGAGAGACAAATAGGATCAGACAAGTTTTACCAAATTATAAAGTCTTCTCCTTTAAAAGCATGCGCAGTTGAGTAGATCTGCTGTAAAGTATTAATAAGTAGATTAAATTGCACACGTTGTACAAGAAAGTTATATAAAAACATTAAATTTGGAAAAAGAAACTACTAATCAATGGAATTCTGTAGACACGATGATTTTGTTTGCTCATGTCTTATTTGATTATACTACTATGAATCGTTTTGATTTTTTTATGAAGTAAAGTCTTCATAAGATATTTCACAGTTTTCCTCGTATGTTGGTAGATTGTGGCCACCCTCAATGAGCAACTAGATATTTGCTGTCACTTGAAAACGACGAATCTTCTTAGTAGTTAGTTCTCCATATCGGGGTATTTATTGCAATCAAAGAAGACATGGAATGCATCCTCACGAGAAGCACCACATACTGAATTTGGACTATGTGTTATATTTGATTTAAATAGGTCGTTATTTAGAAATGAAACTGAACTGGGTAGCTGAGTTGAAGTTGCGTTCAATTTGCACGCATACATGCATACAATGTTTAGGTACAGTCTTTGTTTCGTATGTATTATTCAACAAGGAGCGTTTGAACTTTGATGGGGTACAAAGGGTACGGATAGAATTATCAATATAAAAGGAGATGCAGTATGATTACCATTGAGACAACTATCCACCAAAGTTCAAATGAGTGGATGTAAGCAATTATGGGCAACCATACGGCCTTCAACAATGAGACAAAAACATACCATACAGTCGGCTATAAAGGGCCCCGACATAAAAAAAACATGACTGAAACAATTCAATTGAGAAAACTAATGGCCTAATTTACGAAAAACAAATAAGACAGACATGAACCGACGTTGGAATAAATGAAGAATTTGTTAATGAGAGTCTACAAAAGAGGCGATTAAATTATTGCTATTACGCAGTGGATAAACGGATTGTATAGTCAGGGGAATTAAATAAACATTAAAAACGTTTTCTATGTGGAGTATATTTTCTTTTGTAAACGAGATGCATTATTGGGAAATCTCAGACGAATGTTGAAATTTGTAGGAATTAAAGAAAAATCATCAAAAAGTACTTGTTTATTCTCTTTAAAACATAGACATATTCAACAGGACAAATGTAGATACAACTTGCCATGTATTTTGAAAAATGTATCCAAAGTATGTTGTATTTATACCAGTAAATCTGCATTTACATTAAATAAAACACTATTTGCACGATCAATAATTTTGAGGTGTGAGGTGTCCAAATACTTAGACAATCATGTTCCAAAGACAGTGGAATGGCCCTTGAACGTATTCGATTGCATTCTACGCCACAATCACTTGTAATAGGACAATAATGCTATATTTCTTATCATGAATAACTTTTCCAATGTGATATATTTTTAATAGAAATGCGATACTTTTTTCATATGAAAAAAATACGATAATATGGCACAATACATCCAAAGAAAGTAGATACGTCGACAATTATTCATGACAGGTTCGATGTTACATACAAAATATCACAGTGACTGATATCTGAGGATGCACGTACATAATAAACCAATTATACCCTTATAAAAAAGTAGACACGATGTTCAATATCTACTGCATATCGATCAATTTTAGGTTTTCCAATCAATATTGCACAATATTTCCCACCTTCCAAGTGCATAATAAACGATCCTATGGTTACACTGAGCTATTGAATTAGTGATGGTTCTATGGCAGAATTTACATGTTGCTACTGTAACTTTTTCCTCAGCTATTCGATTGCATCATAGGGCATGCAGTAAATACCCATACTGACAAAGAAATATTATTTCTTAAGAGAAAGAAATATTCCGATATACAATTTATTCCAATCCGTTTTTCAGTAAAACCTGAAAATGAACCGTCTTTAACTTGAAATGAGGTGAGAGTTTTGGTTTTTGTTGGCCCGTGTTGAAGGACTCACTGTGACTTTGAGATGAAGAAAAGCAATACAAGTGCTGTTCCTTTGTTTTTTGTGTGTATTTTGCTGTGCATGTACTGATTTTGTGTCATGGATGGAGACCCCATATCATTTGTTTTTCTATTACAAAAATAGAAACAGCATTATTCCTAACAAAGATTGACGCACCGTTACCGCTGTCCGGAACTTGGAAGACACAATTCCACATCCGAACAAGAATTTTAAAATAAAGACTGACAATCAGAGGATCAGCTTCAATCTGTCAAAAAACCTGCTGATGAATATTTTATCACGGTGAGGGCATCTATGTGTAACTTCCCATAACCTGTTTCATATACGCAAGACCAGGTCTACTGCTAAAAGTTTTCAAGCAGCGGCAGCAAATTAAACTCTCATCGTGTTTGATTTTCTTTTGATCTCTCAGAAACGATTCGTCTTGGAAGCTTGAAGGACAGGACTCACATTGAAATAAACCCTTGGAGTGAAATCGCTTGTAAACTACGTGCCAAACGTGTACTAAATTCACATTCATTGTATTTATACAATTTCTTCTGTGTTTTATCTGTCAAGTTTGCTTCATTCTCCGAACCTTCACTCGTCGATCCCACCAACCCTTTCTACTTCCATAGACTGTAAATTAGCAGAAATATATCACAAAATGTTTCTTTCATACACTGTTAAATTCGTGTTTAGAAAATGTATCACATGTTTAGTTCTAACAGTGTTAAAGATTATGACACATGTCATGAATATAACGTTTTTTAATATGTTTTAGAATTAAAGGTTTTAGGACTTAAACACTAATTTCGAAGCTAGACATGATTCTAAACGCAATCCTAAACACTTTCTTCAATCTAAACATGTTACGAAATTACACATGTTTTCACCTAAACATGTAAAAAAAAAGTGCGCAAACAATGAATTTAGCCCGCCCCACCCCTTTTGTGGGAAAAATTTAGTTGATTATATAGGGAATCACTGAGGCATGACTGGAGCGGGCCCCCTCTTAGGCAGTCAGTGGGCCCCTTTGTGAAAATTTCTGGATCCGCCACTGGACTGTTTTTGTATGGCAGAATGGTGTTCGTGTTGCTAAATCTCAGTTACATGCCCTTGAATGTTTTTTTTAACCTATATTCCTTTAAGTGTTATATAAGGGTATATGTAGCTCAATTTTTCAGAGACAAGTGCTATATTGCTCAATCTTAAGTGTATAGTGTAGTGTTTTGATACTAGTATGATTGTTGTTTATTTTATCGTCGCTTATCTTTTTAGCTATTGTGTTTTCCATTTTAATTGGACTGGTGGTTTTTGATTACCCTCTTGGTATCTTCTCTTTCTTTTTATCAACACTTTTAAGATATCTAAAACTAATATATATATTTATGTATGGCAGGCGTATGAATTTTCGAGTATAGAAAGTGGTCTAATTGTAATAACAATAGAGTAAGAAGTTCCGTGAGTATTTAAAGTCGTGCTTGCACAAGAAAAGTTATCGACAAGGGCGGAGACCCTCAAACGAGTAATACGTATTTGTGTATAGGAAGACTAATCTTCAGTATAACAGTTCGTGCATTATATATGTAGTATTCATATTTTAATTATGCGCTTCTTTTTTGTAGATTTTATGTTCTTTGAATGAACTGATGCCATTTGTGGTGCATACTATTGAGGACATTTGTCTTGTTGTGTTTTATGTGTATAATAAATTTTGAAGATGGTCACCGCACCCGACAGTTTCTATAATGGTGTTTGTCTTTATTACTAGAGAAATAATTTCATTGTAAATATTTGAGACATACGTATCTACTTTTTGTGGTTGGTATTAGGGTGTCATGAGAAAATTGGAAGTCAAGAGTACCTAAATGGTTTATTTTCGGTTTGAGTGAATTAAGAAAATAAATTAATTTACTCATTACCCTGATTATACCTGAACTCATTTCCAGTTTCTAAAGGGATCGTCTTGCTCTTTTTTTAGGTTTTTTGCAGTGATTTTTTCTTTTTGTCTAATCGTCTTTTGTTGGTCATGGTGTTGTCTGTCTGTCTTCGACTTATAGTTTCCAACAATTACCTTTTGGTATCCTCTCCCCACAAGTACCCTTTGGTATCCTCTCCCAGCAAGTACCCTTTTATATCCTCTCTCAACAATTACCCTTAAGTATTCTCTCCAAACACCTACCCTTTAGTATCCTCTCCAAACACTTACCCTTTAGTATCGTCTGCCAACAATTACCCTTTGGTATCCTCTGCCAACAATTACCCTTTGGTATCCTCTCCCAACAAGTACCCTTTGGTATCTTTTCCCAACAATTACCTTTTAGTATCCTTTCCCATCAAGTACCTTTTAGTATCCTCTCCCAACAATTACCCTTTAGTATAATCTCCCAACAATTACCCTTTGGTATCCCATCCATACAATTGCCCTTTAGTATCTTCTTCCAACAATTATGCTTAAGTATCCTCTCCCAACAAATTCCCTTTAGTCTCCTCTCCCAACAACTACCCTTTAGTATCCTTTCCCAACAATAACCCTTTGATGTCCTTTTCTAACAATTACCTTTTGGTATCCTCTCCCAACAATTACTTATAACCTTTGGTATCCTTTCTCAATAATTATCGTGTGGTATCCTCTCCCAACCATTGCCTTTCGGTATCCTCTCCCAACAACGACCTTTTGGTATCTCTCCCAACAATTACCCTTTGATATCCTCTCCCAACATTTATCACTTGGCATCATATCCAAACAATTACCCTTTGGTATCCTCTCCCAATAATTACGCTTTGGTATCCTTTCACAACAATTACCCTTCGGTATCCTCTCACAACAATTACGCTTTGGTATCCTCTCACAACAGTTACCCTTTGGTATTCCCTCCCAATAATTACCATTTGGCATCCTCTCCCAACAATTACACTTTGGTATCCTATCCCCTAAATTACCTTCGGTATCCTCTCCCAAAAATTACCTTTGGTATCCTCTCCACACAATTACCCTTTGGTATTCCCTCCCAACAATTATCCTTTTGTATCCTTTCATAACAATTACTCTTTTGGTATCCTCTGCCAACAATTACCTTTTGGTATCCTCTCTAAACAATTACCCTTTGGTATCCTCTTCCAATAATTACCCTTTGGTATCCTTTCACAACAATTACCCTGTGGTATCCTCTCACAACAATTTCGCTTTGGTATCCTCTCACAATAGTTACCCTTTGGTATTCCCTCCCAATAATAACCATTTGGCATCCTCTCCCAACAATTACCCTTTGGTATCCTATCCCCACAATTACATTCGGTATCCTCTCCCAAAAATTAACCTTTGGTATCCTCTCCAAACAATTACCCTTTGTTATTCTCTCCCAACAATTACCCTTTTGTATCCTTCATAACAATTACCCTTTGGTATCCTCTGCCAACAATTACCTTTTGGTATCCTCTCTCAACAATTACCATTTGGTATCCTCTGCCAACAATAACCCTTAAGTATTCTCTTGCAACAATTACCCTTTATCATTCTCTTTCAACAATTACCCTTTAGTAACCTCTTTCAACAATTACCCTTTAGTATTCTCTCCCAACTACTACCCCTTGGTATTCTCTTCAAACAATTACCCTTTAGTATCTTCTCATAACTATTACCCTTAAGTGTCCTCTCCAAACAATTACCCTTTAGTATCCTCTCCAAACTATTACCTTTTTGTATCCTCTCCAACAATTAACCTTTTGTATCCTCTCGCAACAATAACCCTTCGGTATCCTCTCCAAACTATTACCCTTTTGTATCCTCTACCGACAATTACCTTTTGGTATCCTCTCCCAACAATTACCCTTAGGTATCCCCTCCCAATAATTACTATTTGGCATCCTTTCCCAACAATTACCCTTTGGTATTCTTTCCCTACAATTACTTTCCGTATCCTCTCCTTACAATTACTTTGGTATCCTCTCCAAACAATTACCCTTTGGTATTCCCTCCCAATAATTACCCTTTGGTATCCTCTTCCAATAATTACCCTTTGGTATCCTTTCACAACAATTACCTTTTGGCATCCTCTCACAACAATTACGCTTTGGTATCCGCTCACAACAGTTACCCTTTGATATTCCCTCCCAATAATAACCATTTGGCATCCTCTCCCAGCAATAACCCTTTGGTATCCTATCCCCACAATTACCCCCGGTATCCTCTCCCAAAAATTACCCTTTGGTATCCTCTCCAAACAATTACCCTTTGGTATTCCTCCCAACAATTACCCTTTTGTATCCTTTCATAACAATTACCCTTTGGTATCCTTTGCCAACAATTACCCTTAAGTATTCTCTTGCAACAGTTACCCTTTATCATTCTCTTTCAACAATTACCCTTTAGTAACCTCTCCCAACAATTACCCTTTAGTATTCTCTCCCAACTATTACCCTTTGGTATCCTCTTCAAACAATTACCCTTTGGTATCTTCTCACAACTATTACCCTTAAGTGTCCTCTCCAAACAATTACCCTTTAGTATCCTCTCCCAACTATTACCCATTTGTATCCTTTCCCAACAATTATCCTTTTGTATCCTCTCGCAGCAATTACCCTTCGGTATCCTCTCACAACAATTACCCTTTTGTATCCTCTCCCAACAATTACCGTTTGGTATCCTCTCCCACCAATTACCCTTAGGTATCCTCTCTCAGTAATTACCCTTTGGTATCTTCTCCCAACAATTACCCTTTAGTATTCTCTCCCAATTATTACCCTTTGGTATCCTCTTCAAACAATTACCCTTTAGTATCTTCTCATAACTATTACCTGTAAGTGTCCTCTCCAAACAATTACCCTTTAGTATCCTCTCCAAACTATTACCCTTTTGTATCCTCTCCAAACAATTACCCTTTTGTATCCTCTCGCAACAACTACCCTTCGGTATCCTCTCCAAACAATTACCCTTTTGTATCCTCTACTCACAATAACCTTTTGGTATCCTCTCCCACCAATTACCCTTTGTTATCCTATCCCCAAAATTACCTTCGGTATTCTCTCCCAAAAATTACTTTGGTATCCTCTCCAAACAATTACCCTTTGGTATTCCCTCCCAACAATTACCCTTTGGTATCCTCTCCCAAATATTACTTTGGTATCCTCTTCAAACAATTACCCTTTGGTATTCCGTCCCAACAATTACCCTTTGGTATCCTCTCCCAACAATTACCTTTTGGTATCCTCTCCCAACAATTACCCTTTGGTCTCCTCTTCCAATAATTACCCTTTGGTATCCTTTCACAACAATTACCCTTTGGTATCCTCTCACAACAATTTCGATTTGGTATCCTCTCACAACAGTTACCCTTTGGTATTCCCTCCAAATAATTACCATTTGGCATCATCTCCCAACAATTACCCTTTGGTATCCTTTCACAACAATTACCTTCGGTATCGTCTTCCAATAATTACCCTTTGGTATCCTTTCACAACAATTACCTTCGGTATCCTCTCCCAAAAATTACCTTTTGGTATCCTCTCCCACCAATTACCCTTAGGTATCCTCTCTCAGTAATTACCCTTTGGTATCCTCTCCAATCAATTACCTTTGGTATCCTCTCACAACAATAACCCTTGGGTATCCTCTCCCACCAATTACCCTTTGGTATTACCTCCAAATAATTACCCTTTTGTATCCTCTCCCAACAATTACCTTTTGGTATTCTCTCCCAAAAATTACCCTTTGGTATCCTTTTCCAATAAGTACCCTTTGGTATCCCCTCCACATTTTTATATACATGTGAAAATTGGTATTAGTAAAATATAACAAAAAAGACAAACACCAGTATACAACATAGAAAAATAAAGACTGAGCAACACGAACCCAATAAAAACGGGGATGATCTCTGGCGCTCTGGAAGGTAAAGCAGATCCTGCTCCACATGTGGCACCTATTCACATTAATGTACAAACAAAAAGAACGTCAAAGTACACAAGTCATGATCCATACATTGTATGTATATCTAGATACCTCGGAAGAATTATATGATTGTTCAGATTTCGTGATGTAACATCAGTTTGATATTAAGAGACGTGCATGCATCCTACCATCCCATATAACAATAGTAGATGTTTTAAATCATTACAGACCAATAATGTTAAGATAGTACCAGGCTTATGATTAAGAACGCATAAGACCCATCAGTCGCTTAAATAACATACTTTAGGAAGCTAAATACAATAATAAATTTGCATGACAAACAAGCATTTATAAATTAAGAGTTGGAAAAAGTACGTTCCTATATACATATAATATCAGATTCTTTATGAATACTTGAGTTCGATCTCTGTTACGGTCTATTGATGTCAATGTATTGGCCAATCAGGATTCCCACCACTGGAATATATTCCTCTGAAATAGTGAATACACGGACGGGATTGCTCGATTCCATATTTCTTAAAATTATCAAAGACATAAAGCATTCCAGCTTCTGTATGGTTACCTTTGTTACAAGGAGATGGAAAGAAAGTTGTCTGACAAGGATCGCCCTGAAAAAGTAATCAGAACAGTTACTGTGTTATAGCAATAGAAATAAAGCAATCCAATGTTATAGCAGTTAAATTAAAGCAAACCAATGTTATAGCAGTAGGATTAAAGCAAACCAATGTTATAGCAGTAGATTTACAGAAAACCAATGTTATAGCAGTAGACTTAAAGCAAACCAATGTTATAGCAGTAGAATTAAATAAAACCAATGTTATAGCAGTAGAATTAAAGCAAACTACTGTTATAGCAGTAGAATTAAAGACATCCAATGTTATAGCAGTTGAATAAAAAAAAAAAAAACTAAAATCTGAAGCAACAAATTTCAGATAAAACACAAATAAGGAACACTTTATGATCAACAAGTATGGTCAATATCCCGCGCATGTGTTTCACTAAGGGCAAAGAATGGGAAAGTTAATTAAACAGGGTAAAAGTTGAATATTAAAGCGTCTTAATGTAATATTATTAAACAGTTGTTTTTACAATTAAAAGAATATCAATAAACTATAAATAAAGGCAACAGTAGTATACCGCTGTTCGAAACTCATAAATCGATAGAGATAAAAACAAATCCGGGTTACAAACTAAAACTGAGGGAAACGCATCAAATATAAGATGAGAACAACGACACAACAAAAACACAACATTAAAATGTAACACACACAGAAACGAACTATAATATAACAATGGCCATTTTCCTGACTTTGTACAGGACATTTTAAGAAAAAATTGGTGGGTTGAACTTGGTTTTGTGGCTAGCCAAACCTCCCGCTTTTATAAACATGATAAATAAAAGTAACATATTATAAAACATTAAATGTCGTGTATCCGAAGGACTTTTCCAATTTACCTTCACAAGGACTGCACAAACCTGAACATTTGAAAGCCCCGGATGTATAAATATTTAGAAAAGAAAGAAGCTTTATATGGACAAAAGGGTCATAAAACGAATAGCAAAATTCATCCAAGGTTAAATCTTGTTTACCTTTATTTTTGATACATTATTGCTGGAGAGACAAATAGATGGAACATTACAAGATGTCATGTACCAGTTTGTAGGTGATATATATAGATATCTTACTTTATTGGTGTAGAGTGTGACGAATATTTCCTTGCTGTTATCTAAAGCATACTGGTATCCTGCCAATTTAGCTCGGTCAGATATTTGGGGGAACGTGTTGTAACCAATCTGCAAAATATATCATGAATTTGTTTATTTGAAATAATAAACCAAGGGAACCGTTACACCTGTGAATATGATAAAAAAATGTCTTTATGACCTCAATATATGTAGGTTATTAGTACTGTTCTTTTCATTATTTGCTTGCGATCGTACAGTCATGCTAAATACACATGTTGCAGTATTCTTCAACAGAGTTTCCAATGGTATCGACAACAGAGACCTAATGAAATTGTTAAAAGTTTCTTGTTATCTTTTTAAAGTGTAACAGTTGAGTCTAAATCAGATCTAGGATGTCTCTGACTATATATCGGTTCAAAGTTTTGTGTTTTGTTTCTGTTCGTTTTGTTTTTCTTTTAAGAAATTGCGTTTAAAATATGCGGTTGTTGTTCATATAAAAATCAGAACACAGACAACATCCTGACCAATAGAGTATCGTGAATCAAAATATAATTTTACCTGAACATCTATACTATCGAAAATGTCAATCATATGTCTGACTACGTCTTGTGTTTTCCCGTTGTACGTAATCTGTTTCTGTGTACTACCACAGCGTCCCCAGTGCCAGCTGACGGAGTAATGGGTAAGTAAACGTCCATGGATCTGTTTCATGCCTTCCGTTTTAATCATGTAAAGGTTTTGTAAGTACCGTATCTGTTCTGACTGTCCACTGTGACATTTTATTGATGCATATGCTTCATTGTTGACTGCAACTCCATCGAACTTCTCATTTGCAGCTAAATATTTACAGATGTAAAAAAAAACCCATAAAGCTTCAGTTAACAATACAAAAACAAAAAGTTATGGTTTAATTGGCAACGAGACAACTTTTTGTTTATGATGTCATCGTACGGCCTTGATCAATGAGCAAAACCCATGTACAGTAAGCTCTAAAAGAGCGTGGATGACAACATGTGGAAAAAAAATCTAAAGAGAGAAACGAACAGTCTGGTTTATCTTAACTCAGATCTTAAGTAAGATTCTGTGATTTGATTTAAATGTCATTAACAGGACAGCAATAGGTTGTGTTAGGACAATTACACATATTTTCTATTAAAATCACAGTTTAGACCGGTGATGCTCAATCTATTTCATGTATTTTTCTGTTGTAAATACAATGTATCTATCTCGTTAACATTTCTGTTGTGTATGGCATTGCGATAAAGCCATATATTCAACAAGATACAAATTATGTCGCTTCCATGCCTAGATGTTTAAATGTTGTTGTCCATATGTACATTGTAAAAAGTGTCAGATATATATTTGCTTTAGTCACGTGACTTTAGTATACCTGCATGTAGAATAGAGAATGGAAACGGGGAATGCGTCTAAGAGAAAACAACCCGAACAAAGAGCAGAAAACAGCCTAGGTCACCAATACTATTAGGTCTACAACGCAGCGAGAAAAATCGCTGGCCCTTAGGGAGCTACCATTTGATTTTTATGGGGCTAGGATGAAAATTTTGTCCTGCTTTTTTTTAATTGTAATCTCTGTCCTGCCTTTTATTTTTACTCTATTTGGTCCTGCCTTTTTTTACTAGTTTATCCTGAATTTTTACACAAATTGTCATCCTGCCTTTTTTTTTACCAAGTTGCTCATCCTGCCTTTTTTTACTCAAAATCCTGTCCTGCCTATTTTTTCAAATTTCATCCTAGCCCCCATAAAAATCAAATGGTAGCTCCCTTACATAATAATGTGTATACTAGTTCAGAGAAATGTGTATTTATAAAGACAGATTGCTATTTGTCCTATACTTTTATATAGCATGTTTACAATACCTGCACAATGATCGTTGTACCAGACCACGTGCTTAATCAAATCCTTTTCGGATACGTCAATATCACTGACAGCAAAGAGTGCATATATCTGTAGCCCAAGCACTGCTGAATGACCTTCACTTACTGTTTGTTTTATCAATTGAATTCCAGGTAGTCCGCATGATTTGGCATTAAATCCATCTCGCAATTTATGATGAACATCTGCAAGAAATATCTTTCGAATTTCTCTGCTCTGAACCTTACATGTGCTCCATAGCCATTGTCGTCTGCTATGAGTGTCCCAGGTATGTGTAAAGCATTTTGAATGTGTATTCCAATTCAGAAAGTCACTTTCGCTACATCCGGGTATCGTTGGGTCATAACCGTCCCTCCATACATACATGGCATATCCATTGTTCATTCCCGTCAGCAGAAAACATGTGTACTTTTGTAAGAACAAAAATAGAACGATTACACATGAAAAATTCAGCATATTAGATTTCATATTTGAATGCTAACCTTACTTTAAGGTGAGAGAAAATTTATCTTTATAGATAAGAATATTTACATGTCGGTCTAGTTGAAAATTCGCTTAAATATTGTATCCTGTTTTGAAATATAAAGGAAGTTATATGGTGTTAATTATATAGGGAAAACCATTGATTAACGAATAAAATCTAGCTGACCGATATTAACTTTTTTGGAGACATCATTACAATAATATCATAGCGATGTTAAATATGTTACTAGTACTTGTGTCGAAATAAAACGCATGGAACATGAAAACCTTTTTTAAAATGTATTTAATTAGCAAAAGTGTACGTTCAACTTGTGCGCTCGATTTATTCTCTCACTTTCAACTCCTTAAAAGGGCATCGGTGGCCGAGTTGTCTAAGTAGTTCAAACACTGTACCTCTATCCTGTCAACAGTGAGGTTGTGAGTTCGAACCCCACACGTGGCAAGTGCGTTCGACTCCAATCTTAATTGGCTAGGATCTCGGTGGTTCTCTTTATGCACTCCGGTTTCCTCAACCAATAAATAGCCAATAGTGCTGAAGTGGCGTTAAACTACAATCAATCAATCAATCAACTGCTTAGATGCATCACTTATTTCAAGCTAATGTTTTATAGTAATTGTGAACGACGTTTTTGGTACTAACTTTTACCTTTTATAAGACACCTCAATCTACAAACGATAACGATATATCTAGTATGTAGTATACAATATCCTGAAGTTATTTTTTATGTTATTTGGAGAATTATGTGTTGATTGCAGATGTTTGATTGTTTACGTTCAATGTATTCAAAACTTTTTAAGACTCCAGACTTTTTATAGATTGACATATTGCTTATAGACGACTGTTTGTTGTGCTCCGTATATTTTTTTGTATTTTGGCGTTTGGCTTCTGTTCCATTAACATGTACCATACAACTTTTTATACTGATACTTTACTGAATGGGAGTTAAGGATGTTCGCTACTCTTGTTTTTGATTTTTTGCCAGATATTCGGAATCCTCTGGTTTTATCCATGTAGTGAAATTAGAAATTTTGCACTCTAACCCCTTCTTTTTTTCAATAATTTGATTGCATGTAGTTTAATATGCCATCTTTGAAATTCTTATAAAATCCTTGTTATTTTTTCATAGTTTTTGAAAGAAAAAAGGTGCCAATGTTTAATGTATGAAAAATCTAGAGAGAATCATTTCCTTTATGTATATTGCTATCAATTTATAAGTCTTTTAAAAAGCTTGTTATTTTGAAACAGAGTGACGAACAAGTTAAAAATGTAACAAAGTGGAAGTGAAATAGCATGAGAAGACATCTTTAAAAACTTTGCACTAATGGTATCAAGACCTGTTGCTTTTGATTCATCTTATCTATAGTGCTTTTAGATGTAAAAACATAGTCATAACTCATAAGTGGTACAGAAAAATGCACGTTATCTGGTTCACGTTATCTGGTATACGACCCGATATGAAATCATCACGTTTGTCAGAGCAACTTTTTTTTTTTGGATTTATTTTAAGATTATCTGTGATATTTGTGAAATAAGCATTAAATACATCAACAATACTTTTTGACTCTAGATTTTGTTTTTTATTACAATCACTTATAATTTTAATGCCGGAATGATTGTCGATTCCGCTGAAATTGTGAATCGAAGGTGCTTCCATAATTTACTACTGTTGGCCTTTTCGTGTTCTATAATGTTGGTATAATAATTTTGCTTTGAGTTTGCAATGAGATATTTGACTTTGTTTCTCCAGAGTCTATAATTATACTCTGATAAAAATCACGTTTTCTCATGCTATCTCGAATTTCATCATTCATCTACTCATTTTGATACAAACGTTTTACTCTCTTATTTATGAGTGGAGCATGATGATTTGATTATTCAGTAAAAATAATTTAAAATGACAAAATGCTTCTTCGGGATCATCAATTTCTAGTGCATTATCAAATGAGCACTGTGATATGTGATTGATACAATCATTCTCATCAAAATGTTTAGTAGACCTGTGCGTAATACATTCGTGCATTTTCTTTTTCGATTTTAACCCTCTTTTGTGAGAACTGTATACTGGATAGTGGTCACTGATAGTTTGGATAATACTTTGGAACAGATATAAAATGAATACTATCTGGTTCATTACTATAAATATGGTCTACCAAAGTGGATTATGAGTTTGTGACTCGAGTGGGAACAGAGACTATCTGAGACAAGTTAAAAATATTTTTCAAATAGGCCCATTTAGTTGGAATTTTGCTCGACGCCAGATCAATATTAAAGTCACCCAAAATAATTAATTCTTTATCTTTAATATTAACATTTGTCAACATTGTTTCAAATTTTGTAATTCACTCTTCATTACTATTTGGCGGTCTATATATGGGATCTATACATGCTAAGTTTATTTACAACTACTGGTTCGATGCCACTTCTGGTTGAGGTTTCCTCCCAGGGGGTATCCCTAGCCAAGTAGTCAGCAATTCTGTGTTGACATGCATTATCATTGATATAGTCGTAATTATGAATTGTCTGTTTACAAAACTTTGAATTTTTCGAAATACTAAGGTTTTTCTACCTCAGGAATATATTACGTTAGCTTTATTTTGCAAAACCTTTCGGTATTTTGGGTCCTCAATGCTCTTGAACTTCGTACTTAATTTTGATTGTTATGTAGACAAAACGCGCGAATGGTATACATTGTTTACGCCTACATATGTACAATTTGCTTTACATATACATTTTAAAATGATATATTCATATATGCACTATTAATAATATGACTGACGGAAATGACTAACACATATATTTGATCGTTTATAAATGTTTAATTATTTACAACCTTTTTAGACTTTAGTGTTTTACCTATTTCACAGACACATGCATAAAGACTGTTTGTGGTCTTATAGGGCTCTTCGTTATGTGTCGTTGGGTTGTTGTCTTATTTACGTATACACCCACATCGTCTTGATTAATACATCTATATATGCTAAAACTTACGTGTTCACTACCTGATCAATTGTACCTTTTTATCTTAAATCCTGACGTACAGGTAAAAGAAGTCGATAAGGCGTAACTTTTAGTAAATTGTGTGGAAAAAACAACCGTTTGTAGGGTAAACCATGAACAAGAAGGCGGCTGAGAAAAATTTTTGTTAGGGAATGCGACATCAATAATTCAATTTGAAAATTGGAAACTGTATTTTCAGAGGAGGTACTATGAATATTGAATTACTTAGTGTTATGTAACAAGAGCGATAACCCCTATATTCCTTTTCGTTTCCTTTCAGGAAAGACGTAAACAAGAAGCTATATCCTGATATCATGGATATATTGATTAACAATTTTATTGCCAATTTTTTTTTTTTTAAAGGTATTTTATTCTAACTTATGAAATTAGGAAAATTGTACACAGCCACTGGCTTGAAAACACGTTTGTTGACTCACACTTTGTATTTAGATTTCAGAAATAGAATAAGTTAAACAAAAACAAAAATGACATTGCCGACCCACGACCTACGTGTAATATCGGTCTCTGAACTTGTAAAAAGATTCAATCAACATAATTGGCTGATCAGAACAGCACGATTATGCAGAAGAAAATTGTGTATTCAAATATCCTTTCACGTACAAAATGCACATGTACTAAAAATAATGTAAATTATCTCCAAGAGTATCTTATCCTCCTAATAGCCGTATCCTTTAGCACGCTTTAAATCCTTAATAGAACATATTATGACAAAATGACAAACTGAACTTCATAATTGAAAGTATTCTTGTGCTTGATTTAAGGTTTTCCATCCCTAGCTCGTGCAAAGTTTACCGTAAATTGTAGTAAATTTCATGCGTCCGAAGCGCTTTTCTGGATTAACCTTCATCAGGAACACTCAAACCGAATATCTGAAATCCAGGGATGTCTAAAAACCGAAACAAAGAAGAGCTATATAACCAAAAGAACCTAAAAATAGCGGTTCAACTTTGCTTGGGGAGTTAAAACCTTATAGTATCTTTGTAATTACAAAAATTATAAACGGACAATTTAAGAAAGGTGCTGACAACTGAGCTGAATAATAGATGATAACCTCGGGGACTGATAGTTCACCAGCAGAGGTATTGACCAAGTGCTGTAAAAAAAAAATGAAAACAATACATTATTATTAATGAAATAAATTTCATGCTTCGAAGCGTTTTCTGGATTTACCTTCATCAGGAACGCTCAAAGCCGTTTACTTGAAAGCCAGTGATGTATAGTACTCTCAAAACCAAAACAACAATTAAAGAGTGTATTAAAGTTATAGACTTATATGTTTTGTGTTTTAAAATTTGGTTCTCGAGAGGACCTGATAAAGGTTAACAAGAAACACCTGACGGGTACCGATCCCACAATTACAAGATACAATAAATATCACGATGTTAAACCTGTCCTAAGTTCTCCATATAAAACGATTATATCAATAAAACAAACAAGTCAAAAGGGCACGTTTATTTCATTAATAGTAGTTTTATTTTAAACGATTTTTTAAAGGAGAATAAAATTGCATATGTTATCAGAAGGTCTAATCTCTTTATTTTGGATTGAATTAATTAAAGGTTGTTTTACTCTATCATAAATGCTTAGTATATGACAAATATATTTTAATGTAAAATTGATTTTGAAAATATTAACCCGGTTGGTATAGTGTCCGGCGGAGATCGTGTTTTTTTTGAGTGAATCGGTCCACTTTTTTCTAGTGTAGATCAGGTTTTTTCGAGTGATAGCACATGCGATCAGATCAATTTACTGCTATTTCGCGTATATAATAGTTTTATTCGTGACTGTTCATCTTATTCTGAATATTTAACATACGACGCACAATTTCCTTGTAGTTCACTAACAATTCAGTGTTTTACATTGTCCGTGTTTTTTTCGATAGCATCATTTAAAACGGCCGGGTTTTTAAACAAATGGTCCGGGTTTTTCAAAGAAAATGTGAATAAGATAGAAAGCATTCTTTGGCTTAAAAACTATTTTTTTCTAGTTTGTAACTGTAATTTAGCGAAGGGCAATGTTATATATTCCTTTTAGTAACAAAACAAATTACTATGTTGATCCAATTTAACCCTTTTCAATTTATTGATAATTTTCTGTTATGAAAACATTACTCATAATCTTTTTAATATCATTCCATGCTACAATATTTTTTACAGTAAATAATAGTTCATGAGTTATATATATTACAGTGGCGAAACCTAGAGTTTTAAAAATAGGGTAAAGAAAACAAAGAAACAGAAGTTATATAAATTTAGTAAAATGTAACCTGGTACCAGAGTGTTTATTCACTCGATCAAAACCTGGACCGCACTAAAAAAAAAAAAAAAAAAAAAAAAAAACCGGACTGCTCTCGAAAAAAGACAGACATATAAAAATGAATTTATTCTAAAAGTGTCCTTCTCAATGCAATAACACGAATATAAATAAAGTGTCTGTATATCTAATGCTATATAGATTTGCAGTAGTACTTGTACAAAAATAGCTTTATTCTATATTTTGGAATAAAAACATTCAAAAGCTAAATTAAACTTTTAGAACACAAAATAATGTAGGGATGATGATTTCTTTTTATCACCAATACTAACTTACCTTGTATGATCTTGTATATTAAGTTTAAGCATCTATATCATGTCTTGCAAAAAAAAAAGTCTGTTTATTTACATCTTTTATCTTATTCACTCAAAAAACGTGGTCATACTCGAAAAAACGCGATCTAATCACTCGAAAAAACACCAACCCAGCCGGACACTATACCTACTGTGATTACGCTTATTGGAATTTGAGAGTCAATCAATGCCAATTCTAACACGCTAAAATCGAGCAAATTTATTAATCAATATTACTTAGGCTGAAACTAACAAATAATTATCAAGGAATTGATACGTATACTTGAATGACAGTATAGGAAATGTAGTCCAGACTTTAACCAATTTTGGTATGACAGTTCTTTTGGAAATTCTTTTGTCAAGGTCGAGATGGCAAACTAAGCAATTAGAAAGAACATTAGTCAATAGACAGTTTTATCATATACTTAGAGTAAATAACTTATAATTTTTAAAAATATGATAATAGCATTAAATTTACGTTAATTACATATTTTCCGAAATGGTGCTTACCGGGCTGATATGAAAAAAAATTATCAACTGCTTCCGGCTATTATCGCATGGCATTCCGACGTTACTCGGTAAATTCCGGAAAATACACCTCAATGGTACGTTTTCAGTGAAAACCATAACAAAGTAGGGTACAAAACAAATATTAGGAAACAGGAAAATATATTATGTAAAATGCAAACAGGGCCGTAACTACCGTTGAGGCAGGGGAGGCCGCCCCTGAATTTTCTACACCAAATTTTTTTTGAAGTAATAAAATGAAATATTTACAATATGTACACGAAGAACTTGAATTTATATGATAAACAACACAAGTTTACAGTTTTTAACAGTGTTATCATGATACGTGATATATCTGTCATTTTTCGGATTTTTGATTGAAAATGAACCGGCGTTGGCTTAATTATTATCTTCTTGAAGTCTTTCCGGAGAAAAGTTGCAGTTTTAAAATTAAGTTACTAAGGTAAGTCAAACACATAACAGATAAACTATAATTATGATAAACAAGAAATGTTTCAAAGAGACAAAATTTACCCGACTTGTATCCAAATGTCCATGTGGTATTAAAGTTACTTCTGACACTGCCGGTCGGCTCGTGTTCGTGTGAGAGATCTTTCTCTGCTCTCCGACGCTTGAAGACATGGTGCAGAGCTACAATGACAGAAGATCGGCTTTGTGGTTTGGCATTACTCCATGTACACCGTAATGACAATGTAGGGCAAGTTAAAGCAGAAGCAGTATTAAAAAGATGGGATTTGAGTGGAAACAGGAAGATTCACCTTGCGTTTACCGCCGATTAAAATTTCAATAAAACATTTTCAGAAGCCAAAATTGTATGTTTTTATCGAGGAAACATTTACCAATATTACAATATGAATATAAGAAGATGTGATATGAGTGCCAATGAGATAATTGTTACTCTCCATCCAAGTCACAATGTATTTAAAGTTAATAATTAAACTAAAATCAACGTACGGCCTTCAACACGGAGCCTTAGCTTACCCCGAACAGCAATCTCAGTTTGTTTTTGCATAAAAATTGCTTCCAGGTTCAAGCAATACTGATGAGTCTTAAAGTAAGGAAATCGAAGGAAAACGGGTCATTTTAGCCATTTTACTGAAGAAAAAAAACAAGAAAACAAATCGGTCACATTGTATTTAATGTTAATAATTATAGGTCAAAGTACAGCCTTCAACACGGAGCCTTGGCTCACCCCGAACAGCAATCTCAGTTTGTTTTTGCATAAAAATTGCTTCCAGGTTCAAGCAATACTGATGAGTCTTAAAGTAAGGAAATCGAAGGAAAACGGGTCTTTTCTAGCCATTTTACTGAAAAAAAAATCGGAGGGCTGCGCCCCGAACACCCCTCTCTTAGGGGACCTCAACCGGCGGCACCCAAACCCCTGCCTCCCCTGAATTCGAACCCTAGTTACGGCCCTGGCAAAACAAATGATACAATAAATGCATTTTTCAAAGTTTCCAGCGCAATTTATCAAGTGGTCCGGGGACAGTTATCGTCCTTTGATTTTCGTTTGACAAATAGAGTCCCTAGTGTGGACAGTGTATAAATTGCAATTTTTTTTCATACACCTTCCAAAGTTATTTCTTTATGTTTTATGCATAAAACAGTAAGTAGGGGGATGAAATTACATGTAAAAAAAAATTGGGGCATGAATTTTTAGGTAAAGTAGTGATATGGTCCAGTTTGAAAAGGTCAAAAATTAGTATGTTTGAAGCTGTCAAACTGAAATACAGACCCCCTTAACTTCAAATTGTCTATATTTTGAGTTTAAGCCGATAGACTTTTCTATAATTTTGATATTATTTGTCCCAAAAGTAGTAAACTACACTGTAAAAATCTTTTTTTTTGGATAGAGCAGGTGCGATTTTTTTAATTTGCATTTGTTGTCTAAAGGAAATGCACTACGACATAATTGTGTTCTCGGGCAAAGTTACTTTACAAATGCTGACTTTTCCAAACAGTGTTCATTATGCTTTGTTGATATTTTTTTTTATCGTCAAAATAAAAATATATTATACTGTTGTTTTTCTCCTCTGTTGAGGCATATGATAGAAAGATTTCATATCGGATGTATTACATTTGGCGTCCGTCGTCCGTAAACTTTTCACTTTTTGAACTTCTACTTGAGAACCACTTAAAAGGATCAATAAATTAAACTGTTATTTTTCTCCATTGTTGAAGCATATGATGAAAAGATTATAACATGTCATTTTTCATATCAGATATATTATCAGCCCTCGGTCAATATCAGCACGCGAGACTTAGGCTCTTGGGCTGATAATACATCTGATATGAAAAATGCCATGTAATAATCTGATTATATCTCAACAGCCTCTAAAACAGTATATATTTCAAAGAGTTGTTAACCGATTTTTTTATACATATGGCAACAACCTGCAGTCGTGTTGTCTTAGGACATTTTAACCTGCATTCGAATCACTTCCGACATTATCCTGATTATTCATAGAGCTTTGAATTAAAGTATGTAAAGTTGCGAATTGTTTTGTCGGGAATAGGGTTATATATAGGCGTAAAAATATTTATCTATAGGAATTCTTAACAAAGCATGCATATCTGTGCGGGATGAAGAATGAATGTAATGATTTAAGAAAAATCCAAGGTCTACCAACAAATTAAAATCCAGCATTTCACAAATGTTTTACTTAATTACTTAGATTCCGGACCATATGTTTATTTTAACATTTATATTAATATTACGCACCTCTTATCATTTATGTATAGACAATACTCTGTCATGTTTTATGAATATTTAAAGCCCGATGCGTAGCCGTTGGATTTAAATGTTCATAAAACATGACAAAGTATTGTCTGACCAATTTAGAACATATTCACACCTTCGAGTAACATTTCAAAAATTATCCTTTCCCATTGTAATATTAAAACCCTAATATGAATTCTGTTAATAAGGAATGTATAGCATATGTAATGTCATTTCAATGGATGGAATGAACTAGCACTGACATCGTTTTGTGACGACAAAAAGGATAAATTGTTCAAAAATTGAGTTTTTTTTTCTGCTTCAGCAAACATTTATTACTTGTATCTTATTAAATCCGCTTTTTGGAATTTTTATATTTTTGGATAATTATAAAACTCACTCAATAAATATTAAAATTACGATCATTCAACATCAAATAGATATAGGAAGATGTGGTGTGAGTACTTTTATTGATGCACATAATATTTTACATACACCTTTCATTTTATTGTTTTGTTCCTTATATGTATCATTATAAACTTTTGCAATATTCAAGTTTTTTTTATTCAATTCTCTTTCATGTTTAATGAATAAGCTCTTTTCCTATGGACATTGCCACAGGGGATTGTACAATTCGTTAGTGTTGTTTTTAAGAGTTAACTTTCATAATTAATCTACGATGAAAAGTCATTCATGTATAGCACTTTATAGTGCATCGAAAGAAAGCCATGTTCTATGATAATTGGAAGGGAAACACGATCTTCAATGGACGAGACGGGCTGTTCTAATGTCAATGTTGTTTCTATCTTAATGGTTTATCCATCGTTGTCCTAAAATACTTTACAAACTTTAACATTCAGTCATGTATAAGGGTTAGAGCAATAACAGAATTATGCTTATTTACCATTTTAGTCACGTTAAACAAGATATAACTACTAATCAGTTATTGTTTTATATGAGGCTTTATGATAGCACAATAACACAATGGCGGGATGTATAAGTACCGATCCACGTCATAATTATATAATCAAATATGGATAAACAGTAAAGGTTAAAAATATACAAGGACAAAAAATGGGGAACTTTAACACGTAATTAAGATTATAAACAACGTCAGTACCTAGAATCTATACTTCAAGACCATCATGTAATATTTGTGAACTTGATACGGAATATTTATCAACAAGGTCTTGGTATCTTCCAATGAATTTTTTTAGAAACAGGACGAGACGTTCTTTGACATAACCTTGGCTCATCAACTTTCTGCTCAGACACTGGTGACGTTTTATAAAGTCTGAGTAGCAGCTGCACGCTCTTGAATACCGAATGAGTTGGGAAATGTATATCCCATATGCAGGTGAAGATGGTATATTGCTGCAAAGTAGGGGAAAATTTAAAATTTCAAAACTAAAATCGTCTCGCTTGTCATAGATTCTGGTATTGAGATGACCACTTATGTCAAATTCGAGGTACAAGTCTAAAATGAGGGTGAGGAAGCCGTGTCTGTTGTTTCTTTAATTTCTGGCTCTGGAGGATATATTAATGGAACCCAATCAGAAAAGTTTGGATTGTTCATCGACAGAACATCATCAATATATCTGAATGTGAAATTAAATGATCGGGCTTCTTTAATTTTCTTGTTTTTGACAAGTGTCTGAAGGAACTCCGACTCATACATGTCATATGGAAATGAGAAGAGGTCGGCAAGGAGAGGCGCACAGTTCGTTCCCATAGGAATCCAGACAACTTGCTGAAAAGTCTACCTCCAAATTCAACTAATATGTTGTCAATGAGAAACTCCAGCATACTGATCACTTGTTCCTCTGTGTAGCATGTTTTACCTTTTGTTCACTATTAACAAAATATGCCGTATGGTATCCCAAAGCAATTAATTTATAGCGTATGCTGCCATTTTTCTATCGAAAAGCATTGTGGATTATTTCTTTTAGACGATTTTTCAATTTCACATGGGGAATGGTGGTATACAGGGTTGAAAAATTAAAAGTTTTGATAGAATTAATTTCAGAGAAAGATCGAGATTTAAAATTATCAAGAAGTTCTTTAGAGTTTTTTAGAATACACATATGGTTAATACCACTACGCGAGTAAACAGTTTCACAGTATTTCTGAAGACCCTCTTTCACTGCGGCCAGAATTTTTGTCAATCTAATGGACAGTTCCTTTGTAGAACATGCAGATGAGCCGGCAATGTACCGTTGTTTGTACGGAATTTTGTGAAGCTTAGGTATCTAATATAAACAAAGTAAGTCCTCAGATTTGCTGTTCAATGTAATGTTCATTGTCAATTTGAAGCCATGAAAGACTTATGATTCGCCAAAATCTCATCCTTGTCAAATGATATGTTTTTGTATGTGGGATTACCTGAGTGCTGATTTATTCCTAATTCATTTACAAGACACTCATAGTAGTACGATTTACACACAAAAACAATATTATTTGAAGCTTTGTCCGCTAGAACAACAACATATTCATCGTGAAGAGATGATAGACATTTTACAGCTTTTTTGTTTCTGAAAACGAACTTTGGTCGATCATTCACACAGTTTTTCAACTTATGAATTCGACGTTTTATCAGAGACCTGATTGTTTTGACCCATTCTGACAATATGTCCAGTTCAACTTCTTCTCGTTTAGCCCATGTTATGGCGTATTCCTCAATGGAATCCATAATTATTTTGAAGTTATGGTTCCAATTGAAGTGTTGGGGTTCTCTGAACTTAGGACCATGAGATATCACCTTTCAGAGATGTTCATGTTGAATTATGTTTATATCCCCAGTAATAACATGGCCAGAGGGGCAATATAAGGCGAGTGGGAACAGTCACATAAATACAAATTAAATGAATAAATTAAAATAATGAATTATGTAGATAAAAATATTAGTATTATTATTATTATCTATTTCATTTAAATATGACATGACTTCAAAAAAAGTAAATTTAAAAGGTTACTGAAAACTATAAAAATTAGTATCTCAAACTAAAAATAACTTTCGTCTCATACAAAAAATCAAAGATACTTTTTCTTTAAATAGGTTGAATTTCATGGCAATTCATAATTTCAACTAATTTTTGATCATCGTCTAAATGAATAAAACTTTCAATATAATTTGAACATTCGAAAAATAAAACCCATCACGTCATCATAAACAGTGCAATTTAAAAGAAAGTGTTTTTCAGATTCAACACAATTGTTCGTACAAAACACACAAAGTCTGTTATAAACTGGAATTGGTGGCCTAGCATGACTTCCGGTTTCGATGCAAAACGGTAGCGATCGGGGCAGACCAGAGTCATAACGCGTTTATGTTGTCTTGGTATTAACAGTGAGATATACGGTTCAATATTTCTTTCCTGTTTAAACTGTCTATACGTTCGTAGTTTTTTCCGTTTTGGTTTCCACGGTCATTAAAACGTTTGTTATACCATTCATCATTGTCAAGAATGTTGGTCTTCTCGGTTACAGATTTCATAACGTGTTTGTATACAAAATCACATTACTCACTTCTTCATTTATATTTAATAAAGTTACAGTTTTAAGCGCTTCATAATTCTATCCTTTTTTCATCTTTATGCCCTACGCCAAACCTGAAATATTTTTCTGTGTTGGTCCATCCGAGTTAATTTACATAAGAGTCTTATACAAAATACGCTGCTAGTTGAGACAAGATGGCCATCCCATATCACAACGTATCGAAATATTTGACGTATTTTTACCAACCGACAAAAAGTATTTACATGCCTTATTTTGGACAGTGTTAATAACAGTATATGATTTCACTTCCGTACATTAATACTGGCTCCACCGTGGAATTATAAAGTTTTGTAAACACTTTGAACGACATATCGCCTGATAAAATTATTTTCCTGAAAACCGCACCGAGAGGTCTACTAGCCGACTTTGATAGTTCTTTGATGGTTTTATTAAAAGTTAATTGATCGTCCAACCATATTCCTAAATATTTAAACGAATCAGTCTGAAGAATGTCGTTGTTTAAAGATTTGAACTGGAAAGACGTCACTATAAGTTCAACATCGTACATATAAATTATAATGTTTATTGTTTCATCGTTAAATTTTACTTCACAATTTTATGCATTTATCTTTTTGGCCAACTCGTTGATATAAATCGAGAATAAAGTTGGCGAAAGAATACATCCCTGTTTTACACCGTATGACACATGAAACCAGGGGTAAGCTCTCTATTGACCCAAACTGCGCATCGAACATCCAGATAAAATGCACTCGTATTCCAATCGTTTTATGTTTGTACCATAATAAATCCCATCAGACAGTGTCAAAAGCCTTTTTCTTATCAACAAAACATGTAGATTTTCTACTAATTTGTTTATCATTTAGAATAGAATATAAAGAAACATATGTTCCTCGCAACTCCTTCCTCGGCGAAAACCATTTTGTTCGTCGCATAGACATCCATTGCATGTCTTATAGGTCTTTTCGTAAACGGTTATTTAGAACGGTACAATATATCTTGCATGGTACAGATATAAGGTTTTTTTTTTTTTTTTTTTTTGAGCGTCACTGATGAGTCTTTTGTAGACGAAAAGCGCGTCTGGCGTAAATGATATTCTAATTCTGGTATCTATGATGAGTTAATCCACGATAGTTTAGTGGACACCTGTTGTCGTTCATTCCACGTTTCGGAATTTGGTCAATAGTGCCATTTGTCCATTGTTTTGGAACATGACCTAAACAGCCACTGATAATTCTGTTTAACAATTCAACTGTGAACCCGTTTTTAAAACTTCGGCGGGAATGTCAACTAATACCTGATTGAATTTTATTCATCATAACTAAACCATGAACAGATTTTTCGTTTTTTTGTTATTCAGAAATTAGAAGACCGAATACTATGTTACTGAAAAGTCTAAGTTTTCATCAAAGCTTTGGGCAGATGTTCCTTGTAATTCAAAACGAACAATTAATGGCCACTAGTGGTTCAATGCCCATTATAATTAAAATGGGCAATTTTATAGTTGTCGCCCACGCATTTACGTTTTTTTTTTTTTATATAATAATAAACTTACAAACAACAACAAATATTAAAATAAGAAATATCGATGAATCTTCTGCTAACAGTTTCTATCGTGATGTTTCAAAAAGTTTTATACCAGGGAAACAACGGGGGTATATATCAAGACCCCAATTACTATTTTTAATATATTTCCAGACTAGAAGGGATTTGAAACGTTTTTTAGACTCATGTTAATGGACATGATACTTTTTATATTGTGCTGTCTTGATACTACTAACATTTGTTATTCCATTATGAATAACTTACTGTGGGCATCGATAATTTCATTTTACGAAAATGGTTGAATAAATGGCGTTAAAATGGGTTACACCTTGGCGCGAAAACCTCAGCTTTTTTCACTAAAACGTTTCCATGCTGATATTTTTAACATGTATTGATCTAGCGAACACATCTGTTGTATTTAAAATGTTGATTATTTACAATGACATATTATGTTTTTTTAATAGATTTGTTCTGATTCAGTTCAATGTGCAGAACTAGACTGTAAATTAAGCAGTAGTAGTATAACACTTGAGATGGATTTTAATGTTTTCTTGTGCATATTTATCGGATTTTTGTCCTCAAGTTTCATTGGTAAGTATGTCTTGTACTTGTTTAATGGAAATATATATATATCTTAAAGTCCGTCTGTTTTGCTGACCAACCATCTGTAATATAATCGTTCACTGATTTTGTGTCTTCAGGTCTCTGACATTTATACAAGTTTTGTTCTTAAAATGTAACTTTAAAAACATTTTGTCAGATACAACTACCTTAATTTAGAAAGTATATGTATTCCCAGTTCCCCTCTTGTAAAATTTCCCAAAGGTCTCAATTTATTTAGTTTAAATATTTTTGTCATCTTCCATCAATTTGCAAATTTTTCATTTTTGTTTTTTTGTGTGCCGTTACATACAAACTGTACACGTGTAAATGCTGTTTTAAATATTTTCCAATAGGTTTTGCTTTGAAATTTATGGGCTGAAAATATCAAATTTAAATATATAACTTGCCTTCAGAATGCGTTCTCAATTTTATTGCATCTTATTGTTATGGATTTAAAGATAAAATAACAGTGTTTCGGTATTAACATAATTAAGGTAAAAATATGAAGTACAGCTAGTCACAAACAATCAAGGTTTTTTTTTTTTTCGTATTTGCTGTCTATTCGTATTACATTATTAACGTATTTAACGTAGGCATCAATATTTCTTTGATTTTTTAGCAATGTGCAGTTCACTATCCATATCCGTATACTAAAAATCGGCATTTTGAATAGCCTACCTTTCTTTAAATAAAAAATAATAATGGATATTTCTATGTGATAAAATACCTTAGAAAGGCACTCATGTCCTCCCTAAATGATTCCTCTGTCATTAGTATGTATTGATTTTCCGATTAACGACACCTTTACTCGACTATCGTTTCATTCAGGTTAAAAATTCAGGCTAACATGTCGTTTTTCAACAACATAGACGAAATGGGAGATAAATCTATCATTCGGAAACTTTCCAGTTGATACGTTTATTACAAAGATAATCCCTTATAAATATCGAACGCAAATTTCTTAAAAAAAAAAAAAAAAATTTCTAACCACCACTCAACACCACCCCCCATTCCCCACTGAAATCAGAGTTTTCTTTTCATAAAGGAATGTGATTTTCTGGTTAAATATCTTTCAGATATTACCACATCTTATAGTATTGAAACAGAGGCGGATTATTTGGGGGTGGGGGAGATTGTCGTGGTCACCCCCTAATGTAGAATTATATATGATAATTGCATATACTTTTTACAAGGACCACTTTAAACGTTGGAATGCCAGCCCCCTCCCAGCCCTTTTCATTATCCCACGTCAATATGTTTTAGTAACTACTCGATTTTAGTTAATATATCAAACAAGAAACCAGTAAGTTATGTTCCCCCATTTGCGGAAAAGTTTTATACGTTTGCTCTTTATTTTTCGATGGATTTTTCCCCGCGGCTATTAGTTGTGAAGAAATTTGCATTCGATTTGTATGAGGGATAATCGTTGTAATTGATGTATCAACCGATAAGTTTCCCAATTACAGATTAATCTCCCATTTCGTCTATGTTCTTGAAAAACGGCAAGTTTGCCAGTTACGGTGATTTCGTCGCGAAATTTGAGTTTGTTGACCTGAATGAAACGATAGTTGAGTAAGAGTGTTGGTGATCGGACAATCAATCGGAAGAATCGTTTAGGAAGGACATGAGTGAAATGGGAAAGCATATAGTCACATAGAAATATTTCTTCTTATTTTCTTTTAAAGAAGGGTAGGCAATTCAAAATGGCGACTTAAAATCCCTTTAGGATTTTTGAGTATACGGATATGGATAGTAAATAAAGGCAACAGTAGTATATCGCTTTTCAATAGTCATAATTCTATTAAGCAAAAACAAATCCGGGTAACAAACTAAACCAGAGGGAAACACATCAACTATAAGAGGAAAACAATGGAACAACAGAAACACCGAACTACAACAAAAGCAAACGCCAACATACATAGAAACGGACTATCTGAAAGCAACTGCCATATTCCTGACTTGGTACAGGACATTTTAAGAAAAAAATGGTGGGTTGAACCTGGTTTTATGGCTAGCCAAACCTCCCGCTTATATGGCAATGTTAAAATACCGCTCAAAGACAAAACTACGTGGAAGGAATACAGTACAAACGCAAGAACACTCAGCACAGAGAAATAAATAGATAAATATTATAATAGTACATTACAACATGTAAACCGCAGAATAACAACGGACACCTCCCATGAATTTACGACAGCACACCAGGACATCACAAACGAAATATAAACAGCGCGTCACATGATTGGATCAACGTCACAAAAAGTGACGTTTTTTTGTGACGTTTATATTATCACAGGTTAATTGCACGTTGTTAGAAAAACAAAGAAATATTGATGCCAACGTTAAATAAGTTGATAATGTAATACAAATAGATAGGAAATATGAAAAAAAAAATGATTAACACAATTTGAATCTGTTAACCTGATTGATAGTGTTGGATAGTCGGTTGAAATTACCAACCGATTATCTATTACTATCGGTTGACAGCAACCAACCGACTATCGGTTATAATCGCATCATTATACCTTGCCCTTTTTAAATGAAATCATGCATTTAGTCACATTGTGCATGTCTAATGCGTATATTCCATATCATTGCAGAGTTTTATATGTTCATATTTGATCTTTTGTTTCCTTTTCATATTTTATTAAGCAATTAAAACAGTGAATCAATAAGAATCCAGATTCAGATTGAACATATTTTTCTTATTATTACAACATTTATTACCAACAATGACACTAAAATTTCTAAATTTCAATGGTATTACTCACATTATAATTTCAAATACATAGCTGTATCCATAAAATTTGAATGCTTCTCATTAAAAAGATAAATAAAGTATTGTACTTTAAGCAACTTAAACATTTAAGCATTGAAATATATACATTTAACTAAGGATCCAACCAATGTCTGTTAATTCGTGTAACGTGAGGGTACCCAAATTGCACCTATTTTGCAAGTTCTTTCGCCTACATTTATTTATGATCCAGACAACAGTTTCCATTCTGTGTTTATTTCGTAGATGTTTCCTTATTTATTGTATAGTTTCACCAATTTAATTTTGATTTCATGCTGAAAAATAGAAAAATGGGGTTGAATCTACATCCAAACGATCCATAGTTCTGTAATGAGGAATACCCAAATTGCATCTTTGCTTTAATTCACATCCGTAAGAATCAAATATCCGATGTTTTCTTTTATTTCTCCAAATATTAAGAACAATTTGACAATAGTCCATGCTTACTATCCATTTTTTAAAACAGATGCCTGTAACATGTTTTAGTTGCTCATTTTAAAAGTTGACATTTTGTGGACGTCGCCATTCCATAGAGTTTATTTTTACAGTGAATACTTCATCTGTTGATATATACTGTGAACGTTTTGTGTATATTTGAATATATTTATCTATGTTGAAAGACGTGCATAATGTCAAATCATGAAAATACAAATTGTTTAGTCTCTGAGAAAACTTGTAAGATTTCCGCTGCCATTTTTGCTAAATGGGTGCAATTTGGGTACTGGTGCAATTTGGGTACTGTGACGTAAGAATGCTTATTTTCACTTTTGTGATCATTATTCTTCTGACAGCTGTGTCATTCGTGCGTCTGTACTTAAAATTGCAAGAATGCGGAATTCTTACATAGTTGATCCGTATCCGATCCGTGATTCGTATATATTTCAATGGCGGACAAACCGGGAAAATTTACAAAAATAAACGATGTTTGACAAGCAATTTGGAAAGGAATATGACGTTTTTGACGCAACAAATGGATGAAACATTAATATAAGGCAAATTGCACCACGTTCTAATGTAACAAAAAATTATTTTGTCTAAAATCAGAATGATTTCGTGCACGCTCTCGGTAACAAGAACCGCTATTGAAAGAAAATATTGCATAAAAAGTTCTTTATTTTAAATAAGATACGATCAATCTGTAAAGTCAATGCTTTTACCACGTTTATGAAAAAAGAAATTGGTTATGTCTTTGATTATAGGATGTTTGACATTGTTATTGTCGTCGACTGATATTTTTCGTTACAATTTGTTCGACTGCGCATGTAAAATGCAAACCGGAAACGGACCGGAAGTTGATATGCTAAATGTCCGGAAACTATAACGACAATCGATTGAACAAAATCCCAATCGATTATCGACATCGCAAGGCCCAACCAACTGATTTCCGACTTATTCCGATCATCGGAACAACACTACTGATTGATATACCGATCAAGTGTCCATGCTTCGATAACAAGAACATCAACATGCTACGTTCTACTTACTGTTGTGAAAACATTTCGGGGTCCTTTGGTTTTGTCGTAATGATACATATATTCACAAAATTTTTAATTGAGGCAACCAGAACAGATTGTTAACCCTCTAAAAAACTTTTATAACCATGCAAATATTTCTTACATGGTACACACGGGGTACAGTTTAAAATAAAATACTAGATAAATGTATGAATATAACCTAGTTACATATTTGTTTTTCGTTCAGTTTTTGTACATAAATGAGGCCGTTAGTTTTCTCGTTTGAATTGTTTTACATTGTCATTTCGGGGCCTTTTATAGCTGACTATGCGGTATGGGCTTTGTCCATTGTTGAAGGCCGTACGGTGACCTATAGTTGTTAATTTCTGTGTCATTTTGGTCTCTTGTGGACAGTTGTCTCATTGGCAATCATACCACATCTTCTTTTTTATATAGACTAGATTAAAGCATTTGGATAATTATCACTGATTCATCATAACAGATTTGACATCTTTTATGTTTTTTTAATCCACCTTAAACACTTTCACTTAATGGATTTTTGTAGAAGAAAAAAGACTGTCTATCTTGAATCTAAGGTGCAATCAAAACATATTACACTGATTGTATTTGTAATGGCACACATCAAACACTTTAAATCAACTTAGTACACTGAACGATCAGGAAAAAAATGTAGTAGCTTACGTCTATCATCTCATTTTATTTTTTCCAGGTACATCCACTGGACTGTGTGCATTTACTTGTAACTTTATAAGCAAAACATTTGACTTGTTGAATTCGAAGGAATTTCTGATAGAGTTTCAAAAAACAAGCCCAGTAACGAATTACAATATGACTGTGACAGCAGATGGTTCTGTGTTTTTAACGGAGTGCTTTGAACGATCTGGAGAATTCTATGTTCTACGGTAAGATTTCTTTATTGATATGAATTTACTACGATTGTTAACTATACAACAAAGTATCAAGATAATTACAAACAACTTTGTAATTATAGTACTTCTAATTTTTAGAATAATTAGTCATAATATACCATGATATACAGCTGCAGAATGTAAAATAAAACAACGTTAACTAAAATGAAAACAAACAACCCCTTCGGACAAACACATATAATATTGCTATGTTTTTCAGCAAGGGTACATAACACACATATATGCTGGCGAGTGCGAATATAGCAATACAAAACTAGAGAATTATTTTTGCAGTAGCATATCCAATTATTGGAAAGTCTGAAACACATACATGTACCTAAAATGACCCTGTTTGTAAGATAAGATCTTTTGTATCAAATTTTAATAATAGTCAGGAGTTTGTTTCAGGTACTAGTAACTTCTTTCTCTGAAGAGTTTCTCCGTTCATACATTCCTTAAGGTTCTTTATTTTAACCCTAACCCTTAACCTTTATTGGCATGCTATAAATTTGGTTTAGTTTATGAATTGATTGGTTTTATTCGTTGACATTTGTAAACCAACATATAGAAAAAGAAATATTGGAGTAGGTTCCAGTTTTTTTCCAATATCAATTTAAACAATCATATATTATAGTAAATGCTCGTATGCGCGATTTGGTTCTTTGGCAAACATTTCCAGGCCGAGGTATGTTATATTATGATAGTTTTGAATTAAAACCTACAAGGAAGTTATCGGAAACACTGGTACATTCTGTTAACTTATTTAGGATGGCAACAAAATCAGACATATTCGTACTTGTGTTGTAAAATAAATCTCAAATATAAATGTGACTTTTGTACATTATGGCCTGTTCTAGTTTTGATTTAGACATGGACAAATTGTATTCTACAAAAACATAACTCCCAAAATACAAGCTTGTAACACCAGTAGCATTACCTTATGTTATACTCAGTATAATACCTAGCATACAAGTTAGAGGTTTAGCTAGCTATACGATCAGGTTTAATCCACCATTGCCTACATAAAGAAATGTCTGTACCAATTCATTAATATGACAGTGGTTTTCCATTCGTTTGATGTGTTTGATCTTTTGTTTTTGTCATTTGATCAGAGTCTTTCCGTTTTGAATTTCCCTTGTTGCTCGGTATTTTTGTTATTTTATTTGTTCATAATATATTTATGTCTTTCATAAAACAAAAAAAAAAATAGTCTACTGACAGGTGTCATTTAGTTTATTTAAAATAATCGTAACAGCTGTCGGATATCCTGATATGATCGTTAATATCTGATATCGATAGTGAATATCTGATATCAAATCGTGAAATCTGATATCGAATAATGAATTATTGCTGATCAAGAAGACACAGGCGTTCTAAAAAATGAAGTATAGAAACAAATATTGGAAAACATTAAAATGTCTTTCAAAATTTTTTGACATTAATATGATCATCTTACAGAGCATAATATTTAAAGTTTCAACGTTTTTTTTTTTAACTACAAAGACCATTTTGAAACACATAGGTTGTTTCAACGTCAAATTTAAGATGAGTTAAAATACTCATAATAGCTGATCTTAAATGAAGGTGCGGATCCTGGATCTGAAGAAAAACATGTGTTGGGGTGAGGGCGCAAGGCCATGTAAGGAATGGGAGTAATGAAAACTTTATACATTTACAATTATATCGTTTTATAAAAAGAAAATACTTATTTATACAGATCAAGCAAATATTTGTTGGTGCAACAAGTATAACGCGTGCACACCATCTGTCTATACTTACATATCGATTAATATGTTTTACATTTTATTTATAGCACAAATGGAGTAACATATTTCAGTCTTATTGTGGATAGTACGTTAAAGTGAATCACTGATATATCCTTAAATTTCTATAATTCTTTTGTCAAGACTGGAACATTAAAATAATAGTTCAATGACAATAATAATTGAGGAAAATGGGGCGATGAGTTTATTTTTTTGAAAGTTTTATCTTCTACATACAACTTTAATCGACGTAAACATCAATCTGGAGATTAAACTCCAAAATGACAACGGTAGCTGTTATATTGGAGCATGACTGTCAATATTAGATATAATTATTGTAATGAAATTATAGAATACATTCGGGAATCACCTTGGTCAGAAATATGGCAGTTGTAATCGAATAGGTCATTCCTATGCATGTTGTCATCAATTTATGACTATTTAACACAGGTACACTAGCCTTTATTTATCTTTAAACATTGAACATAACAGTAAACATCTTACATTATGTTATAACTACAAATAAACTTAAAACATAAGGTACAAACTATACGGAATGATGATGATATTGTAGAAATGGTCAATTAACATGTTTAAACCTGGTTTAAAAGCTAGCTGAGCCTATCACCTGTATGACAATCATACATATAGTGTATTCTTGCTAAAAGTAAAAATTGAAAAAAAATTCTATAATTCCTTAATAAAAAAAATACTATTTTAGTTATCTCCTTAAATAGCTAAGTTGACAATTTCATTGGAGCAAACACAAATATTTGGTATTTGATATATCAGTAAGAATAAAGCAATAAATCATTTATTCTTCTTTATTTCCAAAAACCTTACCAATAAGTTGACAATCTTTCTCACAATTTGCAGATTTGATCAAAGAACTAGATCTATTATGAACTTCTATTTTAGAATCCGAGAAGGTGGTATAAATTCAATCTACCCTTCCGGAGCACCTGAGATTACCCCAGTTTTTGGTGGGGTTCGTGTTGCTTAGTCTTTAGTTTTCTATGTTGCGTATTGTGTTCTATTATTTGTCTGTTTGTCTTTTTATTTTTTAGCCATGGCGTTGTCAGTTTATTTTTTTTGAGTTTGACTGTCCCTCTGATATATTTCGCCCTCTTATATATCCACTGGGTCGATGTCTCTGCTGGTGGACATTTTGTCCCCGAGGACATCATCCGCCAAGTAGCAAAATTGTATGAATTTACGAAGATCTAACAGGATACAGTATAAAAAGGTCCGAAACAGACGTCACCATGGACACGGTGTCGTCTGATATGGCAGGTGTCCCACATCACCGAACATGACAAATATCCCAAACACAACTAATTCAGATCATCACACTAGTGACAATAGCAATAGTACACATACACAGCCATGTTCAGTTCTACTTAAAGACATTCAGGATTTTGATGACTCTGAACAACACTGTCTCATCTCGAAATGTGAAGCCAATGGCTGCAAAACTTGTGAAATTTTAATAACAGATGCTCAATTCACAAGCAATTTAACTAAAAAGTCATATTTACCCAGAGGTTACGATGATCTGAATTGTAAATCTACAAATGTCGTTTATGGATTAGAGTGTAACCTTTGCGGATTGGTATACGTCGGTGAAACGAAAGGAAGGCTAAACAAACGTATGTACGGCCATAGATCAGATATCAACCTCAATGCAAACGGCATTCTTTACCAGCATTTTAATCAGCTTGATCATTCCATCGTTTCTATGACAGTTCGCATTATCGAAAAAATATACCACAGGACTAACAATCCTCATCTTGCAACGGTTCTCCGTAGACAAAAAGAGGAATACTGGATTCGACAATTGGGAACTGCGACACCATATGGTTGCAATTACAAAATTGATGGTATAGTTATTCTATCTTGTCCTTCCTGTAGCTCGGTGAATGTGATGAATATTTTCAACTCTACTCCTCGACGTAGACGCAGTCATTGTCATCGTCATTATACATCACCTACTCTGCATGATGTCTCTATTAATGACTTGCTGCCATTTATACAGAAGCCGTTAGGTATTCATCACATTAGCACGAAACTTTATTCATTACCCCTTTCAAAACTTCATTCTCTGTTGAATTTATGAAAACCACCGTTTCAAACCCTCATTCAAACCTACAGCTATCATTTCGGATATAGCAAGTCACAGACTTTTCAAAACAGTTTGCATTGGAAAAGATGAAAAAGAGAAAAGATCTTCCTTAAACAAATGTCTCGATGGCGTTAACTTAGGCAATATCCTTCATCATAAATTAGTTCAGTCGAAAATACCTCCTTATTTTAAAGATCAGTCTGTACCAATCATTTCTTATACCTATACCAAACCAATTGAAGCTAAAATTTTCATTTACAAACACGTTTTGCAGGATCTCAATATTGACAACTTCAAGTCTAAACCTCCTGATTGCACCCGTGCTAGTTCCCAATTCACATACAATCCGGCTGGCCACGTTATTACTGGTGATCTCAACATTGTCAATAACACTTCCCTGCAAAATGTGTTATCCAAAGGTCCGAAATATCGTGAGCCTAAATCCATCAATTGGAAATACAACTTCAAAATACTGATGGATGCAGTCGCAGATTATGCCAGGCAATGGGCTCAACGCAAGAAAGAAGACGTCGATACTCTTTCCGAATGGATTAAAGCTGTGAGGTCGTTGATACAAATCAGAATTAAGAAACTGAATGGTTCTATCAATACCCATGCTACGTCAATCTTTAAAGACCCAAATGTTGCAAAACACTTGTCCTACCTCGATACCAAATATGTTGTTGTCCCCGCAAATAAAGCCCCAAACAACATTGTTTTTGTGTGTAAATCACATTACATAAACTGCTGGATAGATGAATTAGGTATTGAAAATTCACTTGGAAATTCAACATATACCCTCACGACACTAACAAAAGAGGAAATCCTGGATAATTATAGGTCTGTTCTTTGTTCCTTTGGAATTTCAACCAAAGATGAAGAACTGGATCTGCCATCACTGTATTTGATACCTAAACTACATAAGTGTCCTTACAAACAACGGTATATTGCTGGGTCTTCCAAGTGCTCCACGAAACCTCTTTCTAAATTATTAACATCTATTTTATCAGCAATCAAAGCCGGGCTTCAAAGTTATTGTGAAACTGCCTATTCTAGAGGTGGCGTGAATCAGATGTGGATACTAAAAAATTCCAAAGTACTTTTAGAGTACATACAATCTAAGACTCTTTTGTCTTGTAATAGTATTAAAACATTTGACTTTTCTACACTTTACACAAGTATTCCCTATTTCAAACTAAAAGACAAATTGAAAGAGTTGGTATTGCTTTGTTTTCTAAAAAAAGAATGGTCAACGTAGATACAAGTATCTTGTCTTAGGGAGGGATAAATCCTACTTTGTAAAGAATAACTCTGATTCAAACAAAAATTTCTCTGAAACTGACATTATCAAGATGCTTGATTTCTTGATTGACAACATACGTGTGACTTTTGGAGGACATATTTTTCAACAGACTGTCGTCATTCCAATGGTAACCAATTGTGCCCCTCTTCTAGCCGACTTGTTCCTTTATTATTATGAGGCTGACTTCATACAGGAACTTCTTAGGAAAAAAAGATAAGAAGCAATATCCTTTAACTTTACTTTCCGCTATATAGATGATGATCTTTCACTAAATAATGCAAAATTTGGTGACTATGTTGAACACATCTATCCCATCGAACTAGAAATAAAGAATACAACAGATACAGTTCAGTCGGCCTCATATCTTGACTTACATCTAGAAATTAACAATGAGGGTCGGTTGAAAACAAAACTTAACGATAAAAGAGATGAATGATTTCAGCTTCCCAATTGTGAACTTTCCATTTTTATGTAGCAACAATTCAGCAGGGCGTGCATACGGAGTATATATCTCCCAATGTTACGATATTCCTGGGCTTGTATGTCCTATCATGATTTTCTTGATAGAGGGTTGCTGCTCACAAGTTGGTTGACCGTTATGGAATAACCGTTTCACAGATGATATCGGATATGTTCCTGATGTCGTAACTACAATCCCCTTCCATTTTCACGAATATAACCAACCGAATTAGACTACATGTATTTACCGGGTTTGTAATAACATGAGCAACACGACGGGTTCCACATGTTGAGCAGGATCTGTTTACCCTTCCAGAGCACCTGAGATCACCCCCAGTTTTTGGATAGGTTCGTGTTGCTTAGTCTTTAGTTTTCTATGTTGTGTATTGTGTTCTATTATTTGTCTGTTTTTTTTTTCTTTTTATCCATGGCGTTGTCAGTTTATTTTCGATCTATGAGTTTGACTGTCCCTCTGGTATCTCTCGCCCCTCTTTTAAGGACTTTATTTAAAAAAAAAATCAGTCAGTTCATTCATTCCCTATCGACATTTCATAATATTATGAATTATTTAATTATTATAGAAATAATTTAATGATCCTTAATTGTATATGTATCAATAAAAAAACAAAAATTAGGGATTTATTGGGAAATATGGAGAAAAGCTGATATTTAGTTTAGAATCTGAACACTCTTGATAACAAATGATAATAAATAAATGCATACAACAAGAACTGATTTAATTATATAGTTCATAAAAATGTCATAATCTAAAGATTTGCACTTTATATTTCCTGGAGAACATTTTGGCTGTTAGCTGACAGAAGTCAGCTAAACTGGATATGTCCAATTTGATTAGTTTACAATTATTTAAATAGAGAAGACAAATATTTGTTAAAATAATTTCTTTTCATAAAATCAACTATATTCTGAGATTAGGATATTCGTCGTGAGCATTTGTTATGAAGATTTGATCATAAACTAATATATTCTGAATGTAAGATAGAATTTACTAAACAAAACGTATTGTACTGCATTGATTATTTTTGAACCAGATGAGCATTTGAAAAAATGTCTTTTCAACGATACTAAAGGCACAACTTTGTATTGAGATTTGAAGAAGAAAAGTGATAAACAAAAAATGCTTTTTCCAAAATCAAATGTGTAGTTAACCTGAATAATAATACAATGTACAACTTTGTAAATAAAATTTATTGTAAAAAAAAATTGATAATTATAATGTTTTTGTGAAGAAAACATGCTTGTTACATTACTAGTCTCATGGCGTCCTTTAATTTGAATGACTAAAAGTTCCTTTTAATTCATTTGATGATGCAAATGAAAAATTTACTGAAATGTAACACATTTTTTTTTAATAATAATAGTTCAAGGATTATCTTTTTTGTTTGGAATTCAAGTCCAAAACTTGTTTCTGGCTTTTTGTCTTACCCTCTTTTTGGCGTTCTGTCTGTTTACGTATATTTTGGCACCATGAAATCATTTTAATATAAGCTCATATTAGATGATAGTTGTAATGTATATATTATAATCATAATAAATAGTTACAAGAATATTGGTAAACAAGATTAAAAATTAAAGAAAAGAAAGTCTTTTTAATCACAGAAAAAAAAAGACAACAATTATCATGAAATGAGTTGTAGCTCCTTCCTGTGATTTTTGTACTACTGAGGCCTTGGGGAAATATAAAAAAAAAAAACAACACGTTACTGCCTATGTCATAAGCATTATGAAAAAGATAAAAATAAATTTGCTACAATATAGATACTAATTAATGCACAGAATTATCAAATTAGCATCTCCTGTACATCAACAACAAAAATAACTTCATAGTTACTGATACATGTAGATGGGTTGTAACCATAAAAATACTATCATATTTCATTCTTTAAACAAAGTTTATACTTATGTCAATAATCGAAAAGCGACAAGAACAATTCTTAACACAACACTATCATTATCAGTCATGACATCGACTTTGCGTCTGTAGCATCACTGAAAAAACATTTTCCAAATGCTCATCTGAATTAAGTATATACAGTACCATACTTTTTTCAGTAATGTTCAGTCCATACATTCAGGGTAAATTAGTACGTTATTGAAATTTAACAATTCTTCAGAATCAAGATGTCATTAACACACCTTTTTTATTCAATTGAAAAAAAATCATGCATCTCTCCATGAGACCTAAGCAGATTGACCACCAACAAATGGTTTATGACCCCAATAAATGGCCAACACTACAGGTTTTATAACCCCTATAACTTTGATATGTGTTATAGCATATGGTGAATATCTATCAGAGTATGTTATAAGTTTTAATGTACAACTAATATACCACGTGGACATCACCTATATTTTCTTACATATCTATTCAGTTCTATTTATAGCACAAACTGAGTGACATATTTTAGTGTAATGGTGGCTAGTACGGTAAAGTTAATGACTGTTAAATCATTACAAATCGATAATTCTTCTGTCAAGACTTAAACATTACCATCACAATTCAATTACTGTTATGATTTAAGAAAAGGGTGCAAAAACCATTGTTATGCCCAACCTAGGGACAGTATGTGTTTCTGTTCGTTAATTTGTCCATCCGTCCGTCCGGCTGTCTTGTTTCAAGTGAAATTTTTTGGTCAAGGTAGTTTTTGATGAAGATGAAGTTTAATCAACTTGAAACTTCGAAAACATGTTTCCTATTGTAGGATCTTTCCAATTTTAATGTATGTTTACTTATGTTTTGGCACCATGAAAGCCAGTCAAATAGAAACTTTAAATCAGTCATCTTAACAGATAGTTTTAATCTATATACAAAAATCATTATTAAATATTTCCAAGAATATTGGTATACACAGTTGTTAACCATGATAAAGATTAAAATGAAATAAAAGGAAATCTTATGTAAATCACAGAAAGACAACAGTTATCATAAAATGGGTTGTAGTCCTTTCCTGTACTTTTTGTACAACTTAGGCCTTGGGGAAAATGTTATAAAAACACGTAACTGCCTATGTCATAAGCATGATGAAAAATATTAAAATGAATTTGCTACACTAAAAATACTGAACACAGCTTCAGATAGGGATTTGTTTGCTTCCGACAAAAACACAGAATTATCAAATTAACATATCATGTTCACCAATAACAAACATAACTACACTGTTACTGAAACGTGTAGATGGGTGCTAACCTTTTGAAATAAATAAACACATTTTATTTCAATATTTAAACAAAACTTAATTTATGTAAATAATTGAAAATGGACAAGCACTATTCTTAACAAAATCATTATCATTATCAGTCATGACTCAACGTTGTGTTTGTAGCATCACTGAAAAGACATTTTCCAAATGCTCATTTGGTGCAAAAAAAATAGTACAGTACCATACTGTTTGTTCAATAACATTCCGTCCATACGCTCAGGGCATATTTGTACATGATAAAAAATCAATAAATCTTCAGAAACAAGATGTCATTTACACACCTTTTTTTAATCAATAGAAAACAGTCCATGCATCTTTCCATGTGACCACCAGCACATATTTTATGACCCCAATAAATGGCCAACGCGCCATGTTTTATGACCCAAATAACTTCGATGTTTAGCATAGCATATGGTGATTATTATCACAGTATGTCACAAGTTATATTGTACAACAAATATAACACGTAGACAACACTTGATATTCTACAGATCTATTCAGTTCTATTTGTAGCACAAACTGAGTAACAAAATGTTAGTGTAATGGTGGATAATACGCTAAAGTTAATGAGTGTAAAATCATCAGATATCTATAATTCTTCTGTCAAGGCTTAAAAATTAACATTATAGTTCAACTACTTTTATAATTGAGGAAAGGGGTGCAATGACCATTTTTATGCTCCACTAAGGGGCTATTTTTTTCGGTTTGTGTGTCTGTTTGTTCGTCTGTACATCAGTTCGGTTGTTCGTTTGTTCGTTCATCCATCCGTCTGTCCCGCCTCAGGTTAATTTTTTTTTTAAGTATTTGGTTAAGGTAGTTTTTGATGAAGTTGAAGTCCAATCAACATTAAATTTAGTACACATGTTCCCTATGATATGATCTTTCTAATTCTAAAGCAACATAAAAGTTTCGATCCCAAATTAACGGTCCACTGAAAATAGACAATGATAGTACGACTTGGGTATCCGTGTACTATTGACACATTCATATTTCTTTATAAAAGATGTACCTTTCATAAACAACTACAATCCACGTTACCATCATTTTGATTAAAAGACAAAATAAAACCAGTATCTGTTGTAATGGAGCATTAGAAAATGAAAGGATATGGAGTAAATGTACATGGGACAAAATCGCACACAATACATAGAAAACATAGAAAATTATCAATGAACAGGGCTTTTATTCCTGTTCTTCATCTTGACAGTTGATGTAGGGTCTTCAACAATGAACAAATCATTCATACCCTACAACAAGACTATAAATTTCAAGTATGACGCGATTGAGAAGCGACCTTTAGCGTTTTCATAAAAATAAGGATATTTAAATCGATTTTTAGATATATTTTACCCACATTTTACCATAAATTGATTTTGCTCTGATTTATTATGTGAAAAATTCACATAATTATTGGAATTGGTGAACATATGATTAAATGCCTTCGTAATATATCATTTTATATATTCTGGCAACAATTCTAAAATGCACAATGATGGAGTTTTAGGAGCTCTTGGGACAGCTGTTTATTTAAATTAAAGATAAAAATATGATTGCCTGTTTTTTTTTAAAGGTTTAGGTTAGTATCAAGGATCACATCATATAGTTAATCTTGTGATGAAATGGTACTATTTTCATTTGCTAGTTTGTTAAATATTATTCAACTAGTTCTTATACGTTTATTTTAAGAGTTCGCTATTTCAATGTGTCTAGCATCTCAGACAAACTGCCGCATTTGTGATGAATATTGCGAGCATATCTTGTCGCCTGTCTCTGTACTTTTTCTAGTTATCATATATGTCGGTTTGCCTATTGTTCCAGTACAGTACAACATTATTTGAATTTATGTATCATAAGGGGCTGATATGCTGAGATTTCGTCTGATGAAACATGTGATACCTAAGTATTATGCATGCGTGATGTACTGATTTTAATAATTGGCCATGCATGTTGTAGTAAAAGGATATGAAATTTCTCTAAAATGTTATATTTATTATGCTACATAAGTCTGGGTGAAAAGACATACACCATTTTTTCCCTTCATTTGATGACATCTTCAAGATCGTCTTGAAGCTTGAGGCAGTCGTTTTGTGATATAAAAGTCAATAAATTTTACTTTCGCCTGCAAAGAGTCTACAACAGCTATGTTTGATGTATTCTGGACGGTCATTTGAGAAAATTAAGAATAGAACTGGTCCTAGCACTGTACCCTTTAGGACACCTGATGTTTCAGACAATTTTGAAGATTTCATATTTTTAAAAAGTACTGTTTCACTTCTATTTGAAAAAAATGATTCAACCAAGTTTATGATTTGCTCTGATATGCAAATGTGTTTCAGGGTATATAGTAATTTTGTCTGTGGTTAAATGTTAAATGTTGTTGTTTTTATGTTTGTATCGTTTATTTTACTATCAATATCAGGTCAACCTGTATTTAAGCATAGAGCTTTCGTACAAAAAAAGTGTTCCCTCCGCATCAAATACGAAAGTAAAGTTTTAACTCCCTCGGGCAAAGTATGATAGAGGCAAAACTATAAAAGGGACATTAAAACGGAACAGCAAACTGATGACATTTGTTTCATATTTTGTAGTCGATTGATAGGGACAGACTATTTCTTCTCCTGTGTCAAGAATACTTTACACGACAAAAAGAACAATTTTGTCGTATATTACCGCACGCCATTTAGTAAGTATTTATTCATTTATTAGCTTGTGTTCTATAAGAGACTTATACATAACAAAACGGAAAAACCGCATGAAATATATCTTCTTTCACTGTAAAACGTCCATGTGTTTTTAAATATTGTATTCCTTCCATTAGAAGATAGTACTTAATCGAAGCTATAATAATGTTCCGTTGAATATGTCATTACAGTTGGGGTCAGCTCTAATATCTTTGTAGAACTGTTAGATAATCTGTGCACATAACTGTTCTTAACGTTTCTAACGTGTAATAATATCGTCGGTAGATCTGTCAGAATCAGTTTTAGTGTTTAACTGTCACATCCAGTTGTAAGGTGGAATTATAAGGCTAGTTCTAAGGTAAATGTAATAAATCTATTCAAGGATAGAACTGTCAGAATCGGTTCTATGGTAGAACATTCCAAAATTTATGTAGATTAGAGTAATTTTCTGATTATCACAATTTACAATATACCTGACAGTCCCTGACTGATTTTAATCTGAATGTAAAACAAATAATAAATGAAAATAAATAGATAAACAAACAACTGAATAAATATATATATATACATGAATGCAGATAAAGTTAAACTAATAAACAAAATATCTATAATTTGAATAGATAGAGCTGACAAAATTGTTCTAAAACTAGAACTGTTGAAAATTGTTGTAGGGTCAAACTTTCAGAATTTGTTATATGTAAGAACTGTTTTTGGATATAAAAACTTATGTAAAAACTGTTCTTAATTTGCCCGGAGAACTGTTCTACACGATATTCTTTGATAGTTCACCTGACAGTTCCTGACATAATGTTTTAAACAGATGGTAAAAATGATCAAAACTGTACTCCAAGTAAATGACAACTAGCTAAAATGTTTGGCAATAAACATTAAATATGACTGATTTATCCATATATTGTATTATTGTATTACATGTATTTTACATTTGATTGACACCACTAAATTAGCACTTTCTTAAAGTTGGCATATGTTTATTTTAATGTGTTAATAAGGGCGATATATAATTTCAGAAGCCTGAAAGGGAGAGAACCATTGTTTAAGTAGAGAAAAAAAAAAAAAACAACTAACAAAAAATAAATATGACTGTGTTCTTATTTGTTTTTTAGCCTACTACCCTCATACTCCTTCGCTTTGTGATGTTTGTAATGGAACTAATCTTTTCAACGAGAACCTTAACGGTAATGATATAATACAAAAAAATCACCAAAGATATCAGGTTTATGATTTAGTACAACAGTTGCACGTTTTCTCTACATACGACTCAACAGTGGCGCTTGAATCAAAACAGTTGAAATACGTATTTGAAGAGCATGGGGAAACCCAAAATAATCAACAGTTTGACCAAATAGAGCTAAGGCTTCCTATGACTTGGGGTAGACAAACATTAGTGTTTCGAACAATTCAACATTGTGTAAACATTAAATTTACAGAAACTGAACATACCACAAATATTTTAGTATAGAATAAAATATTCTACTTTTCTATCCTTTACACAGTTCTTCCCCATTCCAAACTGAACGATTACTTGAAAGCATTTATCCTGCTTTTTTCTTAACAAAATTACCAGCGTAGACATGTTCTACATAAGGAAATGCATGTACCAAGTGAGGAACATGATAATTGTTTGCCATTCGTTTGATGTGTTTGAGTTTTTGATTTTACCATTAGATAAAGGACTTTCCGTTTTGAATGTTCTTTGGAGTTGACGACGGATATGTACATGACGGGTGCCATACGTGGAGTAGGATCAACTTACCCTGCAGGAGCACATGAGATTAAACCCCAGTGTTTGATTTGGTCCGCGTTGCTCAGTCTTTAGTTTTCTATTTTGTGTTCTGTGTACTGGTGTTTGTCTTTTGGTCGTTTTTCTTTTTTTGCCTTGGCTTTTTCAGTTTGTTTTTCTACTTAGGCATGTTAGGATTTGACTATCCCTTTTGGTATCTTTCGCCTCTCTTTTATGTCAACACAAGAGTGAAGACTACTTGGTTAGTGATGATTTCGAGGACGAAATGTTAAAAACAAGAACATGCAGAAATGTACTTTAATCTTTAGAACACTTTCCAAATTATAGGAAAAAAAATCCCTACAATACAGTAAAAATGGATCGGTACATTTAACAATATGTTAGCACAGGGATTTAGGTTTGTCATCTCGTTGTTGTTGTCGGTGTATTGATATATGTTTGCGATTTGTCACTCTTGTTTGGTCTATATATATACATGTTCGACATGGTTTTATAATTAGCATAGATAAATCGTATATCTTTAAACAGAAATAAATACAAATGCTTATTAGAGAATTGTAATCTTGTGAAATATTTATTTTAATGCAGACGTGGACATTGGTAAGCTAGAATGGGAACATGATACCTTATGTTATATCGGATAATCCCTTTTAGTTATACTTTGATCAACTTTTGCATTTACTTAGATATTTTTTCAACACAGTTGTTTTTTTTGCATTTTTTTGTTCAGACAAAAACTTGCTACTTATGCAATATCTATCTGACTCTTGAGTAATTTAGATTAAAACTTCATTGATTTTAAATTTAAATTGAAATTGTCAGCTCAGTGTTTACATTTCACCAACATTATTAAATTAAAATTGAGAATGGAAATGGGGAATATGTCAAAGAGACAACAATCCGACCAAAGAGCAGACAACATTTTGTTGAATTTCAAATATCAGTATGTATCAAATATTCATATCAAAATCACTTTTCTGTACATCTGTATTTACATATTTTTTTCAGATTGTGGAATAGGTAAGACTTTAAAGGCTTCATATTTATTTTGATAACATTATTTCGAAACGTTCCATGTAGAAATTCCCAAACTGATGTTTTGTCAAAATTCATTACATTATTGCAAAATCTTTACAAAGTGCAGAAATACTTCGCACTGACTGGTGTTAAGTCACAATGGCAAATGAAAAGGGGCCACGAATGCCTTTATTCCGCCTTTGCAATGCCAAATTTCTTTCCCTATTCAATATATATCTACTTTCAGTTTCGCACGGCAGTCCAAATTTTCCCCAACCTTATTCACGGACGGCATCGATTACAGGAACTACCTATTGTATTTTTTGTTAATGTTATCTCGTCCTGAACATGCATGAAATATCTGCCACTAAACGTTAAGCAACAAACAATCAATCAGTCATTAAAAATTATGATAATCAACAGGATTTTAGTTAGGTTGCCCGTTTTTCTGCATTTGTATGGTTTAGATCCTTCTGAATAAAAAAAAAAAAAAAAAAAACATTCGCCACACACTTCGACCAAAATAAATTCGTTATCCAGAGATCTATATAGATCAAATACCCATCCTTTCCAATGTCATTGTTGTCCTTGTATATTGCCATGTCGTTTACATAAAATGGATATGACAGTTTCTTTGCATTCATTTGATGTGATTCAGCTTTTGATTTTCCAAATTGATAAGTAACTTTCCGTTTTGAATTTTCCTTATAATTTTTACAGTATTAAAGTTTGGCCAAAAAATTTGTCACAATTATTATTTTCTTCAAACAAGTGCACAAAAGTAACGTATTAATAACATTATAAGTGGTGACATATTAATACCAACATACGTGTTTAAATGCGTCAGAACTGGTTGAATTAGCAAATTATATCTTTTTCATATTTGTCATCAAATGTTTTCTACTCTAACTGAACTAAAATTTCAAGGAATTATAGGGCCAATATTGACCTTTTGGATCCTTATCCTGTAGGAATAAGAGTTTTTTTTTTTCATTTCAAAGAACCCCTCCCCCCGAAAATATACATTGAATGAGCACCTTTAATATATTACCAGTACTGTTAGGTTTAACTATTTAAACTTTTTAAGTCGCAAAAATAGTAAAGTTTTCTTTCTCGTCATAATTATTTTAATGTATGAACGAAATGATTGGAAACTAAAGCTCGATCTTTTGATGAAATAAACGGTACCAATTTTACTGTACCAGATGCGCATGTCGACAATTAATGGACCTTCAGTATAGGAAAATCCTTTGGTATTGATAATGTTTATGAATATAGCTTTTGTTATAACAAAATTGACATATTTAAGAAACACCTCTATTGAACTTTTGTGAAAATTTTATATGGCCAACAATCCTAATAACGACGATAAGCTAGCTATGTATTTAAAGTTAACATTATGGTCTGTTGAGACGAATGAAATAGATGTTAAATATTTTACACGTATATTTGTCTTGTTTTATTATTTCAAAAAATATTTTCCTGAAAGGGTTGCTTGGAATGACACTTTGCTAGGGGGACACGTTTGCAAACTGAAGTTAATTACTCAAAAATAATTTAAACCCATTTTGTTTTGTTGTAATTAAAATAAAAAAAAACAAAAAAAAAAACAATATTAATGTAATTAACTCTCCTCTTAGAAAAGAAAAACAACCAATTATTTGTTAAAGAATTTTCATACATGGTTTTAAACGGACACACGTTGGCTATTTGATTTAAATCAATGCTGTTTGTAAAGTTGCTAACGTTTCTACATATTGTGACACTCCTTGCGTTTGAATATTCCTTTCCTGTTAATCAAGAAACGAACTTTTGACTCAGGAAATTTATTAAATGTTATTTTCTTTTAGCTGTCTCAATCTCAGTTCGGCGAAAGATGTTCTGATTTCATTCCAGTGATTATACATGTGTTATAGTAATATTCAAAGTTATTTGCTTTCTGTTAGATATTATAACAAATGATATTATAGTGATTATACTTTATTTCATTGTTTTTAGTTCATATACCTGGTAAGTATTTTGAATACACAATTGAGGGAACTTTTACCCACCAGATTAATCGTCTACACTGTAACCTTACCGATTGTTTCCTATTCCCGAAAGTATTATTTATCATTTGCTATCCTGTTTCCACAACTTTACAATGTTATGCCCGTCGAAATTCTGCTCTATGGTAATCTACCCGGAGATACACTAAGTATCTGCATGGGAATCTCAAAGAGTAACAGTTACTTGTTTAATTGTTGTTGCAATATATAATTGTATTGATGTAAAACACATAAAACCATGTGCTTATGACCGTAATGGTTGACTGATTGTTGAGCTCAATTCAACAGTGATGTTTGAGGCTACGTAACAAGAATTAAAAATGAAACGAACCAACAAAGTAAATATATACACAATAAGATATGTACGTCGAAATGATGCTTTTCAAAGTTTTGAAAAAAAGGACATTTACCATATATCAGGTGCAAAATTTTCACCAGTAGTTACAGACATTGAATTATACTTTTTGCCTTTTCATCGTTTTTCGTTTTTTGCCACGACAATGCCAGTTTTTCTTCAATTTACGAGTTTTGGATGGCCATCAGGTATCTTCCACACTTTTGTCAGAAAAGGATTAGAAGATACTAAAGGTAAAAGCGAAAATCTGATTGAAAAAAAAAAAACCGACAACACGATGGAACAAAAAAACGTGAAAACCACGATATAAAAAAATATGTTTACACTATTCCAACCCCTATATGTTTCTTTGAATACACAATTAATCAATTAACTTAATCGCGTTTTACGAATAACGGTAATTGCAAAATATCCATTAATGAACCTGTCATTAATGAAGCTCAGTCACTTCAAAATACAAATCGGTAGATGTTTATACCAAAACACAAGCGAACTGCTCGATACAAACGTTAGAAAAATATCCAAAACGTAATATGTTATATATAACCTCAGTTATATATTATATTTCATTAAATTTCATGATGAGTAATCAGAATAAATAATTCTACTTTTGCAGAAATGGGTTGTAACTTACCTGCTGTGTGTCCAGTCACAGACCCGGTTATACAGGATAGATGCCCTCCATGTAACCATGCATTTGAAGACGGACTCTGTTGTCCGTAAAACATTCATATATAGATTTAATCTGTAGAATGTGTTAGAATGATTCTAAAGTATTTGATGAAATATAAAACGGAGTCTGAAAAAATAAAATGATTATAAACAAAGATACCACATCTACTTATTTTTATATGCATGCAACAAGCTTTCGTAGCGACCATTCTAACAATGCCATGCAACAGTTCACAGCTTTATTAGCAAGGACATTTTGACGGAGGTAGACGTAGCGCTGTTGTGACAACATAGGTTGACCTGTTTGTGTAGTTACATACCCCATAGGATTAACAAACCTCAACATGTAACAGTCTTGTTTTGAAAGAAAGCTTGTTATATCTTCATTAAAGATAATTTTCACTGTAAATGTAATGATAAAGATTTTGTTTTCTGAAGATTAGCTTGGTTAAAATGCTGCAAAACTAGTTGAATGAAGTAATAGTTCCGATGAACTTCAATTATAAACAAGTTATTTATCTTGTTGTTATCCAAATTTAAATTGCTGTCGGTTAACTTGTTGTATAAACATGAAAGGAGTATTTTTCTTTTGCAATCTATGTAAATTGATAAATAAATTAAAAAATAAAATATTAAATAGGAATATTTTGATTTAAAAACAAAAACTAGATAAGAAACTTTAAAATATTTACTGCATTACATTTCCACAAAAAGGGCTTTTGTCCAGGGTTTTTCCTAGAGCTTATTACGGGGGGTTTGTCCTACAAAAGGTATATACGTGTGAAGTTAGTGTTCTGTTCAGGTCCAATGTTACTTAGAACATATAACTTGTCTACAAATAAATATTTGCATCTGCTATAATGGAGATAGTAAAACAGTTTTATCATTATTTTAAAGTAGAAAAAAAAAAACAAAAAAAACAATGTAAAATAGTTGGCATCTATAACGAAAGATATAAAGGAATTTATTTCTATCAACCTGTATTTATAGATGAATCAGGTGTGAAAGAGGAATGTCATTACTATTTTTTATAACTTAAAACTACTTAGAATCTTACTAATGAGGCAATTTTAATTTTACATTTTACAATACATACATACATTATCATTTGAAATATTTATTAACGTTAACACTCATGAGTGGGAAATCGTCCATCATGAATGACGATTGACAAAATGATTGAACAATAAATAATCCATTTTTTTCAAATTGCAGAAACAAAACAGGATTTTTTTTTCTAAATAAGACGTTGTTTTTATTTTACTAATGTTTGATAGAAAGGAAAGAATCTTCTAGTAGATATTGGAATTATGATTAAAATTCATGTAAATCCAATACATATTAGTATTCTGATGTATACTAGTAGAAATAAGGATATTGTTTGTATCGTATGTCCGTCTGTTACACACTTGAAGACAATGTAGAGCTTGAGTTTCAGGACCATTTGCACCACACCTTATGTTCTCATTAGATAAAGGGTTGAATAAATGCTTATTGTTTGTAAAGGTGAAATATTAAGGTCACATCGGCTTGCGTTAGTTGAAAGGGAATGGTTGGTACGTTCGAAATCTGTCGGTAAAATTTTGGAATCGATTTAACGTTCTTATTCGGAAATTCAACACCATGGCTTAAAAGACCAACAGGCAAACAACAGTATACAAACCACAACAAAGAAAATGAAAGACTGGGGAGAATGAACACCACTAACAACCGCGAATGATCTCAGGTGCTCCGGAAAGGAAAGCAGATCCTGATCCACATGTGGCACCCGTCGTGCTGCTCATGTTAGTATAAACCCGGTGATAAGTCTGATTCGGTAGGTCACATTCGGAGAAAAGGGGACGAGATTAAAGTTACGACAACTGGAACATATCCGTTATCATCTGTGAATACAAGCATAACATGGCAGAGAGCAATCAAAGACAACCAATGGATTATAGGCTTTTTTCCTGAATCTCAGCGGCGGACCCAAAAAGGGGGGTTAAAACATGAATCATTTACCTAGACTAAGAAATTTTAAAAAGGTAGGTCCTGTAATAGAGGCCGTCCGGAATTACGTCAGAGAAAATTGGACTGCCACTGGATAAAATAAGGGCATACTGGATAGGGACAAAAATATTGCCTTGCAACAGGCCACCTACGGACCCATCATAGAGTTGTTGCAAGGGTTCTTAAAGTGCAGAGAGCGTGGCACTCTCTCTTCACGAGGCATCGAATATAACATGCCCATTCTGACTTGACGTGACTGCGTACTTGTATATCCCGCACTTCGGCAAGGGTTTTACTGCCGGTCGGAATAAGACCAAAGTGACCATATTTATATTCCCCAGTGAACCTTCGGGTCACCAGTACATATGCCTAAACTAAGACAGTAATGTAAAATCACAAGATTGAAAACAGACTTTACCAAATTCTTTCATAGATACAAAAGATTTGGTTAGAAAGTTTTGCTGTACCTGTCGATTTCTTATTTGAAACAAGATATCATATCCCAATTTTCATGGACCAACATCTGTATTCGAAAGAGCCTCAAATCGTGAAAAGTGAGAGATATTGAAGTTTTATTGGCTGTAATATATATTTTAAAACTATCTTTCAACTGGAAATTCCTAGTTTTCAATAGATAAATTGCCGTCAGATGTGCGCTGGTTAAAACATTTCAATTTTGGCTTTGGATTACTGATAATTTCATGGTCTACTATTTCGACAAAGTTTACAGATGAACATTTAAACACAGAAAAGGGGTTGCTGCTGCCATCTCGAATACCTTAGAAAGAAAGGGATTTGTGACGGGTTTTGTCAACGAATTGTACAGTGATTATTAGTAAGAGAGCAACGAACTCGACACATTTGGTGAAACGAACGATTCAGTAAAAGACAAACTTATTTGGTATGATATCTTGTTATTCTGAGTTCTAGGGAACGTTTGAAGGTACGTAGTAATTCAACGTGTAGTTATTTATTATTGCTTATGGTATTGCTTCGCAAAAGTTTGTATAAGAACAGATATTCAACATTGTTTACCTCATAAAACGTAGAAAATTCCACCATGTCTGTGCGTTTTGCATTTAGCAGTTTTATCGAACGTTCTATACAAAATCTGAAACTTGCAACACCTTTATAATTGATTAGATAAACTACCATGTTCATGTACACATTGATATATACTCACATAAGTTCTAGAAAGGCATTAGAAATTGTTGTCATCCCAAATGTTGTCCTGAGTATCGCTTCGAACGCGTCAACGCCCGGATTCAATTGTATCGGGGTTATACGGGGTGTAAACGGTAGCAAAATATCTTCAGCTTTTAAGTTGTTAAAAAGTAAAATAACAAAAAAAAATACCGAACTCCAAGGGAAATTCAAAACGGAAAGTCCTTTATAAGATAGCAAAATCAAAAGCTCAAACACATCTAACGAATGGAAAAATACTTTCATATTCCCGACTTTGTACAGGGATTTCCTTATGTAGAAAATGGTGAATTAAAACTTGTTTTATTACTACCAGAGAAAATCGATAACAATTACAATTAAAGCTGTTTTGCTAAGGATCAATGCATATATTGTACATGTAATGCTGAGGGCCTAATTAGATGTTGTTTTATTCACAGTCTGCATAAATGCAAATGGCGTTTCAAACGAATCTGGAGGTCTAGAGAATTAAAGAGACACTTATTACTGTAGTTAGACAGCTTTACAATCAAGGGTCAATATGTTGTTTTCGGAATTCAGTTTCATTGAATTTGACATTTTAATTTTCGTTTTCGCAATTAGGCAGCTGCCATTGGAACAGTGGACATTTTTAAAACTCGGAGGTCAAACGTTACACCTACATGTACGTGATACACCCATTATTTCTATTAAGTTTCGCAAATTTGAAATGTTTGGAAATGTTTGCATTTTGTTGTTTTCCTTCGTAACGGTGGCAAGTTTGAAAATTCCAAAAGGCTGATAACATGAGCTAATGTAATGTGCAAGTCTAGTAAAGTGTAAATGGAGATGATCTAATACTTTATTAGAAAATGTTATTTTAATGTAATTTCACACAATGTTCAATGTTTATTTATTCCCAGTTTCCCTATCAATGACGGTTATTTTAGATATTCATATGCATGTATTACGTGCAAATTTACATATAACAAGAAACAATTTCAGTAAGTTAAGTTCCATTCAATTGGGTAAAATAGAAAAGTTGAAGAATATTTAACAAATCACATTTTTGCATTTTCCTTGAAAACGGTGGCCATTTTGAACATTTTAAACCAGATGCAAAGCTATACATTTTGGTCTTTCCTTATAGGATAATTCCATCAAGATTGTTATTTTCCACCCCGAGAACTAGAGTGGCCTGGAATAGACAGAAAGTATAAAAAAAATGAAAATATAATAAAAGTAAGAACATAAAGAAGCGAACAATAACAATGTGTCACCCGACTTTCGATCGTGGCGACAACATTATAAAAAATCCCATTTCTCTGCTTACCGAGTCCCTAGGTTTGACAGTGATATTCTATAGCATGCTTTGTTAAATGACATTTTGAAATAAAGTTTGTCTGATGACTTTTGTTGGGTTTTTATTGATCATGTTTGTTGCGAGATTAAAATATATCTTTACCATATAACTTATTTTTGAAACTAGTTGTGGGTATTTAAAACCCACTGTTTGCAATGAGGTTTCCTTTATCTTGCAGTAAAAGCTACACCGAATCAATACCATATTAAATATCTTTCTTAAGATTACAGTTTTTCTCACTTTCTGTTTTAAAATAGAATGTACATGCATTTATCATGCATGATCATCAGTTAAACATATGCATGGTAGAGTAACCGATAAGTAGGCCAGTTTAAAGTTATTTTAATTAATGGTAATTGAAACTAAACATTCTTGAAGTTATTTACCTTAATTCTTACAGTTTCATTTAAAGCTATTCTTCCAGTTAGAGTTAAGCCGTTTTAATCTGTACATACCTAAGGTGCTTTCCAGTCGAACCCCTCGAACCTGAAATGGAACGCGCCATACCATACGGTTCGTCTGATTCGTCGATTTCCCTGAACCAATACAGGTCCAAGATGGCTAAAAATAGATGTTAGAATAATGTAAACAATTTTCAATCAAGAGATTACAGAAAAACTAAGATAGCTGATGTTTCAACAGCGCAGAAAACTTGCGATTGTAAAAGAAGCATATGATCACACAACCGTATTATTTTTTGGATTTTCACCAGTGAAAATTCCGCATACCTCATTCATAAAACCTCATCCTAAATATATGAATGAAAGTGTATTCTCGTCTGCAGGAGATGAAATAAAAATCATCTTTGTATATCGTTTGTGGACCTTTTGTTTTAAATTTTAGGTGCCATCTAATATGTAAGGATAGATTAATTTTTCGTCGCTTAATTTGTAATAGCTTCATTGTCGTCTGCACTCTACTCATCTGCCTCAGGTACTGTAGACTGCAGTCTTATCATTAATTTGTTAAAATATAAGGTAACATATTAGAAATTATTACAATGGACCAAGTAAACTTCAGATTTGGAGGATTCCGGTTTCAATTTACATGAAGTCTGATGGATTTTACAAAAATGTAAGTATTGATAAGGAAAATCATGTTTATATAAATGATTTACCTTAATATTGAAACTCTAAATTTTAATTCATGACAAATAAGTGACCCCAGAGAAATAAGAAAAGTATATGATGTCTCCTAAAATTATTTTCAACCAACTGTTAGTCCAATAACATATATATATTTCAGAATGTTTCATATTATGTGTCTAACCAATGGTTTGCAAATACATAATAGTCTGAATAAAATTTAACCAGTCTGTGGGATCAGGCTAACAGTGCAGCCTGTAACTTGCTGGTTTTCTTTTAATAATTAACGGTTCCAACCCATATACAGCTATATTAAACTTACCCTTTAGGGTTAACCTAAAAGTAAATTAAACGCCGGGGCTAATTTTCCATCCAAGTCACATTTTGTAAAAGTAAACCATTATTGGCTAAAGAACGGCCTTAAACACGGAATCTTGGCTCATAACGAACAGAAAGCTATAAAGGGCCCCAAAATGACTAGTGTAAAACCATTCAAACAGGAAAACCAACGGCCTTTTATAAATAACGAGAAATACTTAAGAATAACATCAACAAACGACAACCACTGAACATCAGGTTCCTGACTTAGGACAGGTGCAAACGAATTGCAGCGGGTTTAAACGTTTTAATATGTACCAACCTTCATCCTTACCAGTGTATCCCAAACTCTGTCTGACCGAAAGAATGTCAGACAAAAATCATTGGGTCAGACAAAAACTTAATAGATTTTTTAGTTGACAATATAGTAGAAAAGGTAAAATATCTATTTCGGTCAGACAAACTCTAAAACAGTTTGGCACAGACTGCCTTACCTGAAACAATATTGTAACATCACAACATACATGACATAGAAAGACGCACTATAAAATATCAATTAAAATGGTTTTACTCAATCAAAAGAAATACATGTATTAACTTAAACAATTGAACATACACTGAACGAATAAATTTGACAAATTTAAAGACTTGTTTTAATTAAGAATTTAATGCTTCTTTTGTAAATTTATTGGGTGTAAAAGCGGAAGCGCTTTTTCTAAAAATGTGCGCACGGTATTCAATACTTATAATTATATTCATTTGATAGGATCAGGATTTCTATCGAGTTTTAACTATATTTTGTCTGTCATTCTTGTTCTTGTCGTTGCAATTTCTGGGAAACCAAACAACAGAATTTGATGAAAGTTTGTAGATGATAAGGACATACTAAGCAGATGTGCATATCAACTGGAAATCAACTTTATATCTAGGAGTTATGCTCCTTTGAACCTTTATTTGTTTTTAATATAATATTACAACAGTATGTCATCGCAACTGCGATGAAACCGCAACCTGAAGCTTTGTAGATGTCAAATAAGATCATTATGAAGATGTGCTTAGCTTTAATCATTATTATATAATATAATGATATTCAAAATCACTTTTAAATATAGTTTATGAGCAGACCATTAACACATTTGTATACATTTATAGCAATATAATCAATATACATGTACTTCTTATTACAATGATCTGACTGGTAATGACTATAAAGCTATAACTAAACTCTTAAATATACCTCGTAAGTATCACACATGTTTTTTAATTCTTTGTAAACATATTAATGTTATTGTGGTGGTGGCATACTTGGAATTCATGTACATTAGGTTTGACAAATATTATAACATCTGTAAACAATACACTTTAATAAATACTATCTACTATTCCATCAGAGACACTTTAAGATAATTGTAATCCATTTATTCCTGTATATTGCTTACAATATTTTTGTTTAAACTGACTATATTAACATTATTATGGTAAAATAAATGTAATTGGTTTGATGTCTGCATGTTGTTTGCTATCCATTTTCATATATATATATATACATTTGTACAAGTATATATTATATACATTGTGTAATTGATTATCATTATAAAATTGAAAATGTCTTTGTAACAGGTTTTAGCACATTCCTTCTTCTTTCATTGAAAATTGATAAATATTCAGCAACTATATAACTCTTTTAAAATTAAACTACTAAGTAAATGCCATCCATACCTTATTTCAATAACAAAATTTATGTCAATATAACGAGGAAACAATATTTATATACCACAAATATGACAACTTGTTCTTAAAATTCTTTATTAAAATAGAAAAAATATTTAACTTATACTCATATCTGTAAACATATTTTCTTTCCTTTTTCTAGACTCCAACAGACAAAATTTTAAAATCTTAAGATCCACTTCAAATGATACTCAATTTAAGATTTGATTCAATATTTTTATAATTTTAACATAGATAATTCATTATTAAAACACAACAATCAAAGACATAATAAATACTTATTTTAATATTTAAAGACAGACATAACAATCATTCTTTTCAAACTAAAGTTCTTCATTTAGAAAAAATTATTTCAAAGATTAATTTATGATAAACTTATTTTAATATTTTAATAGCAAAATCAACAAGTACCAGTGTTGTAAACATAGTGGCAGACCAAGAAGTACCATCAATTAGCAAGGCTGCAGAGGAAGAAAATGGTATGCACTTTTATAACATGTGTCTGCAGATTTAACAAAATGGAAAAAATTAAATGTTGGAATTTAATCATAAGATGAAAAATTATAATGTATATCATAAATAGATATAAGAAGATGTGGTATGAGTGCCAATGAGACAACTCTCCATCCAAGTCCACATTTATAAAAGTAAACCATTATAGGTCAAAGTACGGTCTACAACACGGAGCCTTGGCTTACACCGAACAGCAAGGTATAAAGTTACTATTGTAAAACCATTCAAACGGGAAAACCAACGGTCTATTCTATATAAAAACGAGAAACGAGAAACACTTTTAAACCACATCAACAAACGACAACTACTGAACATCAGATTCCTGACGTAGACATTGGACAGGTGCAAACAATTGCAGCGGGTTTAAACGTTTTAATGGTACCAAACCTTCACCCTTATCTGAAACAATAGTGTAACATCACAACATAGAAAGACACACTATAAAATATCAATTAAAATGGCTTAACTCAATCAAAAGACATATTAACACCAGTGAACATACACTGAACAAATAAATTTGATCTATGATACAATGTAAATACAAAATAAATAAACTAAGGGAAGAATAATTAAAGTAGCATGTTATACCACAGTGAAATGTTAAACAATTTAAGAAAAACAATATGATTGAACAAAAATATCAGCCATTTGCAATTGCAATTACTTTAAACACAGGTAAATGAAAATAAGTTTGTTGTTAGGTATACGTGTACAGTTCAAATGGAGAAAGGAAATATTTTTACAAAATAAATAACTTTGATGTTCATAGAACGAAGAAATATAATCTTTTAGTAATACCAAACACTTATCTAAGCCGATATGTAGACCAGATATAACATGTATAACCCCGAATAACATTATATAACAAAAAAGCATTACAATTAGTATCAACAGGTCAAATAAAGCCCTTTGTATCAGTTTTTTCCTAACATTAAAAGATGGTATACATGGTATACAAAAAAAATTATTATATGATTAAAAAATATCTTTTCTCATTGGCTAAAAGCATAAATATTTTTCTTTGATAAAACCTTATATTCATTATGGAAAATAATGACTCACACTGACCAGTTCCAACAAATTGAATTTGGTACTACACATATTGAATATTGCAGTGTTAAATATGTATGTGATTCATATTTAGCAAACTAAAAATAGGTTGTAATTCAAACACAAAGAAAAAAAATAAAAGTAAGAAAAAAACACTATAAACTACAAATTCTGACTCTATGGTGATGACAGTTGATATGATGCAAAAAACTACTAATTGATTCATTTCACAAAATATAAGCCACATTATAAAGTTCTCATTGCTTTAAATAAATTAATAAATTATATTACTATTAACTACATTATGCATTCTAGCTATTATAGGTATATCTGGGTGCAGCTACATAACCACAAACGGGCATTACTGTAATTGTTAATTTCATCTACCATAAAGCTTAACAGATGTTAGATGTCAAAAGGTGCATGAACAGTAATCCAACAATTTAACAAAATGTATTTGGTAATAACAGTTCACTTCATCTGGATTTGAAATATAGTTCGTATAGTTTATCTGATACATTTGTAATTGAAACATATTTTCAAATATTTTCTTGAACAGTTAAAATGATTTTTACAATCAGGAATTACAACACCAAATAAATAAAAATTCTACCACATGTAACTATACTTTTATTGGATTGAATGTTGTTTTGTTAGTTCATTAGCTTTTCAATTCATCTTCCATTGTCATCAGTAGATTATCAAATTAAATTTCAAATTTGTGTCATCTTCTTCTGCACGAAACATAAGAATCCTGAAAAAAATCTGTTTCGCATTTTCCTTCTGATATTTATTTTTACATTAGAAATTGTATTTGCATTCATAACTGTTAGTTTACACAAATTAAAAATTTACGGAGCTATTGGTTCAATCTATATCCTTCATTAAAATGAATGCCATTAATAAAAAGAAAATCTAATGCGAGGATTTTATTTGCTCAAGAAATAAGTAATGATGTGAGAAAACTATTTCGCTTTTAAATATCAGACATTTCGATTGAAAATATACATACCTATTCTGCAGAGAAGGTATTCATGTTTCTTAGTTATATATATATATATGTAGATCTATGATTCATACTTATTGGTGAAGGTTTATTTCAGATAATTGTATAAAGGACTGATTAAAACAGCATGCCATTTAGGTAAAGGTATTTATAATGTTTGGTGGAGGTAAATAAGTTAAAAAAGGTCATAGCAAGTTTAATTTCAGTTTATAACAATAATGTTTTTTCAACAAACAATGATTATTATTTTAATTCTGTAATCAGTTTCTATCATCATGGCAATTTTTATAGTTTTGCAAATAACAGAATGTTATGTAATTTAATGAAAAAATTTAAATAGATTTCAACATCTTATAATTATAACTTGAAAGTTTTAAGAAATGGTAAATTAACTAAATTGACCTAGATCAAAATCAACTGAAATGAAACCTGTGTGACTATGCATAAAATAAATGATACTTATTTTCAAATCAATACGAACTACTTAATTTAAGTACAAACTTTTAGCACAAAATTGTATGAGAATAAAGGAATATCTGAGTTTTAATATCTAATCATGTCTTGAAAATTTGACAGAAATAACCCAAAGTTAATCTAAAATAATTGTGTTTTATGTGTTTGGAAAGTGTATATTTTCTTAATGATGTACTTAGGTGAATTTAAAAGAAATCTAGAACTTAACATTGATAGTATATTATAAAGTCAGAAGAGAATAAATATACTTTTAACCTTTATTTGCATTGGTATTATTTTGGTCTCAAATCGAAAGAAAAGAAATCTATAATCCGGTAAATGATCTTTTCTGAGTTACTGACGTCTTATGTAACAATAAAATGGGTGTTTGGTTTTGAGTCCCAACATTTTGACAAAATTCCAAAACCTCACCTAAGTAAATCCTTTAGATGATTTGAAATGAGACAAAAAAAAAAAAAAAAAAAATTGATTTGTTATGTCTGAAAAAAACTTCAATCATTTTCCTTCAACATGAAAACTATAATTTCAAGGATGTAAAAAAAATATACCATTCAAACTATCTTAGCATGACAAACCAGAATATATATGGTTTAGGGGTGGGGATCTCGACCACTGATAAGGTATTAGAACTTTCTCAAATGGCAGGGGTTCGAGATTACCCTTTGGGACTCACCCTGTATACCATTCAAACTATCTTAGCATGACAGACCACAATATGTATAGTTTAGGGGTGGGGATCTTGACCACTGACAAAGTATTAGAACTTTATTAAATGGCAGGGGATGAGGTGAACCCTGGGGACTAACCGTGTTTTTCATTTAATGTGCTTTATAATTTAGAACATTTTCAAGTAAAAAGATTGTGTCTATCACAAACGGTTTTCAATTTATAATCATTTGAAAATTTAAAAAAATAAAATCCCATAGGTTCTATAGTTAACCCCTCCCTTCTTTTGAGAGGAAGAGGAATAACAATAATAATAATAAGAACTGAGCAAAAACAATAAGTCTTCCCAAACTTCGTTTGGGAGACTTAATAATAATAAAACCTGGGGACAAGATAATATTAACTGTATGGACATCTTTACTCTATCCCTCTTTTGAAATGCCAAACGTGTTGGCACATCTAAATTGGGAGGTTGAAGATTGTCTTCTTCATCAAACTCATCATCAAGATGAGTACCTTCTTTGAGAATAACAAAATTATGTACAACAGTACAACTAAAAATTAAATTAACCATGCATGGTATGTCCAACATATCTAAATATTTTAAACGCCTCCATTTGCCTTTTAATAAGCCAAAGGTACACTTTATTTTATGTCTTGTGGCAGAATGAACTTTGTTAAATTTCAAATCCTCAGTTGCCAGTCTGCCTGTGTCTCTGTAGGGTGTAATAAGGCCACTGAAATCATATTATAAGGCCACTGAAATCATACAATAAGTGGACTGTAATTTTGAGATAATGTCCCACATTTGTGATTTTGATAACACAAATGTAATGTTTAAAAGGAAATATTTAGAAATTTACTCCCGTTTACAGTCCATGTTGTTAATAAAATGAGGATTGCTTCACATGACTTTTTGCCAAAAATTTTCATATTTATTTGTAAATACATGTAGGACAGATTAAGTAATTCATTGAAAAGTGTCTTAAACGTAATAGTATAATCCTTTATTCTTACTTAGATTTAAAAGACTGATATTGCAGGCAAACCTTTGATTGTTTAAATCAGATTATTCAAAACTTGTGTTTACTCTTGTTAGGAAATTAATATTTTGGATTATTGGACATGTCTACTTTCAGTAGTTACTATTTAATCTCTCTCAAACTATTCATTTGTGTTGAACTGTACTATTTATTTGTAATAAACTGTACTAATCATTTGTGATGAAAATTACTATTAATTTGCGATGAAATGTACTAATCATTTGTGATGTATTGTACTAATCATTTGTGTTGAACTGTAATAATCACTTGCGATGAAATGTACTAATCATTTATGGTGTACTGTAAAAACTTTTGTGTTGAACTGTAGTAATCACTTGCGATGAAGTGTACTAATCATTTTGTTAAACTGTACTAATCATTTGTGTTACTGTACTAATCATTTGTGATGAAGTATACTAATAATTTGTGTCAAACTGTACTAGTCATTTGTGATGAAGTGTACTAATCATTTGTGATGAAGTGTACTAATAATTTGTGTTCAACTGTACTAATCATTTGTGATACACTGAACTAATCATTTGTGATGAGCTGTACTTATCTTTTGTAAGTCATTATTGTGAGTTATAAAAATGTTACAAGTTGTAACTGATTCACTCTTCTTCATCAACAATTTGATACAAATATATCATGCTTACAAAGGGGTATTTGCCAAAAATACCGGTTGAGAGGTAAATAAATTTCCAAAGCCGTTAGGCGACGGAAAAGTTTTTACCTGTAAATCACTATTTTGAGCAAATACCCCTTGTCAGCTGAATAAAGTTGTTTATTCCCACTAAATGTTTCTTTGTATTCAACTCATTGAAAAGTCTACAGGTATTGACATCACGTTATTTTTAGACATGGTATTACCCATCTGCCATGGTATTTGCTAACAAATACATTTAGGCACATAGAATTCCTGAATGACAAATTCACCGACAGAGAAAAGAAAATCTCGATATAAAGAAAATTTGTGAAAAATACCATTTCTCTCATCCAATCAAAATACAACATTATCACATAAGGTGGAATTAATTAGAGAATCATTAATTGAAGTCTATCAAAATATTTTAATGATTTATACTTAGTCAGTGGGTAGGCGCCATCTCCGAATAGATGGCTTTCAATTGGAAGATGGGAAACTTTCTCTTCTAGAGGTGAATTTCAAAATACTCTGGCATCGTGAACCGACCCCAGGCCAACCAACAAAAACATCTAGGAAGGTCATGTCTTCATCACAAACACCCTAATAATAAGTCAATAGGGTATATGTCTTACCTATATTATATTTTTCGTCACCTAAATGGCTAGAAACATATTTTTAAGAAAATGTTATTTAAATGTAATTTCACACAATGTTCAATGTTTATTTATTCCCAGTTTCCCTATCAATGACGGTTATTTTAGATATTCATATGCATGTATTACGTGCAAATTTACATATAACAAGAAACAATTTCTGTACGTTAAGTTCCATTCAATTGGGTAAAATAGAAAAGTTGAAGAATATTTAACAAATCATATTTTTGCATTTTCCTTGAAAACGGTAGCTATTTTGAACATTTTAAATCAGATGCAAAGCTATACATTTTGGTCTTTCCTTACAGTATAATTCCATCAAGATTGTTATTTTCCATCCCGAGAACTAGAGTGGCCTGGCATAGACAGAAAGTGTAAAAAAAATATGAAAATATAATAAAAGTAAGAACATAAAGAAGCGAACAATAACAATGTGTCACCCGACTTTCGATCGTGGCGACAAAATTATCAAAAAAATCCCATTTCTCTGCTCACCGAGTCCCTATGTTTGACCATGATATTCTATAGCATGCTTTTTTAAATGACATTTTGAAATGAAGTTTGTTCGAAGACTGTTGTTGGGTTTTTTCTTGATCATGTTTGTTGCGAGATTAAAATATATCTTTTACCATATAACTTATTTTTGAAACTAGTTGTGGGTTTTTAAAACCTACAGTTTGCAATGAGGTTTCCCTTTATTTTCCAGTAAAAGCTACACCGATTCAATACCATACTAAATATCTTATTTAAGATAACAGTTTTTCTCACTTTCTGTTTTAAAAATAGAATGTACATGCATTTATTATGCATGATCAGATCATCAGTTAAACATATGCATGGTAGAGTAACCGATAAGTTGGCCAGTTTTAAGTTATTTTAATAAATGTTTATTGAAACTAAACATTCTTGAAGTTATTTACCTTAATTCTTACAGTTTAGTTTAAAGCTATTCTTCCAGTTAGACTTAAGCCGTTTTAATCTGTACATACCTAAGGTGCTTTCCAGTCGAACCCCTCGAACCTGAAATGGAACGCGCCGTACCATACGTATCGTTTGATTCGTTGATTTCCACGAACCAATACAGATCCAAGATGGCTGAAAATAGATGGTAGAATAATGTAAACAATTTTCAATCAAGAGATTACAGAAAAACTAAGATAGTTGATGTTTCAACAGCGCAGAAAACTTGCGATTATAAATGAAAACATATGATTATACAACCGTGTTATTTTTGTTTTGGATTTTCACCAGTGAAAATGCCGCATACCTGTGATTTTGAACCTCATCCTTAATATATGAATGAAAGTGTATTCTCGTCTGCAGGAGATGCAATAAAAAATCGTCTTTGTATATCGTTTGTGCACCTTTTTGTTTTAAATTTGAGGTGCCATCTGATATGTAAGGATAGATTATTTTTTCGTCGTTTAATTCCTAATAGCTTCATTGTCGTCTGCACTCTACTCATCTGCCTCAGGTACTGTAGACTGTAGTCTAATCATTAATTTGTTAAAATATAAGGTAACATATTAGAAATTATTACAATGGACCAAGTAAACTTCAGATTTGGAGGATTCCGGTTTCAATTCACATGGATTCTGATGGATTTTTACAAAAAATGTAAGTATTGATAAGGAAAATCATGTTTATATAAATGATTTACCTTAATATTGAAACTCAGAATTTTAATTCATGACAAATAAGTGACCCCAGAGAATTAAAAAAGGTATATGATGTCTCCTAAAAATCATTTTCAACCAAATGTTAGTCCAATAACATATATATATTTCAGAATGTTTCATATTATGTGTCTAACCAATGGTTTGCAAATACATAATAGTCTAAATAGAATTTAACCAGTCTGCGGGACCAGGCTAACAGTGCAGCCTGCAACTTGCTGGTTTTCTTTTTAATAATTTACGGTTCCAACCCATATACAGCTATATTAAACTTACCCTTTAGGGGTTAACCTAAAAGTAAATAAAACGCTGGGGCCAACTCTCCATCCAAGTCAAATTTTGTAAAAGTAAACCAGTATAGGTCAAAGTACGGCCTTAAACACGGACTCTTGGCTCACAACGAACAGAAAGCTATAAAGGGCCCCAAAAATGACTAGTGTAAAACCATTCAAACAGGAAAACCAACGGCCCTTTATAAATAACGAGAAATACTTAAGAATAACATCAACAAACGACAACCACTGAACATCAGGTTCCTGACTTAGAACAGGTGCAAACGAATTGCAGCGGGTTTAAACGTTTTAATAGGTACCAACCTTTATCCTTACCAGTGTATCCCAAACTCTGTTTGACCGACAAAATGTCAGACAAAAAATCATTGGGTCAGACAAAAATTTAATATATTTTTTAGTTGACAATATAGTAGAAAAGGTAAAATATCTATTTCGGTCAGACAAACCCTAAAACAGTTTGGCACAGACTGCCTTACCTGAAACAATATTGTAACATCACAACATACATGACATAGAAAGACGCACTATAAAATATCAATTGAAATGGTTTTACTCAATCAAAAGAAATACATGTATTAACTTAAACAATTGAACATACACTGAACGAATAAATTTGACAAATTTAAAGACTTGTTTTTAATTAAGAATTTAATGCTTCTTTTTGTAAATTTATTGGGGTGTAAAAGCGAAAGCGGTTCATTCTAAAAATGTGCGCACGGTATTCAATACTTATAATTATATTCATTTGATAGGATCAGGATTTCTATCGAGTTTTAACTATATTTTTGTCTGTCATTCTTGTTCTTGTCGTTGCAATTTCTGGGAAACCAAACAACAGAATTTGATGAAAGTTTGTAGATGATAAGGACATACTAAGCAGATGTGCATATCAACTGGAAATCAACTTTATATCTAGGAGTTATTCTCCTTTGAACCTTTATTTGTTTTTAATATAATATTACAACAGTATGCCATCGCAACTGCGATGAAACCTCAACCTGAAGCTTTGTAGATGTCAAATAAGATCATTATGAAGATGTGCTTATCTTTAATCATTATTATATAATATAATGATATTCAAAATCACTTTTAAATACAGTGTATGAGCAGACCATTAACACATTTGAATACATTTATAGCAATATAATCAATATACATGTACTTCTTATAACAATGATCTGACTGGTAATGACTATAAAGCTATAACTAAACTCTTAAATATACCTTGTAAGTATCACACATGTTTTTAATTCTTTGTAAACATATTAATGTTATTGTGGTGGTGGCATACTTGGAATTCATGTACATTAGGTTTGACAAATATTATAACATCTGTAAACAATACACTTTAATAAATACTATCTACTATTCCATCAGAGACACTTTAAGATAGTTGTAATCCATTTATTCCTGTATAATGCTTACAATATGTTTTGTTTAAACTGACTATATTAACATTATTATGGTAAAATAAATGTAATTGGTTTGATGTCTGCATGTTGTTTGATATCCATTTTCATATATATATATACATTTGTACAAGTATATATTATATACATTTTGTAATTAATTATCATTATAAAATTGAAAATGTCTTTGTAACAGGTTTTAGCACATTCCTTCTTCTTTCATTGAAAATTGATAAATATTCAGCAACTATATAACTCTTTTAAAATTAAACTACTAGGTAAATACCATCCATACCTTATTTCAATAACAAAATTTATGTCAATATAACGAGGAAACAATATTTATATACCACAAATATGACAACTTGTTCTTAAAATTCTTTATGAAAAATAGAAAAAATATTTAACTTATACTCATATCTGTCAACATATTTTCTTTCCTTTTTCTAGACTCCAACAGACAAAATTTAAAAATCTTAATATCCAATTCAAATGATACTCAATTTAAGATTTGATTCAATGTTTTATAATTTTAACATAGATAATTCATTATTAAAACACAACAATCAAAGACATAATAAATACTTATTTTAATATTTAAAGACAGACATAACAAACATTCTTTTCAAACTAAAGTTCTTCATTTAGAAAAAATTATTTCAAAGATTAATTTATGATAAACTTATTTTAATATTTTAATAGCAAAATCAACAAGTACCAGTGTTGTAAACATAGTGGCAGACCAAGAAGTACCATCAATTAGCAAGGCTGCAGAGGAAGAAAATGGTATGCACTTTTATAACATGTGTCTGCAGATTTAACAAAATGGAAAAAAATTAAATGTTGGAATTTAATCATAAGATGAAAAATTATAATGTATATCATAAATAGATATAAGAAGATGTGGTATGAGTGCCAATGAGACAACTCTCCATCCAAGTCCACATTTATAAAAGTAAACCATTATAGGTCAAAGTACGGTCTACAACACGGAGCCTTGGCTTACACCGAACAGCAAGGTATACAGTTACTAGTGTAAAACCATTCAAACGGGAAAACCAACGGTCTAATCTATATAAAAAACGAGAAACGAGAAACACTTTTGAACCACATCAACAAACGACAACTACTGAACAATAGATTCCTGACTTAGGACAGGTGCAAACAATTGCAGCGGGTTTAAACGTTTTAATGGTACCAAACCTTCACCCTTATCTGAAACAATAGTGTAACATCACAATATAGAAAGATACACTATAAAATATCAATTAAAATGGCTTAACTCAATCAAAAGACATATTAACACCAGTGAACATACACTGAACAAATAAATTTGATCTATGATACAATGTAAATACAAAACAAATAAACTAAGGGAAGAATAATTAAAGTAACATGTTATACCACAGTGAAATGTTAAACAATTTAAGAAAAACAATATGATTGAACAAAAATATCAGCCATTTGCAATTGCAATTACTTTAAACACAGGTAAATGAAAATAAGTTTGTTGTTAGGTATACGTGTACAGTTCAAATGGAGAAAGGAAATATTTTTACAAAATAAATAACTTTGATGTTCATAGAACGAAGAAATGAAATTTTTTAGTAATACCAAACACTTATCAAAGCTGGTATATAGACCAGATATAACCACGAACAACATTATATAACAAAAAAGCATTACAATTAGTATCAACAGGTCAAATAAAGCCCATTATATCAGTGTTTTTCTAACATTAAAAGATGATATACATGGTATACAAAAAAAAAAGTATTATATTATTAAAAAATATCTTTTCTCATTGGCTAAAAGCATAAATAATTTTCTTTGATAAAACCTTATATTCATCATGGGATAAATCATGACTCACACTGACCAGTTCCAACAGATTGAATTTGGTACTACACATATTGAATATTGCAGTGTTAAATATGTATGTGATTCAGATTTAGCAAACTAAAAATAGGTTGAAATTCAAACACAAAGAAAAAAAAAAGAAATAAGAAAAAACACTATAAACTACAAATTCTGACTCTATGGTGATGACAGTTGATATGATGCAAAAAACTACTTATTGATTCATTTCACAAAATATAAGCCACATTATAAAGTTCTCATTGCTTTAAATAAATTAATAAATTATATTACTATTAACTACATTTATGCATTCTAGTTATGATAGGTATCTATCTGGGTGCAGCTACATAACCACAAACGGGCATTACTGTAATAGTTAATTTCATCCACAATCAAGCTTAACAGATGTTAGATGTCAAAAGGTGCATGAACAGTAATCCAACAATTTAACAAAATGTATTTGGTAATAACAGTTCACTTCATCTGGATTTGAAATATAGTTCGTATAGTTTATCTAATACATTTGTAATTGAAACATATTTTCAAATATTTTCTTGAACAGTTAAAAATGTTTGTTTTACAATCAGGAATTACAACACCAGATAAATAAAAATTCTACCACATGTAACTATACTTTTATTGGATTGAATGTTGTTTTGTTAGTTCATTAGCTTTTCAATTCATCTTCCATTATCATCAGTAGATTATAAAATTAAATTTCAAATTTGTGTCATCTTTTTCTGCACGAAACATTTTTTTTATTGAAGAAACTTTGGAAAAGTTAACATTCAGGTATAAAAAAAAACTTTGCAAGTAAAATATCAGCAGGGATAAAATTAACTGGCGTTATATCATCTCAGAATTTGACATAGATGGCTGATTATAAAGATGTAACTATTATCTTTTATCCATCGTCCTGAACATGCATGAAATATTTGCCACTGGACGTTAAGCAACCAATAATCAATCAATCAATCTTTTATCCAAATTTAATACCTGCAGAATTATTGAATAATCTTTCTTCCTGTTGAGGTAGCTCTGTGGATGGTCAGTTGGTTTTCTGATACTGATATGGGTCCCATCTACAGCTCCTATCACTCCTGGAAGGCCTTTGATGGCTTTTAATTTGTTTTTTATTTCTGCTTGTTTATCTAAAAACAAATTTCAATAGGTCATACTACATGTTTTATGTCAGTTATAAATTGTAATATTTACGTATATATACACCTCTGGAAACAATTATAAAAGTAACAATGACTCCCCTCCTCATATTTCTGGGCTGGGGACCGGCAGGTTGAACCACAGGCGCTTGTCTCTGATATTATATATAATTTCTTTTTTTAAGAGACAATTGCCTGTGGATTGAACCTGGCAGAGTTAAAGTCACTTACAAGATCTGTTGTAAAAAAAGGATGTTGAATCTGTTATTGTAATCGTAATTTAATTGAAGACATTAAATAGCAATGTGTTTCTGGGTCATTCTTCGTGGCTTGGAATCAGCAGGTAAAATATCGGAGATTTGTAGTAATTTAATACCAGCTGTATTAAAAAAGGCAATGCATAATCTAATTGAAATTGAAAAAAATAATTAGAAACATTTAGAAGCACTGACATCCCTCCTCCTCATTCCGGGCTTGGGACCGGCAGGTAAAACCTGGCAGAGTTAAAGTGAATTTTCAGCTTTAATGATAAAGAAAGTGGTTTATATGTTATTAAATATGAATTAGAATTATAAACATTTATAAACATTTTATTCACTGTTAACAATATTTATTCAACATGTTTATGATCTGCATTCCATTTTCCCTTACAAATTTAAAAGCGATGGCTTTTATACAATATATTTCATTTTGAACAGTGTTAATAGTTGGAGTATAAAGATATCATTCATTCAACCTGATTTTTGTCCAATTAAATTGTATATATTTAGACTATTTATATTTATGCTTCAGCTGTCTTAAATAATTAAAGATCTATGGAAGAAAAGCTCCTATAATTTTGTATTGTTTATTTCCTATACCTTAAATACCTTCATCTGGCCAACAAATATACTGGTCTGCAATTTGCATTACAGCAGTTGTGCATCTTCTCACTGCACGATGAGTCGAGGACATCGTAACACCAAAGTGATCACTTATAGATCTGTAGGTTTCAGATGTAGCAATATACCTAGAATATGAACTGAATTTTTAAATATTACTAAGAAATGAATATGTAACAGTACATTTGTACTAATAAAAATAACTACATTAATCTGCTGCAACAAAATATTCCTTTATTGTTATTGACTTTTTACAATAGTAATTTTGGGGCCCTTTATAGCTTGCTGTTCGGTGTGAGCCAATGCTCCGTGTTGAAGACCGTACTTTGACCTATAATGGTTTACTTTTATAAATTTTGACTTGGATGGAGAGTTGTCTCATTGGCACTCATACCACATCTTCTTATATCTATTTGATCTTTTATCATAGTAATATAATAAGGAAAAACAAAGAAAACTACAATACATATATTTGGTTTTTCATTCATTATTTTTTACAAAAATTAGGCTGTTAGTTTTCTCGTTTGAATTGTTTATATTTGTCATTCCGTGGTCTTTTATAACCTACTAAGCAGTACGGGCTTTGCTTATTGTTGGAGGCCGTACAGTGACCTATAGTTGATAATTTCTGACTCATTTGGTCTCTTGTGGGAAGTTGTCTCATTGGCAATAAATTATATTATTCCACTGTTTATACATATTGATAGTTTAATCAATATTTGATTGGTTGAGACTATCCCACGTGTCATTGAACAAATCTTCATATTCCCTTCTGAGGATCATATTCCCCTCTGAAATGTCGGGATTACATCGTGCGACGTAACGCGCGGTTAATGTACATAACGTTTTGAACTTCTTTTTTCTTCTTAAAATAGTGATAGCAAAAATCATTATCATGTTCAAATTTATTTCAGACGATAAAACAAAAAACTAATAAAGAACTTTTGATCCGTACTATTTATCAATGTGTATGTCATACATGTTTTGTTATACATTAGGCTGTTAGTATACTAATAGTTTCATCTGACCTTTTATATACTACTATGTGTTATCGGTTTTTCTTATTGTTGAAGGATGTATGGTGACCTATTATTGTTCATATCCACTAATTTAAATTTATGGCAGATGCTTGTTTCATTGGTAACCATATGACGACTCCTAATTTTTATAATGATTTAGTTATTAATTGTAGTTGGCTTTGAACTAGCTTTCGGTCACTGTGAGCACTTTTATACCAGTGATTTTTGTCCATTGATTCCAATTATATGTCTTTTGTGCTTCATATCAATCTATTGAGATAAAGCAGTTGCAACTTATTTTTACAGTTTGTTCTTATGTTGAGCTATTACACCACTGTCCTATGGTTAACATGGTTGAGGGAGGCTTTATTCCTCACAAACATGTTAGACTACCATAATATTTAAGTGTCTTTTCCAAGTCAGGAGTCTGTTAATTAGATGTTGTCTATGTTACATGTCTTTCATAAATAATGGTGTATTTTTATAAATGAGGCTAATGCTTTTCTCTTTTGAAATATTTCAAATTTTCATATTAAACCCTTTGTAACCGACTATATGGTATTATTGCTATATATTGTTTTCTTCTTGTTGAAGGCCATTCTTTAACCTATCATTGTTTATATCCATGTCAATTGAACTCTGGTAAACAGTTATCTCATTACCAAACATACCTCATCTCCTTATTCTCTCATATTAAGAGAGATTAAGAGTTTGAAAACGGTAAAACATACTGTGTTGCTGAAGACTGCAAGCTGACATCAGTATACATGTCTCTTGGTTTTTGTAGTTGATTTGCTGTCGCAATTATGTATACCACATATACCTCCTTTTAGTCATTATAATCATATCAGTTATTAAGGCGTAAGACTTCAATGACAAACCATCAATACACATCGTTATGTCACCATGTGACAAGCTGAAGATAATGTGAATACCATAAATGACAAATCAACAACGGAAATGAAGTAGCTTAAGAGTGAGACACATATTAAATGACTAAAAGTGAATATCGGGAATTTGTAGTTCAGTAGTCAGTGGTTGTTGTTGGTTTATGTCTTGTCATATTTTTTTTCTCCATAAATTTATTAGTTATAAATTAGACTGTAGTTTTGTCATTTGAATTATTCTTTTTCATGTTTGTGTATTTTATCATGTTTATAGCTGACTATACCGTATGTGTTTTTTTTTTATTATTGAAGGCAGTACAGTTGCCTATAAATCCTGACATTCACTTCAGATGAACAGTTTTTATGCATGTCTTTTTGCCAGATGGATTAAATGCTGTCTCAATGACAAGGATGTATATTATAACTAGAATTATATAATATGATTGGTGCAACATGTGGAGCAGTAACTTGTGCTTACCATTCTAGAGCACTAGGGTTCAATCAGTGCTATGATGGGGTTTGTGTTGTTCATACTTTTGGGTTTCTATGTCACATGTGTAATGACTACTAACGTTTGTTTTTGTTTCTTCAAAATGCTGTTGGTATTAAACTTTTAAACTTTACCATATGTACATTAACAGTTGTTTTTCGGTCTCTATTGGTGACCTGCCGTGCTCATGAATGATGGGGATTTCACCAGTTAAAGATAATTTGGAACAAAGTTCCTCCACAGTTGACCGGTTCATGCGAAAATGATACCTAAATTCATCGATAGTGTAAATAGGTATTACTGTTTCAAAATAATTCTGAATACGGTTAACATTGTTTCTCAAAGGTGTAAAAAAAATGCTCATTATTAATAGAATCTTCAAATTAAATAAAATAGTCAAAAAGTGTAGAGGTATCTAAAAAATCGTCTAAAAAGGATAACTATATGAAATTGCTGGTACACCGAAAGCCATCTTGGATCGTATCGTCTACCCTCGGATGTTCAATTATCCTGAACCGGTTCCGTCGATACGAACCGGATAATGGAAAGCACGCCTAGTCATAAGTCTTGTACAGCAAGGTTAACTATTAAACCGAAAGACCAATAACTTATTCAAGGTGAAGCTCTATTAATACAAGGAAAATACAGGCGATCATTACAAATGTAGCTTAGTTTTACTTTCTAAAATTTGATTTAAGGAAAAATTGAAACTAAGTAGTAAAGTCTCGAACAAGTTTTCTTAAGTTCTTAGTGTTTGAATTTAAACTATTATTTCAATTAAAGTTACAACATTATAATTTGTACATACCTAGTCATAAGTCTTGAACATATATGTTATCTAATAAACCAAAAAGACCATAAGGTCATTCAGGTAGCACGATAGTATTTACTACTCTACTGAACATATTTTCCATTTCCTAAACCGAGGGATGCATCAGGTGTAGAAAAATATGAAAACAAAATCACATGAGTGTGAAAATTATTATTAGTTTTTTTCTTTTTTCTTTTTAAATTTCGTTTTCACTGCATTATAAAAGTCATAAAAACACTAGTGGCCATAGGCTTATATAGATAGCAGTACCAGTAAACTGTTCTCATACATATTCAATATATTTTGAATATTATAATGAAAGTACTTTATATGCTTGTGTATGCATGTTTTTGGACAGTGTAAGAAAATGGGGAAAATTCTTATAAGGCTATCATTATCCCTATGCCCCAGGAAATACTACTGTTCAACCTTCAACATTCTTCCGTTACGCCCACTTAATATAACTTTCCGTTGATTTAACAATGGACATTTACACGTATGGGATCGGCAAAGGTGTTTCAAAGACTCTAAACAAATAACCCAAAAAATAAAGGCGTAAACATTGTGGTGTGATAAACACTGAATGCGTTCATATTTTTGGCTGGCATTTTTTTTTTACACTCTTTGATATACAAATATATGTATATGTTTGCTTGAAATAATGACAAACACGTCAATTGTAGTTGCTTTGGAATTTTTACCAGAATTATACCGGTAAAGTTTTTTTTGAAGATGTTACAGGTTTTCCTCTCTTGTCATTTTCATTTTGTTTTTACCTTTTAGGGGCGAAATATTGATAGCAAAAACAGTTAGTACAACAAATATCAGATTAAGTAAATGGAAAATTCGGAAAACAGAAAAAGAAAATATCGCTTCCAAGGCATGCAAGTTAATGTGTAAATATGACTACCCGGATTTTGATCTTTAAAATCATTTTAGTCCTCTTGTTAATGTAATTGCTTGCACAAGAAAAAAAGTCACATTGAAGACTCAAACGATCAGTTTTATTTACATGTTCGTTCAAATATTATGCCAATTAAATCTAACTGCCGGATATTTCAATCAAGTTTCATATAAATCCTTTTGTATAGGTTCTAAATTAACGTCATTGTTTTGTGTGGTCACAAATGGCTGCTATTTAGTTTCGTTGTAGAAATAACTTTACATTTCAAGGAAAATAGCTAATTAATGTATTATATTTATGAATGAACTGCTGGGTATATGCCAATTTAAATTCGTACATTTATAACCTTAAGTCACCACGAATTGGCCATTGGCATGATAATAGCAGCCATTTTGTAAAGTCCAAAGTCATATGGCACATTTACCTATCTCGGTAAGCATTTCTGTAAAGTTTCATTAAATTTGAGATTTAAATTTTCGCAATTATGCAGCTGCCTTGGAAATGTGGACATTTTAGGTAGGTAAGGTCAAACGGCACACCTAAATGTACATGATACAACAATCATAATTTCTATTACGTTCCACGAAGTATAAAGCATTTGATAATTTGTACATGTTTGCTGTTTCCTTTGTAACGATGGGATTAAGATAGTTGCTTGCACAAGAAAAACTTATGTCACATTGAAGACTCAAACGATCAGTTTTATTTGCATGCACGTTTAAATATTATGCCAATTAAATTTAACTGCTGGATATTTCATTTAAGTTTCATTTTCTATGCTTAAATCATTTCCAAAATGTTAAGCCAGGACCTCTCGCCCCCTAAATAATCACCCCCTTTCAATTTAAACTATATATTTCCTTTGGTTACGGTATCTGTGTTTTAAAATGTATACGAATTAAATATTGTTCATAATACAGAATTGCAGGATGATTTGTTGGTAATTATGTGAACATAAAACCTGTAACAGACCGATCATACACATAGTATATAGTATGACTTAACATGATTTTCGAAAATGTGTTTCGAATATTATGTGCACAGCAAGATTTTAAGTATCAAAATTGCAGTAAAACTTATTCTATACTTAAAATATTTGAAAGCCTCAAATAAATCATCATTAAGCATAAGACCATGCACCTTTTATAGGTACTGCAATAAAGCAGACAACTAACTTAAATAATCTACAAAATGTATATAACTAATTTTGAAATATATCCTTTCAAACGATCGTCTTCGTATCGGCTATGCAGGATGACACCAAAGCTAAAACTTTATGTTTCCTAAAATAGTAGATACGTCACAAAAATGACAAAAAAACAAATTAAAGTTTCATGCATACATAAATAGGTAGATAATAAAGGTCATGTGTTATCTGTTTTTTTTTTTTTATATAACACAGCACCATACATAAGAAACAAAAGGATGGTTAATAAAAGATGTTCATGCTTTCAGAAAATTTCAAGATAATGACAGTTAACTTTTATATTTACTCACAAAATGGTTTTAATGTTTTTTACACTTCTGTTTGATTAAAATCGAAGTAACATTAAGAAAACCATTGAGCAAAAGTATCGATCGGATGCCAATTTTGTTTATCCTTTTAAAAAGCTTGTAATGCATTTCCGTTCACCAAAATGGATCTTGACAATAAAAGTTTACTTTCAGAATTCGTGATATCTAAATGCAGCGTAAATCAAATATTTACGCTTTGCAATTATCAGGTCGCACACGAGAAAAAATAAAACGAAAAAGAGAACGTTTTAATTATTTTTTTACGAAAGCAGTGCTTCATTCAAAAAGCAAAATGATAGTCGTGCACATCTTTTCTCTATGCTTTTTAGTATATTTTGAATTTGTTACAGGAACTTTTGTAAGGGAAATAACCTCTCAACATGTACATGCTTATGATGAAACTTACGAGAATCAAAAATCTCTTTACATATATTACGTGGGATCTCCGGTGCAATGCTTAATAAAATGTTCAAATGACAATCGTTGTGTATCATATTTTTATAATATGATAACGAAAACATGTATTCTATATGCAGACCCGTTCACGTATACAACTAGATCAAAATCTGGAACTGGCTGGCTATTTTTCAAAACGTTTATAAGTAAGTAGACAAATTGAACGTTATTCCTACTGAATTACAAAACGTTATTAAAATAAGAACTTAAATGCAATACTATAATATATTGTTTTATTAACAAAAACAGTGAAGAGGCTTTTAATAATCTAAAAATACATTGTAAGAATACATGTATTGTAAAACATATTTATTAGGGTTTATATTGTGTTTGTAGATCTTAAAAGGGGCGGGGCGTTAGCTTCGAGTTATATAAAAAAATAAAATATAATTTTCAAACATTTATCATAATGAAATATAGAAATAATGTTGGTTCAATTTCGTCAAATAAGGTGAAAAACATCGCTGATATATAATTAGGTTGCAGCTCAATAATTCACCTCATTTAAATCCGTGTTTATGAATCGTTAACTTTTACTTACTGGGATGGGTTACGAATGTGTCCAGCCTTTGGTTACACGTCAGGATCATTCATTTAAAAGAAAACGAATGTCACAACGTTGAAAAGTGAAACAAGGGAGTCACTAGGAATAACCGTTTCGTTGACAGATATTGCCGACAAATTATTTTGTTATTCGTTTAAAACTGTGATTTTAATATATTTGATTCATGATTACACCTTTAAGAAGAAATTGAAAAGACCTGGAAAAAAATCGTCACTATACGATTGCGCATACTTATTTGTTTATTTTATAGTTATGCTTATATTGAGTTATATGACCGTGAGCAGTTTTCGTCATTTTGATGAATAAATTAGATGACGTCTTGTCTAAAAACGCACGAAATGCAGTAACATTATAGCTAGTGCATCTATTGTTAACTATTTTTTTTTCTTTTTTTTGTGTGGACTTTCGTTTTTTTTTTTTATATGTTTTAAGTCACGAATGTGTGAAATAAAAAAAAAAAAAAATGATAATTTCGATCAAAAAGGCAAATATGAATTTGGCAGTAAATGCCTTTTAAATTCCAAGCATATAAGACCTATCGCACAAGTGAAATTTTGTGATTTTCGAATTTCTCATGCCTACGATCCATGCAACAATAGACAAACAAATCATAAAAAAGGGGATATCGAGACAAAATCAGCGAGAGAGTATAATACAAGTATACAAATACATTGAGACATCAAGATATCATCGTTGCTAGCCAGGCTGAATTGAATTCAATTTTACCCCATCATGTTTCCCTTTAGTCTGGATCAGTGGAATAATAAGTGGTATTTAAAGAATTTTAAGTATTTCTTCACTCTATAATATCTACATTTAAAGTAATATGGGATATAGGCAATATACATTCTTAGTTTAAGAACTGGTAATTATTTAGTGAAAGAACAGTAGCTATATCGCTGAACTAAAGGTTAAATGATAAATTTAGCTTATGTTCAATCATTTCATAGAAAAAGTTGATAAGATAATTATGTACTTAAACAATTTGAAATGCAGACAGACCAGGAGAAAGGGAGGACAATTTAGAATTTCAATGATGCCAAAAAAGAATTATAGATTCCAAATTGGACATGTTGAAAGAAATATAAATTGTTCATATCAAACACTTCCTTTAAGAAAGTGTAGGTTGCAAGTCCGAAATTTATGAACTTTATCAATTAATTTGAGATAAACAGGATTTTGCCGTTCTTAACATGGACACAAAAAATTACGCATGTTACATTTGTATTTTGAATTTTTAGAAACACATGGACGCTGCAAGGATGATTTCGTCTATTATCGATATCTAGATCTCTGCTTTAAGTTTGGACCCACCATTAATTCGTCTGATTCTAACGTGGCTATGGCTTGTAGTGCACCTGGCGAAGAACTTGCAAGGGTTGATTCTGAAGAGAGACAACAATATATAGAAAAGATCACAGGTATAAATAATCGGTAGTAAATTGTACGTACATTTCTCAGGGTCAAATTACCGTTACTTTATTTCTATCTCTGGCTGTGTTTAAACAGATTGCAAAACCAGTATTCGCTGCTTGAGTGATGAACAGATTTCAATTAGGAATAAAGGCAAGAATAATTTTCTAGTAGTCATAATGTTAATTCCTGATTTTTATAAAATACCAGGTTAATAATCTCTGCATCGTAATTTAGTCAAATAAATCTTCAGAACACTTATATGTTATAGTCATGATATACATGTAACATATTCTAGCGTATTTACCTGACGATATCGAGATATTGGTATTTAGTCAAATCTTAACAGGTAGTTGTGATAAAATTAAAAAACAGACACGGATAACAAAAAAAAAAAAAAAAAAACAATGTCAACATGTTCAGGCTTTAATCTTTATTTGTAATTTGTAAGTTGATGCAAGCATACGATCTGTATTGTGTCTTATACTGTTAGTGGCAACTAATATTTAACGACTTTATTATATCAGTGTGTAAGCATGTTCATTTTATGAACTATGAAAGTCAAGTCGTTCATGCATTTTTCTGAGTAGGTTTTAAAAAGAAAAATTCAAACAAATATAATTTACTGTGGTAAAGCATTCGTTAGCCGTCACTATATTATAGATTAGCATCTGTTGGTTATATTGATAAATTAAAATCGTCATTGAAGCTGGAGCACAAATGTTTTGTAAATTAATTTGTTTGATGTGTTGTTTGTATACAAGAGTGACATCCCTTTGTACTTTGTTTCAATTCCAAAAAGTCTATCGAATCAATGCGTTTATTGTCTCCTTTGAACAGATTCATAATTTCATCTTTACGTATAGTTATTTGATTTAATTTTAAATCATTACAAAACTTATAAATTTAATAGATCTTAGTATTTGTCATTGGTTTATTAAAAAAAGTATGTACATCTTTAATTTTATTTATTTGTTTTGAAACGTTTAAAATTGTTGTATACCAGTATAAAGAACCTTTCATAATTTCATAAATATTATTAAGTTACATATGCAGTTACTTAATGCAAGACCCTCATAGGTAGTCAAGGTCGTTAAAACCCCACTCGGCGTGAAGTTACTTAGTTTGATGCGGCAATCTCTTGTAAGAATACAGATAGTGCAACTGCCTCAAACAAATCCTAGAATTGTTTTCTTTTCAAGCCGTATCATAGAAATACATTACATACATAGTATTCTGTGTACTTTTAATTTGAGGAAAATTATGCAGGCGAATAACTCATGTTTTATTCTGATTTCAAGAATACACTGATTTAAGTTGTTGTCCACATCATCTAACCTCCAACAGCATTGATCCTGCTACTTGTAAAAGCATTTATTGTTTTAATATGGTGTATATAATTATGTCAGAATTCAAATGAAACTGACATATTGTCTTAATTTATCTGCATTACTTGATTCCCTAAAGACAAATAATTGTTTGCTGTGTACCCTTTTACACAAACATACACAAAATACACACACGCACAAACACAAAAACAGAACACTTTCATCACTGTATTCCAGACACTTCAAACTTATGTCACATGCTTTAGTAATAAATTATGATTGGAACCTACATAAAGCATTTGAACTTTTTTGAAAAAGACTTAATATGAAAACCGAATTATATGATATCCCCATATGGCATACAGGCGTGTTACCAAAACAAATAGGATGCTAGAATATAGGCAGTCATATTGCCTTTTAAAAAGCCAGACGCCCGAACGAGTCATTGCAAAGAAAATTTAACGCCTTGCTGAAAGTATTGGATCTTTAACAACACTATGCAAACAAAATGTTATAATGTTTTTTTCTGATTCTGCCATTGTTATTTAAATATAAGAAATAACGCTATATATAAAATACAATGCAGTGTTAATGAACACATTTAATCATACATAGCTGCAAAGAAAAAATTTCAAACAAACAAATCAAGAAAAACAACCTACAAATAACTCCCCGAAAAAAAAAAAAAAAAGATTCATGAACAATTAACCTTTCATTCACATCATGTGTCGGATTATTTGTCATCCAACCAAACAATTAGTTATCAATTAGTTATAGGTAAAATAATTGTGATTGGGTTTTGTGTAATACTAACATATAAGAATAATAAATAAGGTGTGTAAATATAGAACACAATTGTCTGAACAATAGACTGTTTTCCAAAGCTACACATATTACACTGTCACCACAGTTTTGAGGATGTGTAATTTTCCCTTTAATTACAAGTAAACCCCGATGATAGTTGAAGTCATATCTAGTTCGACGATATAGAACGGTCAACTACACATGATGAAAACAATTCCAATCTAGTATGATAAATGTATGTTTAACAGGCTAAGATGAATTACGTTCACGAGGTGTCATCATGTAACAATAGTGTAAAGATGGTAATACATATTCCATCAACACCAACAAAAAAGGTCAAATCTGTCTATAATAATCAGCTACACCTGATGACAAACAATCCAATCGGGTACATGTATATAAACTATCTGGTGGACGGTGTTGGTTGATTTCTATGTGTGTCATAGTGCTGCACGCATACAATATGATGTATTGAATGACAAAATATGTTCATGTTTGAAAGGCATTTGACAAACAGGCCAGAGTATTAGTGTGTTGCGAATGGACGGATTCTATTACTACATTTTATGCATCCAACAGTGCTTTCTTTTTTACAAATTGAAATAAACTTTAGTTCATAATTGTAACTTCAGCGATAGCTTATCTCCATTTATGACTCATTTCACAGAAGCAATTTAGGGCAACAGTAGTTTACTGTTTTTTTAAATCTCATGAATCGATTACAAAGACGAATCAATGTAACACATAAAAACTCAGGAAATCGCATGTAACTTTAAAAAGTCCAAATCGCCAATAGGCCAATTGTCACAATCAGGAAAATTACAGATTTTATGAATATTACAGTTAATTAAGATCTAGAACTGCAAAAACATGACAATAGCGATTTGAGACACAGAAATATCGTTTCGGTCAACGAATTTGCGGATGGTGACCGTACAACTTATGCAGTGTCGAATTCAGTCGTTGTTCCTCCTAACTATGTAGGACTACATTGTGTGTAAGGAGCAAAATACTGCAAATGCAGTCCGTAAAATGAGCACATGCACGATCATAATGTATCAGTTGAGACATATAAATTCCATACGATATGGACAGAGGGTTGGTTTTTGCTAAAAATTGGGAAGTTGAGAGTAACACTGATGTCAACAAAAAAAGGTAAAGATTGAACAAGAGACTTTTCCGGAGTTTAAACCTGGTTTTCATCTGGGGTTGTGTTACCCTGTCTTACTTATTAGGACGGATGTTTAGTTTTTTTTTTGCTATGCTATCTAATTTTGTTTGATTTATGGTTTTCGTTGCCCCTCGATATATTTACCTCTTTGTACAATTTTGAGTGATATATGCGCATGCATGTTTATTTTCACCATGAATGTTTCCTTTTTGTATATAAGTATACATGATATCATTTTAATTTTCAGCTGACATTGGCCTAGTGTTTGACAATGCTATCTGTATACAAGGCACAAGTATGATAAACCCTTCCAACAAATGGACATTTAACGATGGGGAGTTGATGACTTATTCCAAATGGGGAAAAGGTCAACCGGCTGCAAACGGAACGTTTATACGTTTGGTACGATATAAGAATTACACTTGGTCATCTATCGTTGAAGAGAAAAGGTGTTCATACATTTGTGAATATAACTGACATGTAATGATACAAATGCTGAGAAAAACAACAATTGCTATTTGTATTTTACGATTTTGCATTTAATTTATGATTTGTTTTGTAGAATGCATTGCTTTTAGGTCTTATAAAATTTATCAATTGATGTTTTCATAATGACCGAGTTATATGTCGAAAATCTGTTATTATGGCAAGAGGATATCTGCAAAAGTCTGGCAGTGCCGAGACACATCACATCCTCCTATGCCATCATTTCCAAGCGCAGACAACACATCGGGGTATTTCAAATGTTGAATATTTAACAATAGCTACATTTGTTTTGCATATACACTTTTATAATTATATAATATTTTTATCGAAAATGTGATTTGTAAATTAAGAAAACAAAATCCTAAAATTGATTTTTCCTTAAATTACAAATTTTGAAAAATGTCTTCTTATGCTGGGATTTAAAACAAAATTGATATATAGGTGCTATGGGTTATTTCAAAGTGATCTTAGGTACCACAAATTATGAAAGAGTGGTATATACTTTGTTTAAAAATCTTTTGGGAATCATATAATTGTATTAGAATTTTAGATTTATATATAGGTATACTATGTGATTCCAACTTGTCAATCGATGTAAAATTTTGGTCAAAAAGTCAATTTTTGTGGGAAAAAAATCGCAAATTTGGAGAAACATTTTTTTGTTTAAAATTTCAGTCAAAAATTATTTATAGGTATAGCTACATTCCAAATTGTTCCCTGGTGTTACAAAATTGTGATAAAAAATCAGTCTTTGTTAACAGATGGCAAACTGTAAGAAATATCATTTTGTTTTGCTTGGATTTCAATTAAAATCGAAAAGAAGGTACCACCATTTCGAAATGCCCTTCAAAATACGTAGTGCTTGGATTTAAACAAAACAAATAGTTATCAACTTTCATCCAGAATTAATAGCTAAAAAAATCGGGACAAATTCCGAATAATAGTTATCTTCTTTTTTCCTCCATATTCTTCCAAAAGTTAGAGTACACGATGTTGTCCTGATTGAAACATGCTCTCACACACACACACACACACACACACACACACACACACACACACACACACACACACACACACACACACACACACACACACACACACACACACACACAGAGAGACACTAACAATCCCTCTTTTCTCTTGTACGTCTTAATAACAAAGAAGGTCTTGCAGTCCAGAACAAAGCTTACTCAGATTAAACAATCGGACACTTTTCATGTAGTTTCAATATGCTGATGGGTGTTTGTTTTTTGTTTTTTGTTTTTTGTTTTTTTTTTTTTGTTTTTTTTTTTTTTTTTTTTGTTGGCATTCTATGTCTGTAATAAACTCTTACAAAAATTCAAATATGACTCTGGGTCTGAATTCAACAGTTTAATGACTCAGCAAATTATTTAACGATAAAACTATGTGTATATAAATAAATTTCCAATTTTAAATACAAAAGGTCTACCAACAAGATCATCTAATATCACCCATGTAAAACATATTCTCATTTCTCATTGATTTGTCGTTTCTGGAGACATACAAAAAACGTCTTATTTTTTTGTATGTTCTTCTTTTGCATAAATTTAAAGGTAAAATAACAGTACAACATATTCATGTTTCTGAAACTGATCAGTGGTTTTTTGACTTGCATGTCATTTATCAATGTTTTGTTTTATTTGGAGTTTTTGGTGCTCACAGGACATCTCGATGGTTTCTAATTATTTTAAAATTTATTAACAAACACTTTGTCATAAATCATTTTTCCAGATGAATACGGAGCTGGAATGTTGATACAAAGAAATGGAAAGTTCAAAATTGGAAAGCTGAAATCATCATTTTTTTGTAAAATACATTGAAAGCAAATTATCTCAACAGTACTGAATTTACCATCGTGATTAAGTCTGAAAATTGACTGAAAGTCTGTAACTGACTTTATAATTTATTGTTCACTCTTGAAATACTTTTCAAATCAAAATAACCTGTTCAGAAAAAAATCAAGGTTATTCCTGCAAACTATTAAATGACAATCCAATGCGTCCGAATCGCTCCTCTTGACCCACAAAATAACCTGTTCAGATAAAAACAAGGTTAATCCTGCAAACTATAAAGTGACAATCTATTGCGTCCAAATCGCTCCTCTGGACCCATTATGTGATGAACATTTCACAGCTTGTTTTGTTTCCTAGAATATGTTCGAATTAAAAGAGGCGAAGGATACCAAAGGGACATTTCAACTCATAAGTCGAAACTTAACTGACAACGCCATGGCTAAAAAAGAAAAAAGACAAACAGACAAACAACGGTACACAAAACAATTTAGAAAACCAAAGACTGAGCAAGAATGCAAGATGATCCCACCAAAAACTGGGGGTAATCTCAATTAAGCATTGACACAATTACAAATATCGAAGCGAGAGGTCGTTCTCTTCGGCAATCCTGACATCAAGGTGTATTATACAACAAGAAAAACTCGAAAATATGCATTTCCTGACAAATATACCGTAAAAGGTGTTATGTTCTGAAATGATTTGTAGGAAATTGTATCCAATTTAACCAATTACGGAATATTCTTGTCTTATGTGTTAAGTATAACCACTTTCAACGGTTCAATTTTGAAATGAAATAAAATCACTATAAAGCTAATCTAGATATACACGTTAGTAATCACTTTCCACTTATATTAAACTTATACTGGAATAACATGAAGCAAGAAAAAATGAATGGTTTTGATGAATGAAAAATACAACTTACTTTGTAAGCAATGAAATATATAAACTTCAGAAAAAGACGATGGTTTGTTTTTTCTCAGGTTTCATGACATTTTTACCACGGAAAAGAAGATCATTTTCTTGTAAATTAAAAACGAACTTATTCAGAAACATTGTTCTGTTTTCTATTACCTGTGGTAATACAATACAAAACAAAATTGAGAATTTGAATACACTATAATTAATACGCCACCAGCCATTATATTAAGTGTTCCCCATTAAGTAATAACACAATTAACTAAACTGGTAGTACAAAAGGTATATAAAAAACGCGTAAAAAAAACCAAAACCTGACACAAGGAGAGCAATTAACCTTAGTGTGCATGCATGTTACATAGTTGATACTATTAGTCCAGAGCTTGCATCATATCATAATTTCATTGGTAGATGTTGATGCTTACAACGAAGCTTTTCGACAAAGGTTTAAACTTGTTAATTTGAAGTCACCTCTTTGTAAACTTTTTTTCCGACGACATCATCATTTAGTTTTACCACTATGGAATTTCTGTTTCAAAGATGACACTGTATATGTTATAATTAATGTAACCACAAGTCTGTCCTATTTTCCCCGAATATAATATAACCAAATTAGATTTATCATCACAATTTGTACTTACTTCAGCAACACGACCACACACCTGCTATCCTTTCCGAAGCAAATGATATCACCTCGGATTATGGTGGGATTTGTGTTGGTAACTTAATAATTATGTGTTGTATTTTGCAGACCGTTGTTTTTGTTTTTGTCAGTTTTCATTTTTTGTCAGTTTGTCTACAACTAATATTCCTTTTGCATCTTTCGGTTCTTTTTTTTTTCCTTTTTGGCGTCGATCGGATCTGTTTAACTAAATAACTATTTGTGTTAGCTTCGTTTTGAGACTTTATTATAGACACCTGTCTATAGCTTGTGTCTGCTCTCGAGATGTCTCATTTTGTTTCTGTCGTTGTGTTGCTGTTACCTTCACATATAACCCATGCCTCTTTTATTCATATTTCATCCACGAATTGAATTCCCTACTAGTAGTATGTCTTTATACGTTTACTTACGATGATTGAATACGGAGTAATATATATTACTCCTGTCGTTTTCTTATGTGTGAACAAATCACACATGCACGAAAACCCTGATAACTTCAAAATGCATATTTCTTTGCATACGAAATGGAGATATATTACGTATATAATTCGGTCACCAAAAGCAATTATCTCACATTATATTCAATATTTTTCTTACCATTACAGAATTATTGTACTTTAAAACATTTCATAAAATGCCTCAAATCCAGATAAATAATAACAATTCATATTGTACTTAAAAACTTTCTAGGCCTTCTGGGAAGACGACTTAAATTTAATTAAGATATTGGCGCGGACACGTATATTCTAAGTTTACTATTTTGTTTTGTACTGATTCACATTCATCGTCTGCATATACACATTTTTGTTTTATTCTTACTTTCGCAAATGTTCTCTAATATAGATGAATTTCATCGCGATTCTTATCATCTATTGAATAACAGAACAAATCAAAACGTTGTTTATGATTCTGGTTTTGTCGATTGAAAAACTTATTTGTGCTTTAACGACATGATTCACATAATAACCTGTTTTAATAATATATTTAATTTATAAGGTTAATCTCTAGAATGTTAGCATTTTGATAATACTATAACCATACAATGTTTAATGCCATATGCTCTATCATTATGAAAGTACGAGAACTGAGTAAATTTGACAACTTTTTGTTAATGTTACGGTTACAATCAAAAGTACCACAAATTTAAGAGCAGAGTTCTTTTGTCATTCATATACTTTTTTTTTTTCGATATGTATTGAAAAATTTGCCATATTGTTGCTGGACATTCAGATTATACAAGTTAATCTATGACACATTCAATATCAGTAAAGATTGATCTACTCTTTAAAAAATGCCTTTGCGCAAAACATATTAAGATAAAATTGGCTCTACTTTTTTAAAAATTAATTTCTTATTATATATACAACATGTACACTAAGCCGTTTAATTCATTCACTCCGAAATCATGCGTTTCAGCAAAAGAGAAGGGGCAGGAATGCTCTTATTTGGCCCAAGTAGAAGTGCACATTGAAAGTTACCATACAAATTTTTAATTTTCCTAACTATCGTGACTATACTAAAGTACAAGATGTTCAGACAAATCAAGAAAGAAAAAAACAAATTTAAAGAGTTACCATAGACACAGCCATAACGAAATTTTGTATATTTGGTAAAATGTCTTGATATTCCTTGTTCATTGTTGCTTGACATCAATTTGTAAGTATATAATGGATTCGAAAAGTGTGTGTGCATGCAAGAAATAATGTTATATTTAATGAGTCAATGTCAATAGTTATAATTATGCTTCTCTTAAATTATTTTGTTGTTTTTTCGAATGCGCTCAATATTTTTTTTTCAAAATACATAAAGATGAAAAACTGCATATATTTTCCTCTTTTCCTTTTTTTTAATCAACACGGTGCATAGTTTGACGTGATTGTGACGTCATACCAACAAAAATATTGTGTTGTTATGTATATTTTTCAATTTTCTCCATTTCCTAACATGGGCAAATTTGAAATAGTTCTCAACAACTTTATATTTTCTTGGACTAAAACCCGTCATTTATGCCCGCCCTCCTTAAGAAAAATTGTGCAAATCAAATGCAAAGTAGTCTTGACAATTTAGCCAATGTTAACCTATTACAGTAAGCATGCTAATCTGATGTTGGAAGGGTAGGGTAATCCGGATGGTTAGGTGAAACAATGGACAATTTCAGTCTATTTCTAGAATACACTTTTACCCTGGGAGATTAAAGTTTTTTATTGAAATATTACCCTAAAGCCTCAGTAGACAACTATGTTGACATACAAAGAATTCGATATAATTGTCTTCCTCTAGAAACATTTTTGACAGATGTTGGCAATAAATGTCTAGTTTTATAGATTTTAAAGAATGTCCTAATTTTTAAGTGTTGATATGACCAAATAGTACCTGATAGTATTTTTTTTCTTTTATGCATCTCAGGATGCATTCGGGATACTATTTTGATAAGTAACGTCTGTAACAATAACGTAGGGAACTTATTCATGCGATGTTCCTCAGTTTTTTCGATTTTTATCTCCAAGTAGGGCATTCCGTTTGTAACATTTTGCCTGTAATTATCAGCCCGTTCCACTTAGGTATTTTGTAGATATATTGAGGGCGGAATCGGTGAATGAGAATCATATTTATATCATTTGATTGTTTTAATGAGTAAATATTTTTTGAAGAACATCTTTAAAATCATTTTTCGCGAAAATCTTGCAGATTAAGCTTAAACGTAAATGTTGCATATGTAGAATGCACACATCCATAATCTGTCTATTGATATATTTGTAATATATTAGCTGCATTATTCAATATACATACAATAAACATTCCTGAAGTAAAAACATATTTTATTCACTAAGGGTAATTGTGCTAAAAGTATATTAATATTTTGCAGAAGGTTTTAGTGGTTTTATTTAGTAAATGTTTTGTAGGTATTTGTTATTTTATTTGTTTGTTTTGTTGATGTTTTAATACTCTTTGTTTTGGCGGGTTCCCACAATTTTCATTCAATTTATACTACTTATCTATATATGAATAAATCTTCAAAATGTTTAAACCAATACAAACTTTATTTGATAAAATAACTTCTATATGTAGATACAAAGTCAAACATAAGCAATATAATAAAAAGGAAATAAAACATTTAAATATCATGCATTCTTTTAGATTGGAATTTATTGTTTCTTTTTATAGACTATATTCACGCCATTGAGTAACTGAACATAAAAAGTTACGATTAACTCACTTATTTCTCAAAATTCAAAAATCGTGTGAGAAAAATCAACACTATACGTTGAGGAAAAACAAGCCAACACCATGACAAGAAGACAGAAAGACGACCAGATCAACAACAGTCAATACATAGAAAACATAAGACTGAATAACACGAAGGATACACCATTCGTGTTTCCTATATCTATGTTTTATATAAGTATCTAGTAAAAACTAACAATGAAATTTACTTATGTTAGTTTAGAAGTTTAGAACGTGGCTACAGGATAACTGTTCATAAATGAAAATGAAATCAAATTTTCTTCCCAGAAAGTACGAAATCGGTAACCTAACGGTTATTGTATTCTTCTTTTTTTTTTAAACATTTTGATACATGTTCAGTTAATAAAATTCAAAATCAGACTTTTTAAAATTGGAATGGAAAGGAATGCACAATAATAAATAAATCGTAAAAAAAATTGAGGCGAGAAATGGAATGGCATGGTATATATTAACACACCATTTCATAAAGTAGTTAAAATATATTTCTTTTTTATTCTTGTGGGCCACTTTATAAGTTTTTTTTTTTTATAAATAACTAGTTTTTGAATTACAGAGAAGATGAACCTTTCCAACTCACACCCTCAGTGTTCACAGAATAGTGGTACAGTAGATTAATTAGACCTTTTGGCAACCGAAGCCCCAATTGTACACTGATAGTGAGCAGATTAGTGCACGGTGAATGATCAAATCATGAGTAATAAACATTAGAATTCTGGTGCACGCCCGTTTAGTATAAATGCTTAATGAACGAACAACGAACGGTAAAGTACATGCTAAGAATACAAATGCTTAAGATTGAGTAAAACATTTGTATAGAAAATAATAGAAAAGGCAGAATGTGGGGTATCAATATATGACACAAAATCAGTATATGCACAATTAAAAACACAAAAAGCAAAGGAACAGCGGTTTTCTTGCTGTTCGTCATCTCAAAACCACCGTGAGGTCTTCAACACATCAAGTTTCAAACGGCCCCGAGAACATGCCTAGATAACAGTAAGAATGTATTGTTTACGCCAATTCGTATAATATCATTGAACAACAACACCTATAACCGATCAAAACATTGCTATGTCATTTATAACAGTTTTGTTAACAAATTGAATTAAAAAATAATGGACACAATTATTGATTTTAGACGGACTTCGAAATACACACTTCAAAACGGGCTGTTTCTTAAGCTTATCATTCTCATATCCATAGCATATCAAACCGAGAAAGACTAAGAAGAGATGAACCAACCACATTTTGTTCTTGTACAACGTCAGTATATAGCTATTTGGACAGTGTTTTCCGATATTGGTATCTTAGTTTTCTTGACTTCTTCTCGTTTGAAACGGATGATGATAATTTGTGTTGTAGATTGTATTGTCCAATATGATTGGCAATGTCTCTGATCCTCTTTATGTATTAGGAGAAGTTGACTACCTCTTTTGGCATAGTTTTCTGAACGTTCACATGCTGAAATCAAAAGTTGCATTTGTGCTGCCACTTCTCGATTCACTTTGCGCATCGTGTTTTTCTACAGAGAACCTTTCCAATCTGGTCACGAAAATCTTCAAGACGAAAAACATAAATTATTGGATCTAATAGTGGATTAATAATTACTAAAGTGTTACAGTGAAATATCCATCGAATAATGTTTTCTGTACGTCCAAAGAATTCCAAATAAAGTGCAATAATACAGCTTGGTATGTTAGCAATTGGTGTGATCGATATCACTACACTAAGTATTTTGAAAGCCTTGATCGTCATCTTTGCTGTCACAGTGTTGAATGAAGAACCCGGGCGATTATTTTGTCTGTTGTAGATTCTCACAACGATTATTAGATACATAAGGATGGTACAGATACAAAGCAATGCCACCGGTTTAACTAAAGCTGTCTTGATACTTGAAGCACTTGTATTACATACTGATAAACTTGTTTGAAACAGGAATATTTCAATCACTGTTTGATGAATCGAGCCATGATGACAAACAATGCATCCAATAACAACTCCTTTGTAAGAAGTAAATTCTCTAATTACAGTTATTTCTACAGAAAATGTTGCATTGAGAAGCTCCAAGCAAATCAGATAACTTTGAAATAGTGAAAATATATATGCACCTGCTGTTATGTTTCTTACACTAAGACAAGCATACTTATATAATATATCCAGTCCGGTATCCAATTCTTTTAACACAATATAAGTGATAACTTCAACAATAAAGAGTATGTCACTTATACTCAAATGTATAACTAACTTTTCGAATCTCGACTTTCGTAATTTAGGCAATTTATTTAACACCATAAGCAAAAGGAAATGTAAAACCAGAGCAAAAGACGAAACTACTATATAATATATGCTTGAGTTCGGCATACCTATTTCTTATAAACAGAGTTGCACGTTTCATTTGATGCTTCTTATTGGTTTTATAAAGTCTTTCCTCACACAAAATGTATTTGTTTTGCATCTTTTCTTAACATGTCCTGGTTGGCTCCTTTATAAGAAAAAAGTTTATTGACATCATATTCAATTTGTACCTTGATTAGTTTATTATTATCAGATTAAGTTGGTCTTGGTGGTTCAAACAACGACTCCTTTGAAATATCTTTCCGTTAATTATCTATTTATATTAACATTATAATAACATAAACGGTACCAATTTTTCTGCACCAGATGCGCATTTCGACAATCAATGTCTCTTCAGTGATGCTCGAGGCCAAAATATTTGAAAATCCAAAGCTTATTAAAAATATGAAGAGCTATAAACCAGAAAGGACCAAAAAGTATAGCCAAAGCTGGGCAAGGAATCAGAGCTTTGCATGAGGGAGATACATTCCTTAACTTTAAATAATTTCCAAAATTTTGTAACAGCAAATTTTAATAACACAAAATCCGTATTTTCATGCCAGTACCAAAGTACTGGCTACTGAACTAGTGATACCCTCGGGGACTATCAGTCCACCAGCAGAGGCATCGACCCAGTGGTAGTAATAACATAAACGGTACCAATTTTTCACTGTCACACCGAACAGTCAAAGTATAACTGCAGAATTATGATTAAGTAAACGTATAAAGCAATTACCTATCTATTAGAAAGTAACGTTAGTTCAAAGATGTACACTACCACTAGAGCACCCCAAAAAAGAAAGACTATAAACCATCTCAGATTTCTGACCTAAATCCCAATTGCCGAAGAAACCTCAACAATGCCATTGGTGAAACGTCGTCTAGTAATACAAAATGTGCAAAGGGAACATATAAACAGTAAATGCATGTAAGTTGTATATCGAAATAATTGGAGTAAACTGTTGAGGAAAATTATTCAGTAAACATTGAAAAGAAAAGTTGTATATTGTCAAAAGTTTACATAGTCACGTAAGATAATTATACTTCGCAAAAATTGCATTAAACATTTTTTTAAGACGCACAAATTTGAGAAACTTTTTTTAAAACTTCATTCGATCATTTTAACTTTTTCTGATTCGAGCGTCACTGATGAGTTTTTTAGACGAAACACGCGTTTGGATTTTTAAACTAATAATTGTTTCTATGATGAATTTAACTCTAATAATGATCATTTTTTTTTTTTTTTTTTTTTTTTTTTGGTCTCATTGACATTTATTTGATTTCGCCAGCTTCACTTCAAGTGATAACTTGCGGTATTGAAAATAGTTTGTCAGGAATTTGACCAAAAAAAATATTTTAACATGAAACATGTGAGTGCTTTGAATATTTATGAATATCACAAATATCCTTCTCCAAGATGGAAATGTAACCTTTTAAAGTCATCCTCGGCCTAACGAAAAGAAGTTGTAAAGATGGCAATTTTGTAACTCAATGCTGTTGAACAAACTATTAACGCATTGTATGCATGGTATGTTTCGTTTATTCATATCACACTCTGTTCGTTGTGATATGAGAAATATCAAACGACCCTCCTCTGAAATAATATGACAGTCAGAATCATTATTACAATATAAACAAGCTTTCGTAGGATCTTAATGATTGTATGTACTTTTCATTTACTCTGAGGTCATACAACGTTTAAGGTTATCAAAAGACAATAAAGCATATGCCAGTAATTATTTTCATTATTGTAGAATTATCCCATCTTTTGATTGATTTGTGACAGTTATCATAAAATTGGTAAACAAGCAAGATTACAGAAGATGAGCAATGTAATTCTACAATACGACTTATAAGAATCACCTGATACCACGATTGCGATGTTAATATATCAGTTTAGTTCAACAAAACGTTAATTATAGAAGAAGAAGATTTTTTTTATTATAGGGCAACCTGAATAAACAAATAAATACATGTTATAAAATACAAAATATTTAGCCAGCCAAATAGGCTTATGATGCGCTTACAGTATTGTACATATCTATATATTAATTATTATTAGAGATAAAACTTATCAAAGACACTAGTCTTATAATTTAGTATGATTAAGCCAATAAACATGAACAATGTGAATCTATCATACAAATTTATAAGAATCTTAATTAAGATGTCAACATTTCAGTTTAGTTTAATAAATACCTTAATTAAGATGTCAACATTTCAGTTTAGTTTAATACAAAATGTTACAGAATGTTTTACGTACCAAGCTTCCATATTTGACAGTTAAATTTAAAAAAAACTCTCTGTCTTGAATATCTACATTAGTTAACCTAATTGATGCATTGTTGTATTATCTGTTCAAAAATAATCAACTGGAATTCAGTAGAATTTTTTTTTTTAATTCCTGATGTCAGTACAAAAAAAAAAAAATAATAATAACAGTAGAACGATAATAGCTGAAGTCTTTTTTTTTCTTCCGCAATAATTTCAGGCAAGGAGATATTCACTGGATTAATTGCAGGAATGAATGTTCTAGTCAACCCGATTTTCATGGAAATCCTATGGGTGAGAGTTTAGTGGGTATGACATTTTAAGCTTTCTCACAGTATTGTACATATTTATACAAATTGTTTCTGATATGAACAGGATAAATACTAAATAATTTTAAAAGAAAAGTTCTTAAAAGCATTGGGATTAAAGATACTATAAAGAAAATATATCTTACAGTGAATATTTTAAATCGTGGATTTTCTAAATTCCTGAAAAGCCTTGGGATTTAAAGATACTATAAAGTAAATATACCTTACAGAGAATTTTTAAAATCTTGGATTTTCTTAATTCCCTGAAATAATTAGTGATTTTATAAAATTTCTAACAGTTCTAAATTTTAAATTCTCAGGAATATGACAGTTGTTGTCCATTCGTCTGATGTGTTTGTTCTTTTGATTTTGCCATTAGATTAGGGACTTTCCGTTTTGAATTTTCCTCGGAGTTCAGTATTTTTGTTATTTTACTTTTTGTAGTCCCTGAAATAAGAAAAAAAGATGTTATTAAATCACTGTAAATATTGCTCGAGATTTTGTAAAATCCCTGATAACAAATTTAAACTTAACAATCCTTAATATCTGAAATACATTTTTTTTTGTATGTACATGATATAGATAGACTATGACATTGCTAAGTATATTCGTTTAACAGACAATACAATTATCAAATTTCAGGCAAGGACATATTCGCTGGATTAAGTGCATGAATGATTGTTCTAGTCAACCCGATCTTTATGCAATCCTATGGGTAAGATTTTAGTGGGTATGACATTTTAATCTTTCTCACAGTATTGTACATATTTATACAAATTATTTCTTATATGAACAGGATAAATAATAAATAATTTTAGAAAAAAGTCCTTAAAAGCATTGGGATTAAAGATACTATGAAGTAAATATATCGTACAGTGAATTTTGTAAATCGTGGATTTTCTAAATTCCCTGAAAAGCATTGGAAATTAAAAATACTATAAAGTAAATATATCTTACAGTGAATTTTTAAAATCGTGGATTTTCTTAATTCCCTGAAATAATTAGTGATTTTGTAAAATTTCTAACAGTTTCTAAACTTTTAAATTCTCAGGAATACGACAGTTGTTGTCCATTCGTCTGATGTGTTTGTGCTTTTGATTTTGCCATTAGATAAGGGACTTTCCGTTTTGAATTTTCCTCGGAGTTCAGTATTTTTGTGATTTAACTTTTGTGGTCCCTGAAATAAGAAAAAAAGAAGATGTTATTAAATCACTGTAAATATTGCTAGAGATTTTGTAAAATCCCTGATAACAAGTTTAAACTTAACAATCCTTAATATCTGAAATGTATTGTTTTTGTATGTACATGATATAGATAAACTATGACATTGCTAAGTATATTCGTTTAACAGACAATACAATTATCAATTTTGAGGCAAAGAATTGAATATGATAATAAATAATTTTAGAAAAAAGTCCTTAAAAGCATTGGGATTAAAAATACTATGAAGTAAATATTTCTTACAGTGAATTTTTAAAATCGTGGATTTTCTTAATTCCCTGAAATAATTAGTGATTTTGTAAAATTTCTAACAGTTTCTAAACTTTTAAATGCTCAGGAATATGACAGTTGTTGTCCATTCGTCTGATGTGTTGTGCTTTTGATTTTGCCATTAGATAAGGGACTTTCCGTTTTGAATTTTCCTCGGAGTTCAGTATTTTGTGATTAAACTTTTGTGGTCCCTGAAATAAGAAAAAAGAAGATGTTATTAAATCACTGTAAATATTGCTAGAGATTTTGTAAAATCCCTGATAACAAGTTTAAACTTAACAATCCTTAATTATCTGAAATGTATTTTTTGTATGTACATGATATAGATAGACAATGACATTGCTAAGTATATTCGTTAAACAGACAATACAATTATCATTTTTGTTTTTGTTTTGTTTTGTTTTTTTTTTGTTGTAAAGTGTCACTTAATAAAAGAAACATTAAAAATTGAAAACAACACGTTTAATAATTTCATGCGTCCAAAGCGCTTTTCTGGATTTACCTTCATCAGGAACGCTCAATGCCAAACATTTGAAATCCGAGGGATGTATAAGTACCGAAACAGTTGAAGAGCTATATGACAAAAATACCTAAAAAAAATAGCCAAATTCATCTAAGGTCAACTTTGCCTGAGGGAGTCGAAACCTTAGTTTCTTTATAATTTAAAATTTATAAACGGATAATTTTAGAAAAGTTTGTTATAAATCATGTCAGTACCGAAGTACTGACTACTGAGCTGATGATACCCTCGGGAACTGATAATCCACCAGCAGAGGTATCGAGCCAGTGATGTAAAAATTGAAAACAACACGTTTAATAATTTCATGCGTCCGAAGCGCTTTTCTGGATTTAACTTCATCAGGAACGCTCAATGCCAAACATTTGAAATCCGAGGATGTATAAGTACCGAAACAGTAAAGTGTCTATGAAAAAAGTATATGTAAAGATATAAAAAACTACATTTACCTATGTTTCCATAATGAGTTTGATAAGTAAAAAGTTGTAAAATCCATGAAATTTCAGGAGTTTTATAAAATCACTGAACGGATAAGTTAAGTACCAGGTTACAACCATAATGTTTTACATACCAAGCTTCCATATTTGACAGTTACATTCTAAATTATTTAACTCTATGTCTTGCATATCTACATTAGTTAACCTAATTGATGCATTGTTGTATTATATCTATGACATTGCTAAGTATATTCGTTTAACAGACAATACAATTATCAATTTTCTGTTTTAAAGTGTCACTAAATAAAAGGAACATTAAAGTGTCTATAAAAAAGGGTATATAGATATAAGAAGATGTGGTATGAGTAAAAGTAAACCAATACAGGTCAAAGTACGGTCTTCAACACGGAGCCTTGGCTCACAGCGAACAGCAAGCTATAACGGGCCTAAAAAATTACTAGTGTAAAACCATTCAAACGGGAAAACCAACGGTCTAATTTATATAAAAAACGAGAAACGAAAAACACTTATGAACCACATCAACAAACGACAACTACTGAACATCAGATTCCTGACTTAAGACAGGTGCAAACAATTGCAGCGGGTTTAAACGTTTTAATGGTACCAAACCTTCACCCTTATCTGAAACAATAGTGTAACATCACAACATAGAAAGACACACTATAAAATATCAATTGAAATGGCTTAACTCAATCAAAAGATATACTAACACCAGTGAACATACACTGAACAAATAAATTTGATCTATGATACAATGTAAATACAAAATGAATAAATTAAGGAAGAATAATTAAAGTAGCATGTTATACCGCTGTGAAATGTTAAACAATATTAGAAAAACAATATGTTTGAACAGAAATATCAGTCATTTGCAATTACTTTAAACACAGGAAAATGAAAATAATTTTGTTGTTAGGTATACGTGTACAGTTCAAACGGAGAAATGGAATATTTTACAAAATAAATAATTTTGATGTTTATAGTACGAAAAGTGAAAAATTTAAGTAATACCAAACATTAGATAATAAAAAGGATTACAATTAGTATCAACAGGTCAAATAAACAAAAAGTACGATTTGAGAGTACTCGCAGTTACTGACACTAGTTAAAAGCCAAAACAATTAATACTAAACAATCATGCATCAGAGAATAAAATCAACTAAAACACATCCCAGGGATTTAGTATTTTAACGTCATGGACAGTCAAAGAAGACATGACGTGTGCAATGCAAAAAAATAAATGTATCGACAGGCAATAAGATAGTTAGGAGTTACTCTTTTTATAGATCAAAATGAACGTGGGTGAGTTTTTTGATACATCCCGTTTGAAAAGAATACAAATTTAGTTATGTTTTAGTTTGCTGATGACAAAATCGATATTAGTGCCAATGTAAACTATATTTAAAGATCTAATAACAACATTGGTAAGATAACCTTTACTAATAAGTTTGTTTAAAGGTTCGATGAGTTTACACGGATCACATAGTGATTTCAGCGCTTTAAGTACAATATTACCGTAAAATTTAGGATGTGAAATACCGTTTTTAATCAGTTTTCTACAGGGACAGCCAAATTTACTAATCAAATCTTTGTATCTATGATAGAATTAAGTAAAAGTTTTACGTGATTTATGGTAACGAAATCCCTGACTTAATAATTTACCAGTGATGCATTGATTACGTTCGTTAAAATCTATGACATCACTACACACACGGACATAACGAACTAGTTGGGATATATAAACACCTGTACAGATATAAAAACTACATTTTACCTATGTTTCCATAATGAGTTTGGGTAGCAAAAAATGTAAAATCCATGAAATTTCAGGAGTTTTATAAAATCACTGAACGGATAAGTCCCCGAGATAATTTAGAAAAATTTACAGATTCACTGTTTTAATTCAGTGAATTTATAAAAATAATCAGTCCTTTTGTTTTAATTTTTCATAGATAAAAAAAAAAAACAAAACAAAAAACAAAAGCCTACAAAATGACCACAGAACATGTTTATCTAATTAATACTAGGCGATAAAAATAGAAAAAGGAGAAAAATTGTGGAACATATTGGCAAAATTACAAAGCAATCTTATAATACGACGTTGTCTGAAAGTTAGTTAAAATGTAGTGCTTCCGTCTGTAATTGCTGTAAAGTATAAAAGAAATCATCTTTTTTCAAAATCTGATATCAAGGCGTTACATTGAATTAAATACCTTCGTATGTTATGTTCAGAGATTTGACTGAAATTATCATATTTGATACTTTTTACGTACTAAAATGTATATCCAAATTTTAATAAGTCTTAAATAAACAATTCACAATGCATGGACTTGATGAAATGTTTAAACATTTCGTTTTTATACATATTATTTTAGTCTAGGCACCATCTGATTAACCATCTATATAACTTCCGAAGACTACCAACGGTCATATAACCTAATATAAACACGAATAGGATTAGTAATAGATTTTGAGCAAGTTCAGTTTGATTTTTTTAGGACTGTTTGATTTCATAATACAGATCAAAATATATTAACTATCGTTTTAACCTGTATAAGAATGATTTGTTGTGAATCGAATTAGTCAACGAAATGGATCACCCTTGTTTCACTTTTAGTGTTCACATTCTTTTCCTTTTAATAGTTAAACACGCCTAGGACACGTGTACCCCATCCCTAGCTAAGGGATTAAATTGAAGGTTAAATGAATGCAAAGTCAATTGAGGTTAAATTATTGAGTTGTTAGTCAATAATACATCAGCGATGTGTTGACATTATTTTGATAAATTTTGACCAAACTGACAGCTTATAACGAAATATTATTTCGGAATTCCGCCTTCATTAATACTTGACACAAAAAGAATCGTATTTCATTGTTTTGTATAAATCGTAGGTAATGTCCCTTATTTCATTGGTATCCTTCTGTTGTACAGCTTGATCCTCAATATGTAAGTCTTCAGTTCAGGGGTTGTGGCCATTTAATACAGATTTTTATCTGTTTGAATGTGTTTTGATAGAAACTAAATTGATTTTTTTTAACACTGACATTCGATATCGCTTGAGAATGTCCGAAAGATAGAAAGTCAAAATATCTTTTGATTTTTCTAAACTTTTAGTCTATTATGAATGAAACAAAACATATATGCGTGAGCCTGTCCGAAGTCCGACATTTATGTTGTTTTCTAATATTGTGCATTCCACTATCCAGTAATTACATACCAAATGGTATCTGAAATATGGAACCTTTTGGGTTTCAGAGAACAATAGAAGTTCTTTCCACCTCAAATGCACACGTTTTGATTAGAAAATATAAACATCCGGCTTAAAAGAGTAAAAAAATACTAAAAGAAGAGTCAAACTCATAAGTAGAAAATAAACTGACAACGCCATTGCAAACAACGAAAAAAAAAAAAAAACAAAAAAAAAAAACAAAAGACAAACAAAAGTTTAAAATATACAACATAGAAAACTAAAGACTGAGCCACACGAACCCCCACAAAACACTGGGGGTGATATCAGGTGCTCTGAAATGATAAGCATATCCTGTTCCACATGTGGGACCAGTCAAGTTGCTTGTGTAAGTACAAAACAAAGCAAGTAAAATATCATTTCCGGTGTTTTATCCTCTATTGAATAACAGAAAAGTTCAAAATGACCCTAATGACTTTGTTTTTGTATGTTGAGAAACAGACGATGTGATTAAAATATGCCAGTAAGAGATTTTTCAATTTGAACAAGAAGAATTTACTAAAAATAAAAGCGGCTGTTTCATTTTATTCGATCATGTTAAAAAAGAACCTTTTGGGTTTCAGAGAACAATAGAAGGTCTTTCCAACTCAAATGCACACGTTTTGATTGGAAAATATAAACAACCGGCTTAAAAGAGTCAAAAGATACTAAAAAACCAGTCTAGCTCATAGTCGAAAATAAACTGACAACGCCATTGCTAACAACGAAAAAGACCAAAAGACAAACAAAAGTATAAAATATACAACACCACAACACAGATGACTAAATATTGAGCCACACCAACCCCCACAAAAAAGTGGGTTGATATCAGGTGCTCTGAAATGATAAGCATATTCTGCTCCACATGTGGCACCAGTTGCTTGTGTAAGTACAAAACAAAGCAAGTAAAAAATCATTTCCGGTGTCAAATTAAAGCCATCTTTTCAGGCTTACATAGCATTAAAAATGGCAAAAATATCGTGAAATTTTATCAGTGAAGAAAAATGTATGACTTACTAGTACTAAAATTAGCCTTTGATATGAAACAACAATGTTTGATATTCACATATTCAGTCTTTTCTGATTAGTCATAATCAACTATTTCAACTCATGGCATTTGCAATTTTATATGTTAAACAATTCACAAGATCTAAACCAATTGAGTTTAATACTGTTCTCATTAATATGAGGAAATTGTCTTGAAAATGTATATCATAATAATCACTTATTGAAAAATTTGTAAATTATATGCTGATACTGCTACATATGCAAATTTCTGGTAAACATAATTTCAAATTTTAGTCATTGACTGTAATAGTATGAATACAACATAGAAATATATGATAAGCATTAAAATATGCGGATAGCTGTAATTGATGAAATTATCTATTTTAATTATCATAAAGTTTTAATTGGATTGTTGTTTATTTAACATTGAGTAGCAAATAGTTCATGCTCATTTAGGACGATCAAACACGTTGACAAAAAGTGGTTATATATGGTGTTTGTTGCCAGAGCCCTGTTCGATATTAGCACTTAATCATGTCTTAGTGTTGATATCCGCCTCCTACGACGGGGACGTTGGGTTGCACGTAAGGAGTCATAATTTGTTTAATTTATGTTATGTTTAAAATAAAATTAAAACTGATATTCGTATACCGTCATATTTATGGCTCTGTTGGTTCTACATTTTTATTACTCGTTTTAGTCGTAAGGAATGACTATTTTCAATGCCTCATGATAGCTGTAATATGTGTGAATAATAACAGCTTGTGTATCAGGACATTCTTTTACATGTTCATAAATAAAAAAAGAGTTCCGCCTTCTGTTGTTGGAATACTAACAAGCTGTCTGAAACCTTTTGATGACATGAAATTTAATACTGTACAACTCCTTTCAAAATATCTTGATTAAAATTACCAGTTACAACCATTTTTGCTGATAATTCTTTCAAATTACAGATTGATGTCTCAAAAGAATCCAAAATTTTCATAGATTATACTTCTGAGTTCTGTACACAGTGGCAAATTAAATATTTTTACTTGTTATCTCGAAAACTATATATTCCTAAATTGAGGTCAAGTTGCATATCTTAGTTTCTGAAGACAGCTTGTAAAATACACATACACCACCATGCTGTATTTCCTTTACAGAGGAATAATTAGAATTATCATTTTCGAAAGCTAGACATCTTGGCAAATGAAAACCATCATATCCCATCCTTTCAAGACAAATGAATTCTTGACAAACCCAAGTTTTAGTAAGACAAATAAAATCAGCACTACTTAAGTCAGGATTTTGTTTCATGTCCTCTGCATGAGTCTGTAAACCTTGCATATTGTGATATATTATCTGGAAATGTTTTGTTTGTTTCTCTCTTTTATCCTCTACTACAGGCAAAAATCATGTCATTTTTGAAATATCATTTACAATATCAGGATCACTGAAGCTTTTCTTGTCAATTATTTTTAGTTTCTATGTTTTCAATGTATAGACCCGATTTTGAGGTAATTCTGCTAAGGGCTACATATGTCTGACCATATATGAAACATTAATTCAAATACAACATAAAGAAAGGAGAATAACGGATCTGCTTACCCCTCCGATGCACCAGTTGGTTAGTCTATAGTTTACGTTGTTGTGTGTTGTTGAAAGTTGTGTTTTGTTGTTTATTGTGTATACCATGGAGGTGTCAGTTTGTTTTTACCATGGAGTTGTCAGTTTGTCTTACATTTGTTGAAAAATAGTTGAATACTATAAATCAAGAAATTATTGCATGTATTTATCATTGCTGTTATTAAAGAATAGACAAAAATGCGAGATTAATCATTGCGATTTCAAAAAAATCTGCATAGAGATAGATGTATCAGATATCAGAATGCGAGTTCTTATTATTACAATACCAACCTATTCGCATTATTCGTACCCTTGAAGTATGATCAATACTTCAATTATTCCATGTTTTATTTACGAATTCCCCAGAATGTCTTTATACAACCACTTGCTATTATTGAATACGGATTTTTCTTATGTGTGATTAACTATTACATGTACAGCGTTCATTAAGAACTTAAAATTCATATGAAGCGTATAACTTATATAATCCGTACAAGAAAAGCAATAAGTTTTTCAGGTGCTATTCATTATTTTGTTTTTTCTACAATTACATGTCTATTTTTTATTAACACGTCTTATGAATTACATTAATAACAGAAGTTTTATATCTAAATCTCTACGCTATATAATTTTCATGAAAATAATTGTCAGCTAAAGGAAGTTTTTTCTAATGTATCGCATCAATAATGTCTAAAAATATAAGTTCAAAAAGTATAGCGATGAAAACCAAAACCAAACGCGTTAATTAAGATCTGTCTATGCCTTTTGGACCGACGTCTGCAACTTCATTAAGATATTGACTCGGAGAAGTATATTTGAAGTTGTACCTAGCCACAGTCATTGTCTGCCCATCAACATTTTTGTTTAATTCTAAATTCGTAAATGTTCTTTGATTCATATGAATTTTATCATCTATTGAATAACAGAAAAGTTTAAAATGACCCTAATGACTTTGGTTTTGTCTATTGAGAAACAGAAGATGTGATTAAAAAATGTAGGTAACACAAAAAGCGATATCAATAGTCTATTAAACCTAGATTTGATTTGATTTGATTTTTTGTGTTTTAACGCCACTTTTAAGCACCGCTTTTGAGCTATTTCGTGGCGGCCAGTTTTTATTGGTGGAGGAAGCCGGAATGCCCGGAGAAAACCACCGACCTTCGATAGGCAAACTGACAATCCTAGTCAATTAAGACTGGAGTCGAGTGCACCCACTCACAACCTCAGTGTTGACTGGCTAGTGATTACAATAGCAACTACTTAGACCACTCGGCCACCGAGGCCCTTATTAAACCTAGACAGATTATTTCTAGAATGTTGGCTTTTTAAACAGTATAACCATGCAATACGTATGCTGAATTAAAATGCAGTTCTTTATCATGTTTATTCAATTAAAGGTTCTCAAATTTAAAAGTGCAGTCAGTGGTGTAGATTGCCCTTCTTATTATCGCAACAGGGGTCCATAGAGGTTTTGCATTTTGAACAAGAAGAATCTATTAAAAATAATAGCGGCTGTTTCATTTCATTTCATCATAATTAAGTTAAAATGCCTCACACTATATTATACTATAGATTTATTAGATGATAACTGGTACATACGTCATTGTGAATGTTCAGATGACAAGTTTCGCGACTTGATAGCAGTAACTGAAAGTCAGCTCAAATACCTAATCTGCCGATATTTTTCCAAGCCGTCGTACACTCTAATATCGTTGGATGTACCTCACTCTGACATAATCTTCAACATCGTACCAGAAAAGAGACAGGACCTTATTCGATGGTCAGAAGAAACCTGTACAGAATTTCCAATGCAGAAAAACAAACGAAACGATTCAGGTTTATTTCAAAAATAATGTGATGATCATTTATTTGTTAATTGGTGGAACTGGGCCAAAGAATCATCACGGAACGACGGACAGATTGAACAGCAGAATTTCTTAATAAACTTGGAAGAAATTAATCAAATGCTAAATGTAAAGTGCGCCACGGCACTCTTATTGGTCGTGTTTCGCCCTGATATTTCTTGAAAGGTCTTCAAATTCAACTGAAGAGCTGACACGTTTACATTTTCTTACAAGGTTTTGAACATATTCCCATTGTAAAAGTGACGTTATTCTGAAGTCTTCATAATATGAAAACAATATTTGGTAGTTTTTATATACACTGCATGAATTAACAGACATATAATACTATATATGTCTCTGGAATTAATGACTCCTTTTAATATTTAAATTGTCCTGCTAGTGAAAAAAAACTATAAATTTGAAATAGCGAGAATAAATCTTGAGAACAACATACAAATTATTCTCTGTGCTTGTTGAATGATGTATATTTATTTTGATTGGTATCTAAGTCAATGAAACTCTGCGTGATTACAGTCAAATAAAATGTCGACAAACAACGATTATGAGGGTTTTGATGGGATCTTCAAACATTTATTCTTAACTATTTTCGCCCATTATTTACTTTCTTTTATATATAAGCACCATTTAAATTCTCTATTTTCCATTAATTCCACTATTATTCTGGAAACTGCATCAAGACCCTTTTATACCAAACATTTATTCTCACAAATAATCAATAATTTACCTGAATGGTTAATTGATTTGTTTTGAGAAGGGCATAAGCTCGTGAGTTTTATCATCAACTTTGTTACTGAATTTACAAGGGTAGGATTAAAAATCTATTAGCTTCAATTGTGTCTATTTCTCCGGCATATTAAGAGAACTGACAATTGCTGCAAAGGGATTTCAAATAGGGAGGACAATGTTTCCATAGGTCTTGAATTCGCAAATGGTATGAATCAATAACGACAAACAAGACGACACAAGTCGATATATTAGCGTTTAGTAGCAAGTCTGCTACATTAGGTGGGAATTGTGTAAAATTATAAAGGATTTTTTACAGAGACAAGTGCCTCGGCTGCCTCAACGTAAACTACGCCAATGGGCCAGTTGTTTAGCCATCTATATACTGTATTTGTTTAAATATGTTTAACAATGCGCTACATTGTTGCTTGACATTACGATTATAAAATTTAAGCTATGACGGAGTGAATGTCCGTAATGAATAATATACTTTATGAAAAAAAATGCCTGAGTGAAAAACATATAAGGATAAAATCGGCTCTACTTTTTAGATTAATGTCTTATTATTCTTTTCTTTTTAAACATATACAATTAGCAGATTTCTTCATTCGACCCAATATAAGGCGTGTCCAAACATGGAAAACTATACATATGATACTGATATGATTAATTACAAAGTTTACTGTCTAAAATTGCCCGTTTATACATTTTGAAATTATACCGAAACTAAGGTTTCAAAGTCCTCAGGCAAAGTTAGCCTTAGATGGATTTGGCTATTTTTATATCCTTTTGGTTTTGCTCTGCAAGATTTTCAGTCCTTATACATCCTTGACTTTCAAATATTCGGTTTTGAGCGTTCTTGGTGAAGGTAAATCCAGAAAAGCGCTTCGGACGCATCAAATTTATAACGTGTTGTTTTCATTTTACAGCACTTAGTCGATACCTCTGCTGGTGGATTATTAGTCCCCGAGGGTATCAACAGCTCAGCAGTCAGTACTTCGGTACTGACATGATTTATTACAAACTATCTAAAATTGCTCGTTTATAAATTTTGAAATTATACTGAAACTAAGGTTTCAAATCCCTCAGGCAAAGTTGGCCTTAGATGGATTTAGCTATTTTTAAGATCCTGTTTGGTTTATGCTCTGCAACGTTTTCGGTCCTTATACATCCTTGACTTTCAAGTATTCTTCTTTAAGCGTTCCTGATGAAGGTAAATCCAGAAAAGCGGTTCGGACGCATCAAATTTATAACGTGTTGTTTTTTATTTTTATGCATATCAGCTAATTTCTGACAATGTAACAGATGTTTATATATTAAAGTAGGCATGCTTATCCGATGGTGGACGGGATGGGAATTAGAATTTAATTTTATTCTGAGAGATAAATGTTGATGTGATTTGGGTATCTATCATTCAGTTATTACCTCAAAGTCACAGTAAGCCAAATTTTACAGATTTTTTACCCAAAATATTTACAGACCATGGACTAAATCGCAATTCTGACTGCGACGACAGGGTTAAAGTCTCCTGCTTTGTTTGCAAATCCCGCAAATTGGGCGAATTCACGCTCAGTTAAAATATCACAATCGGTAATCAGACACAATAAGAAATTTAACAGATAATAAGATTATTCTGGTATCTAATTCTATAAACGTCAAACCAAAATGTTGCTTGTGAGTTTAGACATACACATCATATCGGCAAAGCAATTCAAGTTGATGAGCGTACAACTGATGTAGTGTCGATTTTAATCGTTTTCCTAATATCTGTTGGGAGAGGTTTTGTGTAATGAGCACACCCGTGTTTAGGAAGCGCGTATAGTGTAAACATGGACGAATAAACGTATAAACTAAATTCTAAAACAAAACTGGAAGCCGCTTTTAGGAGTGGAAATTTGAGAATGAAAATCTGTATAACTGATATTTTCATGAAATTTTCAAAGTCCAAAGCCCGTAATTTCGACAAAAATCTATAGAGTAAAACCAAACGTAAACTCGATCTGTAACTCATCAGAGTAGACTCAAATACTAAAAATCAGCTCAATGTTTGAAAAGTAAAATAACAAAAATACCGAACTCCAGGAGAAAATTCAAAACGGAAAGTCCCTTATTAATAATTTACAAAGACAAATAAAGAACACTATAACACGTAGTTAAGATGATAAACAACGCCAATACCCTATAATCTATACTTCAAGACCATCGTGTATTATTTGTGAAGTTGATACGAACTATTTATCAACCAGGTCTTGCTATCTTCCGATGAAATTATTTAGGAAAAGGACCAGACGTTAAAAATCATGGTTCATCAGCTTTCTGTTCGGACACTGGTGGCCTTTTGTTAAGTCTGAGTAGCAGCTATAAGCTCTTGAATACCGAATAAGTTGGGAAATGTATATCCCAAATGCAGGTGAAGTTGGTATATTCCTACTAAGGTGGAGGGGTAAATTGATTATGGTACTGAGATGACCGCTTATATCAAATTTTAGGTATAAGCCTCAGAACGAGGCGGATAAAGCCGTGTATGTTGTTTCTATAGCATTTCTAGTTCTGGAGGATATATTAATGGAACCTAATCAGAAAAGTTTGGTTTAGAAAAAAGTCCGTATAACTGTTCGTTATGGATTGACTGAATGAAGGAATGACGGATAAGGGTAAAACTATATGGCTGCGACAATTTTGTTGCAGAGCAATACAAAGAATGCGTAATTCAAGGCAAATTGAAAAGATGAAGTCCATATAAACTGACAAAATCAAACGCTATCAATCAACGGAACAAATGAAAAACAGCTGTCATATTTTATGATTTGGTAGCTACGCCATTGATTGTAATGCATAGTGAAAGAAGAACAAACGGTAAATGATGAGGATACACATATTAGTTATCCAGTAACAAATATTTTGGATAAACGTGTCCAGATAACAGTAATAATGTGATGTTTATGGCAATTTAATTAATTTCATAAGACAACAAGACACAATAAACTGTTGACGCTGAGATATCTCTCGTTTGTCTGTAGAAAAATAAAGCAATGCAATCTGATGAATAGCAACATTGCAACAATTCAAAGTCGATGGACCATGACCTAGAAGGCAGGGCGTTGAAAAGTCATCAAACTCATATGTACTGATAGTAATGCAACTTTATAGAAAACATCATAGATCTATCACGAGAAATTCCTATGAAACTAATCTTCACTTTGAAAATGGCTTATTAATTCAAAGTTGCTAGACCTTGACCTAGGGGCAGGACCTCGAAATAGCCGTCAAACTGATATGTTCTGATAGTAATGCAAATTTATAAAAAACATCATAGATCTATTACAAGTATTTCCTATCAAATTGACTTAGGCAGAAAACTTACAAATTGTTGACGCATACTCCTCCGCCGTCGCCGCCGGAAAAGAAATAACTATATATCGCTTTCCTCGAAAATCGTCGCAGGCGAGACAAAATGATACGTACATTGATATAACATTTACAACAAACAGTATTTTAAAGAAATTAAAATGGAAAAGCTGTCTCTATAGCTTATCACTATTATATCAATGTAATATAAAACCGAGAAAGATCGAGAAGAGATATACCAACCAGTTTTGTTCTAGTACAATGTCAGGTTATCTGGACAATGTTTTTCAACCTTGTTTGTCATTGTTAGTACTTTTTATCGGATAAGTCAGATTCTCCTCTTTATGTATAAGAAGACATTGACCCTACCTTTCTTGACAAGCATTTCTGAATGCTCCTTTATATATACAGCGAAATGCTTACATCAACAGTAACATTTGTGCTTTCACTTCACAGTTCAGTTGGCAAATCGTTTTACTACATAGTAACTGAGAAATCTGTAGACAAAACTCTTCAAGATGGAAAACACAAATAATTGGATCTTATAATGGATTAATCATTATCAAAGTGTTACAGTAAAAGATCAATCGAATAATGTTTTTTGCGCGTCCAAAGAATTCCGAATAAAATGAAATAATACAACTTGGTATGTTAGCAGTTAGTGTTATCGTTATCACTACGCTTAGTGTTTTGAGTGCCTTTGTAAAAAAGGTGTTATTTGAAGGACCCGGGTGATTATTTTGTCTCTTGCAGATTCTCACAACGGTAACTACATAAATAAGGACGGTACAAATACAAAGTAATGCCATTGGTATAACTAAAGCTGTTTTCATAACTGAAGTACTTGTCATGACTTGTTCATTGACTTTGAATGTTTTTCATCATTTACATGTTGAAGTTTGTGGTTAGATCAGTTTAATGTGAACATTTGGTATTCAGTTGCATTGGTATTTGCAAGTCTCGTTTCTATGGAGATTATATGGCCGAACCCCTTGTTGACTTTAAACTTTTACATAGTTCACAAGTTAAATTTTGTATTTAGGTTAGTTTAAACGGAACCATTTGTGATAAGTCAGTTATAATTGGTATGCAATTTTATAAGCATTGGCATTTTACATTTGCATGGAGGATCTTTCTTGACGATATCGAGAGTAATGCATTTGTATTGTTGTTGATTACAAAAGTATGTTAATGTTGCATACAAACTGTATTATAAAAATACTTGTATAAAGCTGGAGAGAAAAAAAGGGCTGTGTGTTAATGGCATCGTTTATCTATCGTTAATGGTATATACTGTCATTCAAATAGTGTGCGGGCAACGATTCGTTTTGTTCGTCCATCGTTTAGGCAGCGTGTTTGGTGCTTTCGGGAATCACTTGTTTTGTTTTTACTTTAACGTTTCATGGACTACATCAATCGGTTGATGAAAATTTAAATGAAAATAAAGGTATCTCCTCCATCAACAAAAGGACTCTTATATTTGAATATTACTTGTCTTTTATCTGGTATGAAGGTTATCAGCCGAAAATTTCACTACCAAATTAGATATTAGCAACATAAACCTAACTAAAACTTGGAGTGATCTCACATGCTCAAAAAGGGCACAAATATCCTGCATCACATAAGGCACCCGACAAATTGATTATGGCAGTTAAAAACTCGGCGAAAAGTACAGTTCTGTTTGACATTTTAAAAACAAGAGTACGGTATATTTGCAAAGACAATTGGAACATACATGTATCCGTAGTCGACTGTGAAACAGACAGTCCGTAAAGGCCAACCAAAGCATGATAGAGTTTGTAGGTCCGTGTATATTTGCGTCCATTCGTTTTTCGTTTTGAAATATCAAAAACGAAAAACGAAAAACGAAAGTGTTTTCGTTTTCGTTTTGATTTCTCAAAACCAAAAATGAAAAACAAAAGTGTTTTTTTTTCGTTTTTGATTCCTCAAAAACCAAAACGGGAAACGAAAGTGTTTTCATTTTTCGTTTTTGATTTTGATTTTTCGTTTTTGATTTTTCAAAAACCAAAATGAAAATCAAAAGATTTTTCGTTTTTCGTTTTTGATTTCACTAAACGAGAAAAATATCTACATTTGTATTCAATTTCTGTATTTTGTTCTATCTAATTCTCGTTTTACGTTGTACAATGTTTTCCTTTCTTTTACGTAGCCATTGGTACCCCAGTGTATTTTCTACTTAATGTAGACAGAATAGACCGCTTGACTTATTAATAGAACTAAGGTGATTAATGAATCAAAGACTTTCATTTTTTTTATCTATAATGAAATGTAAAATTACTATATTTAAATATTAAATGAATCAAAAATTTGAATGATACAATGAAATATTATATAAAGATGGTAAAAATAAAACGATTGATTACAACATCACATTAACAAGAGAGGTTATTACCTATCTGATAAGAGAAAACTAGTCCTGCACAGCGGTTATCAGATCAGTAGTATTTAAATCGGAGATAGTGTCGACGAATGGAAAAGACTTTACCAATCTGAACAATAAGGATGCATGATCTTTACTTTTCAGTTTTGAAAGGTTAGTAATCTAAGATGATTAGAACTGATGACCTAGATCCATCTGTCAGTATTAGTACTATTACACGAACATTCACGACGATAATCTGTTAAGATCGTTTGATTGAAAAACAAATTTCCGAAAGTTCACAATTCAAAATGGGATTAGCATTCAATCATTTTGCCATTCGGGGCCTATTTGTGATGACTTTTAATTATAAATTATTCTAAATAATAAGGATGTTCTTGTCCCAGGCAGAAAACCCTGGCCGTGTTAGGCGCAACTTTTTGGAAGTTTTGGTCCTCGGTGCTCTTCAGCTTTCTACTTGTTTTGGCTTTCAAACTTTTTTCATCTGAGCGTCACTAGTTAGTCTTGTGTGGACGAGACGCACGTCTAGCGTATTAAATTTTAAACCTAGAACCTTTTGTTAGCTATTATTCGTGTGTTTCTTTGTCCTATATGTTCTCCCATTTATTTGTATTGTAGTCCTGTCATGTAATGTTGTCATTTCGGTGTTGTGTTTGACGTTGCCATAAAAGCGGGAGGTTTGACATGCCACAAAACCAGGTTTAACCCACCATTTTTTTCTTAAAATGTCCTGTACCAAGTCAGGAAAATGGCCATTGTTATATTATAGTTCGTTTCTGTGTGTGTTACATTTTAATGTTGCGTTTTTGTTGTGTGGTTGTTCTCCTCTTATATTTGATTCGTTTCCCTCAGTTTTAGTTTGTAACCCGGATTTGTTTTTATCTCTATCGATTTATGAGTTTCGAACAGCGGTATACTACTGTTGCCTTTATTTACTCCTTTGTGAAGGCTATATGGTGACCAATACTAGAGGGTGTGGACGAGGGTGTGGACGGGGGTTACGGAATAGAGAATAAAGGGCAAAAATATAAAGAATAGAGAAAATGGAACAAAAAATAAAGAAAATAGAATAATGCGGTGTTAGAATATAAAGAATAGAGAATAATTGGCAAAAAGTATAATGATTAGAGAAATACAGAAATGAAGGAATCCCAATCCAGACCATTATACTAGTTGCCTATACCAACGTTTTCTGTCTCCAGTAGATTGTTATTGGTAATCATACGTGTTCTCTTTATTTTTATAACTATCAATTAAGACGTGAGCTTCAATAATTTGCCAGCATATAGTTATTTAACTTCTTTTGCTCCTGGTTACAAAATGGGAAAATTTTATTAATTGAATTTGTACAAAGAACTTTTCTGGTTTTATCTTTATTAGGAGGGTCAGGCGGGAAAACAACAGTATATTTCACCTGTTGGTACTGTAGCGTCACTCTTCTTTCATTTTTTTGTGCCTGTTTTATTTTTTTATTTACACCAGATTAGACTTTTCATTTTCAAAACCTGTCTATCCCCACTACTCCCCGTGCAAAATAATATAATTGTATTAAAGATGACCCTTTATGATTAACAAAATGGAAAAAACGTATATGGCATACAGCTACCGACGACAACAACAGAATTAAAGGCTCCTTACTTCAAACAGGCCAATATATTCGAGCGATACTCCCAACATATACCTGGGTGGTGTAAAATCACTTCATAAGAACAGAGTTGTCTTTCACATGAAACCACGTAAAACATTGGTAAATAGTTACTTCGGTATAAATGATCGAGAAATTAAGTAGGTAAAAACAAAACAAATATTAAATTAAGACAGTATTCATGCAATAACTACAACATGGATACAGTCACTTTGTTCAGTTAGAGTTTGATTTTGACATTTTTTTTGCAAATCACCATAGATTTCCGATAATTGTTCTGCATAAAACCCTATGGGAAAGCACACTGACATAGTTTTCTAAACTTTTGGAATCGAATGATATTGCATAGTGTTGCAACCTGTAATGTGAAGATGTGCATGAAATTGCGGAGATTATGGGAACTTCGGTCTAGTCAAACCAAAGATTTTAAAATTGTTTTGCTGCTTCTTTACAAGCACGCGGCATTAATAAGTAAAAGCAGAGACTGGTCGGCTCAGAGTCAACATATTGAATACGCGTAGGATAACATGTTTTCCTGCGAAATATAACATCACGAACTAGCACGTCCGGCTCAGCTTGTTGGTCTATTCCAAAGCAGGGTTAATAATTCAAATTACAATAACATGTTCTCGTCCTGAATATGCATTTAATTTGCCACAATAAAAGAAATCTATCACTACCATCTCAGACACAACCTTGCATAAAAGAGTGATTTTGCGGTCGTATAATGGTATGACTTTTGTAGTCGTCGTCCGAAGACATTTGGTTTCAAACAATAACTTGAGTATATATGTAAGTGTATGGATCTTTATGAAATTGTACCACAAAGTTGCATACCACATAAGGAAGGTTGGAATGGATTTAGGGTTATTGTCCCAACTTTTAGGAATTAAGGACTAAAACAAGCATTTTCTTGTTTCAGGACAATAACTTACTTATAAGTGTATGGATCTCAATGAATTTGTACCACAAGGTTCCATACTTCAAAAGGAATGTTGTGACTGATTTTGGGGGTTATGGTCCAAAACGTTAAATAATTACAGACCAAAAAATCGGTAAAAAAAAACTAGGATTTTCTGGTTTCCGGACAATAACTTAAGTATAAGTCTAAATCGTTTTAGAAAAAAAGGACTGAAAAACAATACTTTTCATACGTTTTTCATTTCTTGACCAATTTCAATGGGGTTTCATTCAAAGTCTTGAATTCTTGGGTTTTGTTAAATGCAGAATCTCACCGTGTATTCATAGATTCTTATTTTGGTTGATTTTAAGAAATAAAATAGATTATTATGGTTGTTTGCTTTGATGAATCTAACCGTGTATTTAGATTTTTGATTTTGGGCCCGGTTTTTAAATTGGTTCACGTTAAGGTCCAAAGCGTTCATAATCAATTTTAGTTTGATATTGACAAAAATTGAATTCAAGTGGTCTTTAAATTGCTTAATCTACGCATGTATTTGTATGTTGAATATTGGATCATGATAGATAAATATCCAATTTCATTTTTTACAGCGGATGACCGTGAGGACATTCCGGTGTTATGTTACCACAGACATTTCTACCCACATGACTTGCGTTTTTTGACTGATAACCGAACGTATTTCGTATAATTACGCGGATATCATCGAGTGCAAAATTACACTCCTTATCGCTTGTTATGGATTAATTTCATCAATAAATATTCATGAAAATAATTTTAAGAACATAAATAAATGATATGAAAATGTTTTGTCGTGAGAAATATATATATCAATAACAAATCAAGAATACCGAAAATTTGTGTTTACGCATGCGGGAGAATATCTCAAGAACGTTTTGCAACAAACGCGGGAAAATATGGATGCTTACTCAAATTCAATCTATTAGAAAAACGAATAATTACAGAAGAGTGTCCACCATACACTTGCACTGCACTATCATTAGAATAGTAGAATAGAATGACATACAAATGGATGAAAATTATATAAAACTGTTATACAAATATTAATATAATATATAAAACCAAACAAGGGTATACTGACCACAAATGATTATATGACTATAATACAATAGTTATTACGGTGAGGTTGAATTTTCTGTCATTTTACATCATCCACACACGAACTTGTCTCAAAAAAAAAAAAAAATATTTATGTACCTTTACCTAACTTTCATGTATAGAGATGTGATTTTTTTTCTGAGACAAGTGCTTGTGACCATCCACCAGAACTTGCGGTCATCCGATGTTCAGTACTTCAGTACTTTGATTTAAGTTCTTATGCCACATTCATTCTGTGTCAGAAACCTATGATATGTCAAATATTTAATCACAATCAAAATTCAGAGTTGTATTGCACAATTAATAGAAAGTATTAGTAGATTCACAGTTAAAAATAGATACCGCATTAAATTTTAAGATTGAATGAAAAGACTTTAAACTATATTTCATCTGTAATGCTAATAGCACACGTAAACTCTTTTCCCCCATTTTAAATTAACTTATATAATCGCATTTACTCTCATCGACTCAATCTTAGTTGATCGCACTGATTTTTAAACTTGTCCGAGCTACATATTAAGCTAAGACAAGGTCAAATATTCGCTTCCGTATATAATTGCTGTCGCTATGGTATTAACACGTATCTACTGTACAAAAAGAACGCATTAAATACTTTTACAAAATGAAAACTAATGGCCAATTTCCTCTGTATTTTATTCACACCATGGCCATATTGAGCTCACCTGGCCCAATGGGCCAAGTGAGCTTTTCTCATCACTTGGCGTCCGTCGTCGTCGTCGTCGTTGTCGTCGTCCGTCGTTTTCCGTTAACCTTTACAAAAATCGTCTCCTCTAAAACTTTCGGCCAAATTTAAACTAACTTGGCCACAATCATTTTTGGGGTATCTAGTTTGAAAATGTGTCCGAAGACTAAAATAGAACGTAGGGTAAAATGCAAGTTTTGTCTATTATTTCGAAAACCGTTATGAATAGAGAAAATCAGACATGAGCAAAAATGTTTAGAATGTTGAGCTCTGTTGTCCATACATGTCAAAATTTTCAGACGACTTTTTATACGAGTTATTGCCCTTAAATGTCAAATTTTACTATTTTTTTTTCATTTTTGCCTATCATCTTGAAAACTATAATAGATACAAAGAAACATTAAAATGATCAGTAAGACAAGTTCTACAAATCTGTTCATTTGTCGAAATCGTCAGCCGACTCCTTATTAGAGTTATTGCCCTTGGATGATGATTTTTACCATTTTTGCGTTTTTGCCTTACAAATGTATATCTTAAAAATTATAATAGATAATTGGAATTATTGCGTTTTAATGACGATTTTTAATCATTTTTGGGGGGTTTTGCTTTACATGATAAACATTATAATAGATAATTAGACACTTTAAATCACAAAATGACCGAGAAGGCAAAATCTACTAACAAGTCACTTTCATACCCTCTTTTGTGTTTTGAGCAAAAACTAGAGAAGATAGAGAGAAACTAAGCAGACTAAATGATAAGCAATACAAGACCAACAAAACAGAGATTTTTGTCTTGAATTTTATTCTCGTCTTCTATGTTGGAAAGTGTCCTTTGTTGAACATGCACATAGACCTACTTTCGTTTTTTTTTTGATATTCCAAAACGAAAAACGAATGGACGCATATATACACGGACCTTTGTAACCTTCTATACGAAATTACTTTGCGAAGTAACCTTGGTCCAAAAGCTTCCTTGTAAGCAGCTAGAAAAGTATGATAGTACGCTCAAACTCTGGTAGATTCATAATAAGTCAACTGGGAGACATAAACCTAACATGCAGCAGCAGCTAGCATACTGTTACATATACATGTATGTTGAAACATCACACCAGGAAAGCATAAATCATCTTTTCTGTTGTAAAGTGTTTTCTTGTAAAACCCTCATCAACAATTTCTAGAGGAAAGTTAACATATTAAGAGACACAAGTCGAAAGCAATCGGACAATGAATGTCATGGCAAATAACGACCAAAAGACAGTAACACAAATCCAACATAGAAAACTGCTCCACATGTGGCATCCGTCGTGTTGCTCAAGTAAGTAAAACCCGGTTAAATGTATCAATCGCAAGGTCACTTTCGAGGATAAGAAGGCGGGATTGTGGATACGACAAGTGGAACATATCCGTCGTCATCTGTGAAACAGATACTCCATAACAGTCAACCAACTCGTGATGGCGTCCGTAAAATTTTCATGGGGGATGATTTCAGCTTCATCGCTTGGAACTTTTGGTTAACGAGCTTCCTTTTAAGCAGCAACCCGTACAAGGAAATCGTGGTGGTGAAATGCAAACACTAACATTTCGTATCAACTGTGAGATGTATATTCCAAATGCAGGCGTTGATGGTATGTTGCTACATAAAAATGGAAAGTTAACAATTTAGAATTTAAATAATCTCTTTACTCGAAAACTGTTGTTCCTAAACGACCCACATTGTCAATTTCAAGGTTTAAGTCAAGATACGAAGCAGACTAAACAATATCTGTTGTGTTCTTTATTTTATGTTCGATGGGATAGATTCATTCAACATACTGTGGGGTAATTTTAATTCTCGTGGATTCTGTTGGTACAGGTGAACCATGAATTTAAATGTTGAACGAACTTCAATTTTGTATACGCTTGTGTGTAGACTTTGGCTAAACCGCAAAAAAAAGTAATCCACAGTCATCAAACTTTGAACTATTTATTTACAGGACATAATCTATCTATATAAATCCTCAAAGGTGACTGTGGAATAGAATTACGGTCATTTGTATTCTTCTTCCGACCGTCAGTAAAACCCTTGCTAAGAGGTGCGTTTGTTTGGTTGTGCGGGAAGTATACATAAACAGCCACGTCAGACAGAATGGTGACGTTAAATCTGACTCCTCGAGAAGATCTAGAGAATGTGCCACGTACATCCAGTAGACCCACCATTGCAGGACATTTCTTTTGTGTCAATTTTTAACTTGCTTTTGTCCTAAGCAAACAACTATCGATCATATATATAACATGATTTGGTTATTCTAGCGTCTTTCCATTCCTCCTAAGAAACTCCTGTATAAAGTCTTCTTCATAAGGAATACGTCGGTAATTAAGGAAATGGAACACAATCGATTCCCATGTGAATTCCGATTATTTTTGAAACAAAACGTCCTCTAAACAAAATAAATATGTTGTCAATTAAGCATCTTGATAATGTCAGTTTTCAGATTTTTTGTTTGAATCTCAGTCAGTCCCTCAAACAAGATATTAATATCTACGCTGGCTTTTTTTATGAAACAAAGAAGGATACATTTGTCTTTAAGTTTCGAATGTGGAATACTTAAATGAGTAAATTCATCAAAGGTAGAAAAGTCAATTGTTTGTTTTTTGTTTTTTGTTTTTAGTTTTTTTTTTTTTTTATATATATATATAAACTGTTGCAAAAGGAAAAAAAAGGAAAGATACTTATGTTTGACGTTTTTGAACAGATATTAGAACATTTTTACATTCCATATCTGATTCTAACAACCCCTTGAGTAGACAGCTTCACAATGAGCCACAGAAGATTCCACTCATTCGTGACTTAATCATATGACTGTACCGGTCGATCGATATTTGTCAAATTGAGTTACAAGAGTAGTGGGTGGGTATGGGGCACCAGACAAGAACTATTTAAAGTTTTTGAATTCCATATTGAACTTTTGATGTGGTCTCTTAGTAGGTTCATGTTGCATACTATTAAATTTTCAGACCTTTTTTTATTTGGTTTGACTATGTTCTTTGTGCATTCCTGCACCTTATGCTGTTTGTTGATATTCTTGATTATGCATCTTCTCTTTAAAAACAATTAGGAAGAGATATTATCAATAGAGATATAATACTTATGTCAGAATGTACTATTATTTTTGTGTTTCAAGATGATATTCAAATGTTATTCTTATCGCCCCGAGTCTTTACTATTCTAATTTAGTTTTCAATAAACCATAATGACATAACCAAAGGTAACAACTGGCAGGATCAAGACTTAGAAATGGTACATGAATGTTTGGCGGGGTTGAATAAAGTTTCAATCACTGGAAGCCTCTTTCTCTTTAACCATTAAATTACATTAGATTCGACCATTTTGAACAAGAAAAATTAAATCTATGTTGATAGAACTTATTCATGTTCATTTAAAGCTTTATTCATTAGGTTATATATCCCCAAACAGTAATGAAACCATGTTTTTAAAAGTTGACATTGACGATAAGTTCACTATTACTTTAGGAGATTTTTTATGTTATTTAAAAAAAGGCCAATTATGTGATTTTTCAACTTATTCAGTGAAACTGACCTTTGTTTTGGGTAGTCTATCTAATCGATTAAACATCGTTCAAAATATGTTGTTTCTAATAATTTGTTTTCTTTTCTGCTTTTGCATTATTAAAACAACAACTGTGCCAAGCTCGGTTAACTTTCTGGTGTAGCGAGAACATTTGCACCCAGGTTTAGATAAAATGTACAATCGTTTACTTCCTTGTTCAAGTACGGGGTGATTATGTTGGTAGCTAAACTGTGAAGATGTTTTATTGTGTATTCAACATTGTTCAACGAAAATTTGGTATATAATATGTGCATATGTAGCAGAATTAATATGAAATAAGGAGATGTTTTATGTTTTCAATTCAACAACTATCCAGCAGGACCGAATGAAGACGATTTAAACAACTGTGGGTCGATCTGATGAGTTAAGCCTTCCGTTTATGACCATGGAGTTGTCAGATTGTGTTCAAATTATGCGTTTAATAACACTTTGGTATCATCCGGCTCTTTTATTAATTTAGTGTCGATAGGAACAGTATAATTCAATGACAACTTTTGTAATACTCATTTAGAGACATTTTCATACTTTGTGCCTGCAAAATCCTATCTAGACATCTCTTTCTGTTTCTGTCGATGTGTGTAGCTTGTCTCTATTACTTCATATTTCATTTATGAATTTTCTTACGTGTGCTTAAGTCATGCATGCACAAAAGCCATGAGAACTTCAAATTCATATATACATATTTGCAGTTATAATATATATCATATAAGGTATTCAATTCGTACAAGAAAAGCAACGAGTTATTCGGATTCTATTCATCATTATTTGTTTCTATAGATACAGCTTAACAGTAACACGTCTAATAAATTACGTCAATAACAGACATAATATGTCTAAATCTGTACTCTATATAACTTTCATGAAAATAATTGTCAGCTAAAGGAATTTCTTCGAATATAAGGTCAATAAAAATATAGCGGGAAAAAAAAAACAAACGCGTTAATTAAGAACTGTTTAGGCCTTCTGGACCGACGACTGCAACTTCATTAAGATACTTACTGGGAGAAGTATATTCGAATTTTAATGTGGTATTGTGTATTTATTGATTAACAGAAAATTTCAAAATGACCCTAATGACTTTTTTTAGAAACAGCCGATGTGATTAAAAATACCAGTTACATAATATCCGGTATAAATAGTCTATTGAACCTGAAAGATACAGAAGACCAACCATGTTGACCGACAATGAACTCGATGTCATTGTCTTACTCAGGAAACATTTATGGCAGACCAAGTTATCAAATAGATACCAGTACCATTTCCAAAATTGAGATAAGATAATGGATAAATTGATTAATATGTATGCAAATTGAACAATTAATTTGAGTTGAAAATAAACACTGCTTTATAACGTGCAAGTTCACATGATAACAGTCTGCAGAAAGATAAAATATCCTACACCAACCGATTATTGAGAGTTCGAATAGACCAGTCTTTTCTCTTTCTCTTATGTACTACCCACAAAAACTTGCTAGATGAAAATCATCAAGAACCAATCTTAAAGTCGTTGGTTCTACCCTGCCATGGATAAAAAACATGCTTCCACGCCACGAGGCGGTAAAGATAAGTGTAGTCAAATGTCCAAATTTGAAACAAAATCTATTGATAAAATTAGATTTAAGAGACATCACACAATCCATGTAGTCAAATGAAGAATAAACAGCCCACACACATTCATAATCAAACTATACATGTGTATATCTATATATTTGGTCTTTTGGAAAATTTTGTTTGTGCTGTATTTAGACCCCTCTACCAAGAATTTTATTTTGCATGCACACGTATAAAAATTGCGGTTTTTATCAAACGACTTGTTTATATTCTTTCGTTTTGGGCTTGTATTATATTTGCCTTCGGGTTTATATGACCCGTTCATCCTATTTCGACTCTTAAAAATTCAAGAGTCTATCCTAAATTGAGGTAAATTATATGGCCTTCCAAATACCGTTTCGATGCCTAACATCACTGAAGAAACATTAACTGTCGAAATCCGGATATGGTGTACTAATTGTTGCACCTTTTGTTTACCATCTTTTCCGCAAGTTTATTGTTTTCTGTTTGGTATTAAATTAATAGTTAAGATCCATTTTGTTACATCTGGTGATCCGTTTATTTTGGCAAGGTTTAAGAAATCCATTGTTCGACTTGCTAGTCAAATGCGTTTTGTTAAAATATACTTTTTCACTTTTTGGTCTTTTTATAAAATTTGTTTGTGCTGTATTTAGACCCATCTACCAAGAAATTTGTTTTGCATGCACACGTATAAAAATGCGGTTTTTATCCAACGCAGTCATAAGTTTGAACGTTGTTTCTACTGACAATGAGTAACATCACGTGTGCTACCAGTTGGCAAAACAAATAAATAAATAAATAAACACCCTTCCGACACCAAGTTTGCCCTAGTTTTGATGAACAGGGACTCGTATTGTTTATTCTTTCAATGTTGTGTTATTTGCTCTTTATTTATCAATGTCTGTGTTGTCAACCAGTGAAAGTCTTATTTATCCATCGCACAGGCATGAAAAACCTTACTTCATTGCAAACGTTCACATTCGGCCAAGTTTTAGATAATTTACATGTACCAATGGTATTTAAATCATTTATATTTTGTGAATTCTAAGGGTTAAAAAAGAGATATTTATAAATCCACTAGTATATGATATCTACCTAGTTACTTGATATGACCCATCGATCTATTTAAACATGAGCACCTAGATAGGTGTCACTTGTTGAACAGAAACTTCTGACCCTTCTTGAGCACATTATATCATCCCCGGTTTCTATTTGGGGTTGGTGTTGCTCAATTTAAATTAAAATTTTATGTATTCCTTTTTTTTTTTGTGTGCTTCTTGTTCTTATCCAGTTGTGTTTTACTAATGATATTTGATTGCCTATGTATCTTCTTTATCTTTTTATTATCTGACCAGCTACATATTTTCACAACAGTTTTCAAACCTTTTCTTAAGGACAGCCCATTTAGTGTTTGTCCCACTGCCCACAACATTTTACACAGGACCGTACATAACATAATTGTCCTCGTGCATTTTTATCTACTGTGACATCCGTTTTATATCTGTCAACCACATTTTATTACCTCATTACAGAAGGCTGATACCTTTGTGATAAATGTCCAAGAAGGTATATGCCATCCACATTCACTCAAAGTAGCACTCTGGGTAAATGGCTGATACATTCCCCGCCTTAAGCTTTCAGCTGTTTTGAGAATGTTGTGTTTTTGCTTTTGACCCGTTGTTGGTGTAGAACAACATGTGGATTACCTAATCACGTTAAATTTTTTCACAGGTAAATTGAAACTAATTAATAACAATGGCCATTTCAAGAAAAATCACTATTGAATGCTGTAGTTGTGCGATATTTATTGTCAATCTGATTGCCCCACCTTCTCCTTTTACAAGTGTGTAATTCTACTCATAGCTTTGATCTACATTTACCATTTTCAAATTACGTTTGCAATATTATACTGTAGAGCTAGATTGCATTATATCGCGCACGGGTACTGGAAGCCATTATTTGGATGGAAAAATGCAAAGAACCCATAAATAAGCAGTATAATGGAATCTTTATATACTTAGAAGGAACATTCTCTTAATAATATCACATCAAAATGTCTAGTTCAATCTTTAATGTTACAGACCAGTTGTGGCTAAGTGGACTATCAATTTCCCTCGTATTAATCCATTCTGTGAATAGTTCTCAATAATGTCTCGTTCCTCAGTAAAACAAAAATGTCAGGATCTTTGCATAAGAATGAGAAGTACACCTACTGTAACTTCATGGTAATATCTTGTTCATTATGCATGTGAGCCTCTAAAAAGATCGCTATTTATTAAGTATTACGTTTCCTTGATCGAACACTTGTTCAACAACTGTTTTCTAACCAATCACATAAGGTTCTCAACGTTGGCATTTCTATGACCTCAAACAAAACTAGTTTTTGTTCTGCTAGAAATATATTTGCCCGAGTCCAAAGCAAAAAACGATTGATCACAAGTGATGATTGATACATGTCTCGGAAAAAATAAACACATTGCTGGATTGTATTTAAGGAATGTCGAATCGTTGTGACAAATTTTATCTGTTCCTACATGTATATCTTGTTAGACAATTGATACAGTGCATGTCCATAAAACGTTTATTACTAGGTGCAAGTATGATACGCATGGTTATATTTGATTAGTATTAAGGATATATCTTATTATATATGTAATAGCAATAATATGAACAATTGTGCTGGCGCATAATATATTGGTTAAAGTCCCAGAGATTATAAGTGAAATGCATATATTTCAAAACAAAAGGTTATGAAGAATTTGCCAAGTTAGACTAAGAAAAGGTTGAAATATGGAAATTGTAGTACTATGTTACGATTCTTTAGCCATATTTGAGCTCTTGTTGTTGTCAATATTGTCCACGGTTGCTGTTGTGAAACCTACGGGAGGAACCACATAGTCATAAAAGGAATCTTCTAGTACTGTAGATAAATGAATAATTGGATCATTTATAAACGACAGACGTACACTGAACATTTTGTCATTTAGTACCTCATTTCCTGGTCCTATCATCCAGTAGAAGGCCTATATACATTATGAGATAGTATTAGTTCAGCTGAATGTAATGTTAAAGAAGAATAGAGAAATAAAACACAAGTAACATTGAAATGGATAGCGTCGTATTTGCCTCAATGAAATAATTGGACTGCATCTAAATATTTGGCCAAAAATTATCAACTAATGTTTTTAATGATTGTTGAACAGACTTTCTCATTCATTATGTTTTTTTTAACTACCTGCATGTGCAGTTTTTTCAAGAATCATTGTCATACAAACAGATTGTTGCGGTTGCTTGTTTAATTGCAGCTAAACAGAAGAAGCAATCACCTGCATTGTTAATGGCAAGTCTGAGATTACTGTAATGTTTAGATCATTAATATGTCCTTTTCCATTTGGTCACAAAGCCAACTGCCCAAGTCGAAAAGTGTACATTTTAATTAAGTATAGCTTAAGTATTGGAATAACGGCAGTGTCCATACGTGATCCCTCGTTGTAGTCGACTGTTCTGCAAAAATGGTACCGTAGATACGTTTTTCTTTACTTTCCTCACAAATCTTTTGATGTTAGGCTTTAGAATATAAATGTGGCATACACTTGGTATTATCAGTCAGGGGTGTTACTTAAACAAGTTTTTTGTTTTTTTTTTTTTTTTTTTTTTTTTTTTGTTACTTTTTTTTTTTTTTTTGTTAATTTATTAAATCACTCAATAGAGTTATTTTAAATTTCAATAAAAGCATGGACTATATATAGTTTTCATGACTTTTACATCATTTTATTACATAAAATAAGAAATTTATTAAATTCGAGAGGAGTATAGAGATAAAGGTTACTTTAAAAATGACAAAATATTACTTGAATAAGTTATATTTTATACATCTTTGAAAGAATTAGTAATTACAATTAAACTCTCAAGTGTCTATCTATTTATATCTGTCTACCTTCAAGATTTTCAAAGAAAATGATATTTCAATAGTCCCAAGAGACCAATCTTTGACTCAAAAGCGTCAATATGAAAGATAAGTGCGTCAGAAAGGCAATTAGTGTTTCAGAAGGATTAGTTTTTATAATTCATGGGAAAAATAACCAGATGACTGTGAACATTTGTTAAAGGTAGTAAAATCTGTATGAAAGGACACCTTTAAAAATAATATTTAGAAAAGTTACTTATATAAGAAATATTCAAAATAGCCTCGTTTTCAACATTACTTGTATAGGTAATTTTAAAAATTACTTGTTTAAGTAATGCTCCTGACTGATTATAGGGCACTAAATTTTACTGTCAAAACAAAACACTTGGTGACCTTCTAAAAGTGAATCTTGGAAAAAGCCGCCATTTTGATATTTCAAGTTGGGTCCTTAGCTTATATTGTTCAAAGCACCCAGCACTACAAACATGACAAATTTGAACTAAGAAAAGGGATATTTGTTGATTTTTATATTTTTTTTTTTTTGTGACGGCCATCTTGAAAAAAGCCGCCAAATTTAATTTTCAAGCTGGGTTCATAGATAGTATTTTTCTAAACACCCATCACTACTACCATCCCAAATTTGCCCTTAGATTTGACCTTATATAAATGATAAATGTTGATTTTGATATTTTATGTCGGCAATCTTGAATAAAAGCCGCCATTTTGAAATTTCAAGGTGGGTCCGTAGCTTATACTGTTTGAAACACCAAGAACTACTACCATGCCAAATATGGTGCTTTTATCATCAAACCCACAATTTTTTCACCGATCCGCTGGTCTATATGGGTGTCGTTTTGGTTTGTTTTTGGTTGTTTTGTTTTGTTAAATACTGTTTGGGTTTTCTTTTGTGCGATTAAAGTTTTGTTGGATATATCATTTTTTTATTATTTAAGTGTCGGAAGAGTAACAACAAACTTTACTCAGTTTATACTAATTATCTAAATTGTAAACCAATGCAAACTTTATTTAATTACAATAATTTTCATATCTAGATACATAGTCAGACAAACACAACATAACAAATAAATTAAACATTTACATGTAATATATAATAAGAATCACTTAAAGGATTTAAAGGTAAACAGAATGGTTTTGATATGCTTATAAAAAGGAGATGTGATATGAGTGCCAATTACACTTATCAATCACAGACCAAATAACATAGATGAAAAACAACTATTCGCCAACGGACGGTTTTAAGCAGTAAGCTAAAGGGGAACTGCAAGGATATATATTGAAATCAGTTTTTAATTTGAAGGAAGAAAATTTAATAGCCACTCATACTATTTCACAATATCGTTAAACCATTATGTTTCCTATGGCATTTGACCCCAAAGGATGACTGGGGAATAGAAGTACGGTCGCTACAGGTCTTCTTCCGACCGGTAATTAAACCCTTGCAAATCGGGGCGTCCGTAAAGCTGTGCGGCATGTACAAGTACGCAGCCACGTCCAGTCAGAATGGGGAGTTAAATCCGATGCCTCATGTAGAGAGAGTGCCACGATCTTTGCACGTTAAGAACCTTTGTAACAACTCTTTGAGGGGTTCGTAGGTTACATGTTGCAAATTTCTGTTCCTATCAAATATACTCTTATTTTCCAGTGGCTGTCTAAATTTCCCCAACCTTCAACCGGGACGGCCTCTATCACAGGATGCATGAATTTTTTGCTACTGGATGCTAAGCAACCAACAATCAAGCAATCAATCTATGCAATTTGTCGTGAATTCAAGGTCAAGACAACTCCCATTATATGATTGTTTCAATGATTATTCATGTTAATGAGCTTTATCATTTTAAAGGTGGAGAAAGACGGAGTGCCCGGAGAAAACCACCGACCTCCCGGCTCCGGCAGGAAAACTGACAATACTAGTCAATTAAGATTATAGTTGAACGCACCTGCCAGGTGCGGAGTTTGAATTCATAGCATAGTGCTGACAGGTTAGTGATAGAGTGATTAACTACCTAAGACAACTTAGCAACCACAAGGCCCCATAACTTCCATTATAAATATCGCATGTCGACGATCCAATAAATTAGTTTCGCACTGATGGCAGGCAAATGAATGCACGATGCATAATATACACACGAGTAACACACTTTAAAAGCATGGTACACACATGATTGTAAAAGCATAACGAAAGAAAAACAAACGACGAATGATGTTGATAAAAATGTTACAGATTCAGTTAATGATATTTTATTCAATACGTCCAAATAAGGAATTCTGTATTGTTAATGACATTGCGAATAATATCACAAGACAACAACACTCAAAAACGGTACATACATAAAAATAGCAATAATAACGAATAGGATTGTCAAACAATGGAGACTTATTTAGTAAAAGAAAGATATGTATATAATAATATTTTAGTGAAATGGACACAATTATTGATTTCAGACGGACTTCAAAATGAGAAATGAAAGTGGAAAAAAGCTATTTCTATAGCTTATCATTTTCATATCAATGTAATATGAATTAAACTCATCATAGATACCAGGATTAAAATTGTGTACGCAAGACGCGCATTTCGTCTTCTCATCAGTGCTGCTCGAATCACAAAAGTAAAAAAAGGCAAAATAAAGTACGAAGTTGAGGACCATTGACGTCCCAGGGTCTCGAAAAGCTTTTCCTGGGGTAGAACATCCTTCGAAAAAAATTTGAACCGAAAAAAAACGAGAAGAGAATTACTTACTTGTACAATGCCAGGCTATCTGGACTAAATGTTTTTTTTTTGTATGTCTTTGTGTCTTTGTCTATACGTGTTTTATCGGAGGAGTCGGATGATGGTACTTTGTATTGTAGGTTGTACTGTTTTATCGGAGGAGTCGGATGATGGTACTTTTTATTGTAGGTTGTACTGTTTTATCGGAGGAGTCGGATGATGGTACTTTTATTGTAGGTTGTACTGTTTTATCGGAGGAGTCGGATGATGGTACTTTTATTGAAGGTTGTACTGTTTTATCAGAGGAGTCGGATGATGGTACTTTTATTGTAGGTTGTACTGTTTTATCGGAGGAGTCGGATGATGGTACTTTTTATTGTAGGTTGTACTGTTTTATCGGAGGAGTCGGATGATGGTACTTTTATTGTAGGTTGTACTGTTTTATCGGAGGAGTCGGATGATGGTACTTTGTACTGTAGGTTGTACTGTTTTATCGGAGGAGTCGGATGATGGTACTTTGTATTGTAGGTTGTACTGTTTTATCGGAGGAGTCGGATGATGGTACTTTTTATTGTAGGTTGTACTGTTTTATCGGAGGAGTCGGATGATGGTACTTTTTATTGTAGGTTGTACTGTTTTATCGGAAGAGTCGGATGATGGTACTTTTTATTGTAGGTTGTACTGTTTTATCGGAGGAGTCGGATGATGGTACTTTGTATTGTAGGTTGTACTGTTTTATCGGAGGAGTCGGATGATGGTACTTTGTACTGTAGGTTGTACTGTTTTATCGGAGGAGTCGGGTGATGGTACTTTGTATTGTAGGTTGTACTGTTTTATCGGAGGAGTCGGATGATGGTACTTTTATTGTAGGTTGTACTGTTTTATCGGAGGAGTCGGATGATGGTACTTTGTACTGTAGGTTGTACTGTTTTATCGGAAGAGTCGGATGATGGTACTTTGTATTGTAGGTTGTACTGTTTTATCGGAGGAGTCGGATGATGGTACTTTGTATTGTAGGTTGTACTGTTTTATCGGAGGAGTCGGATGATGGTACTTTGTACTGTAGGTTGTACTGTTTTATCGGAAGAGTCGGATGATGGTACTTTGTATTGTAGGTTGTACTGTTTTATCGGAGGAGTCGGATGATGGTACTTTGTATTGTAGGTTGTACTGTGTTATCGGAGGAGTCGGATGATGGTACTTTGTATTGTAGGTTGTACTGTGTTATCGGAGGAGTCGGATGATGGTACTTTGTACTGTAGGTTGTACTGTGTTATCGGAGGAGTCGGATGATGAAACTTTGTATTGTAGGTTGTACTGTTTTATCGGAAGAGTCGGATGATGGTACTTTGTATTGTAGGTTGTACTGTTTTATCGGAGGAGTCGGATGATGGTACTTTGTATTGTAGGTTGTACTGTTTTATCGGAGGAGTCGGATGATGGTACTTTGTATTGTAGGTTGTACTGTTTTATCGGAGGAGTCGGATGATGGTACTTTGTATTGTAGGTTGTACTGTTTTATCGGAGAGTCGGATGATGGTACTTTGTATTGTAGGTTGTACTGTCCAATATGTTTGGTTATTTCGTTGATCCTATTTTGTATTAGAAGAAATTGATCCTACCTTTTTTGACAATCATTTCTAAATGTTCCTTTTATATATGCATTCAAATGCTTAAATCAACAGTAACATTTGTGCTTTCACTTCTCGGTTCAGTTGGTAAATTGTTTTTACTACAAGCCACCTTTGAAAGCTGTTGACGAAACTCTTCAAGACGGAAGACATAAATAATTGGATCCAAAAGTGGATTAATCATTATCAAAGTGTTACAGTAAAATATCCATCGAATAATGTTTTCCGTTCGTCCATAGATTTCCGAATAAAATGCAATAATACAACTTGGTATGTTAGCAATTAGTGTGATCGTTATCACTACACTTAGTGTTTTGAGTGCCCTGGTAGTCATCTGTTCTAGCAAAGTGTTGTTTGAAGAAGCCGGATGATTATTTTGTCTCTTGTAGATTCTCACAATGGTCACTAAATAAATAAGGACAGTACAAATACAAAGCAATGCCATTGGTATAACTAATGCTGTCTTGATGGCTGAGGCACTTGTATTACATGCTGATAAATTTGTTTGAAAAAGAAATATTTCAATCAGAGTTTGAAGAACCGAGCCTAGATGACAAACAATGCATCCAATAACAATTCCCTTGTTTGATGTTATTCCTCGAACAGCAGTTATTTCTACAGCAAATGTTGCATTGAGACGCTCCAAGCAAATAAGAAAACATTGAAATAGTGAAAATATATATGTCCCTGCTGTTAAGTTTGTAACACTAAGACACGCATAAGTATAAGCTACAGCAAGTCCGGTATCAAATTCTTTCAATAGAATATAAGTGATAACTTCAACAAGAAAAATAATGTCACTAATACTCAAATGTATAACTAACTTTTCGAATCTCGATTTTCGGAGCTTAGGCGATTTTTTAACACCATTAGCGAAATGAAGTTAAAAAGCAGAGCGAAAGACAAAATAACTATAAATACTATTCTGGAAAACAGCATGGTCAGATATTATTATCACAGTTGTTCGCTACACATTTGCTAGATGACTGCAATCTTCAAAAAGTTTAAATAACATCTTACCACACGCAGCGTGTATTTGTTTTATATATTTTCTTGAAATAATTTGATTGGTTTTTTGTAACAAAATAAAATATGATTATTGACGCCTTTTTTAAATGTTGTATCCTGAATAGCGTATAATTATGTGATGTCAATCGATCAAGGCAGATCAAACAAATAGTATTCGTAAACTGAAGCTTTACATTACATCTTTGTAGAGAATATCATTAATAATCACTGCACAAAGCTATTAAGAATAGTTTTGATCATTAATTTGATATATATTCGAATTTATGTATGTGTTTGCTTGTAAGATGTTTGTTTGTTTTATTTAATTGCTATATATAATCTTACTTGTCTAAATGGAGAGACAATGAGCCGTAATTATAGTATAAACATACTGTCTTTTTTTTTTAAACGACATGCTGGTATTAAATGTCACGTTTGCTTATTGGTCGTGGTATACGGTTCCTGACTTGACTGGCATTTACCGAAATTTATGATTCTTAATAATTCCATAATTATCATAATTTCCTTTGACTTTTTACATGAGATCAGTCAATTTTGTTTAATGTATCTGATTCAGTCCTTTAACTCAGAAATAGGGGGATTTGCATGGATGTGTATAAATAAAAGATAAATTTCGTATTTCGCATTCATAACGGCTATATATTTGTAATTTGAACCTTTAAGTGCAGGGACCAATTAGATCAGAGAAGACCCTAAGTTAATGTTCAAAGAAGATAATGAAAAAAACTCATATGTGCATATACTTATTACGGACTCAATGTTATTTGTTTAGTAAAAAGTGTTAGTATATGCACAATATTTTACATATATACTCAATATGGATGCATGTTAATAGATATAGGAAGATGTGGTGTTAGTGCCAATGAGCCAATCCCCCTTCAAAATAACAATTTATAAAAGTAAACCATTATAGGTCAATGTACGGCCTTCAACACGGAGCCTTGGCTCACACCGAACAACAAGCTATAAAGGGCCCCAAAATTACTAGTGTAAAACCATTCAAACGGGAAAACCAACGGTCTAGTCTATATAAAAAAAAGAGAAACGAGAAACGAGAAACACGTATAAATTACATAAACAAACGACAACTACTGTAAGTTTGGATAAATTAATTGTAATAGAAGGAAAAAAGTGCACACGCTGAAATGTCTCGCCTGCTTCACTTATAATTGAATATATATGTTAAACGTCTGTAGTATGAAGGTTTTACTATAAGAATAACATAAACTTCACATAAGCAATGATTAATGAAAAGGAAGTCACGGTCAGATGATCCATGCCAAACAGACATGTATACCTAACAATTATTCCATACACCAAATATAGTGGTCCTATCGTTTACAGTACCTGAAAAACAGACTAAGTACTATATTGAATTTATGTTGAAAGTCTGTAGTATGAAGGTTTTACTACAGGAATACCATAAATTTAACTTTACCAATTAATGAGCAATGAAAATGAGGTCAAGATTATTTGAACCCTGCCAGATATACATGCACACCTCAAAATCATTCCATTCATTAAATAAAGTTGACCTGTTGCTTATAGTAACTGATAAACTGACATAACCATAAAACCCATCATTGACCACAGAACCATGAAAATGAGGTCCAGGACAGATGAAAACTGCCAGTCAGACATGTACACCTTACATTTATTCCATAAACCAAATATATTTAACTAATTACTTACAGTATCTGCGAAACAGACCAAACCACAAAACATAAACATAAAAGATTCAATGAACCACTGATGTCAATGTCAGATGAAACCTGCCAATCGGACATGTACACTTACAATCATTCCAAATACCAAATATAGTTGTCCTACTGCTTATAGTATTTGATACGGACTTTGCTACGTAACTTTAACCTTGATTACTGATCCATGAAAGGAGGTTGAGGTCAGGTCAACCTTACATGACGGACATATAGACCTTGTAGATATCTTGTACATACAGAATATATCAAGACAAAAGTCCATAACACTGCCAGGCAGAATAATGGAATCTGAATAAACAAATTATTATATCATAATATCCTGAAAATATGTAATCATCTGAGTTATCAAAATATATTTTTCAGCACACTGACAGTTAGAATTTCAAAGGAATGAATATTTACACAACCTCAGCAATGAGAGATAAAGACACCAGTATATATGCGGTGAATACAAGAAATAGAGTTAATATTGAACAATGATCACAAGCTGTCACAGATACAAAACATGTATATATACAAAGAAAGAAAATCTGATTCGTAACTTAAATCAAAATATCAAAACTCTGTTAAAATTATTATTTTAACTCTGTTTTTTTGCTGAACATGTATTTTGACAACACATTTTTGACAACAAAAACAGCAACTATTATTTTATTTCGGTCAATGTCAAATTTAAAGCAGTTTTTACAGAGTTATCTTCCTTATTCAATACAAATTTCCACAGGTAATTTCTTTCAGTTGTAATTTTATCTGCCTGATTCAATTTCATTGGGATTTTTTCCTGATGAATTCCTGACACAAACTAAATAAAATGTCTTCTGTTGCAATCATCTTTAAGTCAGGCTTATTTTTCTGCAATAATTATTTAACTATAGGAACTTTTCATAAAGCAGGAGTAAAAAGCATACTTAGATTCCTGAGAAAGACTCTTAATCATCTTTCTCTTTTGTAACGAACAACTCTCAATCATCTTTCTCTTTTTGTAAAGAACATTGAGTTTCGGTTGACCACTTTAAGACTCGATACACGGAAGTGTTCTTAAATTTAAATTTTCCATATCGTTCAATGGGTTCATTAAGGAAACACAATTTGCACTTGTAAATCGTAGATGTCCCTCTTTTTTAAAATGACAGACATTTGAAATGATCTTGGTGAAATAACCATACCAGATACCACATCTTGAAAGAAAAGCTTAGACAACATCTGTTGCACATTTTGAAAAATTCCTTGAGTTTCCTGTCTTGCTGGTTTCAATTCCACCACTAATGGAAAAATACCAGGGAAATTCTTAAGTGCTGCACAAAATTTGAAACAGCTGTTCCTTTTTTAACGTGTGAACAATTGAACTCAGAGGCTACTGATGACTATTCAGAATATAAGTTGGAGAAAGGCTTTTATAAAATGACATACAATTAAATGTACCTACAGAGGTACTCGAATATGGCACATTGTACTGGGTTTGTGTAATCTGTTCATCTTCATCTCCATAAATAAGTTTACCATCTGGATTGCAACTGCTAGACGGTGGAAAACATAGCACCACAGAGACTTTTACATTATCAATAATATGGAAAAGATTATCAACAAAATGTGCCATCCATAGTTTACCTAGTCCATTTTTTCATATCACCTTTCAAGGCAGTTCCAAATGATGCAACATAACGACCTTGTTCTGCAACAAATAAACAAAAAAATATATATATATAGAACTGTCTGTGCCAAAAATCATTTTGATTACTCGTCTATCCCAAACACTATATATTATCAATTAGATATTAGTCTACAAACTTTATTTTGGAATCTAAACAAGAGCAGTGCTCAAGATCCCTGCATTGCTAAAATCTATTGTTTATATGGTGACCTGAACCTTTGATCTCAAAATCAATAGGTTTCTTCGTTGTAACATGAGCTTTTATGGGTACAAGGTGGCACTACAATCCATCGAACCAACTAAACTTAGGTGGCAGAAACCATCTCCAGATGGACGTACAGAAAGCTGAATTGTATAGCCCCTTCCACACACACACACACACACTTTTTGAAAGGCAGGAGCAATACAGAATTATTCCATGTTGAGTGTGCAGAATATACTTTTCAAATTAGTTCTGTGTTTACATTGACTGGTTGAAACTGTCCCGCTTAGAAGAGCTTTATATGACCACAACATGTAAAAAGTAAAATAACAAAACGAAAACGATCTCCAAAGAAAATTCAAAAGGAAAGTCCCTAATCCAATGGCACAATCAAAAGCTCAAACACCTTAAACGAATGGAAAACAACTGTCATATTCCTGACTTGGTAGAGGCATTTCCTTACTTAGGAAATGGTGTATTAAACCTATTTAAAAGACGAATTATTTTATTCTGTTTAAAAAAAGTTTAAAATTTATCAAGTTCAAATGTATTACTCTCTTGCGTCCTATACTATATACATGTAGCATCATGCTTAAACAAAATACTGTTATATGAATAATGTCTCATCTAAAAAATTAACAAACAAATTACAATTTTCGCTCAACTTGCGCCCCTTTTGTTAACTTGAAAATACCTGTCAGTGCATACAAATGTTCAAAAACTATTACTCCTACAAAATGTTCTTGTAGATATACACATCTACATATCATGTCCTCATTAACTATAAAGTTTTATAAAATTCTGTTGTGTGGTTTCAGAGGAGTTGCGATCAAAAATTGTTGCAATACATAAAAGAACTACATAATGACGGTAAAAACACCTGCTATTCTGAATTATTATCTGTGCTTAAAATTCTGAATATTCTGGTGGAGAAGGGGCTCAGGTCACCTTGATAAATATTTTATCAAACAATCATTAAGACATCAGCTTTAACAGCTAATATAGATATTTTGCACAAATGTAGAGACACAACTATATCTGAAAATGGGAAATTTCGAACCCATTTAAATGTAGTTTTGGTAGTGAAAAATATTTAGATTTTTGATAGAAAAAAATAGCTAGAATTAGAATGAGAAACCATTAAACACATTGAAGTTTGTCATATTGGTTTATAAACTAACCCATTAACAATAGAAAATAAAATCTGCAAAAAGTGTTATTAAAACGAAATAGAGAATGAGTAAAACTTTTTCACCAAATGTCAAAAATACTCCAAAATGAGAGATGATTTTTTTCATGATGTCAAACTGTCTAAAGTAAATTTCCCCCTTTTAACCATCGCAAAATGCTTGAATGTCATTTTACTTAATAAGTAGATAGCATTGAATATGTTATTATTACTTTACATGTCTGTTGATTCATTGTAATTGTGGGACCTTAGTGGCTAAGTGATGTAAGCAGTTCAACTACTATGTCACTAGCCTGTCATTACTAATGGTGTCAGTTCGAAACCCCGCATGTGGCAGGTGTGCTAGAGTTCAATCTTAAATGACAAGGATTGTCAGTTTTCAGTTTTCATGTTAAAGGTGAATGGTCTGTCCAGCACTCGGGCTTCACCCTTGCAGAAATAATCCAGCAGTACTTTTAATCTCAGGATATCATTGGAACATCATGGGATTTCCTAAGAAGTCTTGCCTTAGACTATAGGTGTATGGAATCTTGAAGATTTTTTAAGAATATCTAAAGATTCTTTTATCCTATTTGCAAGAAAAAAATGGTAATTTTTCAGGAAATATTAGGACTATTAGTAAATCTTATCAAGAGACCATTCATTTTCTAGGATACATCGGGACTCTTTTCAAAGTCATAAGTCATAAATAATTCCTTACTTTAACATTAGCCATTTTCAATAAAAAAGAAATGTACTACATATTATGTTTAAACAGCATGTAGAAACATTATCTATATAATTTTGTTAATCACAATTGCCTGTCTACCGAATTTGTTCCCAAATTTCATACAAATGAAAGCAAAATGTTGGGAAATGAAGATGCAGAGGTTTCTAATGGGAAATTGAATACAAACAGCTGATCCTTTTTAACGTGTGAACAATTGAACTCAGAGGCTACTGATGACTATTCAGAACATAAGTTGGAGAAAGGCTTTTATAAAATGACATACAATTAAATGTACCTACAGAGGTACTCGAATATGGCACATTGTACTGGGTTTGTGTAATCTGTGCATCTTCATCTCCATAAATAAGTTTACCATCTGGATTGCAACTGCTAGACGGTGGAAAACATAGCACCACAGAGACTTTTACATTATCAATAATATGGAAAAGATTATCAACAAAATGTGCCATTCATAGTTTACCTAGTCCATTTTTCATATCACCTTTCAAGGCAGTTCCAAATGATGCAACATAACGACCTTGTTCTGCAACAAATAAACAAAAATATATATATATAGAACTGTCTGTGCCAAAATCATTGATTACTCGTCTATCCCAAACACTATATATTATCAATTAGATATTAGTCTACAAACTTTATTTTGGAATCCAAACAAGAGCAGTGCTCAAGATCCCCTGCATTGCTAAAATCTATTGTTTATATGGTGACCTGAACCTTTGATCTCAAAATCAATAGGTTTCTTCGTTGTAACATGAGCTTTTATGGGTACAAGGTGGCACTACAATCCATCGAACCAACTAAACTTAGGTGGCAGAAACCATCTCCAGATGGACGTACAGAAAGCTGAATTGTATAGCCCCCCCCCCACACACACACACACACACTTTTTGAAAGGCAGGGAGCAATACAGAATTATTCCATGTTGAGTGTGCAGAATATCCTTTTCAAATTAGTTCTGTGTTTACATTGACTGGTTGAAACTGTCCCGCTTAGAAGAGCTTTATATGACCACAACATGTAAAAAAGTAAAATAACAAAACGAAAACGATCTCCAAAGAAAATTCAAAAGGAAAGTCCCTAATCCAATGGCACAATCAAAAGCTCAAACACCTTAAACGAATGGAAAACAACTGTCATATTCCTGACTTGGTAGAGGCATTTCCTTACTTAGGAAATGGTGTATTAAACCTATTTAAAAGACGAATTATTTTATTCTGTTTAAAAAAAGTTTAAAATTTATCAAGTTCAAATGTATTACTCTCTTGCGTCCTATACTATATACATGTAGCATCATGCTTAAACAAAATACTGTTATATGAATAATGTCTCATCTAAAAATTAACAAACAAATTACAATTTTCGTTCAACTTGCGCCCTTTTGTTAACTTGAAAATACCTGTCAGTGCATACAAATGTTCAAAACTATTACTCCTACAAAATGTTCTTGTAGATATACACATCTACATATCATGTCCTCATTAACTATAAAGTTTTATAAAATTCTGTTGTGTGGTTTCAGAGGAGTTGCGATCAAAAATTGTTGCAATACATAAAGAACTACATAATGACGGTAAAACACCTGCTATTCTGAATTATTATCTGTGCTTAAAATTCTGAATATTCTGGTGGAGAAGGGCTCAGGTCACCTTGATAAATATTTTATCAAACAATCATTAAGACATCAGCTTTAACAGCTAATATAGATATTTTGCACAAATGTAGAGACACAACTATATCTGAAAATGGGAAATTTCGAACCCATTTAAATGTAGTTTTGGTAGTGAAAATATTTAGATTTTGATAGAAAAAATAGCTAGAATTAGAATGAGAAACCATTAAACACATTGAAGTTTGTCATATTGGTTTATAAACTAACCCATTAACAATAGAAAATAAAATCTGCAAAAGTGTTATTAAAACGAAATAGAGAATGAGTAAAACTTTTTCACCAAATGTCAAAAATACTCCAAAATGAGAGATGATTTTTTTCATGATGTCAAACTGTCTAAAGTAAATTTCCCCCTTTTAACCATCGCAAAATGCTTGAATGTCATTTTACTTAATAGATAGCATTGAACATGTTATTATTACTTTACATGTCTGTTGATTCATTGTAATTGTGGGACCTTAGTGGCTAAGTGATGTAAGCAGTTCAACTACTATGTCACTAGCCTGTCATTACTAATGTGTCAGTTCGAAACCCCGCATGTGGCAGGTGTGCTAGAGTTCAATCTTAAATGACAAGGATTGTCAGTTTTTAGTTTTCATGTTAAAGATGAATGGTCTGTCCAGCACTCGGGCTTCACCCTTGCAGAAATAATCCAGCAGTACTTTTAATCTCAGGATATCATTGGAACATCATGGGATTTCCTAAGAAGTCTTGCCTTAGACTATAGGTGTATGGAATCTTGAAGATTTTTTTAGAATATCTAAAGATTCTTTTATCCTATTTGCAAGAACAAAATGGTAATTTTTGCAGGAAATATTAGGACTTCTAGAAAATCTTATCAAGAGACCATTCATTTTCTAGGATACATCGGGACTCTTTTCAAAATCATAAGTCATAAATAATTCCTTACTTTAACATTAGCCATTTTCAATAAAAAAGAAATGTACTACATATTATGTTTAAACAGCATGTAGAAACATTATCTATATAATTTTGTAAATCACAATTGCCTGTCTACCGAATTTGTACCCAAATTTCATACAAATGAAAGCAAAATGTTGGGAAATGAAGATGCAGAGGTTTCTAATGGGAAATTGAATATTAATTGTTTATTTGAATTAAAAACAAAACCTGGAAATTTGTCAAAAAATATAAAATATAAAATATAAAAGGGATCTAATTTCTTTGATGTGAAAATATAAATTATAATGTGATGTTCAGATTTGTTGCATTGAATAGATATCAAAATAATCTCAGACACCTCAATACATTTTTTGCAAAAAATATTTTAAATATATTTTAAGGTGGAGGAGAAAGTTTGAAGATGGAGGAAAAGTATAAAGATACAAAAGAAGGTTTACTCTAATTTCCAAATGATGTAACATCACATGTATTGTGTTCATGTGTTTGATGACAGAATACCTCTTTCCACAAATCTTTCACTAGGATACTGGACTTTTACACCCACCAAAAATGGTAAGTAACTTAACTAGCTAACCATTTATTACTTTAAGTTATGTTTTTTCGTAAATCATGAAATTGTTATCAAATTGAGGATTATCTGCATGTTAAACAATATTCAGAAATGTACATGCCTGTAATATCCTTTTTGCTACACGTCTGTTGGTATTAAAAGTAAAATAATTTAATTTTGGATGTAACACGTCTTCTGATTGGCTAAAAGGTTTTTTTCTATCAGATCATAGACAAAATTTTGCCATGTGACCGTGACGTAACCAACTTTTTTCATGATTTACTCCTTAAAAATGGAATTCAGAATTAAATTATAAGAAATGACTGTTATATTTTGTCTGTCCATTCGAAATAACCTAAAAAAATTTGGTGCACACTTTTAAATAACCCGCTACACAGTTATTCCTTTAATAAAGTTATTACTATCACAATGCATTGAAAAGTTAACAAATCCTTAAGTAATAACGTAAATTATCAGAATTGCTATTAACAATTTTAATGTGGACTTATGGAGATAAGGTAATTATCATTCAATGTTCAAATGATAAATACCAACAACTTGTTTACTTTTCCATTTCAAGAAAACTTTATTGTAAGTGTTTTCAGATTTTCATTAGCATCACATTTTTCATTTAGAAATTATGCAGGTTAAATGTGTAAAATATCAGGTTACTCATCCATTTTATTGCAGCAAATATGAATTATCAAGTTTGCTTCCCCTAAAGTTGAGAAATTCTTATTTATCTGATGTGATATGATATTTATGAAACATGTACCTATTAAATAATGTTCTTTTTTTAGGATACACTTTTAGTCTAGTCAATTTGGTGAACAACCTGCAACTAATTGCAACACAAAGTTTTTCTCTGAAAAACAAGTCTGTTATTATCTATGAACAACATACTAAAATTCTACGAAAATATATTTTGCGAAAAGTGGTGAAATTCATCAAATTTTTTGGTAGCAAAAGTAAGGCAATCTGAGTTGTTTCCCCTTATTTGGCAAAGCTGAAAAAAAATTAAATCATACAAACATCTCCTTTATTTAAAGAAAAAAAAAACAGTTGTAGTAATAAGATATAACACACAATTATCTCAATTTAAAAGAGAAGTATTACAAATGATCACTTTCCTCTCTGAAAATTTGTATATTTTGATAAAGATATAGACCGATTGTTTTCTGCTATTTTACAATCAAGATTCTAATTCTCCAATAACAGTGTTAGTGTATAACCTACAATTGGTAAACAGTACTTAAATGATTTAACCATCTTTGTCACAATCTTACTCAGTATTTAAAAGAATTCTGCCACTGAATGTGTCTAAGGCACCAACAGTTCATTTTTTTGTTGGGTGTGGAAAGGGTTTCATTAAACATTTTCTGTTTTTCTTATGTATTTATTTCCCCCCAACATTATAAAAAAAACAAGCATTTTTTTTTTTTTTTCATTTTCCTTCTGAAACAATTTTTTTTTTTCAAAAGATTTAGAATCCATCAATTTATTTCATAAAATAAGACGAGTGTTGAGTGTGTAATGATTTCAATGTTGAATATTTTTTAAAGGTGAAAATTTTATGCTCCTGGAAACCAATAGCTACTCACGCTATTATCAACGATTCCAGTACTGACAGACAATCCAAATAAACTCTTAGCTTTGCAAGTTTTTTTTTAGATATAACACTGAATCTCACTTTTCGCTTTGGGTGCTAGTCGGGTCTGAAGTGATCTATATTTTTGGTCTAGGTCAATATGATTTATTCGTTAGCTGTAATTAGCATTGTGCTAGCTATGAGTATTCAGTGTCTTATTGTAAGTTGTTTTAATGCTCCGTGCTGATCTTTTGAGTCGAGACCATTCCAACTGATTTTTACAATATGTTCTTATGTTGTGTGTTTTTTCAACACTGTCCCTCATTATGGGAGGGTTGGGTGCTCGCAAACATGTTTGACCCTGTCACACTATGTATACGTCAACCACAAGTCAGTGGCCGATAATTATTTGGTGATCATTGTTTGCTGTCTATCATATTTGTTTCTCTGTTTATTGTTTTAACATACATCTGGCCATTAAGTTTTTGGTTTGAACTGTATTATATTTTGAAATGTCTTGACCTTTTATAGCTTTAGTTAATATATGTAATTAATTTTGCTAATCTTTGAAGGCCGTACGATGACCTATAGGTGTTTACATCCACATCATTTCTATCTCTTGTGGATAGTTTTGTCATTGGAATTCATACGACATCTTCATATTTTCTTTAAGCGGGAAGATTGTTCAATAAATCATAGTCTGACTGTCAAACGAACAAACACATGATTTTCCCACACTTGAGACAAGGACACTACTAAGAGATTACTGATAGAATTTAGTGGACCTTAAAAGCTAAACATTTATATCAATTTGGCATGAAGTGTATTTTAAAAGAAATATTGTTTGAGTTTCGTTCTAATGAGTTGAATACAGGTCAGCATTCAGGAAGCAGAAAACAGAGTCTTCTGACATTGAATTTTCAAGTACTTATAATAGAGTATATTCATGAATAAAGAGAGGTGCTAGGTATTTAAGGTCAATGAGATAGCAACTCAAACGACTCCAAAAAACAAAAGACATAATTTTAGATTAGACAGGACTATTAAACGATACTTCAGGCCCTAAATCGCCCATTTAAACTACAAATGTTAGTTCATTTTCAGATGTTGAATGATACATGATCTTTTTATAGTTCTTGGATAGGCTTATGCTGATTACCCTTTATTTAATTAAGTCAATGAGATATCTTAGAAATGAACTTTGTAATGTTTTACTGTATATATATGAGTTCGAATCCTGGCCAGGGAAGAACAAAAAATTTGCTAAGGCAAATTTACAGATTTAACATTGTTGGGCTGTTGTTTATATATATATATATATGTTTGGTCATGCTATTTTCATTGAATAGTTATCATGTAAGTTCTTTGTTATTCTCATTTTGTCGATTTTTCAGACTACCACACACATGTTAACAGGGTACACACATAATGCGTGGTTGCTATTAGCACTTCCCACAGGAAGAAACCACATCGAGTCATATAACAGTGATATATTCAGACTCAGACTACTGATTGTATGAATACTCGGACATTACATATCTAGAAAACTCCTTATACCACTCTTCTACATTATTTTCCAAGTGAATCATCAGAACTGCATATTGTATTTCTTGCCAGAAAAACACCAGACTATATAAATACGAATGTGTGGTATGCTTTCCGTTTTGGCAACTATCAACCGGAGTCAAAATTGCGTGGATGTATTGATTTATATTTATCTGAATTGTCCATGATAACATTTTCACTGTTTATATCATATTCAACGTCTTAAATTGGACCCCTTTTAAATTCAAGATTCACATGCGTATGTAGTTTCATTTCTGAAGGCTTTTGCACGTGATAAAGTCCACCAATCAGAATTGGACTTACTGATTTTGGAAAGTGCACCGGGAACGTAAGTTTGAGTGTGGTCAAGGATTTTTATAGCCTCACTGTACAAATCCTTGGTGTGGTTGATTGAAACGTCCCGAGAGTATCTACAGATAAAAACAGTTCATCGCTTCCATGTAACATGGTTGCAAATATATCTTTTAAACGTTTGTCATCGTAATAACATAGCACTATAGCATTCACTACGAAATACTCTGAAAGCAAATAGTTACTATAGCCAATGATAATTAAAAAATAAATGTATAATTTCAGGATTTTGAAAAAGGAAGACCTGGCAAGCCAACATCATTTGGAGTGATACTTGTAAAATGTTTATCATAAATGAAGCTCAATATATAAGCTTCTGTCTGAAGACGACGGACAAATACCAGACCGTGTCGTATCCCAGTTTCGAGTGTTTGTACAAGTTCTAAAATTCAGACTTTTGATGGAACTTTCGTATTTTTTTTTTAACAAAACATTTACGAAAGATCAGAATTCCACAAATTTGAATCAAACGAACGTATTAAGAATGTTTTAGCTGTGTCAGAACGCAATGATGATAATTTGGAAGTTGGAATAGTTTCTCTTCCGTCTTTTAAACTTCAAGCCTTATATCACTCTGGTAGCATTACAAAATAGTTGCTAAAAACGAAAAAAAAAGTTAATACGAACCCTTAGAAGCAGACCACGCAAATCACAATACTGCTTTCACTTATTTGATATTGGCTATTGACAACGATCTAAGGTGAACAAAAACATTCCTATGACAACATTACTTGATAAATAAAGATCTCTCCTTCTTACTGATTCTCAGTTAAATCATTCTACTTGGAAACTACAATCTAAACTCATTGATGTCTATGGAAACTCAGTTGTCATACATGCACTATTTTTCTTAAATTGTAAAACGCATTTGTGCAAAAACTGTCAATGACGTCGAGCTTTACAGTGCTCATGAGAAAGCTGATACGCGTATGGTTTTGCACTCCATATCACTCTGCCGATAGACAGTTTTGAAGTCGTAGCTGTAAAAGAAGGATCAAAGTAAACTTCCCTAACAAGGACGTTTTAGTTCTTTGTGTTCACTTTTTTCCTCACTGAAAACATAGAACTTTGAAACAAGAACTGTAAACAGCACACAAGATGTAAGATGCTGTATACCTGTACATGAGCTATTCAATTCTTTAATTTCATTCGTCAGTCAATGTTTGTCTACCGTGCATGCAATTTCAGGATTGGACTACACATCAGCAATATTTGGCATAGGTAAACGGAGGGGTTTTCAAAGTCCTGGAACAGGTGTGTGGTAATATCTCCGATTGAGTTAACCTGGTAAACAGTGATTTAGTCTTTGCTTTATGGTCAAAAGGGTTAATTCAAAAACGTATACAGTGACCTCAGTATATTACGTGGAAACTTGCAACTTCTTAACATGTGTCTCAGGCCAAGCTAGCTCCTTCCTTGTGAATCAACGTTTAGACAACATTTGCTTCGAGCATTTTTGCAGATAAGTATATGGATGGCATCGCACATTCCTAAACCTCCTCTTAGATTTCCGTTTTGGAAGGACTGATAAGGATGGTTTGAAGCCGGGTTTTATGCAAAGATCTATTGTCTTTGAACTTCCTTCAAGACCTTGTCTGTATTTTTAAAGGAAAATCTGCATGTGTGCTCAAAAAAATGTGTTTGCGTAGGGCAGAACATTTTATATACAGACCTTTGTCCATGCCAGGCAGGTGAAATGTATGTAAACATTGATACACGTCTCTTGCTGTTTGACTGGAATGAAGATACTGGAGATGAGGCTGGAGTACATTTTGAAATCTGCGGTGCGTTGCACGGGAAAAAAAAGGGGGGTATGGAAGTAAAACTGGTCATTTCATATTAATAAGAGTAAACCCCTTAACCGGAAACAATGTTATGTAAGCAACAATAATCGGTAAAGTAATCAGTAGTATAGAGTCCACTTTAAAAAATTGTTTTGCAAATTCAATATGAGTTCATATGTCACTGTATTGTGCTGTTGCTTCTGGCTTCATACCTACCATACTATGCTAATTAAACAAAAAATATTATGAAGTATTGTTTTTCATGACACTTCATGTTTACGTGAAATTTCCATTATTTGTATGGTTGAGGTGATGTAAACCTTTTTATGGGTTGAAAATTGAAATATATCATTGTTTTCATATTTACTGTTAAGAAATAAAGTTATATATGTTACAATGTAGGTTCTTAATTTATTTGCTTATAAATAAAATTAAAATACAACAACAATCAGTAGGTACTATTGATTAATATCTAGGTTTATCTGTACTTAACCCACACAAAGTCTACATTCACAATCCACTGCATGCAGTCAAAACCTGATTTAAACTACATATAAACATTGATTTCTATCAATGGAAACGTAATAAAGTTTAGTTTAAATGTACATTTTCATCACACCCAGTTTAACTCAATGTGAACACGGTCCAGTTCATGATGGTGACTGCAAAACTGATGTAGTGTCGATTTCAATCGTTTTTTCCAAATATATCTGTGTTTGTGTTATAAGGACATCCATGTTGAGGAAGCGCGTATGGTGTGAACATGCAAGAGTGAAGCGTGTTTGCTGAAATATGCAAACCTCAAGCGATGGGGCAGATGGTATGTTTCTACGTAGAAATGGGCAGCAGACAATTGTAAACTTGAAATATCACGTTTGCCATATAGATTATAGTATATAGTTGTAAGAAATGTAAAAGTTATCAAATATGAGTATAACTCAAGTACAATTTTTTAAATCGAGATAATATGATGGAAACAATTATTAATAAGTTCATGTATGCAAAATACATGCATATCAGGACAAGCACTTCTTTATGTCGTTTGAATATACATTCTGCTTTATAAAAATATAAAAACAAAAGGTTAAATAATTTCATGCGTCTGAAGTCTTTTCTGGTTTACCTTCATCAGAAACGCTCAAAGTTGAATATTTAAAAGCAGAGAATGTATAAGTACCGAATTAGTTGAGGAGCTTTATGACAAAATACTTTAAAAATAGCCAAATTCATCTAAGGTCAGATTTGCCTGAGGGAGTTGAAGCCTTAGTTTCTTGAAAATTTCAAAATTTATAAACGGGCAATTTTAGAAAGGTTTGCTATAAATCATGTCAGTACCGAAGTACTGACTACTGAGCTGATGATACCCTCGGGGACTGATAATCCACCAGCAGAGGTATCGACCCAGTGCTGTTAAAAAAATGAAAACAACACGTTAAATAATTCATGAGTCCGAAGCTCTTTCCTGGGTTTACCTTCATCAGTTAAAGAGCTTTATAACGTGCAAGTTCACAGGAAAACAATCTACCGAAAGGCATCATATCCTACACGGATGCATTATTGAAACTCCGAACAGTCTATTCTCTTGCTTTTATTCCTCATAAATGTTTGCTCAGATGAAAAGCATCACAAACCATTTTTTAAGTCTTTGGTTTGATCCAGACAAGGAAATAGACCACAGTCGCGGCGGTAGTAATAAGTGTAGCAAAATGTCCAAATTAAAAAACAAATAGATATTAAAACATTCAGAGACATTATACAGTCCTTGTGATCAAATGTACAATATGCACGCACGCATCTGTAGTCTGACAATTGATTTCATACAATAAAAATCACTGAATTTTAACACATATTCTCTCAACAAAGAAAAGTTGTACTTTAAACATATTGATCTAGAAGAAAACGTGTGTTAAGATTTTGCAGAGCTTTTTGTATGTTTTGTTTAGGTTCTGTGTTTTGTCTTTGTTTTGTTTATGTTGTGCTTATGTCTTGTTTAGTTTTGTTTATATTTTGTTTTGTTTTATTTCGTTTTTTTTTTTTTTTTTTTGCTTTGTTTTGTTTTTGTTGGTTTTGTTTAATATTGTTTGTTTTTTTGGCAGGGTGTAAGTTCGGTTGATAATGTTTTTTTTTATTTATGTCTTCAAAGGGGAACCACATGTTTCATTCAATTTACAACAACTATCTATATATTATTTAATCTTCAAAATTGTTAAACCAATGCAAACTTAATTTGATTACAAACGTTTTCATATCTAGGTACATAGTCAGACACACACAACTTTCTAAAAAGCAAATAAAACATTAAAATATAATACATTCCTTTAAATTGGGTTATTTAATTTATTTTCATGGACGATATTCAGACCATGGAGTAAATGAACATATAGAAAATTGGACGAATTATGCTGATAGACTGTGATGGTTGATTATCAAAATTTTGAAAACAAAATGGGTAAAAATTCAGTACCACAAGTTGACGAAAAAAAATAAAACACCATTACAAGACGACAGCTGAAGTCCGCCTCCGGGTGCGGGATTTTACCGCTGTGTTGAAGACCCATTGGTGGCCTTCAGCTGTTTTCTGCTCTTTGGTCGGGTTGTTGACTCTTTGACACATTCCCCATTTCCATTTTCAATTTTATAAGACTACCAAACCAACAACAGTCTAAATATGAATACACAGAAAACACAAGACTGTACAATGCGAAATATACACCTATTTATATACTGAATATTAAGTCTCTAGGAAAAACCAAGCTTACAATTCAATAGATATCGAATCGTGTAATCATAATACTTCACAAACAGGACACTTCTTAAAACGATACATGTAATCAGCTAACCGATCAGACGACAGCAATCGTCAAAAGGATATACAAAAAACCCAGAATGATGATATAGAAAGATATACGTAGTAAGAACGATCATGGATAAGAAATCAAGTAATTAAGATACGAAGCAACCTTAGATATAGTGACCGTTACATTAGAAACAACTGAAGAGACAAACTCGTATCTTCACTATCAAACTTTATAACCTAATAATTAAAAAAAAAAGAGAATATTCAAGATACCAAAATTACAGGAAGTAATAGGACAACATGCAACATTCTTAAGATCGAATACTGAGGAATCAAGAAAGTCGATGGAATAAAACATTGATATACAACATGTAATCAACATATCGATCCAAACATCATTTTATTTACTAGAAATATACAAAGATATTACATTTACACAAACATTTCATTCAAGTAACATTCACAAAAAAACATTATATGCTTTTTTTTATTCTACAACGGATTTCTGGACGGATAAAGTTTTTTTTTTTCAAATGTTTGGTAAAAGTCCACTTAATTATATGATAAAATCTGACATTTAAAAATTGGAATGGAAAATAATACACAATAATGAATAAATCACCACAAACAAACGGAATGACATGGTATTTATGAACACACCGTTTAATAAAGTAGTTTAAACATGTCTTTGTTTTTTTTTTTTTTTTTTTTTTAAATTCTGGTAAACCAAATTATCTGTAATTGTGAACTATACATTGTACGAACGGGTTCCTCCAGTGGAGCAAACAGACTTAGGAATAGTCCTGGCATTATCTAGAAACCATTTTTGAAACATATCAAATTCCAACATTGGTTTTGTTATGCTTATGAACAAGGATATGTAGTATGATTGCCAATTAGAAAGTTATGTGTCAGAGTCGAAATAACGTAGACGTAAGCAAATATAGGCTATCGCATGGTATTTAGCAGTCAGCTGCGAAAGGAGAATTGAACGGATAGAATGAAATGAGTTTTTAATTCGGAGTAGGGAAGGCTAAGAAACACTTATACTATTTACAAGTGGGAGGTTTAGCAAGCTATGCAACCATGTTTAACCAACTATTTTCTTCGCAAAATGCCTGCACCAAGTCAGAACAGTTGCTGTTCATTCGTTCCATTGATTGATAACGTGTGTTTTTTAAGGACTTTCCTTTTTTGAATTAACATTGGAGATTGGTATTTTTTGTTATACCTTTTGAATGTCTAGCTGAACAATAATGATGTCAATGCAATTTGCAGTGGAGTCCAGGTCAAGAAAAACTCCTCTTTTTAGATTAAACATCAAATGTTGTCGGTGAAATATATCAAATGCGAAAAGATAGATAGTTTTGGGGAAGTTAAGTCACTTTGGACCCCATTGTATATATCGTGGCGGTCAGTTTTTATTAGTGGCGGAAGCCGGAGGGCACGGAGAGAACCACCAACCTTTACTAGAAAACTTAGATAATCCTAATCAACTAATATTGTGTTGAACGTACCTTCCATGTGCTGAGTTCGAAATCACAACGTTACCTCATTATTGACATGCTAGTGCTACAGTATATGAATTAATTAAACCTCTCGGTCACTGATAGTGAGCAGATGAGTGCACAGTGCATGATCAACACATGAGTAAAAACCATTAAAATCATGGTGCACGCAAGTTTGATATAAATGCGTAATGCCTGAACAACAAATAACGAATGGTTCATGCTGAAAATACAAATGCTACAGATTATGTTAAGAATGTTCGCTCCTCTTTTTCCAAAAACCAAGCTTTTTAAAAGACTGTTATTAATTGATAGTTTATAAAAAACAAAACTAAAACGGCAGAAAACACGTGTCCTTGTTTTTGAGATATAAGCCATTGGAAATTTGGCGGGAAATTAATTTCTCTTGATTTTTCATACATTTAATTTTGGTATTTCTTTCTTTCAAAAACAACGAAAAAATAACATTAATTCTATAATATTTTGAATTTGTTTTTAAACTATAAGAAATGGGATTAGCAGGCAAAGTTTTCAATGACACTACATTGATGAAACTAGTGGATTCCGAATATCTGTCACAAAGTCATCAACAAGAGCAGCGAACACCCTTAATAATTTCACGAGACAGCAATACCTTTAACCAATATATACATTGATATAACATTTATAACAAACATTTAAAGATTATTTTTATAGTGACATCGATACAATTATTGATTTTAGATCAACTTCGAAAAACACAATTTAAAGTTAAAAAGGAAATCCGTGAACAAGACTGTTTCTAAGGCTTATCTCTACTATATCTGTTGTTTATCATACGAAAAAAAATGGAAAGAGACGAACCAAACACACATTGTTCTTGTATAACGTCAGTATACAGATATCTGGGCTTGTTTTTTTTTTTGATGACTTTTCTCGGAGGAGTCAGATGATGGTAATTCGTGTTGTGGGTTAAATGTCATTGTGTATTAGAAGAAATTGACTCTACCACTTTTACATAGTTTTCTGAACGTTCCATTTATATCTTCATGCACATGCTGAAATCAAAAGTTACATTTGTGCTGCCACTTCTCGATTCATTTTGCGAATCATGTTTTCTACAGATAACCTTTGCAATCCGGTCACGAAAATCTTTCAGACGAAAAACATAAATTATTGGATCTATCAGTGGATTAATCATTATCAAAGTGTAACAGTAATATATCCATTTGTTGATGGTTTCCGTACGTCCAAAAAAATGGCCAAAAATAAAAAGACAAACAGACAAATAATAGTGCAGATGACACAACATAGAAAACTAAAACTAAGCAACACGAACCCCACCACAAACTAGGGGTGATCTCAGGTGCTCCGGAAGGGTAAGCAGATCCTGCTCCACATGTGGCACCCGTCGTGTTGCTTATGTTATTACAAATCCGGTAAATAGTCTAATTCGGTAGGTCACATTCGTGAAAAAAGAAGGGTACAGTAGTTACGACATAAGGAACATATCCGATATCATCTGTGAAACGGTTATTCCATAACGGTCAACTAACTCGTGATGGCGTCCGTAAAATTTTCGAAGGGATGATTTCAACTTCACCATTTGGAACTCTTGGTTAAATAGTTTCCTTGTGAGCAGCAATTTGCTATCAAGGAAATCATGATAGGAAATACAAACTCGGGAATATCGTATCAACTGGGAGATATATACTCTGTATGCAGGCGCTGCTGGAATGTTGTTACATAGAAATGGAAGGTTCACAATTGGGAAGCTGCAATCATCTCTTTTGTCGTAAAGTTTTGTTTTCAACCGACCCTCATTGTCAATTTCTAGATGTAAGTCAAGATATTGAAGTTATTCCTCGAATAGCAGTTCTTTTTACAGCAAATGTTACACTGTGACGTTCCAAGCAAATTAGAAAACCTTGAAATAGTGAAAATATATATGTCCCTGCTGTTAGGTTTATAACACTAAGACTCGCATACTTATATGTTATGTCAAGCCCGGTATCCAATTCTTGCAATAGAACGTAAGTGATAACTTCAATAAGAAAAATTAGGTCACTTATGCTCAAATGTATAACTAACTTTTCGGATCTCGACTTTCGTAACTTCGACGATTTTTTAACACCATGAGCGAAATGGAATTTAAAAGCAGAGCGAAAGACGAAACTATTATAAATAAAATTCGTGACAACAGCATGCCTATATCTTATAAACAAAGATACACGATTAAAATGAGATTAGGTTCTAAACATTTAAAATAAAATGTGCCCTCATAAAGCGTATATTTGATTTATATCTTCCCTTGATGTATTCTTATTGGTTCATTTGTAAGAAAAAGTATGATTGGTCCCTTTTATAAAGTTGTATTATACTTTGATGTAAGTTGATCGTGATAATTCAACCGACGTCTGTCCACTAACTATATTTATGTCATTATATTTCATTTATTCTTTTCGGGGAATGGTAGTAGTTAGCATTGTACAACTTATATTCACAGTATTGTTTATGATCAATATATTATATTTACCATAATACTGATGAGCAATATATTATATTTACCATAATACTGATGAGCAATATATTATATTTACCATAATACTAATGAGCAATATATTATATTTACCATAATGCTGATGAGCAATATATTATATTTACCATAATACTGATGAGCAATATATTATATTTACCATAATACTAATGAGCAATATATTATATTTACCATAATGCTGATGAGCAATATATTATATTTACCATAATACTGATGAGCAATATATTATATTTACCATAATACTGATGAGCAATATATTATATTTACCATAATACTAATGAGCAATATATTATATTCAGATTTTTATATTTGTTTGATTGTAAGTTGTTTTTTGTTTTGTTTTTGTTTTTGTTTCAAGAGGGTTTTGTTTGTTGGTTTTATCTAATACACTTGTCTAAATTTAGACGATCAAGACCCAAACAGATATAGAAATATTGTCGCTTCTTAAAGACGAACTGCTGTTTTAAAGGTCCCTCTTGTTGTGTATATGGATGTATGGTTCCTGACTGACATTTGCTGAAATTTATACTTCTCATAAATCCTTTTTGCATAATTTCCGTTGACTTTTCACATAATATCAGCCGTTTTTGTTGACTTTTTCTGCAAATTGTCAAGGTGGCTTTAACATAAACAAGTATGATATTGATAGCAAATGTACGTTCGTGTTGAATGCCCAAGTCAAAAGTGGGGGAAAACAAATGAAAAGATTTGCGATCATCGACATCAAATGGACTTAAACAGTACATTGTGTCAAACAGAATAGCCAAATATAATATGAGACATATGTTTAAGTAAACTAATTATGCCTTTTTATTGGAAGTAACGACAGATTACTCTTTTCCACCTACAGTTTCTGAGTAACAGACCTTTCAAGATTTCAATGTAATTTTAAGGTAAAGTGAGGTAATTATTATTTGTGAAGACACCGGGCGTCTAAGTCATACTTGGTTGAGGTGTAGATATACAAATGTAAAAACAAACCGGGAGATTATATAAACTTGCACTTATTCCTGACTTTAATGTAATTTGCCTGAGGTAGCACAACAGGTCATTGGCAAAACGTCGTTTAGGAAGATAATGCGTGCATGGAGAACACATACACGGTAAATAAATTACATATCGCGATATTTGTTTTCAAATGCAGAAAGATATGGATGCATCATGTTAAAGGTTAATTTTATTAAGCGGAAAAGAGACAAACATAACTTTAACTAATATTTGCATGACTAATATATGTCACTTAATTATTATGAAACATTCTTCTCCTGTTATCGATTTATAAATCAAATACAAAATAAAGAGGGTGTATGCAACGTTGTCTATCAATGAACTAACAATTTATATTCTCTCGATTTTCAGGATCAATTAAATCTCAAAACCAAAAAAAAAATTTTGAAGTCGTTTTCGTGGATATTTTCGAGCATTTATATTAATAAGAAGATGTAGTATGATTGCTAATGAAACAACTCTCCACCAGAGACAAAATGACATAAAAGTTAACAACTATAGGTCTTCGTAAGGCCTTCAACAATGAAAAAAACTCAAACCGCATATTTCGCTAGAAAATGTCTCGAAAAGACAAATCGTCATGGATGTTTAAGATAATTTATTCAAGTTTTGTACATTTGTTTTTCGCGTGCTTAATTAAAGGATTTATAACGAGTTAAACATGAGTATCATTTGATATCAACCTGAGTTATATAATTTCAATATATTAATAAACGAGACTTTGAAGATTTATATCAAGCTGTATTCAAATATCACGAGTTGTTAAAGCCATTAATCTAATGGTCAACAATATTTTTGTCCCATTATAATATGTTCGACTTCGCAAACTTCATAAGTGTATTAGGAATCGAGACTACTGTTACATGTAATATCAAACGTTTTCATCCTTCTTGTACTCTTCAAAATGAAATCAAAATTGACAAAATGAATATTATCAAATGAAACAAGCAAGTGTTTCGCATTTAAAAAAATATCACAAATCGCCATTGCAAAGGGGACAATGTAACCTTTTAAAGTCATTGTTGGCCTATTGACGAGCAAATGGAAATGTCAAAACCTGGTTACTCAATGCAGAGTAAAATAACTTATTTCACGTATTGTATGTATCAATTTTCAAATCACACTCCGTTTATTATGATACGAAATATCCCATCATGCGGTAAAGGATAATTGGCCAAACCATCAAGATCATTTATATTAATCAGACATGTGACCATGTTTATTACATCTCGATTCAAATGATAAATATGTTTCCTTCAATGAGAGAAAAAAAAACATCGTTTGATTAATATAAATGTATCGTCTGATGCTTTGAAAAAAGAAGATAAACTAAGATGACAGTATAGTTTGGTTAAATCGAGAATAAATAAGATACACAAGATTGTAGGTATTTACATTTACCTCGACGGTCATACAACTTTTAAGGTAATGAAAAGATTAAAGTGAAGAACATAGAGCTTAAGTCAGTAATCATTTTCATCATTTTAGAATTATTCTATCTTTATGTAAGAGTTATCATGTTATTATAAAGTTTGAAAATAAGCAAGATTACGGAAGATGAACAATGTGATTCTATCATATCATCCTTTTTAGAATCATATTTCAAATAATTTAGGGGTAACAACAGACTTGATTATGCTTTTAAACCACGTAAAACAATATTTTGTTAATCCAACAATAGAATTAAAACTAAACAAAAAAATAATAATCAAATAAAAACGAATGGGTAACATGTAATCAGACAGTTGAGTATGACGAATATATAATTTCTTTTGTTTATTCGTCGGGAGTGTTTATAGATGGCATGTTGCATTCCTAATGTCTTTCTTAGCCACGTTATCATTTGCACCAATATGAGCTATTGCTATCACTTTGCGTCCGTCGTCGGTCGTTAATTCAGTATACAGTACAAATGTACATGTTCAGTAACTTATTTAGACATTTCAGTATGTCATTGCTTAGTACAGGTTAATGACAACTATTCAACAGCCTGAACATAGACTAAAAAGATCGTTATTGACTGCAAGCGAATATCCTGAAAAGTACTGATGTTACAACAGATGATAAGTGTGAGAACTGACTTACAGACTTGACATAGATATAGGAAGATGGGGTATGAGTGCCAATGAGACATCTCCCCATCCAAGTAACAATTTATAAAAGTAAACTATTATAGGTCAAGGTACGACCTTCAACACGGAGCATTGGCTCACACCGAACAGCAAGCTATAAAGGGCCCCAAAAATTACAATTGTAAAACCATTCAAATGGGGAAACCAACGCTCTAATCTATACAAAAACGAGAAACGAGAAACACGTATGAACTACATAAAAGACGACAACTACTGTACATCAGATTCCTGACTTAGGACAGGTGCAAACATGACTTAATGACATGACTAAATGATTTATTGTTCAGTATTTTGAAAGCTGTTCAATTAATTGTTTCACTATGTGTTTGTGTATTCAGTGGAAAACTTTATATTCACTGAACTATCTTGTTCGAAGCAACTAAATGTTCTGTCCTATTATGGTCACGTAATTGTAAAAACTATTCACCTGACTTTATCCAATTTGGAACTGATCCTTTTTTGACACTTCATTTTCCTGGTATTACACTTGTCTCGTTATTTTCACTTTTTTCTTGAAATTGATAACCAGACACACTACTCTTTAATCAATGTACACCAGTAGAAGCTCATTTGTTCTTCACACTATAGACTTGACTAAAGATGGCTTGAATGAAGCATGGATGTGTAAAAGCGAGGTTCAAAGGCGTGAAGACCAAAGTTGTTTTTCTTTCCTGATTCGTTTTTCTTACGTATGTTGGTGTTTGTTGGAAAGATCTAAAGTCAATATGTATGTGCCTGTCCAAAGTCAGATATTTCTGTGTTTTTCTAATATCGCATTTTTCTTGCCTCTGTTAATAACAAATATTTGCTGGTTTCTGCTTATTGTTGACATATTCAACAGATGCTTGTCTATTGCGGATGAGTGTGGATTTCCTTCCTGGTGTCAGTGTCTTTTGTCGTTAAATAACCTTTTAAATGCTTTTATAACTTGATTCAAACGACCCAGTCTATTTCCTATCTTTAATATTCACTCAAGTGTGCCTGGGGAATAATAATATGGTAGCCGTAGTCTTATTATGACATGGAGTAGAACCCAAAGTGTGTGTGGGGTGGGGGGGTTCAGTTTGGCTGTACGGGATGCATAAGTATACAGTCCTGTCAGAATCTGGACGTTAAATCTCATTCTTCAGGTAGAAATATTGCCACCCTCTCTGCACGTTGTACCACCTCTTCAAGGGGTCCTCAGATAGCATGTTACAAGGCTTAATGTGTGTCCATATCCAATATACCCTCGTTTATTGTAACAGTCCACATTTCCATGACTTTCGTGCATGATGGCCTTTATAAGAGGACCTACCAATTGTATTTATTTTAAATTTGTTCTCTTCTTGAACATACATGAAATATTTTCCATTGGACGCTAAGAAAACACAAACCAATCAATAATAAAAAATCCCCGAAGACGTTATATAAGTATGATATTATAACAAAATAACAAGTAACTATATGTATTATATATGAGAATTTGTTTTATTGTTGCACCACCCATGATCTACCTAAACAATATTTATTACACGACACTTTTAATCTATAAATTGGATCTTGAGAATTTCAAAATCAATTACTTAAACGACTTCAACGAATAATTTGATTATCTTGAACAATACAAATTTAATGTGTAATTTCGTGACTTTATTGACACACTTAACTATCTTTTTAAAACAGATCAATGTTATTTCCATTGATTATATAACTTGTGAAGGATTAAGTTCAATATTAAGATCTTATTCAGAATCGCTAAGTATTTATGATGATGTGATAATATAGTTAGTACTGATTTAGAATAGATATCCTTATGCATTCTACTAAGAAGTGATTATATGCAAATTGGTAATCAAAATGTGGAAACTTCAACTATTACTTCTGGCGTTTCTTAGTGTAAACTGCGATATAATTGTAAAGCAAACACTTAGTTTCACACACAACAGTGGTATCACTAACAAACTATGCAACGACGGACTCCTCGTGGCCATAAACAAAACCTCTACACTACAGTGTGCTACACTGTGTACTCTAAATGACAATTGTGTGTCATTTTTCGTCAACAGCATTGGAATTTGTCAGTTAAACAGTCTTATAATTTACGATACTACAATCTGTACCAGCTCTCATAACACCTTGTATTATGTGTCGAAGAGTGAGTTTTAACACATATATATTTTTTTTAAATTCAAGGAATATGTCTGTTTTATTTGGGTATTTGAAATAGTTAATGTGTACATTTTCTGATCATGACATCTAATTGACAACATACCCAAATACCTCACGGTTTACAAAAAACAGAAAACAATAAGTTAATCTTGTTTTATTTTCTATTTAAATGATGTCTGCGTAGTAAATGTGATGACATTACTATACGCTTGACGACGTAGCCGTATTTTCTTACTGATCAAACTATACGCTTGACGACTTAGCCGCATTTTCTTAATGATCAAAAAACATATGCCAATAGGAAAATTTCTTTACAACTGGTGCCCGCTTTAACATTTATTTTTTATGTTATTTATTTTACATTATTTTTAATATTTACACTGTCAAGTGACTACTAAACGAAAAAGCTGCTTTGATATCATTTTCCATTTCGTAGTTTAAATCTTTATCATGTAGATCTGACTCATTTTTGTTTTTTGTTTTTTCATGATATTATTTATTTAGTGCTTGGTATAAATCTTCTGCTTTATTATGCTACAATAACCATTCCATACCGATGTCATTCTTATTGAGTGCAAACGAATGATCTAAGGTACCGTAGACGTTTGTTCTTAATTAAAAATCAGTTTTGTTTTATTACCCCGAACTAAGGTAGGTCTTTAAGAGGAGGTTCTATCTACTAAATTTAATCGGGCATAGCAATTGGACATGCTTCTGTCAGAATGAAATGGTAAATATTACGAGCGAACAAATTACAAACCAAAAAAAAAAAGAATGACATACACTTCGAATTTCACAAATCCTACTTTTCGCATTAACACGAATGTTTTATAAATCTAAGGCCTTGTGTAAAAATGGGCATAATTTTCTTTAAAACTATTAACAACGATGCCTAAATTATATTAACTAAGATAAAAGAGTCGATATATACACAAAACTGCAGAAAAACGTAAAAGTTGAAGCATACTGCTGGCTTAAAAAAAATAGTACTCTCGAGCTCTCTGACGATAAATTCATTTGACAATTAAACTTGTTAATTAAAAGATTATATTCATTTTGAATGTACGTGATACATAGTTATTTTCAGTCGTTTAATCTATTTCATCTGAAATATAAAACATACAGATTGGATCTTTCTTACACAATGTCATAGGAAGGAACCATCTTCAAATTATAACGGCAGAATGATATACAGGTTAATAACATCATCATTATTAACACGTTTTATTTTTAAAAAAATAGTTTCTATGGCGAACAATTAGGGTTGGTGCTTTCTAGTTGATTTTACTGATTATAGTTTTTTTAACATGCTTAATGCTTGTTTTAAGATTGTTAAAACAATTATGAGATCATCATCTTTTATTTTCCAACGCAACCAACTGTACGTTTACTTGTTCACATGCACAGCAACACAACTGTACACTTACTTGTGTACACACGTGCAAAACATTTGTACGTAACTTCAATATATGATTAAAGAATAAGTAATCAAATATTGTCTTTAATATACAAATGACCAGTTATTGAAGTCAAGAGCACATGGAATATAGCAGTGTTATTTTACTTATTTTGTAAGGTGATTAATGTTTTCAAGTTTTTGCAAATGAATATAAACATCATTTTTTGAAAGATTTTTTTTGTTTCTTCCATTTTGTATTTTGTATTTTTGCATGTCTTTTTTTTATTATTATTTCTTCTATTTTGTATTTTCACATATTTTTTCAATTTGTTCCATTTTGTATTTTTATATTTTCTATCAGAGTTATTAGTCAAAGGAACTACTGAGGACGCAACTACAGAGGGACAGACTTCCAAATATATAGATACGTCATCGAAAACGACCACTGGTGACATGTCAACACTGACAGTAGAGTGTGACATAGGATGGTTGAAGTTAGGTACCGGATGTTATCAATTTACGCCTGGGGGCACACGACAAATGTGGTTAGATGCTAAGGTAAGATTGGTATTGTTAAGATGTATCCAACTGACCAAGGCATGAATGATACGACAAATAGAATTAAGTTTTCGTCATATCATGAATGTATGCTTTCCCTTACGGAGCACCTCCCATAATCCTAGTTTTTGACGGGGTTCGTTTTACTTTTTTGTTTCTGTTTTGTTTTGCAGACTTTTAACCTCAGAAATCATAAGAAATTAAACTGACAACACCATTTCTAAAATAGACCAAAAGACAAACAACAACTTTCAAAACACAACATGGTGTTGCACATGAAAGTGCACATTCAGGGATCAATCAGAAAAAGAGGACAACTGGAACATATCCGTCGTCATCTGTGAAACAGATATTACATAACAGTCTGCAAACTCGTGATCACCTTCATATAATTTTGAAATTATGACTTTAATTTCAACACTTGGAACCCTTGGTTTAATAGTTCATTGTCATTAGCAAGCTCTGCAATATCGTATCAAGTGGGAGATATATACTCTACCTGCGTCGCTGATGGATTGTTGCTTGATAAAAATGGAAAGTGTACAATTAAAACGCTGATATCATCTTTTTTGTCGTAACGTGTTTTCCCAAACGACACTCATTGTCAATTCCTAGATGTTAATCAAGATAAGAGACACACTAAACTGTATATGTTGTACTAGTATTCTTGGGATTAGATGCGATGAACATACTGCTTGATTTTTATTTGTGGGATACCAATTTTCGTGGATTTTGTGGGTATAGGTGATCCAAAAATTTAAAAGTCTAACAAAGTGCAAATTATATAGGCTTTTCATGTATGTAGACTTTGAAATAAAAGCCCTGGTCATTGCTAATTTTCTATGTTTTCTATGTATTGGGTGCGATTTTGTCCCATGTACATTTAATCTATATCCTTTTATTTGGTAAAAACAACGAAACTAAATATCAACAAAAATACATTTTTTCCCTAAATTTACGAATATTTTGCCAACCAAGATAATTGAATCCACAGAAGTCACCAAACTTTGAATTGAATTATGACAGGATATCTTCTATATACAACCCAAGGCCTTAGGGGTAACTTGGTTAAAGAAATATGATCGCTTTTGGTCTTATTCCGACCGGCAGTAAACCCTTGCAGAAGAAGGTCGTCTGTCTGGTTATGCAAGATGAATAAATTCGCAGCCACTTTCGGTCAAAATGGAAACGTAAAATCTAAAACCTCGTGTAGAGAGAGTGACAGACTCTATGCACGTAAGAAACCTTGCAGCAACTTTTTGATTGGTCCGTAGGTCACCTGTTGCAAGCCTAAATATCTGACCCATTATGCACCAAGCAAGATAGTTGTATCTACGTTGACCATTCTTTTTGAATGGGGAATACTTGTATAAAGAGTAGAAAGTCATATGTTTTTTTATACTATTGCAAGAGGAAAGAAACGTATATTGTATGTACTCTAACAGATCGGAGAACTATTTTACTTTCCATATCTGATCAACACTGCTCTTAGAGTATGCAGATTCACACTTTGTCTGAAAACCAGCTTTAATTGATGATCAAATTGAGGTCAATAGTTTCGAAAGAGGTATCGTGGGCATTTGTAAGACATTGCAATATAACGTTGTATGAAATGACACTTGTGTAATTTAGGTATCAGATAAAATGAAGAAAGATTAAGTTCTCCAACATTAGTTGAAACAGAATAGAACCGAACAGACCTATGACTATTGAGGATTTTCTCTTTGGTTAGTGTTGTTGGTGTATATGCTGCGTTTCCAAGTGAATTTTCAAGACCGAAATTTTACTTTATCCAACAATTTATCTTCCGCCTCTTTTAACATTTAGAAATCAACAAAATAGACAGTCGAGAACTATTTTTTACGACAAAGCTGATGATTTTACTTTCCCAATTTGAACTAGCATGTTTTTTGTAGCGATTTTCAATTATGTTATGTTACAATGTAGCCTCATTTTAGTTAGTTCATGTTGCATAATTTAAATTTTACGACTAGTTTTCATTTTGTGGACCATGCTTTGTCTCATCGGCGATTGCCTTTAGACCATGTTGTTATATGCGTTTCGGCGACTAATGGTTTTTTGGTGATATTCATTTTAATCTATCTGTTTTTGTTTTAAATATTACTATTAAGGAAGGAATATCATAGTAGAGATATAAATTTATTTTATTAAATTTTCATTGTTTGGCTTTCAAGATGATATTCAAATGTTATTTTGCAAAAGCAAGCTTGTATCCCCCGAGTCTTTACTAATCTAATTTCAGTTTTAAATAAACTATAATGACATAAGTAAAAGCAACAAAGAACAGGATCCTGACTGTGGAAAGGCACATGGATATTTTTGCGGAAATTGAACTAGGTTTTAATCACTCGCCACTTCTTTCTCTCATCAAACTATTAAATAACACTAGGTACACTAAGAATAAGACTGGATTCAAAATACATTTACGATATTATTTGATCATGAAAAATTGAATGCCCACCACAGTTTCTAATTTTAGATAACATTCGGTTCCGGTTTTCGTGTGCACGACATGTATGTCCTCAATATACTTAACCCAGTATTCTCAACACAAAAGGATTGTAAAATAAACAAACAAATGAATAACTTAAAAAAAATGTGAGCTGTAAAGGTTAAAGGTTAACAACAATCTTCCTTTAGTTTGATGTGTTTTTGATAGCACTAGTTGAATAGATGTAAAATTGCGAAATCAAAAAAAGATGACATACAAACTGAATTCAATGTTTTGCCCAAGTAATGGAAAACGGTTCTTTCTCAACCGATTAGCAGCTTTAAAGAAATATTTACTTTGTATCGATAATAACAGTAACAAAACTAGGAATAGAATATAACATATATATAAATATCCGAATAAGAAACATGACGTGTTACCCGTTAAAGCAAGGACAATTACAGTCTGGCGAATTTTCAAACCAATTTATTCAACATAAATAATAGAACACCAGTTAAGACAGTACAATCGGTTTCATTTCAATAAGACCACCTCTGTTTTCAATAACTGTAAGTGTTATTCATTCGAAACAAATTAAAATACAGCGTATGTATTAAGCAATTTGTATGCATCAAAATGTATGGTTGATCACCGTATTTTATTATTTTATATGTGCTTTTTTCTCTAACAAATGTCTGGTGTCTGTGCATACTTAAAATTATTTCAAGGTTTGTGCAATCAAACGTTGTTCATACATTACACTAAAATGAACTAATAATTTACCAAATTAATAAACAAAATTAAATGACATGAGTTTTCAAAACTTCTATCTGCATGCCTCAACTACAAACCGACAAAAGTTATCAATTTCTGTTGATTTTTGCCATCTTCAAAGCTGATTTCATTTATATTTTTTAACAAAACCTAGATTATCTACTGTTTTTATACGTAAATGTAACTTTAAGTTCGAATAGTTTGCTTTTTTTTCGTGACTTTTTCATTTACCCCGTTCCTAAATGACTTGTTGCTATCTCAACGTTTGGTTCCAAGAAATCCTGATGACGACACATGAAGATTCGAACACAGTTAAATGACACAGTTTACCTTTATGTACCTGATGCAGATCAAGAACGATAAACCATTATACATGCTGTTTTAATTTCAAAAGTTTGCAAAATGCAAAACAATGTTCATATTTTAAGCAACCTATTATAGTCTTATCTTAGATATAATTAAATAGCATAATAATTGATATCTCTTTAAGAACTCATTCCACCTTTCCAAATCTATTTCAATTCAAAAACTATATCAATTGATACACCCAAAACCCTTTAAACACAAAATTGAAACAGTCATTGTACAAACCTGAGAAATTCAACATGCGTTTTGATTTCATAATGCATTTAAAAATAACTGTTGATTGAAATGTTAAACTTAAATTCATTTGTTTTAAATGCAATGTATCATACATTTGGAACTGCGGAAAGGAAACTAAAATGATACAAAATTGATGACCTGACTCACAAACATTGAAAGTTATTTAAGCAAGTAAACGTGTACAAGTGTCTTGGAAAGTGCAACATATCTTCATTCACAGATGTCATTTCGTGTGTAAAAAATGGAAAGAAACAAAAACACGTTATAAATTTCATACGTCCAAAGCACTTTTTCTGGATTTACCGTCATCATTGTATACTATGTGTTGAACATTCGATATTTAATTACTTTAACTTTCAACTTTAACCAAAGCATTATCATGATCCTATTGCTTCCAGAAAAGTCTGAATATAAAACGACAATACTTTTTTAAAGATCTAAAATGAGTTTGACAATATTGTCCTTGCAGCTACGAAATCATTCTCATAGAGTCCTGTCGCTATCACACATATTTGTGACCACATTTCGAAATAACTCATTGCAATTTGCAAATAGTTTCAAAAGGAGTAAACTAAAGGAGTAAACTAACCAGATGTTAACAAAACTCGATGCAAACCTCTGACAATAATACATCTACTGTAATCAAAATGTTTGGTCAATGTACTGTTAATTCAGAAATTTGTGCGTACATTTGTAATTACGGTTGTTAAATGATAGACACAAAGGCGATTCATTTTGCGATTTTACGAAAAGCTATATAAACATAATGTTATCATACTTTCAAATGTTCGAAATTTCAGAATAATAAAAAAAAAACATCGCAAAAATGAATTTACAGTATTAGAATTAAGATTTTTGAATTGTTTTATTTACAGATTTGTTATGTTATGCATATTTTATGATTTTATTTATTAGGATATTTGCTCAGCAAATGGAGGTTATCTTACAATCATTGAAACTGCTGAAGAAAATGTTCTCATCAAGGATCATGTAGCTGTAATAGGTAATCGCAGATGACTAATTATAAAATATGTTACTGTGGATTCGTTATTACAATGTTTTCGATGAATACCAATGTTCGTGGATATGGTGGTGATTATAGTTTAACTCCGAATTAAATGTTCAACAAACTACAAATTTCTTTACGCTTAAGTGTTAAACCACTAAATCAATATCCTCGAAAATGCAAATGTTCCTCAATCCAGGAAAATTGGTATCTACGAAAATTAATGAATCCACAAAAATAAGTAAAGAAAAATAAGTAAAGAAAACCTTAGATATCTCATTCTTTGCATTTTTTCTACAATCTGTATGCTTCAAGTCTTTAGTTTATTACTTCAATCGAGCACATATGTGGGATACTCGAAATTAGATCTTCGATGTAGCTAATATCATCAGTGGGTATCAGTTCAAAACATGGTACCATCAATAACATTCTATTCTAAACTGAAATTCATTTTTGAAGTGTATGGCGCATACAATCATACAACAATGATTTGAGAAAATCGTCAGAAACAATGTTCTCACTTCTTATAAAATGTACGATGATAATTTTGAAAGAGTATTTGTGGCACAACTAGCGGACCCAGCAATATTATACAATTATTGACTTTTGTTGAGGTTGATACAATGATTTATCAACCCCAGATATATGATATTCACCGAAGCCAACGGTCGAGGGTGAATGTCGTATATCTCTGGGGGATGATAAATCATTGTATCAACTGAAATCAAAAGTTAACAATTGTTGTATTACATGACTTTTCATTCCTCTCCAATTTTCTTGTATTTGCTTAAGATTCTTGATTTAAAACTCTCCCTGCGTTTATACTTAACATACCATTTGCTTCAGCAGTTGCTAATTTTCATAAGTTGAAATATTCAATAAAGTTTACGAAATAAATACACAGAAAACAAGAAAAAGAGAAAAAAAAAAACGGAAGTTTGCATGACATCATAAACCGACCTCATTGACGTTGCCTTGGAATATCTATATTTAGGTTCACGGACGCTCTTCCAAATTTTATATTAACCTCACTGATTTTTGCGTGGTGAGTATAAAGTTTTATCAAAGAGGATTTCCTATGCTTTTAGTCAATGAGAAAACAGACAATTTATAGTCATATAATGAAATATAGTATGTATGAATATTTAAGTACTCTAGTATCCGATACAGTGAAGGAAGATCCATTTCGTCATTCTGTCAACTACGTTATGTTTAATTTAACCAACATACACTAAGTCTTTCCTGGATAAACTGTGCATTTCAAACTATCGATTTAGTATAGTTACTTTTGACCAAGTTTTTGTCTGTTTTTCCATGACTTAATTACCCTTTTGATATGTTCTCTCCTTTCTTTAAGTGGGTTCAGCTTGAAGAATTTAACTTTTTTCATTTCAATGTACAAAACTAAGGAGTTTAATCATGACATATAATGTTAGAATACGACGAGACTTATTTAGTCTATAAATATTGTTTTCAAAACGGCAGATATAATTTTAAAGGTTTGATAATGTTTGACCATTTTGAAATCGATGCATTTTTGTTTTTGGAGAAAACAGATCTTGATTTTAGTAATGACAATTTCCATCGGAATCAGATACGTCATTGATAGCATACAGTCATAATCCTTCCGCACGTGTCACAGCAACCGAGTGTTTACGTCACTACGTCTAAAGTCTTCCGTGTAGTGTTTTGTGAACTGTAGCTTTTCTTTTTTTTTCATACTTGTATATGTTATCTGCCATACACCTTTCTTATTATTTTCTTTACTTTTTAAAACGAAATAAGAAATGAAAATTCTAATAAATGGGGTTGAAATATGCAACTTAATAACGTTTTATTGTTACAATTATGCTTTTATAGGACCAACAAATGACTACTTCATCGGAGGTTCCGATCTAGCTACAGAAGGAGAGTTTATCTGGGAGCATACCGGTTTTCTTGTCAACTTGCCCGGAAGTAATCTTTTCCATGACTGGAGAACAAATCAGCCCGATAACAAAAACGGGAACCAACATTGTATTATGCTTGGCTATCAAGTTAGTTTTAACTGGAACGATGCTCAGTGTGCTTATGGCAGAGATTTCATTTGTGAAAAGAGTCCAATAAACTAGTAGTACTTACGTAACATAAACAATGACTAATGTATATTTCTTTTTTATTTAATGTGTTTTCCGTGTGTTGATTATGAACCTTGCTAAATCATAGAGACTGTATATAGCCGTATATAATCTAGTATTTAGTAAAGCCTTATTGATGTTTTAACTAACATTGTAGTGGCATCTCGGAACTTGAAAAGTATGTTCAGAGGAACTGACAAAATTAAACCATATGGTATTACTACATGTAGTATGTTTGGCCTATTTAGATAAATTTTACAACTGTAATGAGGTTTTCATATTCTACTACATAATGGTATAATGCGTTCAGAAATATTTGTGTATTCAACGTAAATTATTTGTGTATGAAATTATGTTTAATGTTTAAAGTTATCACAACTTAAATCCTTTTGGAAACAGCACTGTTTTGGTTTGTAGTGAGTTTATCTTTTTTCTTTGTGATTTTGTATCAATCTCTAATCTTTGCAGAAATGTTGTCCTTTCTTATGTTTATCTTAAAATATCGATAATTATATATATAAAGTCATGAATGAATGAGCAATACACAATAGGAGATACCTGTTTCACTCCCCCCTTTATTTCGGTATAAGTTCAGTCGATTCGTGCATATTTTTAGAAAAATTGTGGGTTTGATAATAGAAGCATGAAACTTTGCACAATTATAGATCTACATATGATAGTTAATATAAGCTATGGATCCACTCTGAAAAATCCAAAATGGCGGCCATTTTCATGATGGCGGCCAATCAATCAAAATTTCATCACCATGTATAAATTAAAGCAAATAGTATTTAAATAAAATCTTTTAAAATCATATAAAATGTAAACTTACGTGTCTAGTAAGTTATGGCGGTATATTAGACTTTAAAACTTTTTTTAAATGGCAGAAAAGTTCAAAATGGCCGCCAAAAAGTGAAAATGAACTAAACTAAGACAAGGTTCTGCTGATATTCATTTCTTTCATCGAATTGCTTTTTGCTACAACATGCTTGGGATTGTGTTTCCATGATACATCGATACTGCTTGCAAAACAATTTAATCAAAGATTCCAAAAAGTGGAAACATTCGAACGTTTTTTTAGGACGCCTTTAGGATTTGTTTGACTGTGTACCATCTGAGTCACAAATGATGATTTATATGTTCCACTTCTCCTTGCCATAATCCTGTCTTTTTCCTCGACTGTAGATCAAGATGATCAATAAATACGACTCATCACAGAGTTTCTACTTGCAATGAGTATCACCACTCGATCTAACAGTTGGCAAGAGACTACACACCCTTCTGGAACACCTGCGTTGACCCCTAGTTTTGATGAGAAAGGACTCGTGTTGTTTATACTGTCAACTTTGTGTTATGTGTTCTTTATTTTTCAATATAAATAAGAAGATGTAGTATGAGTGCCAAAGAGACAACTCTTTATCCAAGTCACAATGAATAAAAAATTAACAATTATTGGTCAAAGTACGGCCTTCAACACGGAGCCTTCAACCAGTGAAAGTCGTGTTTATCCATGGTACAGGCATGGAAAACCTTATTTCATTTCAAACTTTCATATTTGGTCAAATTTAAGATACTTTACATATACCAACATGTTTTAAATTTGGTGATACTAAAGATTTTTTTAAAAACAATAGCACAAAGACAGCCTGCCCTTCTTGAGCACCTGAGATCTTCTCCTGTATTATGAGGGGTCGGTGTTTTTACATTTTTGTGAAGAGATGTCTTGACTGATGTTAGTCTTTTGCGTTGTTTGTATCCATGTTATTATCTGGTTTTGTTTTTCTAATGTTTTTTAAGTACATAAGTGTCTTCCTCATCTTTTTTATCATCTAAACAAAAACATATTATTACAGCAGTTTTCAAAATTTTTATTAAGAACAGCCAATGTAGTCTTTGCACAACTCCTCACCACATTTGAAACAGCACTGTACATATCATCATTGTCCTGGCATTTTAATCTACCTCAACCTAAGGTTTCCATATGCTTATAAGGTTGATTGAAACTAGTTAATTACTATAGCCATTTCTGGGCAAGACATCATATTTATTGCTGTATTTGTGCCATATCAACGGTTATTCCGATTGCCAAACCTTTTCCTTTTACATGGGAGCAATTCTACTCATGGTTTGATCTACATTTACCGTTTGCAACACTTGAACTGTATATTTTGATCGCATAATATCGCACACGGGTACTGAGAGCCATAATTAGGATGGAAAAATGGAAACAACCACTGAATAAGCAGTATAAGACATCTATATACACCCAGAATGAACATTCTCTTAATTATCTCGCATCAAAATGTTCAGTTCGATCTTTATTGTTATATACAAGTTGTCCTTAAGTGGACTAAATTTCCCTTATTACTCCATTCTTTCTACATAGTTCTGACTAGGGTCTCGTTCCTCAGTGAAAATTATGTTAATATCTTTGTATAAAAATGAGAAGTACACCTACTGTAACCTCATTAAAATTTCATGTTCTTGATGCATGAGAGCCTCTAAAAAGAATCTGCTGATCATGAAGTACTATGTTTCCTTGATTGAACACTTGTTCAATTACTATTTTCTAAACAATCACTATAAAGACTGATATATAAAGGCGCATGACCATTTGTCTTGACTCTACATCCGTGGAATGATGTCCAGACATACAAGCCATCTGTGTTATCATTTTGTTAATTTGTGTATACATGTACTATGTAAAGATAGAGATGCATAATTGACTAATTATATTAGGTTGGTATACGTGTATTTCTGGTTAGACAATTGACAGAGTGCATGTCCATAATAGGGTTATTACTAGAAGTTAATATGAAACGCATGATTATATTTGGTTAGTGCTGGTATATATCTTATTCTATACTAATAGTATTAGTTACTAAGTTATAGCAATAATACGAACAGTTGTGCCGGCGGTTAATATATTGGGGTAATATTTATGATAGTATCAGAGAAAATAAGAGAAATGCATATATTACAAAGCATTAGGTTAGACTAAACAAAATGCAGAAATATGGAAATGTTCGTACAATGTGACGATTCTTTAGTCGTAGTTGAACTCCTGCTGTTGTCAATATTGTCCACGGCTGCTGTTGTAAAAGCACCAGGATTCGCAGAAGGATCAACATATTCAATACTGAATGTTTCATAGATGGAATCTTCTAGTACTGTAGATAAATGGATAATTGGATCATACATAAACGACCAATGTAAACTTTATATTTTGTCATTTAGTACCTCCTTTACTGGTCCTAGTATCCAGTAGAAGGGCCATATATACTAAACTAATAGATGGTTATAGTTGATCGAGTTGAATGTAGTATCAAAGAAGAATAAAACAGAAGTAACTTAGTAACTTAGTATGAAACGCTAGTTGATTTTTGATTAATGGTAGGATATATCTTATTCTATTCTAATATTATTAGTTACTAAGTTATAGCAATAATATGAACAGTTGTGCTGGCGTTTAATATATTGGAGTACTATTTATAATAATATCAGAGAAAATAAGAGAAATGCATATATTACAAAGCATTAGGTTATGAAGAATAAACCAAGTTAGACTAAAAAAATGCAGAAATATGAAATGTTCGTACAATGTGACGATTTTGAAGTTGATTTTTCAAGGTGGGTTCATAGTTTATATTTTTGGAAACACCCTGCACTACTATTTGCCAAATTTGGTTCTACTGAAGGTACGTCAAAACAAAACAATGGCCATGGATATTTGTTGATTTTGATATCTTAAAAAAATATTGTTCATAAGCATTCAGCACGTCTAACATTCAAATTTGAACTTGTATAAGTGATATTGGTTGATTTTGATATTTTGAGACGGCCATCTTGGAAAAAGCCGCCATATTGAAATTTCAAGGTGGGTCTATAGTTTATATTTTTGGAAATACCTAGCACTACAAATTTGGCATTGATTTAGACCTTATAAAGGTGATATATGTTGATTTTGATGTTATGGGGCCATCTTGAAAAAAAGCCGCCAGATTGAAATTTCAAGGTGGGTCCATAGCTAATACTGTTTGAAACACCCAGAACTCATACCATGCCAGATTTTGTGCTTTTATCATCAAACCCACAATTTTTTCACCGATCTGACGGACTATTTGTCTTTTGTGTGCTGTTTTAAGTTTTTTGTTTGTCTTTTCAGTCATGTTTTGACACAATGAATTGCACGTCTTGAACCTATAATTTCGATTACCTTTTGATATCACTCTAGTTTTTGACATTAAGTACCACAGAGGTATAAAAGAGAAGGTATGATGTTGCACAATTACAATTTGACTATAAAATATGCCTGTAATGGTATCCATGATTCAAATACGTACATTTCTATATGTTATTAACACCATATTGACTTCCGAAAAAACATTCTGCACTTAAGTGTAACGATTATTTCAACCTGTTCATTTTTCAATAAATCTAACATAATTTTGAAAGGCTTCAATAAGTTTAACTGTTTTTAAAATTTCAAGTATCAAGTAATGGCTCTAATCATAAAACATATATACGGAGGCTACAACTGAAACTCGATCTGTTGTTTCTGAAATTTTAGAATCCGAAAACTATAGATTGTTGATGGAAACATGGGAACGAATATAATCGATATTACTAATTGTAAGACCAAGTTACTTGAAATTTCAGATGTTTTTATTTGTTTACTGTAAGGAACTGTATCAACTATTTACAACATAAACTGAAATCTATACGGACTTTTCTGCGTATCTTTACTGAAAAACCGATAAGAGAGGCAAAAGATACCAGCGGCATAAACAAATTCAAAGGCCGATGATAAACCGACAACGCCATGGGAACAAAAAACATAACAAAAAGATAAACAAAAGTATACAAAACACAACATAGAAAAATTAATATGATTAAAGACTGAGCAAAACACACTTCACCTGGGTGATCTCTTGTTGTCCATTCTGCTTTACTTGTAGCATCCGTCGTGCAGCTCGCGTAAGTAAAAACTCGGTAATCAGTTTAATTCGGTGATTTAAGATTTGAAGGAATGGAAAAAGGACGGGATTGTGGTTTCGACAATTAGAACATTTCCGTCGTTTTCTGTGAAATAATGTGTTTATACTTCATATCCATAACATATATTTTAATCAAAACTCTTATTGTTTTTGAAGTAAGTCGAACATTGATGAACTTTTGGTCATTAAAATTATGTAATTTTGCCAGTCAATTCTGTGAAGTATCATATTATTAAAAGAAAAATACGTAATTTTATAATCCAAAAATTGAATTATTAAAAGGCAAAAAAATTAAAAAAAACAATTTGTCTATATTCATGATATTGAAAAGAAAGATTTTGATTCAAAACCCAAAATATTACATGCAGGTGTAGAAACATTAGTGAATCCTTCTGTTATGATAGTGAGATAATACAAAAACCAGATTTGATAGATACATTATTACCATTAAAAGATGTCTACTTAATCATTATACAAACTGAATGTCATTCGACACAAGTGTGGGCCGTGCTGCAATTGAAATTAAAATCAGGGGAAATTCAATCCAAGTAAACATTGACTTGACATTAAATGGTTGTTCTAGGTTTATATATGTTTGACCCTTCTCAATTAATCAGTTTCTCAGTTTCTTGTTCCTCCAGTTAAACTTGTTCCTATTTAAACTAAATATTCGACGTAGAATTCTCCTGATGAAGATGGACGCATATCATTTATAAAGTGTTGTTTTTCATTTATCATACTGATTCTTTGCACAGTATTTCAAATTTGTTTGGGTGGTGGTCTTTGTCATATTTGTACTTCTGAATATCTTCGGATTGGGTTGGGGATGCTCAACCTACAAATTTGGGTACATACGTCTGCCTGGGGTTGCTAAACACCCCTCATTCATACATTGATTTATGCCAAAATCCCTACCCTTTCATTTATTTCATTCGGAATTCAAACCCATTTATATATCTTTCCAAGCAATAATGCTACCTTATTTCAATAAGATGTTAGTCACATGGAATCCGTGAGTTATATTATGAGATAAAAAGATTAAAACACATATTTTACAGACATTTTAACAGTAGATGTAGATTAGTATCACCCATTGACATATAAATTTCTACCCATTGATCATGTTGATATATTATCTCCGGGAAATTGCACCCCATTGACATAGTTGCCATTCAAAAAAGTTACCCATACCAGCACCAGGTCTCTTAACCTTTATATAGGAACAGACCGCTTTCGTGGACGCAGCTAAATTTATGGTGACGACTTTAGATATTTGATAATGAAAATGTAATCGTCTATTCTCAGAAAAATTGCTTTGTTAATTGGAAGTCTAATTTTGTACCCATCTAACATATTTTTTCTCACATTTATGTCGCCTTTTTGCAGTGATGACCTTCATAGCTTGAATTCTGGTGTTAACATTAACAACATTTCTTTGGTGATAGTGAAATTAGTTGGTAAAAATGTAATCATAACTACTGACGTGTTACTTATTACAAAACAATTTAATAAAAGCTAGTTTTTTTACAGTAATCAGTTTTAATGCACCAGATGTGCAATTCGACAAATAAGGTCTCTCCTGTGAAAATTTGAAACCCAATGAAAATGCTGAAATATGACTAACATTAATGTCAAATCTCCAAAAGAGAACATAACTATGAAAGAGAAAGATACATTTCGTAATCTTAAATGATTTAAACAAAATTATAACATCAAATATTGATTTTACAACGTGTGTATTTCCATGCCAGCACAGAAACTGACTACTCGCAGACCAGCGGCAGAAGTATCAGCAATCGACAGATTGATAGTAAAAACACTAACGGGTATAAATTTCTCTTGAAAAAATTAATTCATTTACTGTAATCGTTTGAAAATTAATGCGACAGCATTTTCAAAGCTTACAATTCCTTAACTTATGTTTTGAAAGGATTGTAAGGTGTCGTGATTAATGTTACTGTAGAGGAGGAGGATTTTGTAATTTAGTTTGCTAAAATTTTACATGACTACAGAAAAATTTAAATGTCTAAAATTAAACATGAAAATCGTTAGTTAATATACCTAACCATAATAACACTTGACCTAAATATATTTTGTGTATACGGTCTTGAATCAGTTTATAGGTAACAGTAAACAATTGAGTACATGGGCGCAGCCAATTTAATGAAGATAAGAATAAAAAGTATCAGTAATCCTGATTGGTTGGTGTGTGTTCACGATCTTATTATCAATAGGCACCTCGTGTACTTTTACAAAGACAAACTAATATATTTGTTTTTTTTTTTTCTTTCAAAAACTTAGAAAGTCTGTCCTAGACTGTGACGAGACACTTCGAATTAAAGACAAGGGAGATTAGTAAAACGTGTATACACAAACGCAACGAAAACCTTTATTTTTGGACCTTATAATTATTTTTAATTCTTACAAGTTTCGTTTTGAAAATAAACTTGTTAAAGTCTTTATCGAAACAATACTACTACTGTTGCATAATTGAACAAAACAACCATTTGTAAATCTTACCTTTCATCAATTGAACTTTATAAAAAAACACTAAGCATTTCGACAACAATATCGTGTCTATATAAGGCCAAGTGTATCCATACCAGTGGTTTTTATTATACTTTAGACAATGCATTAAGTTCAACTAGATATATTTCAATGTAATATTTTTTTTTCTTATATTTTTTATTGCATTAGATCAACACTAAAATTCGAGATGTTTCATCAGTCATTAAAACGGTAGTGCAAATAAGTAATTTTACAAAATAATCATAATAATTTTATATGCATTCTAGTTTGTTTAAAATAACCATAATGTTACATAGAGATGTACATGTAGTTCATTTGTGCATATAACAAAACTGTAATGACAGAAATAATATTGATTTCAGTTATTTGTATTGAGAAATAATTTGTTGATATATAAATTCATTAGTATTCTCGATACTGAAAGTGTACCACGGTTGAAAAATAAAACAATAAAAATAACAATATATTCTTCTTTTAAACTACATATGTTGTATAAAATATGTAAATATACTGTTGACCAATATCAGATTACATACATCATCTGCTGTCATTGCAAACTGGTATACAAGTTCTCATCTAAATACTTAAAACAAACTCATCAAAAGTATCAGGTTCAAAAATGGGTACGCTAGACGCGCGTTTCGTCTAAAGAAGACTTACCATTAGAGCTCGGATCAAAATAGTTTACTTATTATTTGATTTGTCACTGAAACAAGTATACATCAATTCAGCATTCCAATGTGTCTGTGCAGGTAGACTGTCAATCACATAAAGTGTAGCGAGCGTAGTGGTCAGCTGTTGGTATAAACTGAACTTATAAATTGATATGAGTTGTACAATATAGACTGAAGACGTTATAGGTTAACCTGTCTATGCGGATCTATTTTTGCTTAGATTTCGATAAGATATAGTTGAATTTCTCTATATGTTGTCAAAAGAAAATCAACGCTATTTCAGAAACATGTTTAATGATGAGCACTCCCATCGGCTTTATAATAAAAACACATTATTTTTGCTTTGTATATTTGCTCTGAGAATTGACTGTTACTAGCAATAATGTATTACAACATGTTTTTTGTTAGAATAATAAATAATATTTTGGAAAGAAATTACTCATTTAAGTTTATAAAACTGTCTGCATATAAGATATTTTGTTTTTATTTTAGCCGTTTGTTAAACATATAAACAATCAATTCCATTTTTACAAAATATTCATTATTACACACTGATGTCTACGACCGATCAAGTGATTAAAGCAATTATTTCAGACTCGATAGATATGCCGTACGGAGAACTTGTTCATCTAGTACATGGTTGTTCGGGCTATTGTTGTATGACTATCATACTTTTCATATGGCTAAGATATTACGGTATTTTGTTTTCTTAAATTCTTAATCGAATTCTACTATCCCTGACCGGTTGAAAGTTATTTTTGATAGTTACCATGTGGTTCGTTTGATCTTTAAATTTTCTTTAATAGCGTCCTAACAAACGAGACCACGCCTGATGAGACAAATACAATGAAAGAACACTTCTTAATGCAAATTCATAAACAAAAGATAAATTTTCCCAACATATCGTTTAAAAGTCATAAAAGAAACAGATCCCACCGAGTCTTATATAATATAGTTTGCCACTCATGTCTCGACATTTTAATTCTAAAAAACTGAAAAAATCTAATTTCCCGAAGAGAGAAGTATATTTTCTCCTTCAATGCAGTCGAAGAATGTTCGATTTATAAAATGTTTATGGTTTACCTGTATATGCGGATCTATTTTTGCTTAGATTTCGTTAAGATATAGTTAAATTTCTCTATATGTTGTCAAAAGAAAATCAACGCTATTTCAGAAACAAGTTTAATGATGAGCACAATTATGTAATATGTTAAACCACCTAAGGACATATATATATAAACAAATATAGGCCACCGTACGGCATTCAACCATGAGAAAAACATTCACAGCATAGTAGGGGATTAAAATCCATTGCCTCCCGAATTGGTCACTTTAGTTAACCCTTGCACTTTAAGTAATTATGAGCCGTATTTGACGGTAATTGCGACAAAAACAGTTTAAACTCATCCGTACCCTCAAGTCCGGTTATAAGTGAACATTTTATAAATTGATTTTTAAAGAATATAATAACACGAAACTTTTAAGGATGTTTGCTTGTCAGGTTTTGGAATTTTTGTCAGATTTTCGAAATCCTCTGGTTTTATCCATTTGAATGCCTTAAAATTTTTGCCCATGGACCCCCATTTTTCTGTTTATAAATCTTTTACATGTATAATTATAAGCCATTTGTAAAAGTCTTATAAAATCTTATTTATTTTTTATTAGTTTTTGAGAACTTTAACTGGCCAATGGTAAAGCTTTGAAAAATCAAGAGAGAACATTTTCCCGCCAAAATTCTAATGGCTCATATCTCGGAAACAAGCACATTGACCCTATATTTTTTTTTTTTTTGCTTTTTTGATTCCTCAATTAATCCCCTATCAATATATACTGGTGTCATGGAAATTTATTTATTTTGAAACTGAGCAGCAAACTTCCTTAATTGTTAGAAATACTAAGGCTTGTTCACCCGATGAATAGATAACCTTAGCAGTAAGTGGCAAAACCTTTTGGAATGTTTTGACCTTCATGGTCTTCAACTTCGAATTGTATTTGGCCTTTTTACTATTTTATCCAAGCGTCACTAGTGAGTTATTTGAAGACAAAACAAGCGTGTGAGTGTTTTCGTCTTTTAAAAACAAAAACAAAAAAAGCTTTACACGATAATTGTAATTTCATTCGTTTAAACGGGCAGTGCATTAGAATGAAATTAATTTCTCCTGGGTGTTTTCATCATATGTAGCATAGAGGGCGTTAGTTTTCCCGCTTCAAAATTATTTTCGCGGTATATTATTGCCTTTGTAATCATTCAGCACGACACCGTCAATCTGAGCAGTCGAATTTTCTTGGTACGCTGCCTATCTTGAATTTGACAATGAACACAGATTCTCCAACATCACTTGAGGAATCTCCTGATGTTTCACAACAGGACATTTTCAGAGCTGTTAAACAACAAATAAAATTCCAACAGCAGCCCTTTCGAGAACCTCATCCCGGTTGGTATGCCGGTTTCCCGTTATATTCCAACATGCCTAGCACGAGCGGAAGTCAGCCTAAGTTTCAGCAAGGAGCCTGCTATGGTTGTGGATCTAACCAACATTTGAGGAATAGATGCCCATTCAACCCGAAAGCAGTCGATAGGCCAAAAATACGGAATAATTTCATATAAGATGAGTATTTAAATATTTCTATTGATAGCCAATCGAGTGCACACTTTCTTTCACACGACTATTCTGAATATGAACAAGGTCAGTCTAAAACATTATCGTCAGAGGTAGATTAAAGAGACATTGATTTTTGGTATAACATTGGTTGTTATGATTTCATTACTGATACCATTTGACTTTACACACATATAAAATACATTTTATACTACACGGCTTTCCATTAGTTTACAAAACAATCGTTCTGCTATTACACACAGTGATTTTGTTTTAGAAGCTATTGAAGTCTCGTATATAAAATACATTTTATACTACACGGCGTTCCGTTTGTTTACAAAACAATCGTTCTGCTATTACACACAGTGATTTTGTTTTAGAAGCTATTGAAGTCTCAAGATCTTTTGATTAGAGGACTTATTATTGAATCTACTCATGGAAGTATCAATATAATACTTCCATGATCTACTGTAGATAAACCATTGGTTGTAAATTCACTTGTTATCTCTGTTCAAAACAATGGTAATTAAAAGTTTAATTTCAGATATACGTCATGTCAATTAACATCTATGGAAGACACAAAGAAATTTGAAGATATCATTGTAACTATCACTGCCTGTAACCGAGTACGGCAGAAAGTGATTTTCCCCCGATTACAGTACTGATTTTCCCCGATTGATTACTGATTTTTCCCGATTTTCCTATGTAGAGAACATCAAAAGGGTAATTATATATGAATTAAAGAACTATGCAATCTATTAAACAGATTGTTATTGTTTTAAGTTTGACATTCAGCTTATCACCATATAGACATGTACGAGTCGCATTCTGATTATCTTTGGTTTTTACTGGACATATGATGGTACAAAATATTTTATTCTTGTTCTCCTTTTGGATAAAGTTCTGCCTGAAATATATATTTACTAAAGTTACCTGACCACTAATTTAGAAATTTAGAGGTGAAGGTAAACAAATTCTCATGTATAGGTGATGGATTTGGCACCCATTCTGATATTAACACGTATACAGATATTGCCACATAAGTTCAACAAGACTTATTGTTCAAAGTGGTTTGTCGATGTGGTCTCCCAGTAAAACATTGAAATATTTAATATTAGTTCATTGATACATGTACAGACAAAGCTATCCTAAGCATACCAGTTAAGAGACTGACAAAACTGTTTGATACCATAATACAAGTTAAACTATCTTCAGAATATTTAGGTTAAGTTTATGTAACAGCTGTAGCTTCCGTTGGTCAGATTATATCCATGTCGTATGTCATAGGAATGTGGCTTATATTATGACTGAATACCTTAGTATTGATGTCAAGTCAGCTTATTCTTCGAAATCTAATGTTGGACTTTCGGTTCGAAGTAAAGAGCAGTTTATATTCTGGCTGGAAAATCTTAAATGTGTTAATTCTAAACATTTTGTATCCATTTTTTTTTTTTTTTTTTTTTGTCGCACTATTGTTTATAGTGATGCCAGTGGCACTGGATATGGTGGATGTTCAGTAGAAAATCCTTAGAATATTGCGCATGGCATGTGGCATGAAAACGATGTAATCCACAGTTCTACTTGAAAAGAACTTACGACTGTTAAATGTGTATTGCTTTCTTTGATAGATTTTATGAGAGATAAACGCATTAAATGGTTTACGGATAACCAAAACGTTGTTTCTATTACTGTTCATATATTAAAGGGCAGTATGAAGCCTTATTTGCAAGATATTGCATATGATATTTGTGTGACTTGTTTGAAGCACAACGTGTTCTTTAAGGTTGAATGGATACCTAGGGCACAGAATGAAATTGCAGACTATATAAGTCGTATCATAAATACTGATGACTGCCGTAATGCAGTACATATTTTTGAATATTTGGATTCCCTGTTGGGGTCCTCATGAAATTGATTGGTTTGCTAGTGATCATAACCATCGATTACCTGTATTTTACTCCAGATATTGGAATGTACATTCAATGGGTATTGATGCGTTCACTGTCAATTGGCAAGTTATAAATGGGTGGTATGTTCCCCCAGTTTGCCTATTATTGAAAGTCCTTATGTATACATGCAGCAGTGCAAGGCATATGGTACTGTTATTTTACCTTTGTGGAGATCGGCGTATTACTGGCCGTTTTTATGTCCCAAAGGAGATAGATTTATTGACCAGGTGATGGGTTTACATTACCTACCTACTAACAAAGCTAACTTTTTACCTGGTAGAGGGAATAACTCGGTTTTTGGTATATTGATTTACCATTTAAGGTGTTGGCTCTTTAGGAGTTTAGGAAGACAATAAGTTAACAATTAGTATTAACTTGGTGGTAGTTTTCATGTATTGGTGACATTTTTATTGCATATTGTATTTTTAAATTTTATTGGTCAATTATGTATTACTATGGTATACTGATGAACTATGTGAAAACTTGGAAGGAACCACATATTTATTTAAAATTATGTTATTGAATATGTTTTCCAGGTGTTCAGAAACGATATTGCAGAGTTATCAAATGATCTTCACAGTCAATTAGGCTTTATTCCTGATTTGTTAGCATATAGTAAATCGGACAACATAGTGAAGAAATACTACTTTGGATTTTGCAATGGAAAAAGTGGGCGAAATGACAACCACATTCTGATGTCGATATTTTACAGACAAAATCTTATTTATAGCTTTATATTTAGCTTCTGTGGTACAATTTTTCTGCTACCTCTAGTCCTGCATGTGATGCATACTACAGTATAAAGGGCGCACTCGATTACTGGTGAAGATTCTCCAACAGATTCTCAATTAGTGAAATGTGTTTTGAAGATGCTAAAAGGAAATTAGGTTCACAAATCAGGAAGAAAGAACAGATAACTTCTGAGCTATTACAGGATATGTATAATAAGTTATTTTGTGCATATAATCGTTTTACACTACGTACCATTTGTCCGTGTATATTGGGATATCCAGGTTTTATGCGTGTATCAGAATTGTTGAAATTGCGTTATTATGATATTAATTGCAAGTCGTCACACATTTCAATTTTTATCGAAAAAACGAATATTTACAGAGATGGAAACTAGTTGATTATTGTAAAGAACGGCACAACTTTGCGTCCAGTCCAAATTTGGAATTATATATGCAATGGAGTGGCATTCAATCTGATTCAAATTTGTATTTATTCCTGAATTTGTCACAAGTGAAAAGAAAAATTTGTTTTCATTCAACAAAAGCCTTTAAGCTATACAAGGATGAGGGAAATTTTCATTGATGCCATTTCTCCATTTGTTCCCGATATAAAATCATACGGATTACATAGTTTACGATCTTGTGGTGCTACGGCCGCTGCAAGGTTTGGTGTTCCAGATAGACTTTTTAAATGTCATGGACGTTGGAAGTCGGACACTTCAAAGAATGGCTATGTGAAAGACGATTTATCAGAACGTATGATCGTTTCTCAGAATTTGGGAATTTAATGAATTTCTTTTTTGTTTTATTTACATTTTGGACTATACAATTTTCCATATATTATTATATAGTAACAAATAGCTTCCCGTTCTTTGGGTTCAGCATCGGCGTTGTCGTGCGACTATCCACTTTACAAAGTCTTTGGTATTTATTATAGCCTTTTATGGCGTGCATATTCAGAGTGTTTATATAATACTTGGATATTTGGTACAAGTATTGGTTATACTTGGATATTTGGTACAAGTATTGGTTATACTTGGATAATTGGTACAAGTATTGGTTTAATGTCTACATTGATGGGTGGTTTATACCAGGAGAATTGTAATTTCATTCGTTTAAACGGGCAGTGCATTAGAATGAAATTAATTTCTCCTGGGTGTTTTCATCATATGTAGCATAGAGGGCGTTAGTTTTTCCTGCTTCAAAATTATTTTCGCGGTATATTATTGCCTTTGTAATCATTCAGCACGACACCGTCAATCTGAGCAGTCGAATTTTCTTGGTAAATTTTACTTCTGGTTAAAGTTTATTCAGCTTTATATTATATTGAAGAGTTTTTGTTTGATACTGGTGTTTGAATTATATATTATATGTGTAGATATATGTATGAATTATGTTGTTTATTATACTTATTAAATATAGAGCATCGGCGTTGTCGTGCGACTATCCACTTACAAAGTCTTTAGTATTTATTATAGCCTTTTATGGCGTGCATATTCAGAGTGTTTATATAATACTTGGGTATTTGGTACAAGTATTGGTTATACTCGGATATTTGGTACAAGTATTGGTTATACTTGGATATTTGGTACAAGTATTGGTTATACTCGGATATTTGGTACAAGTATTGGTTATACTTGGATATTTGGTACAAGTATTGGTTATACTTGGATATTTGGTACAAGTATTGGTTATACTTGGATAATTGGTACAAGTATTGGTTTAATGTCTACATTGATGGGTGGTTTATACCAGGAGAACTGCATTAATCAAAATCAACACTATATGAGACATATTCCGCCCTTGAAATATTAGCACCACCATTGGAATTTCTGCTTCAGTCTTTAGTTTTGGGATTATATGATATACGTTTGGAGAATTATTCTTCATAAGTCAATTAACTGATAGACTTTGTTTAAAATATTAGAAAAATGTCCTACTTATGCATGTACTAGGTAATCAAGGATGATTTTGTCTTTTTGTTTCCATGTGTGTGTGTTTTTCTTGTTATACGTTGTATGCTATGTTTTTAACCTCTTTATGATTTGTCACAGGTTTTCATATAGAGACTTCCTGCATTATCGACTTTATGCAGTCCTTATCTAATTGAAAACAAAATTAAATTTTAAAATATCTAAAAGTCATTTAAATTCGTCTAAAACACGCTTTACTTTTTAATGGGTGCCAATTAGAAGCTTTAACAAAATCTTGTTACTTTGGAAAATAAATTATGAAGCAGTATGACTGATAACAATTTTTCCATTAATCTTATATTCGTTGCTGGATATTAGACAACTACCACAGTATTCCTGGTCATTTTGGTGTATTTGTCTTGTATATATTTGATCATATAGCCATTACATATTTGGTCTAAAGTACAATCACCAAGAACATTTTATTTGATGAGTGGCATAGCATAGAATCACCCGCTATAAGAAACATTTGTATCCGGTTTTTGTTACCCGAAACAGAATTAATTGAAACCTTTTTAATAATCTCCACTATGTAATGGCATTTTTTAACCGATTTATTTTATGGATTTCCCTGAGCAAATTATAGACGGTGAAAGCTTAACCCGCGGGGTATCAATTATGTATCTGATAGACTTCTCCTAAACCCCTTATTACAATTGTATCAAAATATTAACCATGAAGTAATGCGCATTTCTATTTTGAATATTGATACGAATAATATTAGGGGTCGCCCTGAGCTAATCCTAGACCGTGAGTTTGTAATGTTATTACTGTTTGCGTTTGTGTGGTGTCAGGCCCTGCCACATAGTTGGACAGTGGAGTACTTTCCATATGCATCCTTCCGTGGATCCCTTGGTTATTGAATTCACAGTATCGCAGATACATAAGTGTAATGTGAGGTTCAAACAATAGCATGGATAATTTCGAAACAGATGACCAAATTATAAATTCCAAAATACAACTAAAAACCGTAATTTAAACAATTTTGCGGGTTTTTTTTTTTTTTTTTTCAAACAGAATGTATAAAAAGGACATTATTAACCTAAACCAAAATCTACTGTAAGTTTAGCTATATATTGTGGTTCGTATACACATTTGCTCATTTTTGTTAAAGAAGTCATTTGATGCATACTTTTACAAACACATTAAAATGTCTTAAACAGCAACATGTAGAACTGAATAGCATTGTTTTATGGAAATATCTAATATTTCTTTGTGTAAGTATTACAATGATGTAACTATCATTTTTCAAAATGTTTGGAATGAATAATTTAAGATGCATCATTCGATAGCCTTGTATTTAACCTGCTAATCGTAACTGATTCTGGATGAATAATGCGCTATTAAGAATATTCGAATATTATTTTCGTCGAAAAGTCTGTGTGAAGAGAGCCTTCTCTTTAATGTTCTGGCTGAAATTATTAGTCCGTGCTTCAATGCCAGAAAATTCAGTATAATTATCCTTGTAATTTATTTCCAACGTGAAAGTTTCATCCTTGTTTGATTATAAAACCAAATGGCAGATCAAGCAATCGTACAGACATATATGACTGACAGTTTTGTGGAAGTCGTATGATTAAGTTTCAAGGTTGTGCGCACAATTTAAAAGTTATGCGCACAATTTAAAAGTTGTGCGCATAATATTAAAAGTTGTGCGCAAAAAAATTAAAAGTTGGGCGCATAAGTTTGACAGTTGTGCGTACAAGATTGAAAGTTGTGCGCACAACTTAAAAAAAAAAGTTGAAGATTAAAAGATTGAAATCATGATTTAAAGTTGTGCAGACAATATTTATACAACGGAAGTATAATTATCTTTGTAGGAATTTAACTTAAAGTTGAATAACAAACCCAGTCATATCCTTTATAAAGATAACATCATTTGGAGTTGGCCTCTTGACATTTATTTATGGCATATACACTATTGGTAATTCCTTCAATCGATTTAAATACTTATTATATATTAATTGATAATGGTTATACTTGTAGTGTAATTTTTGCAAATTTAGGGGTTTATTATATGTTTGGCGGAAAAAAAGGGTTTATATCATTTAGTCACCTAGACTCGTGTTTTGTCTACTTAAGTCTTATTTAAAGTAAGAAAAATATACCAAGGAGGCAATAGAAAATTATTTTTTCTATAAAACAATGGCAAACCCCCCGACAAAATGACAAAAACATATTACACATAAAAGATAGAACAACATGCCATACTTTGACCTATAATGGTTTACTTTTACAAATTGTGACTTGGATGGAGCGTTGTCTCATTGGCACTCATACCACATCTTCATATATCTATGAACCAAATCAAAAGCCGGTGTGAAATCAGGAGCACCGGAAATATAAGTAGTTCATGCTCAACATAAGACAATCGTCGAGTTATTCGTGCCGAAGTCGCGTAATATCGCAATCAGGACAAAGAGGGCGGAACTGTGGTTACTTCTGATGTTCCCTTTGATCATACAGCTCTTCAAGTGTTCAGGTATTTATTCATCCTTCATTTTCAAATGTTTTTGTTTAAGCGTTCCTGTTGGAGATTAAAGAGGTTCGCTACTCAGTTTCAAAATAACAAGCTTTTCATAACACTAGTATAAATTGATAGGGGATTATTAAAGGAACAAAAAAAGCAACAAAAAAATATAGGTCAATGTGCTTGTTTTCGAGATATTAACCATTGAAATTTTGGCGGGAAAATGTTCACTCTTGATTTTTCATAGCCTTATCATTGAAAAGTTCAAGTTCTCAAAACTTATAACTAAATAACAAAGATTTTATAAGACTTTTACAGATGGCTTATAATCATACATGTAAAAGATTTATAAAAAGAAAATGGGGTCAATGGGCAAATTTTTTAAGGCATTCACATGGATAAAACCAGAGGATTCCGAAAATCTGACAAAAATTCCAAAACATGACAAGCGAACATCCTTAATACAGAAAACCGTTTCGGACGAACGAAATTTATAAAGTCTTATTTTCACTTTCTAGAACATGTAGGGAAATTCATTACACAAGGTAAAAGCTGTTGTGTGCTATAAATATGTTCACAGTGCTTGTATTGTGGGGTAATATTTTTCGCAATAGTAATATTGTTGTTTTCTTATTCTTACGTATGTTATCAATCCATTATATATTGTTAATGAAGAACACCGCTTATCCAAAACCCCATTGCTTTCATTGCTTTCTATGTTTAATTCTGCAACTTCAAGCATTCATCGCTATTTTGTCTTAAGTTCAAACAAGTGACTGACAGTCATTTCAAAACTATAGCTTATCCAAACTCATGCTGTATAATTCAAAATACTGAGAGCGCACTGGTTCCCGGAAGTTTGGTAGTACAAAACAGGTATTATTCAAAAGAAACTTTTAAACAAGGGTTCTACAGTGATCCCAAGTCTGTAAGCTTTAATTTTGTACCAAAATTACCCATATGTTTTTTAATGTTCTATCTGACAGGGCCCGAATTAGCAGTTATATACCTTAAGAACGATTTCCTCTATTGGTTTTTTATACATCTTCTTTTATGTACCATTTATAAGTTTTTTTATTAATATTGTGTTGGTTAAGATAAAGTTGAGACCATGAAACTAGCAAACCTCAATGTGTCAGTGGCAACTATTTGACAGCTTGCGACAATTTGATTCACTTCATGTCAGTATTGCTCTTATTCTGAATGGCAGTAAAACCCGGGTCGGGCTTTCGTTTGGCTGTGGGAGATGTGTTTATTCCAGTGGCAGAAAGTGTCAACATATATTTGTTCCGACTAATAGACGTTTCACTGGAAACTTTGTTATGAATAATGCAATAATATTTGCTCTTGTTGGAACAAATATTCTATATCATTTATTCCGTGGGGAACAAATTCTGTAATATTTGTTCCAGTGGAAATAATATTACAATATGACATGCTTATTGTATTTATTGTAAATGTGGTCTCGTCCTGAATATGCATGAAATACTTGCGACTGGACGTATTTAGCAAACCAAAATCAATCAATCAATCAATTACAGCAAATCGGTAAGGACTAACATGCAGTTAAACATAATGTTTTGGAAAAGTAACTTATATAAAACACTAACAAACATACAAATAATAATCCCCTACCGAATAACTGCATAAAAAAAATAAAATAATTAGAAAAAAAACACACACAGAAAACAGTGTCTTTAACTGTTAACCAAACTTTGAATTTTTGAAATACTAAGGCTTTTCTACTTCAGGAATAGATTACCTTAGCTGTATTTGGCAAAACTTTTAGGAATTTTGTTTCTCAATGCTCTTCAACTTCGCACTTTATTTGGCCTTTTAAATATTTTTTATTCGAGCGTCACTGATGAGTCTTTTGTAGACGAAACGCGCGTCTGGCGTAAGTGTAAAATTTTAGTCCTTGTATCTATGATGAGTTTATTATTAATTACATTATTTGACTTTCAGAGCATTACACGCTTTTCGTCTTCATTATGGCGGGAAATTTCGACAGGAATTCTTAATTGCTGACATTCAAGTTAAGGAGGTTTGTTTGATATTTATTGTACATCTTTCATCTTTGGAACTCCCAGCCTAACTATTTTGATTAACAACAAGTCTAACTTTACATTCCAATAGATATAAGAAGATGTGGTATGAGTGCCAATGAGACAACTCTCCATCCAAGTCAAAATTTATAAATGTAAACCATTATAGGTCAAAGTACGGTCTTCAACACGGAGCCTAGGCACACACCGAACAGTAAGCTATAAAGGGCCCCAAAATTACTAGTGTAAAACCATTCAAACGGGAAAACCAACGGTCTAATCTATATAAAAACGAGAAACGAGAAACACTTATGAACCACATCAACAAACGACAACTACTGAACATCAGATTCCTGTTTGATAAATTACTTTTGATTATATCAACATATTTTTTTTTTTTTTTTTTTCTGCGGTTAATACTGCTAAATTACAACTGAAACCTAAGATGATTTACCCGAGATAATGGGAAAGAATAAATGAAATGAAATACGTTATTATAACGAAAGCTACTAGAGTGAAAACAATGTTTTTCTTTTTTGTTTCTTTGTCATAAAATGCATTAGTTAAAAAAAGAAAACGCTCCAAGATAATTATCTCATGGTGGAAAGCCGTACGGCGACCTATATATACTTGTTAACTTCTATGTCATTAGTCTCAGGTGCAGAGTTGTCCACATCTTCTTGTTTTTATATTAAAAATCTGACATAATACTGTAACATGTTCAAAGTAAAAACTATGCAGCTGTGATAATACATATTCATTTGAAAATCCTTTTTTTTTAAAGATCCAAATTTGAAATAAAGAAGATCGAATATAACTGCCTCTTCTTTTCGACTTATTTTCTTCACTTTTTGTAAAATAATGGTGCAGTGACAAGTCTCGCTGATATTAGGATTTAATGGTCAACCATATGATATGGTCATATTCCATTCAAATCGTTATATTTACTTTTTAAATATTGTTTAACATTTTTGGTGAAATTTACCGAATTAGACTATTTACCGGATTTGTAATAACATAAGCAACGCGACGGGTGCCACATGTGGAGCAGGATCTGCTTATCCTTCCGGAGCACCTGAGATCACCCCCAGTTTTTGGTGGGGTTCGTGTTGCTTAGTCTTTGGTTTTCTATGTTGTGTCATCTGTACTATTATTTGTCTGTTTGTCTTTTTATTTTTGGCCATGGCATTGTCAGTTTGTTTTCGATCTATGAGTTTGACTGTCCCTCTGGTATCTTTCGTCCCTCTTTTGTATCAAACTGAAAATACAAACAAACGAACGGATTTCACAAAACCAGGGATGTGAAAATACCACAAACCATTGGAATGCAATGTGATTTCCATTATAATTAATATTTCTAAGGGGCATGCCTCTTTAAAAATATTTGATCAGCATTTATTTTCGAAATTGTCAACGACATTGCTGATATAAACCTATAGTATAAGTTTCATAAAATTCTGGCAATAATTATGCACATGAGAAGGCTGACAATGTAATTTTCCATATAATCAATATTTCCAAGGGCCTAACTCTTTTAAAAATAATTGATCTGCACTGATTTTTGAACTCGTCAAAGACATTGCTGATATAAACCTATTCCATAAGTTTCATAAAAATCTGGCAAGGTATTAAACAGATGTACCCATATAATAGGAAGAATATCTCATATTTCCAACATTGTGACAAAAACACAGAAAGCAAAAGCTCTTACAAATCTTAATTATCATTTTTGAAATCCTATTTCCAAAGTTTCCTGACACCGATTTCTTTTAATCAGAAACTGCATCATTCGATTTCTTGTATGAGAATAATAAATGGAAAAGTTTTACCGATATCAAACTATGTAAAAGATTTGCAATTGTAGTTTGTAAAATTGCATGTAGTGTTTCCACTGAACGTTAAGCAATCAATCAATCCATTTATATATGTATCCGATTGCGTTACACGCACCCAGTATTACAGCACAGTGGTTAAAGTATGCATTTTTTTTATTCGTGTGAAGTAGATTTTTCTTCATTTTTTTTTCGTTACGTTAACAGCTTGTAAGTCTGTAAACTTGTGTATCGGTATGTTTCATGGAACTTTGTTAATATAACACCACCTTTCTAGATTGCCGAGGTGCCCCGATACAGTTTTAAGGTAGTAATCGCTCAGCGTTAAACGTTCAAATACCCCCTAAAATGTTACTTTTGATTATACGTTCTACGTGTAATTTTCCGTAATAAAAACTCAGCTGGACCGGTATTATACGATGCCCAAATTATATATTGTTTCTCAAACTCGCCATTGTATGCCCTTAAAATAGTGCCTTTGATCCTCACATCAACAGAAAAGAATAGACGCTTGGGTACTGAATTTGGATATGTTGTATTTATTTTAGTATTATTAGATAGTACATGTATAAAAAATCAATGTCATCATGCAACAGTCTGTTACTGCTGTTACTCGTCTTGAAGCTTCTGGGAGGTCTTCAACAATGAATTCATTCAAGTATAGTACAAAATAGTGTTACGTATGTGGTATAAAAACAGAAAATTGAATATTCTGTGCAAACAATGAAAAATAAAAATTCCAAATCCTCTACCGAAGCGCCTATGAAGAGAAGTACATGATGCAAAACTGGATATTATTTGGCCCTGATCATTATAAGTATTTGAAAAGGTAATTTTGGGTAAATATATACATGGTATAAAAAAAATCAATGTAATTAACAGCCCGTTACTGCTGTTACTCATCTTGAAGCTTCTAGGAGGTCTTCAACAATTAATTTAATAAAATATAGTACACATAGCAATCTCAAGACCCCCTCTAGTATTAACTCAAAGTATACCGATTATTATTATTATAATCATTCATCCCTGCTCGAATTTTGATTTTGATCTGATTTTCTGACATCTCTTTAGTCTGACAGCACACCAATAACTTAGTTGAACAGCGCACAATCATATAAAAGTCAACATCAATTTATGTCAATGATCATTAAAATCGAATATCAAAAGCTCAAATAGCGCTCAATACTAGTTTTAATTATTGCAATCCATTCTATAAAAAAACAATTTGTTGAATAAAAGAATGTGTCTGAGGATACGAATACCCCCGCTCAAGCTTCATACAAACGAAAATAGGACGGATGGAAAGACGAATGGATAGAAAGACGGAAGGACGAACGGTCTAGGGTTACACTAAGGCGAGGTCATGAAAATTTGGAAAACCTCATGGAACAATTTATTCCGTTTATTTATGTCAAATATGAGAGGAAGCAGTAATATTGGTATGCCGTAATTATTCAAGATGATATAACTCTGTTAAAATATATATAGTTATCTACTAACAGAATTCGTCAGAAAGAAAACATTCTGATTTTAACCGAAATTTTTAAAACACATTTGAAAAACTGGTTATTACAAGAAGAAAGAATGCTGATATAATAATTCAAAAAGTAAAAGAGGTCGGGCCAGATTTCCATAAATTTATTTCTATGTGAAGGCATTTTTAAAAGGTATTTTAATCCTACAAAAATTCATAACATCACAGCCTTCAACATTTTGCGGTATTTCTGAATTTGTACTTACTAGATTATAAATGTTTTAAGTAGCTTATTTATAATTATCATTTTGATAGATTTTGAAATTTTGAAAATATGAATGAAAAGAAAACAAAAATCAAAGCCAAAGTTATAAGAACATATAGGTCTTTCAGATATAAACTGAATCAGTTTTGTTAACTCAGAGTCATTGTAAAAATTTCTTCAACAGTAATTTTTCACCCAAATAATAGTTTAAGTCTATGGATATATATGAAATTATTGGAATTTAAAAAACGTTGAAATATTAATAATCGAGGATTTTGAGTAATATGTCAATGAAACAGCAGCCCACCAACCCCAAAAAAAAACCCACTTATCAACATCTAGTTTAATATATGATCTTAAACAATACACTGCTGTTGTGTGTTTTAGGCCGTGCATATATACTGTTCAAAAAAGGAATGCATAGCTCGGATGAATTTTTCAAAATGCAAAATATATATTTTTCAAGGTAAAATGAAACGGTCAATTGCATCTTCGAATTTTTACAGGTAAGTTTTAAACTTTAAATGCCCGTTCTTTTGATTTGGCTCTCTGTCACTTGAAATGTGCGACTCGCTTAAAGTGCATATGACCTTTTTTGCCGCGAAATTTTGCTAACGATTTTCACGAGAATTTTGTGGTCAACTCAACTGTTACACTTTTGCACATATAAGAACCACGTTTGATGATTTAATTCATCACAACGTTAAAACGCTGCCATTCCAAGGTTGGACCCTGCTATTCGAAATATCGTCATCGGCCGTCTATAGGCCGGAGTGTCCCAAAGTGAAGTAGCAAGAACTGAAAATGGTAACCAGAGCACAATTTTGCGACTTTCGAACAGATACCAGCAGACTGGCTGTACTAATGACCGCCCGAGGAGTGAACGACCTCGCCTAACGACTCGAGGACAAGATCGCTACATCCGGGTATTTCATCTACGAAATCGAACCGTTGCCGCAGCAGCCATTGCAGTTGGGATACCAGGAATGAGAAGAATCAGCTCACAAACAGTTCGCAATCGACTGCGACAACATGACATTAGACCCAGAAGGCCGTATTTTAGACCCGTTTTGAGGCCGTTACACAGACGGAATAGAGTCCGATAGTGCAACAGATTGAGGGGCTGGACATTCCGCAACTGGCTCAGAATCTGATTCAGTGACGAGTCTAGTTTTTGCTTCAGAAACGTGATGGAATAACATTTCCATTTAAAATACATGTATTAAAATTCTTTGAAATACATTATGCGGTTCTTTTTTTGCAGATTATATATACTGGTTTGGTGTCATGGATGGATATCCAATTTCCTTTCTTTTCTATTAATATAAAAATAAGGAGATATGGTATTATTGCCAATAAGACAACTATCCAACACAGTTCGAATGAAGTGGATGTAAGCAATTAGAGGCAACCGTACGGCCTTCAACCATCAGAAAAATCCATACCGTATAGTCGGCTTTTAAATGCCTCGAAATGAAAAATATGAAATAATTCAATTGAAAAAAATAACGGCCTAATTCATAACAATACAAACAAAAAACAAATCTGACATACATGAACTATTGACAACCACTGAATTACAGGCATATACAGAATGTGACGGGGTTAAATATGTTTGTGAGCGCCTCCCCTCTAACCTGTGACAGTGGTGTTACAGTTAAACTATAAAGCTTCACTCATTTGTTACATAGTTTGTTAGTGATACCACTGTTGTGTGTGAAACTAAGTGTTGCTTTACAATTTATATCGCAGTTCAAACTAAGAAACGGCAGAAGTAATAGTTGAAGTTTTCACATTTTAATGAGCAATTTGCATATAATCACTTCTTAGTAGAATGCATAAACAGATCTATACTACCTATACTATCACATCATTATAAATACCAAGCGATTCTGAATAAGATCTTAATTTGGAACTTAATTCTTCATAAGTTATATAATCAATGGAGCTTACATTGATCTGTTTTAAAAAGATAGTAAAGTGTGTCAATAAAGTAACGAAATTACACATTAACTTTGTATTTTTCAGGATAATTAACTTATTTGTTGAAGTGCTTTAATTGATTTTGAAATTCTTAAGATCAAATTTGTAAATTAAAAGTTGATCAAGCGTTGTGCAATAAGTATTTTTTTAGGTAAATCATGTGTGGTGCAACAATAAAACAAAACAAATTCTCATATAGGATGCCTATAGTTAATTATATAACGTATTAGGTGATTAATAATTCTTGATTGGATGTATTTTTTTTTTTTTTTTTTTTTTTTGGTGTCCAATGGAAAATATTTCATTTATGTTCAAGACGAAAACAAATTTACAATTAAAATGTCAATTGTTCTTGAACAATTGAGAGGTCTTTCCTTTTGTAATGTAAACTACATGTCCAAATAGACATAACATGCATTAAAAGCTCTCAAACACACATAAAACCGTTAAAATATGACAAAAACATCAAATTCGCTATTTAGGACATGACCTTGACTTTGACTTGGTCCATGATGTCATTATAAAAGACCCCATGGGTCTAGGACCTTTAGTTCAAGAGTTAAAGCTAATTTAGTTTTTTTTCAGAAAGCGTTAACGGGGTTATGCCCTTAATGATATGTCAAATCTCTTCGTTCATAATGTAAAAAGTTGTGCCTTAGTCACCTAAACATTTTCGCTATTTACTATTTCTGTAAGTATAATCGTTTTGAGATATCCAATAAAATGTTGAAAGGTCAAAGGTCAACCTTAAAAGCTTTAAAATACACTAAAATCCTTTAAATAAGGTCAAAACACATAATTCGCTATCTGGGACATGACCTTGACCTTTGACCTTGTGACCTTTGTCAAGGTTATTGGTCCCAAATGTCATCGTTGAAGTCCCCATGGGTCTAGGACCTTTGGTTTAACAGTAAAAGCTGATTTTGTCTTTTAGAAACATAAACTAGGGTTATGCCCTTATAGAAAGGTCAAATCTTTTCGGTCAAATGTAACGAAGTTGCGACTTAATGATCCAAACATTTTCCACTATTCAAAACTTCTGTAAGTATAATGGTTTCTGAGATTATCCCATAACAAGGTGGTAGGTCAAAGGTCAAGGTCAACATACCAATTTGACCTTGAGATATTTTCAGAGTCACATCAATTGATGATGATTGGTGAAGATCCAAGGTGTCTACGACTTACGGTTTCTGAGTTTTGGGGGCCAACCGACTGCGGTTAATTTTCAAAGGGGCATAACCCTACCAATGAGTCGTTGAATCTTTTCAATCCAAATGTAACGAAGAACCGGGGTCTGGTCCTGAACAAATTTCACCCTTCGGTTTTTTTTCTACCTATTACGGTTACGGTGTTTAAATGATAACAAGGTTTTAGGTTTTGAGGATTACTCCGAACCGACAAAATTTTTGACTCACAGGGTGAGTTCCGGATAGGTATTTAGGACACCGATACAAAGTGTGAACCTGAAAGCGACATGACTTACGGTTATGGAGGAAATTTTGTCAAAGTTTGGCGGAACAAAAAGAATAATAATAATAATTAAAATGTCAATTGTTCTTGAACAATTGAGAGGTCTTTCCTTTTTGTAATGTAAAATACATGTCCAAATAGACGTAAAATGCATTGAAAAGCTCTCAAACACACATAAAACCGTTAAAATATGACAAAAAACAACAAATTCGCTATTTAGAACATGACCTTGACTTTTGACCTTGTGACCTTTGTGAAGGTCATTGGTCCACAATGTCATTATAAAAGACCCCATGGGTCTAGGACCTTTAGTTAAAAAGTTAAAGCTAATTTAGTTTTTGAGAAAGCGTTAACGGGGGGTTATGCCCCTTAATGATATGTCAAATATCTTCGGTCATAATGTAAAAAAGTTGTGCCTTAGTCACCTAAACATTTTTCACTATTTACTATTTCTGTTTATATAATCGTTTTTGAGATATCTAATAAAATGTTGAAAGGTCAAAGGTCAAGGTCAACCTTAAAAAGCTTCAAAATACACTAAAAATGCTTTAAATAAGGTAAAAAACACATAATTCGCTATCTGGGACATGACCTTGACCTTTGACCTTGTGACCTTTGTCAAGGTCATTGGTCCCAAATGTCATCGTTGAAGTCCCCATGGGTCTAGGACCTTTGGTTTAACAGTAAAAGCTGATTTTGTCTTTTTAAAAACATAAACTGGGGTTATGCCCCTTACAGAAAGGTCAAATCTTTTCGGTCAAATGTAACGAAGTTGCGACTTAATGATCCAAACATTTCCACTATTCAGAACTTCTGTAAGTATAATGGTTTCTGAGATTATCCCATAACAAGGTGTTAGGTCAAAGGTCAAGGTCAACATACAAATTTGACCTTGAGGTATTTTCAAAGTCACATCAATTGATGATCATTGGTGAAGATCCTAGGTGTCTACGACTTACGGTTTCTGAGTTTTGGTGGCCAACCGACACTGGTTAATTTTCATAGGGCATAACCCTACCAACGAGTCGTTGAATCTTTTCGATCCAAATGTAACAAAGAACCGGGGTCTGGTCCTGAACAAATTTCACCCTTCGTTTTTTTTCTACCTATTACGGTTACGGTGTTTAAATGATAACAAGGTTTTTAGGTTTCGGAGGGATAACTCCGGACTGACAAAATTTTACGACTCACAGGGTGAGTTCCGGATAGGTATTTATGACACCGATACAAGGTGTGAACCTGAAAGCGATATGGCTTACGGTTACGGAGGAAATTTTGTCAAAGTTTGGCGGAAAAAAAGAATAATAATTAAAATGTCAATTGTTCTTGAACAATTGAGAGGTCTTCCTTTTCGTAATGTAAAATACATGTCCAAATAGATGTAAAATGCATTGAAAAGCTCTTAAACACACTTAAAACCGTTAAAATATGACGAAAACAACAAATTCGCTATTTAGGACATGACCTTGACTTTTGACCTTGTGACCTTTGTGAAGGTCATTGGTCCACAATGTTATTATAAAAGACCCCATGGGTCTAGGACCTTTAGTTCAAAAGTTAAATCTAATTTAGTTTTTCAGAAAGCGTTAACGGGGTTATGCCCTTAATGATATGTCAAATCTCTTCGGTCATAATGTAAAAAAGTTGTGCCTTAGTCACCTAAACATTTTTCACTATTTACTATTTCTGTAAGTATAATCGTTTTTGAGATATCTAATAAAATGATGAAAGGTCAAAGGTCAAGGTCAACCTTAAAAGCTTTAAAACACACTAAAATCCTTTAAATAAGGTCAAAAACACATAATTCGCTATCTGGGACATGACCTTGACCTTTGACCTTGTGACCTTTGTCAAGGTCATTGGTCCCAAATGTCAATGTTGAAGACCCCATGGGTCTAGAACCTTTGGTTTAACAGTAAAAGCTGATTTTGTCTTTTTAGAAACATAAACTAGGGGTTATGCCCCTTATAGAAAGGTCAAATCTTTTCGGTCAAAATGTAACGAAGTTGCGACTTAATGACCCAAACATTTTCCACTATTCAAAACTTCTGTAAGTATAATGGTTTCTGAGATTATCCCATAACAAGGTGGTAGGTCAAAGGTCAAGGTCAACATACAAATTTGACCTTGGGATATTTTTCAGAGTCACATCAATTGATGATCATTGGTGAAGATCCTAGGTGTCTACGACTTACGGTTTCTGAGTTTTGGGGGCCAACCGACTGCGGTTAATTTTCAAAGGGGCATAACCCTACCAATGAGTCGTTGAATCTTTTCGATCCAAATGTAACGAAGAATCGGGGTCTGGTCCTGAACAAATTTCACCCTTCGGTTTTTTTCTACCTATTACGGTTACGGTGTTTGAATGATAACAAGATTTTTTGGTTTCGGAGGGATTACTCCGAACCGACAAAATTTTTTGACTCACAGGGTGAGTTCCAGATAGGTATTCATGACACCGATACAAAGTGTGAACATGAAAGCGACAAGTCTTACGGTTAAGGCTGCTAACTTCGTCAAAGTTTGGCGGAAAAAGAATAATAATAATAATAATAATAATAATAATAATAATCAGAAGAAATACAGTAAGGTCTTTCCTTTTGAAAAGGAAAGACCTTAATAATCAGAAGAAATACAGTAAGGTCTTTCCTTTTGGAAAAGGAAAGACCTTAATAATAATAATAATAATAATAATAATAAAAATAATAATCAGAAGAAATACAGTAAGATCTTTCCTTTTGGAAAAGGAAAGACCTTAATAATAATAATTAAAATGTCAATTGTTCTTGAACAATTGAGAGGTCTTTCATTTTGTAATGTAAAATACATGTTCTAATAGATGTAGAATGTATTGAAAAGTTTTAAACACACAAAAAACTGTTAAAATATGATACAAATCAACAAATTCGCTTTTTAGGAGATGACCTTGACTTTTGATCTTGTGACCTTTGTGAAGGTCATCAGTCCACAATGTCATTATAAAAGACCCCATGGGTCTAGGACCTTTGGTTCAAGAGTTAAAGCTAATTTTGTCTTTTCAGAAACCGTTAACGGGGGTTGTGCCCCTTAAGGGTATGTCAAATCTCTTCGGTCAAAATGTAAAAAAGTTGCGCCTTCGTCACCTAAACATTTTTCACTATTTACTATTTCTCTAAGTATAATCGTTTTGAGATATCCAATAAAATGTTGAAAGGTCAAAGGTCAAGGTCAACCTTAAAAGCTTTAAAACACACTAAAATCCGTTAAATAAGGTCAAAACACATAATTCGCTATCTGGGACATGACCTTGACCTTTGACCTTGTGACCTTTGTCAAGGTCATTGGTCCCAAATGTCATTGTTGAAGATTCCATGGGTCTAGGACCTTTGGTTTAACAGTAAAAGCTGATTTTGTCTTTTTAGAAACAAACTAGGGGTTATGCCCCTTACAGAAAGGTCAAATCTTTTCGGTCAAAATGTAACGAAGTTGCGACTTAATGACCCAAACATTTTCCACTATTCAAAACTTCTGTAAGTATAATGGTTTCTGAGATTATCCCATAACAAGGTGTTAGGTCAAAGGTCAAGGTCAACACAATTTTACCTTGAGGTATTTTTCAAAGTCACATCAATTGATGATCATTGGTGAAGATCCTAGGTGTCTACGACTTACGGTTTCTGAGTTTTGGTGGCCAACCGACACCGGTTAATTTTCATAGGGGCATAACCCTACCAATGAGTCGTTGAATCTTTTCAATCCAAATGTAACGAAGAACCGGGGTCTGGTCCTGAACAAATTTCATCCTTCGGTTTTTCTACCTATTACGGTTACGGTGTTTGAATGATAACAAGGTTTTTTGGTTTCGGAGGGATTACTCCGAACCGACAAAATTTTTTGACTCACAGGGTGAGTTCCGGATAGGTATTCATGACACCGATACAAAGTGTGAACATGAAAGCGACACGTCTTACGGTTAAGGCTGCTAACTTCGTCAAAGTTTGGCGGAAAAATAATAATAATAATAATAATAATAATAATAATAATAATCAGACGAAATACAGTAAGGTCTTTCCATTTTGAAAAGGAAAGACCTAAATAATAATCATAAAATTATAGTAAGGTCTTTCCTTTGGAAAAGGAAAGACCATAATAAATACAATTGGCAGGTACTGTAAAAGAGACCGTATGGGATGAAGGTGGGAAAGCGTGGTAAAAAGAGAGTATATTAAATACGGACAGTTCTTTTAGCCTTGCAACAGGCCACCTATGGTCCCCTTAAAGAGTTGGTACAAGGGTTCGTAACGGGCAAAGAGCGTGGCAATATCTCTACACAAGGTGTCGGATTTAACGTCCTATTCTGCCATGACCTGGCTGCGTGCTTATATATCCCGAACAGTCAAAATAAGACCAAAGTGATCATATTTCTATTCCCAATTCACCCCAGAGGATGGATGAATGTCAAAGATAAGAAATAGACTGCATCGTTTAAATCAACTATATACTTATAAAATCATCGGAAAGGTTATTTGACAACTAACAGATACCAGGAGGGCAACCCATAATCATCAGCAATAGACAGACATCTGTTCAATATTCCAACAATAAACAAGAACCAGCAAATGTTTTGAACAGACCAAAGAAAAAATAAGATATCAGAAAACAACAGAAGTATCTGACTTCGGAAAGTCAAATTGACATGCATATTGACTTTATCTTTCCAACAAATACAAACCGTACGTAAGAAACACGAATCAGGAAAGAAAAACAACTTTAGGTCTTCACGCTTTTGAAGCTCGCTTTAACGCATCCATGCTTCATTCAAGTGCCTTGTCAAGGTGAGTTTAAATGGCGACATCGGTAGGGAAGACATTCTGCTTGCAATATTCCATCTACATACACTCCCGAAGAGTAACAAAATGAATATATTCGTCATACTCAACCATTTATTATCATTTGATTGTTATTTTTCTGTTAGTCTTATTGTTCTTGTTGCTTTAATAAAAAGACAAAATTGTTTTATTTGATACATGTATATGGTTAAATGCGTAATCAAGTCTGATGTGTTACCTAAAATTATTTGAAATACTAATGAATAATGCTTTATGTATTAAAAAACTATAACTGGTACCTTACGTCAAATTACTGTCTTTTTGTTATCAAATTATAAAGCTAGTGTCTTTGATGAGTTTTACTCTCTCCACATACGGGTATTTTATTGAACCAAATTGATATATTAACATCGTAATTATGACAGAGGTGTATTGTTCAAGTGACTGGGTTTAATGAACCAAATTATAAGCCTAGTTTCCATAAATATTTACATACACTCCCGAAGAGTGAAAAAGGTATATATTCGTCATACTCAACTGTCTGATTGCACGCAACCATTCATTATCAATTGATTGTTATTTTTCTGTTAGTCTTATTGTTATTGTTGTTCAAAACAAACGATATTGTTTTATATGATACATGTATATGTTTAAAAATTGTTGAAGTAACTGGCTTTTATCAATCAAATTATAAGCATATTTTTTCTAATGATTTTTTTTCTAATAAGATTCGTTTGTAATGAAACCAGCAAGAAATATTAATATCGTAATTGTTGTATTAAAGATTCTAAGAAATGATATGATAGAATTACATTGTTAATCGTCTGTAATATTGCTTATTTTCAAACTTTATAAAACTCTTACATATGAATTAAAAGATATAATTATTCGTAACTGAATAAAATAATTACTGCCATATGCTCAATATTCATCACTTAATTCTTTTCATAACATTAAAAGTTGTATGACCGTCGGATTAAATGTAAATTCCACACAATCATGTGTACCTTATTCATTCTCGGTTTAACCAAACTATACTGTCATACTAAATGTGCCCTTTATTTCAAAGGAGTTTAACTTCTTTTTCCTTAGCATCAGACGATACATTTATATCAAATTTTTTTTTTTGTTTGGTTTTTTTTTTTTTTTTCATTGAAGGAAATATCATTTTATCATCTATATCGAGATGTAATGAACCTGGTCATATGTCTGATACATATTAATGATCTTGATAGACTGAATAATTTTTACCCTGCATGATAGCTACCATTGTATCACAATGAACGAAGTGTGATATGAATAATTGTTACATAAAAAACGTGAAATAAGCTGCTCTTTCCTGCATTGAATTCTCCAATTTCGTAATTCCCAATTTCCCTTCAATAGGACAATGATTACTTAAAATAGTTACATTTCTCCTGGCCATTTGTGATATTCGTTCTTTCATTTGATAATATTTGTTTTGTCAAATTTTGTCTTTCTTTTTTCTTTTTTAGCCATGGCGTTGCCAGTTTATTTTCGACTTATGAGTTTGAATGTCCCTTTGGTATCTTTTGCCTCTCTTTTGCAGAAAAAAATTTACACAAACAACTAATATTATGTGAAAAGCCAACGGACATTATGAAAAAAAATGGATTTAATGAGAACTATAAATTTCAGCATATGTCAGTCAGAAACCGTAAACCACAAAACAAAATAATACGGCCCTTTAAAACACCAGTTCTTCTTTAGGAAGCGACAATACTTCTATAACTTGCCCTGATCGTCTAAATTTAAAACCAACAAACAAAACCCTATTCAAGCAATAAGATAACAAAAAACAAAACAAAACAAAACAAACAAACAACTTGCAATCAAACAAATATAAAAATCCGAACATAATACTGTTTTGTTTGATTGTTACACCACACATGGATCTACATAAAAATACTTATAACACCACGCATGATCTCCTACAGAATACTTATTACACCATGCATGATCTACCTTAACAATACTTATTACACCACGCATGATCTACCTAAACTATACTTATTACACCACGCATGATCTACCTAAACAATACTTATTACACCACGCATGATCTACCTAAACAATACTTATTACACCATGCATGATCTACCTAAACAATACTTATTACACAACGCATGATCTACCTAAACAATACTTATTACACCACGCATGATCTACCTAAACAATACTTATTACACCACGCATGATCTACCTAAACAATACTTATTAGACTACGCTTGATCTACCTAAACAATACTTATTAGACCACGCATGATCTACCTAAACAATACTTATTAGACCACGCATGATCTACCTAAACAATACTTATTAGACCACGCATGATCTACCTAACAATAAATACTTATTACACCACGCATGATCTACCTAAATAATACTTATTACACTACGCATGATCTACCTAAACAATACTTATTACACCACGCATGATCTACCTAAACAATACTTATTACAACACGCATGATCTACCTAAACAATACTTATTACACCACGCATGATCTACCTAAACAATACTTATTACACCATGCATGATCTACCTAAACAATACTTATTACACAACGCATGATCTACCTAAACAATACTTATTACACCACGCATGATCTACCTAAACAATACTTATTAGACTACGCTTGATCTACCTAAACAATACTTATTAGACCACGCATGATCTACCTAAACAATACTTATTAGACCACGCATGATCTACCTAAACAATACTTATTAGACCACGCATGATCTACCTAACAACAAATACTTATTACACCACGCATGATCTACCTAAATAATACTTATTACACTACGCATGATCTACCTAAACAATACTTATTACACCACGCATGATCTACCTAAACAATACTTATTACAACACGCATGATCTACCTAAACAATACTTATTACACCACGCATGATCTACCTTAACAATACTTATTACACCATGCATGATCTACCTAAACAATACTTATTACACAACGCATGATCTACCTAAACAATACTTATTACACCACGCATGATCTACCTAAACAATACTTATTACACCAGGCATGATCTACCTAAACAATACTTATACACTACGCTTGATCTACCTAAACAATACTTATTAGACCACGCATGATCTACCTAAACAATACTTATTAGACCACGCATGATTTACCTAACAATAAATACTTATTACACCACGCATGATCTACCTAAATAATACTTATTACACTACGCATGATCTACCTAAACAATACTTATTACACCACGCATGATCTACCTACACAATACTTATTACACAACGCATGGATCTACATAAAAATACTTATAACATCACGCATGATCTCCTACAGAATACTTATTACACCATGCATGATCTACCTTAACAATACGTATTACACCACCCATGATCTACCTAAACAATACTTATTTCACCACGCATGATCTACCTAAACAATACTTATTACATCATGCATGATCTACCTAAACAATACTTATTACACAACCCATGATTTACCTAAACAATACTTATTACACCACGCATGATCTACCTAAACAATACTTATTACACCACGCATGATCTACCTAAACAATACTTATTACACTACGCTTGATCTATCTAAACAATACTTATTAGACCACGCATGATCTACCTAAACAATACTTATTAGACCACGCATGATCTACCTAACAACAAATACTTATTACACCACGCATGATCTACCTAAATAATACTTATTACACTACGCATGATCTACCTAAACAATACTTATTACACCACGCATGATCTACCTAAACAATACTTATTACACCAGGCATGATCTACCTAAACAATACTTATTACACTACGCTTGATCTACCTAAACAATACTTATTAGACGACGCATGATCTACCTAACAATAAATACTTATTACACCACGCTTGATCTACCTAAATAATACTTAATACACTACGCATGATCTACCTAAACAATACGTATTACACCACGCATGATCTACCTAAACAATACTTATTACACCATGTATGATCTACCTAAACAATACTTATTACACCACGCATGATTTACATAAACAATACTTATTACACTACGCTTGAGTCAACTTTTAATTTACAAATTAAGTCTTAAGAATTTCAAAATCAATTACTTAAACGACTTCAACGAATAAATTAATCATTCTAAACAATGCAAAGTTAATGCGTAATTTCGTTACTTTATTGACATACTTCACTATCTTTTTAAAGCAGATCAAGGTTCGCTCCATTGATTATATAACTTAAGAATGATTAAGAGCCAAATTACGATCTCATTCAGAATCGCTTGGTATTTATTATGATGTGATAATATGGTTAGTATAGATTTGTTTATACATTTTACTAAAAAGTGATTATATGCAAATTGGTAATTAAAGTGTGGAAACTTTAACTATTACTTCTGGCGTTTTTTAGTGGAAACTGCGATATACTTGTAAAGCAAACACTTAGTTTCAATCACAACAATGGTATCACTAACTATGTAACTATTGTAAACCAACTAATTGCCACTGATGCTTCATTTTGCGTTAAGCCCTTTTAATCCCTTTTCGCGGCAATTACAGTTCTCAATTTTCAAATTTACATGAAGTAGTTGAAACGATCTAATTTTTACAAATTTGCGACGATTTATATTCTCGTTATGTTCTACTCACGAAAGTCGCAAAAGTAAATCGCTCGAGAAAAAAAAGATCTTGATATATAAATGCTTTAAGTTACTTTATATCATATTAAATAAGAGCATTCGGTGGTTTTTAATTATTGATTGGTTGAGTTTTCTTAGCGTCAGATGGCAAATATTTCATTTATATATGTTCAAGACGAGAAAAATTTACAATAAACACAATTGTTAGGTCCTGTAAAAGAGGCCGTCCAGGATGAAGGTCGAGGAAACGTGGACGGTCATCGTAAAATGAAGGTATACTTGAAACGGACAGACAATTTTAGCCTAGCAATAGGCCACCTATGGTCCCTTCAGAGCTAGTACAAGGGTTCTTAACGAACAGAGAGAGCGGCAATATCTCTACACAAGGCATCGTATTTAACGTCCCATTCTGTCATGACCTGGCTGCGTGCTTATACATCCCGAACAGTCAAACTGACGCCCCACTTTGGGTTCACTGCCACTCATAGTTTTACTGTCAGTCATAATAAGACCAAAGTGACCATATTTCTATTCCCAAGTCACCCTAAAGTATGGATGAATATTAAAGATAAGAAATAGACTGCATCGTTTAAATCAACTATATACTTATGAAATCATCGGAGAGGTTATTTAACAACTAACAGACACCAGGAGGGCAACCCACGGTCATCAGCAATAGACAGGTGCCTGTTCAATATTTTAACATTAAGTAGAAACCAGCAGTTGTTATGAACAGAACACAGAAAAAATAAGATACCAGAAAACAACAGAAGTATCTGATTTCGGACAGGCAATTGACATGCATATTGACTTTACCTTTCCAACAAATACAAACCATATGTAAAACACGAATCGGGAAAGAAAAACACCTTTAGGTCCTCACGCTTTTGAAGCTCGCTTTTACGCATCCATGCTTCATTCAAGCCATCTTTAGTCAAATCTATGGTGGTGAACAAAAGAACTGTTACTGGTAATATATCGATTACAGACTAGTTTTCTGATGATAATGATTAAGAATGAACTAGAACATAACGAGACAAGTGTGCCTTGTCAAGGTGAGTTTAAATGGCGACATAGGTAGGTAAGACATTCTGCTTGCATAATTCCATCTACATACACTCCCGAAGAGTTAAAAAAAGGTATATATTCGTCATACTCAACTGTCTGATTGCACGCAACCATTCATTATCAATTGATTGTTATTTTTCTGTTAGTCTTATTGTTATTGTTGTTATGGTTAAAAACAAATGATATTGTTTTATATGATACATGTATATGTTTACGTCAAATTACTGTCTTTTGTTATCAAATTAAAATTGTTGAAGTAACTGCCTTTTATCAATCAAATTATAAGCATATCTTTTCTAATGATTTTTTTCCAAATAAGATTCGTTTGTAATGAAACCAGCAAGAAATATTAATATCGTAATTGTTGAAGATTAAAGATTCTAAGAAATGATATGATAGAATTACATTGTTAATCTTCTGTAATATTGCTTATTTTCAAACTTTATAAAACTCTTACATATGAATTAAAAGATATAATTATTCGTAACTGAATAAAATAATTACTGCCATATGCTCAATATTCATCACTTAATTCTTTTCATAACATTAAAAGTTGTATAACCGTCGGATTAAATGTAAATTCCACACAATCATGTGTACCTTATTCATTCTCGGTTTAACCAAACTATACTGTCATACTAAATGTGCCCTTTATTTCAAAGGAGTTTAACTTCTTTTTCCTTAGCATCAGACGATACATTTATATCAATGAAACGATGTTTTTTTTTTTTTTTTCATTGAAGGAAATACCATTTTATCATCTATATCGAGATGTAATGAACCTGGTCATATGTCTGATACATATTAATGATCTTGATAGACTGAATAATTTTTACCCTACATGATACCTACCATTGTATCACAATGAACGGAGTGTGATATGAATAATTGTTACATAAAACACGTGAAATAAGCTGCTCTTTCCTGCATTGAATTCTCCAATTTCGTAATTCCCAATTTCCCTTCATTAGGACAATGATTACTTAAAATAGTTACATTTCTGCTGGCCATTTGTGATATTCGTTCTTTCATTTGATAATATTTGTTTTGTCAAATTTTGTCTTTTTGTTTCTTTTTTAGCCATGGCGTTGCCAGTTTATTTTCGACTTATGAGTTTGAATGTCCCTTTGGTATCTTTTGCCTCTCTTTTGCAGAAAAAAATTTACACAAACAACTAATATTATGTGAAAAGCCAACGGACATTATGAAAAAAAAAATGGATTTAATGAGAACTATAAATTTCAGCATATGTCAGTCAGAAACCGTAAACCACAAAACAAAATAATACGGCCCTTTAAAACACCAGTTCTTCTTTAGGAAGCGACAATACTTCTATAACTTGCCCTGATCGTCTAAATTTAAAACCAACAAACAAAACCCTATTCAAACAATAAGATAACAAAAAACAAAACAAAACAAAACAAACAAACAACTTGCAATCAAACAAATATAAAAATCCGAACATAATACTGTTTTGTTTGATTGTTACACCACACATGGATCTACATAAAAAATACTTATAACACCACGCATGATCTCCCTACAGAATACTTATTACACCATGCATGATCTACCTTAACAATACTTATTACACCACGCATGATCTACCTAAACTATACTTATTACACCACGCATGATCTACCTAAACAATACTTATTACACCACGCATGATCTACCTAAACAATACTTATTACACCATGCATGATCTACCTAAACAATACTTATTACACAACGCATGATCTACCTAAACAATACTTATTACACCACGCATGATCTACCTAAACAATACTTATTACACCAGGCATGATCTACCTAAACAATACTTATACACTACGCTTGATCTACCTAAACAATACTTATTAGACCACGCATGATCTACCTAAACAATACTTATTAGACCACGCATGATTTACCTAACAATAAATACTTATTACACCACGCATGATCTACCTAAATAATACTTATTACACTACGCATGATCTACCTAAACAATACTTATTACACCACGCATGATCTACCTACACAATACTTATTACACAACGCATGGATCTACATAAAAAATACTTATAACATCACGCATGATCTCCCTACAGAATACTTATTACACCATGCATGATCTACCTTAACAATACGTATTACACCACGCATGATCTACCTAAACAATACTTATTTCACCACGCATGATCTACCTAAACAATACTTATTACATCATGCATGATCTACCTAAACAATACTTATTACACAACCCATGATCTACCTAAACAATACTTATTACACCACGCATGATCTACCTAAACAATACTTATTACACCACGCATGATCTACCTAAACAATACTTATTACACTACGCTTGATCTACCTAAACAATACTTATTAGACCACGCATGATCTACCTAAACAATACTTATTACACCACGCATGATCTACCTATCTATAAATACTTATTACACCACGCATGATCTACCTAAATAATACTTATTACACTACGCATGATCTCCCTAAACAATACTTATTACACCACGCATGATCTACCTAAATAATACTTATTACACCACGCATGATCTACCTAAACAATACTTATTACACCAGGCATGATCTACCTAAACAATACTTATTACACTACGCTTGATCTACCTAAACAATACTTATTAGACGACGCATGATCTACCTAACAATAAATACTTATTACACCACGCTTGATCTACCTAAATAATACTTATTACACTACGCATGATCTACCTAAACAATACTTATTACACCACGCATGATCTACCTAAACAATACTTATTACACCATGTATGATCTACCTAAACAATACTTATTACACCACGCATGATTTACATAAACAATACTTATTACACTACGCTTGAGTCAACTTTTAATTTACAAATTAAGTCTTAAGAATTTCAAAATCAATTACTTAAACGACTTCAACGAATAAATTAATCATTCTAAACATTGCAAAGTTAATGCGTAATTTCGTTACTTTATTGACATACTTCACTATCTTTTTAAAGCAGATGAAGGTTCGCTCCATTGATTATATAACTTAAGAATGATTTAGAGCCAAATTACGATCTCATTCAGAATCGCTTGGTATTTATTATGATGTGATAATATGGTTAGTATAGATTTGTTTATACATTTTATTAAAAAGTGATTATATGCAAATTGGTAATTAAAGTGTGGAAACTTTAACTATTACTTCTGGCGTTTCTTAGTGGAAACTGCGATATACTTGTAAAGCAAACACTTAGTTTCACTCACAACAATGGTATCACTAACTATGTAACTACTGTAAACCAACTAATTGCCACTGATACTTCATTTTGCGTTAAGCCCTTTTAATCCCTTTTCGCGGCATTTACAGTTCTCAATTTTCAAATTTACATGAAGTAGTTGAAACGATCTAATTTTTACAAATTTGCGACGATTTATATTCTCGTTATTTTCTACTCACGAAAGTCACAAAAGTAAATCGCTCGAGAAAAAAAAAGATCTTGATATATAAATGCTTTAAGTTACTTTATATCATATTAGATAAGAATATTCGGTGGTTTTTAATTATTGATTGGTTGAGTTTTCTTAGCGTCAGATGGCAAATATTTCATTTATATATGTTCAAGACGAGAAAAATTTACAATAAACACAATTGTTAGGTCCTGTAAAAGAGGCCGTCCAGGATGAAGGTCGCGGAAACGTGGACGGTCATCGTAAAATGCAGGTATACTTGAAACGGACAGACAATTTTCGCCTAGCAATAGGCCACCTATGGTCCCTTCAGAGCTAGTACAAGGGTTCTTAACGAACAGAGAGAGCGGCAATATCTCTACACAAGGCATCGTATTTAACGTCCCATTCTGTCATGACCTGGCTGCGTGCTTATACATCCCGAACAGTCAAACTGACGCCCCACTTTGGGTTCACTGCCACTCATAGTTTTACTGTCAGTCATAATAAGACCAAAGTGACCATATTTCTATTCCCAAGTCACCCTAAAGTATGGATGAATATTAAAGATAAGAAATAGACTGCATCGTTTAAATCAACTATATACTTATGAAATCATCGGAGAGGTTATTTAACAACTAACAGACACCAGGAGGGCAACCCACGGTCATCAGCAATAGACAGGTGCCTGTTCAATATTTTAACATTAAGTAGAAACCAGCAGTTGTTATGAACAGAACAAAGAAAAAATAAGATACCAGAAAACAACAGAAGTATCTGATTTCGGACAGGCAATTGACATGCATATTGACTTTACCTTTCCAACAAATACAAACCATATGTAAAACACGAATCGGGAAAGAAAAACACCTTTAGGTCCTCACGCTTTTGAAGCTCGCTTTTACGCATCCATGCTTCATTCAAGCCATCTTTAGTCAAATCTATGGTGGTGAACAAAAGAACTGTTACTGGTAATATATCGATTACAGACTAGTTTTCTGATGATAATGATTAAGAATGAACTAGAACATAACGAGACAAGTGTGCCTTGTCAAGGTGAGTTTAAATGGCGACATAGGTAGGTAAGACATCCTGCTTGCAAAATTCCATCTACATACACACCCGAAGAGTTAAAAAAGGTATATATTCGTCATACTCAACTGTCTGATTGCACGCAACCATTCATTATCAATTGATTGTTATTTTTCTGTTAGTCTTATTGTTATTGTTGTTCAAAACAAACGATATTGTTTTATATGATACATGTATATGTTTAAAAATTGTTGAAGTAACTGGCTTTTATCAATCAAATTATAAGCATATTTTTTCTAATGATTTTTTTTCCTAATAAGATTCGTTTGTAATGAAACCAGCAGGAAATATTAATATCGTAATTGTTGTATTAAAGATTCTAAGAAATGATATGATAGAATTACATTGTTAATCTTCTGTAATATTGCTTATTTTCAAACTTTATAAAACTCTTACATATGAATCAAAAGATATAATTATTCGTAACTGAATAAAATAATTACTGCCATATGCTCTATAGTCATCACTTAAATCTGTTCATAACCTTAACCGTTGTATAACCGTCGGATTAAATGTAAAGTCCACACAATTATGTGTATCTTATTTATTCTCGATTTAACTGAACTATATTAAATATGCCCTTTATTTCAAAGGAGTTTAACTTCTTTTTTCATAGCATCAGATGATACATTTATAATAATCAAACGATATTTTTCATTGAAGGAAACACATCTTAATATTTAAATCGAGATGTAATGAACATGGTCATATGTCTGATGCATGTTAATTATCTTGATGGTGTGGCCAGTTATTTTTCCCGTATGATGATGCATTTTTCGGAGTGTGATTTGAATAATTGATATATGAAATACGTGAAAAAAGTTGTTCTACCCTGTATTGATTAACCAAATTTTGTCATTTCCATTTGCTCTTCGATAGGCCAACGATGATTTTAAAAGGTTACATTTCCTCCTTTGCATTAGGGATTTAAGATATTCTTTAAAATGCGAAATACTCGCATGTTTCATTTAATAATATCCGTTTGGTCAAGTTTTATTTATTTTCAAGTTAACAAGAAGCTTGAAAACGTCTGATATCAACAATAGTCTCGATTCCTTGAAATTAAGTTGCGAATTCGAACATAACATAATGTGACAAAACATATTGTTAAACATTTGAGAATTGGCTTTAGCAACTCGTGATATTTGTATACAGCTTGATATAAACCTTCAAAGTCTCGTTTATTATTGTATTGAAATTATATAAATCGAGTTGATATCAAAAGATACTCATGTCTCACTCGCTATGAATCCCTTTATTTTAAACATGCGGATAACAAATGTACAAAAATTTAATAATTAATCTTAAACATTCATAGATATAAGAAAATGTGGTATGAGTGCCAATGAGACAACTCTCCATTCAATTCACAATTTATAAAAGTAAATCCATGTTTACTTGTCTATTCGAGGACTTTTGTAGCTGACTATGCGGGATGGGTTTTGCTCATTGATGAAGGCCGCACGAAGACCTATAGTTGATAACTTGTATGCCATTCGGTCTATGGTGGAGAGTTATTTCATTAGCAATCATACATCTTCTTAATAATATGAATGCTCGAAAATAGCCCAAAAAATGACTTCAAAATATTTTTGGGGGGTTTTAAAATTTAATTGATCCAGAAAATCGCTTTGGACCCACAAAAATCATAAATTGTTATTTCATTGATAGACAAAGTTGCATACACCCTCTATATTTTGTATTTGATTTTGAAGTCAGCAACTGATGAAGAATCTTTCATAATAATCAAGTGGCATATATTGGTCATGCAAATAATAGTTAAAGTTATATTCCTATTATTTTCCGCTAAATAAAATTACACTTAAACATGATGCATCCATATCTTTCTGTTTTTGAAAACAAATATCGCGATATGTAATTTATTTACCGTATGTATGTTCTCCATGCATGCATTGTCTTCCTAAACTATGTTTCTCTAAAGACCTTTTGTGCTACCTCAAGCAAATGGGATTTATGTCAGGAATCATAACAGGTTTATAACCTCCCGGTTTTTCTTTCTCAAGTGAAAATTGACATCTGATTATTCACAACTCAAATTTGAACCAAGGATCCAAACCAAGTATTTGTATGACTAAGGCGCCAGGTCTCTTCACAAATAAAAATTACCTCACTTTACCTTAAAATTACATTGAAATCGTGAAAGGTCTGTTACTCAGAAACTGTCGGTAATGCTTCACGTCAAGTTAGGTGGAAAAAGAGTTATCCACCGTTACTTCCAATAAATAGGCATAATAAGTTTACTTCAACATAAGTCTCATGTTATATTTGATTGTTCTGTCTGACAAAATGTACTGTTTAAGTCCATTTGATGTCGATGATCGCAAATTTCTCATTTGTTTTCCCCAACTCTGGACTCGCTCATACAACCCTAATGTACATTGCTATCAATAGCATACTTGTTTATATTGCTGCCCCTTGATTATTTGCAGAAAATGTTAACACTAACAGCTAATATTATGTGAAAAGTCAAAGGAAATTATGAAAAAATGGTATTTAATGAGAAGTATAAATTCCAGCAAATGTAAGTTAGGAACCGTAAACCCAAACACACGACAATACGGCACTTTAAAAACAGCAGTTCGTCTTTAAGAAACGACAATATTTCTATATCTGTTTGGCTCTGTATCGTCTAAATTTAGAAAAGCTTATTTGTTAGTATAAAACCAACAAACAAAACCCTTTTGAAACAAAAACAAAAACAAAAACAAAACAAAGTAACAACTTACAATCAAACAAATTTAAAAATCTGAATATAATATATTGCTCATCAGTATTATGGTAAATATAAGTTATCCAATGATAACTACTGACATTCCTTCAAAAGAATAAATGAAATATAATGTTATGAATATAATAGTGGGAAGACATTGCAGCGCAGTCGTCGGTTGAATTATAACGATCAATTTACACCAAAGTATAATATAACTATTAGAAAAGGCGTTAATAAACATACGTTCTTTTTACAAAGGAGCCAATAAGAATACATCAAGAAAAGATATAAAACAAATAAACGTTGTGTGAGGGAAAACTTCATTGAAAGATTTATAATATTAGACTCATTTTATTCGTGTGTGTCTGTAAATAAGATATAGGCATGCTGTTCTCACGGATTATATTGATAATAGTTTCGTCTTTTGCTCTTCTTTTGAATTTCATTTCGCTCATGGTTTTAAAAAAATCGTCGAAGTTACGAAAGTCGAGATTCGAAAAGTTAGTTGTTAATTTGAGCATAAGTGACATACTTTTTCTGGTCGAAGTTATCACTTACGTTCTACTAAAAGAATTTGATACCGGGCTTGGCATACCATATAAGTATACATGTCTTAGTGTTATTAACTTAACAGCAGGGACATATATATTTTCCTTATTTCAATGTTTTCTAATTTGCTTGGAGCGTCTCAATGCAACATTTGCTGTAGAAATAACTGCTATTCGAGGAATAACATCAAACAAGGGAGTTGCAGTTGGATGCATTGTATGTCATCTAGGCGCGGTTCTTCAAACGCTGATTGAAATATTCGTGATTCCTGACAGTTTATCAGTATGTAATACAAGTGCTTCAGCTATCAAGACAGCATTAGTTATACCTATGACATTGCTTTGCAGTTTTACTATCCTTATTTATTTGATGACCATTGTGAGAGTGTACAGGAGACAAAATAATCATCCGGGTTCTTCAAACAACACTTTGCTAGAACAGATGACTACCAGGGCACTCAAAACACTAAGTGTAGTGATAACGATCACACTACTTGCTAATATACCAAGCTGTATCATTGCATTTTATTCGGAATTCTTTGGACGTACAGAAAACATTACTCGGTGGATATTTTACTGTAACACTTTGATAATGATTAATCCACTGATAGATCCAATAATTTATGTTTTTCGCCTGCAAGATTTTCGTGACCATATTGCAAAGGTTCTCTGTAGACAAAACGATTCGCAAAATGAATCGAGAAGTAGCAACACAAATGTAACTTTTGATTTCAGCATGTGAATGAAGATATAAATGAAACATTCAGAAAAACTATGTCAAAAGAGGTAGAGTCAATTTCTCCTAATACACAAAGACATTCAATCCACAACACAAATTGCCATTATCTGACTCCTCCAAGAAAATGTCATAAAAACAAGGATATCAATATCGAAAAACAAACAAGCCCAGATATCGGATACTGACGTACAAGAATAATGTGTGTTTGGTTCGTCTCTTCTCAATTTGTTTTTGTTTGATACATGTATACAACAGAAATGATAGTGATAAGCCTAAAAAAAACAGTTTTTTCCACGTTTTCCCTTTTTCACTTTGAATTGTGTTTTCCGAAGTTAATCTAAAATCAATAATTGTGTCTATGTCACTATGTCTAGGTTAGTTCTATGAAAAGGTATATACTATGAAATTTAGAGCGAGGGCTTGCCCCGAGCTCTTAATTCATAGTATACCTTTCATAGACTATCAATTAGCACATATTAACAACTCGAGTAATCTTTTAATTGGTCTTTTGAATAGTTTATTTTGACTGACTACTTGTATCACAGGTGTTTGTAAAACGGAGCTCATTAACGAAGTTTTGTAAATCTACTCACTAGTATCATTGTAAAATATGTGATTTCAAAAGGCCCTTGACTCCAGAATAAGATGGTAGCTGCTGGTGTAAGAATGTATACTGATATAAAGCGGTGTTTTACTATACATGTTCTTCTTACATGGTAAGGGGACGACCATTTGATATTCTTGGGGGGGGGGGGGAGGGGCAGGAGGATTTTGAAAATAAATAACTCAGCCTTGATAATCACAAAAATAAATGGTTTGTTCTGTGGTAGTTTGAAAATAAATTACCTGACTTGCAATGTATTGAAAATAAATAACTCAGCAGGTCTAATCGAAAGTATGAGATGGCACCAGATTCTTCATAAATTCATCTTTTTCAAAAAAAAAAAAAAAAAATCGGGAAACACTTCCCATATCTTTTAATAATAAAAGTATAAATATTATTTAAATATACTTGAAATGACAGAAAATTAGTTTCATTTAACTTGAGGTTAATTGTCTCAGGAACACTTACCTCACTTTTATTAAATCAGGGCCGTAACTACATTGAGACAAATGCCTCATGTAGGAAATTTCAAAACCAAACGCTTGTCTCCATATCAAATTGTGTTCACCGTGAGTGCCTTGCAAGAAGCAAGTTCTGTTCTCTCTCAGACGTAGCCCCTGATTTTTCGGGATCAATGTTTCTTATTTATTTGTCTTTTGTTCATTGATTGCCCTTCTGTATTCTGTTAGTGTTGCATTCATTTTGTAATTTAGTAATTTTATTATTAACTTGATCATGAGTTTAAAAAAACACAGCAGCCACAGACTTAACTATGTGAATTACATTTTTGCTTTATCATGCATATTTGTCTTTTGATGTTGTCCCTAGAAACTTAAGTCTTACACTGAATCTATAACGTGATTTTGCTTTGAGACCAAAATATTGTCAAAAAATTATTTAAACAGAACTTGCATTTTCAGTTTAAGAAAGGGTCTGGGGAACACCCAGAAAGCATGATTTTGCATCATTTATTCTATAGCTTCTTGGGCCTTCAGCGGTTCAAAAACCCTTCAAAAACATTTTGCATCGCTCCGCTCGGCGAAACATGTTTGCCAATACTTTTAAAAGACCCTTAGTTACAACCAAACTTTAATACTGTGTATGTATGCAATACATGTATATGCATTTGGGAATATAGAAGATTCATTTCTGCCGAGGATAATAATTAATTCTGATTAAATGATACATAATGACTTGACTATACATGTATTATTTATAATAAACAAATAATTTTAAAATTGTATGTTTTCGAATATTATAAATCTAGTTGTGAAAATAAATAATCAGTCCCTTGCTTTAATGAAAATGAAAATCTTGCTTCAATAGTGCAGAAAATAGATAATCTGTCCTCTTAGTTTACAAAAATAAATAACCGATCCAAAACAAATCCTCCTGCCCCTCCCCAGAAGCCCCCACCCCCAGAATATCAAATGGTCGTCCCTAAGGTGACAAAATAAATTGACCAAAAGCAGGCAATAATTAAATTGCAGTGGAAGCTTTACATGTTTTGAAAACATTTTTAATTTCACAGTAAAACTAAAGCTATAATAAATTTGAAACATATTGATAGTTTGTCCCCATAGATATAGTCTAGCAGATAGGCATTAAAAGCAACTATCAATAGATCAGAGATTATAGCTTTTGTGTTTTGTGTTTTTTTTTTTTTTTTTTTTTTTTTTTATTATTTCAAAGTAAAACTAAAAGATTTATCAGAATATGTTTATATATATATATATATAGGTGGCACATTATCTTCAGACATAATCACAGTTTTTCAATTCATGACATCGTCCTAAACATGCATGAAATATTTGCCACTGGACATTAAGCAACCAATAATCAATAAATCAATCAATTCATGACGAAATAGATCACCTTCCTTAAGAAAGTTTAAAAAATTATCACCAAGTTGCTTTAATTTCCCTTCACAATATTTCATAGTACACACTTTTCTGTGTACAAAGTAATTGCATGGATGATACATTATCATAATTTTAAGATATCGTTGTACTCTAATCAAGGTATAAAGAACCATATGTATTACCCTTTATTTAAATGAAAGAAATTTGCAATTGTCAAAAACATTTTTTAGATCCAAAGATTTTAATAGCAGGATATTTAAAAATCAACGTGAAAACTAATTACAAACTATATAATTCAATTTGGAACACAGCATTTTATTTCAAAATAGCCAGTGGTAATTTTTGTTTTAAATATCTTGATTACGATACAATGAAATCTTACCCTTGTGGTCATTCATGCGTAGTTACTTAGTACACAGGAAAAGTATGTACTATGAAAATTACAAGGCAAATATAAGCAATTTGATTGGACGAGAAGTTGTAAGTATGTGCTAAAAGAATAATCTATAAATGTTTGTTATTAATGTTTTATCAATGTATATATTGGTTATACGTGTTGCTGTCTCGCGACATTATTAAGGATGTTCGTTGCTTAATACTATAAAAGTTGTCTGCATTTTGTAAAATAGTTTACTATGTCATAATTGATAAATCATATAATGGATATATAAAATTGAAAGAACAAATATGATATCATACTGCAAAAACAATTTTGACATTAATTTAATAAAAAAATGTCTGCCATTTTGATGCTAAAGTTTTGTTTTATCTCTTTCGTTTTCTTTCCAGTCTTTTATTCTATGTATTAATTATTACATTTCTGCAAAATCATCCCATTATATTTCATTTTGGTTTAATTTATGGTGAGTTATCCTGCTTAATATTGTTTTTATGCTTCTATATGTTAGTGATATGTATTTATTCAGTATTTTTTATACAAATGGAGAATAATACGATATTACTATTACGCTTCTTCACGTTCATGTTATGTGCTAGTGTATTTATTTATGTCATATCATGTGTGCACTAAAGGTTTTAACTGTTAATTGCAAGGTTTGGGAGATAGTGTTAAAAGAAGAGATGTTTTGATTATTTAAGATCAAAGAATTACAATATTTACTGTTTACAAGATACTCGTTTCTTAATATAAGAGCTATGTGGGGATATGATGGGTTTTTTTTCATCATAGTAGCAGTAACGTTTAATAATAATTTTGAGTTTAAGGTCCTAAAAGAAAAAAAAATGTTGGTGGCAATTATTTAGTATTAGACTTAGTTGTTGATACTTTACATTTTACAATCGTAACTATTTATGGACCAAATGTAGATAATTCATTTTTTTATGATGAAATTATGTCAATTATAGATGATTTTGGTAATGAAAGCTATATGATATGTGGTAATTTTAATCTTATTCTCAACCCAGATATAGTTTATTCTAACTATTTACATGTTAATAACCAAAATGCTCGGGGAAAAGTTTTAGAAATCATTGAGGAAAGGTGTCTCATTGACCCTTTCCGAGAACTTTACCCAGATTTGAAACGTTTCACATGGAATAAAAGAACCCCTTTTAAACAAGCAAGGTAAGATTTTTTTCTTTTGTCTGAAAATTTATTATGCTGTTTGAATAATTGTAATATTGATCCTAGCTATCGCTCTGATCATTCTATAGTTACATTAAATCTAGAATTTAATCCATTTGATCGAGGAAGAGGATTGTGGAAATTTAATAATTCATTATTGTATGATCCAGAATACATAAGGATTGTTAAAGAAAAAATAGTAGAAGTTAAAAAACAATATGTAACATTTATTTATGATCTAGATAGAATTGAATGAAAGATCTTCATTTTATATTAACAGTCACTTATTTCTTGAGACATTGTTGATGGCAAAACTATTTCTTATTTAAGAGAAGCAAAACTATTTAGCTTTGGAAGAAAGAGTAGATGAAGGTTTATTTAAGTTATAAGAAAAAAATAAAGGGAAAATAAAAAAACAATGGGTAGAAAGTTCTTAGAAATGAATACCTAGCTTTGGAAGAAAGAGTAGATGAAGGTTCAATACAGATTTTGGAAAATAAAAAAAATATGAATTAGAAAATATAAGAAAAGAAAAAAAAATGTGTAATTAAACAATGGTCGAAACGAAATCTTACTGTTATTGGTAGAATTACTGTGGTAAAGACATTGATATTGCCTATTTTAAATCATTTGTTTATATCCTTACCAAATCCAAGTGATGATATTTTAAAAAATGTTATTGAACTTATGTACAATTTTATATGGAGTTCACCAATCGATAGAATAAAAAGGGAGATGTTTTACAAAATGATATTGAAGATGGAAGACTCAAATTGATAAATTTAAGTGCATTTATTTTAGCACTGAAGTGTACATGGATAAGGAGATTATTTAAAACAGACAACAAATGGCAGAATGTAGTTTTGTCAAATGTACATGTCGAACTTGAAAAATGTTATGGTTGTGGAAGTGTTTATATACAAAAATTACAACAAAATATCAAAAATAAATTTTGGCAAGATGTTCTGAAAGCATGGCAACTTCTCAGAAAAAAAGATGAATATGACAGTTGTGAATGCTTTCTTGCTAGTCCAATCTGGCTTAACAATAACATAAAGGTAGAAAATAAACCTATTTTTTATAAAGATTGGTTTGAAAATGGTATAAGATTTATAAATGATATTGTAAATGAAGATGGGACTTTTCCTCTTTTCAAAAATTAGAAGAAATGTATCAGATACATGTGAATTTCTGGAGATATAATAGTAGTATATCTGCTGTACATCAAGCATCAGAATCATTTGTGGGAAAAAACACAAATTAGAACTACCTTTAATTCCATCTGCTATTAAAAGACTTGTTAATAGTTCAAAAGGATCTAAAGATATGTATATTGTTTTAAATAAAAATAAAAGTGTTCCCACTAGTCAGTTAAGATGGACTGAAAGTTTTGGCTTTGATAAAATCATTGGAAGAAAATTTATAAACTGCCATTTGTTGTCACAAAAAATACGAAGCTACAGTGGCTGCAGTATAGATTCAATCATCGAATCTTAGCTACAAACAAATTTCTTCATAAAATTAAGATTTATGATAATCCAAATTGTACATTTTGTAATAGAGAAATTGAAACATTAGAACATTTATTTTGGGATTATGAACATACACAGATATTATTAGAACAGATTGATAATTTGTTTCTGACCAATTGGATTAGTATACTGTTTACAAAAGAAGTTATTTTGTTTGTTAACATTGCAAAAATATCAAATTGCAATGCAGAAAATACTATTTTTCTTATCATAAAACAATATATTTATAATACCAGATGTTTAAAAAACACTGTCAATAAACTCAGTAAAAGAGAAGATGAAATATTTGTATGCAATTGAAAACAAAAGTGAACATCAGTTTCATAGAGAATTGAATATTTTTGATAGATAACTTTGTTAAGTATATACTTTTACTGTTATAAATGAAAATGCAAGATTTACTATTATTATATTTGTGTATTTTATGTTGTAAATTGGAAGTTATAAACAATAAAAATTACAAAAAAAGGATGTTCGTTGCTCTTACTTTGTGTCAGATATTCGGAATCCTTTGGTTTTATGAATATACTGCCATCAAAACATATGCCTGCTAACCCCTTATTTTCTTTTCATAATAATAATGCATACAGTTTTAAAAAAATATATTTTTCAAAATCTTATAGAATCCTTGTTAGTTTTTCATAGTTTTTGAAAGAAATAAATACCAAAGTTAAATGTATGAAAATCAAGAGCTATTGATTTCCCACCAAATTTCCAATGACTTATATCTCAAAAACAAGGACACTGACCTTTTATTTTTTCTGCTTTTTTTTTTTTTTTTTTTTTTTTTTTTAGTTTTGTTTTTATATACTATCAATTTTAACAGTCTTTTAAAAAGCTTGGTTTTTTAGATAAAGGGTAGGTGGCATCTTTAACATAATCTGTAGCATTTGAATTCTACTCATGCTCCGTTCGTGGTTCGTGCATTACGAATCTATTTTCCTCTAATAGCGGATGTGTTTCCCTCAGTTTTGGTTTGTGGCCCGGATTTGTTTCAGTTGAATCGATTTATGACTATTGAACAGCGGTATACTACTATTGCCTTTATTTATATCAAACGGGCGTGCACCATGATTTCAATGTTTTTTTCACTCATGTGTTGATCATCAACTGAGCACTTATCTGCTCACCATCAGTGTATAATTGGGACTTAGGTGGCCGAGAGGTCTAATTAAATCCTACACTGTATCACTAGCCCATCAAAACTAAGGTTGTTGGTTCGAACTCCACACGTTAGACCAGCGGTAGAAACATAAAAAAATAATTTAATGCACCCACCGAACACACGGCTGAATTATATATCACTGAAAAGAGAAAATTGTAAACTTTCAGATTAATGATACCGTAAGCCTGAGTAGTGGTCGGAATTTTCCATAATTGAGGTCAAAGGTCAACAATCATACATTTCCAAATATTGTCTTTACTGTTATTTTTGGGTCAAATTCAGGAATAAAAAATGTATTAAAAATGAGAGGACAATGTAGGAAATACCATTTTTTTTTTAAATACATTTTCGTTTTAACATCAAAAATGGCGTTTTTTTTATTAGATAAGACATTTTGTATATTTATGACTTCATTTTGTTTCCATACAAAGATAACCTTGAACTTTGATAAAAACAAATTATCATAAAAATGAAATTTTAACACGCTTATTACTTTGCAAAATTTAAAATCAAGTAAAGGATGGGTTAAAGTTAAGTTCATTGATTTCAGTTCCACTGGCTATTTTAGTAAATTTTTGACATTTTCAATTCAGACGAAAGCTGTCTATAAAATTTTTGCTGTACAATCAAAATGTTTCAATATAAGATTTATGAAATATATAAGTATCATATCAACGTTTTTGACATTAGTTGACGTTCAAAATGTCCCGATCGTCCTATCATGAGAAACGGAAATAGCTTTTATGGCAAACTAACATAAACGTATAAATAACAGAAAAAGGGGACATAAACTTAAGATAAAATAAGTTTTATAAAGTCATTAGCATGTTTAAGACGTAAATGGGTAATAATTCGATAACCTGTTTTGCAATTTATATGTTGTGTATTAGTTGGCATACTCCTGTAGAAGCAAGGCACGAAATGTCTCTAGTAAGGTGGACACCATAAAAGCTTTATGCTTAACCATCAGCTCCGAATTTATTTCTGATACCAACTTCACAAATGCAGTATCGTGGTCAGAATATATTGTGTTTTCACTTTTTGGGGTGTTTTCAGTAGATATTTAGTTAAACAAGTCGGATGACAAAGTGCATTTTCAGTAAAATTTTCATGTAAAACCGTTGACTCAATTTCATGATCCGAATTATTTCTGGCTTCTTCTAGTATATTCTTAATTCTGTCTTCTGATTCCACTTGTGCAGTCTTGCATCTATTTTGTAGGTTTGTTCTTTAAAAAAATGCAGGAATACCAATCTGATCGAGTTGTAATTCTAGATGTGCTCCCAGATAGCATACACCTGTAGGCCCAACATTGGCTGTTTGTTGTCAACCATTGTTTGGCCAACAACTTTTTGCTCATCGGGCCAACGTCATTGCCAACAGTTGGCTATATGTTGGGCCAACAACTTTTACCCAATATAACCTACGTATTGCCAACCTAATGCCAATCTAAATGTCACGAATTCTACGTAGTGCCAACATTATGCCAACCTAAATGTCATGAATCTTACATACTGCCAACCTAATGCCAACCAAAATATCAAGAATCCAACGCATTGCCAACCTAAATATATCATGGATTCAACGTATGCCAACTTTCTGCCAACCTGAAGGTCATGGATATTATGTTGTACCAATGTTACAGTCCTCTAATTAACAACAATAATACATTCTCTACATATTTTATATCTTAAGTATTTCAGGTAATGTTTGAAATTTTGGTGATAGTTGCATATTTCTGTGACATATCCCTTAGCCAAAGTCAACTTACAATTTTATAGCATATTGAACTGAAAACAAATAAACTGATTTCAAACTGTATGCAAAGACCCATGGTGCTGTTATATTTATCAATCGTCCTGTATATGCATGAAATATTTGACACTGGATGTAAAGCAAACAACAATCAATCAATCATTTTCTCAAGTAAACTGGCAAATAGTTTTTAGCATCTATAAGTATTTTAACCCTTTCGTGTTTATCTGATTTTACTATCTCTTTTGGTTTTACTCCTTAATGTTCCTTACGTTTCATATTGAACTGTTACTGTGGAACCTGTCTGTTTTGCTAAATGCCATCTTATATACTCTCATAAAGAATATCATTGTTTTTCTTCTATGTGAGTTGAGGTATCAGCAGTATGCATCATAAAAAATAGTCTACCTTCATACTTAGACCAAAGTAATAAATTGACATTTATAATAAGAATTTTAATATTTGTTTAAACATGTTAAAGAAACAAAGCTTACTTTGAATCACTGATGACAGCCTAGTTGGTGAAAATCCTGTCTTATTCCCCTGCCCTTTCCAGCTGAATGTAAGGGCAAGTTCATGAGACATGACACATTTCATTATTCTGCGTGTGCAGTCATCAACATTGTCTCCTCCAATGGTGCCAAGATGTGTAGTCTGAAGGAGAAAGATAAGATAATAATTAAAACAATGACAAAATGGCCTACAGAAAGCATCTTTTTTAAAAGTAGCTTAAATAACTGAATGACATTTTTCAAACAATTACCACAATAAACAATATACTGTATTTGTATCTTAATCAATGAATAAGTTTTTAAGCTTTTCACTTTCTTGTACTGAACCCTTCTAGATAAGTGAATTTAGCAATTGGGAATGCATTTATCATAGGTTAACTTATATTTTCAATTCAAAATCAGGAAAATGAAAATGATAAAGACTTCATTTCAGTATGCCTACTTTTTTGCGGAAATGTTTAATACTAAATAAAAAAAAATGTTTTAATTCAATATCATATAAAGAATTTCAAAGAAATTGTGTGTGCATAGTATAGAAATTCTTTATTTGACCAATTATGCACCCTAGCGAGTTTTAAATTTTATACAATGGTTACAAGCAATAAAACACAACACAGTCAATAGAACAATGAAAAGTTTGTGCACGCACATGAAAGAGAAAAGTTATTATTGTTCCCTTTGAACCGTATCTAATAAACTTTCAATGTTCAGAGTTGGAAAAAAAGAAGCCCCAACTGATTAAATATAAGGGTAACTTTCTCCCATGTTCATGCATCAACCATTTTTTTGCATCTTCTTACTCAGTTTGTATGTCAGAGGCAACGTCGGCCAGCTTCAATTTGGAAAAAGCTATAGAATATAAATCTAAAAAAAAAGACATTCAAGTGTTATGGATCTTTCTTCAGTCAATTACAGTATAAAATGATTCATTCTCAATTTATTTCTTAAAAATATTTAATCAGTACCAGTATTGAGCTCCTTTAATTTAGTACAAACTGCATACTGTAATAAATTTCGAAAGATGATCTACAAGAATAGAATGTCTAGTATATGTCTCAAGCACAATGATTGATCTATGCATGAATGTCACCTACATGTATCTCAAGCACAACCATGATGTCACCTATCTAGAGTAATAGGGTCTACACACGAATGTCACCTACCTCGAGCACCAGGATCTATGCATGAATGTCACCTATCTCGAGCACCAGGATCTACGCATGAATGTCACCTATCTCGAGCACCAGGATCTACGCATGAATGTCACCTATCTCGAGCACCAGGATCTATGCATGAATGTCAGATTTCAATCCAAAATGAAAATACTGCCCACCACAAAGTTCAGTTATTTCATATGTTGCTTTAGTTCCAAGAAGTGTTCTTGGATCTTTGGGCAAATTGTTTATTGAAGGCCTTAAAATCGAAAGCAGACTAGAAAGAGCATTCATGGGTATATCAAATTCTACTGCCCAGTCAGCTAAAAGATCTTGAAAACTGTCATTATTATCGCTACATGTGCTACTATCTAGTTCATCTTCTGAATCACTAATCAGATCATAACATGCATAAGACTAGACCGTTGGTTTTCCCGTTTGAATGGTTTTACACTAGTAATTTTGGGGCCCTTTAGAGCTTGTTGTTCGGTGTGAGCCAAGGCTCCGTGTTGAAGGCCGTACATTGACCTATAATGGTTTATTTTTATAAATTGTTATTTGGATGGAGAGTTGTCTCATTGGCACTCACACCCCATCTTCCTATATCTATATAAGGTGCATTGCATTCTGTATCAATGTCACCATGGTCAATGCTATTACTATCTGTACTTATATTATCTTGAAACGAAGCTGCATCATTTGAAAAGGAAATGCTATCATTATCAGAAGTTTCCTGGTGATCAGAAATTTCAAGATTTTCCTCATTTGAATTGTATGAACATGATGAATGCGGTGAAACTAAATTTTCAATTCCATCCCTATTTTGTTCGCTTTCAATTTCACTTAAAATTTCATCGATGTGCTTTTTAACGTTCCTATTTATTTTCCTTCTTTTTGTCCAGTATGACATTCTTGAAAACAAACTTTAATAAAGAAAGATTGTCAGCTGTTGTATAATTCTTGACAAAATCTGTTTCCAAAACAAATTTATTTGACACTAAAAATAAATATAAAAGAATAAAAATAGAAATAGAAAATTTAAATTTCAATAACTATTTAAAAATCATTATTTTATTATTATGTGTGCCCCATTAAGCATCGCCCCAGTTGGCAAAAATGTGTAAATTATGTGTATATTTTAAAATCTTTAAAGCCTTTTTTTTTGTGTTTTTGGTTTCCTGTCACTACATACATTTGTACCCAATACAAAAAAGTTCTGATATAAAAACCTGTCTCTTTAATAAATAAGCTCTACATCATTTACATACACATGACATATGTTGACACTTAGATGAATCCGGGTCCGTTCGCCCAAAATCACGTTCGCTCCCATTCTCGTTTGCCCCCTTTCACGTTCGCACCCTACACATTCACACCCCACATATTCGCACCCTGGATCCGTTTGCACCCTTTTATAAAGGTTTTGTGTTTTTAATCATACTTCAGTAAGTGAATTGCTATAAAAAATAAATAAAATAAGGTTTTTTTTATTGTTTTCTTTTGTGAATTATTTTAAATTTGACGAAATGAATAATTTATATTGTCATGATTATCAAAGTCTAAGTCATTCGTCTCTAAGGCTTGTAAAAGAGAGACAGAAGATTCTAAACTAGTCAAAAGCTGTAAAATAATTATTTTTCATTTTTTAATTCAAAATTTTTATTGTTTTACTCCTACCAAGCTATTAATCTACTTGTATTTTACTTTAAACCAAACACATAACAATAATACCAAATTACTTTGTAAATACCGATTAACGGTAATCTTAAATAAATTAATAAGTAATCATCTATTCACAAAAAAATATTTTATTAAAAAAATTCATGAAAATATAAATATTATGATATACACATCTAAAAAATATCTAATAATTCAACCGGTATTTGAATAAAAATATGGTGTGAACGGACCCAGGAGGCAAACATGTGGGTGCGAACGTGTATATATATATAGGATGCGAATGTGTTTTGGGAGCGAACGGAACTAATACCCACTGAGATTATTGCCTGTACATGTACATGTACAGTCAGACAGTATGTTATATATAGTCTTTATATGATAGTACAATGCAAATGTTGAAATTAAAACAACAACACTCTAAGATGTTAACGATGCAAAATCTCAAGATCAATAGACTATTACTGATTTTAGTTTGATCTGGACCAAACAATCTCCTGAAAATGAGATGTGCTAATGCTAATACAACTTACTACATAAAAATATCATTGCATTCACCATTGGTTCACCTTAAACTTCTACTTAATCACAAACTTTTACATGTTAACTATGCAAAAGTTTCAGAGTCAACAGACCATGACTGAGTGGGCAGAGCCAAATAATGAAAAAATGAGAGGTGATAATGCTTATAAAAATATCATTGACACACAATCATTGACAATTGGAGGTCCCCTATAAACTGACCTTATTGATAACTTTTATTAAATTTTTTTAACCCCGTTTTAGTCACGAATTCATTTTGTAATTATAATGATTATTCATCATGAACAAAGTAAAAAGGGCTAAATAATGTTTTAATACCAACACCAAAAAAAGGTATGTATGTATGTAGATCTGTCCCTAATTCGGAGCACCCCTCAAGAGCTGCAAAGGTACAGTGGAATACATGTACACTCCCAATCGGGATTGATGGAGACGTGTCACTAACATAAGTATTTACAACATAATTTACAAGGACAATCCCCACCCCAACACATAGGGAGTGCTAGGACACCGGGCAGTTGCAAGTATATGTATGTCGCAAAAACAGGCTACAAATGTATTTGTTAAATTGAAAGTCTGATTTGAAACATTGATTGTTCTTTTAAAGACTTGAAGGGTTACCAAAAATGGTTTAAATATTTTATTGATAGGAACGGCTAAAATAAACAAAAAAATATGTGTTTACAGTTTAGTACTTCAGTAAAAAAAGGGGTAGGGAGTAGGATTTTTTTCTTTCATAATTGGAACCTACTGTAATTTTGTTATGATTCACTGCCAAAAGCCCAAATAAAAACTTAACGAGTAAGAATTTTAGGCCTAACAAAATATGTTAACCTTAAACCTTACGAATTACCTGAATATGACAGTGAAGGAAGAATAAAACAGGAATCAAATTTCACGTTCAGAAAGATCTCAATTTTTCATGGTGGTGGTGTATTTAAACATCTGACTTGACTAATCTCCCGGTTCTTGCACGATCGGTCTCCTCCTTTAGGAACAAATGGATGATTATCGAGTCAGTTTTCCATGTTTTGATCATGTGACCTGTGTCTTACGGAAGTTAGTAATATCACGTGACTCGAGAATCAAGTATGTTTGCATTTGATTAAAATAAGCAAGGATTCGTATAACTAAACAATCCTTGAAATAAGCGAATAACTCAGATATATAGATATTCATCTGTATGTACAAAAACCATAGTGTTTACATAAAGAATCGGGGAAAAAACAAACACACGAGTCTTTTTTTTGTTAACATATATATATGCACACGGTGTTTTTATATACAGTTTTTAATGATTTTAACATTTTATATTCTTATAAACTGCAATAAATGTCTAATGATTTAGAAAATATTTTCTTATCAAATGGATATGCACACTCATATACAACATATAGCACTGACTTATAAACGTCCATCAGTTCTTATCTTTATCCTATTTAATTAGTTGTGTAGATCGAGATCGATAGAATACATAGACATAATTATATTTAAAGTGTTTCATCAATTTAATTAATTTATACTAGCATACTGCAAAAAATATCATGTTTCACTGTTGAGATAATTTAATTACTTTTTGAGACATAAGCATTAATATAAGTGTATACACGTGCGCCCAAATGATAGATCTTTAGTTCCAAATTATTGTATTGGAGTACGATTGATGAACTCATATTTTAACCTGAATTGATAAATACGACTATCTTTTTAATGCAGCACTATTGATGGCGCTCTTTGATTGTGCCGACATTGGCCCAACCATCCCAAAATGACATTTGGGGAAGTTGTTGGTCCAACATTTGCCCAACCATCTGTAATCTGTAATCTGTATAAGGCACACCTCCAAGTCTAGCTGGAGTGATATCCACCACCACCACGAATATATATAATTATCACACAAATAAAAGTTCCATTCACCAGAATGTTATATGCACAAACTGTCAATTTATAATATACGCAATAGGTTAATTTAAAAATCTGAAATTATCTAAATTAGAATTGATAATTTGGACTGTTTTATGCTGAGTCACTTACAAAACACTTTAATTAACTAATAGTCTTAAACTTTCCTTCTCTTTTTCGGTTGTTTACTATCCAAACCGAGTAGTCTATATCTCCAGAGAAAATTCTACTAGTCGTTATCACTATTCGTTCTAATATGGGTTTTCTTATAGCATCTAAAGTTACACATGTAAGCAGGAAATGAGATCATGTTTCTTCTCCATTTTGCATAGTTGACATGTTGGGTCCACTACATTAGAATTATATTTGGCTCTTTGGGATTGTAGGATGTATCCTCCTATAGCAATTTTCACTCGTGGTGGCAATTTTTGTACTAGTTTAGGCTCATAGGTGGATATACTGAACAACGGATGACAATGACCAAGTCTGTATATTGGAGATAAGTATTGTAAGCTATTGAAATGTTCTTTCTCATCCAAGATCTTTCTATGCCATTATGTTTTAATTTTATTGACCATGCTTTTTTTTCTATTTTTCTTTAATTGTTACAGTATCCAAACATTTTACAGGATCTGTAAGTTAATATTCAAAACAAATTTTCTTTGCATCTATGAACCATCCTAAAATAATAGTTGGTGGGAAAATGTTGGTCCAACATTGGTCCAACCATCCCAAAATGACAGTTGGTGGGAAGTTGTTGGCCCAATGTTGGCCCACGATTGGCAAGCCAATGCCAACAATCTGCCAACACTGCCAACAGTTAACCGATGTTGGGCCATCAATTATATGCTGTCTGGTCTTGCATCAGGTGAAATTATGCAAGCGCTATCGATTTTCTCCTCCGTTTCCATAAATTCTTGTTTATAACGAGTAAGATTTTGTTTGCTGGTGTATGATTTACAACAAGATCTATGGTATTTTACCTCAATATTTTCCGAAATGATATGGTTGATAGAAGACAACTCTTCTACAATTTTCAAATATATCTCATCTTTCCGTACTTTAATAGCTTCAATAAAACTTACTTTGCCCTTGTCAGTAAAAATATATAATTTGTCCGGATGTTAAGTCTGACAAATAATGCATTCATGCCAATCTAAGGAAGATTTCTCTCTCTTGTCACTTGTTGGGGCAAGTTTTAAAGGACTACCTAACTGTGACATTTTCCGGAAAACAGATCCGGAATATTTTTAAACGATTATTTAAAACAATGTAAATAATATTTAAAAACAATATTTATAACCTCTCTGGGTGTTCAAAATAACAAAAAACAATAAAATTAACAACAATGCATATAAAACTAGTGTAAAGACGATATAAACACTAAAAGTGATATAAAATAACAATTTCAATGTGAAATACTAATCGACATTTGGTTTGCACAGTTATAGAACTGAACGGAAGGAGGATTAAATATAAATAAACCTCTCGGACCGCCATTCCGGAATTGCATAACTACACGGATTGATGTATCCTATCTAAATTAAAAAAAAATTGTAAATCGATCAGAAAGGTTTCAAAATGAAACTTGTTTTGTATAAAGTAGATATCAAAGTGTATTTATTTGCAAAATAAACAAAAATGAAGCGTTTAATTATTATTCTGTAATTAAAGGAAACCGGTGAAAATCGTGTTAACCACAACGACTGAAATAAAAAAGTTTATAAAATTTTAATGGTGAACATTTAAAAAATAATTTTCGCCTCTTTTTATCATTAATGTTATATTCTTACATTTGCATATTAAAATATAACCGTGATATTGTGATTCGTAATAATAATTAACATTTTAATGTATCAGCGATTTTTGTCTAATAACTACATAACACTAAAAAAGCTATTTTTACGGAAATTCGACCATACGATTTTCTTACGGCATGTTTAAAATATAAGTTTAACATTTATTCTTTCATTTTAAAACATTTCTAGGTGTGTGTTCTTTGGGTACATTAAACTCATTAACTAAGCAGCTTTTCAGATTCCGCCGCTGCACTACTTTGAAGGTGCGTTCAACACAATATTATTTGAGTAGGATCATCTAGGTTTTCTAGCAATAGTGCGGTGATCTCTCCGACCCCTCAGGCTTCCTCCACCAATAAAAACTACCCCCACGATATATCCATTGGGGTTGAAAGTGACTTAACTACCAAAAAACTATTTATATTTGCGCATTTAATATAATTCATCGACGAAATTTGATGTTTAATCTAAAGAGGTGATTTTTTCTTGACCTGGACTCCACTGCAAATTGCATTGGAATCATTATTGTTCAGCTAGACTGTGAAAATTATAACAAAAATACAAAACTCCAAGGTTAAAAAGGGGAAGTCCATAAAAACTGACAAAATCAAATGTTATCAATCAAAGGAACGAGTGAACATCAACTGTCCTGTCTTGGTGCAGGCATTTTTCGAAAAAAATGGTTGGTGGTTGGTTAACCATGGGTGCATAGCTTGCCATACCTCTCACTTGTAAAAGTGTAAGTGTCTCTTAGTCTTCCTTACTCAAAATTAAAAACTGATTTAGATATATCCTGTCATTTCTCCAAACACTGCTGACTGATTAATGTCGTGCGGTGGCCTATATTGTCCAGCGTCTACGTCATTTTGATTCTGACAACTAATTTTTTAATTGGCAATCAAACCACATCTTCTTGTGGGCCAACTGACATTCCGATTATCCTACGTCTTTACGTCGTCACAATTTCGTCATTTTTTATATTCAGTTATTCCATAGCAGTGAGAAATCTAGTAACAACATATAACATCCCCTGTAAACAATTAATTCTAGATCTTTTCAATGTTTGTCGTCCCTTTTTAGCAAGAACGCTATAAATTATAAATTCACGGGAAAACGTTCTGGTAAATAGTAAAATTAGAAATAAGTTGAAATAAAAGCAAAGCTTCAATTTTATGTCATCATTTCCTCCTTAAACAGCCAACAACTGTACAGCAGCTATATTGATGGAAAATTGGTTACAATTTTACTATCATAGTAACATTTTAAGCAATTTTTCAACAAGATCTTATAGCCTGTATGCGAATAAATTCCGGGAATACCAACTTCGGTTTATTTTTTGCTGGTTGTATACCTCTCTAGAACATTCTTATTATCCATAAATATATGCAGCTAGATCAGGAAGTTTCAAGAAAACATTCCAAAGGAATCGATTGGTATGCAGCAAGATTAACACTTTTGAAAATAAGCTACCAACCAAATTCAAACGGACGTGTTCCGATGTAAACATTGAATGTGAAAAGATTGAGAAGACCGCAAATACATGTTTAGGTATCTTTTTCTTAAAATTAATTAAAAAATAGTAAAAAGATACCTACTTTATCAAAAAAGATACCTACTTTATCAAAAAAGACACACTTTTAAATTGTTATATTCACGAAAAGACAATATTTCTATATTGAATGTTCTCGTGACAAGAGCAGACCGGTTTACTAGAAAACTAAGATGTGAAAAATAAGTATATTTTAGGAATTTGTAACATGTAAACGACTTTGTGAAACACTTCGACAATTGGTCACCCGAAATATCTTTATATTTTGTATGTTCATGATTGTTTGTTTATTAATATGCGGCAAAGATAAGATTTGTTTTGTATTTCAGTTTCACAATGTTAAATACTGACATCGTGTATTTGCATGTTTATTTTTACGACAAACAACGATTATTGTTTAGAAATAATTTTTGATCAGTTTCGTTTATTATGTTTACGGCATTGCTTTATTATTGCTTTATTTGAATATTTCATAAAAGAGTGAATTTTTTATTGTTCTTATTCACTAGATTTCCCATTTTAAATATATTCCATAAAAGAAGTCATAAACCCAAGTAAAAAGAATGGATTATATTTCAATGTTTTATTTGATCTTTAGAATTTTGTGCATGTCTGACTATGTATCAAGATATAAAAAATTTGTGTAATCTAATTAAGTATGTATTGGCAAAAAAATGTTGAAGATTTATTTATATATAGATGATAATAATAAATTGAATGATATATGTCAGTGTATGTGGCTACCCTTTGAAGATATAAATCAAAGCATATGCATGTCAGAGATACTTAAACCCTGCCCAAGAAATAAGTTGGAAAAAACTTCTATTTTATGTTATCATTTCCCTCATTAAATAGCAATAAACGAGTACAGCAGGCTATAGGAGGTTGATGCGAATAATTTCCGACTTCACTTATTTTTTTATCTGGCTGTATACCTCTCTAGAATTAATACTAGAGTATTATTAATATTCGTATATATATGCAGCTAGATCAGAGAATTTCAAGAAAAATATTCCAAGGAAATCGATTGATATGCAGCAAAGATTAACACTTTTGAAATTAAGTTGCAAAGTTTACATATGTAAAATGTTAAAAAAAAAACGTCCATACAGGACTAAGTTTAGTATATGTGCATGCATTCGCTCAATAATACTCAATAATATTCTTAGCATTATAATTTACAAGAAATTCGTTTCATATGATTTTAATTCAGAGTTCTGATAAAATTTGACTATTGATACCGGTTATAAATTTTCTTTCATAATAGGCTTTCAAATTTTGATAAATTATGACTATTAGTACCGGTTATTGGCTGATAAAATGTATATGAATCAAAGACCATGTAAAGAAGATAATATGAAAATAAAAAGTAAAAGCAGACAATGGCTGTGATTTGGTACATAATCACTTGGAATACGTCTCCGAGTCAATATCTTAATGAAGTTCCAGTCGTAGGCCTGGAAGGCATAGACAGGTCTAAATCAAATTGTTCGGTTTTTCTCTGTTTAATGACTTATATTCTTAAAAATATACGATGTAATACATAACAAAACTGCCTTTAGCTGACAGTTATTTTTATAAAGACAAATCTTATTTATTGTACAGATTTGTGATATTTTACAATCAATGTGTCGATGCACCTGCTGGTGGACGTTTTGTACCAGAGGGCATTACCAGCCCAGAAGTTAGCTTTTTGTTTCGAGATAACATATCAGTGTTTTTTTTCTGTAAATTTATAGTTTATTAAATGTTGAATTATTGGAAACAATAAGGATTTCCTATATCCAGATATCTAATGCAGTAGCTATATTTTAACGTTTTCGTTTTTTATGCTCTTCAAATTCGTAATGATTTGGACATACAACTGTTGTGACTCGAGCATCACTAATGAGTCTTATTTAGAAAGTAAAACAACAAAAATACCGAACTCCAAGGAATATTCAAAACGTAAAGTCCCTTAACAATTAGCAAAATCAAAAGCTCAAATACATCAAACGAATGGAAAACAACTGTCATATTCCTGACTTGGTACAGGCATTTCCTTATGTAGAAAATGTTGGATTAAACCTGGTTTTAAAGGTAGCTAAACCTCTCACTTGTATGACTGTCCCTAAAATTCCATTATATTGACAACAATATGTGAACAAAACAAACAGACATAATATGTACAAATGTCAAAAATAGGGGTACAGCAGTCAACATTGTGTTATAACCGAAATCGCTATAAAAACAAACAAATATGTCAACAAAGAAAACAAAAAGCATATAGACAAAGCACATACACACACAAAAACACAAGAATACAAAAAATGACCACAACACACCAACACAATGGCGGAATGTACAAGTACCGAGCCACGCCTAAAGGATATTACCAAAAAGGACCAAACAGTATACATTAATAATTTACAAAGACAAATACAACATGAAATAAAAGAACACTATAACACGTAATTAAGATGATAAACAACGTCAGTACCTAGAATCTATACATCAAGATCATCATGTAATATTTGTGAAGTTGATACGGAATATTTATCAACAAGGTCTTGGTATCTTCCGATGAACGTTTTTAGAAAAAGGACGAGACGTTCTTTGACATAACCCTGGTTCTTCAACTTTTTGTTCAGACACAGGTGACGTTTTACAAAGTCTCAGTAGCAGCTGCAAGCTCTTGAATGCCGAATGAGTTGGGAAATGTATATCCCAAACGCAAGTGAAGTTGGTATATTGCTACTAAGATGGAGTAAATTAATAATTACAAAATTTAAATCGTCTCGTTTGTCATAGATTCTGGTACTGAGATGACCGTTTATGTCAAATTCGAGGTCTAAGTCTAAAAATGAAGCTTCGTTCATTTCTAGTTCTTGAGGATATATTAATGGAACCCAATCAGAAAGTCTGAATTGTTTATGGAAAGAACATCATCAATATATCTGAATGTGAAATTAAATGATCTTAGACGACATTTGCATTTTCTTTGCAAAATTATAAGCCTGGTATCTTTGATGAGTTTATACTATTGTAAATCAAAGTTCATTTTCCCATTATTTGTTATACATTTTTACTCGTATACTCTATTCTTTATATTTATTCTTCTGTTTTTTCTCTATTCTTCATGTTGTATTTGGCCCATTTTTCTATATTTTCCCCTATCTTACTATAAAGTATACCCCATTAAAACAATATTATAAATTACAAGGTTAAAAGTCAGTTATCCAGAGGCTATCCAGTTTATTGATGTTAGCCTTATTAATCTTTAGTTTGATCTTTTAAGTTGATTGACATTTTGTTACCCTATGACCTGTTAGATATCGGTTTGGCTTATTGTTGTTGACCGTCCAATGAGCATCTGTGGTCCTTGACATTTTGTCTTGAATCATTTGCAACCATACCACATCTCCTTATCTTTAATACTGGCCAATAATGTTGAGTAGAACCTACCAATTGCTTTGGGGTATTTCTGATTCGGACAAAAATAAAGATGATTGCCCATCTCGTCTTTAGCTTTTACTTGTTTGGTAAAAGGCATGACGGTTAAAAAATCATTCAGTATACATAAGGGTCGGGTATTAGTTAATCACGAAGTACTCAAAATGGGTGCAGCATAATGCAATTTTTAAATCTTTCCTAATTTTTCAGATAATACATTTGTATTACAATAGGCAGAATTAGGGTAGAACTCAGTAAACAACTCTATTATGTTAAATGTGTGATGTGTACAGGATCTGCTTACCCTTCCGGAGCACCTGAGATCACCCCCAGTTTTTGGTGGGGTTCGTGTTGCTTAGTCTTTGGTTTTCTATGTTGTGTCATCTGTACTATTATTTGTCTGTTTGTCTTTTTATTTTTGGCCATGGCGTTGTCAGTTTGTTTTCGATCTATGAGTTTGACTGTCCCTCTGGTATCTTTCGTCCCTCTTCAATTTGAACTGACGGCTTCGACAAACTCGAAAACGAAGTAACTTTGTGCCTAAGACGCCAGGCATCAATACTTGACCTAGTAATGACATAGACATTAATTTTATTTATATTTTAATAAGTTGATATTTCCGTTACCATGAAATTGTAGAGGATTTCAAAAGTCTATATGAACAGCGGAAACAGAGTAATCCGTGTAAACATCACTACGAGTTGTATTAGTGAGACAATAATACACGTTGACCAAATATTCAATTGATTATCTTATAATTCTACTAAAACATGCAAGTGCGGTGTCTGAGGTTAGATTTTTTAAAATCTAATCCAGTATATCAAATATCATTCGAAAGGGAAAATTTTCCTTATAAGAATATGCCTGTCATAAGTTTGAGAAATAGTCACTATTTTTTAAACTGAGGTAAAAGGTTATCTTTTCAAATCATCTGAAAATTTTGAAGATTTCAATTTTGACAATTGTTTTGTCCATTTCTGCATTTTGTCTACATAAGTGCCCATAAGTCGTTTTTATGGCTGGATATTGATTGTTTGATGTGTTTATATTCATATAGTGTTGCCTATGTTTGTGTCAATCAATATATGACACTTCAATTAACTATTTACTGACTATGTACTTACTCCACAGACAAACGATACTGTAGATCTATTGGCTTGAATAATATTTTATTATAATAATAATAACATTTATTCAGGTAAAGGCAATATATACAAATACATAATACAACCTTAAAATATAGCAATGGTTGTGACATAGGTACCTCTAATGCCTTAACCCAAGGACGACCCATGTGTTTTATACATGAACTTAATCTGAGATATTGTTTTCTCAAATGATGTCTTAAAACGAAATTTAAAAGAATTAAAACTCCAAAAATCCAATGTTCAACCCATAAAAAGTGTACATCACCCCGACCTTACAAATAATAGAAATTTCACGAAAAAAATGAAGTGTCATGAAAGACAATACTTAATACTAAATTTTTAAACTAGCATTGTATGAGTGGTATCAAGCCAGAAGCAAACGTACAATATAGTCAAATATAATCTCATATGAAATTTGCAATACTTTGTTTTAAAGAAGGCTCATTGTTACTGATTATTTTATCGATTAATGCTGCTTCCATAACATTATTTCCGGTTAAGGAGTTCACTCTTGTCAATCACCAGTTTTACTTCTATTACCATCCCCTGTTGTCCCAGTGCAACAAACAGCAAACTTCAAAAGGTACTCAGGCGACATCTCAAACATCTTCATTCCCGTCATACATCATGAGACGTATATTAATGTTTCCATACATTGCACTTGCCTGGCATGGACAAAGGTTTGTATATGAAAGGCCCTCAGCAATTAAACACATTCTTTTGATCACACAAATTTTCCTTTACAAATACAGGCCAGGTCTTTTGGTAAGTGCGAAAACAACATACCTTCAAACAGAACTGCTTACGGTTCTTTTTTCTTACCAACATGACCAAAGTTCTTCTGTGTTTTTCAGGGTTGAAAAAAGTGAATGCAAAGAACTATAAAACGTCCTTGTTATGGATTTTGTCTTTGATTTTTTAAAGCCACGACTTCGAAATTGTCTTATGCCAGGCATGGTGTACAAAAAGTTCGACACAGTCATTGGCAGTGTTTACACAAATGCGTTTTACGATTTAACAAAAAATAGTGTATGACCAACAAGTTACAATAAAATCAATCAGATTATACAGCAGTTTCCAAGTAGAATACTTTTAACTGAGAATCTGTAGGCAGAACGGATTTATTTTTTTATCAAGTAAAGTTGTCATAAGTAATGGTTTTTGTTTTTTCACTTAGGTCGTTGCCAATATTCAATATCATATTAGTGAAAGCAGTATCGTTATTTGCGTGTACTGCTTCTAAGGGTTCAGATTTTAGCAAATATTTTGTAATGCAGTAAGAACCAGCTGTACATTATCTATGGTAATAATATATAGATAATAAACAAAAAAAAAGGTTGCATTCATATATCATTACAAGCAAGTTTTTAATTCTGTGTTAAAGAGGTACTAAAACGCTAAAATCATGTTTGTCTTATTCTAGAGTACGTAATTAATGTTTAAGAATGCAAAAAAAAACGATAAAATTTCATCTTGTAATTATCGAGATATGTGCAAATTACTGTCAGTTTGTCATTTGAACACCTGAACGATTTAGTAAAACACGCCACTACAACTCACTACTTATACCCAACGGAAGTGACGGACAGTGGGTCACCCTGATCAAATACGTGTGTTATATCGTATGTAAACAGATCACGGCTTGCTTAAGTAAAATAACAGTTTTGATATATATCGGTGACAATTATTACATTGAGAATATTGTTATACATTAATCGAGGCTTGATAATTGCATTTATATTTTAAACAAATATTTATCATTAGAAAAGTATTGAAAAACCAAAAGCACAACTTGCCAGAATATTCATTATGTTGAATATGGACAGTATTTGGAAGAAGACAAATCAACTTTTTTTTCTATAAAATATTAACATGTGCATCCTAAAGTGACGGTAGAAGCAGAAGTAGAACCGTGCATGTTGTTTTCCATGGCGAAAAACGGCATTCAAAATAGGACACTCCCGACACGTGCTTCCAAAAGACGACGGAGGGCGTAACTTGTTGATTTGTTAAATCAAACTATGTGGGTTTTTCTGAGCTACAAAACAAAAAAAAATTCTCTAACTTACTTAGTTACCGAAGGACTTTAGTGACAGCAGCATTTCAAAATTGTATAAGTTTATAATCCAGATAATGTGGAGAATTGAGTACTGTCAGTCACAGTAATCTGCTTGACTGGTTAAAAATAAAATACCGAATAGACCTGTAATTAACCTATACGAGATTTAGACATCAAACAAAATTTTAAATGGACTGAAATCAGTATAAGTATATATGATGGTCATAGTCCTTGGACCTTATGTAAAAACATTGTTATATGTGCCATATATATACTAACGTTATATCAGACCCCTGCATCACGAGCATAGTCCTACCTACGGACGAATGTAGGATAGAAAGTCACAGTACAAAATTCACAATTCAGTTATTAGTTTATTCTTCTTTTTTTTTTAATATTAGAAGATATTTGTCAAAATGTTTTTTGTATTTTTTCTAGAACTTTTTTATATATGGCAACTGTGTAAACACAATCTATTCTGAAAAAAAAAACAATAATGAAAAAATAATTGTAAAGATAACAATTTGTTAAAGTGTCTTGGTACTTAAACGGTTTCATTGTGACATAGTGCAAATAAATTTATCCTTTTCATGCATAAAATTTTACATCTATTCATTACTCAAGGTTTAAATGAACTATTTCATAAATTGAAAAAAGGAATATATGCAAGTAACCTAAAAAATTGTCGAAATTTTTCCTATGTTTTCAAACAAAACTAAACAAATAGTATGTGTGACTTTTGTACTAACACATTTGTTACTTTCTGTCCTGTAACTTTCAGTACGTTTGACATAGAGACAAATTATACAATTATAATCTATGTCTGTGTCCTAAATGACAGGCCTATTTTATATGTAAATATATATTTTTTTTTTTTTTTGTTATTAGAAAATAAGATATAAAACCTATTTCGTAGAAATATAAGCGCAATAGAATTATTAGATAGGTTAAGATATCTAAGAGCATTTGAAACTACAACAAAAACCACTGATATAAAATTTTTAGAAAAAGGGTGTGCATTCCCAAATTACTTGTGCCCTAAATCCTAAATGTTTTTGTTTTAATTAAAAAAAATTATACCATACTGCTTTTAAAATATTGACCTTTTCTTTCATTTGAAATTTAAGCAATGACAAATAGATAACCAAACAAGAAAAATATTAATCCTCTCGATCACCTTTTGATCTGGTAATTAAAACTGTCCGTACTTTGACACTACTGATAAGTAAACATCCTGTAAGGTTATAAAGATCAAACACTAGCAATTATCCCTCCACTCAGGTAATTAACAACATGGCCATGCAGAAATGCCACCTGTTGTTTATAAAGTGATAAACTTTATAGTTTGATAATTAACATTATTATAAAGGAATTGCATATACCCAGTTTTTTAACTTGCCATTAATTATTTTTATTACATGGAACAGACGCCTCTACCGCTATCTACCGTCATATCTTGTCAAGATATTATGCAACTTTACGTACATGCAAATCTAAACCATATTTTTCTCGACTCAATAATTTTTTTAATAAATAGCTAGAATATAATATATTGACCGTCAATTTGTCTCAGTTCTACGATCAGGAACATTGTTTTCAGTTGAAAACTCAATGTTGAATCACCCCAACCCCATACCCGTTTTTCTATTGAAACACGTTATAAATACACTTCCCTTCTGAAACATATTTTGTTTCTTTTTGACAAATTGGTCATAATGAAGAATGAACCTTGAAGGGGTAGCGAAATTCATTGGCAGTGCTTTAAATCAACGATCAGAAGAACGTTCGTTTATTAAACAACGCCCAGATAAGCCGAAGAAGTGACCCACAGTGCGTCACTTCCGGTAGATTTGGTTTTAGTGCTGTTTCCGGAAGTAGCGTTGATTGGATTTCCCTAAGGTAAAAATAGTTGAACTTTGCACGCTATTATCTCTGTTATTAGTGGACCAAATTGCATCGGGTTTTTTACATTTTTTTATCAATTATTTCGAACTTTTAGATAAGAATTACTTGTTATGTGCGTTTTAGTACCTCTTTAACGATAACCTTCAAGCATTAAAATTATCTTAAAGAAGAAACTTATATAGTTTTAATTTTGTGAATTAATTGTATGAAATATGGCGTCTTGTGTGCATTGCGGTTGCAAAAACAATTCTCAATATTGCACAAATATTTTTCCAAAAGATCTTCAGAGATATCGTATGCGTGTTTGGACTATTATAAACGACAGGGCCTTACACCGTCTTAACATAGCAGGATTTGTTCTCAACATTTTACCTTTAAACGGCATAGCCGACATCGAGCATTATTTTCAGAATTGGGATATTCGAATGCAAAGGCAGATGAAAGATGAGACAATACCTACCATTCATGTGAATATGGATTCAGAAAAAAGGACCATCATATTCTAAAAGACATGGCCTGTTAAAAAAAAGAAGACTAAACGCCCGGTACGATTTAAAACCTTTATTACTGATCGAAATGTATGTGAAAACTACGTTATGGTTACTTATATGGTTTCAATATGTATAGAAATTTATTTTTTCTACATAAATATCGTTCTTCCAGTTTTAGTTCTATTGACAAATTATCACGGGTATTATAGTTTGCCGAATGTCACGACAAATACAGATAAAAATGATATTATGGGATATAATTTTTTTTTTTAAAGGAAATATGTTTATCTCATTTTTCATAATCTCTTACTTTAGGTATCTTGTAACAGAACATAATATATTTCCTGTACGAAATAATTCCATTGCTCTTATATAAATAAAAACATAATAAAGTTCTGATTTTTTTCTATTGCTCATTTAATATTCCAGGTATACTAGTAGCACTTGCTGGCGTTAGTAGGTGTCTCAGTCCTCTAAATATCCTGTGTTGTTCACCTAGGTCTATTTGCGAATATATTAATAAACACTCTCAAAAAATGATCAGCTTGTATTGCTGATATTTCCTTTCTCTTTACAGTTTCTTTCTATCTTCCATAGTGTTTTGCTTAAAACACAAAAAAGGGTAAAACTCGTAATTTAATCTCAATAACTCTTACAAGAAGACAATTAACAAATGCATCTACATAAATGCTGACCAATTTGCAGATCTTATCTTAAATTGCTGATCATTTTTACTTTTTAACATTTCTATCTTTATATATTAAAATAGACATGTGATGAAAAATCTTTTGTTCAAACTCTCCATTATTTGTCTGGAATTGAGAGTTATATTGTTCAACTGTAATCATTTCGTACTGGCACTTTCTTACAAAAATAGTGTTCACCCATAAAAAATAATTTTGAAAGAAGATAAACACTTAGTGAAACGGGTGATACTGTTATATGTGTTGTCATCTGTACACCGGGTACACACCTGTACATGAAATTTGTTGACATGAGTAAACAGCATGTAGTGAAGTGCAAATGTTCATGACATAGAATCGAAATTTCACTGTTTACCTTTATGAAATCAATTTATAAAAAAAAAAAGGGCTGACTGAGGTATAGAAATATTTTTATCTCTTGGTCATCTTTCAACCGCCAATAATTTTATTGCCTAAGTTGAGCGTTCGTTTGGCTGTGCGCGATATATAAATTCACAGTCACGTCCGGTCAGAATTGGGACGCAAGATCCGTAGCTCGTGTAGAGAGTGCTACGGAATTTGCATTTAAGAAACATTGCAACAACTCTTTTGGGGATCATAAGGTAGCTACTTTCTGTCCCTATTCATTATAAATACCCTTATTATCAATTGATATTCTAAATGCCCTCACTTGATTAAGTTTTGTTTTTAACCGTTAATTCGTGCTCGTCCTGAATATGAATAACATGTATCTGCGACTGACCATAAAAGAAACAATATTCAATAAATCAATAATAATTCATTGATGTTTTTAAATGAGTCCATTTCATTGGGACAGATAATTTCAAGTGAATGTTGATTGTTTTGAGTCTAAAAAGAAGTTAGTACGGCTATTGAGTCGTTTTTAAATAACTGAGTTTTGAACATTTAAATTGGTAAATGATTTAATTCATAATATTATTAAAATTATTTTCATTCTAAAGATTTTTCTTTAGTAAATATTCTTATAGTGTTTGATAACATTTTGTGAGGGAATTCCATGTTTGCTATACCACGGTTCATTTAAACGCACTTTATGACAATACCACAAAACCAATCAGAATGAAATTTTTGCAGTGTTTTGAAAAATGATTTAACTTTGTAACCATGTATTATTTGTGAAACATTAAATGTTTTAAAAGGACGAATTTTCTGTGAAAAGTCAATAATTATGTAGACTTTTGAAGCCCAAACTTTCTTTTGCCTTAATTACGCAAATAAAATATTCAACAATTATACCAATACAGGACCACATGGCTTTGAAATTACAGCAAAACTTTTGGTTGACAAATTTTTATTCGTTATAGCAAAAAATGAACTTAGAATATCTTGTCATTTTCTCCCTACCTAGTTTACCCCTATTATTTATTATGATGTGGACCGGCCATTGTTATTGAATCTTTGGCACTTTGATTGGATTAAGTTATTGTTAGTTAACCTTCAAACTCTATTTTTTTTCATACAATTAATAAACTTGATATGTACGAATAGCCAGTAAATAAGTGTTGTTTTTTACAGAAAGAACCAAAGTATATTTTGGGACAATGCGGGGTTATTCTCTGTGTATTGCAACGCTTACAACTGTTCCAAATGAAGTACGTTTGGTATACACTTTATATATTTGATGAATATTCATTTATTTAACATTTGTCTAATACCATATCTTTCAAATGCGGTTTAAAAGTGATAAGTTTTTTTTTTTTTTTTTTTTCAATAAAACTTCATCAGGAGTTTCTCCTGTTGGAAAAAGTTCACTTTCATTTGTCGAAGTATGTGACATTCGTCAAACCTTCTTACTCGGATTATATCATCTATATTTTGTCTTAGGGGAAGTCCACAGTGGTCGCCATATTGGGCCATCGGGCCCTATGTTTTTAGGGTGTATAAAACAGCTCTATCTGTACTACTGTTTTTAATCCTGCGATTTTTTTTTTTTTGGTGGCCCTGTTTTCCTAAACCTTTTTCCTCAGTTTTATGGTCATAGATTCTGAGACCTTCAAATTCAAGTTTCTAAATAAAAGCTCATGTTGAAGGTCCCGATTGGTTGCTTTCTGACATAATTGTTTTGTTTTGTTTTGTTTTAACATACATCAGGCTGTTGGTATTTTCGTTTTAATTGTTTTACATTTTGTCACGTAGGGACCTTTTATAACTTATTATACGGGTATTTTGCTCATTGTTGAAGGCCGTACGGTGACCTATTTGCTTCATTTGCCGTCGTTTGGTATCTGATGGATAGTTGTGGCATTTGCAATTATACAACATCTTCTTTTTTTTACAATTGATACATGTTTCAATCATGAAATAATATGAATGTTTGATGAAGTATGTATAAATGTTAAAAAAAAAAAAAAAAAACATCAGGATTTACATTATAAAGTTTGCACAAAAATAATTATACAATCTCGGCTAAACCAGCAAAGTTTGTTTCAATTATTTTCAAGCTTTTTACATAGGATTCCGGTCAGGTACACACGGTGTCTGTTGGTAATTCTAGGCCACCCCCACCTGATCTAAAAAAAATGTTTTATTTGCGAGCAATCTGTGAAATAAATTAACCATTACATTATGATGTAAAATACATTACTGACATGATAAAACTTCCAGATGTATTGACCAATATGACGTTCATGTTCATGTTCAATAAATAATTTTCTATTCAACACATTTGTTGGTGAGACTGGGTCTAGTCACTACAAACCAGTAAAAGTCTGAAATGGCCTATATCTGTACTCGACTGTACTGATTTTTACTCGACCAGTCTGAATTGGTCTGAATTTTACTTAATATTACTCGACCCAGTCTTAACCATACTCGACTGTACTGATTTGTACTTAACCCTTATCTTTGCTATTGAAAATAGTCTGAACTATTACTCGACCAGTCTGAAACAGTCTTAACCCATTCTTGACCTGTACTCAACCAATACTTGACCAGCTCTCGACCTATTTTTTCAGTCTGAACCATACTCGACCAAAGGTCTGAACCATACTCGACCAAAGGACTGAACAATTCTCGACCAATCTGAACCAAACTCGACCAAATAACCTCTACTTTTTATAATTTTAATTGTTAAAATAACTTTTTTTTAACTGACAAGCCACTATAAAATAAAAATATATATATATATAAAAACAGATTTTTACATCCTTACATGATTCTCAAATTTATCAAATCGAGACAGTTAAATTATCTAATTTCAAAGTCTGAGTCTTGTTAAATAGAAAAAAACTTTGTTTACCTGAAAACCACACCTATACTGAGGGTAATAAAACCTTATTAATGTGCTTTTTGTTTGGCATATGTTTTTTTTTTTTTTTTTAAATTTAATTTTCCAAAATTTCTAAATAAAAACTACATAGGTTTCATGTTTACATACAACAGTTATATAACTATCTTTTAAATGAGGTAACAACAGCCAACAAAATCACTGACATTGTTTAACCTTTATATATCAGAAATATATCTATTCTTAATATAATTTGGGATATATATATACATTTTAAAAGGGATAAAAATTAAAGAAATAAATACAATTTATCTTCTGATTAGGGTAAACTATAAAGTAATACATCCTGCTTGGGGCATACTAATTAAAAAGATCACACCTGGTCAGAGAGTATTAAATTTTTAATTACATCCATTGAAAATTAAAACATCCTGTAAAACTTAAATCACAAGGTCTTTTGAATTCACTAGATAAGTAATACACGAGTTTAAGAAATATAGGGTTTTCTTTTTACCTGTAAAACACACCTGTACTAAGGAAATTAAACTTTATTAGAGTGCTTCTTGTATGCCAAGTCTTTAATGTTGACAAAACATATTTAAATTTAAGTAAAATAAATTTCTACTGCAACTTTGGAATACATTTCCTTTTTTAAAAGGATATCCAGGATTGCTATGAAAGTTATTATTATTATTATTACGTCCTTGTTTTATATTAAACTCTTGGTTTTACAAAACAAAGGTGTCAATGTGAACATTTATTTAGTTGGTTTATATACTATTTTATATATATATTGATAAAAAAAATTGAATAACATTTAAGAAATTTAAATAATGGTTGAACGTTCTGGTATTTTTGATATACATAAAGCAATGTGAACATGATAGCATGTATATAGATATTCATTTGATGAAAACTTAATTTATTACATGATATTTTTAATCCAACCAGAAACTACATTCTTTGATCATCTTGTTTTATTTTTTTTTTTTTTGTGATATATGTGTATATATATATATATATATATAACAGTTCCTAAATTGATGAAATACAATAGATAGATACAAAAAACAGGTCTAGGTTGGTTAAGACTTGGTCGAGTATGGTTCAGACTAGGTCAAGTATGGTTCAGACTAGGTCCAGCGTGGTTCAGACTTGGTCGAGAATAGTTAAGACTATGTCGAGTATGGTTCAGACTCATATAAAATGGTTTGGTACTGGTCGAGTAAACGTCGAGTACAAGTTCAGACTGTTAAGTATGCTTCAGACTACAGTCGAGTAATATCAAGTAAATTTCAGACCAATTCAGACTGGTCGAGTAAAAATCAGTACAGTCGAGTACAGATAGGCCATTTCAGACTTTTACTGGTTTGTAGTGAGTCCAAGGGCTAGGTGCGTTAGTAGCCGATTATAACCTTTTAGTCCTGTTACGAGTTTACCTTTAAGTAACAATAGTAGGGTGCCCAGTGTCCAAAAGGTCCTCTAGTTAACGTGTTTAAGTTAACGGAATAACACACGGCTAATTTAATTTTGTAAATTATAGGAAAATCATTGTATTTTACAATCATGTTAGTTATCGTGGTCACGATTTTCTAAATTTCGTGATTTTACAGGATTTCCAGATACCGTATTATACGGGGAATCTTTAACATGAAAAATAAAATTACTGCGCTCTTTGTTGGTGGTTAAAATAGTACTTATAATATAGTTTATATATTAAATATTATCATATAACGAAAGCGGAAAGTATTTAAGTGATTTTAGTATAAGTATTTCAGCATTTAAGTAAGACTAACATTTTACCCGAAATTTACCCCTTTTTTATCGAAAGCAAAATTATTACGTGTGTCATCACGATATTTTTTATTCTGATTAAAGCAATAAGATACAGTGCATGTGTGTGCCAAATTTCATATGTGAAATAAAAGTCTTTGTGAAGAAATAAGCAATTAAAAACACAAATTAAGTCAACATTTTGGCATTGATTAAACACGGATTATCTCGTGCCATTAATCATTTGATGCTTACACTATTGGGACATTAAGGTAACAAGGACAGTGGTCACTCAATGCATTTCTCATTTTGCTTGTTGTGTGGTTGATTGATTTGTTTTGAATAGCCAGATAACTTTGTAGATTGTTATTTTCTTCGAAGGAATATGTTTTGTATCTATTTTTCAAAACTTTAAACTTTTATTGAATAGATATTTTTGTTATAATTGTAGTGCAAAGCATGCATGTTCAATCTATCTACCATATTTCAAATTGGAATGTTTGGTTTTTTTCTGTGAAAATAGTACAATTAAAACAAGATCGGTAGTTTAGAATTATATGATCAGCTATAAAAGGTCCCGACAAGACAAAATGTGAAACAATCCAAACGAAAAAACTAACGGTCTTATTTATGACAACAACAAAAAAAAACAGATACAACAGACAACGACCAAAGACAACCACAGAATTGCCGGCTCCTGATTTTGAACGGACACATGCATAATTTGGCGGAGTTAAACATGTTTGTGATTATTCGACCCTCCCCTTACCTGGACAATGGTATAACAACACAACATAAGAACAGTCAAAAAAACATTTGGGAAAGGCTAAACTCAATAAATCGGTATGAAGCACAAAAACAGCTAACATAAGAACAAAAAGACACAAAGTACCAATCTAATAGTATTCGCCGTTAGGGTACGACAATTCTGTATTCGGGGAAAGGGGCTGGCATAAACATCAATACCGTAAAACATCATTACCGTAAAAACTAGGATTCTACTGGTACAGCATGTTTTACTAACTGATTGAATTATGTCGAAAGTCATAGAGAAAAGGATTATACATTCTTTATATCCTGTCCCAAGTCAGGATCGAGCCGGTATTTGAATGGTTGTCGTTGGTTCATGTCTGTCATATTTTTTTTTCAGGGGGTAAATTGTTTTGTTATAAATTAGGCCGTTAGTTTTCTCAAATGAATTGTTTCAAGTTTTGCATATCGGCCGGGCCTTTTATAGCCGACCATACGGTTCGAGTTTTTCTCATTGTTGAAGGCCGTATGGTTGCCTATAATTGCTTACTTCCACATCTCCTTATTTTATTATACAACAAGTATAACATAAAATTAACATTATCGATGTTCCATGTAAATGAGGTAAGATCAAATGAACTCTGTCACAAAGACATGTACACCTTGCTACCATTCCATACACCAAATATATTCGACCCACTTGACCACTGAAACTTACCCTTGTTCACTGATCCATGAAATGAGGTCGAGGTCAGGTACGTGATCCATGTCTGACAGACATGTAGACCTTTCAAGGATACCATATATTAGTAACCAAATATAGTTATCTAAAACTCAAGATAAGTCAGACATTAACATGACGAAAAAAGCTATATATTTTTAGCAGTCACTGAACCATGATTCGAAAATGGGGTCAAGGACAATGCTTATATGACAGACGGGAACTTCATAACACAATGGATCATAATACAAAGTATGAATCATCCATATCATCTACCCTCTGAAATATAAAGCTATACAAATAGTTAACGGTGTTGCCACCGCCACCATCAGATTGTATTCTGTATGCCTCGCATTCTGCGACTTGCGTTGAATACGATTTAAAAAAAAACCAACCGAACTTAGCTCTCTAACCGCTTTCAACTTAACAGTAGAGAATGAAACGTAATTTCTACTACTAGTTTCGGCAATGTTTCAATCTGATTAAAATTCTGATCTGTATTAACTCGCGTGCTCGTACATATAAGCTCGTGAATGAATATGAGGATAACGAAATCAGAGATCTATATTTTAATTATATTGATGTTGTTTACAAGTGTTTGCAAAATACATCGATGCTGTACATAACCTTTTTTGTAGATAACCTTTAACTTCATAGTCAATTGTAGGCCAATATAATTATGCTCAATAAGTCATATAAGTGTGTAAGATGGAGTGATTAACTTGTTTCTAATTGTCATTTTGCTTTCGTAACCTTAACAGAAACCCTCCCCCTTTTCACCGTTTGCAGTTTTTTCTTATTTCTATAAAGCAAAGATATACTCAGACCTGCTAATTTAATCCATTCTGCGTTAATATTACACCAGTTTTGGAACTAAGTACAATTGATGTGCTTCCACAATCACCAAAAGAAAATTGGCTATTTACCCAGAAAATCATTACGAACACCTTCTATCAAAAGACGGAAAAATAATATTTTGGGAGGACAACTTATAAATGTTAAATTTTAAGAAACATCTATAGAGATCACTTGTATCGAATCTAATGTAAACATTCCAAATTTGGAAATTTTAATAGGTCAATGTTACTGTTATTTAACAGCTGAATGAAAATTGTAAATGTGCACCCTTTAAGTGCATTTACTGCAGATCAAGAATTATCTAATGAAAACTCAAAATGCTGGTTTTCTACACTAAATAAAGTATTTAAAGTACTTAAACTTGATACAAAAAATTTGACAATAGTCTGATAAGATACTACAGTCAGCAATCTGACTTACAAATACAAAAAATCAAATCTGGAGCAATGGACAGTAAACTAGTGCTTTTCAGTAATATTTTTGTTCCAAATTTTGTTCCCTTCTATCTTCAAGCCAATCTTACCAAAAATATAAAAAGTAAAATTACACAACTACGTATCAGTGCTCATTGTTTAAATATAGAACGGGGTAGATATAATAAACCCAAAATTCCAAGAGAACAACGTTTTTGCAAATTTTGCACTGAAGTAGAGACTGAAGAACATTTTTTATAACTTGTGATAAATATAAAGATATAAGGCAAACTTTTTTCCAATCTTATGGTTTAGATTTAAAAGATTTGTGTAATGATTATTTTCAGTTTCTAAACTTTTAAATCCACAAAATATTACTGAATGTAATTATTCATACAAATTTATTAGAGATGCGTTAGAAATAAGAAACAATTCTTAAAATATGGTTACAATTATAATATAATATATATATATATATATATATATATATATATATATTACATGTGAAACTTTGAAATGTTGTTTTGTATATTATCATATGATTTGTAATGGAGAACACTAAATTATAATGTAATATTAGTTATCTTAATAAAGAATCTGAATCTGAAGTAAAAATGTCAATCTAGAGCCATATTTTGCAACAGAAATATCTAATTAGTTCTAAATATAGAAACTATAGTTATAATCCTTTGAATTATTCGAATTTATTTTGCTATAAAACTTAATGCATATATGTAGGGGCGGATCTAGTCCAAATAATTATGACGTCTTGAAAGGCTAATTTTTTTCTGTGACGCCTTCCTACGACAGAAAATAGCCTTTCAAGACGTCATAAATATTTGGACTAGGGCGGATCCAGCAATTTCAAAAGGGGGTTACAACCCAGGATAAAAGGGGGCCCAGGGGCGGATACAGCCATTTTTAAAAAGGGGGTTGGGTTCCCAAACCAGGATAAAGCATTGAACGGAAAAAAGGGGGGTTCCAATCCTCGGACCCCCAACCCCCCGCCGCCCTGGATCCCCAACTGGTTCCAACCATATGTCCCCATTCAAAAGCATTGATCGTCAAAAAAAGGGGGTTCCAATCCCCGGATCCGCCACTGTATGTGAAAATCGTGATCACTGTAGACAACAATGATATTAAACATGTAAAATACAGCCGTGTTTTATTCCGTTAACCCAAATCGATCAAATTCGTTGACTGGGGACCCTACTACAAGTTGATAAATTTTTAAGGTCAAATAAGATATCCTGTGGTTCTCCGGATAGCGGAGGAATGTACTGCAAAGAAAGGTTAATTACAAGTAGCCTTAAAGTGACTAATCGGGCCGAGTTACTAAATAGTATCGTACCAAAGTATCGCGTGTTCGATTTAGTGCGGAGTGCTCCTTAGATGGAGGGATTTCCTACTACAGAACAGAACAGGATGGCGACTCAAAATGAACAGAGCGGTACAAGTTATAAATCTACCGCAACACAAAGGCATAATGTAGTTTTAGGTGATGACAACGTGCAGAACAAGTTTCCATTTGTAAGCAATACTTGTTAGTACTTAGCATTGGCGACATATCTAGTACGAGCAAACAGTTAATGTTAGTTGGACGACATTGCACCTGGTGTAAGACAACTCGGACCATCTGCCAGAAAAGAACACACAAAGTCCGTACGCTATGAGTCCGTTCGCCCTATTTTTTTATTAATTACATTTATTGATATTAATGGTATTTAGGTTTTATAAACATATGTCAATATTTATTAAGTAAACATTAAAGAATTTAAAATATATATATATCTTAAAATTCATGAAAAACACGAAAACAATTGCTTGTTTTGGAGCATTGTTTCATTTGTTTTTAAATTACTTTAGTGATTGTTGATTGTAAATAAGAATACTGATTAGGTAAAATTAGGAGATCTTTGACCTCACCTATTGTTGAGTTAACTGTTCTTTGGTGGATTGGTAATGAAAATAACAATTTAAAATAAAAACACAGTTTGGTTCCGGTGTGATATAGCCATTTTTTCCCCATGCCATCTCATTTTTCCCTGGGAAAATTTTTGATCATTGCCATTCTTCCCCCATGGAAAATAAATTAGCAAATACATGTATAATATATATATATATATATATATATATATGTATATAAACAAGTCTAAATTGAAAACAACGTTCAAACCTATGATTGCGTTGGATAAAACCGCAATTTTATACATGTGCATGCAAAACAAATTTCTTGGTAGAGGGTCTAAATACAGCACAAACAACATTTTCCAAAAGACCAAAAAAGTGAAAAAGTATATTTTAACAAAACACATTTGACTAGCAGGTCGAACAAAGGATGTCCTTAAGCCCTGCTGACTGCCATTGGCGATTGCCAAATAAACGGATCACAGATGTAACACAATGGATCTTAATTATATTAATTTAATACCAAACAGAAAATAATAAATTGCGGAAAAGATGGTATACCGCAAACATGAGGTGCAAAAATTAGTACCCCATATCCGTATTTCAACAATTAATGTCTCTTCAGTGATGTTAGGAATTGAAACGGTATTTGGAAGGCCATATAATTTACCTCAATTTAGGATAGACTCTTGAATTTTGAAGAGTTGAAATAGGATGAACGGATCATATAAACCCGAAGGCAAATATAATACAAGCCCAAACAAAAAAATATAAACAAGTCTAAATTGAAAACAACATTCAAAGCTATGATTGCATTGGATAAAAACCGCAATTTTTATAAGTGTGCATGCAAAACAAAATATATATATATAGTGGATGTGGTCGAGTGGTCTAGAGCGCTGGACATGAGGCTAAGGGATTGGTGCTGTAGTGTATCAAAGGTGTGAGTTCAAATATCATTGAGGGACAAACATTTTTCAGCATAAAAATCTAATTCTAACACTGTTGGGTTTAATTTTCAAACTTACATCTAGACATTAGTCAACGATCTTTCTTATGAGGGTGCTGGATCCTCACGAGTAACGATACATGTACACAATAAATAAATTATATAAACGCCTAAAAAGTGTACAAAACAACACCTGAATATTAAAAAAAAAGGAAACATTAAATGTAATTATCATTATCAAACTGCTATTTATTTGGGATGTGTAAATATGCAGCCTCTGTTGTAATTACTTTACCGTCATCAAATTTGAAATTTGAGTATTATACCAGCTCAAATCAGTCAGTGTTGTCAGTGCTCTTCATTTGGAATGTATTTCTATGCAGTCTTTGTTGTAATATCTTAACTTTCGTCACCTGTGAAATTTTAGAAATGTACCAGTTCATATCGCATATAACTATTTTTGTTAGAAACATATCTATACAATCTGTTGTAAATACCTAATCTCGTCATTTTGAAATTTAAGAATTGAACAAGCGTTGTTGTGTTCGGTTTTAATTGTATAAATTTAAAGATTGTTATAGTTAAATCAGAATAGATTGATTTGATTCATTTTACATCATAATCATGATAATCATACTGATGAAGGATATCTGTTATCCAAAATATTTATAGATAATTACATTTAATGTTTCCTTTTTGGAAAATGACGCTATCAGCGGCATGTTTCGATACCATTGACCAGAACTAACGGAAGTTGATTATGCCTCCGCCTACCGCACGGTTTCGGTTTCATATTTACTATTTTACATACTAACTGGAATCTGCTTGTATTACGCTACACTCGAACGAAGTGTTGTAGTCGGACCGAACCAGTTTACATACTTTATTTTATTTACCAAAAGATATCTTGACCTGTCCATATGTTTTTGTTATTAAATGGTATTTGGAGCTATCCCTTTGTTATATTTTTCATATTTATTCAAGCTTTCACTTTTATGCACATGTCTTACAATCTTAAACAATCTGTATGTACACATGATAAATAGATACGTTTTGTTATGGTGTTGGACTTTTACCTTCCAATGATCAGCAATCGCTAGACAAAATAGTTCTCCTAAATAATGTCAGCCTTTCATGCCATTTCAACTTTACAATCATTAAAAAGTAATAATCGGAATAATTTTGATATCCATTGGATAGAAACTGGTCTTTATCCAGATTTATGAAGATTTTAATAATCAGAAATTAGTAATACGGTTATACCCACGCGGTGTGTATGAATCTTTGTTTACAAAGTTATAGCAGCAGAGTCTGTAACTGTATCATTATTAATTAACTACACTGTTATTGTACTTAATATGATGAAAACTGCATATGCAATATAAGATGTCAACTCGCCAATACAGATTTTTTTCCGCATTGGCTGAGTTTTGATCCGACCAAAACAGGATTTGAACGTCTCTAGTTTTTAGATCGTAAGTCACGATAAACTCAAACTGAAAGTAAACAGTTGATTGTACGACGCAGTTTTTATTTACTCACCATAAACAAGCTGAAACGTTCAGTATGGCATATATTTTATGTTAAAGACGGTCCCATTCATTTGAAAAGCATTTTGAAAGTAGACGATGGAATTATTTCAGGTTTGGGGAACGAGTAAATTATCACAAAGTTCATTTCTTGACGACCTCATAATTTCATCATGTCGATGGTACAAATCGATTTTTACTGTTTACCTTCGCTTCTCATGTTTTGTAAACGGTCTTTTATTTTTAAACCCGAACCAGGCATATGCATTCTGTAATTGCGCAAATCTTCGTTCTTTGGTCAATTGGCTTATGGATAGTTGTATCAATTTCAACTCTTACATTATTTTTTTTTAAATATATTTGCATTACACATGCAATGGCAGTACCTTTCCAATTACTATTTATGTGCTGTGTCTAAATTGAAGTTGTAACACTTTATAGTGACTGGAAAGGGTAGAAAAATTCATCAGATGAGAAAAGCCTGAAGATACATGGAAACGGCACCAAATCATTAGATATTGCAACTTATGAAAAGAAACTGAGATTTGGATAGTTCCACTTCAAGGTAAAAATGTTTATCTCTTGTGAAATGTATAAAAAAATATTGTAATATTGTAGTTAATTAATAAAGATAATTACTATTACATGTATTTCTGTATTGGCCTCATTGTTGGTCCTCGGCCAGCAGTATTGGCCTTCGGCCGCCTCAGACCAATACACCAAGACATGGACCAATAACAAGGACAATACAGAAATACTTTACCAATAATATTATAGAATGACAGTATGGTTCAATAGCGGAATCAGCCCTCAACTACTTTTTACATAAATATTAACTTCTGGCTTCAACTCCTTGTTCTTCTTGTCTGGAGATCTTCTTGTAGTTCCAGTTGGGCAAGCATTTTAGAGACTTATCCTGTCCATCCTCTCTTGACTTGTAATTTCTGGTGATAGATTTTGCCGCTTGACGTTGTATCCTTTCAAGCTTGTTTTTTTTGTTACCGTGTAGGGTCCCATACTATGGCTCCATATTAAATTGTAAGATCCATTCCTAAAGGTCTAGATAATTGTTCTAATCTGACACAAATTTCAATAACTGGAATGCTACCCAAGTTGAATATATGGTGACCTACTAGAACAGCATTATCACTATTGAAATTGTGTTTAATACCATGATTGTTCAATGTCATTAACTTAAATGGAGACAGACATTTGACCTGCAAGGTGGTGTGGGAGTGCAAAATCAAAATCTAACTGACTATGATATATGGTTAAAGAATGAATATCAATTACATGGGTCAACATGGTCAAGGGCAGAGTTGTTATGAAATAACAATATGGCAGAGAAGTGGTTTCAAGTTTCATATAAAGTGACCTGACTGACATGAAATAAAAAATCAAAGGAGTATCCCTATTGGACTAATCTTCAAGGTGAAATAAAACTAGTAAAACAATATTATACTATTGTCTAAATCTACAGAAATATAATTTGCTTCAAGTAACAGAAATAACTAGGTCACTAGTAACTTATTTAATGAGTATGTGGGGTATAAGAGCTTGATAACAACAGGCTCTTCATAATCATTTGGTTTGAAAAGGATACTAGTAGTCTATATTCTTGATTTAGAAAATGTAATTGCAAGACAAAAATCACATTACTTAGAATACTTTAGATCATTCAGGGTCTTTATTTATATGTACAAAAGAACAGCCAGTAGTCATTGGATATTGTAGATCATTCAAATAGTCTTGACCTATTTATTACTACAAAAGAACAGCCAGTAGTCATTGGATATTGTAGATCATTCTGGTAGTCTTGACCTATTTATTTATAGAAAAAAACAGCCAGTAGTCATTGGATATTGTAGATCATTGATTCAGGTAGTCTTGACCTATACATTTGTACTAAAAAAACAGCCAGTTGTCATCTTCACATAACACACACATATACGAATATCAATTATATGCTTACGAGACATGTTGGAATGTTAAACTAATAACGGTATGTGAAAATCAAGACTTGCATAAAAAATATCACAATATTAGAGACAGTGGCGTCATTTTTCCTCAGAGCTTTCAGCTCTTTGATTTAATATTGGTGTTGTTTTGTACACTTTTTAGCCGTTTATATATATATAATATACATGTACCTCAAATTATGGCCATTTATTGAATATATTTTCGCATTTTCTTAAGAAATGATTGATTGCTGAAATGCTAAAGTAATTTGTTTTTTCGGCATGGGTTGCATAGAAAAAATGTTGGGTATACAAATTGTGATCGTTTTGTTGACACGCATGTCACTAGAAAGGTCTGGGGGAGTGGGGTGGGGCACCTATATTTTGTAACAGGGTTCCGTTTGCATTCCAAAAATATCCTGATTCATATATCATGTATATTGACTCTGTCCTAAAATTTGATGTATTCCTATGACTTACATGAAAATGTGTTCCTTTTCATATTTACTGTGACTGTGGACATGGTGGATGATAAATACTACTGTAACATGTGTAAAATTTGGAGATTAACACTTTTACAGCAGGAATAAATTTATTTAATATTCAGTAAGATATTATGACCCATTGATATATTGTTTAATAAAATTGCCACTCATTGGTATATGATAGGTTGAAAATGTTCATTCTTTCATATATTTAAACATCCTGAAAGACGGACATCGGTGTAGAACTCATAAATTTAAAGGAGTTACCCTACATTAAACAGTGAACTTTTTGTTAGTGCAGCCGTCTGTGTCTGCTAGTGTGTGCATGCCAGGTAGTATGGGGATTTCATCACATATCCACAAAATGCATCAAATTACGATATCGTGCTTGCTATTACATGTATTATAGATGTTGATATACGGCTCTGCATTAACAATTCTTGGGAATAGTTTACTCAAAATATATTATGTCCTGGCCAATTTCGAAACAGTTTTAAAATTATAATGATTTGAAATTTACTTATATTTAATAACAATAATGTCAAAATATTGAGCTATATCCGAAATGATTAAATAAACAATTATACAGAAACTTAAGTTGTTTTTAAAAAAGAAAACAGCAATAGCAATTATAGTTTTCCTTCCTTTTTTGTTTCTTTTTTATTATTATTTGACAAAAAATGGAACAATTATACAGAATCTAAAGTTGTTTTTAAAAAAGAAATTTAAATCAGTATTTTTTTTTTTATGTCAGGATGGATTGTATAATACAAATGACAGCAATATTGGAACACAATGACTACAAAATTTTGTCCGCATCAATTTAGAGTGCCAGCATGTCCTCTTTTTATTCAACGTGTTCAAAATATTGACTCGCCACAAAAAATCAGTAGTTTAAATGTCTCAGGCTGGCTCTTATTATAAAATTATTTGACCGCATCAACCAAAACTGACCATTTTTGCACTTTATAATGTAAATCTATATGGCCGCATAATAAATCAGTAATTTTTTTTTTTGTGTCATGATGGATTGTATAATACAAATGACAGCAATATTGGAACACAATGACTACAAAATTTTGTCCGCATCAATTTAGAGTGCCAGCATGTCCTCTTTTGATTCAAAATATTGACTCGTAACAAAAGTTCAATAGTTTTGATTCCTGAGGTTGGCTCGTATAACAAAATTATTTGACTGCATCAACCAAAACTGACCATATTTGCACTTTATTATGTATATTTATATGGCCGCATAATAAATCAGTATTTTTTTTATGTCAGGATGGATTGTATAATCAGTCAAGGGTCTAACTTAATTAAGTTATTAGAGAAAAATAACATACATGTCGTTATTGTGGGCTAAAATATCAAAAACTGTGATAACATATGTATGTTACATGTTTCAAAGGGACAATAAACAACCTTTGTTTTGTTAAATTTTTCACAAGTTCTCATGATATTATAATTTTCTTTATGTATAATAAACTTTGCAAAGATATAACCGTTCATAGTTTACCAATCATGCATAGTACACCTATGTTATTACAGAAAATATATTCCTGCAATAACCAAAGGGTGTTATTACAGCTTCTCTACATCTCTTTAAAGCCTTTGCTCAGACATATATCACAATGTATTTCAATACATTGTAAGAAATGATGATCAGAGCTTGTAGTGAGGCACTGCAAAAGATTCCAAGTAATTCCCAAGTGTCTCATTTACTTTCATATAATAAGTTACATGCCTGTAATAACTAACATCAAAATTATTTATTTTGTTAAAATATTTCCTTTCTCTATTGTAACTGTACACGTATACCTAACAACAAACTTATTTTCATTTACCTGTGTTTAAAGTTATTGCAAATGGCTGATATTTTGTTCGAGCATATTGTTTTTCTTAAATTGTTTAACATTTCATATCGATATAACATGTTATTTTATTATTCTTCCTTAGTTTATTTATTTTGAATTTACATTGTATCATAGGTCAAATTTATTTGTTCAGTGTATGTTCAGTGGTGTTAATATGTCCTTTGATTGAGTTAAGCTATTTCATTTGATATTTTATAGTGTGTCTTTCTATGTTGTGATGTTACACTATTGTTTCAGAAAAAGGGTGAAGGTTTGGTACCATTAAAACGTTTAAACCCGCTGCATTTGTTTGCACCTGTCCTAAGTCAGGAATCTGATGTTCAGTAGTTGTCGTTTGTTGATGTGGTTCATAAGTGTTTCTCGCTTCTCGCTTTTTATATAGATTAGACCGTTGGTTTTCCCGTTTGAATGGTTTTACACTAGTAATTTTGGGGCCCTTTATAGCTTACTGTTCGGTGTGAGCCTAGGCTCCGTGTTGAAGACCGCATTTTGACCTATAATGGTTTACTTTTATAAATTTTGACTCGGATGGAGAGTTGTCTCATTGGCACTCATACCACATCTTCTTATATCTAAGCCTTGTTATTTGTTATTATAGCTTAGTTTTCCTTAAAAGCCTTGTCTCATTGATTTACCATGGTTGATCAAAATTGTATTAATGGAATTAGAAAATTAGTGATCAAGGTAATATATTAAGCTACTGCGCAAAGTTTCAAGAATTCCCAAGTGCCCACTAAAGGTAAAATATGATATATTTAACTAATAACAAACATATGTTACTACAGATTAAGGAAAAAGAGTAGACAACTCATGAAAGTGTCTGTTATAACGCATGCATGTTATTTTCTCTGATAACTTGTTTAAGTTACACCCTTAACTGATAATACAAATGACAGCAATATTGGAACAAAATGACACAAAATTTTGTCCGCATCAATTTAGAGTGCCCGCATGTCCTCTTTTACAATGTTTTATTCAACATGTTCAAAATATTGACTCGCCACAAAAATCAGTAGTTTTGATATCTCAGGCTGGCTTGTATAACAATATTATTTGACTGCATCAACCAAAACTGACTATATCATGTATATTTTCACTTTATTATGAAAATTTATATAGCTGCATAATAAATCAGTAAATTTTTTCACTTAGGAAAGATTTTATAATACAAACAAGGGCGGATCCAGCCATTTTTAAAAGGGGGGCAGCCCAGGATAAAGGGAGGGTTCCAACTATATGTCCCCATTCAAATGCATTGATCGTCAAAAAGGGGTTCCAAACCCAGAACCCCCTGGATCCGCCACTGACAAATGACAGCAATATTCATAATGGAATACAATGACTACAAAATTTTGTCCGCATCAATTTAGAGTGCCAGCATGTCCTCTTTTATTCAAAATACTGACAGGTCATAATAAATCAGTACTTTTAATATCTCAGGCTGGCTCGTATAACAAAACTATTTAACCGCATCATCCAATACTGACATGACTGATTATATTTGTGTCTTTATAATGAAAAGTATGAGAAGGTATCATCTGGGAATAGTATACTGACTGACTGTTAGTATATAATGAGGGGGGCAATAGGGGTCCGTAAACATGTTAACAACACATCGATTTGGCAAAAACAGTTAACAGCATATATAAATCAAAGAGCTGAAGAGCTCTGAGGGAAAGACGGCCATTGTTTCTTTTTTTTTTTTGGGGGTATCTTTTGATAGTCTTCATATAAAGAATGAAAAAGAACACCTAGAATATGTAGAAAGGTTGACAATATTGAAATCAATTGTTGTGTAATGTAATTTCGTTTCCTTTGTTAAGGATTCAATTTGGACCAATGGAAGAGATCTGCATCTTCTAAATCAAAACATTCGATTAATGTTGAAAGTTGATTATCTAAAATTCAACTGAATTCTATCATTTAACAACTACTACAATATTTTTGAAATTTTAATTGTGTACCACTGAACTGCAGGCTAGGGCCATTTTCCTTTTTGTGACAGTACTCTAAGATTTTTATTTTTTCTCAAGAAAGTGAGGACTGAAAAATCTATTCAGTTTTAAATTTCCATTGATAAAGTTCCCAGTTACAACTCTCATCACAGGGATACAGGTACTAAAAAAAACCAATATGATTGATGTAAACTGTGTGAAGCTTGTTTCCAAATCCAACATTTTGATATATTTGTAAATTTCATGAATAAATAGGTTTAAACTACAAAATGCAACATTTTTAATTATTTTTTTTTACCATTACAATGATTATGTTGGTACACAAAATTAAGTTTTAATGGAAGACTATTAATCATATACTAAATGTCACATTTAAGTGTTCTGATACATTAACTTTTATTTAATTTGAGTGGATTATTACTCATCAATTGAGGTGCTCCTGTATTGGAGGAAGATTCTCAAAACAGAATTTTACAGAAAAATTAAAACTGTCGTTTCTCTCCCAATCTCATGTATCCCCACGGTCATTGTTTACTGTGAAAGTTACAAGTTGACCTACAAATTAAAGCATTGCATGTTGATGTTTGAATCATCTATAGCAAACATAATTATGTTCAAATTGAACAAATACCAATTTTAAATTATCAGTAAAGGATATCCCTGCTTCTACGTAGTGTGGCATTCCAACAATGACGTCACTATAATCTAGGTTGGATATATTTAGAATATCTCGTCATTCTGATTTTATACGACCGCAAAAATTTTGCGGTCGTATATTGGTATGACGTGGGTCGTCGTCAGTCCAAGACATATTGGTTTTCGACTCTAACTTTAGTTTAAGTGAATGGATCTCTATGAAATCTTACCATAAGGTTCAATACCACAAAAGGAAGGTTGGGATTGATTTTTGGGGTTATGGTACCAACAGTTAAGGAATTAGGGGCCAAAATAAGCATTTTGTAACTTCCAGACATAACTTGAGTGTTAGTGTATGGATCTCTGACATTGTGCCACAAGGTTCTATATCACAAAGGGAATACTGGGATTGATTTTGGGGTAATTGCCTCAAAATTTTAGGAATTAGGGCCAAAAATGGGCAAAAATAAGCATTTTCTAGTTTCATGACAATAACTTGTGTGTAAGTGTATGGATCTTTCTGAAATTGTACTACAAGGTTCCATATCACAAAGGAAAAGCTGGAATTGAGTTTGGGGTAATTGCCCAAAACGTTTAGGAATAAGGGCCAAAAAGGGCCAAATATAAGTATTTTCTAGTTTCAGACAATTACTTGTGTTCAAGTGTATGGATCTCTGAAATTGTACTGCAAGGTACCATACCACAAAGGGAAGGCTGGGATTGATTTTGGGGTAACTGCCTTAAAATTTTAGGAATGAGGGGCCAAAAGGGCAAAAACGAGCATTTTCTAGTTTCAGGACAATAACTTGTGTGTAAGTGTATGGATCTTTATGAAATTGTTCCACAAGGTTCCATGTCACAAAGGGAAAGCTGGGTTTGAGTTTGGGGTAATTGCCCTAAACGTTTAGGAATTTAGGGCCAAAAGGAGTTTTGGTCCCAACAGTTTAGGAATTAGGGCTAAACGGGTCCAAAATTAAACTTTGTTTGATTTCATCAAAATTGAACTATAGGGTTCTTTTATATGCCGAATCTAACCGTGTATTTAGAAAAGGAGTATCCCTATTTGTCCAATCTTCAAGGTGAAATAAAACTAGTAAAACAATATTATACTATTGTCTAAATCTACAGAAATATAATTTGCTTCAAGTAACAGAAATAACTAGGTCACTAGTAACTTATTTAATGAGTATGTGGGGTATAAGAGCTTGATAACAACAGGCTCTTCATAATCATTTGGTTTGAAAAGGGTACTAGTAGTCTATATTCTTGATTTAGAAAAATGTAATTGCAAGACAAAAATCACATTACTTAGAATACTTTAGATCATTCAGGTCTTTATTTATATGTACAAAAGAACAGCCAGTAGTCATTGGATATTGTAGATCATTCAAATAGACTTGACCTATTTATTAGTACAAAAGAACAGCCAGTAGTCATTGGATATTGTAGATCATTCTGGTAGTCTTGACCTTTTTATTTATAGAAAAAAACAGCCAGTAGTCATTGGATACTGTAGATCATTCAGGTAGTCTTGACCTATACATCTATAATACTAAAATAACGAGGTCCAATTTGTCAGCCGGCATGACATAAAGACGACGATTCAAAGAATTCAACTTTATATATAACTAATATAGGACAATGGTGTTGATTAAAAATTACATCATTCCAGGCCCTTTTGTTTTCCAAATAATTAATATAACCAATAATTAACAAGTTCCGGGTCGAATCCGCTACCGATACTAATAGTATATGTCACATATAGTTTCCGGTTTAAGTATGTATATAGATATAAGAAGATGTGGTATGAGTGCCAATGAGACAACTCTCCATCCAAGTCAAAATTTATAAATGTAAACCATTATAGGTCAAAGTACGGTCTTCAACACGGAGCCTAGGCTCACACGAACAGTAAGCTATAAAGGGCCCCAAAATTACTAGTGTAAAACCATTCAAACGGGAAAACCAACGGTCTAATCTATATAAAACGAAACGAGAAACACTTATGAACCACATCAACAAACGACAACTACTGAACATCAGATTCCTGACTTAGGACAGGTGCAAACAAATGCAGCGGGTTTAAACGTTTTAATGGTACCAAACCTTCACCCTTTTTATGAAACAATAGTGTTACATCACAACATAGAAAGACACACTATAAAATATCAACTGAAATAGCTTAACTCAATCAAAGGACATAGTAATTGAAAAATATAAGGGCATACACCACAAGCACGGGGACACATTCTACTGCATCCACACAGCACGAGCAACAAAACCTACAGTAAATAGATATAAGAAGATGTGGTATGAGTGCCAATGAGACAACTCTCCATCCAAGTCAAAATTTATAAATGTAAACCATTATAGGTCAAATACGGTCTTCAACACGGAGCCTAGGCTCACACCGAACAGTAAGCTATAAAGGGCCCCAAAATTACTAGTGTAAAACCATTCAAACGGAAACCAACGGTCTAATCTATATAAAACGAGAAACGAGAAACACTTATGAACCACATCAACAAACGACAACTACTGAACATCAGATTCCTGACTTAGGACAGGTGCAAACAAATGCAGCGGGTTTAAACGTTTTAATGGTACCAAACCTTCACCCTTTTTCTGAAACAATAGTGTAACATCACAACATAGAAAGACACACTATAAAATATCAACTGAAATAGCTTAACTCAATCAAAGGACATAGTAACACCATTGAACATACACTGAACAAATAATGTATGTTCTGTATCTTCCTCCTTTAATAGGAGCACCACAATGGGATATTGTGTAAAGTAGGACACTGAACTTACCGTATCAGTACAGATTAAATGTGAGCATTAGCCTTCCCAGTTTCCCAGTCTGGCCTAGACGGGTCTTACTACCAAAGTAGTTAGAAAACCAGGACGGGTTCAAACATAAAGATTTTTAAAGCACAGAAAATGTGCACCTTATAATCAGCATGACTTTATTAGATGACAATACGAATACAAAAGTAAAGGCTAAACATAAGGCGAGGTACTTTAATTCAGTCACGGAACCGCTGATTCGCTGTGTGTTCTAGTTTGTACTAAAAACAGCCAGTTGTCATCTTCACATAACACACACATATACGAATATCAATTATATGCTTACGAGACATGTTGGAATGTTAAACTAATTACGGTATGTGAAAATCAAGACTTGCATAAAAAATATCACAATATAAGAGACAGTGGCGTCATTTTTCCTCAGAGCTTTCAGCTCTTTGATTTTATGTCAGGATGGATTGTATAATCAGTCAAGGGTCTAACTTAATTTAGTTATTAGAGAAAAATAACATACATGTCGTTATTGTGGGCTAAAATATCAAAAACTGTGATAACATAGGTATGTTACATGTTTCAAAGGGACAATATACACAACCTTTATTTTGTTAAATTTTTCACAAGTTCTAATGATATTATAATTTTCTTTATGTATAATAAACTTTGCAAAGATATAACCGTTCATAGTTTACCAATCATGCATAGTACACCTATGTTATTACAGAAAATATATTCCTGCAATAACCAAAGGGTGTTATTACAGCTTCTCTACATCTCTTTAAAGCCTTTGCTCAGACATATATCACAATGTATTTCAATTCATTGTAAGAAATGATGACCAGAGCTTGTAGTGAGGCACTGCAAAAGATTCCAGGTAATTCCCAAGTGTCTCATTTACTCTCATATAATAAGTTACATGCCTGTAATAACTAAGCCTTGTTATTACAGCTTAGTTTTCCCTTAAAGGCCTTGTCTCATCGATTTACCATGGTTGATCAAAATTGTATTAATGGAATTAGAAAATTAGTTATCAAGGTAATATATTAAGCTACTGCGCAAAGTTTCAAGAATTCCCAAGTGCCCACTAAAGGTAAAATATTTATGATATATTTAACTGATAACAACCATATGTTACTACAGTTTAAGGAAAAAAGAGTAGACAACTCATGAAAGTGTCTGTAATAACGCATGCATGTTGTTTTTCTCTGATAACTTGTTAAAGTTACACCCTTGACTGATAATACAAATGACAGCAATATTGGAACACAATGACACAAAATTTTGTCCGCATCAATTTAGAGTGCCCGGCATGTCCTCTTTATACAATGTTTTATTCAACATGTTCAAAATATTGACTCGCCACAAAAAATCAGTAGTTTTGATATCTCAGGCTGGCTTGTATAACAAAATTATTTGACTGCATCAACCAAAACTGACTATATCATGTATATTTTCACTTTATTATGAAAATTTATATAGCTGCATAATAAATCAGTAAATTTTTTCACTTAGGAAAGATTTTATAATACAAACATGGGCGGATCCAGCCATTTTTAAAAGGGGGGCAGCCCAGGATAAAGGGAGGGTTCCAACTATATGTCCCCATTCAAATGCATTGATCGTCAAAATAAAAGGGGGGGTTCCAACCCCCAGAACCCCCCCCTTGGATCCGCCACTGACAAATGACAGCAATATTTATGATAATGGAATACAATGACTACAAAATTTTGTCCGCATCAATTTAGAGTGCCAGCATGTCCTCTTTTTATTCAAAATACTGACAGGTCATAATAAATCAGTACTTTTAATATCTCAGTCTGGCTCGTATAACAAAACTATTTAACCGCATCATCCAATACTGACATGACTGATTATATTTGTGTCTTTATAATGAAAAGTATGAGAAGGTATCATCTGGGAATAGTATACTGACTGGCTGTTAGTATATAATGAGGGGGGCAATAGGGGGTCCGTAAACATGTTAACAACACATCGATTTGGCAAAAACAGTTAACAACATATATATATAAAACTGATAACAGTTAACACCAACTTTAATTTGACTTAGGGAATTTTTAATGAACACCACAGGTTTCAGTAGTGAAACAAGCACTGCTTACTCTTCCGAAGCACCTGAGTCCACCTTGGTTTGGGTCGGTTTCGTCAGTATTTAAGTTTTTTGTTGGGTTTTTTTGTGGATGAGCACTTTTAGTCCCAGATGGTGGACGCTTACCCTGGCAATGCATCCGGTTTTGCTCCTTCTGAAGATCCTGCTATTCCTTCATTTTTTTTCCCTTCATTGGTACCTTTTAAATGGATTTTTTGTTTTTTTTATATGAACATAGGAAAACTACTGTTGCTTCCATTTTGGCCATGGTGTTGTCTATATTTCATTTGAACTACAGGTTTTTGATTACACCCTCGGTAGGTATCTTCTTACATTTGTATTTGCATTCGTGATGGTTAAAGGTCTTGATGGGGGGTTTTCATATCTGTTTTTTTTTTAATTTTATTTTAAAGACATTTTTCTCAATTTTTTACATTTTTTGTCTATTATTCTCTATTCTTTTTTTTAACACCCAAATCTTCTCTTTTCTTTATCTTTATTACCATTTGTTTGAATCTTTATTTTATTTGCCCCTTACAGAGCTCCAGATAAGCTGCGTATTTGCATAATTACACAATTAAAACTATAGAAAACCCAATTCAATTGTCCTTCTCAGCGTTTAAAAACCCAATTCATTCAAAGGAGAACCCAATTATTTATTAAAACTATGCATTTCCAACCCTAATAGTCACTGTCAAGTGCATTACTTACCCTAAATAATGAATTATTTTTGCGTAATTTAAAAATCTATTTTTGTAATTTAAAGAAATCTACTTTCATTCTTAAAAAGCAATCCTAACTTCTCGGGCATTCTCGCTCACTTACATTAACGTAAATGTAAGTGAAGCAATAAGGGTCGAGAAGTTACCATGGTTACAAATGGCAGAACTGGGTCCTTGTAGGAATCTAAAAATAGTTTGTTTCTTGCTAAATTTTTAATCCTGATAAACAAGCGGCACCAGTTCATAAAATTTTCTTTTTATAGCAAAGAAATAGAAGAGGTAGAAAAAGCACCTCTTGTGCCAAAGACGTTGTTTATTGAATTACCTCAAAACTGACACATATATATTCTGAGGAATAAAGAAATATCACACATATTATTAATTCACTCGTGAAAGTAATAACTCCGTGTGCAATAACACTGGACATTATTGTGGCCATACTTGCCCCAACTGTTCAGGGTTCGACCTCTGCGGTTCTATCAAGCTGCACCTATGGAGCATTTTATTGACATTTGGTAATAAAGGATTCATATTCAATATGTTTATCAGATACTACCAGTCTAGTTGAAGGATAAAAATAAAAGTCTGAGATTTTTCTTACTATTGAACATTTTTCATTTAAACATAATTTTTTCCTGGACCATCGTTAAAGAAAAATTGAGCAGAGCTCACGCTAGCAGGCGAAGGGCGAAAAAGTCGCTTTCCTGTCTGTCACTTCGCTTTGCCTGACCATCAAAAGTGATATCTAGTCGCCTGGTGTTCACAATAGTCGCTTGCAGTCGCTTTTGTCATCGGCAATTTTCCATTTTTCCAAGTCAATGAAACAGCAATTTTTCATTTATAAGTAATGAAATTCAAAGACATAAACAAGTTATTTCTTAAAAAGAGGTAAAGCATTGACCTTCATATTAGTTTTATGTTATTTCAAACAAACAACTTTTATGAAGAATTTTCTTTCACTTCGGTACTCGTTACTCAAGAGCATATATCAAAACTTTCTGATTTTGGGCAAAATAAAGTTTGTTACTTTATAAGAACTTGATAAAATTGCCTTTAGTTAATGTTTCATCCATTTATTGCATTAAAAGCGTCATATTCCTTTCCAAATCGCTTGTCAAACATCGCTTTTTTTGTAAATTTTCTTCATCTGCCATTGAAATATTTGTACGAACTATGGATCGGAGGCGGATTCATCGGAGCGGATCAACTATGACCGAAATTTGTATTCTTATGATAATAACTACAGACACACAAATTGCACAGCTAACAGAAGAATAATGATCCCAAAAGGAAAAATTACACATTCTACAGGCATTAACAGATTTTTGGTCAGATTTCCTGGCTAAATGTATATATTTCCATGTAACAGCCTGCATTGTTCCAATTTATTGATTAAAGTTGCTTAACTTTCTGTATCTGTATTGTGTAGACTCCTATTTAGTTGCTTAACTTTGTTAGATTTATATATCTATTTAATGATAAACATTGAATTTCATAAACATTATAAACAGAATAGTTTTTAATTGGAGATAGTTGATATATGATACTTTTTTTTCTTTTTATATAAAAAGGTCTTTTAGTGCTAGATATTTAGTTGTTAGTGTTTGACAAGAGGGAAAATATAATTGTGTATATATAAATGATTATTTAAGGCATAAATTGAAACAACTAGTACTTTAATTGTATACTCAGGTATGAATTGAACAATATAAAAAATAATTAAATAAAAAGGATTCATATGGCCCTTTTATATCTATGTAAAAACCAAACATTGTACCGCCGCGAGCGAACGAGCACTTCTCTTTCAAGTCTCACCACTTCTCCCTATCAGTTTCAAAAAGAGAAGTCACTTCTCCTATAATTCTGAAGTAGTGTGAGCCCTGATTTGAGACGATAACTATGCTTCAATTACGTGCGTTGTTAAAACCATTTTGAAGTTCCCACTTCAAAACAATTATTTCTATCAAAGTTGTAAAAACAATCCTTTAGGTGACATGAAATGCTATTTAACCGCACAATATCATTAAACAATACAATACAAAAGGGGCCCAAAATAAGCATTTTCTAGTTTCAGGATAATAACTTGTGTATAAGTATTTCGATTGCTCTGAAATTGTACCACAATGTTTAATACCATACGTAGAAGGTTGAGATTCATTTAAGAGGTTATGTGGCCAACAGTTTAGAATTTATGGCCCAAAAGGGCCAAAAGAAGCATTTTTCTAGTTTCCAGACGATAACTTGTGTGTAAGTGTATTAAACTCTCTGACATTGTACCACAAGGTTCCATATAACAAAGGGAAGGCTGGGATTGAGTTTGGGGTTAATTGCCCCAAACATGTAGGAATTAGGGGCAAAAAGGGCCAAAAACAACATGTGAACAAGCATTTTCTAGTTTCCAGACAATAACTGGTGTGTAAGTGTATGGATCTCTGAAATTGTACTACAAGGTTCCATACTACAAAGGAATGGCTGGGATTGAGTTTTGGGGTTATTGCTCCAAGGGGTTTCAAAAGTTTGGGGGAATTTTTTCCCAATTTTTTTAAAGGATTCATATTTTTTTCAAAATTTTTAAAATTTGGAATTTTTAAAAGTTTCAAGAAGAAATCTTCAATTGCAAAGTATTGCACAATGGATTTATAAGATCTTTGACCACATTTATTTTGTTTCAGAAACCTATATTATGTCAAAATTTGATTACAATCCAAATTCAGACAGTATCAAGCTTGAATATTGTGTCCAAATTTGCTCCAACTTTTCAGGGTTCGACCTCTGCGGTAGTATCAGGCTGTGCTCAGCAAAGCTTTTATTCCGGATTGTAAAAGAAACGTAAATAGTGTAAGGGAGAGCTGAAGATATGATAATTTCGCGAGAAACAGAAGGAAATGTGTTAAAAGTGTTTAAAGTCAATCTATTCATTTGTGTGTCTCCTTCTCATCAATCTCAGTAAGATTTTTGGGGTGTTTCCACACTATAAAAACAAAATGAATGACGTGAGGGGATGTCAGTCTGGTCAACCACATAGGGGATTGACGGCTTGAAGCCGTCTTTCCCCAAAACTGATAACAGTTAACACCAACTTCAATTTGACTTGGGGAATTTTTTATGAACACCACAGGTTTCAGTAGTGAAGCAAACACTGCTTACTCTTCCGGAGCACCTGAGTCCACCTTGGTTTGGGGCGGTTTCGTCAATATTTAAGTTTTTTGTTGGTTTTTTTTGCGGATTAGCACTTTTAGTCCCAGATGGCGGAACGCTTACCCTGGCAATGTGTCCGGTTTCGCTCCTTCTGAAGATCCTGCTATTCCTTCAATTTTTTTCCTTCATTGGTACCTTTTAAATGGAATTTTAAATTTTCTTATTTGAACATAGGAAAACTATTGTTGCTTCCATTTTGGCCATATGGTGTTTTCTATATTTCATTTGAACTATGGTTTTTTATTACACCCTCGGTTGGTTAAAGGTCTTGATGGGGGTTTTCATATCTGTTTTTTTTTTTAATTTTATTTTTACAGACATTTTTCTCAATTTTTTACATTTTTGTCTATTATTCTCTATTCTTTTTTTAACACCCAAATCTTCTAGATCTCTATTCTTTGTCTTTATTCTTTATTTTATTTGCCCTTACAGAGCTCCAGATAAGCTGCGTATTTGCATAATTACGCAATTAAAACAATAGAAAACCCAATTCAATTGTCCTTCTCAGCATTTAAAAACCCAATTCATTCAAAGGAGAACCCAATTATTTATTAAAACTATGCATTTCCAACCCTAATAGTCACTGTCAAGTGCATTACTTACCCTAAATAATGAATTATTTTTGCGTAATTTAAAATCTATTTTGTAATTTAAAGAAATCTACTTTCGTTCTTAAAAGCAATCCTAACTTTCAGGCATTCTCGCTCACTTACATTAACGTAAATGTAAGTGAAGCCGTAAGGGTCGAGAAGTTACCATGGTTACAAATGGCAGAACTGGGTCCTTGTAGGAATCTAAAAATAGTTTGTCTCTTGCTAAATTTTTAATCCTGATAAACAAGCGGCACCAGTTCATAAAATTTTCTTTTTATAGCAAAGAAATAGAAGAGGTAGAAAAAGCACCTCTTGTGCCAAAGACTTTGTTTATTGAATTATCTCAAAACTGACACATATATATTCTCAGGAATAAAGAAATGGCACACATAACTCCATGTGCAATAACACTGGACATTAAATAACCACCCATCATCATGATCATATATTTATAGTGACTGTTTTGCTGCTTACATGAACAATATTTTGGTGTATGTCACTAAATTGGGTAAAAATAAAACTGTCCATGAACCGATGTTACATTGTTTTAACACAGTCACAGAACTATAATATTGATGCATCATAAACATGACAATGAATCAATTTTACCCAAACAGAGTAAATGTCTCAATTTTAAAACCATGATGAAAAAACCCAATACATTCAGGAATAATGGAGTGAAAAACCCAATTCAATCTTTGCCTGATGGGTGAACTTGAACTAATGATGCAAAAGAAAAACTAAGATTCACCAACATATTGGAGACCACATATAGGACACTCAAGTACGTAAATCACGTTTGAGCTTTTGCAGTTGACATTGCAGAAGATCTTGTATGTCTTTTCTGTGGTCTTACTGTGAAATGTTGATGAATGCTGCAATTGGTTGCAACATTTGCAGCGCTTATCCCCACAAGGCTGGCAATTACCTACAGTATGGTTAGGTTTGGAAAGGTCAGCACGGACAAGTATATTTCTCAGGCTGTTAGGTTGTTTGAAGGCAATCATGGGAGGCTCAGGAAAGATTTTGGATAACTTAGAGTGTTTCTCGATTGCTGTCCAATGATCACGAATGGTCTTGAAACTATTTCTCAGGCATGGATGGTAAGTGAGCACACATGGGATTCTTTACTTTTCTATTTTTCTTTGTAAGTTAGCAGACTGCTTCTGGGGATGGATTCCGCTTTTCGAAAACTATTTTTGATGTTTTTGTGTTTATATCCCTTCTTTTCAAATGTCCTTTGAGCTGCCCCAGACGTTGTTTTGCAGTGTCTTCAGAGGAGCAGATTCGCCTTATTCTGAGAGCTTGGCTGTATGGAATGCTCTTCGTGCAGTGTGGAGGATGGCAACTTTCAGGCGACAAGTATTGATGAGTATCTGTAGGTTTAGAGTATATATCTGTGTTTATTATACCTGCAGAGAGGTGCTAGATGTATCAAGGAAGTTTATGGTGGAATTAGATGTTTCATGGGTGAATTTGATGGTGGGGTGTTGATTGTTAGCATTTGTTATAAAAGTTTGTAATTCTTGGTCTCCTTGTCCCATTTCATGTCAACGTCATCAATGAATCGATACCAGGAAAGCGGTTTTTCGATGGAGCACTCCAGCAGTTGCTTTTCAACTTTACCCATGAATATATTGGCATAAGATGGAGCCATTTTTGTACCCATAGCAGTGCCATTTGTCTGTAAATAGTGTTCTCCTTGGAATGTGAAGTTGTTCTTTTCAAGACCATAGTAAGCATTTTTCACTCAATTACATAAAAAATGAGGAGTAAAAACCCTAATTAGTAAATTCTTATCTGGAGCTCTGCCCTTAATCTGTTAACACCATCGAGACCATTATGATTGCTACTGGATATGACATTAGTATCTTATGACGGGTAAAGAAGACAACAGATACTGGTCCTCTCTATACACATCTGATCTCACTTTGTTCAGATATTACGCGATTTCGTCTGTTTTCCCCTAACGTTTGTCATTTAATACCTTAACCTTCATATTATCAGCCAACTTACAAAGTGGTGAAAATATTGTGATTAAGCAAATTTAAAATGATAACGATATTGATTTTTTTAATGAGCCTTTTAGTATAGTGCCCTTGTCATTGTACATCTCTGACATTCTAATCTGGCCCTAAGACAGTTACATGTATAATGTTTATGTTACTCCTTGGAGGGAGCACCGTAAAGAAAGAGATTAACAGCAAATTTAATGTGATTAGTGTGAATCTGGAAAATTCTTGTAAATAACAGTTAACAGAGATAAATTATGTCAAAAACAGTGAACACTTTAAGTGTCAAGTAACAGATAACAGGAATCACATTTTCATATAAAACAGTTAACAACATTGTCAATTTTAACAGAACAGATAACAGACAGTGGGTTGAAAACAGTTAACAGTTTATATATATTTCAAATAACAGTTAACAACACCTTGAAACAGCCCAAAACAGGTTAACAGAAAAAGGTATTGCCACCCCTCTATAATCATGATAATGTTGTTTGATTGATTTTGTTGGTAGCTTAATGTCCAGGGGCAAATATTTCATTCATGTTAAGGACAAAAATTTTTCGGATGTCCCAGATATCATTTTAATATAACTGGTAAAGATGAATCTGCCAAAATTGACGAGATGGTTCATAACTATACAACACCTTATATATCCAGACACTATACAATTTTGGTTTGAACATTTTGTCAAAAACACAATCGTAAATCCAAGTCAAACAAGGTGAATTACGATGAATAATCCATGTAATGCACATAATTATGTTTAGAAAAAGACTGTAAAAAATGGGGACCGAAGCAACGTAAACAATGATGTTTATCAGTCAGGGGAATTACTGAAATAAGTGATTTATAAAATCACTTATTTAAGTAGTAAATTGAAATTTTGTCACAAATTTTGATTTTGTAGTTTTACCAAAATTTTAAACATATAGGTTTAGATTATATCTTATTAGTAGTAAAATTGAAAAAAAATGAACCTTTTGCTTCTTTTAAGTAGCAAGGTTTATGCCTTTGATTCAATCATTTAGCTGTAAATTCTATATTTGTTGAAAAAATGCTATAATGAGGGCTTAACATAATGCAGGGTTTGACACTAACTAAATTCCTTTACTAGCCTGCAGGGGCTTGTTAAATTATCATTTTACTAGCCCTCTTATAAATGCACTAGCCCTGCTAGTTTCTTAGGTTAACTTGGAAAGCAGTCATAAAGTCTGCTCCAAGTTAACTTTTGTACAGGTTTAATAGGACTGCACCCATCTGTATTGGACTATGTTACAATATGATAAAATTTTGGTGCGTTGCTGTAGAACCAATAAATATGATATAGTGTGCAATTTTTTGCCAAAATTGAATAAATTATGAATGAAAGAATCAGATCAGCAAGTCTTGCAACAAACAAGTTTATTTTCATATTTAGAAAATGGAACACTCTCTCAATATTGACTATGTTGATGCAAATTATTTGAATATTAAAGAATGATCAACATGATCAATACAGTGATGAAAAATGGTGAATTCAGGGGTTTTTTTTATTAAGGAAATGGGATAGGGAAACATTGTTTGGGAGACTTAGTGTTGGCATTCCAACACACTAATGTACTACTAGTTTTCTTGGAAATGCCAAATTTTACTATTTTTACTGTTATTGGCTTAACTGTTTCTTGAAATCTGTAAATGTCTCCCTTATTCAGAGTTATATCAAAGTCTCCTTTAAAGAATCACTGCCATTGAACAATCAAATAAAGTATTCTGGTGTTTTCAGGTTCCCTGAAGCCTCTAGTTTGTTGTAGCATGTGTAGCATACATTTACTTACCGTTGATTAAGCTTGAGAAAACTATAAATATTTCGGATAACAGATATCCTTCATCAATATGAGCACGATGTAAAATGAATCCGATCAAACTATTCTGATTATTAAACTTAAGCAATCTTGATTTCTATACAATAAAAAGTGAAACAGTTTTACCCGAACATCATATGTAGAGACGCTAATAAATTTTAAAATTTCAAAAACGACTCAAAGACATGCCTAAAATGAAAATAGTAATTAGAGATATAAACTGGCACAACTCTAAAATTCCAAAGTGACGTCAGTTAAGATGTTACAACAACTGTGTAAATTCATTCCCAAAAACAGCACTGATCGATATAAGCTGGTAAAAATATGTCAACCAGAGGCTGCGTATTTATCATCCCAAATAAATAGCAGTTTTATAATGATAAGAAAATATAATAGTAAAATTTGGCTAAGATTAAATAATTGGACGTGGATGCGTACTTGTACATCCTTCCAAATGAAAAGAACCCTGGTATTTAAACTAGTAAAATTCCAAAGAATCCTTAAAACTGTAAGAGTCAAGTAAGGAAGCCGGAGTAACTGGAAACAAATGATGTCAGGAAAATGAGTGATGGTAGGAAAATGAGTGACTCATTCTATGTTTTTCATTTATGCCCTCTGGGGAAACTGTCCTTAGCTTTCTTATGCAAAAGCTTTCCCGAGCAAGTCTTTCGGCCCTTGACCAACCCTCGTTGTGGTCTATGATTGTGATTGTAAGGTTTTGAGATCAGCTTGGGCGTGCGAGACCAGCAAGTCTGAAAGACTTATTTGTGAGAGCTGACGTCTCCTCTAATAAAAGCTGTTCAACTGCAGGATGGTGCAAGTCGTGTGGTAACAGACGATGTCTGACTTGCCAACAAATACAGAATACTCAAACATTTACTTGCCACTCCACTGGGTCTGTGTACACTATATTTTGTAATGTAACTTGCAAAACACAGAATGTTGTATACCTTCTTCAGTGTCGATGTGGCATGCAGTATATTGGCGAGACAGAACAGCCATTCAACAAACGCATGAATGGTCATCGAAGTGACTACACCTGCAAGCCAGACGTCCCCGTAAGTCGTCATTTGAGATCACCTGGGCACGCCCAAACTGATCTCAAAACCTTACAATCACAATCATAGACCACAACGAGGGGTTGGTCAAGGGCCGAAAGACTTGCTCGGGAAAGGTTTTGGATAAGAAAGCTAAGGACAGTTTCCCAGAGGGCATTAATGAAAAACATAGAATGAGTCACTCATTTTCCTGACATCATTTGTTTCAGTTACTCCAGCTTCCTACTTGACTCTTACAGTTTTAAGGATTCTTTTGAATTTTACTAGTTTAAATACCAGGGTTCTTTTCATTTGGGAGGGATGTACAAGTACGCATCCACGTCCAATTATTTAATCTTAGCCAAATTTTACTATTATATTTTCTTATCATTATAAAACTGCTATTTATTTGGGATGATAAATACGCAGCCTCTGGTTGACATATTTTTACCAGCTTATATCGATCAGTGCTGTTTTTGGGAATGAATTTACACAGTTGTTGTAACATCTTAACTGATGTCACTTTGGAATTTTAGAGTTGTGCCAGTTTATATCTCTAATTACTATTTTCATTTTAGGCATGTCTTTGAGTCGTTTTTGGAAATTTTAAAATTTATTAGCGTCTCTACATATGATGTTCGGGTAAACTGTTTCACTTTTTTATTGTTAGAAATCAAGATTGCTTAAGTTTAATAATCAGAATAGTTTGATCTGATTTATTTTACATCGTGCTCATATTGATGAAGGATATCAGTTATCCGAAATATGTATAGTTACATTTGTTCGTTTATTGTCATTTGTTGGTGATGTTGTACCCTTTAGACTGGTTGTATATATATATAAACAAGTTGTCAGTTGTGTTCTGTGTAAACTTTGTGTTCAATTAACGTCTTTATTTCCAAATATAGACGACATTTTACTAGCAATTCCGTACCATTTCGACTGGCTTCCCTTGGCCAGAGGTACTGCTCCCAATCGCGTCGGGAATGCTGTAAAGTGTTTGACCGCCGCAGGTATAGGAAAATAAAATAAAATAAAATATCACTAGTCTATACTGAATTTAAACGCTGTATTCCTTCATTGAACTGTCGGAAGTGGCTGGTAATCTGGTCAAGTTGGTAGTATGTTTGATTAACGTATTTTCTGGAACTTCAAAGTGAATTTCATAATAAGAAATCTGGTGCTTATAATTGCAAATAAATTCTGTAAGAGAAAATAATCGTATCACAGTTCTTTTCCTCCTTTGGAATCGTTAAAGGTTGAGATGGTTCATCAGTTTTACTTTCTTTGCGCCTGTTGAATGCCTGATAGCATTTTAGGAAGGCCGGTCCCTGTTGGTGCCTCAATGACTAAATTGAAAACAACGTTCAAACCTATGATTGCGTTGGATAAAAACTGCAATTTTTATACATGTGCATGCAAATCAAATTTCTTGGTAGACATGGTAGAGGGGTCTAAATACAGCACGAACAACATTTTCCAAATAACCAAAAAAAGTGAAAAAGTATATTTTAACAAAACGCATTTGACTAGCAGGTCGAACAACAGATGTTCCTAAACCCTGCTGACTGCCATTGGCGATTGCCAAATAAACGGATCACCAGATGTAACAAAATGGATCTTAACTATTAATTTAATACCAAACAGAAAACAATGAACTAGCATAAAAGATGGTATACTGCAAACAAAAGGTGCAAAAATTAGTACACCATATCCGGATTTCGACAATTAATGTCTCTTCAGTGATGTGAGGAATGGAAACAGTATTTGGAAGGCCATATAATTTACCTCAATTTAGGATAGACTCTTGAATTATATATATATATATCAGCACAACAATGTTAAATCTGCAAATTTGCCGAAGCAAATTTTTGTTCTTCCCTCGCCGGGATTTGAACTCATGCTATTGGGATATCGTGACAACACCACCTGCACTATGTCCAGTGACTTCACTGGTGATCCAATGGATGGATCTGTCGTAAAGTTGTCACTTGTCAAATAATTATTTCTGTGACTGCATCTTACGATCCTTTACGACAGATAATTTAGCTAATCTGCAATCAATTCCATCTTCATGCCTAATGTATCATGTACTGTGTTTCAACACTAGATTCTACTGACGAGGAAAGGTAACACTAGGCCACCGAAAGCTGAATTTTTAGTTCAGTCTAGGTGGCCGAGTGGTCTAGAGCGCTGGACACAGTGCAGGCAGTATTGTCACGATATCCCAATAGCATGAGTTCCAATCCCGGCGAGAGAAGAACAAAAATTTGCTTCTGCAAATTTGCAGATTTAACATTGTTGTGCTGATATTTAGAGTTATTATGAATTTAATATGTGTTTCCAGTCATGTATCACCTTCACTGGTGATCCAATGGATGGATCTGTCATAGAGTTGTCACTTGTTTAGACGTACTTATATATCATGTATATATATATATATAATATGTTGAAATGCTATTTAATTTCAGGGATGGATATCATCGTACAACCAGAGAGCTTTGTGTGCAAGAATACTGATTCCTGGAGAAGAGAAGAAACACAACATTTCAATACCAAAAATCTTACGAGTAAAATTTATAACTTGTGATGAAAAATCCAATGAGGGTCCAGGATACCCTTGGCTAGGTCCTGCAACACCACCAATGACAATTGATCATTTCAATAGATTTTTGAGTTTGAATATAGAAACATTTGACCATTCAAATATAGAAAGTGATGACTGGAATGGTATCTTAAAACTAATAGAGATATCTAATTATCACTATGAATGCTTTGGTAAATTGGACCGATGGACAACTACACCAACTTTAAGTGAGGAAAAATTAGAGGAGGAAATCATCAAGGCTTCAGTAGGTGAGATCAATATCAGCACTACCATTGGCACATTGCTATACTAGGGGGCATCAAATTTTAGAATTTATGTCAGTTAATCCAAAGGTATATGATATACATGATAATTGTTTAAAAGTCTACTCCAAACATCATTGGACAGCTGGTCATGTGCAGTAAAAATTTTGAAGGAGTAAGAGTCTTTGATCCGAGGATTCTGGTGAGGTTGTGTTTGCCCAATGGGGGCGTGGGGTATATGAGCGTGCTCACAAAGGTTCTTTCATTAATTAAAGATAGTTACATTTTTGGTTATTTAACTCTTCAGATGAAGAGATTTAATGCACCGATAGGCATTTTAATGTAATAAACATGATAAAAGAGGCCCAATTTCAGGAAAAATTGGAAATTGTTTTTTTTTTGATGATTTTATAAAGTTAGATATTACCGGTATTAAAAACAGTATTTTGCTAAAAAAATGATGCTTAAATACTGACTCCACATTTTTAGTCTGTAAGCCATTTAGTGGTGTTGAAAAGATCACTTTGCCAATATCCTTCATGGTGTCCACACATGATCATGTTTCAATTTCAACCAGGGTTTGACATGTTGACATATCAAGCTGCTCTAAGTGGATAAAGTTCAACCAGTCAAAGGAGACACAAAAATTTCTAAACACTCAAAATGCAATCAAATTCTGTATTGCCCCCCTGCCTTTCAAAAATGTAGGGGGCTATACAATTCAGCTTTCTGTCCGTCCATACATAGATAGTTTCTGCCACCTACGTTTAGTTTGCCTCGATGGATTGTCATGAGACCTTGTACCCACATAAGCTCAGGTTACAAGGAAAACACATATTGATTTTGAGATCAAAGATTAAGGTCACCATATTGAAAATATATTTTAGCGAAGCAAGGGATCTTGAGCACTGCTCTTGTTTAGACTCCAAAATAAAGTCTTTAGACTAATGTATAAATGATATCATATAGTGTTCGGGATAGACGATTAATCACAATAATATTTAGCACAGACAGTTCTATATATATATTGTTTTATTGTTGCAGAACAAGGTCGTTATGTAGCATCATTTGGAGCTGCCTTGAAAGGTGATATGAAAAATGAACTAGGTAAACTATGGATGACACATTTGATTGATAATCTTCTCCATATTATTGATAATGTAAAAGTCTCGGAGGTGCTATGTTGTCCACCCTCTAACAGTTGCAATCCAGAAGTTGAACTTATTTATGGAGATGAAGATGAACATATTACCAAAATGCAGTACACTGCGACACATTCAAGTACCCCTGTAGGTACATTTAATCTTATGTCATTACATGAAAGAATTTCTCCAAACCCATATTCAGAAGAGTCATCTGTAACCTCTGAGGGCAGTTGTTTTAACGTTAAAAAAGGAACAGCTGTTCCAGAATTTTGTGCAGCACTTAAGAATTTCCCTGGTGTTTTCCCATTAGTGGTGGAATTGAAACCAGCAAGACAGGAAACTCAAGGAATTTTTCCAAATGTGCAACAGATGTTGTCGAAGCTTTTCTTTCAAGATGTTGTATTTGGTATGGTTATTTCACCAAGATCATTTCAAATGTCTGTCATTTTAAAGAAGGAGGGAAGTCTACGATTTGCAAGTACAAACTCTGTTTCCTTGATGAACCCATTGAAAGATAACGAGCTCGATATGAAAAATTTGAATTTGATGCACACTTTCGTGTATCAAGTATTAAAGTGGTCAATGGAAACCCAGTGTTCTTTGGAGAAAGAGAAAGATGATTAAGAGGCTTTATCAGGAATCTCAAGAAGGCTATGTTCTTCTGCTTTGTGAAAAATCCTTAAGTCAGGTCATTATTGCAAAAACAAGAGCCTGCATGGCCTGACATAAAAATAATTGCAACAAGAAATAAGGTTTTTGTGTCAGGATATATTCACCAGGAAAAAATCCCAATTAAATGGATGCAGGCAGATAAAATTTTAACCGAAAGAAATTTCATGTGGGAATTTTGTTGAATAAAGAAGATAACACTGAAAAAACTACTTGATATTTGGCAATAAGCAAAACAAAATAATAATCACTGTTTTTCCTGTAGAAAATACTTTGAAATATGTTGTCAAAATATATGTTCAGCATAATTATAGAGCATGTAGAGTTAAAGCAATAATTTTAACAGAGTTTTGATATTTTTATTAAAGTGATGAATCAGATGTATCTGTGACAGCTTATGTTCATTGTTCAATATTAACTCTTCATCATATTCCTTGCGTTCACCGCATATATACAAGTGTTTTTATCACTCAGTTAGGTTGTGTAAATATCATTCCTTTGAAATTCACACATATTTTATCAATTAATATCCACAGGACATTGTCAATTAAATGACTTATTTCTTTCAAATTATCTTGGCCTTGCATTTAAAACCAATAAATGTCTCGGACACGAATGCCTCTCGAATATTTACGACTGCACATGCTGGTATTTCTCCTTTTTAGCTCACCTGGCCCTTCGCAAGTGAGCTTTTCTCATCACTTGGCGTCCGTCGTCGTCGTCTGTCTTCGGTAAACCTTTACAAAAATCTTCTCCTCTGAGACCACTGAACTAAATTTATCCAAACTTGGCCACAATCATAATTGGGGTATTTATTTTTAAAAATATGTCCGATGACCCCGCCTGCTAAACAAGATGGCTGACATGGCTAAAAATAGAACATAGGGGTAAAATGCAAGTTTTGTCTTTTATTTGAAAACCGTGATAAATAGAGAAATTCTGACATCGGCAAAAATGTTCAGAATGTTGAACTCTACCAATTGTTCTTATACGTCAAAACTGTCAGACTACTTCTTATAGGAGTTATTGCCCTTAAATGACAAATTTTACCTTTTTTAATTTTTGCCTATCATCTTAAAACCTATAAAAGATAGGGAGAAACTTTAAATTGTGAAAAAGATCAGCAAAACAATTTCTACAAGTTAGTGCATAGTCGAAATCGTCAGTCGACTCCTTGTTAGAGTTATTGCCCTTTGATGACGATTTTTACCAATTTTTTGCGTTTTTGATAGATAGATTTAAACTTATATAAGCAAAAATTATCAGCATGACAAGATCTACAATTTAGATGATATGGTGGATATCGTCCTGCGACTCCTTATTGGAGTTATTGCCCTTTAATGGCGATTGTTACCATTTTTTTTGCGTTTTGCCTAATATGATAAAAATGATAATAGATAAATAGAAACTTTAAATCATAAAAACGATCAGCAAGGCAAGATCTACTAACAGGTTAAATTTTGCCGATATAGTTGACTGTCAGTCTTTATAGGAGTAATTGCCCTTAAATGAGGATTTTTTTACCCTCTTTTGTGTTTTGAGCAAAAACTAAAGAAGATAGAGAGAAACTAAACAGACTAAAAGATCAGCAATCCAAGATCAACAAAACAGAGATTTTTGTCATAATTCTATTCTTGTCTATAATGTTGGAGTGTCCTTTGTTGAATATGCACATAGACCAAGGTGAGCGACACAGGCTCTTTAGAGCCTCTAGTTTCCAAGAATATGTCAGATGATGGAAGTAAATCTTTATGCATGTTATAATCTGAAGATGATAACAGATTATTTAGTATACAAAGCGATACTCAAAAGGTTGAATAAGTAATATAATCATAACTAATTACCTGTCAGTGTGCTGAAAGAAGATCTCTGATGATTTCATATTTTCATACACATTATGATATATTTGTTTATTCAGATTCAATAATTCTGCTTGTCTTGAGTTGTTATACGCCTGTTTATGTGATGTATTATGGTATACCGTTGTCGTTTGTCCGTCCGTCCGTCTGTTGGTCGTCAATAACTCAAAAACGCTTTAACCAATTTGCATGAAACTTTGGTGAATTGCTTATATCTATTGACGTGAGCTTCCTTTCGATTTTTATAAATTTTAGATTTTACATTTTCGAGTTATGGGGTATTATTCATTAGAAAAGGGGAATTTTCCTGTTTCGGACAATAACCCAAAAATGCTTGAAGCAGTTTGCATGAAACTTTGGTTAATTGTTTATATCTATTGACATGAGCTCCCTTTCGATTTTCACGAATTTTAGATTTTATGTTTCCAAGTTATTGGGGTTTCATTCATTGAAAAAGGGGGATTTTCCAGTTTTCGGACAATAACTCAAAAGTGCTTTGAGCAGTTTTCATGAAACTTTGGTGACTGGTTATTATCTATAATAATAACCTCCCTTTAGTTTTTGTTATGAATTTCTGATATGACATTGAGGAGTTGTGGAACATTATTCTTTGAACAAGTGACGTGCGTAACACACGCTCATGGCGCAGCTTTTTATTTATTTTGGCATTTTCTTTCTCAGCTTGGTTTTGATATATTTAAGTCTGCCAAACGAAGTTTGAGGAAACTTATTGTTTTTGCTCAGTTCCTATTATTACTATTATTATTATTCCTCTTCGATCGTCCTCTTCCGCCGCTTTAAAATTTGAACATGTCCGAGTTGTGGAACATTATTCTTGAGATGGAACATTAGTTGTGGAGTTGTGGAACATTATATGACATTGAGGAGTTGTGGAACATTATTCTTTGAAAAGTGACGTGCGTAACACACGCTCATGGCGCAGCTCTTTATTTATTTTGACATTTTCTTTCTCAGCTTGGTTTTGATATATTTAAGTCTGCCAAACGAAGTTTGAGGAAACTTATTGTTTTTGCTCAGTTCCTATTATTACTATTATTATTATTCCTCTTCGATCGTCCTCTTCCGCCGCTTTAAAATTTGAACTTGTCCGCACCTGTTCTCCAAAACCGCTAGTCAGATTAAGTTAGGGTTCCACAATATGTTAGACTATAGATAGATATAAGAAGATGTGGTATGAGTGCCAATGAGACAACTCTCCATCCAAGTCAAAATTTATAAAAGTAAACCATTAAAGGTCAAAGTACGGTCTTCAACATGGAGCCTTGGCTCACACCGAACAGTAAGCTATAAAGGGCCCCAAAATTACTAGTGTAAAACCATTCAAACGGGAAAACCAACGGTCTAATCTATATAAAAACGAGAAACGAGAAACACTTATGAACCACATCAACAAACGACAACTACTGAACATCAGATTCCTGACTTAGGACAGGTGCAAACAAATGCAGCGGGTTTAAACGTTTTAATGGTACCAAACCTTCACCCTTTTTCTGAAACAATAGTGTAACATCACAACATAGAAAGACACACTATAAAATATCAACTGAAATAGCTTAACTCAATCAAAGGACATATTAACACCATTGAACATAAACTGATAAAATAAATTTGACCTATGATACATGTCTAGTGGTGCAATCAGGGTTTTGTTTGTGCAATGGGGTTTATAAAGGGGTACTTTGAGGATCAAAAAGGAAGGGGGGTTTACTATAGAACCCTATTTTTTTTTTTTTTTTTTTTTTTTTTAATTTTCAAATGATTTTAACTTGAAAACAGTTAGTGATAGACACAATCTTTAAAATTGAAAATGTTCTAAATGATAAAGCACATTAAATGAAATAAAGGTTAGTCCCCAGGGGTCACTACCACCCCCTGCCATTTGAGAAAGTTCCAATATCTTGTAAAAGGTCAAGATCCCCATCCCTAAACTATATATATTCTGGTTTGTCATGCCAAGATGATTTGAATGATATACGGGAGTTAGTCCCCAGGGGTCACCCCACCCTCTGTCATTTGAATATGTTCAAATATCTTGTTAATGGTCGTGATCCCCAACCCTAAAACATATATTCCTGTTAACCAGGTCATGAAGATTTGAATGATATATAGGAGTGGTCCCCAGGGGTTCCCCACACTTCCAATGTTCTAATATCTTGTAAATGGTCGAGATTCCCATCCCTAAACCATATACATTCCTGTTCGTCATCTCACAAAGATTTTAATGATATATAGGGTCACCCCCTAAGGGTTCCCCCCACACACAATGTTCTAATATCTTGTAAATGGTCGAGATCCCCACCCCTAAACCATGTATATTCTGATTTGTCATGCCAAGATGATTTGAATGGTATACAGGGTAAGACCCAAGGGTTCATTCCAACCTCCTGTCATTTGAATTTGTTTAAATATCTTGTAAATGGTCAAGATATCCACCCTAAACCATATATATTCCTGTTCATCATTTCACGATGATTTGAATGATATGTAGGGTCAGTCAACAGGCGTCACTAATGCATATCACTTTACTGTACCAAACCAATTTTTACTCGAAATTGCCCAATGTTCGGCGACCTTGGGAATGACGAATTATGTGAGACTTCGTAACAGCATCCTGTTACAATCATTTCTTGTTTAATTAGGTTTCTGATTGAAATTGTAATACTAGTATTAAAAAAACCCGTTTGAAGTAAAATTGATATTTAATAGATGATATTAATTACTCTTGCTCATGTATTGGTTAATTAAGTCTCCCAAACTTAGTTTGGAGACTTGTTGGTTTTGCTCAGTTTCCTCTTCCTCTTTCACCGCTTTTAAATTTGAACTTGTCCGCACCCGTTCCACGAAACCGCTTGTCAGATTAACTTGGGATTCCCCAATATGTTAGAATAACATGTCTAGTTGTCCAATCAGGGTTTTGTTTGTGCAATGGGGATTATAAAGGGTACTTTGAGGGCACAAAGGAAGGAGGGTTTTACTGTAGAGCCTTATGGGATGTTTTTTTTTTTTATTTATTTATTTTCAAATAATTATAACTTGAGGACAGTTAATGATAGACACGATCTTTATAATTGAAAATGTTCCACATGATAAAGCACATCAAACGAAATATAGGGTAAGTCCCCAGGGTTCCCCAATGTTCATATATCTTTGTAAATGGTTGAGATCCCACCTAAACCATATATATTCTGGCCTATTATGCCAATATGATTTGATTATATACAGGGTAAGACCCAAAGGGTCGTCCCCACCTCTGTCATTTGAATATGATCAACGATCTTGTAAATGGTCAAGGTCCCCACCCTTAACCTTTGACCTGGATGTCATGTCAGGATGATTTGAATGGTATATAGGGTGAGTCCGCAAGGGTTTCCCATCCCCATTGATCTAATAACTTGTAAATTGTCGAGATCCCCACCCATAAACCATATATATTCCTATTAGTCATATCACGAAGATTTGAATGATATATAGGGTCAGTCCCCAGGATCACCCCACCCCTGCCATTTGAGAAAGTTCTTATATTTTGTTAATGGTGAAGATCCCCACCATTAAACCATATCTATTCTGGTTTGTCGTGCCAAGATGATTTACATGATATACAGGGTAAGACCCAAGGTGTCAAGATCCCCACCCTAAAACCATATATATTCCTGTTTGTCATGTCAGGATAGTTTGAATGATATATAGGGTGAGTCCGCAAGGGTCCCCATTCCCCATTGATCTAATATCTTGTAAATGGTCAAGATCCCTCCCTAAACCATATATATTACTGTTCTTCATGTCACGAAGATTTTAATGATATATAGGGTCAGTCTCCAGGTGCCGCTAATGCATATCACTTTACAGGACCAAACCAATTTTACTGGACTTAGCCCAATGTCCGGCGACCTTGGGAATGTCTTATTATGGGAACTTTGTTTAGGAGACTTTGTCACAGCATCTTGTTACAATCATTTCTTGTTATCATCTACTTGACTCTAAACAAAGTAATTTAAAAGCCCTCAATGATATATCTATGTCCTGCAAATCCCTGATAGTCTGTTATGCAGTCAATGTCCCAATCATATAATTTATCTGAAACCGGACAAACTTCTTTGCAACAAATGCATTCATCAGCAGTGGACAAAACACATGTTACAGTGCAGTTGTTTCATTCACATAGAAAATGTAAAGTTTAGAAAGATGTAGTTTTGACTTTCAAATATTTATCAAACAAGAACTATAAATCCCAAAAATCCATTATATGTAAATTTGTTCTTCGTTTCTGATTTTCCATTTATTACAACTCATTTATCAACTTAACAGTGTATCCACAATGAGTATTTGTTAAACACTGTGCATATATACACACAATTCTTACTAAACAATTAACATTGATTCCGTAATGAGTACACGTACATATAAGTTTTCTTCATTATCTTCTTTGAGTTATTAAGTGCGCTTAAAGGTAATGTTCAAATTACAAATGTGTAGTCGCTATGTACGCGATATACGAAGTTTATCTTTTTTTACAATACCATGTCTATGTACTGCCAAGTGTATCCATACCAGTGGTTTCTATTATACTTTTGACAATTCGTTGAATATAAAGCGCTACATGATATATTTCAATGTAATATTTTTGTTATATTGATCTACGCCAAATTCGATATGTTTCATCAAACATTAGAAAAAAAGTAAGTTATGGTGGATTGGGGGTCTTAATTAAAATCCTTAGAATTTTTCAATAATTTGTCAAAATGTAGTATTTAACATGCTTTTGTCAGATTTTGTTTAGATTATGCATGGAAAATCCAATTTTGTGTGATAAAAAGAAAACTACACCATATAATTTTAAGATAAAATGTGAGAAGATAGCTCTTATAACATGCTTTCAGATAAGAAAAAGAAAAATGGGGTCACCGGACTTGTTTTCTTACTACATATTAAAATAGGTAAATTCACAACACTTTCTATTATAAAAATTACTTTATATGAGTTATCTCCCTTATGTGGCAAAGTTGAAAAAATTAATCAAACAAAAAAAATTGTGTTTTAAGAAAATGCAGCCGTAAATATGATAAAACACATTATTTTCTATATTAACTTGAAAAGTCTTAAACATGAATTACATGCTACTTTCAAATTTTGCACATTTCACACAATATCACACACCTATACCCCCTCAAAAAAAAAAAAAATTATCTTCAATTTTGACCCCCATTTTAAAGAAAAAACCCTTTTACATCCAAAATAAAAATTTTACCAACATTTTTGTGTGATTTTAACTTCAAAATTAAGAAGAAAAAAAACACACTTTGCATTTATACCCCATAAAAAAAGAAAAACATTTTTTGTAAAGAGCACACCAAAACCTTAATCCTGGGTTTTTTATAAAACTCATTTTTCCCTAAGGGAGTAGTATAGTACTTGTACTTTTTATAAAAAAAACGTTATTAAAACACCCAAAAAAAAACAACAAAAAAATTTCAAAAACAAAAATAAAAAAGGTCGGGAGAACACACCGCGAAAAAATTCTGTTGGATTTTGGAGAAAAAAAAATCAATTTTACTTTTAAAATGAAACAACCTACAGCTCCTGATTTATCAATGGATATACCATTATATCCAGAATTACCTATAGAAGATGGACAAAATTATAGACTACAAAAATAACAGAAATAGAAAAACATTAATAAATGAGAGAGATAAACGAAAATCACTATACAAAAATATAAACGTGGAGTTAATGTTACTGATGGTGTTGATACAAGTTTAATTTCGACATCTGTTGTTTTAGCTGGTATAGGAATTGCTTTTCTATCTTTCTTCCCATACAAATTGCAGCTGTTGTATGTGGAAGTTTAGGAGGTCTAGTTAAATTAATTAGAAGAAAGTTGACAACAAAATCAAAAAACATTATGAAATTAAAACAATGGCAGAATGCAAGTTAAACAGCATAAAAGATTTAATATCAAAATCTTTAACTGACGGACAGATAAGTGCAGATGAATTTAAACTTATTTTAGATGAATTAGAAAAATTTAATGAGATGAAAAAAATAAAAAAAGTAATTTTAAAAGTTTACCAGATGATGAAAGAAAAAACTAATTGAGGAAACAGAAAATAGAGTAAAAACGAATTAAAAAAAAATGGAAAATCTTTGATTTTCTTTAATAAAATCGTTATACGAATTTTAGTTGATAACGGAAATCCACCAAACTATGAATCAATTTTTAATTAAATAAATGGATGAAGAAACAAAAGAAAAATTAGTAAAAATGTAAAAATAATGTTAAATAAAAAATTTAATTATTTTTATCTTAAGTTGTTTTAACAGGTTCTTTTTATTGTTTATTATCTAATATTTTAGATGAATAAAATGGCTGAGTTTGATAATCCTGAGTTTAAAAATAATGATTATGATGAAGAAGAAGAAAAGAAACTACTTTTCGAAATGATGAAGAATTTCAAAGTTCTATAGACAAGGAAATTGAAGTATCAAGAGATTTATCAGAAAATGACACTAAAATTCGCGAAAAGAAATTACCGAAAAATGATAAAAGATTTTATAACGAAAATAATGAATTATATTCAAACAAAATTACAAAGATTTTTTACCAAAGAAGAAAAAAAGAAGATTTTAATGGAAGAACAATGTTGTATGTAAAAGATGAATATGGTAGGAAATTGCATTAACATATTATCAAAAGGAGTATTAAAATTTTATAAATTTAGCACTATTCAAAGAGAATACGGTGTTAATTTTGTTAGAGATGTTTTAGGTGTAGATGATTATAAACTTCCTGAAAGAACAATAGAAGGTAGAGCAGAGTTTCAGAGAATGTTAAATGAAGCACCAATTCGTGAACTCAATAATATAGAAATTCCATTACAAGAAATATCTACACAACAAGAAGTACAAGAATTATTAGAAACAGCAAGTAATTCAGAAACATATGTAAAAGAAATAGAAACTTCTTTTATAGAAGAAGGGACAACTTACAAAGAAATGGAAACTCAAACAGGTATGACAAAAGAGAAATGGATAGTGTAATCAATGCAATGACAACAGTAAAGAAGAGATTGCAAATGAATTAGCAAAACTGAATGAAACAAAAAAGACTTAGCAAAAGAAAATACCAAATTAGAACAAGCTAAAGAAGATAATGATGAATTTCAAACAAATAGAATAAGTAGTCGAATAAGAGAGTTGGAATCTGAGAGAAGTGTGAGACTAGAAGTAATTAATATTAATAAAGAAAAACTACGTAGTCAATTAAACAGAATTAAAGAGACAATACGTAAAGTATTAAAAGAAGACACAACATTAGGTGAAAGAATAAGAACATTATTCAGAGAACAAGGAATTACAATAGTTAGTATTTTAACTGCTTTTGGAATGATTATTGGTGTTATAGTAGAAACATTTACTGGTGGAACTACTTTTCTCCTTCTCCTCCTCCTCCTCCTCCACCATCAAAAGGTGGTGTACAAGACTGGATAAAAAAACAATTAAAAAATCTTGGAAAACTATTATCTTTTCTTGCAGGAAAATTAGCAGCTGCATTACCAGGTATTATAGGTTCTATTGTATCTTGGTTATTGTCTGTAACAAAAGACGTAGTAAATTGGTTTGCAAACAACTTATGGGCTTTTCTTGTTTTGGTTGTTGGTTTATTGTATGCTGCTGCTAGGGAATATTTAAAAAAATAAATTAATAAATTTTATAAATAATAAGTGCTGTAATACCTAATACAATACTTCCAAATATTATTGCTTTTTTATTATCTTCGTGTTCGTCATATTCATTTTTTTGTGTTGGTTCTATTTGAACTGGTTCTGATTTTTTTGGTTCTGATTGAGATTGTTGAATCGGTTTTGGTTTATTTGGTTGGAAATCGACAGGATCGAGACCGGTAAAATCAAAATTTTTATTATTTAAATCATCATTTAAACCGAGTGTTTGATTTTCTGTTGCAATTACAATTTTGTTGTTATAACCAACAATGGTGTCAATTTGTAATACCATATCACTGGGAGACATATATAAACCAAGTCCATAAGCATAATCAACTTTACTTCTTGCATATTTTAAAACATTTTCATAATTCGATATCTGGGTGGGTAAATCGATAGGACTATTTATTACATCTTGTACATTTGCTAAGAATTGTTTTGTGCATCAAATCCTGTTCCTACTTTTAATATTTCTACCCTTGTTTGAGATTGTGCCCTAATAATGCCCATACAAACATTCTAATACTTTCATTGATACGTTCAATACCTGCTTTTGTAAAACCCTCTGATTTATCTAATATAAATGTTGTCCAAGCCATGCTTATATCTTTTGTATGACGAATTGTATCATGAATATTAAAGAAGGGACCATCCCCTGAATGATGATATCTGTATTCACCACTTGGTTTATAATATTCAGAAAAAGTTCCTAATCCTTTAGATGATGATTCTACTTTTGTCTCCAATCTGTATTTGGAGAAACATCAAATTCATTGCATAATTTTGATATGCAGCTTTGTCATATGGGTTTTGTAATAACAGAAAGAAGAATCTGTTGGTAAAGGTGATTTAAGTTCTTTAAAATTCTGGCAATGCAATAATATAAATGAAACATATAAAGTGATTTAGTAAGATTTGAAGTATTTTGTATATGATCATTATAAGAAACACCACATCCTGTACTTGCACACCAGACTGCAAAGTTTAACTGACATTGCCACCAATCAAATGAAGAATGAATCCATGTATTCCATGGTTCGTTGGTGTGTAATGATGGGTTTTGATATTTTGAAATAAATCGGGAAAGCTGTTTTAAAGTTTTCTTTTGATTTACAAATATTATTTGATCGACAAGATTTATATCTTTTTAGAATACTTAACACTTGGATTATATGATACATTTGGATTATATTTAAATTCTTTTGTTATCATTTTTTATATTAAAATGTACCACACTATTTCAAATATTGATAAGACAATTAACTTACAACAATACATTGATAACAGAGATGGAAATAAACGTATTGGTTTAAAATCTATAAGATATAGTGTAGGTTGGTATAATGTTTATGATGGAGTTATAAGACAAACAGGAGAAAGACCTCATAGGATTAAAGATGGTTATTATAGTTTCCAACAAATAGCGGATGAATTTAAAAAAAAAGATATTGTATTATCCGTAAATGAAACAAATGGTATTGCGTCATTAAACACTCCTATTGAGTTAAGGATAAATGAAGATTTGAAAAATATGTTAGGATTTAATAATGAACGTAAATTCGAACCTAATGAATTACATTTTGGAAAAAAATTTGTAGATTTTGCTATCCATAAATCATTGTATATCTATTTGGAACAAGTTAGCACTTCTCATAATTATCTTGATGGTAAGCCAAGTACATTATTGGTTGTTATTCCAGTCGAGAATAAAGAGTTTGGTGAAGTTATAACAGCAAGATTTGAGCATCCGGAATATAAGTGTTTAGTAAATGGTGATATAACAGAATTGAAATTAGAAATTAGAGACAAAAATAATAACAAGATAATTAATCATTTACCAATTAATTGTGTTTTAGAAGTTATATAATTTATTTAATAAAATGAGCATACTTGGTGTCAAAAAAAAAAACGTAGATACATCGGAAATAAAAAAGGAAATATTAAATATGAAGAGTGAGCTTCAAACAATGGATACTAAGGATAAAAATTTACATCGGAGTGTCGCTGCCCTAAACATCAGAGTTTTAAATGTTGAAAATATAGTTGATAATATTAAAATAAACCAGACAGAAAAATAATAAGTATATATGCTGGAATTGATGGTCCAATACATGGAAATAAAAGTTTAATTTTGGTTATGGTGGTGGTTATTATTTAATGAACTTTCCAGGACAAATATTGGGTATTAGTTTAGTAAGTTTAAGAACAAGCTCAGATATTATAGCCATTAAGATGATGGTTAATGATAAGTCAACTAGTTACAAAATGAGTTTGGATAAGGGTGTTACACGGTTTTAATAACTTTATACACCTTTTGAAGTTAAGGCTGGAGATTTCATAAGTTTTATTAGTATGACTAATAATTCTTTATGTATCAATACTCTAGTATCAGTGGTAATTGAATTATTTTTTTAACAAATTTAATCCTTAAAAATGTCGGCATACGGAAACAAATTAAATCCTTACAGAAAAATAAGAGAACCCCGTGGTGTGAAAGGTATTCGTCAAAGTGTATCAATAACAAATAATCCTTCAACTATTGATCAAAATCAACAGCTATTAGTGAGATTCCCCAATCTAAGCAATAATGATGTTATTGTTCCTGGAACAACCAGATTGGCATTTGAAATAGAACTCACATCTACAGACGACAATGCAACTATATATCAAAACATAGGAAGAACAATAGTTAAAAAAACAACAATTCGTATAAGTGGAAATGAAATTATGTCAATTGATGATAGTGATATTTATCATTGTTATGTTGATTTATGGAAATCTACATCTGAACGTTTAAATATGGCATACCAAGGAATTGGTGAAACAAACATGTTAAAACACAGAGTTGGTGCGGATGATAAATCATCAGTCATAGGTGATGAAGCAATTGCAACTGCATATGGTGCAAGATTTTGTATCCCACTTGATTTTGAACTATTAGAAACTCATATGCCTTTTATCAAGCAGGTCTTGGTGATAGACTTGAATATGAACTTACATTTAATAATTATAGCAATGTTATTAAATCAACAGATACATCTGCAAGTTATACAATCAAAAACATTTGTTTAGAATTTGATATGGTTACTGATGCAGAATTAGCAAGACAGATAAGACAACAAGTTAATGGTAAGATGGTTATTTTGTACGATAGAATACTAAGACATAGAAAAATAACCAAAACAAATCTGATACATTGTGGAATATAAATTTAAATGTTCCAGCTAGAAGTATGAAAGGAATTCTAATGTTGTTCGAAGATCCTGAAAGAACAAGTACCGAAACTTATTATAATCCTAATATAACAAAAGTAGAAATGACAATAGAAGGTGTTCCAAATCAACTATACAGTCAAGGAATGAAAGCATATCAACAATGGGATGAAATAAATAAATTCTTTGCTTTAAATTCAAAAAGAAATAAAACAACAGAAGAAGTTTTAAAAGATTTAAATTTATCCTTTACAACATTAGAAAAATATCTTACAACTAATTATGCATTATGGTTAGATTTACGTTCAACAGATGACAACTCATTACACGGTTCAGGTAGAAGAATTGAAAATGCTTCTGAAGGTATAACAATCCAAATAACTAAAACAGCAGGAGCAAATAAATTAATAAATGTTTATCTGTTTGTTATACAAGATGCACAAATTAATTTTGAAGATGGAAGATTTAAAGAAGTTAATTACTAGCGGTTCCCCTTAAAAAATGGAAACAAACGAGCGGAGCGAGATACACCTGATTCCTTTATGAATTACCAAAATATCCCCATTGTGCTATTATATGTGGACAAACAGGATGTGGAAAAACAGAGTTTGTTCTTGATTTATTAGAAGGAGAATATAGTGGAGTTTTCAAATATATAGTCATACTTTGTCCAACCATTCAATGGAACAAAGCATACAAAAATCGTGAATGGATTGGTGATGTTAGAAAACCAAAACAAAAATCTAATAATTGTTAATCCTATTGTTGAAGTGAGAGAAGCGAACGGTTCCCTTTATGAAGAAGAGAAGCTACAAGAACTACTAAGAATGTTCTTTAAAAAATATGCTGGTCATCCAACATTATATATCATTGATGACTGCAGTGCAACAAAAGAACTAACAAAGAAAAAAGATATGCTGTCCGAGCTTGCATTTTCAGGAAGACATGCGGAACAATCAGTGTGGGTCATTTCACAGAGATACAACTCTGTTTTAAAAGATTTAAGAGAACAAACAAAATGGTTATGCATGTTCTACACAAAAGATAGAGATAGTTTTGATAATTGCCTAAGAGAAAATGATGTTATTCCTACTTTGGAAGAAAGACAAAGAATAAAGGAAGAACTTAAAAAAAAGAAACATCGTAAATTAATATTAAAGACAGATCAACCTACTGATTATTGGTTACTTAATTGATTTTTTAGCAATTCTCAAGTAATGCTTAAGTAATTCTTAAGTAATGCTTAAGTAATGCTTAAGTAATTCTTAAGTAATTCTTAAGTAATTTAACCAAAATAAGCAATAAAAAAAGCAATGCTGTTGGAAATACTAACAATTGCAACAAACACTGCAGTCTTATCATTGGTTGGATATGTTGTATTTAATTTTTAAAGTTAAAATAAATTATATCCGTTTTTGAAACGTATAAAATGAATGCTGAAGAATTATTAAGCGAGCAAATTGTGGAAAACATAAATATTGATGATGAAGCGAGCGAAGTGAACGGTTCCTTCAAGAAAAAAACGCGAGATTATCATCTGTTGTTGCTGGTGGGAGTAGTAAACAATATCTGGGTAAAGAATTACAACTGTCAGATATTGATAAAATGACAACAGAACAAATAAACAAACTATACTGTAAATATGAAGCAAGATTGGGAGCTAGTATGACCAAGACATTAGGAAACTCTTTTATAAATTTATATGTCATGGGTGTATCAAAGTTTTCAAAGTTGTTAATCCACCAATTTTAATACAAGACTTAGAGGAAGATCCTTTTATCAATAATGCTTTAACTAATACATGTTGTGAACTGTACTATAGATATGGAATGTATCTTGCTCCTTTTACTGCAATATTAACAACAGCAAGACATATCGAACCACTCGCTTCGCTCGATTTCCGAAAAAAGATGAAAATAATGACATAAAAATGATGAATGAAAATCCTGAACAAAAGAAAACAAAGAAGAAAAAAAAGAAGTATTTAAAAACCCAAACCAAAAGACCCAAAAGAGTAGCTGCTGGTAAGAAAGGTGCAGAAGTAAGAATAAGAAATGCAGAATTGAGAAAAAAGAAGTGGAAAAATTAAAAAGAAAATTCAAAATCAAACAAATAACAAAAGATTCTGATTCAGAAACAGATTACGAATCAAACCCTTCGGTCGAGAAAACTCCGGTTCCAAAGTTGATTACAAATTTGTACTTTTTCTATAGGTATTGTTGGATTGGGATTGTTTTTACAACCAAAGTAAGAAACCAGAAAGAATGATTAGAGAAATCATGGTGGGTAAGGAAACAACAAAACCAGAAAACCAGAAAACAAAAGAAAGAAATTGATCCTTTTGAATTTAATTAAGAGCAAAGTAAGAATTTAAAATTTAGTACATTAAAATGACAACTCAAAAGACGGAAAACAAATAGCAAATATGTTATATCATGCTGGAGTGGAAACATTGTTAACAGTTGGATATGCAGAAATAGGTAAAAAGTATTTAGAAGGTCAGCACCAAAAGTAGATTTTAACATGAATGATATTTTATGTTGTCCATTGATATATTACTTGCAATGGCAACAAAAGATATGTTGATTAAGCAAGGTATTATACCTGCTGATATCATGAAGTAATAAACTGATTGCTTACTTATTTTTATTTTATTTTGTTTTTAGGGAATCGCTTGTCGCTCTAATAAAATGGCAAGTGCTTTAGCGATGATGCTTGGTGGGGCAATAACAAATGCTTTTGCATTTTCGGGAGTAATTATTTATTTTCACATATGGGTAGTAATGCAAATGAAGAGAAAATAAGACATGATAAAGCTATAGAAAAATTAGAAAAGCACAAGCAGATTGGAATAAAAGAAGAATACAAAGATTAGATTTTCTTAATGAACAATTACAAAAGAACATCATGCCGAACATACTTTTGAAGATGTTGACCAAGCAATGAAACAATACTATTACATTACAAGTAAACAATTAACTCCATTATCACCCAAACCTAAACTAAGTGATTTTATACACCATCAGAAGATCAAAAAATAGAGAAATTGCATTTGTTGTTGGTGGAATGGTTTTAACAGGTTTTGTTGTTTGGAAGTTAAAATAAGCGAGCGAAGCGATGATTACCTTGAAGAAAATGATACATTTAAATCTAAAATATTATTCCTTTGATTAAAGTTTTTAAAGAGGGTTATAAAGAAATAACAAAATAAATTAAATTTCAGGACATGGTTTTTCAAAACATATTCATAAACTTTATCTGGTCTAATAAAAGCATCCCAACCAGGAGGAAACTTAGATAACTTTTACCTTTAAACTTTTCCATTACTTCCATTTGTTTTGGAGTCAAAGGACATTCTCCATCATCTCTTAAACAACATATCTGATAATCTGATAACATTATTCTTCCTAATATAACTTTAGCGTCAGGATCATCTTTCTCAGTATAAGCTTCAATCATTTTTAGTCTTTTATTTTTAAAATAAAATTTAAATTATATATTTTTAATATCCATAAGGAAAACTTCTAATTAAATTTTCATTTTACAATATACCATTCTTTTATCAAACATATAATCATAAGCTTTAACTTGTTTAACTGTTTTAAGTTGATGATCTTTTCCTATTTTTATATTATTATATTTAACAGTTTCATATTTTTCATTTTCATCAGTAACTATTTTTATTTTTTATCTAATGTAATCTTTTTCTACTTCAGCATTTAATCTAAAACCTTTACAACAGCTAACTAGTTTTTCTGTATCTAGTTTCATAGAATAATCTTTTGGACCAGCAGATATAAATTGTTTTATATGATTAGCGTTATGTTTTGAAACAATTTCATCTGTTAAATCTCCTAATTTACTTCCCATCATATTTTCTACTTTTTACATGCTTCAGAACCATCATCATTGTAAATACAAGAATCTGTATCCATGTATAAAACTCTTTCTTGTAGAATATCTAATAATTCGTATAATTTTAATCTAGCATGTGCTGTTGTAAATAAAGCTATATAAACATTTACACTTGGATTAGGTTTAGAATATTCTTCTTTTCTTTATATTCAGTTAATACAATATTTTCATCTAATATCATGGTACTTATATCTTTATATTTTTCATTAAATACTATTTTAGTTATATGTTCTAAAGTAAAACAATATTCTTTTGTGTAAAATTATCTCTCATACCAAAATGTCCCCATAAATTATTTAAACATATTTTAGCTATAAATCTTAATCCTGAATTGTACTTAACTTTGTCAATATCTAGATCATAAGCAGTATTATCTATAATGTATTGTATTTTTGTTTTACATTCTTTATCGTTTTACAATCATTTTACAATATTTAGGATCACATTTACATCCTGAAGCTTCTTGTTTATATTTCATAAACGTATCTACATAAAGTTTAAATATATCTGTAGATGTTTTTCAAAATGTTCTAGTTCATATATTTTTGTAATTCATAACCTTTTTCTATTGCTTTATCTATTTCTATTGTAGACCAAGTTCCTACTATAACTCTTTCCTCATTAGAATGTATACATTTTCATTTTTAATATTTTTACATTCTTTACATCTTTTTATTTCATGTATTTTATCATGTTTATTTAAAGTAGGATCATCTATGTGTTTACATTTAAAAGATATTTTATTCATACATGTTCTACATAATCCAAAAAGTAATTTATGTGTATTATCACTAGTTAATTGTTTATAAGGTAAAACAGGGTGATACAATCCTTTAGGTGGTAATATTTTACATTTCATTATTCCGAAATAATTATTTTTATATAATCATCTACAGAAATATCTGTATATGTAATAGGATGTCCTATAGGATATTTACAATATTTATTTACTGATGGATACAGAGAACAAAAATCTACATATCTACCTTTTAAATCAGAAAGATTATTGTATAATTGAATAGTTTCTGTTCTTCCTCCATAAAATGCATCTCTTTTATCAATAGGTTTTAAATGTGGATCAACTTCAGGATATTTTTGTTGATCAAACTCACATTCCCATATTGTATGAATTTTTACATTTGGTTTTAGATAATCTTCAATAGTTTTAAGTCTTTCTTTAGTTTGGTCATATAACTCTTTCATAGTTTTTATTTCTATCTTTTTACATATTTCTTCAGGACTATAACATTTTGTACATCCATGCCAATAACATCCATAAAATTCATAAACATTACGCATTTTATTTTCTATCATAATAATAACCATCGACTTTATAACATTTATTATTAATGAATAATTTCTTTTCACCTCCTTTTTAGCATGTTGAATCATTATATTATATTCTAAAGAAATATACTCTAACCATTGTATTGATTTTTGTGAATGTACTTCTTTAATTGTCATCTTTTGTGAATTCCAATTGTTTCATTTGTCAACATTAATGTTTTAAATATTTTGTACAACATTGAGCAATTGTAATATATTGAAATGGATCGATACAATTATTGGTTATATTTAAAAATAATTTTTATACAATGTACAACCTTTGACAAAATTAAAACATCCAAAAACAATAATAAAATATTTCTTTATAGAATTTAAATTTTTATCTTTTTGTTTCATACCATTTGTCAAATTCTTTTTATTTTGGTAGTCATAGTATCAAAACCATAATATTTTTATCAGGATAAATTCCCTCATATTTTTGATTCTCTGTTGTATTAAAATAATGTGGAAAATAACCTTTGTTACCCACAAACCCAAATGTTTTTGGGAAAGCAGCTAATCCACATAATGTAAAATTTATAGAATCTATGAATCTTAAATTTATTCCTTTAATAAATATAGCTGTTAATTTTAGTCCAGAAGAAATTATGTTATGTTCAATTTTATTTTTAACAATGTATCCTAAAATCGGTTGCATATCATAACCTTTTCCATAATGTGAAATAAAAGTGTAGTCTTTAAATTTATCTCTTATGAAATATTTACAAAAGTTGTCTATTACAGAATTTGTTTCATATTTAATTTTTCTACATCACTAAAACAATCATCTATGTCTAATTTAAACAAGTTTAAATTATCAATATTGAAATCACATTTAAATACTTTTACATAGTTATTTTAAAACAATAAATATTTTCTAAATCGTAAGCTATACAAAATTTCATTATATGTATTCCTGTTTCTTGATTTGCTTCAAAATCAAAATATATATATTTATTATTTTTACTTGTTTTGGTACTGATGGTTTCATATAACATAAGTGTTCTTCATTACTTTCCGTGTATTTTTCATAACATATTAAACATATTTTTCACCACATTTGTGATTTTTACCTGTATATGTTTTGTTACATTTATCACAAATATGTTGTTTTCTGATAGTTGTTACTGTATTATCTTTGCATGTATGTTGTTCAGTATAACCAATTAAACATACTTTACAAAACCTACGTTTAGCTAAAAATCCTGTTATATTTGTTATAGTGTCAAAGTGTTCATCATGATAATATAAATATATTTGTTCATTATATTCTTCATTACCATCATATACAATATATTCTGTACTATTTGATGTAAAACAATTATCCTAATATTAAGATAATTTTCAAAAGCTTTTAAATCTTCCAAATCATTTCCTTCTTCTTTTATTTCTACTCCTGATTGTTCATGCAAATCTTCAGCTAATCTTTTTGTAATGGTCTACTTTCATTGATATGTTTTAATTGAGAATCTGTAAAATCTTTTAATAACTTATTTGAAGCTAAAGAAGTTACAATTGCCCTTGATAAACATATTGTATCATCATTTTTATTTTGATAATACTTCTTTTATTTATGACATCTAATATTTTTAAAGCTTTACCTTTTCCTCTTTTATTGGGTATAATAGTAACTTCAAAAATAACTTCTTCTAAATTTAATTCTTCAGCACTATTTAATAATCTTTCCATTTGATCCATGAATAACTTTTAACTGTATTATATGTTCTTATAGGCCAGCTTTTATGTTTAGTAATTATGATTTCATGAATAGGTACTATTTTAATTCTTCCATTAGGGTAATCTTTTATGGAATAGTCTACCATGTGATCAAAAGCATTTGTAAATGTTTCTTGTTTTTCATCCTTTAGACTAATTTTATAATTAAATACATAAATACTTGCTTTATGTTTATATTCTTTTGTCAAAACAAGTTTATATGAATCTCCTCGCTTGGATAAAATTTTATCCTTTTTTGCCTCCATTTTTTAAGAAAACATTTTAGTTACTTCAAAATGTCTAAAACAAATCTAACAAATAAATTAGCAGATGAACTACATCATAGAGTTGTAAAATCTTTTCCTAAAAGACGTGTTTATGTTCATTCAATAGATCAAACATGGGCAGTTGATTTAATAGATATGCAACCATATTCAAAACAAAATAAACACTATAAATATTTATTAGCAGTTATAGATGTTTTAGTAAATATGGTTGGTTAAGCCCTTTGAAAAATAAAACAGGAGTAGCAGTGAGTGAAGCATTTAAAACATTATTTAAAGAAAGAAAACCAATATATATTTGGTCAGATAAAGGATCCGAATTTTATAATCGACAAGTAAAAGAATTGTTAAAAGATAATAACATAAAGTTATATTCAACTGAGAATGAAGAAAAATCCAGTGTAGTGGAACGATGGATAGGAACAATGAAACAACATATGTATAAATACTTTACTGCTAATGAAACTTTAAAATATTATGATATATTAGATAAATTAGTTAAAAATTATAATAATACAGTACATTCTTCAATTAAAATGACACCTGTTCAAGCAAGTAAATTAAAAATGAATTAACAGTATATAAAATTTATATCCAGAAAAGGAAGAGAAAATTAAAAACCTAAATTGAAGTAGGTACTAGAGTAAGAATAACAAAAAAAGGGTAAATTTGAAAAGGGTTATACTACTCGTTGGACTAAAGAAATATTTGTAATTGAAAAGTTTTAAATACAATTCCTTTTACTTATAAAATAATTGATTTAAAAGGCGAAGAAATAACAGGTTCTTTCTATGAACAAGAATTACAGATGACTAAGTTTTAAATCTTTATTTACAAAATAAACACTATAAAATATATTAATAATCTCAGATCAGTGTTGTTCTTTCGCGCTCTAGCTGGAGCGCGGGGTTGAAAGGTCACTGAGAAGATTTTTAAAAGAAAACTTAAAATTTTCCACCATGCTTTAGTCGTATTGATCCGTTTTATTACTAGACTATATTGATAGAATTAATTAAAATCACAATTTACATTTTACCATTTCTCGAGGTTGGGGCGCACTGGGAAATTTTTTTTTTTTCCACACAGAATTCTTTCTCTGCCTGTTCTCCCGGCCTTTTTTATTTTTGTTTTTTGAAATTTTTTTGTTGTTTTTTTTTGGGTGTTTTAATAACGTTTTTTATAAAAAGTACAAGTACTATACTACTCCCTTAGGGAAAAAATGAGTTTTATAAAAAACCCAGGATTAAGGTTTTGGTGTGCTCTTTACAAAAAATGTTTTTCTTTTTTTATGGGGGTATAAATGCAAAGTGTGTTTTTTTCTTCTTAATTTTGAAGTTAAAATCACACAAAAATGTTGGTAAAATTTTATTTTGGATGTAAAAGGGTTTTTCTTTAAAATGGGGGTCAAAATTGAAGATAATTTTTTTTTTTTTGAGGGGTATAGGTGTGTGATATTGTGTCATTTCATTAAAGATCTAACCAATTGTCATCTGCTACTTTAAAATCCAAGGCGGAGGAAGATACCCCATCCACCTTAACAAAAGAATCCTTGTTTTATTTTCATTCAATTATTTCCAAATAACTACATTCTTACATAGAGACGTAACTGTATTGTCAAATTACCAAACGATTATGAGAGAAATAATATTGATTCAGCTATTTTGTATTAGGACACAAGTTCTTGACATATAAACATATATAGATGTTTTCTCGATACCAAAAGTGTATCATAAAAAAACTGAATAAAAAAATATCCAGGTAGACAACTCAAGTTTGTATCCTCCTTCAGATCAATAATTCATCTTGCGTCATAGACGTCACAAATATATCCTCATTCCTTTCTGAAATCTATGTCCGTTTCAACAAGTCATGCAATGTCCTATGTTGACGTCAGTGTTGTCAAAACGTCTTCGAATAATTACTTTTGTTGTCAAAGAATAAATATTTAATATAATCGAAATCAATTAAGGTCATTAAACGTATAGGAGTTTAACAGGGATAAGGGAACATAGAAAGAAAGGCGGGAAGCGGGAAAAGAGGGTGCTTAAAATAGTTGATCCCTACAAGTAAAGATGACTAAGTCAAATTCCAACTTAACTTCGATTTTTATCATGGTAATGTTTTGTTTAGTTTTAGAATTTGACTACTTCGTCCCGTTTTCGGGATCAAATATCCCAAGACTTGAGATAATTGTAAAAAAAAATATGTGTATAAAAACCTCAACCAAAAATTATATCCTTCCTATTTACAAATGTTTAAACATAACTAAAGTTCTTGGTACTAAGAGCGGATCTCTAAATACGTTGTTCATCTGACTCAATCGGCTTCTTGTAAAACTTAGCAAAAATATTTGCACTGGTCCAATCAGCTCTACGCAATATGCATTCCACCGGAATGAGATTATGGAAGGCTTAGACTTCACACCAAAATCTATGACAAACTGGATGATTTCAACTTCCCTATTATCAATTTCTTATTTCTCAGCAGTAACATACCTTCTGCCTCATCGTACGGTGTTGATATATTTCAATTGATACGTTATGCTCGTGCATGTTCACACTATACTGAATTCATATACAAGAATGTACTCCTTACGCAAAAACTGCTCCAACAGAGTTATGAGGAGGAAAGATTAAAAATGACACTCCGTAAATTTTATGGACACCATCACGAATTGGTTGATCTATACGATATGTCTGTGTCTTAACTATTTAACGACATTTTTACCACGTCTTAGATTGTGTTTTACGATCAACGTCGTCTGATCTGCTAAGTACAGAACGTGACCTATTCCCGAATATGACTGTTTTGCCGAGTGTGAATTCGCATTGCTATACGACGTGTCACGGTATTTATACATCAAAAATTCATATATTTAGTTATGATGTTTCTTTTGTAAGTCTTGTTAGATATTGTGTTATGTCTTATCATTTGTGGTTTAATTTCTGTATTTTCGGTACATTTCACATACGTCTTATTTGTCAGTATAGTCGAGTTACTCGTGGTTCGTCTACAGTGTTTTTGTTTTATGTTTTTTGTTTTCAAGTGTGTTTACTGTTTGGTCTTACATCATATTGACTTATATTACAGTTATTTTATTTTCATTTTCTATATGTATGAAAAGTTAAGATAATAAATCATGCAGCTACTTCATTTATATGATTTCAAGTTTAAAACTCCTATATGCACAGGTTTTTTTGTTTTTGTTTTTGTTTTTTTTTTTTTTTTTATACACAGTTTTGATTTATAAGAATACCGACATGGTTAGAGAATACAAATAATAACACCATTACAAACACAATTTCAATTTAGTATTCTTGTCATGATAAAAAAAAAATACATAGAATAACACCATTACAAACTCAATCCCAATTTTATATTCCTGTACGTATCTACAATAAAACAAATCTATTCTATTTTTTAAAATTTACCTGTGATACATTCGGGTAACGCACAGCTTATACTTCGTTTGTGGTGTACTAGTGTACTGTCGTTAATTCATGGGAGGTGTTCGTTGTTATTCTGTGGTTTACATATTGTTTTGGTTTTTTTTTTTTTTTGCAGTTCAGTGTTTCTGTTGTTCCGTAGGTTGTTTTCCACTTATAGTTGATGTGTTTCCTGCGGTTTTAGTTTGTAACCCGGATTTGTTTTCGCTAAATCGATTTATGACTATTGAACAGCGGCATACTACTGTTGCCTTTATTTAGAAACAACTGCTGCTTTTATGCTATGGAAAAATAAGTTTTGAAGTCTATTCCTGATTTAGACATAAAAGAGAGGCGAATGATACCAAAGGGACATTCAAACACGTAAGTCGAAAACGAATGACAAGCTTAAAGCTTCTCTTTCCTCGTTTTGTTCATAACTGGTCCTCATTGTCCATTTCTTCATGAAAAGATATGAGGGATACTTGACTTCATCTGTTGTATCCTTTATTTCAAGTTCGATGGAATGAATGCGTTCAACATAGTCATCATACTTAGAATTATTCAGTGAGAGGACATCATTTATATAACGGAAGTTAAAGGATAATTCTAGCTTACTTTCATTTTTCCTAAGAAGCTATTGTGTGAACATGGTGAAGTCAGCCTCATATGAATAAAGGAACAAGTGGCACGAATCTTTATTCACCAACACAATCAGCAATATCCATCATAAATCAGATCATTAAAAAATACAAAATACCTCTACTTAAAAATCAGTCTGTACCTATCATCACTTATACCTAAACAATTAAAAACACGTGTTGCAGGTTTTCAACATTGATGACTTCAAGTATAAACCTGATTGCATCCGTGATAGCTCTTCATTCACATGTTATCCAGTTTGTCCTCGTTATTACTAGCGACCCGAACATTGGCAATAACACTTGTCTGCAAAATGATTTATCTTAAGGCCCGAAATGTCGCGAGCCTAAATGCGTCAATTGGAAACACAGCTTTAAAATACTGAGATTCAGTCGAGGATTATGACAGACAATGAGCTTAAGGATGTATTCTTCTGAAGTTTCAGTCTCGCTGAAATCTTGTTCGGGAATTACTTTTCCAAAACATGTGATACAAGTGGAAAATATCAAAGAACTTAAAAAATATTATAATCAAATTAAACTCTGTGTAAAAATTGTGTACTTACAATAAGTAGTTTTTAATTAATAAAATTTTCAAATTTTACAACCAATCCGGGCAGTGTCATCAGCCAAAATGTTGAGAAAATGGATGCTTGGTACAAAAAAATGATTTTACCAAAACTACATGTATGTACCTCCCATGTAATTTTTTTTTTTTTCTTTTCAAAATTCTTAGATATGTATTTTTCAAACATTTATAACAAAGAAGTTGAAATAATATGCTTTTTGGTCTAAAATAAAGAGAAAAATCTCTAATTTACAAAATTGACAGCATGGTCAGTTTGACACGAAAAAGCAACAAAACTTTCTTATATTAACACCAACTTAAGTTTTTTTAAGTTAAATTTATTCAGATTGGTACACTTCATCTTTAGTGAAAGTATGAAAAAAAGTTTAATTGTGAAACTGTGATTTGTTTCATGAAAATTGCCAAAAAATGGGTACAAATTGATGGAAAATGGGAAAATCATTAAACATGGGTACTTTCAAATGGCCGTAGCAAAAAAAGAAGTGCACCACCATATGATTTTTTCTCCATCAATTACTTTCTTACAGTCATATAAACCAAAAAATCAGGTTAAGAAAAAAAGTTTAATTCTAGAAATTGCTCCTCAGAGGTGTACATCCTTAACGCAAAAAACGACGACGCAAATACTCTTTCCGAATAGGATATGGCTGAGAGGTCGTTGATACAAATTCGAGTTAAAAAAAAACTAAATGGGTCATAGAATATCTATATTACATTGATCTTGAAATACCCAACTGATGCTAAACACCTGTCCTACCTCTATGACAATAACATGAATACTAGCAAGTATTTTTTTTTTTTTTTTTTTTTTTTTCATTCCAATCCTTTGCCTGCTATTATCTGTTCGTTTGGTTTTCTAATGATGCGAAGATCGCATAGCTGCAATAAGTGTCTGATATTAGTTGATATAAAAAACATACAAAAAACATACAAAATGGTATGTTTAAAAAATGAAAACAACACGTCATGTATAAGAACTGAAACAGTTGAAGAGTTATATAACTAAAAAGACATTAAAAAAAACCAGATACATCTAATGCCAACTTTGCCTAAGGGGTTTGAAACCTTAGTTTCTTTATAATTTCAAAATTTAGAAACGGACAATTTTAGAAAGGTTTCTTATAAATCATAGCAGTATCGAAGTACGGACTACTGAGCTGATGATACCCTCTTGGACTGGAAGTTCACCAGCATATTTCATTCATTTTCTACAATAGTTCATTGCTTTCTCATTACAGGGTAAGCCAAACTATGCATCGTCGGGATAAGAATTCAAAACACCTCACTTATTTATTTTTAAACGATATGCACAACCAGCTATAAAAATGCTACTTTGAAGTGAGGACAGAATAAACTGCAATAGAATATACTTTATTCAAAATTGAAGGGTCAACAAGAGCAACATGAGATTATTACAATTATAAATTAAAGATTGATTGACGGGATCAAGCATTTGATTAGTAGGACTATTACAATTCTTGGTAGAATGTAAAAGAGAAAAAAAACTATCACGTGTATATAACTATTGATCAATATTTGCTGGTTAAAGTCAGTAACATGTATTCAATGTAGTAAACATATATATCTCAAGTCAAGATTTATATGAAATGAACGCGAATGATCATATAAAAACATACTCACACAATTTATAATATCATTGTCCTCATTGTATGATATATAAAGTAACATTTCCTCATCCTCATTTAACCGGTTATTTTTACTATACTAGATATGACAGTACAACCTAGTATTTACTTTTTGTTCTATTTTGTCACATTTAATCAAAACAGTTCTAATAAATAATATTAACTAACAACAGTATGTAAAAATAAATAGACAAATCTAGAGCATTCATAAACGATAAGTTACATGTAGTACCTCTAAACATTTTCCGCCTAATACATATTGAAAAACAGTAAAGAAAACAGTAGGCACATATTACATGCGACCAAAAATTAGATATGATACCTATTTCTTGCCAGTCTATAAATTCTGATTCCACTATAAGTGTACCATTATAACTTGTAATATTTGGGTCAGTGCGACATTGCATGGAGAAGTCGACATCATTCTTATAAGTAATATTATAGGCTAAACTTGTACATAATATATTTACAGAATTAAACTCTGTACAATTTGAAGCTGTTATGTTCAGTGTATATATAGAAAAAATTGTAATAGTATTTTAGGTCACTTGCAGGAAAAAACTTGGAAACACCTAATATCAAAGCACAACATAAGAATAAATTCAGAACAGCTATCGGCAGTTTTTCCCTATATCTTACTTGTAAGTATGTTACATGTGTAAAATATCGAATGAGTTCTATCACAGCCCTATATAAAACAACGCTGTAAATAATTTCATATATATATACTGAAACTTTTGTATGTATTGGATTAATACAAATGCACCGACTAATGTGAAAAACCCACATCCTATAAATACCAAAATTATAAAACATCGCCAATTGAGATCTGAATACCTTATGTCATACGATAAAAATGATAATGACCAAAACACTACAATTGTGATTAAAACATATTGGCTTCTCGTCACCTGTTCCAAGGTTATATTACCAGAGTCTGCGACTTCTCCGACGCAATAAAATTCATTTGACGTTCCTTACTAAATATTACGGGATTTATTAACATATAAGTAAAAGCAATTAAGAACGTTACTAAGGCAAATAATATATGAGTGTTCAGAATTGATTGTCTATGTTTTGCACTATTGTTTATGTTTTTGTCTTCACCAAAAAAGTTATCAACTAACTCAAATGCTGATAAGGCCCTGTCATTTAATAAATAAGGATTAGCCCCATTATCTTGCAATATTTTTATACAATCACCCTTTTCCTGTCTTAAAAGATGTCTCTCTATAACAGAATGTAAGGGTGTATTGCCCTCTTTGTCTGGCACGTTAACAAAGTCACGCAAAACAACTCTGAAAGTAGTTTGTAGAGAAATATTTAAACAAGTGGTCCTGAAAGCTGATAGACATGTTTTTGTATACTTTCTTTTCACATCTGCATTTCGATTATTTTCCAAACACTGGTTCTGAGAGCTATGTGTGAGTAATAATTTTGTAACAGTTTCACTTGTTGTGTAATGTAGAGGGGTTCTATAGAAATCATCACGAATCGTTACTTCAGCTTTATTATGAAGCAGAAGAGATAATATCTCGATATTATTGTTTATAACGGCTAGATGAACAGCAGTGAGTCCATTATTGTCACCTATGTTTACTTTAGGTGTCGGCTTTCTAGTCAAAAGTTCTCTATGTTTGTCTTGCGTGTAGTCAAAATATGAATCATCATTTTCGGGCAATTCTTCATTAAATAAAACCTTTACAGCTTCTACGTTATTTAATAATACAGCGTAATGTAGGACTGTCAATCCGTTCTTTGTTTTAGAATCAATATTTTCTGATCGAATATTTGATCTTAATTTTCCCAAGTCATTGTGGTGGACCGCTTTATGAATCTCTGTCTTGTTTAAATCATATTCAAGAATCAAATTAGTTATCTGTTGCTTGTTTGAAGTGACAGCAATTGGGATTTACATTGGAACATGTGGAAACAATCCTCGTAGTCTTATCAGTGCTCCATTACTCAACAGTAAACGTACCATTTCATAGCGTCCTGCCTTAACTGCTATATATAAAGGTGTCTCCCAAAATTCGGAAAAACAGTTTATATCTACATTATGATCAATTAATTCTGTAACCATATCTAAGCTACCTCCAAGTACAGCTAGAGGAAAGAAGGACTTACTCATGTTACTTGAGGGTAGGATTTTAAAACTACCTAAAATCAATTTACGCTCAAAAGTTGTCATCTTATTCCATGAATATCGAAAAAAAAACTCATAGCAGCCAAATGCCACAATCCAGTCAATTAGTGTACTTTTGTTTCCTCGAGCGATTATAACTCGACTAATGGCATCTTTGTTTTCAATGAATTCATCATTGGATAATATCTTTAAAGATTTTATAAAGACGGAATCATTACTGACCTGTCCCTGCTCGAAACTAACCTTTTTCAAGAAAGTATGTATGCTCTGATCAAAAGTGATTCCAAATATTCGGACGAAATTTCTATTCGAAAAAAGATGACTCATTAATAAATTGGAAAATATCCCATTTTTCAATTCAATCCACAATTTATTATACAACGGTCTAAGACGATTTTCAGTCAATTCATCTTCCCGAATACTAACAATATTTTCATCAATATTCTCATCCGTGTTTTCATTGGAAATCACTCTGACTCGATCTCTAATAAAAACGATATCACAGTCAGAAAACATTACTTTGGGATCAAACGTATAGAAATGACAGCCGATAGTCTCTTCAAGAGCATCGTGAATAAACCTAAAATTGTCATTGTCCTTAGTTAAATATGATCCGATAGCAGAAAGAGCTGCATCCTCAAGTTCTGTCTTCGGCATGTTTCTTTGAAGTCCGCAAGTTTGCATTATTCTATATATTTTCTCATCGCATTTTTCTGAGTCAATGTCAAATATACGTCTACTAAATGAACCATTAAACAACATACAGAGCACCAAAATGCAATATATTGTCTTATTTTCAATGCTCATTTTATCAAGTTCCTCCTTCAACACTGAAAAAGGCTGTCTGAAGAATGCAAATTTTTTAATTAAATCTGTCTTCATTATTTGAAACTAATTTGCAAAGGAGAGGGAATGCATAATTTGTTTCACACATTATTTCAGTCTCTTCTGTTGTAATTTCATTTTCTAGATTACTTCTACTAAGGTGTTTAAATAATATTTTCTGCTTTTCCTCTTTTGAAAGAGCATTAGACTGGTGTTCTAAATTAATGACTTCTTTGTTTAAAATTGTAGATGCATTTTTAAATCTTTTTTGGAGTGCTATTTGTAATCTCAGTGTACACAATATTTTGTTTGAACCTAATTCTGTTTCCAAGCAGTTTAATAGCTTTCCGTTTATACTTTCCCATTTTTCCAACAGGGTCGGACTTAAATAGCATTTACCAAGGACATCATCAATAAGAAACACTTGTTTTTTATTTGTTTTGTATATCCTCTGGCGACTCAATGGGAACAATTTCGAATCCTTCCAGTTTAAATTTAAATGCGATATGTCGGATAGTGGCGGTCTTTCCAAATCCAGAACTTGCTGTCACCAAAATACAACAACAAGCTTTTACTTTATCATAAACAAGTTCTGACCCCCTTGTTTCATAAAAACTTTCATCATCTTGTAGCCATGTTTCAACCAAAGTAGCATTCGCTTCTGCAAAGGTTCATACGATAGTTAGTAAAGCTAGTATTGATATATTGAGCAGAAACTCCATATAAGATTATTCTTCCCATTATTAAGGTAATAATTATATGAAACAACAGTAAGAATTTAAATGTTCATTAGTTCCTATCATCTTGATCGGGTTGAAATTCCAAATGATTCCATATGGAGGCATACTACAGTAATGAATGTAAATCTTTAACTTGGTTTAATTTCTCATGATCGAAGGCCTAATTTACAAATAATCTACGGCTGCAATGAATTATTTCGATTCTCATAGGACAAATACAGTAATGTTGTCAACCGTGGAAGCCCTAGACACACGATACCGTTTTGGCTGTTCCGTTTTACCCGAAAGAATAATATTATAAAAAAAATACTATCTCATTCAATAATAAATAAAAAAAAAACTCACATTTTTCACCTCAAATGTTCTTCTTATCCAAATTTTATACATTCTGAGGCCTACAAGAAGACTGAATACGGCCGGTGTTTACATTGATGCCGGAAATATACATATGACGTCACCTTGTTTAGTAGCCAAAGACGATAACATCATTTACACCAAAGTAATAACTGAAATGGACTGATTTTTTTTATTTTGCATTAGAATAGAGATAACCGTATTGTATTTGAAGCTTGGCCTACCTGAAACCTGGGTTTTTACTGTCACAAACTGAGTTTACCTGGTCGTATAAATAAGGTAGGCGTAACCCGGAACAGCCAATTGGTGTATTAGTGCGTTTACGCTCAAAGTGAACATGTAGATATACTGGTTGACGATATATAGGCCGTCATATTAGAATCTCTGGATAACAAATGGAAACAAATCAAACTCGTCTGGTTAATTGTAAAGTTATGCTTCAAAGAATTTCAAAAATATATTGTCAAAGCTCTTATTAAAAGAACAAATTAATATGAAAAAAAATGTTGGTATTGTCCGTATCATTGAGTAAACTAATGTGTTGAACTGCGTACTTTAAATTAGTTCTTTTGATAAAATTGAAACAAACCTGCAATATTTTTGGGAATATTTCCTTCCCTGTAATGCGAGAAATCACTCTCTATCTGCTTTATTTCCTTTTCACAATCAATGCATTCTTTTTTCAATTGCTTCAGTTCTGTGTTTGCCAATGTTTTAGCCTGTTCTCCATCAATATCGTAATTTAAGATTTCAGTGACCTCATATGATCTTTGACCTTTTTTTAAACATGTCAATGCCTAAAGGATAGTGTACAAATAGCTAATAAAAACAATATATAAACAACCATTACTTATTTTAACAATTTATCAAATGGATTCAGTCGTTGTATTTGGAAAAGTCATTGGGCATAAAGTAACGATTCTTCTTAGGATTTCATGTGTATTATCCATAATAGAATTGCATCTCACAAAAGATTAAATCATAATAAAACTTATCAAAGCTACCAGGCACGTTTCGTCTACATTAGACTCATCAGTGGACCTCTAATTGAAAAAGGTTAAAGGCAAAATCAAATACGAAGAGAAACGTGTTGACGAACATTACAAACCAAATAGTCAACAAAATTGTGCCAAATACGGCCAAAACAACGCTTGCCTTGGATATAACCTTTAAAAACATTACTATCTTTCATACAATATTGAATAATATTTTTCAAATGATAAGAAAAATTTATATATATCTAGATCTGTTTATAATCATGTGTACCTGTGTTTAAAATATGCAATTAAGTAGTTAAATTATATCGAATCAAATAATTGATGAGGTTCTAAGTGCATTGTATGTTAGCTGTAAAAATTTATATATGTCTAGATCTGCTTATAATCATGTGTACCTGTGTTTAAAATATGCATTAAGTAGTTAAATTATATCGAATCAAATAATTGATGAGGTTCTAAGTGCATTGTATGTTAGCTGTTTACTCATAGTACAAGGTGAACATCACCATAGATATCCCCAGCTTAAAATGTTATTATAGTCCGTTGTCCCCAGGTTTTAACATTGTACTTCTCTCGGTGATTCCCATAGTTCAGAGTCTGTGTAAAGATTATTACATCCTTCATTTTCTGAAAACAAGACTTAAATCTTGAATCACTGGTACATGAATATAAAACCGATGTTTTATGATCTGTGTCATGCGGACATGTAAAAATATCCCTTCGTCACGATCCAAACTGTGATGGATTGGAATTTGTTCGACATCAAAGTGGAAAAAATAAGTCTGTACATTTTTCTGGCAATATGCTTCACTCATTTATAATTGGAATGTTAATGAGAAAAATGTATTTCACGAATGTTTTTAATTTTTCCTTTTAAATTTTAAGCTTTCTTGGTTTTTTCATATGAAATGCACAGAAAAGTTTGCACGATGATTCCAGTATGTGTTTTTTTAGTTTATATGTTTAATCAACTATATTTGTTTGGGTTTTTTCATATTGGTAGTGGGCAGGTCAACTTAAACTTAAACGAGTGAACAAATATATTTTTATGCTTAGTATGAATTATTTTATTCAATAAATCTAAGTATAAAAATTACCTGATTTAATCATTATTTTTAATTACAACAGATCGTTACTGTCTAACTGGCTTATTATAACTTGGAACTACTACAATGCTGCGAGAATGAAATTCATTGCATCGCCTGTATAAGCCATTCTTGCATTCTAATACCAGATTTGTTTTAATATCATGTCTAAATTACAAAGACGAATATCTGAACAAAATGAAGACATGTGCTTTGGTTGGTATAACGAACCTTTTCAACAAGTTTCCATTTATCTGTGAATTCATTGTTATCCATAGAAGTAACAGTCGTATGGGCCAACTGATTTCTGAACCACTTCAGTGTAGCTAGGTCCGCTCCTGGTAACGTATCATTCGGATGCGGAAGTTGATCCCATCCATTGGATGGCGTTAATAAACCTCTTAGATTTCTTAGCAGACATATCAACGTTGTCAGGTCAAAGTCTTTGAAAGAGGTTGCTACAAAAACAATGAAGTGTGGAATAATAATAGTCAATTAACTTTACTCTAATTGACCGTTATAGAAAATTTGTTTCAGAGATGACAACGGAAATGTCCAGATTGTCTTCACCACAATTACGCCCACTTCATCTCATATGTGAACTACCGTATAAGACTCATCACCGGGTTTGTAGTTACATGAGCAACACGACTGGTGACACATGTAGAAAAGGCTCTGCCTACCCCTCCGAAGCACTATAGTTCATCCTCAGTTTTTGGTGGGGTTCGTGTTGCTCAGTGATTTGTACACTGTTTGTCTTTATCTTTTGTTTTTTTGTTTTTTCTAATTCAATTCTTTTGATGATGGATATCTTTCAAAATTGTACAAACAATGTAGTCCAGTGGGTGTTTGTTTTTATCCTTTCTATTTGGTCTATGGTGGATACAGGAAGCTTTCTCGTCGGTAATCTTACCATTTCTCTGTACTCTAATATTTAACCATGAGTAGATCATGATCATGACATCTCAATTGTTTACACAGATAAGTTCCGATTCGTTATCATGGAACAATAACACAAGAGTGTAATTGTAAAAGAACAATATATGATTAACCCTCTCAATGCCAAAGCAACGTATATGTCGTTTGAGTGTTAATGCCAAAGCAACATCAGTGTTATTTGGGGGTTTAATGACAAGGCAACGTATATGTCGTTTGAGTGTTAATGCCAAAGCAACATCAGTGTTATTTGGGGTTTAATGACAAGGCAACGTATATGTCGTTTGAGTGTTAATGCCAAAGCGACATCAGTGTTATTTGGGGTTTAATAACAAGGCAACGTATATGTCGTTTGAGTGTTAATGCCAAAGCGACATCAGTGTTATTTGGGGTTTAATGACAAGGCAACGTATATGTCGTTTGAGTGTTAATGCCAAAGCGACATCAGTGTTATTTGGGGTTTAATGACAAGGCAACGTATATGTCGTTTGAGTGTTAATGCCAAAGCGACATCAGTTTTATTTAGGGTTTAATGACAAGGCAACGTATATGTCGTTTGAGTGTTAATGCCAAAGCAACATCAGTGTTATTTAGGGGTTTAATGACAAGGCAACGTATATGTCGTTTCATCAATTGCAATAAGTAAGCATTATAAAAAAAAAACATTGCAACGTATAATACACTAAATATTTTAAATCATTATCTTGATCAGCGCTTATCTAAGTTAATTTGGAAGTAATGACGTGATATCCATTACGTTATTGTGACGTTGATACCTAAACTACATAAGTGTCCTGTATATTGCTGTGTCTTCCAAATGATCCACGAAACCTCTTTCTAAATTATTAACATCAATTTTATCAGCAATCAAAGCCGGGCTTCAAAGTAATTGTGAAACTACGTATTCTAGAAGTGGCGTGAATCAGATGTGGATACTAAAAATAAAAAAAATCCAAAGATCTTTTAGAGTACATACAATCTGAGACTCTTTCATCTTGCAATAGTATTAACATATTTGAATTTTCTACACTTTACACAAGTATTCCCCATTCCAAACTAAAAACAAATTGAAACAGTTGGTCTTGCTTTGTTTCATAAAAAAATAATGGCCAACCTAGATACAAGTATCTTATCTTAGGGAGGGATGAATCCTACTATGTAAAAATGTAAAAAATCACTCTGATTCATACAAAAAAATTCTCTAAAACTGACATTATTAAGATGCCTGATTTCTTGATTGACAACATATTTGTTACGTTTGGGGGACGTGGTTTTCATCATACAATTGGCATTCCCATGGGAACCAACTGTGCCCCTCTTCTTGCCAACTTGTTCCTTTATTCATATGCGGCTTACTTTATACAAGAACCTCTTAGGAAGAAAGCAAAGAAGTAAGCAGTATCCTTTAACTTTACGTTCCGCTATATAGATGATGTTCTCTCACTGAACAATTCAAAATTTGGTGACTATGTTGAACGCATCTATCCCATCGAACTTGAGTAAAGGATACAACAGATACAGTTAAGTCTGCCTCATATCTTTACTTACATCTGGAAATTGTCAACGAGGGTCGGTTGAAAACAAACTTTTACGACAAAACAGATGATTTCAGCTTTCAAATTGTGAACTGTCCATTTCTATGTAGCAACATTCAAGCAGCGCCTGCATACGGAGTATATATTTCCAAGTTGATACGATATTTCAGGGCTTGTATTTTCTATCATGATTTCCTTGATAGACGGTTGCTGCTCACAAGGAAGCTATTAAACCAAGAGTTCCAAGTGGTGATGCTGAAGTCATCCGTTCGTAAATTTTAAAGATGCAATTACGAGTTGGTTGACCGTTATGGAATATCCGTTTCACAGATGATAGCGGATATGTTCCAAATGACTGCAACCCCGTCCCCTTTGCCCCAAATCTGACCTACCGAATTAGACTGATTACCGGGTTTGTACGCACATGAGCACCCCGACGTGTGCCATATGTGGAGCAGGATCTGCTTACCCTTCTGAAGCACCTGAGATCACACCCACTTTTTGGTGGAGTTCGTGTTGCTCAGTCTTTAGTTTTCTATGTTGTGTTTTGTGTACTATTGTTTGTCTGTTGGACGTTTTCTTTTTAGTCATAACGTTGTCAGTTTATGTTCGACTTATGAGTTTGAGTGACCCTTTGGTATCTTACATCTCTCTTTTAATTATGGCAAAAATAAACTTAATTTTCTGTCTTCAAAAAAAATTTAACAGAACGACAAAAGACAACACTTTGCATGCACGCGCATGAAAATGGTGCTGAAGATTCAAACATTGACATTTAAAAGCAGGTAACACAAGATGATTTAACAACAAAACCGGGTCTTCGATTTTTGCATCGTAACTTATCATATTTACTTCATATAAAACACTTTATTGATTGCATTTCCGACATATTCGTAAGACTGCTTTAGAAATTTCCGCAAGTTACTTATGTTCGAATAGCAATTTTGTATGCCTTTAACCTCTTGGACCAAAACAGACAATTCGATCCATCACGACAGAATCACAAGAGGACACAAATGTCCAGTTAACAAAGAAAGAACTCGGTAAATATCAAAAGAAAGTATAAAATAAACACTCATTTTAAACATGGAACTCAACATAAATTCTCTAGATCGTTGATAACATACGCCCTGACAATGATTGCAACCAGCCGTCATTTTCTAATCTGAGTTTTGTACCAATTATGCAAATGGTGTTTGATTGATAAATGACAAATAAATCTTTTTTATATATATATATATAAAACAAATCATACTCATGATAGTTTTTACAAGCAAAATTTGACCGTGTCTTATACTACTTTGTATGTTTTGACGTGTTCTTTTGTATTGTTCGCTGAAGTCCTGCCGTGAAGGAGAAAGGGTATAACTGCATATTTTACATACATATTTCCTTGTTCCGTTTTTGAAGGGCACCCGCCTTCGAATAGGCAATATTCATTAACTTTTACCATCAACTTAATTAGATTTTTTTATACTTTTTTTTTTTTACTTACATAATAAAAACTATTCAGTATTTTGATCTATGCATGCAACATCTGTTTTAAAGGCATCAGTGGTCTGTATTTGAAGTCTTCCTTTGCCGGAGTAAATAGAAGTAATCCTTGCGATCTGAGTTTTACCAAACATTTATCACAGTATAAAAAACTAAATTATAGATAATGAACATACAAAAAGCTCTTTTAAAGGTGGGGTATTGGTACTAAGATTACACCCCACGCCCCCACATTGTCACTGGGCAAACCAAATCTCACCAGATGCCTAAATACAAAACTCACCAATCCTAAAAACTAAATTGATAAAAATTCTTGTGGATATGCACATCTTCATATTATGTCCTCATTAACTACAAAGTTTCATGAAATTCTGTTGTGTGGTTTCAGAGGAATCGCGATGACAAAGTTTTGCAATAGTAGTATATTTAGGCAAAAGTTTAAAGAAGCATAACTCCTAGAAAAAAGTTGAATTATAAATATCTGTCGATTTGCATTTCTACATAGTATATCCTTATTATCTACAAAGTTTCATGAAATTCTGTTGTGTAGTTTCAGAGGAGTTACAATGACAAGAACAGGACTGACGGGCTGATGGACGGAAGGACGGACTGACCGACGGACGGACGGTTGAACAAAAACATTATACCCTACGCAACTTCGTTGCATGGATCATAATTCTTCCAGATCATAACTACGGGCAAAAATTTCTTTCACTCTGTTAAGCATTTGTTTTGTTTTGAATTTGATTTTCTACAGAAACAGACATAAAAAGAAACTTAGGACTTTCAAAACCAATCTCCAAGTTAAAAAAAAAACAAGGTGCCGAGTATAGGTCTACAACAATGAGAGAGCAATCAAAAGACACAATGAAATAGAAACAATGACATAAAGATTTCAAAAAAGAATAGGCAAGCATCTATATAAAATTTCATATAGGTAGTAGTCCCGAGTAAAGACGATTTAAAATAAATGTATACCAGACTACTGAAACTATCCCTTAACATTAAATGCAAGAAGAGGAAAGAAATCACGTTTTAAAAGACTACTGCTCACTTGGTTCATGTACTGAGATAGCACAGTAAAATGTTGCGGGGATGAAATATTCCTGACAATACTCGCCTCCACCCCCTTTTCCAACCCTTTTCATCGGTCATTGTTATATCAAAATGTTACTGAGAAGAACACAAGTGGTTGCACATGGAAAGATTATACAATTATAACTACCCGTAATTATCCATTTAAAAGAAATAAAGTATAACACCCTTTTGTACAGTGGCGAGAAATATTCGTCACGTACAATTAACTTTTGGCTATATATTTCATATAAACCTATGTTTTTAAGAGGTAATTCCTAGCTTGATTTCAATCAACTTGGTGTCAATAAAGCACAAAATTGTCACAAATTCATTTGTGTATTTGGTTAATATATAATTCTGTGAAGAGTTCTTATTTACCTATGATATTAACAAAAGTATTTTTGTCCTGAAATTCGCGAAATATTTCAACCAAATAAGTTTGTAAAATATTATTGTATATGTTCAAATGAGGAGAAAACAAAAACAACCGAAGATGAAATTATGATCAAGTAAACAAATAAATGTTCTCGTTTTTTTCTTTAAACTGTCATTATATGAAATACTCAGCCAAAAATTGTAGATGGCAAATAATTATTGTTGTGACTTATTGCACAATACTTTACAATTTTCTTTTGAAATTGTAAAATAAACTTTTTACAATTGGTCTTATAGGTGTACCACCATTTATTTTCCTCTATTAGTCTTTGTTAAATTTGCACTTTTCAAAAAATTGTGCAGAATTTATCTTTGTTTCAAATAAAGAAATACTTGGCATGAGTAAAGTTTTATCCTGTCCAGTACTATAGACAAAATGTCACATAACATTTCATTGCATATAAGAAAATAACCATCACTGGAAGTTAACCAATCAAATGTTCACCCCTTTTTTTCCTGTGTACAAGCTTATGTAACCATGTAACCTCAAGTTTCCAAAATATTCTATAGAAACACCAAATAAAAAAATAATGGTGCTTTGAAACACCCAAGATATATGTTTATGACTCAGAAATTTTTTACTACAATGAAATGTAGGATTAATTTCCAACAAATGTCAAATGCAAGGGATTATTTTTTTCGACCCTTTTTCGTATGCAACCGAATGTGACATACTATGATTTGGTGGTATTACACCTATAAATGTATACGTTAATTGCACAAATGCAACAGTAATTTCAAAAAATTATCTCCTTGGTCCAACAATATGGAAATTTGTATAGTAATAATTTTATCAGTCAATTATATATCATCATCAAAATGTTCTTCTGGTCGACACTTCCTTTAGAAAGGAATGCCGTTCACTAAGGAAAACAATTTGCTAAATCTATATAAAAATTTCATTAAAGACGACGCAAAAAAAAATTTAGCACCGGTGACGTCCACAAACTAGCAACGTCACTACCTTGGATTTTAAAATCTGCCATCAAGAGGGTTAAACACATTTTTTCTAGTGGTTAATTATGTGTAAACTGGGGTGATTAACTCATAAAGTGAATAAAAGTCCGACGGACTTTTATCAAAAGTTTCTAAGTTAGCGACCCAGTTTAGACGTCAAAAACTTCTTGAAAAATGTGTTAAATCATTTTTATTCTTAGCATAAACATTTGCAATTTTGAATTTACTTTTTTGGTTCATTGGCTTCTATTTACATACAGATAAAATTGAGAATGGAAATGGGGAATGTGTCAAAGAGACAACAACCCGACCGAAGAGCAGAAAACAGCCGAAGGCCACCAATGGGTCTTCAACACAGCGAGTAAATCCCGCACCGGAGGCGTGTTTCAGCTGGCCCCTAAACAAAAATGTGTACTAGTTCAGTGAAAATGGACGTCAGATGTACGATTCAATTGTCGTAACTAAGTAGTTAGTCGCCATAATGATATTGACTCTCTGAAATCCATCAATGTTCTATTGACATGATTAATGCAATAGAATCTAAAATTAAATGACACCTTTATCCCCCAAAACATCATTTGTTGAGATTTTATCCCAATTTGAGGCGTTCAAGTAACGGAATAACCTTGACATTTTTCATCCTATGACGTCATATTTTGTCATGATGAAAATGCGCCAAGTTCAAACATGAAACTTCGCAGAATTTTATTTTATTCAATTTTTTTACATTTGCCAATCCATAATGCATTATTTCTTTTTGTTATGCATTTAATTTAGAAAAGAAGAGCAATGTATTTGTTTTTCAATATCGTCTTTGGAACCCTTAAATCCAATGCACGTGTGTCGCGCATGAGTAGATTACAGTGAATGTTACGAAAGTAAATTTGGCAACATGGTCTATCAAATTATAAACCAATGGACTAATCCGATTTGACGATTTGCAGATATTCAAATCATATAAGAATAATTAGTCTATAAACTCCAGTATAAATATTTACCTGTTGTTCCCAAAGGCATTGCAGGACGATGGGGTGACCATTTCGTTCCTGGGACACCCCTTAGTATGTCTAATTGGATCGCATTGATTCTTTTTCGATTGTATAAATTGATAATGCCAGGCACACTATTGTTGATAGTTTGAGCTAAGTTTTTTGGCGGAAATATTCCGTCGAAGAATCGCCTGGCAATTTCAGGTGATATTTTAAAATTGAGTAAGAAAAATCTAGCGAAGTTTTTTTCTTCTTCTTTAAGTTGTGATATCGAAGTCATGTTTAAACTTAAAAGCCTCTGTTGAACAACTTTTATCCACACAATTCAATATTAAACCCCGTATTTCATCTTTGCCGGCATTAATTACCTGAAAGAAATATAAACATTTGTTTTTCTTAATTTGCATACCATTTTAAGGTATGAATAAAAGCCTTAATTGTTTTTACGACTTAATTTTGGCCTCCCTCCTTCAGCTTAGGATCTGTTATTATCTTCTTGTGATGTTTTTAATTGTTCAAACAGTGACAAGAGAGAACTATGAAAATTGGCTGACAATACTTCTGATCTCTTCGAGTAATATTCAGTCCTCTTTTACGTTATTCCGAAAAAGCTGTGTTTCAATAGAAATGAAATACCGTTAATGCCCAGTCAGTCTTATATGCAAAAATACTTAAACATCAATAAATGACAACCTAAATAATTTCAGTGCTTTTGTGTCCAGAATAGCATCATATTTGTAATACCTCAAGTTTACCATTGACTTTGGGATAAAATCATAGTTTTGTAATTTAAAAAAAATAAATGAAAAGAGAGAATTGTTTATATGTTTGCCATTAATGGAGCGAAATTTGTTATGATTGTATCAAGAAACTGATGAATGACGAGAAATTGGGGATTTTTTAAGGCAAAAACGACGATGTTTGTCATAAAATCTCCGAAGACAGGAAACCGGAAAATTTGTCGAATATAAATCTGGTTGAAACATCAAAAATATAATTGGAAAAGGAAACTGAGCAAACATTAGTACCTCCGAAAACACGAAACTGGTAATAGGTCAAGTATGATAATAATCAAATTGAAGATCTTTACATGCTTTATGTCAATATTACGCAAACTATGTACTGCATGTGTTGGAATATCTAAAATCTATAATGGCAAAAATATTTCTGATATCTCAGTCAAACGTCTTCTTTTAAAATACATTATCTTCAAAAACTGGTCAATAAATAAGATGTATCTATCAAAACAATTCCGCAGATTATTTGGTTAGCATTATATCGGCATTTTCTTTAAATAATATAGAATAATTCAACATAGCGTACAAGCTGTTTTTTTTTTTTTACATAAAGTGGACAATCTGTGAAATATGAACACTTCCAGAGAGTCTTACGTATTACATATTCACAGACTCAAACTAATTTCTTTTTTATTATACATCAGACAGAAAATAATATATAGAAAATAATACACCTTTAATTTGAGACTGAAATATCAACGTTCAAATATGATGATCCCTTTGAAAAGTAATTACAGGAGACATCAACATCAGGTACGTCTGAAAGGTTATAAACTTTCTATAATAAAGGATTAAATTATATTGCACCATTGAAAAAAAAATGGAAAGGGTATCGCCAGGTCACTGAATATCTCAATATCTAATTTCTTTCTTTTATGAATAAACGTGTTTTAACTGATGTTGTGAAAGATGGTGTAAATTGAGAAATCTGATAAGAAATTACTTGATTTGATATGAATCGTATATCACGTTATAATTTATTTTTAGGCATCAATATATACGTTCAGTTCGATGATTACACATTAACTTAAAGTCATCCGAAAGCGTATTGTATGACTACCAGCCGATAAAGCAGCCAACAATGGTAGTAGCATGCTTTAACTCTTCCCTTAAATCTTGACTGGCAACATATATTTGCTTTTCGGAAATAAAATGTATCTACATATTGAAAGTATTCATATGGGCTCAAATTCAATCCCTTTAAAAACCCAATAAATAATTGTCTCTATAATTAAAAAGGAAAAAAATAATAACGCAATCCTTACCTTGATGGTATTTTGGTTTTAAATAACAAATAAAAAATGAAAACAACTCGTTAAATAATTTCATACGTCCGAAGCGCTTTTCTGGATTTACCTTTATCAAGAACGCTCAAAGCAAAATATTTGAAATAACTCTCTAATTATAATGCGCAAATATACCCCTAGGAAACTGACTTTAAACGAACATAATATGAAGAGCAGTAATTGTGTGTTTCTTCAGTTGGATATTTACGTTTTACACTTGAAACTATAAACTGATTTTTTATTCATATTATCAATGTTCCTTTGTCTTGGTTGGGGGTGTGTATTTGGCACTTTTAAACGCTGTGTTTATTACCCAAAGCATTCTATGCCACTCGGAGTTTTGAACGTAATATCCTTGTATGAATTGATGATAAATCAAAGTTCTAAAAACAGGATGCAAATGAATATATCGTCCCGCAAAATGCAGGAAATAGTTAAGTACAATACAAATTTTAATATGCTGTTACTGGTGACAAAATGGTGGTCAAGTGCGATATTGATGATTTTTATTTTTGACGTTCGGAAGTTATATTCCTTGATAAATAGGAAAATAGGCATACAATATAGTAGGTCAAAAAAGCCTCTCAAAATAGAGGAACTCAATTACACAGCTCATTCCGTGTATTTATTTTAGTCCGACAGTTACAATGTCTAAGTGGTAAATTGCAATTTTGATAAACCGGGGACCTAATAGCATATTATTGTTCAGAATAAACGAATAATTACGTTGTTACCATTAGCATAAGTTATCATCAATTGTGTTGATATATACAATAACTTTACTTAATGGATTCTAATTGTCAATTCTTAGTGTAAAAAAAAATAATAAGGAGTGATTGTGATTTGAAATTATTCTATAAAATTAAAATTATAGAAGAGGATTTCCGTAGCCGTTCCATGTTAAAACAAGTATAAATAGAAAAAAGTGAAAATTATAAAGTTGTTCCCAAGGGATATTTGATACTTTTGCATTTTTGCACTGGCACTGGTATAAATTGGATAACATGTTTGAATTAGCTGTCTTTGTTCCTTATAACTACAAGCAAAAGATGCATACACTTGTTTATTAGGAGTGTCAATAGAAAATCATACAATATTATAATAATAGGTGAAGGGAAATAATGTAAATATGTGTTTCTTGTTATTGCATTCTAATTTAGTATTTTTTGCTCTTCCGAATATTTTTTTCTACACAAAATGGGAAGTTCGTAGATCTAATGCTACTTACACGTTGGCGGCAATAGTTAATTTGCCACTGTTTATAATTTTTTTCAAAATCATGTAAAAGCATTCATTTAGTGATGAATTATTTACACAAATTGTGAGTTAGCTGTGTCTACGGTTACTTAAACTTTTCTCGACAATATATTTAAAGTGGCAATATTTATTCTTTTTTTTTCAAAATCAAGTATTTGAATTAGAATTTGTTACTTTTGACAACTCAGAATGAATTGTTGTAAACTTTATAATTGCCCGTGTTCTTTAATGTAATATACCACTCAATACAATTGAGTTCTTTTGGGTTCTCAAAATGGATTGATTTACTCACACTACAGACCAGCAAAAGTCTGAAAAGGGCAGTAGTTGTATTCTTTGCAGAAGGTAAAACTAATAAATATATACTAAATATTTACCTTAAGCAGCTGAAACTCCACGATTAGCCAGACTCACACAGTCTGCGTTTTGTGTACATGTCAACAACTTTATTTTTATCCATCAGGAAAAAATTCTCGGAAGTGACACAAGTGTGTATCACATAAACCTAATTAGTCATTTTGTTTTTAAATTTCCTCAATCATCACAAACATTTGCAGTATCACAGCTTAATATGTCTACTTTAAAATTGTATAAACAACATTGAATTGTATTCTATGTCTTGACTTTTAGCCGAAAAATGAAAGCATAAAGATGGCTGAAGGTGGAAATTTATCTCTAAACATAATGAGATGTACAATCATTACCAAAACCAAATTTTTCATGGAAGCCAATTATGTATAATAAATAAATTATAAACAAAAATATAAACAAAAATTGTGTAAAACAACTATAAAACAAGTGAAAAAAAAAAGAACATTCTGAATACAGAAATAAAGCATTAACATAAAAAGTGAATTTTTCGCTTTCTGTGGATAAAATGTAAACATTTTTTACAAAACCGCTATCGGACCGGTTTTATTATTTCTAGCTATGCCAGTTTAATGCATTCGACGGGAACTGACCAATCATCTGTTGTTTGCATTCTGAGACATGGGCATTTCTCTAGAAAAACAATTGTATTCAACATTATTCAAAAACTATTTTTACAATAACATACCGGAACGAGAATAATTTTTTTTAACTCAATGTTGTATCTATATTTCTCGAAATAAACAAACTATTTTATTTTATTTTCATGCTGAAACCAAATTTGTTATTTCCAGAATTTTAAATAAAAAAAGGTCCTAAAAAAACAATGCCTTCTCACCCATGACAGCACGCAAACACACACACATAAGATGAATGATCAGTGCCTAGACATCCATATTTTCCTTTCGAAAGCACAACTGATATTGCACGACTAAAAGTAGTAAGACTTACACTGCCCTTGAAGGTTGATTTCGGAAAGACCAATGTTTCTTCGAACTTATTAAAAAGTAAAATAACAAAAATACCGAACTCTGAGGAAAATTCAAAGGGAAAGTTCTTTATCAAATGGCAAAATCAAAAGCTCGAAAACATCGAAAGAATGGAAAACAACTGTCATATTCCTGACTTGGTACAGGTATTTCCTATACAAAATGGTGGATTAAACCTGGTTTTATGGCTAGCTAAACTTCTCACGTATATGATAGTCGCATAGCATTCCATTATATTGACAACAATGTGTGAACAAAACAAACAGACCTAATAGGTAAAAAGGTCAAAATTTAGGGTACAACATAAAACAATTTAATGTTCCTGCCTTTATATGACTACCTAAAGTTATTTTCTAGTTTGTTGTCATGGCGAAATTTTGAAAGTCCAATTAAACACTAAAAAAGTTCTATAAAAATATTTCGTAGAAGGGCAGCCTAGAAAATTTTTAAAAGTTGAAGCATATGAAGTCGAGAAAAACCCTAAGACGAAACGTAAATTTTAAAGATAAAACGACCTATTTCTTGTTGTGATATATCAAAGACAATAACGCGTAAAGGCGGAATTCTTATTGTTTCCTACTTGTTAAACAATATATAAGCTCCTCGTAGATACCAGGATTAAAATGTTGTACGCCAGAAGCGCGTTTCGTCTACATAGAGACTCATCATTGAAGCACGAATAAAAGCAGTTAAAAAGCCCAGATAAAGCACGAAGTTGAAGAGCATTCTTCATGTTCTTATCTTTATTCGTCTGCTGTTATGTTGAGCAAGTTCTACATGGTGAAGGTCTCACTGTGATATTGAGATACGGATTGTTGTTTTTGATTGCCCGTGTAGTATCTACATACTTTTTATAATACACTTTCTTTCTTGGATTTATATGTTTCACTAACTATGATAAATTTTCACTCTTGATAACATGGTCGACTTAGGGAACTCACATTGCTCAATTTACATGGATGCATGTGTAGTCGTGTATTTATTTGGTATACTACGTGCTACTTATTCGCAACATTTCAATGATAAGGTGAATTATACTATAATAAGATAATTCATAGAAAACTTGAAGTTTGTATATGTCAAACGAAGTCCATATTTTAATAAACTTCATAACAATTGATTTGATTTTTGGTGTTTTAACGCCACTTTTAAGCACCGCTTTTGGGCTATTTCGTGGCGGCCAGTTTTTATTGGTGGAGGAAGCCGGAGTGCCCGGAGAAAACCACCGACCTTCGATAGGAAAACTGACAATCCTAGTCAATTAAGATTGGAGTCGAGTGCACCCGCACGAGCGGGGTTCGAACTCACAACCTCAGTGTTGACTGGCTAGTGATTACAGTAGTAACTACTTAGACCACTCGGCCACCGAGGCCCCACTTCATAACAAGGACGGAAGATTAGTTCTCAGTGTGTTTAGAAGTCTGAATCGATAAAGGTAGAGAAAAATACTATATATTGTTATTATTACTTTTCGTACACTAGTAAAAGTAAAATATGTAAACATATAAGAACGAAATACAGAATGTTATGAGGAAAAACGGTCAACCTCAAGTTCAAAATTTTTATTTCATTCGAAAAAAAAAATACATACAAACAGCTTTGAAATTTGGCTTTATAAAAAGTAACAATCTGCATTAAGGAGCAACATCTTCATTTAGTGTTTCTCAAATATAAAATACAGACATGACAAGACAAATAATATGTCAATACACGCAATACGCACAAAACGGTAAGCAATATCTAAACAGTTAATATTTACAGATCAAAATAAATTGAAAGGCACATGTACATTTAAATAAAAACTATTAAAACAAGCAAAGAAGAATTCACGTTTCGCGTTATTTACCTGTACACGTCAACATCATACTGAATTGTCTGGAAAACTGAACAGTACTGATTTGACAATTGAAAATTTACTGAAAGACTGGACATGACTGAATAATTTATTGGTAAAACTTTTCAGATGACATTTAGATCAAAATGACCGTTTAATACTTAAATTCATATCCTAGTGAACAATCTACATTTATTTGTTTTATAATATTATAAATAAGGGTGTGAAGATCTCGCATGTGTCACCAAAATGTTGTTCAAAGTAGAATTTCAATCCATTTGAGTAATACGCGTCTGGCGTAAATACAAAATTTAATCCTGGTATCTATGATGGAGTTTATTCCTGGACCATCAAAGATCAAACATACAAATCATATTCCTTTTGCTTCATTTTTTCGTAAAATCTCATCGAAAAGTTTGTTTGATAAATAAAACGTTTGCAAACATTACAATAATTGTTAGACCTATGTCCGGTATAGAGTTTGTCTCTAGTGCTGTGTGGAGGCAGTAGAACGTTTCCCCGTGCTTGAGGTGTATGCTCTTATAATATTTACAGTTATGGTGTGCTTGTTCATGTGAGAATTTCTCATATTAATACACCGTCAAAATTTCATGTTTGGTTAAATTTCTTCAAAATACTGGTCTGGTCATCTGTTTTGTATATTGCCCTTTCATACTATTTTAAACTGCTAGGTTTTCTTACATATATTTCGATGTGCCCCGTGCTGTCTATCATTTGTTGTTTAGTTATATATGTATTGTCTATCATTTGTTGTTTCGAAATTAATGGTCTTTTGTTGGGCAATGTATGACAAATATATGTTCAAAAACCTCGCCCGTAATTATAAATTATGTAATTCATTGACCGCTCCCGACATGTGTAACTTCAAGGCATATTTTAGCGGCGATCGATGTCTTTCAAAATTACTTTATTTTTATCAATAGTACCGCTTAAGTCGACGCTAGGGGCCGTCTTGACCTTGTTGTAGGTTATAAATGATTTGTTCATTGTTGAAGGCCCTACATCAACTGTCAAGATGAAGAACAGGAATAAAAGCCCTGTTCATTGATAATTTTCTATGTTTTCTATGTATTGTGTGCGATTTTGTCCCATGTACATTTACTCCATATCCTTTCATTTTCTATAAAAACATTGAATTGTATTGCATGTCTGGACTTTAGCAAAATAATGAAAGCATAAAGATAGCTGAAGGTGCAAATTGTCTTTTTCTGGTTTAATTGCCAAAAACTGAACTTTTTACTGATAAATAATATCATTTCTATGTAAGTAATGTTATAACTATTTTGAAACTCCATCATGTTTCCTGCCTTTTTCTTATTTTGTATTTGGACTCGGGTCGGGGACATACACATATTGGAAATTTTACAAATGAAAATTAACTTAAGTTTAAGTGACAAGGGTGAAAATACAGTGCATAGCCTTTAACAATGAGCAGAGCCATCTCATATAGTTCACTTTAGTAGACATGTATATTTCTAATAACACAGTTTTATTAATAGTTCCAAGAAAACGTATATTAACTTGTGCTTAATTCAAAATGTAGGATTACCACAGTATAAGCATTATTGAATTTGTTTGTACTTAGGTAGAGGAGTTACTTTATTTATTAATTTGGGTTTATCAGCACTTTATCCCATTGTTTTGATTGGAGTGTTTTCCTGATTTAGAGTATTTCAAGTATTGTTGGTTTAGGTTTGTTACGCTCGTATATTTTAAGTATGCCTTCAAAATAAACGATAACATATACCGAGGACGGATACCATACTAACGACGCTTCAAACTTGATACAGGTGTTACATGTAGGGTAAGTATTAAAGTAGTATCGTTTTTAACAAATTCTTGTCAATCGATGTAGCCATGTCATATATGTTGCTACGTCACAAACCCGCAAAATAAAGTGCTGTGCAGAATGATTTAGAAAAGAGTATAGATACAAATTAAGAGGGATTTTCATTTCTTTATCTGTGTTTTTACATTTTTTATTCAATTGGTGTTCAATATTTTCTTCTTTGTTTTTTATCTCTGTTTTCAACTATTGTATATTTATTTTATTTTCTGCAAACCCCATCAATACTCTCATAGAGATAAATAAATAAGGTAATTTTAAGTACGAGAGAGTGGCAGAAGATAACGAAGTCATATTCAAATTCATACAGCGAAGACAATCTGCTCATTGTCAATCAAAATTAAATATTATTTTTATATTGACAACGCCATGGCAAAACCGAAAAACGACCAAAAGACAAGATAGAAAAATAATGACTGAGCAACACGAATCCCGCTGAAAACCAGAGGTTATTTTGAAAATATTGGCAAATATTTGTCGTAGAAATTATTTTGCACCATTACATATAATTTTATAATTTTGGAAAACATTGGAGAGTTTGGCTACAATAGTAACCATCTAGCCCTGCATTTTCCCTAATTAAGTTGCATTTAAATATAGAAGTATCGTTAATAAAAGCAAAACATCCGTCATCCGTGAGACTAAGGTATGCATATCTAGCACGTATTTTAACTGGTACAACACATTTCATTTATAAAAACAAGGTTCCGGAATATTTTCGCACAAATGTTCTCATGGTGTTTCTAATTGGAAATACACATATACATTTAGCACTTCATAAATCAGACCAGTTAAGACAAACATAAATATGAAAAATAAAAATCGATATATCCTATCACAATGAGTTTAAAAAAACACTCACCTCATTTCAGTTTATCGATTTTTTTTTAAGATATATTTAGTAACAGGGGAACCTTACTTTGATTGATTGATGATGATTGATGATGATGATGATGATGATGATGATGATGATGATGATGATGATGATGATGATGATGATGATGATGATGATGATGATGATGATGATGATGGAAGGCTGCTTTACGTCCAGCGGCAAATTAATATGCATATTCAGGACGAGAACATGTTAATGTAATATGAAATTTAGCCCTGTTTGTACTAGACCGACACGCTGAGCCGGCATGTCACCTTTCCTAGACACATTATTCTGACTCCGAGCTAACAAGTCTTTGTTTTTACTCCTTAATGCCGCGTGAATAGCGGTGAAGCAGCAAATACCAATTGAAAAGTCTTTGTTTTGACCCGGCTGGGGTTCGAACCCACAACCTCCCGCACTCGAGGCGAACACGCTGCCACGAAACCACCGAAGCAGTTACTATGACTGATAGCATATGCTTAAAAGTTTTCAGTGAATATTGAAGTTACATGAGATACTGTGGATTCATTTATTTTCGTGGGTATCAATTTTCGTGGATAGAGAAAAAAAGACGTTTCGTGGTATACGTAAATTCTTGGATCACTGATTACAAAAAAAAAATCTGATACGTAATTCGTGGATTTCTTTTTGATTTTGGAGATCATATAACCTCCTTGGTTTGATCAATAATAAAACAAACAAAACAGAAGGATTTCATTGAAAAAGTTTTTAATTGTCAAAATCCTCGCTTGGTCCTTCTAGGTTAAAGTGTTCATTGAAAACTTCTCTTACAATAATGGACAGAGACAACTAATTATTTGTTTGTTTTACAATTTATAAATTCTTGTCGGAATTTTATAAGGCATTCAAAACTCTATGATTGAAAGCTCATTTCCCTAATCACGATATAATAAACAGTCATATAAGAATAAGGTGTGAAAATAAATGTTCCTGTCATAAACAATATTACCAACGGGTAATATCCCCGTACTTAATCCTATTGATTTTTAATCACCAGTAAACCAAACTATGACACAGTAATTAACAACTTGCTGTTATTTTCCATGAACAGTTTTAATCAATTTAAAAAAGTAAATTATCACTGATATTCGATATATTTAATATTGATTTAATCGAAATACTTGTATCTTCTTTCAATAAAAACACGTGTTATGTTACAAAGTTTATCGCTAGTCAACACTATACTAGAACTGCATAACATAACCGGAAATAAATATCCGACTCCATACACATTTTTCGAGATTATTCTTTGTTGAATTCTTAACTTCGTTGTTCGCTGTGACCCACGAAACCCAAGAAAATTGGTATACCACGAATAAAAATGAATCCACAGTAACACAAAAGTTATATAATATGTAGTCAAGAAAACAAATTCACTTTCAAGAATGTAACCTCACCACCTTGAACTATTGACCTCAGACGGTTTGGACTATTTTAGTCTTCTTTTGCCTCTGGTGCTCGATTTTTTACTGGTGTATTTTAAGTCGAAAGTGTATCTGATGAAAGTGCTTTTAGAAAATCGTGTCATTCGAATATGTTTGGTCTAAAGAATACCTGATTATTCCAGACTAACACGTAATACGCATTGACATATAATTGATGGATTATTGAAATTATGATGTCTTCATGGCAAATTAGTGCATACATATTCAGACCAAGAGTAAATAAATGGATAATCCAATTGGTAGGTAGTTAGGGCAATAAAATCCTTAACAGGCTATCGTATCCCATTTTGGGTAATTAATTTCAACTTATTATTATGAATGTCATACATTTGCACTACTATTACCAATGCCCAATACTCTTGATAACAGTCGTGTTTGGTTGCATTGGTACATACTTTGATATGAATGATTAAACGCGCCTGAGATCACCCCAAGTTTTGGTGGAGTTGTGTTGTCCAGTCTTTAGTTTTCTATGTTGCGTTTTGTGTACTGTTGTTTGTTTGTTAGTCTTTTCTTTTTTAGCCATGGCGTTTTTGACTTATCAGTTTGAATGTCCTTTGTTATCTTTCGCCTCTCTTATCGATATAGCGGTTATAGATCAAAATTACCGTTAATCATTAGCAGGGTTATGCTCATAGATCCTACATAGTTATGAGGAAGAACAACTGACATCGACTCAACATACTATCTACGGTCACCATCACAAATGGTTCCCTGATACAACGAGTCTGTGATTCAATTCATTAGCATCAAGTTTTTCGGTCTAAGATCTACTTATACCAGAAAAGTTGTTTGTTTTATCTGTAACTTTACTGATTTTGTAATATTCCTTGTTCTTTGTGAATCATTGACTAAACGTGAATTCACATAGCGAGCGGTGCATGCACAGTAAGAGAAGCTTTCCCTCTCGATGAACCTTATCTCGTCTTTTTGGATTTCATGCGATTTTCATTTTATGTTGGCCTTGTTTGTATCTGCCAAATGAATTAAAGAGACTCAAACATCAGTAACATAATGTGCTATCTCTTTTATTCATCATTGAATTACAGAACAAACAAAAACTGTACGATATACTTAATTTATTTTTTTCATGAAACAAGAGCTGACCAGTAAAAAAAGAAGGTTTTGAATACCAGCAGGAACAAATAAATACATGTATATAAATTTAATTTCATGAAGATATAAAATATATACAATGTAAGTCTTACAGTTAAAAACATGCATACTTTTAGTTGTTAATTGTATTATTGACTGTTATTGTTGATTAAAACTATAAGTTGCACAATAAAAAATCAATATTCAATGCATGGTCAGGCATATCGAACAAAGAGAACCATTTCTTTTAATGGAATATAAATTGAAACAATTGCAGAACAAAGTGAAAGTTACCTCATTCTAACTGTTGAAATTGTTTATACAGATCTTGGTTTATGAAAGACATAAGGCTCATCAATGATATTGTAGATAGCAATGGAGAAATTTGGTCTCACGAAACTAGTTATCTTAAACATATCTTAAATATTACTTTTGTAGTAAGTCTTTCTATCAAACTTGCCATACCACTTTACTTGAAACAGCCAGGATTCTACTTCGTCAAAATTATTTCCCCATTGCGTCACCAAATTTTTACACTATCGAAAATGATAGCCATTGTAGGGATGACGCGCTGTCAATTTAGCTCTTGAAAACCGACAAATTTATCCACATATCATTACAATTCTTACATGACAGTTGTATCTACAAACTATTAAACATAATGTAATGTACTTTAATGCCTTTGTCATCTTAAAATCTATTGTTTGATCGGTTGTCAGGGTGAATTCTAGAAAGTAAAAGAAATAATTTGAACATTTAACAAATTCTAATTTAATATTTTATGGAAGAGCAGATTAAAATAAAAAAAAAATCAGAGGTTGAAGACCAATTACTCTAGACAATACACACAAAAATGATTTTTTTTTTAAGTTATGCATTTTCAAGATCCACTAGTAATTAATATGATTAATGCGTAATTGAAAATTGCGTCAACTAAAATATAATATAATGCAAGTAAGAAATACACCTCAAATTTTAACATTTCTAGTACCACAAAGCTTTTTGTGTTATTCTAACACACCTACTCTGATGTTATGACTCATTTGAAAAGTATTTCACTTGACCCATATACTGTATTTCTTGGTACCGTGAATGTTTAGTGTTATTATATCAACACTGAAGCGACATGACTATCAAATATTTTTGCTTTACTAGTTTTTAAGACAATCAGTCAAATCCAACACGCCTGAATATATTAAAGTATACCCTACTTTCTCTTTTCGGTGAGATTATTGTCCCTTTTTTTTTTTTTTAGATTTTCACATCTTTGTCGGGGGCAGAGATGCAAATCAATGCTTTATAAAAACAGTGTAATGTTTGTTGTTTTGAATTCTGAAAACTTAGTTTTTCATTATTGTATTCTTTTGGCAAAGTATTACATTAATTACGCAAATATCTTATAATAAGACAGACTGTTAACATCTGCGCATGCTTTTCTAAAAAAAATTATAAATATTTTGAGTTTTTAGTACATTTAAATCTTTTAAAAGACAAACACGAGTCATTTGTCAACAGATCGGGGTGATTCTGGAATTTATTTTAAATATGAAAGAATATTTAATGTACTCCAAAAGTAGTCCTACGAAAGTATCATATATTGTATATTCTCTTCGAAGACTAGTAATCAATATTATTTCATATTCGCATAAAAACCATGATAACAACACAACATATGTTTCACTTATGTTTTGTACCAATGTATGTATGCACTGCCATCTAAACACAAAACAGATAAATAAAAAAAAACATTGTATACCTATTTGGTTTATGAAATTTTTAAAAAAATAATGAAATTTAAATATAGTATAAAGCAAGGTTTTATCATAATGAGTTTTGACTTTGTTCAAACAAAACAGATGTAAAAGTACTTCGCTTACTTTTAAATTATTTTTTAATTGGTAGAAAATCCATTTACACCAATCAGTCATATTTGTCGTCTTTATGATGAAAACAAATACTAAATGGAATATACATGTTCGATTTTATTCTAAATTGAATTTAATTATCTGCCTAAAGAATTGTCATCTTTGTTGTATTTTGTACCGACAAGATTTTTATACAAATCGGGAGTATAAACGAGTTACAATATTTTTAATTTTAGCGGAAAGGTAAAAGTTAATTTGGATATTGCATTTAAGATTTTTCAAAATAATCTTAATGTCGCAGTGCAAATTCCTTAATTTTCCTTTCAGATATAATTTGATTTTCAACGATGACTTTGAACTATGTGATAAATATAATATAAAATCACAAACTATGTTAAAGTTACACGTATGGCATTCATAGAATATCATAGCATACGGTTCGTGCACTCATACCACAAAATATAATTATCAAGAGTTTGCAAATGCAATATGATATAATGCGATGAACAGTATGATTTCTAAAAATTATTATTGAATACATTGTATAAAGTAAAATAACAAAAATACCGAACTCCAAGGAAAATTCAAGTCCGTTATCAAATGGCAAAATCAAAAGCCCACACACATCAAACGAATGGAAAACAACTGTCATATTTCTGACTTGGTACAGACATTTCCTTATGTCGAAAATGGTGGATTAAACCTGGTTTTATAGCTAGCTAAACATCTCACTTGTATGAAAGTCGCATAAAATGCACAACAATGTGTGAACAAAACAAACATAATAGGTAAAAATGTCAAAAATGGGGTACTGCAGTCAATCTTGTGATATAATCTTAATAACTATCAAAACAAACAAATATGCCAACAAAGAAAAAATGGCATATAGACAAAGCACATCAGCAAACATGAAAGACAGAAATAAAAAAATGAATTGCAACAAACCATTTTTTATAATATAGAACCAAATCCATTAATATTATATCTATACCACAATGTGATTTTATGCATAATGATAAGTATATATACTTCATTACTTTATGACTTATTGTTTTGAAAAGCAAATCTACCTCTTGGTTCGTCATGTTTTTTGTTCGTTCATACGTGTAATACTGTTTTATAGTTCTGAACCCCTAAGAAGTCTACAAGAGGATGAGGGCAAATTTAGTGTTCAAATATTTTATTGATTTTGAAAAGTTCAGTCTTTGCAGTATTCTTTCAACGTAAAACATATACAAGCATATTGCCACATATTTGCTTGTGTAATATTTTTTGTACCATTGCATTTTAGATAAAATATGTAATTTTATAGTTTTAAAAAGCATTGAAGAGTTTTACTACAATAGTCTCCACCAGACACTGTATCTTCGCTCATGAATGTGCATTTCAATAGAGAAATATCGTAAATAAAAGCAGAACATTCTGTATCAACGTGGCAAAGGTAAGCACATCTAAGATGTGTTGTCACTGGTGCAACAATTTTCATTTCTGAAAACGAGGTTCCAGAATACTTTTGCTCGAATGTCCCCATGGTGTTTCCATCTAGAAATACATAATTATAGCAATGTATAATTTTAACCATTTGAGACAAGCACAACAAACATAAAAAAAGGAAAAGAAAACTTCATATAAACTATATAAATAAAAACGCACTTTAACCGACGTGGCAATTCTAATATTTTTTTACGAAAGGAGAAATGTCCATGTGGAATCTTTAATGAGTAAGAATGGATTTGTTTAATTTGTTACAAAAAATTCCTGCACGCACCGTATGCAAGCAAAAGCAAAGGAACAGCGCTTTTATCAAGGTTCTTCATCTTTTCTTTTCTGTAGTTTGTTTTAGTTAGATATATTTATAAACAGAGAGCCCTAAGTTCGATATCGTCTATTCAAATATTCTTCGGTTGATAAAATAAAAGAAAATGCAGTTCTTTAATTTATCCTCCGAATCAATTTTCACCACTTTTTAGGCTAGTTTTAAAATTGCATCTCCATGATCAGTCTGTGGCTATTTAAACTTTTGACACCAACGTACTGTTGGGTTTGATGCTCTCTTGTATTTCCTGAATTTGACTTTTGTATAGTTAGTCTGAAATGTATCTCATTGTGGTGATTACAGAAAACGGGTCATTTGCACTGAAATATCATATTTGATTGATTTTGACAATGCTTTCTTAATGAACAGTGGCAATATAATTCATATATTTCTAGGCCCATAAAAATTAACTATAAATACAATAGGTAGGTTCACACAGTGAGTCGAACGTGATGACTGCTACTAGATAGAGAGGGTTTTTTAGATAAGGACAGGAATAAGGAAATACCTACAGACACTCAAAAGATGTGTAACAAGATTTCTTTCATTAGCAGTCAAGTTGGCGCTTTTCGGATTCAACGTCCCCATTCTGGCTAAGACGTGGCTGAACATCTTTGCATGCCGCACAGTTCAACGGACGTACGTTCAGAATGGGTTTTACAGTCAGAAGATCGGGTGACAATATTTCTATACCCCAGTCGACCCCGTTAGTTCATTTAAATATGTGTTACTAGTATATTGCGGTCAATTTATCATATTCTCGCTGTTCGACGATGAAAGTGTATCGCTTCTTTATTATATAACTGTTCATACCTGTACAATCCCTAATATACATTGAATAAGATGGGTTTAGTACTGAGAAAATGTTGTTAACGCTTTCAAATAACTTGCACCTTCCTCCAGTTCTGTATTCAATATGGGAGCACTTTGATCTCACCAAGCAGTTGTACAGACACGTGTCTTTGTCAACATCATTATATTCGATTATTTCAACTCCATCTCCGATTCTGACTTGATAGGTTTCACCGAGCAACTGCATTGTACAGCCTAGATAATAATGATTTGTAAGTGAAAGAAAATACAAGTATGCAATTGGCCGTTTCAAAAACTAAAGGACTATGGGTAATCTCAATTTTCGTACCCCAAAAATGAAAATAACGTCACGTCATTGGCTGAATTTCCATTGTTTAGGACGTTTTTAACCAATCACAACGTTTTGGTGTAAACTTTTGAAAATATCATCCAGAATGCATTAGATTCTGAAACGGTGAATTGAATGTTTAGTAAATTGTTATTTGTAATGAGAAATGATTTAAACACGTTTATAGTTTTGTTTTTCTAACAGTTTTGATTCCAGTGCCACTAACATATACCATATTTTGGAGTTTTCAGTGAAGTATTGCAAAGTGCATTTTAGGTCAATAAAAAGTATATAAAAATACCGAACTCCATGGTAAATTCAAAATTGGAAAGTTCATAAAAAATGACAAAAAATCAAACGTTATCAACCAACAGAAAGAGTGGGAAACAACTGTCATATTCCTGACTTGATAAATGCATTTTCCGAAAAAAAAATGGTGGGTTAAACCTTGTTTTATAGCAAGCTAAACCTCCAATTTGTATGACAGTTGTTTATAGTAGATAGTGTATACTTTTGGTTGATGACTATTCAATGGAGAAACAGAATATTTGCTTGAAAGAACAACTTCCTTTGGCCTGGCAGCAATCTCTCAAACAAGCAAGTAAAAAGAAAATGATATTGGGTTATCGCCTTTCGACTATTTAATTTCACTGAATATCTATTTTGCAAATACATTTTTTTTATCATAGTTTGGCAATAGTATACAGAACTTGTTTTGTTTTTTTTTTTTTTTTTTTTTTTTTTTTTTTTTTTTTTTTTTTTTTTTTTTTTTTTTTTTTTTTCCATTTGCTGATTGATCTCATCTTACTATTATAAATGTCATAAATGAAATGGAATATGAAAAAAGAATAAATTAACAATGTTTGCATAGATAAAAAAGAAAGTTAATTAACACAACTTATTTTACTAAATATTAAGACAAAATTTTAAAAAGGTTAATTACATTTAAAATAAACCAGTATATATACTTACCTGTACAAAGACAAATTTTAAATACCAGCAGGAACAGAACAGGATATAAATTTAATTTCATGATGACAAAAACAGTAGTCCAGTATTTTACAGCATTTACAATATAAGACTATAAATATATAATTTTATACTTTATTTGGTCGATGAAATTTTGAATAGATAAAATTAATTAGATTGTAAATTTAGGACTTCAAAAATCAAGCAATGTTTTATCATAATGATTATTCAAGTTGTTCAAACTAATTATATATAAACGTGATTTGTTTGCATTTGAAATCATTGTTAGGTGGAAAAATTCATTAGCACAAATCAATAATATTTGTTTTCTTTATGATGGGAACATATACAAAATAATAAGTCCTGGTTTATTTAATTATACCAATTATCGTTAAGTTAGATAAACAAAAAAAGACAAAAGGTTTAATGAGCAAACGATTAATGTATAGTCTGGTCGACTTTTATAGGTATATAGTTTATCTGTGATTTCTATATATTCAGGTATCTTTTATTGCGTAGATATACTTTTATTTGTGTAAATTAATAAATCAAATATATTTTAATAATTCAATGTCAATTCAATAGATTAATTTTACATACAAATAATAATAAGAAAATGGAATTCATTTATAAATGTATCTTTATGATTCATCTTTAAAGTTTTGAGTGATAATATTATGATACAAAAAGCCAAGGTATGATAAAGTTGTCTTTTATTACAAACATAATAAGTGAAATCTATGAAGCAAATTATATATTTATAAAAAGCAAGTAATATGAAGCACTTTACGTATAATGTTGAAAAATACAATATCATTTTTATATACTTCAAAAGCCACAATCATAATATTTCACGAAGTCATTCAGATCAAATGAGGTAAATGATATGCTTCGTCACGGTAGTCTATCACGTTGATGAGTCCATGCTGGTATATGTCTTTCAGTAGCTAAGTCTGGTGTTTATTATTCTGCATTGGCGTCTTTTTTTTTTTTTTTTTTTGAACGGGCGTCTCCTGCTAGATACTGAATAATTGTACATTACGTTAATGCTTGTTTCTTCTTCAGTAGTTCGATGATCTCGTAGCTCTTTGGGTGGGCATGTTAAGTCTCTTTTTAATATTTTCCATGTGTTGGAGGCTTGGTGTCCTTCGTTCAAACAGTGCTTCCATTATCAAAGCACTGTACGCGCTATAGGCAGTTAATCAAATACATGATGAAAACTGTGGCAGTGTTGCTTAAATTGTTTATCACAGCTTGTTATATCTCATGATTCAGATTTTTTTTTTTTGGCATGTGCTGTACTGATTTCCACTATCCTACACACTTTTCTCTAACAATATACCTTTTTTTTATTCAAACGTTTAATATTCATTTTCAAATTACTTTGAAATATGTATCCTTTCGATGATTGAATGTCTGAGAAGATGTATGTACACTGTCCCAGGTAAGGAGGAAGGTCTGGCGCCAGTTAACATGTTTAACCATGCCAGATTACGTGTGAGTCTGCCCAAAGTCATTCAGTGGTTGTCATTTGTTGCTGTATATCATATTTATTTTTCATTATTGATTTGTACATAAATCAGGACGATGGTTTTCTTGTTGGCATTGTTATACAATTGTCATTCCAAGGCCATTTACAGCTTTATACTATGCAGTATGGGTTTTGCACATTGTTACAGGCCGTATGTTACATACAGATGCTTACTACTATCAACTTCTCAATACACTGATGAATGAATTTTTCTTATGCAGGAATAATATCATCAGAATTGAGGTTTTCCACAGTGGTGTATAGTTTAATTCCACTATGTTCTAAGAGTTTTCATATGCCAAATTAGCATTTTTAGTTGGATCAGCAGGTGTCACTCCGTACAAAAACTGATTTAATAATACTGGGAACAATCTGAGGTGTGGTAATTTTATTGTTTATCATGCATGGATCATATTACACAAAAAGATTATGTTGTTGGGCTAGAAATGCTTTTAATTTTCTTTTACATTATTGTACTTCTAAGTGTCCAACCTATTACATTTACATCAAATTTCATACAAATATTTTGTCTGTCTTTTTTAATATGTTTATATTCTTCATTTCTTACATACTTTATAAAACATATTTCATGTATATGCACATTGTATCACCATTATGTATTCAAACTATCTTTATATAACTGATACCTGGGTTACTACTTGTATATATATTGATAGTGTGAAATAATACGATGTACATGTATCTCCCACATTTTATAGTAACAGTTGCACAGACATATCATAGTTCTGATATTATCATTAGACAGCCTCTAAAAATAGCTGGACCGTTACAGTAAACTCCATGACAAATTATATTCATGTGTTGTAACCCCTGGCAATTTTGTAAAAATTCCTGTCAGAATTCTGAACCAAAATTTGTCTGACTAGTCGTCATATGATAAGACCTGGTAAAAATTTTCATATATACATAAACTTTGATCATATTTGTAGATATATAGATATAAGATGTGGTATAAGTGCCAATGAGACAACTCTCCATCCAAGTCAAAATTTATAAAAGTAAACCATTATAGGTCAAAGTACGGTCTTCAACACGGAGCCTTGGCTCACACCGAACAGCAAGCTATAAAGGGCCCCAAAAAATACTAGTGTAAAACCATTCAAACGGGAAAACCAACGGTCTAATCTATATAAAAAACGAGAAACGAGAAACACTTATGAACCACATCAACAAACAACAACTACTGAACATCAGATTCCTGACTTAGGACAGGTGCAAACAATTGCAGCGGGTTTTAAACGTTTTAATGGTACCAAATCTTCAACCTTATCTGAAACAATAGTGTAACATCACAACATAGAAAGACACACTATAAAATATCAATTGAAATGGCTTAACTCAATCAAAAGACATATTAACATCAGTGAACATACACGGAACAAATAAATTTGATATATGATACAATGTATCCATGACGTTAAAATACTAAATCCCTGGGATGTGTTTTAGTTGATTTTAGTCTCTGATGCATGATTTTTTATTATAAATTGTTTTGGCTTTTAACTAGCTGTCAGTAACTGCGAGTACTCTCAAATCGTACTTTCTTGTTTATTTGACCTGTTGATACTAATTGTAATGCTTTTTTTGTTATTTAATGTTATTCAGGGTTATATCTGGTCTATATACCAGCTTTGATAAGTGTTTGGTACTAATATAAATTTCCACTTCGTACTATGAACATCAAAATTATTTATTTTGTTAAAATATTTCCTTTCTCTATTGTAACTGTATACGTATACCTAACAACAAAATTATTTTATTTACCTGTGTTTAAACTTATTGCAAATGGCTGATATTTTTGTTCGAGCATATTGTTTTTCTTAAATTGTTTAACATTTCATACCGATATAACATGTTACTTTTATTATTCTTCCCTTAGTTTATTTATTTTGAATTTACATTGTATCATAGGTCAAATTTATTTGTTCCGTGTATGTTCAATGGTGTTAATATGTCCTTTGATTGAGTTAAGCTATTTCAGTTGATATTTTATAGTGTGTTTTTCTATGTTGTGATGTTACACTATTGTTTCAGAAAAAGGGTGAAGGTTTGGTACCATTAAAACGTTTAAACCCGCTGCAAATGTTTGCACCTGTCCTAAGTCAGGAATCTGATGTTCAGTAGTTGTCGTTTGTTGATGTGGTTCATAAGTGTTTCTCGTTTCTCGTTTTATATAGATTAGACCATTGGTTTTCCCGTTTGAATGGTTTTACACTAGTAATTTTTGGGGCCCTTTATAGCTTACTGTTCGGTGTGAGCCTAGGCTCCGTGTTGAAGACCGTACTTTTACCTATAATGGTTTACATTTATAAATTTTGACTTGGATGGAGAGTTGTCTCATTGGCACTCATACCACATCTTCTTATATCTATGTATAACTAAATTCAAAACATCAAAAAGTTTCATAGCGGTCATGGAATTATTATGATGACTAGTCAATGCAGCTACTAGATAGTATCATATATTGTAAATTATTAAATGTATGTCTTGTCACTTCTAGGATATTAAAGCCAAGAATTGGAATCTTAGACTAGCTGAAATAAAACAAATACAAAAATTTATATTGTTTATTATGATAAAATATATTTACATAAGTTTTTACATGAAATTGAAAAGAAATCATTATGGGATCGTGGGATATTCTTTTTTTAGGGTCAGATCAAAGTTTGATTTTCTACAAATTAAAAAGATGAGCAGTTTGAGAGTCAGAGAGATAAAATTATGTTAAATTTTATTTCTTTCATTCAATTTTATACATACAATGTACATGTCATTTAATATAGTATGCTCTTGTCTGCCTCTGTTGTAAGTTGACACATGGTCTCTGATAGGTCTATCAGACAGAAATATATTGTGAATACCAAAATTTAGTAGTTAATGTTTATTTGAGTTGACTTTTAGTGGTATCAGTTGGTTGGCGTGGTACGACTTTGCAATAGTGTGAGTTGATTGCTCCCCTGTAGAGAACACTGAGTTTGTTCAATTTAAGTTCTACGGTACAATGACACAAATCAGATAATGCCTTACTATTACAGAAATCAAAGGTGAGGTCTGATTGACCTGCCTTTAGTAAATGTAAATGACCCGCCCCCTCTAAGCCCATGATGTTACTTGAGATCAATACCAAGATTTGAATAAATAAACGGTTGGTCAAACATTTTTGGACTTTACACTTATTGAAAGATATAGCTTCTTTAAAATTAGCCATAAATGAAGATTTTCTTTAGGCCCAGAAATAAAAAAAGTTCTTGTTTAGAAAAAATGTCATAAACATTGAAATGTCAAAGTCGGACCACAGGCACTTGTTTTTATGCATGGGAAGATCCACTATCAACGTATATTATGAGCTCCTAAATCTTACCATGGATATAAACAAGTGCCTGAGAGTCGGACACTGGCTTCATGTCATGATCAAGATAATGTAGATCGAATTCTTCTATCCGCATATATTTCCCAATTCACATTTGCTCTTTATTGACTTTCGCTGATTTTATACATTTTTCAGACATCCGTACCTGTATAAAGTAATATATGAATGGGTTTTCTACATTTTCGTGTGAATTACTATGATCACACGATCTTTCTAGGTCTAATATCCATATCACATTCTACTGTCATTCTCTGCAAAATTGACATATTAACAAGGTCTCACTAATTAGAGACAAGAAGCGACAAGAAGCGTCATGAAGTACGTAGGGCTACTAAATGCAACAGAATTTAAAACTTTACAAAACAGAAAAAAATCAACTGTAATTAATTGACTTTTCTTTAAATTTATTATTTTAATAGTATATAAACTTTCTTGTCTCTAAATTTATCCTCTTGTCGCAAATTCATTCTTCCTGACAATTCTTCCTGTCGCTAACTTTTTTCTACTTGTCGCTTATTGTCTCTACAATCTTCTTTTCGCTTATTAGTGAGACCTTCTTGATTTCCGGTTTTATTTCATGTGTAAACACCACGCATTAATACTTGACAAGGTCATTTATGTGAAAACGGAATAATATAAAAGGAAGAAATTCAAATGTGAATACACAATTTATTAACACTCATCTCAAACAAAAAGAATATCATGATTAACAATAATTAACTTTCTATCATCAGAATCCTCCAAATTTAAAAGGTACGTAAATTTCGTCTTCTAAGTTAAAATTGCCGCCAACTTAGACTACTGTAATACGTTTTGCCGACAAACAATATTCCTACAACTTTTGCCATTTGGGAAATGTAAACGACTTGTCTTTAGAGATTTTCGGCGATTAAATATTTCATACAATTGTTCTTTGACATCTTAGCCAAAAGTACAGGGGAAAATAAACTACATAAGGATTTCTATTGAGCACTACTTCCTATGTGCAACTTTAAAACTTTTGGGTTGTTCGACGATCATTTAAGGTTTTTCTGGTCATATTTTTTGTATTCCAGAATTGATAGTATGAAAAAAGTGCCCAATTAGTTATTAATAACATATTAGCCAGCTAGATAATAACAACAGCACTTTTTTCACCATTCAGTGGGAAGAACAAAAATCTAGGGTGGTAGCATAAGGCAGCTTAACTGCCTAAAAATCGGTATACTTTAACTCTGTCACGTGGTCGGTGAATATAGCAGGTACGTTGTCAGCTTCGTCGATGTCTTCCATAGTTGTAAGCAAAACATCTCACGAAGAGTTAGAAATTATTAATAGCTTGGATAAATTGATAAAACTTGCTTTAAAAACTTAGCTCTTGTGATTATTGATTGAAGCAAAATAATGCAATTATTAGTTAAAATTCATTGTTTCATTTTATATAAAAAAATCAGAAAAGTGAAACAACAAAAAAAGGGTAAATAAAATCAGGAGAAATTTTAAAAGCACAACATAAGAACAAACTGTAAAAATCAGTTGAAAAAGGAATAACTCATCGGATTGATACAAAGCAGAACAATCAAACAAAAACACAGTAACACATGTACCTAAGACTAAAATATCAATCAGTACACATCCAACATCCAATGGGTTTAGTGCAAAGACGTCATTTTTAAACAATCAGAGAAAAAACATGACCTTGTCCAATGTCAAAATAAAGGTATCGACAGACTGTAGTTCCATTAATGTGCATATTTGTATAACAAAACTATTTAGTATGATTCTATTTTACTGATAGCAAAATCAATATCTATACCAATAAAACAATAAAATAATGTCTTTCATAAATTATCAGTTAATAAATTAAATAATTGTTATGAAAGTAAGGTTACATCTTATCAGATAATGGTCTAAGGTGGAGTAGGTTATTTTTTTAAGGTGGTACATAACACTACAGGGAGATAACTCTGTAAAAATCAGCTGAACGGTTTAATCACGTTCTATTGTTAAGGAAATATAAAGCTTCTCAATGATCAAAATTAGTGTTTGTCAAACTGCAATATATGCAGTGAAATTTTTCCGATAAAGTGTGTCGTTCGAAATTTTTAAAAATTTTGTCCAAGGGTCAAAGTAAAAATTTTATGAAAATTAAACAACCAAATTGATTTTAGTCAAGGTGATTGGTACCACCTTAAGGTCCTTTTTTGGTCATTAAACTCCTCACGTTTGTACTTAAACATGATTCCCTCTTCCAGAAATTGAGATGAGCTCCCGGGACTTGTTTGCTTCAGGATAATTCAAGAATAAAACTTAAAAGACTTGCGTCGAAAACAATTTATAAACTTTTATTTTGACTGCACAAATGAATTCTCTGTAAATATAATTTTGTTATTAGAAATATAAAAACTTACACAAGATAGATCCTTGTTGTTATTATTAACTTCTCTTCTTGTCTCTCTGGAAAAAAAATCTGAGTGTTTGATCTAATTCAATGGTATGTATATCGCCCTTGTCCAATTTCAAATTAGTATGCATTAATACACCAATGAGCTTTTGCAGTACAGTGCATCTTTATTTATTTCACTTATTTCACTTACTTTCATATGTAATAATTTAATTTTGAGGTAACACATCTTCTGATTGGCTGACAGTTTTTTGTCTATCAGCTCATGTAACCGTGACGTTTTTAACATTTTTTTTTTTTCATGACTTACTCCTTAAAAATGGAATTTAAATCAAATCATAAGGAATGACTGTAATATTTTTTTCTGTTTATTCGAAATAACGCGTGTTATTCAGTGTGCACCACATTTTTGATGTTATTTCTTCATATGTATAGACAGAAAAAACATAACAGTCATTCCTTAAAATGTAAAAGTAAGATAAAAAAAATTACCGAACTCCAAGGAAAACTCAAAAAAGAAAGTCCTTATCAAATGGCAAAATCAAAAACTCAAACATATCAAACGAATGAAAAACAACTGTTAACTTGGTACAGGCATTTCCCCGTGTAGGAAATGATGGACCAAACCTGGCCCCATAGTCAGCTAAACATCTAACTTGTATGACAGCCGCATAGAACTCCTACATGCATATAGATGCTATTTTCTGCTCTTTGGTCGGATTGTTGTCTCTTTGACACATTCCCCGTTTCCATTCTCAGTTTTATGCAATACTTTCTCAAATTGTTTTGAAATTTAAAAAATCACAAGTGCCTCGTTCTTCTAGTGAATTTGATATGCAGTTGTGGTAAGTATGTTTATACTGTTTACGGCTTAACATATAGGGAAAATGACTTTGATACTTATATGTATTCAGCTTAATATGAGGATGATCAGATAAATGATAAACAACTATTTTTGCAGTATATTTACAGAGCCACTTTCCAAATTATTTATATATATTGAATATTTTTAAGCGGACTTGCTACCTACCCTCTGGCATCTGTTTCAGAATTTTTATTTTGATCTATGATATCAATTATGTTTTTGATTTTGACATGTGTGTCCGAATTTCTACAGTTGGTCTCCTTAAAAGAGTATCATATACTGTAATATTCATAGTACGTTTTGTTTAACACTATAAAACTGCCTCCCGAGTTCCTGTTTCAGTTGAAAGTTCTACTAATTTACACAAAGCCTTCTTTTCCTTTCTTTGCAAACTACATTATGAAGATCGGTCAAGTAACATTTACCTTACAGCCTTTTAAAAAAAACAAATCGTCTTGAGATGACCCGCTTTCAAAAGGTATCTGTCGTCCTGGGCATAGATTTCGATTATATCTAGTAGTAAAAGAATAAATCTTTGGCTCAGGAAAACGATAAGAAATTACAATCCCATTTATATTAAATACTTTTTTTTTTAATTTATTAACGTCTGCTAGCTTCAAACCAATATTTTCTGTATAAATTCTTTAATGAAATTATTTGTGTATTGTTTGCGATGATAAAGTGCGTAGCGATCCGTTAACTTATTACATGTAGATTCACACAAGTGTCTGTAAGGACTAGTCTGCATTACAACAATAGCTGTAATTTAAAACTTTTGTTTTACTTTTTCGACCAATGTTCTTGTGTTTGAAATCGGTTGTCCGTAAAAGAGGTCTAATATTATATTTTATTGAATAACTTCAACTGTATTTGTTTTATTTATTTTAAAAACATCAAAGTCTCACATTTGTGATGAATCCAAAATGCTTAAAAATTATTTAAAAAGTTAATATATTCCGAATTGTAAAGGCTAACCCAAGAAAACATGAAATGTGTAGATATCGTTGGGATTATTTTGATGTTCAGATCTTCGTATGGTAAGCGTGATTATAAGATATCAGTATGAGGGTGTTTTGTTTTTTTTTTTTTTATTAGGGGGCGGGGCTTTTTTTAGTTTTGTATACTATAATTTAATAATCCTTGTCCTGCAAAAGGTACTATATCAAACGAACTTCTGGTATCGTATAAAATATACATTCTTACATTGGTAGTAGTGGATTATCGTATTTATTAATTCGAGATAGTTAAATTATCAAACTATCGGCGAGGACTTTATAATTGATAATTTTACAATCGAGATTGGATAAATCGGATAATCCACGAGTAAATAACTATGTAAGAATATGTTTTCTAATGGCAACTGTACGGCGTTCAACAATGAGAAAACCCCATACCTTATAGTCGGCTATAAAAGGCCCCGATATAAAAATATGAAACAATTCAATTGAGAAAACTAACGGCCAAATTTATAACAAAACAATATACGAAAAACAATATGACCGACATGAACCAACAACAACCACTGAACTACAGGTTCCTGACTTGGGACAGGCACATAAAGAATGTGGCGGGGTAAAACATGTTCATGAGCGCTCACCCCTCCCCTTAACCTGGGACAGTGATGAAACAGCACAACATAAGAACAAACTGTAAAAATCAGTTGAAAAAGGCTTAACTCATCAGATCGATACAAATCAGAAAAATCAAACAAAAACACAGTAACACATGTATCTAAGACTAAAATATCAGTCAGTACACATCCAACATCCAATGGATTTAGTGCAAAGGCGTCATTAACAGTCAGAGAAAAACATGACCTTGTGCAATGCCAAAATAAAGCTATCGACAGATTGTAGTACCATTAAAGTACATATGTGTATAACAAAACTATTTAGTATGATTTTAATTTACTGATAACAAAATCAATATTTATACCAATCAAAACATTAAAAATAATGTCTTTCATAAATTCTCAGTTAATAAATTAAACAATTATTATGAAAGTAAGGATCCATCTTATGGGGTAATAATCTTAGGTGGAGTAGGCTATTATTTTAAGGTGATACATAACACTACAGGGAGATAACTCTGTAAAAATCAGCTGAACGTTTTAATCACGTTCTATTGTGAAGGAAATATTAAGCTTCTCAATGATCAAAATTAGTGTTTGTCAAACTGCTATATATCCAGTGAAATTTTTCCAATAAAATGTGTAGTTCAAGATTTTTAAAATATTGTCAAAGGGTCAAAGTAAACATTTTATGAAAATTAAACGAGCCAAATTAATTTTAGTCAAGGTGTTTGGTACCACCTTAAGGTCCTTTTTGGTCATAAAACTCCTCACGTTTGTACGTATTTATACATCCCTGGCTTTCAAATGATTGGCTATGTCGTGGTGGTTAATTTTGATTGGTTGTTGTTGGATCAAGCTGAAGTGCTCAGAAAGAACCATCAGCTGTCGGCCGAAAAACTGACAATTCCAGTAAATTAAGATCGGAGTTGAACGAACCTGCCCTGTGCGGGATTCAAACTTACAACCTTAGTGTTGACAGTCTAGTGATACTGTATATTAACTATTTAGACCACTTGGCCACTTAGGCTCCTTATGATGGTCATAAGTTATGAAGTTAGCGAAGTACATTTAAATAAAGACTGACACTTGTCATTATTTGAGAAAAGCACTAAAGTCTTGTTTTCACTTCTTTCATATAATTGGTGTAACATTGGCAATTATACCATATATCGTTGGTTTAATATTTCACCTATTGGTAAAATGAAATTACTCTAACATGATTCCCTCTTCCAGAAGCTGAGATGAGCTCCTGCAGTCGGAAATTGTTTGCTTCAGTATAATTCAAGAATAAAACTTAAAAGACTTGCGTCAAAAACAACTTATAAAATTTTAATTTGACAGCACAAATACATTCTCTGTAAATACAGTTTTGTTATTAGAAATATAAAAACCTACACATGTCAAGAAAAATCCTGGTTTTTATTATGAACTTCTCTTCTTGTCGCTCTGAAAAAAAGTCAGAGCGTTTGATCTAATTCAATGTTATGTATATTGCCCTTGTCCAATTTCAAATTGGTATGCCTTAATACACCAATGAGCTTTTGCTCATTTTTGAAACAGTACGATTTTCAATAGTTGTATCTTTATTTATTCCATTTACTTTCATATCATGTTACAATTTAATTTTGGATGTAACGCGTCTTCTGATTGGCTGACAGTTTTTTGTCTATCAGCTCATGTAACCGTGACGTCTTTAACGTTTTTTTGTCATGACTTACTCCTTAAAAATGGAATTTAAAATCAAATCATAAGGAATGACTGTAATATTTTTTTCTGTTTATTCGAAATAACGCGTGTTATTCAGTGTGTACCACATTTTTGATGTTATTTCTTCATATGTATAGACAGAAAAAAAAATTACAGGCATTCCTTAAAAGGTAAAAGTAAAATAAAAAACAAATACCGAACTCCAAGGAAAACTCAAAACGGAAAGTCCTTATCAAATGGCAAAATCAAAAACTCAAACATATCAAACGAATGAAAAACAACTGTCAATTTGGTACAGGCATTTCCCCGTTTAGGAAATGGTGGACCAAACCTGGCCCCATAGTCAGCTAAACCTCTAACTTGTATGACAGCCGCATAGAACTCCTACATGTATATAGATGTTTATACTGTTTACCGCTTAACATTTAGGGAAAATGACTTTGATACTTATATGTATTCAGCTGAATATGAGGATGATCAGATAAATGATAAATAACTATTTTTGAAGTATATTTACAAAGCCATTTTCTATGTTATTTATATACTAGTATATTGAATATTTTAAGCGGACTTGCTACCTATCCTCTGGCATCTGTTTCAGAATATTTATTTTTATCTATAATATTAATCTTTTTTTTCTTTATTTCATCATGTTCATCAAATTCGCAAGTATTTCCTTATTTCTACACTCTCCTAAAAAGAGTATCATATACTATAATCTATATATTACGTTATGGTTAACTCTAAAAAAACACTGCCTCCCGAGTTCCTGTTTCAGTTGAATGTTCTACTATACACAAAACCTCCTTTTCCTTTCTTTGCAAACTACATTATGAAGATCGGTCAATTCACATTTACGTTACAAACAGTTCATAAAGCAACACATTATCTTGAGATGACATGCTTTAAAATGGTAACCTGTCGTCCTAGGCATCATAGGCATAGGTATCAGTATCAATTAATTTCGAAAATATCTAGTTATAATAGAACTAATCTTTGGCTCAAGGAACCGATAAAATTACAATACCGTAAATAAAATTGAGAATGGAATATATATTAAACGCTTCTTTTTAATTTTAATAACGCCTGCTAGCTTAACACCAGTGTGGCCTATACAAATTCTTTAATTAAATGATTTTTTTTATTGTTTGCGATGATAAAGTGTTGAGCGATCCGTTAACTTACAAAATACACACACGTGTCTTTGTGTGCTTGTTTGCATTACAACAATGCTTGTAATTTAAAACTAATGTTTTACTTTTTCGTCCAATGTTCTTGTGTTTGAAATCGGTTGTCCGTAAAAGAGGTCCAATATTATATTTTATTAAATAACTTCAACTGTGTTTGTTTAATTCATAAAAAAAATCAAAGTCTCACATTCGTTGCGAATCCAAAATGCTTAAAAATCATTTAAAAAGTTAGTACATTCCGAATTGCAAAGCAAAGGCTAACCCAAGAAAACATGAACTGTGTAGATATCGTTGGGATTATTTTGATGTTCAGATCTTCTTATGGTAAGCATTATTATAAGATATTAGTAAGAAGGTTTTTTTTTATTACGGGGGCGGGGCTTCTTTTAATTTTGTATATTATAATTTAAGAATCACTTGTCCTACAAAAAGTGTTATATCAAACTAACTTCGGGTATCGTATATAAAGAAATACTGCTTAAGACGAAACTTATATTATTATTTGTACTGTTTGATGCACTAACATTTTATTAATTGTTTTGCCTTTCGTTTTAGGGAAATATTAAAAAAAGATATGTAATTGCATTTTCACATTGCCAGACACCTTATAGCCCTTAATCAAGTGCTGGCTCACAAAGACAATATTAAGGATTGTGGATACTAAATGTTTAGTAGCAAATATTACAAGCATATCAAAATCAGAACAAGGCACGAATCCCTCTTAAATCGACAAGCTCAGGCGGATAGGTCACGAGGATATAGTACGCAGAAATATGCAAACCTCCTGGAAGCTTATAAGGATGGGCAAAGAAAATAAAGAACAAAGAAAAATTGACGAAAACAATGAATAATTAAGAATGATGTGTAATATAAAACAAGAGAATAGCTGACCCTAAAAACAAAATAGAGAACAATGGTTTAAAATAATATGATAAAAAAAACGCACACACTGAAATAAAGATCTCCATCCAGACCCTCATTTACATACGTTAAAAGTCTATGCTGAACCAATCCGAGGACCGGAACTATTACCGAAATAGAACAATATTTAGGAACAGTTTTTTTTTTTTTTTTATCTCAATATCAATAGTTACCTATAATACACCCACGTAGGGGAGTTGGAAGGACATTATGATAAACTCCGTCAGTATTAAGCATATTTCAATTATTGATGCAATACCATCACTGTGTATCATCGCCACCGGAAATTGGGTACTAACGAAGCGGAGAGAAATGGGAAAAAAAGTAAACAAGGTAAGAATTCATTCAATTTAAAGCATTTCTACTGATTTGACGAGGGTACCGCTTAAGAAATGAATTTCTGATATATATTTCTTTAAATTATTAGGCCGATAAGTACAAAATTAAGACAATATTTTGTGTTATACTCAAGAACTTGCCACTTAGTACCTGAAACTTTCGAGGTCGGTCGATCGTCCTCTGTCGCCCCATTGGCAAGATATTCAACTGTTTTTCATTATTTTTCCAGACACTTTTTTAGATTATTATAGTATGGCATCATATTTACTGAAATTTGTTGTCAAAATTATGGTTTTTAAAGAATATAGACTATAAAAAATAAAGTCTAGGGTACGGCAACTTGCTCGTGTTGACAAATTTACTGTATGGCAACTTGTTTTCAACTGTATGGCAACTTGCAATTTCAAAATATTTATTTGCCGTCTTTTAAAGAAAATAAAGTATTTGGTTCAAATATCTAATTATATTTGTCGATTAATTGTTAATTTTATAAAATACAATTCGCTTGACACCATTTAAGAGATAACAATGTCCAACAACCACATTCAATAATATAATAAAACCCAAATAGATCAACCCAACCACCAATAAGAAACAGACTGTGGCGGGGTTAAACATGTCAGCGGGATCCCAACCCTCCCCCTAACCTGGGACAGTGATATAACAGTACAACATAAGAATGAATGAATGCATATTGTAAGGGTGGGAAAAGCTAACAATAGCACAAATTTAGGTTTAAGGCTTTAATTTTGCAATATGTGACTTTTTTGCCCTAAAAAAGTTAAAATGTGGCTACTTGCATTTCAAATGAACAGTTAAGACAAAAAAATCAGTTGTTTTCTGATTTGTTGGTTTCACCGCTTTTCGCTTTAAAGGTGTCAGACCACCAGTTCAAAATCCCTATCTATTCAACCAAATTTTGCAATTTTCACAGCTTTCTTTATATTTTACCTTAAGTTCAACTTCATAAAAACCAGGTATATCCTGAATTGAACATGTATCACCTTTCTATATGCCAATTTTCAACCTTTATACTGAAGACTTCGATAACGACACAATATTGAGGACTTGTGGATGTTAAATGTACAGTAGCAAATATTACAAGCATATCAAAATGAAATCAAGCTACGAATTCTCCTTTTCTAACTTTAGTATGCCAGAATAGAAATAATTGGGTACTAACCGAATGCGGAGAGAACTTGGGACGAAAAGCTTAATCACAAGGTAAGACCATCATTCAATTTAAAAGTTATAAATTGGGTAGCGTGACTGTTGACCGTTCTTGAGGTACCGCTTTTATAAATGGAAAAAGCTGAAGCTGTCGTTTCTGATATATATTTCTTTAAATTATTAGGCCGATAAGTACAAAATTAAGACAATATTTTGTGTTATACTCAAGAACTGCCACTTAGTACCTGAAACTTTCGAGGTCGATCGTCCTCTGTCGCCCCATTGGCAAGACCTATCTATTCAACCAAATTTTGCCATTTTCACAGCTACATTGTATCTTAATATTTTACCTTATAATATGTTTTTCATTATTTTCCAGACACTTTTTAGATTATTATAGTATGGCATCATATTTACTGAAATTTGTTGTCAAAATTATGGTTTTAAAGAATATAGACTATAAAAAATAAAGTCTAGGGTACGGCAACTTGCTCGTGTTGACAAATTTACTGTATGGCAACTTGTTTTCAACTGTATGGCAACTTGCAATTTCAAAATATTTATTTGCCGTCTTTTTAAAGAAAATAAAGTATTTGGTTCAAATATCTAATTATATTTGTCGATTAATTGTTAATTTTATAAAAATACAATTCGCTTGACACCATTTAAGATGTATACACAATATAAGGCTTGAACACAGTCCTATTACATCTTTTACATACCAGATGTATACAATATGAATACGGCAAATACAAAAGCTGGCAAATGTTGTAACTTTCGGAAAGGCATGTTACTGTTTTACTGACCTGTTGTTATGCCCCTGACGTAGCGTTAAATGTTACCCATGTCCGTCCTACCCGTCTGTCCAGAAAGTCCCAAAAATTGGTTTCCGTTTTCTAACTTTAGTATGCCTTAACCAAATGTTTTAAAACTTACACGAAATGCTTATCACCACAAAACCATGATCAAGTTATAAATTGGGTAGCGTCACTGTTACCGTTCTTGAGGTATGCCCTTTTATAAATGGAAAAAGCTAAAGCTGTCGTTTCTGTTCTCAAACTTTAGATTGCATCAACCAAATGTTTTAACCATACGACATTTGCATATAAGTGATGAACATTTCGGGGATGGGTTGTGGGTGGAGGGAAGGAAGGAGATAAGGGCAGGAGAATTTTTCCGCATTGAATATTTAGAACCATTAAGTGAACGAATTCTCTTTCAACTTTCAGATAAAATAAAATATAAATGAATTATCATTCTCTGCAAAAAAAAGGTTGTATTGCTACACCACGGCTCCATGTTTAGGGAGGTTTGAGTGCTCACAAACATGTTTAACCCCGCCTCATTATATATGTGTCTGTCCCTGGTCAGGAACATGTAATATAGCGGCTGTCGTAAGTTGCTGCCTGACATATTTGTTTATGATTTTGTCATAAATCAGGCAATTTTGATACGGTATGGGTTTTGTTCATTGTGAAGTGTATAGTGACCAATAGTTGGTCAAATCTATTTCATTTGGAATTTGTTTGAAAGTCCTCTCAGTGAAAACCATTCCACGTCTCCTTTTCAATTAATGTTATTGTCTTATTTGTAAAAGGCAGATACAGCCAATATATTAGAATAAAGAACATTAATTTTCTAAAAAAAAACTTCATCTCTATATAGTAAGAAATGAACAAGCTCGGTGGCTAACACTGTTTGAATTTAAAAAAAAATATTAACCTTAAATTAATCATTTTTGGAAAGAATGAAAGAAGAATCCGATACAAGGGATACAAATCCGGCTGTGGCTACGGCATAAACTATTTATATAAACTTTCTACTTGAGAATAAAGATAACCTTGTATGAAGTTTTTTTGGTTGTCATCTTAATATTATATACTTATTACAAAAGCTAGCATCTTCGACTTGTAAGTTTAAAGAATTATAATGAAATAACATGTAATAAGGACAGGTTGAAATATTTTTGAATCCTGATGGTGCATACTCATAAATTCTTTTGGGAAAATCCACGTAAATTTAAATGTTGATTTGATAGCGTTCATTTATTTATTTGCCCTCGTAAACAGTTTTGTTAAAATACCGAAATCGGTAAATTCTTATCGTGAAAGAATAAGTCGGGTACACCTTTTACATTCAGGCGTGCTTAAGTTGCACTTTTTCTTCTTATTAAGAAAATGATTTTAATTTTAGCATCTATCTAAAGATTAGATTATTTACACACACACAAAATAGGGCTAACTGTTGATTTTGAAACTCTATGAATTCACATTTATATTCAACCAAACAGATAGGCCGAGATCCATACCTTTATAAGTTTCAAAACAGAGAAGGTGTGTTTGAAAACAAATAATCACGTACTGCTATATCTTTTAAGGCAAATGCAAGTCTTACTTGTATTAATTATATAATTTTAATTGGCACAATATCACATTAAAATTTACTGAGAAATATTATACATAGTAATCATGAAAATGTACTACTGTAACAATGAAAATTCGGACGAATACACTCCTTTTCACTACCCATCCATCTACTCATTTAAGTTTAGGCCAAACAGCCTTAGCAACAGTCTTTTATTATTTTTTCCCTGTAAATAAAAAGATTAATTGAATTTACTTAAACTAAAAATAAAAAAATACAATCTTATTTTCAATAAGAAACAAGAAAATTAATTCAAAACACAATTCATGATTCATTTCTCCTAATTTTCAATGAAAACAAAGTATTTTCTTCACTTTTCTTTTAACAAATTATTCATTTCAGAAATTAAAAAAATAAACAATAAACAATGTTGAAGACCGTATCTTGACCTATAATGGTTTACTTTTATAAATTGTTACTTGGATGGAGAGTTGTCTCATTGGCACTCATACCACATCTTCCTATATCTATTTAACCCAACACATTTTTTATGTGTCTGTCCGAAGTCACGAGCCTGTAGTTCGGTGGTTGTCGTTGGTTCATCTCTATCATATTTGTTGTTTTTTGTAAATTGTTTTGTTATGAGTTAGGCCGTTAGTTTTTCTTGTTGAATCCTTCCACAATTTTCATGTCGGGGCTTTTTATAGCCGACTATAAGGTACGATTTTTCGTTGTTGAAGGCCAAACGATAGCATATAATAGTTGATTACATACACTTTATTTGACCCTGGTGGATAGTTATCTTGTTTGCAATCATACATCATCTCCACTGTTTATATTTAAAAAAAAAGACAGCACCAACAAAAGATAAATGGTCGGGTTTTTTTTTAATTGAACTTACAAAATTTCACCCTGACAACAAATTAGACAAAAGTCGTTAGTATTATAACGATATATGAATGTATTTAGGATAATATGGTTGAAAAAACCTTTTTGTCTTTAAAAACACAAAGTCAAATAGAGGTACACAACGACGACTTCTGAACGAAATTAACGGCATATCTTTTATAATATTTGATAAATAGTTTATTTTGTATATTTGTAAGCCGGTGAAGCTTTGATAAGGCCAAAATATCGTCACTTGATATTATCTAAATATTGATTAATTTCATCTTTAAATTACAATATATTGCAAGACGCCGTACAGACAAAAGTTGTTATTTTGCAATTCGCCGTACAACGTTCTGCAATTCGCCGTACAATAAACAAACAATGTTTTGGTCCATATTCTTTAAAAACATCTTGATGACAACAAATTTCAGTCAATATGATGTCACATTATCATAATCTAAAAACGTGTCTGGAAAAATAATGAAAAACAGTTGAATATCATGTCAATGGGGCGACAGAGGACAATCGACCTCGAAATTTTCAGGTACTAAGTGGCAAGCTTTGGAGTATAACACAAAATATTGTCTTAATTTTGTACTTATCGGCCTATTAATTTAAAGAATTATATACCAGAAAATCATTTCTTATGCGGTACCCTCGTCAAATCAGTAGAAATGCTTTAAATTGAATGAATTCTTACCTTGTTTACTTTTTTTTCCCATTTCTCTCCGCTTCGTTAGTACCCAATTTCCGGTGGCGGTGATACACAGTGACCATGATAATGCTCCAACGAAGACTAAATTATTGTACACAGATAAAGCTTTAGTTTCTGAATTCCTTTTTTTCCCGCTATTTGTCATATTTATAAGTAGAGCAGTCAAGATGAGATCGATATAACAATTATATAATTAAATCTCCTCGACGACTACAACGATAGTTGCAAGAGAAATAACTGTGTCACACAAAAGTTCACAGCCTGGGTTTCTTGAATATTATATCCTACATTCGACCTTTCTACTATACAAATACAGGTTGACAGATTTATAACATGACGCGAAAAATTTAAGTAAACGTTTACAGTCTGCTGTTATCCCGCTTCTGTTGTGAGCGACCTGCTATTTACAAAATACTGTTTAAGTCACGTTAATTTGGGGTCCACATTGCGGTTTGCGTTTAAGCCTTGTTTTTCATTAAAAAACAAATTCAACGATTGTAATGGGAAAGACTAGACATTTAAGCTCACTGTTGAATTGCAGAATAAAAACAATATTCGTACAGTATAGGAAAATATAACATTTATTTGACGAGCTTAAGAAACAGTGAGAAAAGCGAATATATCCCAATCGAGTTTACTTGAATGTATTTACAAAAGGTGTGGAATTCATATAGCTTGTTATTTTTAATGGCTGCAACACAAATCACTTCATTCCGTCATATGTTTCCAATTTGTATAAAAGCAACCCAAGAATAAAGTATTTCCAATAATCTATTTAATTAACACTAATTTTACACATTCTTAGTGTATACATATGTACAGAACATGCGGCAAACGTTTAATGTTAAAAATTCGCAGTTTTATTAGATAAAAAAATAGCTGACATTATGTTATGTAAATTTCAATTTTAATAGAAATATGAAGCAGTCAGTCCGTATTCTATGATACTAGTATATAATAATTATTGGACCTAATTGGCGTACAACTGATTCATCTACACCATTTCTGTCGAAATTTGTGGCTAAAGTTTAACTTTAAGGATCGAAATATTAATTGCATTTACATTATATTTCAAAGAATTGTTAATATATGAATTGAATTCTGTTATTTTTCAACAGTCATTCGTGACGATCACAATTTAAGAAAGAAACTCTATGCGTCATGCTTTATTTGAAGGCTACTTACTTAATTTCCAATAAATCCGTAAAAAAATCGCTTTCATCATATTTTATTTGGTAAAAATTAACACTAGCGCTATTTCCTCTTCTCTGATATTCTTTGGCTACCAAGACGTTAGCAAAAACAGATTCACTTAATAAAATGCTCAAATAATCATGCGTCTCCTTGAAGGGTAAAAAGACATATACGTTTCGGCAAATACATGGCAGAGACGGTAAAAAGCATGTCTTTATGGATATACCCCGAAGGCGGCGAAATATATAAACGAGATTCATCAGAATAAGTATACAATATATGTACGTTGTCATAAAATATATATATATATATATATGTATGTGTACGAGCTTTGGAAACAGGTCGGAAATCGATGCACCCCTAGCACCTTTCTCTTTTGTCCAAATCAAATTTTAACTACTTTTTAACTATTTTGTAGCATTTACTACATGTACAGGAGGGACAATTGGTAACAATCCTGTCACTTCGTATGCATCAACTATCACAACTACTGGTATCGGTTATTTACTAGAAGACGAGATTTACCAGGTCACGTGTTGTGGTTCTATAAGTCGATGGGAGATACGGACGAACGGTGCAGGGACAGTTAAATTACAGATATGGCGAAAAACTGGAACATATTCGTATACGCTTATAGGGAAGAATGAATATACAGCAAGTAAGAATAAAAACCATGGCATACTATCAAAACCATGACTTATCAAAACCATGGCGTATTATCAAAACTATGGCATATATCAAAAACCATGACTTCTTATCATAACCATGGCATATTATCAAAACCATGTCATATTATCAAAACCATGACATATAATAAAAATCATAACATATCACAAAAACCATGAAATCTTATCAAAACCATGTCATATTATCCATCTGGAGGCTATGAAGATATAGTCTGTGTCCTTTGAACAAATGATATTTCTCTGTTATGATTAAGTTAAAAATTGTATGTTTTTTTTTTTTTTTTTTATACAATCAATACAATATTAATCTAAAGAATTATTATTGTTTTATTAACTCATGATTGTTTAGTTTGTTTATTATGTTAAGAATAATTACATTGTCATTAATCTGCCCTTCAAAGGGCACTTTGTAGTTAATAAAATGATCTGTATCTGTATCAGTATCTGTATTTGTATGATTGTACCCAATTTACCGTAAAAATGTTTTTTTTAACTTAAAGATTTTGTACAATGAAATAGAAACAAGAAAGTTGTTTTGCTAACAGACAATATTTATGTTATGCAAATGTGTTTGCTGTAATTGCAGTAAATCACATCCTTGATTACAATTATAGTTACGTGCATGTGTACGGTTATGACGATAGCTCAAGATACAATGTTTCTGGATTTTTTTTATCTATTTTACATAAGAATGAAGTATATTCATCATATTTACATATGCCCTTTTTTTTAGTTTGTTTTTTCTTTTTCTTTTTTCTTTTTTTTTTTAGTTTGTTTTTTGTTTTTTGGTTTTTGTTGTTGTTGTAATGCTATTTACAATTAGTATTTTAAAAAGACCATGCATATTTTTTTTTTTTTACTACAGGCGGTGCTGGATTCCAAGCACTAAATGTCGCTTCGGCGGACAGAATATCCGTACAACATGGGGATATGATAGGATGGTAAGTATATAAAAATAATGGAATTAACTATTTTTGTAGTGTCAAAAACTCTTTTGATGTTTTCGATAAAATTCGCGCTTGTGATGGTTCGTTCAATTCGGTTGTCAGTAATGATTTGTCGACTGTGTTCACTACACCACCACACAATCAAACAAACAGAAGTTCTCTTATTTCATTAAATATTTCTTTAAAAAATTCGGTTGTAGATTTATTTGCTGTAACTCATACGAAGCCTTCTTCTGTAATGGAGAAGGGAAGTGGGCTCCATATACTTACCGTAACTGTGGTGAAATGATTAAAGCTGTAAATCTTATCCTTTACAATATCTATGTACGTTTCTGGACTATTCGTATGGGCACCAATTGCCTTCTTTGATAGCAGACTTGTCCCTGTATTGTAATGAATCACAGTTTATGACCATATTTAGTCTAAATTACGTTTAATTGATAAATTTAAAAACAACTTCTGTTACCATGATGATATTATTGCTTTAAATAATCAATAATTTTCTAATTTTACTGCTGAAAAGTATCTTACTTTAAACAATTTTAATACAAACAGCATTGGGTGTTTCTTACTAGATTAGGATATTTCAGTTTCACACTGGAAACTGTATACTAAAATTTATGACAAAAGAGAGGATTTATCGTTCCCGAATGTTAACTTTCCATTTTTTCACGATAACATTCATTTGACCCCTTATGACGGTGTGTATATCTCACGACTTGCTCGCTCTGTCCATGTTAACTAACTGATCCTTTGAATTAACTTATTCTTAAACTGTTAAAGGTTATCAATTTAACACTGTTGAGTAGTGTAATCTTTAAGTATTGTCTTTATCGGTACTATAAACATAGGTTTTGTTTTGTTTTTTAGATTAAAACATTACTAAATATATATTGCTATATACATGATATATGTACAGTTATGATAACTCATTATCCTACATCCTGTCGATACTGCTTACTTATTTTTTGGCATTGTATAAGGTCATGCATTTCACAGACTGTTTATGACGTGTTCACAGGAAGTCCGTTGAATATGTACTGGTCGATACTTTAATCTGGGAGAACAAGATGTATTCATTAGTTGTAATTGGCTTTGAACAAGCTTTCAGTAGCTGCGAGTACTCCCCTATCGGTGCTTTGTGTCTATTGTTTTTATGTTAGTGGTGTTTGTGCCTCCTACCGATCTTTTGAGTTTGGTGCCTGTAGTGCAGTGATTGTCGTTGGTTCATGTCTATCATATTTTTTTTGTAAATTGTTTGTTATAAATTAAGTCTTTAATTTTTTCTCGTTTGAATTGTTGCACATTTTATAGCCGACTATACGGTATGGGTTTCTCTCAATGTTGGAGGCTTACTAACACTTCATTTTAACTCTGGTGGATAGTCGTCTCATTGGCAGTCATACCACATCTCCTTATTCTTATATCAAAAATAATCTGGAAACTGCATGTGAAAACAAATATCACGTATAATGTATTAACGTTATGATATCTGTATGAGATAGAGAAAGATAATTAGACACAGTGATTGTTATCTGAATACGACACCAGTTATAACTGAAATAAGACGCTTTCCTTTGACCATATCATTATATGAAAATCATGTATCAATATGTTTTCACATTCATTCACTTTTAATCAAATATTGTTATACTCCATATACATTGTATATCCTCTTTTGTCATGTTTTATACAACGACTGATACATAGAATTCAAATATAGCAAATAACACATTATTCACAAATGCGAGTAAAATAGTTGACATGTGAAATTAAAGATTTATTATTATACTGTAGAATCCATTTTATTTTTCATTATCATTGCAACCAATGTGATCAATTACTATACGTCTTAACACCATAATTTATAAATACTTCGTCTTAAATTTAGCCCAACATAGTTAGATCTACAAATTTGCGTTAGCGGAATTCGAACCCATGCATCTGAGACATCATGGCAACACCGCCTGCACTGTGTCAAGTGCCCTAAACCACTTGACCAACTAGGCTATAAAATAATGTTTTCGTTAGTCGAGTAATGCCTTTCCTCGTCGGCTTTATTTAGGGTTGTAACACAGTACATGATGTATAGTGGCAAGTTGATGGTATACCTTGCAGATCAGCTAGCTCTATTTCTTTCTCTTTTTTTTTTTTTTTTAAGGGATGGTAATTGTCATTAAGTATGCATTGGCCGTGAAGATATTATACTGTTCCCTTTTTGGTTTCAGTCTTAATAGATCGATGATGCAAGAGGATCTACATGGTTTTGTTTTTGTAATTTGTATTTTTTTATTATTTAAGGGGGCTTATTACTCTCGATTATTTATGTTTTGGCACTCTTTCTTCTGAATTGTTTATGTCCTATTTTTTCCATTCTTAATTTTCTGCATCTATTATTTACGATTCTGTAAACCTAATCAAGACCTTCTTGTGTTCGTAGAATGAAATGCATATTATGTCGAAAGTCGTCATCTTGTTTCCAATTAGAATTCATACGAATCCGATTGATTTTGGTAAACTTCCACATCAATTAATCAAATGGTAAAAAAAATGAGACGGTAAGGTCATCATATTATTGTACATGATAACGGATTTTTTTAATAGCTTACAGTAGCGCTGTAACTCCATCGGGCAAAGCTAATTTTGGTAGTTTAGTTTAGTTTAGTTTAATCTTGTATTGGATTTTTTGTTGGTGGTTTTTGCTCAAGATTATAATAATTAAGATAAACTGATGTGTTTTATGTTTTTACTATAATAACGTTTTGCCTCAAATACACCTGATTCAGGTTATATGAAATTTAAATTAGGAGCACACAAAATAAGTATACAACATATTTCGTTCATGCGTAATTCCTGAAAGATAATATAAATGTTTTGGATAATATAATTCTTTCATCTATCATTTTCCCTAGGTATGCATCGCCAAATATCATAATGCATCATGCTGATGGTGGATATCCAATCACAAATCGTCGGTCTTCATCGATAACGGACCTGTCTGTCGGCAGTATTCATGACTGGGCTTCTGAAAATACCTTCGCAACTGCAATTAAATTTGCAATAAAAGCAACAACAGTAGCCAGTATGTAAACTATATAATTACATGTATCTGTATTCAATTTTATTCTTTTATGGAATCTAAATTCTTAATTAATTTCATATACTTGTAATTCATTAACATACTCAGTAATTACATTTTCAAATAAAAATTAGATGCATTCATCAATAAAACATTTGAAATTGCACACCTGTCGAAGGAAAATTATATTTACCTCTTTCTTAGATTTAAAAAAAAATATATATATTTTCATCACCAAAAACGTGGAAAATTTATTACGCAAAACGTTAACAAATATTGAATTTCAAATGGAAAATGAACTGTTATCTACAAAAGAATAGTAAGGGGCATGATACCAGACATTTCGTTTATTTTTTATTTTTTTTTAAATACTCGACTTGTAAACTGTATGGCAAATATATTGGAAACGACATGAATTTCATAATATCAATATACAAGAAGAGTATATGAAATGTACGTGTTAAAATATTGAGAAATTAAAAGGGTTGCTCCGCAAAAAAATATTAATGAATAACTCGGATGCAAGACATGGGAGTGACAAAACATGCTTTAATATAATGAAAATATAAAATCTGAAATGAAAACATTCTATAAAGGATAATTTTCATATTTTAGGTACATTACCAACATTTACATTCGGAACCACAGAGGCTGTGCAGATAGATGACATCACACCAGCAGAGACAAATATTCTCTCTCTGACTGTTTCCGACGATGGTGGCGACACTATTGTGTATTCTACAGCAGCGAATGACAACGCATATTTTTACGTTGATACTAACAATGGTATATCATAATAAATATGTTATGATATATGAGTAAAGACATAATGATACAAGATAAGCAAGGATATATTTTTGGGTTTCTATCTTTTTATATACGACCTTTTCCTTACAACTCTGCTCTTTTGGTAAAGTAACATCTTCGTAATGATCTTACAATTGTATGTCATCAAGTCTTATAACATTTCTTTGAGTTTTTACCCCACAAACAGACAAAATTGATACAAGAAAATGATAGAAATGACTCAATAAAGGTAATAATAGTCTGTGTCTAGTTACAGAGGAAATCTGTATTGTATGTAATGGATTAACTATATTTCTAAACCAAATAAACCATGAATGCTACAAATTGTAAAGTAGAGTTTGTGTATAAAAAGTGCATTTTCAAATATCAGACGATTCCAAATAAAAGTCAAAAGGCATTAAAATACTGACCAATCAAACACATGCACAATCAGCTGAAACGATATCAGTAGCAAAAGTGCTCAGACGGCGTAATTCACCAGTTAATTCATTTCGGGTTCGATTTGTGCATCTATTGTAGGTCACGAGATTGACGCACCATTCCTCTAATCACAGGATAGAATAACCAAAATACGTTTTTTAAACATTCGTCTTCGCCTATTTAAACGAATGATATATTTATCTTTTTCTGGATTACTTAATGATAAGGATCTAAGACTCGCTCATAAAGATGTTGATTTTGGTATTTCTTAAAAGTTTTAGTTAAATGTTTATAATGCTACTCACAACTCAGAGCAAACAATTTGAAATTCTATTATATAAGAATAAGAATATGGGGTATGATTGGTATGATAGGTACATATATAATAAGCCCATACGTAAAAACGATTATGTTCTTTTGGCTTCCCTCCCACTTGAAGTCCGTCATCTTGGCAGTCATTCGCATGCGTAAGACAATTGATTGCAAGATTGGTATTTTCATATATACCAATAAGGATATCAATCTGTAAGGAGACAGGAAATTGCACATTTCTGGTTCAAACTGGAAAGTCTCCGATTGTGTTATTTGTTGTAATATCATAAGCACTTAAAAGTTAATAAGACTTAACGTTTTAATTTGAATTTCGAGTGTTTGCTAAATGGGTTTTTAGCTTCTACGCACCAGTTTAGCATTCTATGAATGTAGTGGTGCTTTGAATTTTTATATTAATTCAGGACAAGTGAAGACTTTACAGACAAATATACCAGAAGGCACTTATACTATCACACCAATGGTAACAGATGACTGCTATAATACAGCTACAACAGTTGTTACGGTAACAGTTGCAAATGTGGTAAGAAAAACTATGGAATACAATAACAGTCATGTATAAAAATTGACATAAGTTTATGCTCTAAGTTTTATTTTAGAATTAAGGCAACACGGTTATCAAACAAATGCTAACAAATAGAGTAAATCAATTCTTTTATTTCCAAAATATAGGTGTTTAAGCAGAACGAATGAACTCATATTTTAATAAAAATATAATGTCCACTTGTTTTCATTTCATTTTATTACAAACATATTGTAAAGTCCATACAATGAACACTTTTGGTTAAGAGCCTATGATATCCTGCATGCAGACAAATTTGCAGGCTTTTTTGTTTCTTTTTTTTAAATCTTATTCTCTGCCTTTAAAAAAATACATTTTTACTGACCATATTTGATTTGTATTCCGAGAAAATAAGTTTGTAGTGTTTAGAATGCGACGGCAATTCCTGCTAAGAAACTAACAAATGTATTTATTTTGCCAACTAATATTGTCTTTCAAAGTTACAGAATAAACGTTAATTTTATATCCATTTGGCGATGAAAAATATAGATTACTTACTACATGTTTGTTCTATCACGTCCAAAGATTGCATTTGATGAGAAATGTGTCCTCGCGAGAAACATTGTGCCTAAGTTGATTTGTTGGTATTGCTAATTCTAGTTTTGCTGGTAACTACCAGTAGTTTTGGTTACAATGACGCTTTTTCGGAACTTTCTGATTTGATTCTAGTTCTCAGAGTCAGCAATCGTATACACAGTCAAAATACATTGCCCGTATTATTAGTAACACAGTTTTCTAGTGACCTAATACGATATATATGGGGTCAGTGAATTCCATATTGGGTGAGAGCGAAGCTCAAACCATATTGTATTCGCTAAAATTGAGAATGGAAACGGGGAATGTGTCAAATGTGTAGAAATGTATAGAAAATGAAATAAAAAAGATCTTCTTTTCCACCGTGACGTTCATGATGTATTACCATAGACTTGTCTCTATGATGGACCAAAAGATGCAGGTTCTCGGTATTTTCTATCAAAACATATTTAATCTTGGAACCGTTTAAGAGCTGCAGTGTAAAGAGAACAACCATACAGGCTCAAAAAATAATATTGTAACTGTATTTGTACCCGGCTCATATCATGATAGAAATGCTCGGCACTGCCTCGCATTCGACCGGTATTTAAGCTGTGTTGCAATAAATTGTATATTTTGATACAGTGTATAGTATAAATCAATCGTTAGAATCAATCATAAAGATACTTTTTATGCTATTATAGGCTATTACTTCGGGTGGATTTACCGGAACTTCAGTAACTATTTCTGAAGATGATTACTTAGAAACAAATCTAACGAATATTCTAATAACAGAACCAAATGACGGTTATTATTGTTACCTGACTAGTGCTTCCAGTTATCCTTTTAGTGTCAGGCAGGCCAATAGCTTATATCCAGGTACATGTACATTTTAATTCTTACAATGTCCTAAATATGCATTAAATATTTGCTGAAGGGTGTTAGGCAAACAACATCATGTGCATTCTTCGTCTAAAAGGATTTTGACTTAAAATGAAAAAGATGATAAGTTTTTATATGACAGTTCTAGTTCTTGTGTTTTAAATTATGTAATACATGTTGATAGATATAAGAAGATATGGTATGAGTGCCAATGAGACAACTCTTCATCCAAGTCACAATTTATAAAAGTAATCCATTTTAGGTCAAAGTACGGTCTTCAACACGGAGCCTTGGCTCATACCGCACAGTAAGCTATTAAGGGCCCCAAAAATTACTAGTGTAAAACCATTCAAACGGGAAAACCAACGGTCTAATCTATACAAAAAACGAGAAACGAGAAACACTTATGAACCACATCAACAAACGACAACTACTGAACATCAGATTCCTGACTTAGGACAGGTGCAAACAATTGCAGCGGGTTTAATCGTTTTAATGGTACCAAACCTTCACCCTTATCTGAAACAATAGTGTAACATCACAACATAGAAAGACACACTATAAAATATCAATCGAAATGGCTTAACTCAATCAAAAGACATATTAACACAAGTGAACATACACAGAACGAATAAATTTGATCTATGACACAATGTAAATACAAAATCAATAAGATAAGGGATGATGTTCATTTTTATGTTGTTCTTTGAATTTGAATTTGTTTCCTTTTTCAAAGAGATTAATGGTTACTTGTAGTTGTAAAATATATCTGTAAATATAAATTACTAGTAATCTTAAAAAGCCTAACGAATTTTTGAGTAGTGTTGTACACCCGCACGACTAGTCTAGGGTAGTTGTGCATCGATTTTAGATATTTAATAAAAATGCATGTGTGGCCATCTGAACGAACAAGAACCCTTGCTGGTGTTTTTGCAAAGGGACCAATGTTTTGGCCTTTTGGAATGAGTAAAGAAATAGCCATGTCAGAAAGCATTAGAGATGTAACATAATACTTGTGTCGGAGTATTTCACGATTTCTTAATCACATTCATCTTTAAGCGTACCGGTACCTCCCTGAGAGGTAAAACACATGTTTTATTACAAGAGTATATTTTTAATCATTCAGAACCAATTTTGAAGATGGTAGATTTTTCTATCATCAAATAGACATGTCTGTATCTTACATTCACTACCTCCTTTTAGGTTATACATTATACCTTCAAGATTGGCCAGAGTTGAACGCAGCAACGACACCAAGCTATACGTTAACTGCAGAATGTATAGAAGCGCATTCGTCATCACCCGCTAGTGTCAGTGTTGGTTCCTTTACAGTAAACGTTTCACCAAATAGTGGTCCGTCAATTGCCACTGCAACAGGTAAATTTACTTCATTCATAAATTTAGAAACTCCAACAGTCAAAGTTGACATGAGGTTGACTTGAATATTTATCTATGTCCACTATGATCATATAGTCCGCATCTAATCAAGAACTTATACATCTTTGGCTTTTATCTATGTCCACTATGATCACATAGTCCGCATCTAATCAAGAACTTATACATCTTTGGCTTTTATCTATGTCCACTATGATCATATAGTCCATCTTTGGCTTTTATCTATGTCCACTATGATCATATAGTCCGCATCTAATCAAGAACTTATACATCTTTGGCTTTTATCTATGTCCACTATGATCATATAGTCCGCATCTAATCAAGAACTTATACATCTTTGGCTTTTATCTATGTCCACTATGATCATATAGTCCGCATCTAATCAAGAACTTATACATCTTTGGCTTTTATCTATCCACTATGATCATATAGACATCTAATCAAGAATACATCTTTGGCTTTTATCTATGTCCACTATGATCATATAGTCCGCATCTAATCAAGAACTTATACATCTTTGGCTTTTATCTATGTCCACTATGATCATATAGTCCGCATCTAATCAAGAACTTATACATCTTTGGATCATATAGTCCATATCTAATCAAGAACTTATACATCTTTGGCTTTTATCTATGTCCACTATGATCATATAGTCCGCATCTAATCAAGAACTTATACATCTTTGGCTTTTATCTATGTCCACTATATCATATAGTCCGCATCTTTGGCTTTTATCTATGTCTAATCAAGAACTTATACATCTTTGGCTTTTATCTATGTCCACTATGATCATATAGTCCGCATTTAATCAAGAACTTATACATCTTTGGCTTTTATCTATGTCCACTATGATCATATAGTCCGCATTTAATCAAGAACTTATACATCTTTGGCTGTCCACTATGATCATATAGTCCGTATCTAATCAAGAACTTATACATCTTTGGCTTTTATCTATGTCCACTATGATCATATAGTCTGTATCTAATCAAGAACTTATACATCTTTGGCTTTTATCTATGTCCACTATGATCATATAGTCTGTATCTAATCAAGAACTTATACATCTTTGGCTTTTATCTATGTCCACTATGATCATATAGTCCGTATCTAATCAAGAACTTATACATCTTTGGCTTTTATCTATGTCCACTATGATCATATAGTCCGCATCTAATCAAGTACTTATACATCTTTGGCTTTCAAAGTTTGAGTTTGAGGGTTCCCTTTCGAAAGTAAATATAGAAAAGCGGCTCGGACCAGGGGCGGATCCAGCCATTTTAGAAAGGGGGGTTCCCAACCCAGGATAAAAAAGGGGGGGTTTCCAACTATATGTCCCCATTCAAATGCATTGATCGTCCAAAAAAAGGGGGTTCCAACACCGGAACCCCCTCTGGATCCGCCACTGCGGACGCAGCACATTTTGAATGGTTATTTTCAAATTACATTACGCCTAGCTGTATTTCATTGTGATTATTTTCTTTAAATAAAGACCAGGTTTGATTATACTAGTATTTCATATTTAGATTGTTCTTTTTATTTACGTCAGCATGTAAAAAATGTAATGTCAAAGTCCCCTCTTTAACTTTAATTCTTTTTAAAACTTTTAATTAATAATTAGTTATCAAGCTCATTCATTGTCTTACAACCATACTTTGCTAAGATTTAAAGTATGTAAGAACTGTTTATTTTATTTAACCGTAGCAACAGTAACGCTTGATGCTGTAACGGATTGGACTGGTACCTTGGTTTATACAGTAGTTGCTACAGATCCAGAAAATGATCCATTTACATTTACCCTTGCTGGTGGAGGACCATTTACAATTACTGACGGTAAGATGTTATATAAAATGGTGGCAAAAGATTAGTTTAGCGTAGAGACAGTTAAAATGCGACCTATTCAAAAGCTGTTGCATTGGAGCTGTCTTTTGCGATGATTTGTTCGTCCTTATTTTTAACATTTTTATTTTGCGTGATCATATCATCAATCAAACGTCAAGCTTAGGCTGTAGCAGAAACAAGGTCACGAGTAATATAGGAACTTATTTATACAGAGACATATTTTTGGGGTCTCTTCTTTACGAAGGTCTGTTTTTCTCTCCAGGCACTCCGGCTTCCCAATCCAATAAAAACTTACCGCCACGAAATAGCACAATAGTGCTGAAAGTGGCGTTAAACACCAAACAAACAATCAATCAATCAACCAGAATAGTCATCTGATCTGTAAATCTACCAATAATGTTCTATTCCCGATTGTGAAACTTTGATTCAGTGTGGATTCGCATGACGGCTGAGACTTGCATAAGACGAGACGCTTATACCACGTCGATGACTCCGTTTTTAATGCATGCGTCAGTTCTTGCTATTCTTTAACATCAGTAAATTACTGTTGCCTTTAACCTAAATCAGCATAATATATCGGTTTCAAAATATTTTTTCAGCTGGTAAGATAGTATTGACAGAAAATCTTGTACGTCATGATCAGGGTAGTTATACACTAACAGCAACTGTAGCAGATAACCGTGGTAATTCTGATGCAATGACAGTAACTGTTACCATTAACAGTAAGTGGTGTTATCTTTTACACAATCTGATAAAAGAAGAAGAGGGACCATGGTTTATTTTCTACTATAAATCAAACAAGAATAGGCAACAACTTAGCCAGGAGAATTGGACGAATAAACAAACTAAAGAACATTAATATACAAATAAGAAGATGTGGTATGATTGCCAATGAGATAACACTCCACAAGAGACCAAATGACACAGAAATTAACAACTAATTAATAGCACACAAACAATAGGACACTAATAACACACAAATAATACTACACTAATAACACACAAATAATACTACACTAATAACACACAAATAATACTACACTAATAACACACAAATAATACTACACTATTAACACACAAATAATACTACACTAATAACACACAAACACTAGATTATACTTATAGCAAACAAACAATAGTATCACTATTACACACAAACAATAGCAAACAAATAACACACAAACGATAGTACATTGATAAAACAAACAAAGTACAACCGAGCAACACGAATCATAAGACTTCATACTGAGCCGCCTTTGTCCTCTGTTAGTTATTTATATTGTGGAATTTCAACCAGCATTACAGTACATGATGTTTTAACTTGATTTTGATAAAGTTAAAGAACTTTAAAAGAAAAAGATAAAAAATAAATAGATTTATACTTATGATAGTATACATGGTATATGAGTGATAATTTAGATAATAGGAACATTTGAAGATTAACGCATTACATGTCTAGGCAGGATCAATGATTCAAATGTTTAAATTCTAAATTAACTTACTGAACATTACTAATGTTATAAATATACATATTGATCCGACGTTCACCAATTTACCTAATTGTTCTTACTTCATATGTTAAAAATAGAAATGTTGTCCCGACGTTCACCAATTTACAAAATTGTTCTTACTTTATATGTTAAAGATAAAAATGTCGACCCGACGTTCACTAATTTACCTAATTGTTCTTACTTTAGCTGTTAAAGATACTAGAATAATTCACCCGACGTTCACTATTTTTTTCTAACTGTTCTTAATTCATATGTTAAAGATACAAATGTTGACCCAACGTTCACCAATTTACTTAATTGTTCTTACTTTATCAGCTAAAGATTGATTGATTGATTGATTGATTGATTGATTGTTGGTTGCTTAACGTCCAGTGGCAAATATTTCATGCATGTTCAGGACGAGAACAAGTTAACAATAAATACAATAGGTAGGTCCTGTAATAGAGGCCGTCTGGGATGAAGGTCGGGAAATTTGGACTGCCACGGGAAAATGAGGGTATATTGGATAAGGACAGAAATTTAGCCTTGCAACAGGCCACCTACGGACCCCTTAAAGAGTTGTTGCAAGGGTTCTTAACGTGCAAAGAACGTGGCACTCTCTTTACACGAGTCATCGGATTTAACGTCCCCATTCTGACCGGACGTGACTGCGAACTTGTACATCCCGCACAGCCAAACGGACGCCCCACTTTAGCGAGGGTTTTACCGCCGGTCGGAGGAAGTCCAATGGTGACCATATTTCTATTCCCCAGTCACCCTTGGGGGGGTAAGCTAAAGATAGAAAAATCAACCCGACGTTTACCAATTTACCTATTTTTTTCTTATATTATATGTTAAAGATAGAAGTGTTTACCTGACGTTAACCAATTTACTTATTTGTTCTGGCTTTATCTGTTAAAGATAGAAATGTTGACCCGACGTTCACCAATTTACCTACATCTGAAAGTATCACAGAAAACGTAGCAGTAGGAACGACTGTATTTCAGCCTAATGCAGTAGATACTGATGTCCTTGAGTATTATGGTCAGTTTAATCCATCGTATGGCGCCAAATTATTTACAGTAAATCCAAATAGTAAGTAATAGTTGTAAGGAAGAATAGAAATGCAAAAATGCACTTTAAGGATGTAGTCATTTCAGGTTTAGGAATTTTTGTGAGATGTTCCGACTTCTTGAGTTTTTTCCTACGGTACAGGGTAAAATATTTTGTCCTATATCGCACACTTTTCTTTTCATAGAAGACGCCAAAAGCTCATAAAAGTCGTTACCAAAATTAAAGCAGATTCTAGATTTCTTTTCTGTCAATTTTAAATTCCAGATTCTTTTAATTTCACCTCACTACATCCTTAACATTTTACATTTAAATGCTTACAACCTCGTTCTTTGTTGGGATAGTTGTCTCATTGACAATTATACTTCCTATTACTATTGTTTTATCCACTCAAATTATTGCCAAATTAACGATATAAACTCAAGATGATTACTCAGAAAAACAGTACTACATAGTAAAATTGAAACTCAAGATGATTGGTCACAAAAACAGTACTACATGGTAAAATTGAAAACAAGTCGATAAACAATAATGATTCAAAATATCACATACAATGTACTTTAAAAGGAAAGCATTTGACTTGGCATATAATAATTAATCTTCACAATAGTTTATCAATACTAGGAGACTTTAAACTGCCCCTGATGCACATTTGACATAGTATTTCTTCAATGATGGTCAATGGCTCGTATACATTTGGGAAAAAAATAATTCTATAAGAGAGGATGATGAGCTAATATATAATTGGATAATGACATAATGACCAAAGATATAGGGTAACGCAGACATTGAATAAGCGAAATGCATGACGGGATACCGTCCTTACCGTAAACTGTTGTACATCGTGTCATCACTATTTTATATTTCATAAAATCATTAAAACTAGATATATAATAAAAAAAACAAAAACATTTGCTTCAATTTTCTTCATGTTATTATTATATGATTATATGAAGATGTACATGTCTTAGTTTTTTTTTAGGGTTTTATCTCATTTTGATGAATAATAATTTGAATTACCAATCTTAATATTTCTATTTCATTGTAATGATAACTTAATGTTGTATTATACGTCATTGTTATTATAGCTGGAGAAGTTTTGACGTCAGCAAATATTGATTATGACGTCATCAGTGATCATTCAATCGCTATTTTCATCACAGTATCTGACGGAAAATGGTTTGACACGCAACGTTTGATTGTTAATATTGTCAATGAAAATGAAACCCCGGTGATAGCACAAAAATATTTCAAAATTATGAGGGACGAGGGAGTGGTGAGTTAAATAACATTAAACATCGACAAATGCTGATAACCTCTTACCATTGCACATTAAATAACTATAAGGAGATGTGGTATGATTGCCAATGAGACAAATATTCACCAAAGTTCAAATGAAGTGGATGTTAACAGTTATAGGCAACCTTCAACAATGAGAAAAACCCATACCGTAAAGTCGGCTATAACAGGCCCCCCACATGAAAAATATGAAACAATTCAATTGAGAAAACAATCGGCCTAATTAACATCATACAATTTTCAAAGAACAAATATGACAGACATGAACCAACGACGGCTCGTGACTTGGGACAGACATGAAACAACGACGACTCGTGACTTGGGACAGGCACATACAGAATGTGAGAATAAATATGACAGACATGAACCAATGACGGCTTGTGACTTGGGACAGGCACATACAGAATGTGAGATATAGTATGTGACACTATATAAATAACACTTAGCTGAGAGGGTGATAGAGCAAATTGTTACCCCGAGAAAACATTGCCAACTGAGGCGAAGTAACAATCTGCTCTATCACCCTCTCAGCTATGTGTTATTTAAATCATTATACTGAATGTTCTGTTATTACTGTCTATTAAATTTCAAATTCAAAGTGATAAACTATGATGTCTTGTACATAACAACCATCCGTATTTATTAAAGCGTACACTTGATCAAGCGTCTCCGTGAAGGGTAATATAACATTTACCATAGGATAGAGTAAATTGTCTCCCTCGTATTAACCAATCAAAATCTGGCATTTTGACATGAAGTATAATAAATTGTTAAGATATGATAAGCAGTCATCATACATGTTTATCATTATGCCCCCATCGAGTTGCTGTTTCACTTTGCTTTGTGAGCTCCTTTTAACGTTCTACGAGTTCTTTTGACCGGACATAGTCAGACAAAAAAAATTGATCAAAACTATTTATAGTTTTGCATGTATATAGTGAGTCGATTAACAACAAAAGTGTGCAATAAATATATTAGTTAAAAAAAGACATTTAGCTGACTCTAGTTGAATAATCTATATTTATAAGTTGACGATGCCAGGTTCGTTAATCATTCTATCTTTGTACAGGCCGCATAGGAATTGATCGCGATACTGCTACCGTTTCTATATATAAAAGTAAGAAGATGTGGTATGCTCGACAAAGAGACAACCCTCAGCCAGGATCATTTGACAAATATATTATGAACTAAGTTTAAAATGTGCATCTTTAAAGTAATTACGAGTCTCATATTCTAAAAGAGTATTGTAATTTTTTGTTAATTCATCAAACGTGTTGCATAAAAAGTTATTAGCAAATCGCAATATGTTGGTTTCAACTTTGAAAATATTTTCGGGACTTAATTCTGAAACAATGAATAAGAACATTAAGAAAAATGAAATACAAGATTCTTCATTACAACTTCGAGCTGATAAATCAATCCATGAATACAGAAGATGTTCGGTTTACTGCAATTAGACAGCAACACAACTACACTAGAAACAATATGTCTTTAAATCAGCATTCCGTCTAAATGATGTATGCTTTATTATGCCCCACCTACGATAGTAGTTTGGGCATTATGTTTTCTTGTCTGTGCGTCCGTGCGTTCGTCTGTCCGTCCGTCCGTCCGTCTGTCCCGTTTCGGGTTAAAGTTTTTGGTCAAGGTAGTTTTTGATGAAGTTGAAGTCCAATCAACTTGAAACTTAGTACACATGTTTCCTATGATATGATCTTTCTAATTGTAATGCCAAATTAGAGTTTTGACCCCATTTCACGATCCACTGAACATAGAAAATGATAGTGCGAGTGGGGCATCCGTGTACTATGTACATATTCTTGGTTTTTTTTATTATTTGGTTTACTCCACTTAGACAGCAACCCAAACACACTAGAAAAATTTTTATTATATATTTTGCCATGAAGCTATAGTAACATAGAGTGAGAATAAAACCCACAGTATATACAATGTGAAATAAAAATCTTTTGATTCTCTTTAAAGTCTGGTGATTCCTTTCCTGTAATACGGTACGATGTTGATGACCCAGACATAGCTTCAGTGAATGATATTATGACATATACAAAGAACTGTGGTGCAGACGACAGCAGAGTGGCCATCTCATCAACTACAGGAGTTTTCTCTTTCAATGGGGATTATGATCTTGATGATGCCTCAAACCCGACAGATTTCACCTGTACCGTCACAGTCACTGATAGTGGTGGATTAACTGACACGTGCATTGTCGACGTTCATGTTGATTATGTAAACGAGTTTACTCCAACATTTACACAATCGTCGTATGATATTTCTGTTTTATATACAGAATTAGTAGGTACAATTGTTCTTTCTGTCAGTGCCTCTGATCAAGATTTAGGCGATCACGGGGTATTCTTTTATGAAATTATCAACGCTGAAAAATTGTTTGGAATATTTCAAAACGGCAGCATATTTGTTAATAAAGATTTGATTGCCTATTATCCTAATGGACACATGTTACTGATGACAGTAAAAGCTGAAGATACTGGTGGCTTGTTCACAACAATATCAATAAATGTAACCATTCCGCCATCAATTGTAGAAAGTACAACAACAGAAAAGCCATTGACTTTCTTTGAGTACCGGATGAACATGGTTGCATATGAAATAGCAGCAGCTGTAGTCGCAGCTTGTTTAATCGTAGCGATATTTTTTGCATGCAGATATATCAGGAGAAAGTAAGATTTATTTCCACTCCATGTTTACACTGAAATCTTAATACGCAGCTGACTATCCCCCGTGATAATGAACAAAACATCTTGTCCCCTCCCCCCCCCCTGAATATCGTATTTACCTCGCTCGAGGTACAATGTAACTTGCGGTTTATATATCGTTTTAACACTTTTAACAGCGTAATCTCAGTAATAAAGGCAAAGTTTGAATCAAATATGCCATAATCATTCTTAGAAGAAGGCTTAAATTATATTTTATTTTGATTAGAAGAACATGTTGGGTACATGTCAATGAAAAATAAACCGAACATAAAATATTGATTGCTATTTTCCTTGAGAAATTAGAGAGACGGTTTTCATTCGCAGCTGCATATATTTACTATTTATTTTTTTTCTACATTTTTTTTTTTGTAGACCTCCAGTGACTGAGGTTAAGCCAATTACTTTGCCGCAAGTATCTGAAAACGAGGCTAAAAACGGAATCGTAGACCAGTCTAATAAAAACGATAATAACAAAGGTACAGTAACAAAGTGATACATCAACATAACATTCATTAGTTGTTGTTTTTTTTACACTAATGATTCATCGTATTTCCTTTAAATGGGCATTATCTACGATTTAGACAAAAAATTAAAATACGATATTTTTGTGTCTAGTATTAATAAAAGCGGAATTTTGAAATAGTATTGCGTTATAAGCAGTCAGTTTGGCCCAAATTTGTCAAAATAAACTCAAAAACATAGCTGATGTATTATTGACTTACAAGTCAAAAATTTTATCTCATTGAATCCGTATCCATGTGACCTTCAATTTAACCCCTTAGCAAGAGATGGGCTACACATGTACTAGGCGTGTTCAACTATTAAAAAGATTAGAATGTCAACATTGAAAGTGAAACAAGGGTGAACAATTTGGTTGATTGATTCGATTTACACATGTACTAGGCGTGTTCAACTATTAAAAGGATTAGAATGTCAACATTGAAAGTGAAACAAAACAAAGATCATTCTTTACACGTCAAAACGTGAATATATTTGTTTAACCTATAATATGAAATCGAACAGACCTAGAACTATTCAAAGTTACCAGGCTTATATTTTGTAAACAAGTCACTTGGAATGAGTTAATGAGTTAAAACAATGATTTAGAAATTGTAAGACATTAAAGGGAAAGATCTCAAGGTGTTCAGTGAGTGAGTTGGATCTTGTTATACATGTTTGGATTGTTTTGAAATTGTTATAAGGTTTCAAAAAGATAAATTCATATAGATAACTTGGTTACCAGTTTTGAACACTTCTTCTTCTTCTTCATCTTCTTCTTCAAAACACTTCCCACATTCAACATGATGACGTTAGACGCGCGTTTTGTCTACAATAGAATTATACGTCTTTGAATCAAAAACGTTAAAAAGGCTACATAACGTACGAAGTTGAAAAACATTGAACATATAAAAGACTTTTTTTAATAAAACCATTTAATGAACATTGTGTTCATATTTACTTAGCAGGCTGACATGAACGCATTCGCTACTCCTCTTGTTCATATCGCACAGTTTTTGAACGCAATCGTATGTGATTCGATTATTAAAGGCTATCTTGAAATACCCTCGAAATCAGATTTTTATTTCGCATAATTGAATAAGATAATGTTATTTAGTTCCTTTTGTTGATGTTTAAAACCTAGACATTTAGAATGCAAAACAAACTACATGCGTTGTCATATCGTACATTGTACAGATATGTTTATAAATTCTGTTTTTCATTGTAGGGGATGACAGCAATGTGAACAATCCTCCGTCAAATAATGAGGAACCACAGCTTCGTGTTAGACCTTTGTTTAACATAGAAGGTCCTAGAACGGCTGATGGAGGAATGCAGAGCCCTCCACCGGCATATAACCCATAATGATAATGATGTCTTCAGTAATTCGGTATTCGGAAAAATGGGTTCAAAATCTGTTTTGTGTATACGAATTTATATAATTGCTGAGAAATGTAGAAACATTCTTCTTATTACGCGCTTAACAATACTTTTGAAAATAAATAGCTTGGATAACGATCACATAACTCTATTACATTATTGTCCATTCTTCCTCATTTTGAATTCAAACTTGCCGCTATTTTTTATAAATATTATATAATTGATATTTTATGGAATCCTATGTGAAATCAAAATTGATAAACAAACAGTGTCAACCGCTTACGGATATAAGAAGCTAATTCTATATGACAATTGGAACGAGTCACAAACAGGTCTGAAACCAAATAACGAATTGGTGTAAATTTTTTAACTCATTAGTATAACATTGTGTGCGTATCCTTGCAAACAATACGTCATGTAAATATTTATGACCTTGATTGTTGGTAACTTTTTGAATGTCGTGTTTGTAAGTTCATTGTGGTACATTGTATTGTTTTTCTTGTACTGTTTTTCAAAATGAAATTATTTACTATTCAAATTTCTTGTAGCGGGCAACACTTTGACAGTGCAAGCTGAAAATCAATTGGTTTTCTTTTGTTTAAAAAATGAACAAAAATATTACGATGAAAACAATAGGCATATTCATAAGGTCAATATGGATAAAGTTTCAGGGCGCATGTGTGAATAAACTTATCAGTGTGAGTGCATACTTTAAATATTTTTGGTTTGAAATACCTGGTTAGAGTGTATTCCAATCGTTGACAAAAAAGAAGGCTTCATTGAAAACGTTGTACGAAAGCCTTTGTAATTTATTGTCGATGATATACATGCACGTCATTGTCCACAGTTCCAATTTATACCTAACAATATTCCACAACCCCTGTATATGTAGTATATGACTCTTCAGTTGAAGTTGAGTTGCTTGTCAGAATTATCCTTTAAGGTTATTGGTTACAATGAAACAAATGACATAAATGCTCTTGTGGGGAAAGTGCAATTATTGTCCTCCACAGTTTGACTGATGCCATCAATAGTAGGTTGACAGTCATGGGAAATCTGTGTCACATACCATGAATATGTCCCATTTGTCGTTACCACAATACTGCCTTTCTATCAAAACACATTTAACCGAATGTGATTTATCATCGAAATTTTCTTTGATATGAGCATCACGACGTATGTCATTTGTGGAGCAGAAATGCTAAACCGTTAGGAGCTCTTAAATTCACTATTGTCTTGCTTTAAAGGGATCCGTGTATTGCATTTGCATTAGTTTTTTGGTTGTATATTGTAGTAATTGATTATTGATTAGATAATTGATTTCTTTCAGTAACTGTTGTTTATCTTTTGTACCACAACACATAAAATGTTTTTTTTTAAACTATCAAACTAGAATTTTGTCGGATTTACATGTATCGCAATGTCTTAGAGAAAGACAAGACACATCTGCCAGTACGTTATCAAGTGATGCACTATCTACTTTTATTACTTCCAAAACAAGAGTAACGCAACGGCTGACAAGGAACAGTAGAACCTTCTGGACCAACTGAATTTATCAAAAGGGGTTTGGTCGGGTTCCTGCTTTTCAATCCAGTCTTTAGGTATGATTTGACAACTGTCCACAAGAGACCAAAATGACACAGAAATTCTTTGTCTTTTGAGCAAAGCTCATACCGGTTTTGTGTTTTTGCTATGACTTTGTCAATCCGAGATCCCTTTTCAATTGATAAAACGTTTGATACATCTGTCTGACAATGTTTTTAGTCTCGCAAATATTTCAAATTTGACATGTGGTACAGACATTTGTTTACTGTTGAAAATGTTATGCATTAAATCAAGGTACCAGGCTTTCATTTAAGTATGCAAGTCGTGCGATTCGTCTACGTCAGTGGCGCTTTCTATGTATACGCATTCAGGATGGCGACAGAGTGGTAAGGATTGGGTTAGATTTTTTCAACAATCATAATGCGAATTGGAGTAAAATTGCCAGGTATATTTCAATTCAAGTTGCTACAATCCATGATCAGCGTAACCTACCTACCATTCCCAATTACACAATAAGCATTCCCAATTGCACCATACCGCCATTCCGCTATATACATGTATCCGAAACCTTTGCACCCTTTCACTTATCATAAATACACGAAACTACATTAATCAAAATTACCCACAATAAGGTTTTTTACACAAAAACATTTGGGCTTGGAAATATTGATACTTTCTTTGAAAAAAAATAACAATGAAGGTGTAACCACATATATCTTTCCCCATTTAAAGATAAACTATTCCCAATTTCACTTACACCATTCCCTATTGCACCATACACAACTCCCCTCTGCACAATACTAATTTCGTATTGCACCAAACACCATTTTCAGTACACCAGCCACATTCATAGGCCGCTACAATTAATATAACTTCTGTATTGAATTGTTGGGAATAGACACGGACTTTTGAACCAGTTATGCAATACTTTCTATTTGATATGATTTCAGTTCCGTACAGAGGACATTGTGATTTGATGCAAAGGATTCAGACATTTATCTTCAAAACTTTGAAGTCATAAGGAACTATCACACACTCTTTAATTCTCACGATTATATTTTTTTAAATAATTTAATTTTGGATGTAACACGTCTTCTGATTGGCTGAAAGTGTTTTGACTATCAGCTCATAGACATAATTTTGTCATGTGACCGTGACGTCATCAACGTTTTTATCATGATTTTCTCCTTTTTAGAATTAAATGACTGTAACATTTTTTCCGTCTATTCGAAATAGCCTAAACAATGTGGTGCACACTTTTAAATAACCTGCCACGCGAGTTATTCAGTGTGCATCACATTTTTGATGTTATTTCTTCATAGACAGAAAATCCTTCAATGAAATAAATGTAATGCTTAGTTTTTACGTTCGTGTTCTTCAAAAAATCAAGTACTAACTAAGAGACTTCAAATAAGTAAACTTCATTTAAAGATCATTTTTATGAATAGATGGAACCAATTCAGTGCAAACCCGATGAATATATGTTCGTCACAAAGATGTTCTAGAATGTGAACTGTAAATTTATGTAGAAAGTTGTGGTCCATTTCAGAGATGTTCCGATTGATTAATACTTTCTTCTTTGTCTACGGTTGACATCCATTTATTTGGATCCCCTGCCTGACTAGTACTGTACGTCTGTTCATAAATTCTTTCATCCTGACTATTGTTCCGACTTTTAAATTTTGTTGAGGGATCTTTTCCAGTAATGAAAACTAAAGAACAGATGCAAATATTTACTTTACAAAACAATCAAATTATTATTCATGAGATATTGCTGAATATTTTTTTATTCTTATTTTATCTTTCTTGGTCTTTAGTTCTCCATGTTATGTTTTGTCTTTCTGACGTTTTTTGGCAATCATACAACATCTTCCTATTTTTCATATTGATATTCTTCTTTTTTTATTAAGCCTAAACTGACAGTCAATTGTATGTTTCCGTAAAACCATACTTTTTGCAAATCCATGGGTTTCTACACGTTCTTGTTTATATAAGTCACTAATCTCTGTCCTATCTGGGAACTTTTAATTAAACGTTTGATTTCCTTTGTTCAGAATATTTCGTAAGAAATTTAGAATTTGAAGTTTTTTTAGTTTATTTTGTTGATAAGTTGTTATCTCATAGACGTATATCTATTACCCAAAAATTGATATCGCTAAGAAAATGTTTACTTTATTACCTCTTTCTTCTGCCGGTTCCTCCAACTGTATTGCTCTTGGCAGCGGCATTGCCTCCATCGGTGTGTACACTGGTGTTGGCTGTGGTGGTGGTTTTACTTTTGGTTTAGGTCGCTTCGGTTTCCGTTTACTAGAAAAGGTATAAAGTGTTGTTTTAGAAAAACCGTTACCATATGCATTTAAACGATTATTATGGTATGCTAAAGATATGCAACGAAACATCAATTGCAAATCAAAAGGGATGTCGAAATTGACCTTCATTTAAAGTGATATATTATATTATGAACTTATAAATAAAAACACTTATAATATCAATAAAAAAAATGCAAAACAAGCGATAACAAATGTCGACCTTTTTTTGAGGAATTTACATCTCAATATAAACACAGTAAATCATAAAGTGTCATGAGGTAACTTTCAGATACTGTACTTAAGAAATTGTTTGAGATGTTTTTATTGATGTAAAAACTTTGACGAAATCACTTTCGCAAGAATAAAATTTTACCTTTTGATAGCATTCGTTAAATGCAGCATTTCTTGATACCTAATATTGCATTATTGTTTTATCAATGTATTGCAATTATAAATGTGTTGAAACCTTTGTGAATTTACTGTATACGTCATGGCATATGGTATTCGGTACAAAATGTTTAGTCTGCTATATATTACAAGTCAACATTATACAAACATGCAACAATGTTTAATGTCCCTGTGAATTTGAGCTTTTTAATAATTTAACATGAACCAGTTGTGTACATGTTCGGGTGCTTAAGATACTGCTATAATAGAGTCAACAGATGTTTACCGATGACCAAATCTCGTAATTTCATTTCGAATACAAAAATCAGGATAAATAAAACTGAGGAAATTGCAAAACGGAGCTCGACCAGCAGCGTCGACATGGTAAACCTTTCCTGTAATTCATGCATTACCCTCAAATTCAATTCACCTCAGTCAACATATAAACAGTTTCTTGTATGAAACAAAATGTTATGTTTTATGTTGAAATGGAGATAAAGGTAAGCAATTTAAACAGTAACATGCGTAAATCGGCAAATCCTAAAATAATTTTACGCGTAAAGGTCATGGCAAAACTACAACAAAATCGTATGATTATCATCAAGATGTATAAATATACATGCAAGATACTATTCTTGAGGGTCTTTTACATTATTTAAGTTGAGGTGAACTTCCTATATATCCACTGCAATCCTCGTTCAACGAATTAAAATTAGGATCCAAATATAATACAACTTTATCTTTGTAGTAATTTCTAATAGCACACTTTTGAGATTTGATATAGTATACGAAAAGTTAGAATCGACTTTGCATTCCAAGTCTGGGCATATTTTTTCTGGATTCTTATGAAAATGAAAATGCCTTTTTGTGTAAATTTGATTGGTACAAAGCGCCTTTTGTGATTTACATTCATGGAATGTTAAAAAACGAAAAAACAGTATTTCGATAAGTAGTCTAAAGGAGTTGTTCCTAATGTTATTATTGTGCAAAAAAACGTAGTTCTATGTTAAGAATCCTGACTTACATGCAGATTTGGGCATTTTTTAAACTTAGTAAGCCGAAAGGCATATAACAGTATAGACACTTACCAGCAATTGCATTTAGGTCTATTGCACGTTGGTAATTTAAAATAACTGAATAACAAGTAACCAATCAAAAGAACTACAACTATTCCTCCTACAACACCAAATGATAGAAGTGATGTATTAACTATATCTTCCGTATACCGTTCAGGCGTTTCAGTAGTGGTAGTTGTCGTTGTAGGTGCTGGAATAGTCACCTGTATTGTTGCTGTTCCTATGAGACCACCAGTATCTGTGGCTAACATGAGTACATCAAATGTTGCTCCATTGTCATATATACTGAAATCACTTTTAATATATACACTTCCGTTGTTTAGTACGCCGAAAAGTTCGGCACTTCCATTGAACGTTTGAACAAGTGAGTAATAAAATGTACCATGCTCTGTCAGGTCACTGTCAGTTGCTGTTATAGTAATTACTATTGTGCCAATTATATCATAACTATAAACCGTCACTGGATACTCTCTTAACGGTGCCCATGGTGAATATGGAAAGAATGGGGTGTACTCATTAACATATCTGATATTAACAGCTATTTCACACGTGTCAGATAAGCCATCGATGTCAGTGACATTTACTATACAACTAATATCTGTCGGAGTTCCTTCAATATCAAGATCATATCCGTCTCTGAAGCTTATCTGTCCGGTGTTGTTATTAATTGATAACCTAGACGTGTTTGTTCCACAGTCGATCGAGTACTCGTGGATATCCCCATCTCGTGCAACATCTGGGTCATAAGTATGATACCTTGTCAAGGGAAATGACAGACTTTCCTATAATACAAATTGCATTGAGTTAACACAAATATTTATAATTCTAAATATGTGATAAAATCGAAGTTTTGAAATCTTTATTGTTAGCCTAACATGTTGAAAAGCTTTTCAATCTAGAGTTATCCTCTCTTGTTCGTTGACGATTTTAAAAACACGTAAACATCTTACGGTTCGTTAGCTACAGAAGCACGTTTTGTCTAAATAAGAAACATCAGTATCGCTCGATTCAAACCGTTGGAAGGCAACATCAAAAACGAAGTTGAAAAGCAATGATAACCAGTTTTTTCTATGGATACTTCTTTCATGTCTTTCCTTGTGAAAATTTAAGTAAGTTTAACCACCATAATTCAAATAGTACTGAGATTCAAAATTGTTATGTAATTTATAATGAATTTTAAAGCGTTGAAGTACATCTACTTTGAAAACTCAAATATACTGGGCTGATAATTTGGAATGCTTTGCGCGCATTTCGTCTTCATAAAACTCAATGTTGTTTTACGACATAACACGTTAGTACGAAATTGGATTAGTATGACGTGATATTGTTACAACTAAGGGTAAGGTATAAGGGTGATAGGTATATTTGTGTAAAATGATATTATTATTCTTTTCTTGTTATCCAGACACTGTACTTTCTCTGTATTATTTTACTAGTGTTGTCTGGATAACGTTTGCGTGCAAGAGACGTTGTTTGAATGAACATTTCTTTATTACAGGTATCGTGTCCAAGTATTATTATTGTATGTATATTGTTATTTTATTGGGAATGATAAATATGAGTTCGTTTCGCTGTTTGACCAAAAGGGGGTCCCAAAATGTTCCCATCTGTATTTCTCCCTACATTGTCATTGTCCCGCTTTCTCAAATTTATAGTTTCTTTATATAGGTATTATATATTGCAACAGGGCATAACCTCTCTTAAGATGTATCTTCCTTTGTCCCATTTTCCCTATTCTCCCAGACTTTGTCATTCGAGTACTCGAGGCAGTCATTTATTTACATTAACCGCACATGTGTCAACCGTGGGAATAGAAGATGAAACATAACCTATAACCCCGTGGGCAATCAACTAATCAAGTACAATAGAATTGTCAAATGATACCATGGGGGTGTGGGTTGTGGGCACTAAGTATAAAAAGGGCATCTTTCGTCTGCTCTGGTTATAAGGTAGCAGCCCGATACCAGGGATCATAGTTCTTTCATCCTGTAAACTTACTAGAGCATACCACCCACAACTGATTCAAAATCGCCACCAGATTATTCTGAGTAGGTTTCCCGTATATATTTATAGACCATCCTGTGTGACCTAGATTATTTTACTACGTCTAGACTGCATTTACAAACGAAATATCAAATACCATGATTGACGCTGGGCGTTCCAAGAGGTATCTGTACCGTTTTATGCTCTGGGGATTATTATATTTGTATGAACTATTTCTTATAGATGTATATTAAATTGATTACGAGTTAATTTTGACTGTTATTATTCTATTGTGTTTTACATGAAACCAGTACCGAACAAGCCATGCTACCAATGGTCGAAGGCCAGTAATTTTGTCTTCAATACTAGTAGTAAGAACTTTCAGCCTAATACCAAGGTTGTCCCGCAATATTAATTTTAGTCTTATAACCGTTTGAGGTCTACAGACCCGAACTGTAACAATATATTCAAATCTATTTTATGTTACATGTTTATTTCTTGTCAATGCCATTGGGGGCAGTTCCGAAAGACCTGGTGTATAGCAACGGCCCTTTCGAAATTTTTCTGTCATGAATTAGCCTAAAATGTTTTGTTGACATTCGTTGTTTTCACTTCAGTGTTAAATTAAAAAAAAATCTTACAACATTTATTTCTATGTAATGTTTCCACTTTTACTCGGTCTTTAGTTTTCTATTTTGTGTTTTGTGTTTTCGAGTTATGAGTTTGAATATCCCTTTGTTTACTATGTGTAAGTAAATATTTGCCCTTTAACCTCAATTGTAGAATAAACTGTTATTTACTTTGAACACGAAAAGTACAAATAATCAACTTACTGGTAAAACAAAAATTTTAAAGTTTTGGTACACTTACGTTGCTTTCATCTCTAGATATCGAGTAATAAGTCTGAGAAAATGACGGCGCCTCGTTCTGATTCTTAATGATAATCGTCAAGTCTTGTTCATCATGTTCTTTTCCATCTGTTACCATGACCCATACTATTATCGACGTGTCCTCGATATAATCATAATCTATGTTATGTACCGCTGAAGTCCATATTACTCCATCTAGAAAAAAATGTTTAATCTATAAATAACATTAATAACGGTTTATGTTACTGTTTTGGCAATCAAATAAGCAATGACAACTCTTGCAACTTTATTGAGAGTCATTTGTGTGTTTTAACCTAGAAGTTATTGAAACGATGAACAAGCATTTATGTTGGCTACATCTGTTTGTGAGAATGATACAGCAGCATCTACGAATATAGGACACGTTTGACTTCAGCAATAATTGAATTAATTTAAAATGAATTTAAAGATTCAAAAATCAAAAGCTGAAAAGGTAGAAAATTAACATACATACACGAAATGCTTATAAAAAAACTATATACTAAGGAGTTTTTGGAATGACTCTTGACATCATTCAGATAAATTTTGGAAGCTTTTGGAAAAATTAAACTGGAACAACATAGATTGAATAACGAAGTTATAATGTTTCATTGCTAAGCATCATGATGTACTAAACTGTGTGTCGTTGGTTTTTAGATACAAACGGCAATATTCTAGAGTATCATCCTAGTACAAGCTTATGCTAAAATATTAACCATTAGCACTAATATAGTACTTAGAGAGTGCCAGACTGTTTATTTTAGGATACATGTAATGAATTTAGCATCTGTTAAATGGAGGACAGGGGGGTTTGTAATCTTGGAGTAGGAAACCAACGTAACATATAATATTTACATGTCAATTCGTCCCACGCCTAATCGTTCCATACTGAATATTACTAATTATCCTTTTAAAATTGACTATAGTTATCATTCGGACCATACAATTTTCACTTCAGCACACAAAAATAATGCAAAGAGAGACTGTAGACGGTTGTATAGAAGCAAATAGATTTGAATTTTGTCCAAGCTGTTTATTTTTTTTTTTCTATTGTCTATAAGCCACAATGCTTCAATATTTTGTAAATTTCAAACGTTAAAGTTCCAGAAAATATTGTTAAGGTTTATAAACAATAATTGGGTCAGCATTTTTGGCAGGAATTAAACGATACCTTTTTTTCCTGGTGAAGTTTGAAAATTTCATGTGTTACCTGAGAATGCAAGATTTTCAACTTGTTCAATAATTTTTTAACCATTATAATACATTCATGCTATAAATTTTAAATGACATTTCAGATTGACTTTACAATATTTTTCCTCTACGCATTTTAACTGACAGTTATGGATATTAGTATTGATAACATATATATTAGAAAAATATAGGCCTACCTACCCCCTTAAGATGAACTTCTTTTGGATAAATACATAAAACGTGTTTAAATAATAAACCGGGGATTTTTCAACAGTAAGTACACCATCTTAGTACTTGCTGATATTGTAAAAGTATCGATTAGTTTAGGGGAGTGTTTCATTCTTTAAATCAAGCTGTAAAGTTTTTCCGTGAAAGAACTTCATAAAAGTTAAGAAGATCTGCAGTGAGATGTGTGCAGTTGGTATCAATAGGAATTCCAATATTTTGACAATCCCAAATCTCGCCAGAACGAGATTTAACAGATTAACGTCTGTGAATGTCCAAAATACTGATTTTTATAACTAAAGTTAGATTATTTATTACAATAAATGATTTCAAAACCTTATTTATCAAATTTTATTCAGTTAGTTTGCAAGTTATACTTTTAATCATAGTATGTGAATGAGTAGTGTACAAGGTAGTGCATATGGTAGTGCATATGGTAGTGTATACGGTAGTGTATACTAGGTAGTGTATATGGTAGTGTATACGGTAGTGTATACGGTAGAAAAATAACACTCTTAACAGAGGTAATTACTCGATCAATTCAATATAATTCTCGAGACTTCTGCAGAACACCTTATCAAAATAAATGGCGCCTGTGTTAGGCTTAATTGCAATATTGAATGATAAAAGTGCACTAATTGGAATATCAGAGATGTGGTGGTCGCCGGTCTTCTAAAACCTAAAATAAAGCAACATTTATGAATATTTGGTGATATGTACGTGACCAAAGACTTACCACTATCAATTGAAAAGTATTTCGCAGCCTCTCTTGGGCTAAAAGTTGCTGTAAAAATACGTGGATCTGATGCGTCAAGGTCATCGACAGAGACAGTAAATAATGAGGTTGATAATGCCGTATTTTCTAACAAGTTCATTCTTGCTGGTAAATTTGATAAAACAGGTTTGTCATTGATGTCTACCAAAAAAAAACAACGTTTATATTATACATGGTTGTATTGTTTTACACTATTCAGAACCTCTCGGAATTTTGGGTCCTCAATGTTTCAACTTCGTACTTTTATTTTTTTTATTTTTTTTTTATTCGAGCGTCACTGATTAGTCTTTTTTTTGTAGACGAAACGCGCGTCTGGCGTACAAAATTTCTGATGAATTTATTTCCACTATTAATATGTAAATTTGACTATTTCAGTCATAAATGAATACAAATAATCAATAAATAAAGTCAATATTGTCTTTTTGGTTTAATTTTATGAGCTGGGCATTTGCTGACAAGATCAAGCTGTTATAATCACATTCGCATCTCAATGTTAAAAAATTTTTTTCTGTAAATAGCCGTATAATCATCATTTTCTGAGCAACGGAAACATATACAAAATCATGTGTTTGGAAGGGTAGCAGATCATGTTTTCATTCTGTCAATTCTGGAAAGTTCACTATAACGGTCAAAGGTTTTATTCTCAACCGACCCTCATTGTCCATTTCTAGATGAAAGTCAAGATTTAAGGCATACTTTACTGTATATGTTGTGTCCTTTATGTCAAGTTTGATAGGATAGATGCGTTCAACATAGTCAGCAAACTTTGAATTATTTAGTGAGAGGACATCACCTATATTGCGAAAAGTGAAGTTAAGGGATAATGCTACTAGTACCTTCTTTGCATTCTTTCCTAGAATCTTCTGTATGAAGTCAGCCTCATATGAATAAAGAACAAATTTGGCAAGAAGACGAGCACAGTTGGTTTTCATGGGAATGCCGATTGTTGTTGAAAAACAGGTCCTCCAAACGTAAAAAATATGTTGTCAATCAAGGAATCAAGCATCTTGATAATGTCAGTTTCAGAGAATTATTTGTATGAATCATAGTGATTTTTTACGATTTATCCCGCCCTTAGACAAGATACTTGTATCTACGTTGGCCATTTTTTTATGAAACAAAGCAGGACCAACTCTTTCAATTTGTTAGTTTTGAATGGGGAATACTTGTGTAAGGTGTCGAAAAGTCAAATGTTTTAATACTATTGCAAGGTGAAAAAGTTTTTGATCGTATGTACTCTAACAGATCTTTTGAATTTTTTAGTATCCATATCTGATTGACGCCGCCTCTAGAATAGATAGTTTTACAAAGGATTTGAAGCCAACCTCTAATTGCTGATACAAATGATGTTAAAAAGTTAGAAATAGGTTTCCGTGGAGCACTTGGAAGACCAAGCAATTTAACGTTGTGTGTAGGGACACTTGTGTAATTTAGGTATCCAATACAGTGAAGGAAGATCCAGTTCTTTGTCTTTGGATTGAATTCCAAAGGAACATAGAACAGACCTATGACTATCCAGGATTTCCTCTTTAGTAAGTGTCATGGTTTATATGTTGAGTTCCCAAGTGAATTTGTCAATACCTTATTTATTAATGCTAGACATAAACCTCGTTTTTGTCTAGCATTTATATATATAAAAAAACAAAAAAACAAAACAGAACGAGAAAATGTCGTGCATTGTTTGTATTGTATTTTCGTCTTTTATATCGCATGACCTACGTGTTGCCTCTTTTTTAAATTTATGATATATGAATTTTAATTTTGATTTGTATGTCTCCTACTTCTCGTCTTTAAGCTATCTAATTGAACATACCATTTATGTTTACTGTAAGAGTTCGAGGTCCAATTGTATTATAACCATCATCTGCAGTTATTGATAGATCATAAGTTGCGCTATCGTGGTGGCGCAATACATTTTCTGTCAAAACAACTTTTCCCGCTGAAAAAAAATCAAAAGTATTTATGTGAAAAAGAACATAACATATTACATCAATTTAGAGAGCCAATACCCCATAAATATCTGAAAAAAAAAATTACAAATCTGTTCGTCTTTGCCAATTTTACTCTGAACACCCAGTTACTATTTATCATAGTTGAAGTCATTCACATGTTAATCTTGTTGATTAGATGCTGTACGTGGCACACAGCAGCAAATTTTAACACCAAGCGGTACCAATTTTACGCATGTACTGCACTTGATGCGCAGTTATGCCGCAATATCTGAAACTCCTGATATTCATTTAAACGTTGATGAGAGGATAACACCGGAAAGAAGCAAATAGCGGATATAAGCATGAAGAAACGAATAAAATCAGGGTGATAATAAGTTGATAAAATACAAAAAATAAAAAGACAAAATAAGTTCGGTTTTGTACAAGACCGTAACAGTGTCGACTTTTTAACATGCTAGCTTGAAAGGTAACTGCCCGCAGAGAGACATACTACCTTACTCCAATCTGAATTTTCTTTATACTTATGGCATGAACTTTGTGTAGAAGCAGCATATAAAAATATAAAGTCTAAGGTTTACATTGATAGAATTGTTATTTACAAAGGCAGGCATATATGCCCTTTTATTGTCATTTTTCACGGGAAAATAGAAGTGAATGGTTGCTTGTTTTGGGGAGGGTTGGGGTTGTATTGATATTGCTTAGTTTGTTTATTCCCCAAAAGATGAATTGTCGGTGCCTAAGGACAAGAACAAACTAAACTATACTTATTTATATACAGTATGAACTGTAGGAACAAGGCCGACCGAGATTAAAAGAGGAAAATTTTAACAGACACTAGAAAATTCAGGAATATTTCAAAGAAACAGACATTTGGTTTTATAAAAGGCTACAATGTACCTTCTAACCCGTCAGATAATTTTCTTTCACCATGGGGTATCGAAGTTAATGTTTGCATTTCAACTTTGCTTAGCTTTGAATTTATACACACGGATGTAACAAACATACCACCCATTCGTATGCATCTTTCTAACAAACGGGAGATGTTCAGGTAGGCTTATATATATATGTATACCCCATTGACTTTTGGGTTAAAGAGAAAGAATATAATCATTTGAATATGTAACCGGTCAAATTAATATTCAATCATATACTGAAGGCACTGACAACAAAATCCTGGAATGTGAACTATCAGTGAATAATATCAATTGTAACATACAATAATCAAGTATATCGAATGGTCCGCCAGCTGGTGAAGTCGTCATTGTAAAAATGATCTGGTCATCTTCATCATCTGTCACATCTACAGTGAAGACAATATCACTGTTAACCTGCGTCAATGCATCAACAGTCACTGAATCTAAAAATAGGAAAAGACAATTAACTACTGTGGTCGTAAATTTGAGAAGTAAATCAAATAACAGGGAAAAAACAAATATATAGATATAAGAAGATGTGGTATGAGTTCCAATGAGACAACTCTCCATCCAAGTCACAATGTGTAAAAGTAAACCATTATAGGCCAAAGTACGGCCTTCAACACGGAGCCTTGGCTCACACCGAACAGCAAATTATAACTAGAGTAACAGTGGTCATTAATTTAAGATGTGTCATATTTTTGTTCTTATGGCTTTATACATATACATACATAACGACACCGTTGTAACTATTTTATCTGTTAAAAAGATTTTAGTAATGATATATATTTATGATATTTTATTAAAAAATAGTGCTAAAAACAGGTGGGAGTATTCATTGCAAAAATTGTTAAAGTCGGACAAATTTGTAAATCTTCGGAAAAGCCACTGTGCCATATGACACCACAATGAGATAGATATGTCAGGTGTAATCTAGTACTTAGAATGATTTTACTTTTCTATTTAGACAAAGACTACCGATTACCCGTAATTGGTAACAGTATTTCAAAAAGGGGAGTGAACGGAGGGATCACCCTAAAATAAAGCTGGTGGCAAAGAAAAATCTGACAAAAATTTACAAAAAAGCACAAATTTTGAACCATTTAGAAAGTACCCTTGAATACATGCTAAATCACACAAGCAGTTTGAAAAATCACGCGAAGTCCGCGAATTGTTTTGGATAAAAAGACTTCAAACAGCTTATCCTCTCGGTCTCAATGACAAAATATTAGGGCAAGGAACATATCTAAAACTTCTATCGATGTCATTAATATTGTTGATAAACGACTTAGAAATAATAGGTCTCATGGTAAACGCAAAACCGTAATCAACGTATTAAACATCGTATAAATTATACACTTGCTGATCTGTTATCTATAATAAAGAATAATGGTAGACATCAAGTATTATGCAAACTGGGTCAGATACCTATAAGTAAATTATATGCTATTTTTCTGGAGTGTGATAAAATTTCTTTTTAGCCCGTTTTATGAATACACCCGTATTATTACAGCCTTTTGTCATCACAGGCTATTTCCTAGTATTGATAAACCTGAAAATCATAAACGACATTTTCTTAAATTAAAATATATAAATAGAGGTATTGATTTTATTAATTTGTCTAGCATATTCAATGACTCTTCCGTATATAACTTAATACCTCCATATTTTGATAATATAGAACAACCCATTATTTCGTATTCTTATAAAAAACCGAGCAGAAATTTGATTTTTAATTATACGTCAATTACATCAGACGTCAATATAGAAAATAATGTTCCTTCCACTTGAGACTGCGAAACATCTAGTTTTATATATGTTCCCTATGGTCATGTTATTACAGGAGACCTCAACATCGTCGAAGACCGTGAGGTCATAACTTTTCTAAAGAAAGGACCGAAATACCGTCCTCCATCTATAATAGATTGGAAACAGTGTCGTCAGGTCATTAAAGACGCTCTGTCTGCCTACTGTAAAATTGGTGCAAACGTGAAAATCGGATAAAAAATCTTTAGACAGTTATTTGAATAAAATTATGAATACTGTTAATATTCGAATATCTCATTTAGAAAACAATTCTGAAATTAATAATAGGATCCATGATATTCCCATTTCAAGAATAAAAAATAAACTCAAGGTACTCGCAGAGCGGTTTGTGTTCGTACCGGCAGACAAGGCAGCCAATAATGTAGTGGTGGTGTGACGCATATACTACACGGAAGTTCTTCAAAACGAAATTATCAATTCCTCTACATTCAGGTCCGTTCGCACCACAGAGAGTCAAATCGTTAACAAGCATACCACTGCCACTACCCAACTTAAAGCATCTTCCGAACATTTGAAAGTCCCTACCATGTACTGGTTACCGAAATTACACAAAAAACCATTTAAATTCCGTTTCATCTGCGCATCGAGTAAGTGTTCTACTACTAATCTATCAGTTCTTCTAACTACCTCCTTACTACTATCAAAGAACTGGTTATTAACTTTTGTAATAAAGCTTATGAAAATAATGGTATTAATTATTTTGGAGTGTCAAAATTCTTTAGAGGTTTTAGATAAAATACATGCTTTTGATGGTCCTTATAATTCTGTTGACAGTTATGATTTTCTACTCTGTACACTACACTTCCACACAATCTTATAAAGAAAAAGTTTTGTATTTGATAAAATGGTCTTTCGAAAAATCTCATTGTAATTTTATTTGCTGTAACTCGTTTAAAGCCTTTTCTGTAACGAAAAGGAAAGTATGCTAGATACACTTACTGGAAATGTGAGGATATGATTGAAGCTTTAAATTTTCTGCTAGATAACATTTATGTACGTTTCGGCGATAAAGTGTATCGTCAGGTAGTAGGTATTCCTATGGGCACTAACTGTGCCCTTTAATAGCAGATTTATTTCTATATTGCTATGAATCTCAGTTTATGACCAAACTCAGTAAAGACCCATCATTGTTATATTTAGTTGATACATTCAACAATACCTACCGTTATCTGGATGATATTTTTCGTTAAATAATCCAGAGTTCTCTAAATATACTTCCGAAATTTACCCAAAAGAACTTACTTTAACTAAATCTAACATAAACAGCAGCAGTTGCCCTTTTCTAGATTTAGACATTTCAATTTCTAACGGGAAACTACATACTAAAATTTACGACAAAAGAGACGATTTTTCATTTCCTATTGTTAATTTTCCATTTTAGACGGCGATGTGCCTTTGGCTCCATCATACGGTGTTTATATATCCCAACTCGTTCGGTATGCCCGTGTGTGTTCTGATGTCATAGATTTTAACGAACGTAATCAATGCATCACTGGGAAATTATTGTGTCAGGGATTTCGATACCATAAATTACTTAAAACTTTTACTAAATTCTTTCATAGATACAAAGATTTGATTAGTAAATTTGGCTGTACCTGTAGACAACTTATTAAAATGGTATTTCACATCCTAAATTTTACGGTAATATTGTACTTAAAGCGAGGAAATCACTATGTGATCCGTGTAAACTCATCGAACCTTTAAACAAACTTATAAGTAAGGGTTATCGTACCAATATTGTAATTAGATCTCTGAATATAGTTTACATTGGTACTAATATCGATTTTGTCATTAGCAAATTAAAACATAACTAAGTTGTATCTTCTTTTGAGGCGGGATGTTTAGAGACACACACACGTTAATTTTTATCTCTTAAGAAGTAGCTCCTCACTATCCTACTACCTGTCGATACATTTATTTTGGCATTGCACAAGTCATGTCTTCTCTGACTGTTCATGACGTTAAAATACTAAATCCCTGGGATGTGTTTTAGTTGATTTTAGTCTCTGATGCATGATTTTTATCATTAATTGTTTTGGCTTTTAACTAGCTGTCAGTAACTGCGAGTACTCTCAAATCGTACTTTCTTTTAATTCGACCTGTTGATACTATTTTTAATACTTTTTGTTATTTTATATTAATATGGATCTTGTCTGTATACCAGCTTTGATTATTTGGAATATCTACTAATTTTCACTTCTTCGTACTACATTTGTATTAACATCAAGATTATTCTCCTTTAATCTGTACAGGAAGTTTTATTGTTGATATTTACCCTTATGTATCTAGTGTTAAATTAGGTATTTATATGACAGACCTTTCTTGGTATTCCTAATTATTGGAAGATTTTATATAGACAGAAAAGTATACCTAAAACGACAAAGTTATTTTTCATTTACCTGTATATATTATGAAAACCGGTTTTTCAAAAGTGATTATTTTCTAAGGGTTTAATATTTCGCGGTAGTGTTTTGCCATGGCTTTATTTGGACTTGTTTGTTTGCTTTTGGCCTTGAATGTTTGTCCCTAATATTTTATTAACTATGTATTTACTTTCAGGTATCACAGATCGAATTTATTCGTTCATAGTGTGTTAATTTACGTTTTGATTGAGTTAAGCCTTCCAATTGATGTTTTATCGTGTGTTTTTCTATGTTGTGATGTTATACTATTGTTTCAGAAAAAGGGAGAAGGTTTGGTACCATTAAAACGTTTAGTCCCGCTGCAAATGTTTGCACCTGTCCTAAGTCAGGAATCTGATGTACAGTAGTTGTCGTTTGTTTATGTAATTTATACGTGTTTCTCGTTTCTCGTTTTTTATATATACTAGACCGTTGGTTTTACCGTTTGAATGGTTTTACACTAGTACTTTTGGGGCCCTTTATAGCTTGTTGTTCGGTGTGAGCCAAGGCTCCGTGTTGAAGGCCGTACATTGACCTATAATGGTTTACTTTTATAAATTGTTATTTGGATGGAGAGTTGTCTCATTGGCACTCACACCACATCTTCCTATATCTATAAAGAATTATATTCAAAATACTAAAACTGTGGATCATTCTTTATATACGGTAACAAGAGTGCTGAAATAAAGGACGCCTAGAAATAAATTCTTCAACGATACCAGGCTCATGATTTTGTACGCCAGACATACGTTTTGTTTACTAATGACTCATCTGTGATGCTCTAATCAAAAAGTTAAAGGACAAATAAAGTACGAAGTTGCAGATCATTGAGGACCAAAAACTTCAAAAGGATTTAACAGATACAAGAAAAGTATTTATGAACAAAGCAGAGTACTATGACATTACAAAGGGTGCATATGAATTTATGACTTACGACATTTTCATTTACAAATGTTGCTAGGCAGTCTTGTGTATTCATGTGCAAAAACAAATATTTCCAGTTTGATACACATACATTTCATGTTGCTTTATAATCAATATTCATCCTGTTTTGGGCAAAGTTCAAATCAACTCAGCATTTGCAACTTGTCTACGTATTCTTACATTCCTGCCTTCCAAATATTTAGGGTTGAGCGTTCCTAATAAAGGTAAATCATCCAGAAAGTCGCTTTGGAAGAACGAAATTTATAGATTATTGTTTTTATTTGTTACGACAAAGGATTTCAGAATACTCTACGGTTAGGAAAAATCGGCATTCAGAAGTGAATGACATTTTTGTAATGAACATTGTCTATAAACGTGAAGAAAGTTATTGCATGTAAGAGAAAATGAACATTGTCTATAAACGTGAAGAAAGTTATTGCATGTAAGAGAAAATGAACATTGTCTATAAACGTGAAGAAAGTTATTGCATGTAAGAGAAAATGAACATTGTCTATAAACGTGAAGAAAGTTATTGCATGTAAGAGAAAATGAACATTGTCTATAAACGTGAAGAAAGTTATTGCATGTAAGAGAAAATGAACATTGTCTATAAACGTGAAGAAAGTTATTGCATGTAAGAGAAAATGAACATTGTCTATAAACGTGAAGAAAGTTATTGCATGTAAGAGAAAATGAACAAATACAATAACAACATATACTATATATAAACTATATTTCTTCAACTAATTCATCATTCATATGAGGTTTAAATTTTTGTACGCTAGACGCGCGTTTCGTTTACAAAAAACTCATCAGTGACGCTCGAATCAAAAAAGATAAAAAAGGCAAAATAAAGTACGAAATTAAGTTTGAGCCACGCGTTTTCCTGAAAGTTTGTAGAATCGTTTCTTAAGTATACCAGATACTTTACTCACTATCAAGATTGTTGAAGACAGGATCCGTGTTCTTCAAAATTGAGATAGTAGCTGTTCCAGATGCTGTATAGTGGTCATCGTAACATTTTACCGTCAATAAATATTTATTGTTTGAATCATAGTCTAGTTGAGGCCAGGGATTCAAATATATTGCATAATCTGAAACATAAAAAGTAAAATAACAAAAATACCGAACTCCAAGGATCAAAACGTAAAGTCCCTTATCAAATGGCAAAATTAAAAGCTCAAACACATATACAAAGAATAGAAAACAACTGACTTGGTATAGGTATTTCCTTGCGTAGAAAATGGTGGATTAAAAGACAGCCATTGTATGAGTGCTTGTAGAAAGGTGAATGTAAGATTGCCAATAGTATAAATCAAGTTTTGGTTTTACTAGAAGAAATGAAGGTTAATTAAATCACTACAAATTAATCAATTGACCTTTTATATACTATCTGCCTCAATACTTTTGATTGGATCTCTTTCATTTTAGTTTTAACATATAGTACAGGTCCTGTCACATTTTACGAATATCTATCAAAAAGGTACGCATCTGAAGTCTTCGTCGATTTCAAATGAACAATGAACTTTTGCGTAGTGTTAATTTTGCACTTTATTTTCTATCGAGAACATAGCAAAAACTAGACACACACGACCATTGTTCGATATTTCTTATATTTACTTTGTGTTCCTTCTACGCCCATGCATAAAAAAAACTTTAGAATTTATTTGTTTTTATACTTGCCTGTACTAGGCCCTCCAGCTTCCTCTTGCCTTGTTAGGAAAGGTGTATCGTTTGTATCCAGCATATCACAATACCATATATCAGTAGCTTCAGTTACAATTAGATCGTATATTTTTTCTTCTATATACAAATCTTCTCGGATTGTTATTGTGTGCGGCAGATTGTCAATAGTTATAGCCTGGAATATGTTTATAAAAACATTACATTGTATACCATTGCCAGTCCTAACTGATGATCATGAATAAGTATAATATATAAATGTTTATATATACCTACAATGCTGTTTTGTTTATGAGACCTATTAGATAAATTTCATTACAATAGCTGCTTGACAAATGTTTTAAATCAAAAGATATGAAAACACACAAAGAACTACAGATAACAGCAGAAAAGGCCATAAAACCCTTCCAACAGTTCACAGTGTATCCAGCAAGATTTACAACAATGCAGTTGTACTCTGATCGTTTACGAGCCTACTTTGACAAGGAACACAAACAAAAACGGAAAACATTTTGCAATCCTGATAATTCGTTGTGCATCGGTTACATGAAGAGGGCTATACAGTGAATCACGAAAGATTAATATATTGATAGCATCCCTTGACAAGCAACAAAAGCTAATAATACGTGTTGCTCCAGTTACATTCTACTAATAATATTGTAGAATAGCTTACAGTGTTTTGAACTGTGATGGTAACAGTAGATGTTGATGTGTGGTAACACTCATCTATAACTTCTAGTTTCATTATGTAAGTGGCTTCTGGAATCTCATCTTGGAGTGTCTCCAGCGCCACTGAAACAAACAAGTAGCGTTATTTTCAACCATAGTAAATATTCGTACATGCAAAGTAAGACAATCATAAATAGTTTGTTTGTAATTTTTGTTTTCACTTTCATGAGATTCTTGGCTTTGAAATGACTCGACAGGTAACACTTTTTTAATGTTACTTTCTCGTGGAGAACATTAAAAAATCAATGATATGAAGAACAGTTTCAAAAATAACAACATTTAGTTTATTAATTTTATAGCAAATAGCTTTGAGGGGTGAATAGCAGATTGATATCCCCTCCTTTTTCTTCTTCTTTTCTCTCAGTGATTATGCTGTTTTTCACCAGGAAAATAATTGCACTCTCAGCCATGTGTCCTTTGTGTATTGGTTTGTGAGTAAACAAGTTAACATTTTGTTTTTTATTTAGTAAAATTATATTTTGATATCCTTTGATTGATCGAACAATGATATTCAATTTCATTAATAACACTACTTTCAAAAACGACTTGTTTTATGCGTCTATCAATTCCCAACTTACAAGAATTGAGCTCAAAGTATCCATTATCCGTGCTGAATACATTGACAGTATGTATATCTGAGACATCGTCATCGACCACGGATAAGGTAAGTATAGCTGTTCCAACAACTGTTGATTCGTCAATAGTCATCTCATAATTGGTACCAATACTCAGGGTCGGAGTATCACCTAAATTCAATTTACAATTGAATGAATAAAGGCAAAAATACAAGTGTAATAATAGTATGGCATAGAAGAGAGGAAAGAGGTTAGATCAATGTCCTCCTAATTTAGTTCAGATCAGGATCATTAAAAAAAAAATATTTCGATCTTTACTTATACGTAAGTTCACGGTATCACATAATTGTGTTGCTTTGAGGTTCCAGCTTTTTATAACGAATTTATAGCCAGATGACCAAATTCTGAACGACTGAAAAAAGCTCAAAACTCTAAGCTTGAGAATACACAATTTACGTATTAACCTTATATAAGCAACTGACAAAATGAGGTGCGTACATGCTGATTTGGTTTTTTTTTTATTATTTCAATGCTGTTTTGTTTTGTTTTGTGTTTTTGCTTTTTGATAGTTGTACCTGAAGCTGTCTGAGCACCAATAGCATACTGTCTGTTTGTAATAGTATTTCTACTAGTAGTCCAGTCTAAAATATCCCCAACAGTAAAACTAGTTTGACCCGTAAACTTTCTGTTCATGATTGGGTATGAACTATGTTCGTTGTACGAAATCACCTCTGTTCCTGCTGTGAACCTGCAAATAGAGTCGTACCACAAATAATACAAAGTTAGAAAAGAGGGTCTACATGGGGTTAACAGAATAGAGTATAATAGGCAAAACAAACAGAATAATTAGATAAAAGATAAAGAATAGATAATACCGGGGTGCTAGAATAAAAACCCTTTCAGACCCTGAGAAAAAGAAACCAAGGGAGCAATCAAATGTAATTACTATAACTGTTATTATTAAAAACCAATTGTTCAGAGAACAATTGAAGGTCTTTCCACCCATAAAGATCAATTTTGATATAGAACTATGAAAATTCAGTTTGAAATATCATATCCAGCGTCAAATGATAGCTTATTGTACACTGATTCAAAAAATATATGGTTTCTATACATTTTTTCTAAATAAGGGAGATAAATTGTTACTTCCGGTTAGAAATATGTCACTTCCGGTTTTATTTGATAGTTTACTTGATACTGATTCCAAAAATATATTGTTCAATATACTTTTACATTAAATAAGTACAAAAAATAGCTACTTCCGGTTTACACCAGGTCACTTCCGGTTGGCTTTTCCATGGTCAAGTGGCTTGCAACGTAATGCAAAAAGTCCCATGGCTTTATCATGTATACATATGAGGTAAAAGCAAAGGTCAAAATCTAGAACGTCAATTTTACCTATGACCTTGAGTTCAATTTCAAGGTCATAAACCAATGGCTTCAAATCAAAAACCATAGGTCTTAATTATATATGGTTAATGAGTTATATTACTATATGCCTAATTTTAATATAAGAGGAGAAAACTCCAATTTAATGTTAGCGTACCCTTTCAATCAAAATTTATGTTTTACGACATGTCGCAACTTACAATTTAGTAAAAATATGTTGTCGATATCTTATACGGTTTTTGAAAAGTATTGAAAATAAGCCAAAATCAAAAGTTAAAATATGACCTTGACCTCTTACCTTGACCTTATTTTCTTTTTTTTTTTTTTGGATCAAGAACCTCAAATCAAAAGATCCTAGGTCTCTATCACTTATGGTTTACAAGATAGAAATGCATATCATTTATATCACATGCATAAGGGAAATAACTCTCATATGGAATATTCATATCGCTTCGGTCAAAATAGGACAAATCATGCAAAGGATATAAGGAGCAATTTTATAAAATAAATTTGTCGCTTTCTTTTACGGTTACAGGGGAGATGCAGTCACAAGGAAAACAGTGTTCGGGAGATAACTCTTACAAAGAAAATTGTTCGGCTTACAATGGGTGAAAATAAAAAGCGCATAAACTGTATGATACTATATAAGAAATATCTTAGCGACATATTGCGAAACAAAAATTTTACGCGAGAACAAAATTTGGCGGAAGAAAATAATAATAATAATTAAAAACCAATTGTTCAGAGAACAATTGAAGGTCTTTCCACTATAAAGAACAATTTTGATATAGAACTACGAAAATTCAGTTTGAAATATCATATCCATCGTCAAATGATAGCTTATTGTACACTGATTCAAAATATATGGTTTCTACACATTTGTTTCTAAATAAGGGAGATACATTGTTACTTCCGGTTTGAAATATGTCACTTCCGGTTTTATTTGACAGTTTACTTGATACTGATTCCAAAAATATATTGTTCAATATACTTTTACATTAAATAAGTACAAAAAATAGCTACTTCCGGTTTACACCAGGTCACTTCCGGTTGGCTTTTCCATGGTCAAGTGGCTTGCAACGTAATGCAAAAAGTCCCATGACTTTATCATGTATACATATGAGGTAAAAAGCAAAGGTCAAAATCTAGAACGTCAATTTTAACTATGACCTTGAGTTCAATTTCAAGGTCATAAACCAATGGCTTCAAATCAAAAGACCATAGGTCTTAATTATATATGGTTAATGAGTTATATTACTATATGCCTAATTTTTAATATAAGAGGGGAGAAAACTCCAATTTAATGTTAGCGTACCCTTTCAACCAAAATTCATGTGTAACGACATGTCGCAACTTACAATTTAGTAAAAATATGTTGTCGATATCTTATACGGTTTTTGAAAAGTATTGAAAATAAGCCAAAAGCAAAATTTAAAATATGACCTTGACCTCTTACCTTGACCTTATTTTCTTTTTTTGGATCAAGAACCTCAAATCAAAAGATCCTAGGTCTCTATCACTTATGGTTTACAAGATAGAAATGCATATCACTTATATCACATGCATAAGGGGAAATAACTCTCATATGGAATATTCATATCGCTTCGGTCAAAATAGGACAAATCATGCAAAGGATATAACGAGCAATTTTATAAAATAAATTTGTCGCTTTCTTTTACGGTTACGGAGGAGATGCAGTCACAAGGAAAACAGTGTTCGGGGAGATAACTCCTACAAAGAAAATTGTTCGGCTTAGAATGGGTGAAAATAAAAAGCGCATAAACTGTATGATACTATATAAAAAGTATCTAAGCGACATCTTGCGAAACAAAAATTTTACGCGAGAACAAAATTTGGCGGAAGAAAATAATAATAATCAGAACAAATACAATAGGTCTTTCCACGGAAAAGTGGAAAGACCTAATAATCAGAACAAATACAATAGGTCTTTCCACAGAAAAGTGGAAAGACCTAATAAAAGATCATTATTACACGAATCAGGAATTACAAATCTTTCTTTATTGAAGGAAAAGCATATATGTTTGAGAGAATATATTGGGTTATTGAAAAGAACTGTATCCTGTAATAAGTGTCGTATTTTAACATATAACATCCAACAGATATCTCTGTTTTACGTTTACACTTCAAAGGAGTACGTTCGGTTATATTTGGCCCCGAAGATTAAGTTCATTTGTTAAGTTAAAAATTGTCAAGTTGATAAAAGACACATAAAACATAGGAGTATTTTTGTATAGCCTTTATCATAACGCGTTTATATTTACAACGCAATGCAAACAGGCCAAAAGTAGATTTTTTTTTCAAATTTGACGATTTCAACTTGTTGTAGCTAGGTAACAAGAATACATGTGGAACACTGTATAACATCACTCTCTCAAAATCAGACAGATACGAGAATACATGTGGAACACCGTATAACATCACTCTCACATAACCCGACAGATACGAGAATACACCGCTGCATGTAAAAAAAACATCTCGAGAAGTCAGTAACAAAAACGTATAACTAAAAATACCAAACTTCAAGGCAAATTTAAAAGGAGAAGTCCAAAAAACTTATAAAATCAAACGCTTTCAATCAACAGAACAAATGAAAAACAACTGTCATATTCCTGACTTGGTACCGGCATTTTTAATAAAAAATTATGAGTGAAACCTTGTTTTATGGACGGGTTTATCTGTAATTGACCTAGAAAACATGGGCGCATCCATTAACCTCTCACGTGACCGATCCGCCATTACAACCGTGAAACATAACGCACGTGTATTGATCAAAACATTATCGGTTTTCTGTTTACATTTGTATTTCTTTCATTTTCTGATTTATTTTACTATGGATACTGCCGAAAGTTATAAAAAACGTGGAGGCATATTTTGTGCAGTTAATAGTTGTACAAATAATCGTAAAAAAACTTCAGATGTTGAAAAAATCAATATGTGAATATTACACAACGAGTTGCACAATGACTGCCCTCGTTTGATTCCATATACGTCTCATTTGATACTTTCTTACGAGCCAACAAACTTGAGTGGATCAAAGCCGTATAAACAGAAAAAAACTTTGCATAAACAGGTTATTGTATGGTCCGGACATTTTTATGGATGATGCGCCACTTCACACAATCCGTTTTTTTTTTTTTTTTTTTTTTTAAATAAAACTTATTATGAAAGTAAAGTAACACTGGCAGGCGAATGTTGACACGTTGTAAACAACTGTTAAAACTTTAATTAACGTTGTAAACAACTGTTAAAAACTTCAATTAATCTATGAAAATTAATCCGATGACCATGATGACTACAGTGCATCTGCCTCCTTTTTTTTTTATAGAAGATCCACACATCAGATGCGGATCCAGGATTTTGAAAAAGGGGGTAGGGGGAGCGGGCCCCCAAACTAGACAAAATTTGTAGTGGAAGCGGTAAAATGTTTGGATTAACCACAAATGAAGCTAATAACAATGAAACCTACCCGAGGCTACATGTAGTTATAATTGCAAGCAAATCAACCCAGTATGAAGAGACGAACTTTTTCATTCATGACGATTATCTTTATGCTGCAAAATGGACAGACATTCCGACAACATTAACTCAGGCAAAATATTGTTAACAGAGAAGTAAGGAGTTCAAAATTAGATAAAACGGGACATCCACTTCAGCCAGTAAAGAAATATTATGAATGACAGGGATGCCTTATTGTATACTTATGTACATGTAACTAAGTTTTCTTTACTTTAGTGGAATTACTACACAATTTAATTTTCAACTACAATATTGTAAATCAGCTGTTGCTCGATCGTACTTATGAGGTTAACACTTAGTTTGATATTTGGTTATTCATGTTATTTGGGACGGCATTTTCATATTTCAAAAAGTAAGGCTTGTAAAATATTTTATTCCATGGTGCAGTTCTTGCTGAAAAACTTAAAGGTTCTACAAACAGCTGCATCCATAGACAAATCCCAGCAAAACTAACTATTAAGGGCCCTTTTCTATAAGCCTCGTCTTAATGGTCCATATATGTAGGCCTGTGTGCTTATAGTATATATTCACTTTATTTTCTTTATACAATGTATACAGTTACTTCTGTTGATTTGAACTTTCCTCAGTAGATTATTCTGTGCATGAATTATAAAATTTTATACATTAGAAAGGATTTTCAAAGGTCTTGGTAATCAAATAGTTTACTTGAACCGACAACCCGAAATTAAGACTCGGCAGTTCAGTATTTCGACGGTCCGATATACATCTCTAATGTTATAATACTGTAATATTGTATTTCACTGAATTATATACATCGGGGACTTATATAAGAGTCTAATACAGATTTAAGATGAAAATCTACGAGACCTCTGTTTTGGGATGGTTGGGAGGAGTTGGCAAAACACTAAATGACGCCTCTCAAACATAACTAATCGTCGCTTTGAATTTACATGTTAGAGTCTTCGGTGGTTTAATGGCATTCATTTATTTTAAGCACGGGCTGGAGCATGATATTATATATACTATGTATGTGGAGTAATTTTCTGCAAAAGAAATTGGAATCGAACACCTAATAACTATAGGATAACATGGGCCGTGAAAGTTCAAAACTTCTTAAGCCCAGTCTAATCGCAAAGTTTTATCTACATATGGCCCGACGCATCGATAGCATATAGCGCAATTCATGCGGACACCAAAGTAATACGAAAACGTCACTCAACTTTGAGCATTATACCTGAGTCGAACCAAAAGCACAAAACTCTCGTCTCTGTGGGACCGTCGGATTAGAGGATTGTTAAATTTTAGGACGGTCTCATTATAGGTCTGACCACAGAAATTTCTATGATTTGATAAAATTGCACCTGATTTTTCTGATATATCACATTCGACCGGGCAAGACTATTTATTTTTATTTATGTATGCGTTATAATAATCAATATTATGATTACCAAATGATTATAATCGATATGTAACCTGGGATTAGTATTCGTATATAATTTATTATGTCCCGCGTGTAACGTATCAAATACAGTTATATTTTAAGGACACGACACCTGGCCTGCAATACACTTAGAATCCTTATCTAATTACTTTATTATTTATAGCACTTATAATTTTGCCGAGGTCAAATACGACTTCACATTCTTGTGTTTACATTTAATTATATGCGGTCTGGGCAATAGATGCATATCTTGTTTATAACTTTTTCACGGTTGTAATGGCGATCGCTATTACGACGACGCCTAGGAGTCGCCTCACAAACTAAGGCAGATAATCGGAAAAACCTGTTTGTAGCCAGGTAAACCTCTTATGTGCACTTCATTTGGTTTGTTTTCCAAATTAAACTGATTGACATGATTTCTGTTTTACCATTTCTCTTTGACCTCTTTAACCTATATGGAGGAGTGAATGGGTTCAAAGAAATTTGTATCTGCTTTTATTCAAAAAATAGTTCACGAACTTGTAAAAGAATAATAATGCAATTCAGGAACAAAATTACAATGACATTAAAAGTGTCAACACACCATCCTATGCAGTCCCCATGTTTTACATTAATCCTCTCATAGATAATGAACCGCTATCAATCAACAGAACAAGTGAAAAACAGCTGTCATATTCCTGACTTGGTACCGGCATTTAAAAAAAAAATGGTGAGTTAAACCTTGTTTTATAGCCAGGTAAACCTCTTACTTGCACTTCATTTGGTTTGTTGTCCAAATTAAACTGATTGACATGATTTCTGTTTTACCATTTCTGTTTGCCCTTTTAAGGCTATATGAAGAAGTGTATGGGTTCAATGTAATTTGTGTCTGCTTTTATTTAAAAAGAATTCGTGAACTTGAAAAACTAAACATTATTCCTATGATCACCCATAATACACGTTTTTTTTCAAAATAAATAATTGTATTCAGGAACAGAATTCCAGTGACATAAAAAGAGTTAACATACCATCCTATGTAGTCACCATCTTTAACATTAATCCTCTCAGAGATAATGAAACGCTATCAATCAACAGAACAAGTGAAAACAGCTGTCATATTCCTGACTTGGTACCGGCATTTTCATTAAAATGGTGAGTGAAACCTTGTTTTATAGCCAGGTAAACCTCTTATGTGCACTTCATTTGGTTTGTTTTCCAAATTAAACTGATTGACATGATTTCTGTTTTACCATTTCTGTTTGCCCTTTTAAGGCTATATGGAGAAGTGTATGGGTTCAATGTAATTTGTGTCTGCTTTTATTTAAAAAGAATTCGTGAACTTGAAAAACTAAACATTATTCCTATGATCACCCATAATACACGTTTTTTTTCAAAATAAATAATTGTATTCAGGAACAGAATTCCAGTGACATAAAAAGAGTTAACATACCATCCTATGTAGTCACCATGTTTTACACTGATCCTCTCAGAGATAGGAACAGAGTATTCAAAATGTCCTACATCTGTAAAATAAAGTTAGATATTGAAGTGTGTTTTATTGAAATTTTTGTAGAAATATCCTCAGTTATATGTCTATTAAAACGTTTAAACCCGCTGCATTTGTTTGCACCTGTCCTAAATCAGGAATCTGATGTTCAGTAGTTGTCGTTTGTTGATGTGGTTCATAAGTGTTTCTCGTTTCTCGTTTTTTATATAGATTAGACCGTTGGTTTTCCCGTTTGAATAGTTTTACACTAGTCATTATGGGCCCTTTATAGCTTGCTGTTCGGTGTGAGCCAAGGCTCCGTGTTGAAGGGCGTATTTTGACCTATAATGATTTACTTTAACAAATTGTGACTTGGGTGGAGAGTTGTCTCATTGGCACTCATACTACTGTACATCTTCTTATATCTACACTGTTTTTTTTATTATTTTCTCGTGTCTTCAAATATGAACTAAGAAAAAACTTAACTTATGTCTTTGAAAACTTGACAATAACTGTTTAAGACCTGAATTATAATCATTCTATATATTGTTGGGGAGGACTTGTTTTTTGTTTTTTTGGGGGTGGGGGAGGTAGAGGGGTATAATTTTCTTTTCATATATATTCTTTTGTCAACAATCTTTTGTTATACTTACCTGTAGGTGTAACAGTATTGAACCCAACCAGTTCATATGAGTTTGACGACAATCTTCTCCATATTTGTAAATATATGGTGGCTAGAGATCGAGCATTTATCTCCCAGTATGATATAACACCACAACATTTCACTTGAAAGTTCTCATCTTCTACCATATATACTGCTCCTGTTAATGGATAAGGATAAAATAAATCCTTTTGTTGGATAAGGATAAAATAAATAATCTAACAGTTATATTCACAGCAGTTTATTTACCCTTGTTGAATTAAAGGCAATCTTTCTCTGTTTAAATATTCAGAAAGACATGATTTAATAACATAATAATAATCAAAGAGTTTATGTTCAGGATTTTCCCAATTACAACTGTTATTGTTGATCTTCAATAAGAAATGTCATTGTCAAGAAGTGAGAATAAAACACTTATAATCAGTAAAGCTTCTGTGTGTATTTTTGGCTGACAAACTAAGAAAAATTAATTTATAAATGTCATCAAAAATTAAAATCGGTAAAGAATAAATTTTTCAAGAGAGTAAACTTTTACCTCATAAAGACATGTGATATGATTGGCAATGACACCACTAACTGCTAGTAGAATAGCTTCGCAAACGTTTGAAGCTTATTTGGTGAAAACTGGACGTCAACCGCATAAAGACAAATTCAATGTTATCAAAATAAATTCTCTGATTTCGTTCTCCTTTTATATGTACGAGCACGCGAGTAAATATAAATATGAAGATTGGACAACATTATATCTGTATTTTTCAATTTCGTGTAAACATGTTATAGTCAAGAATTCGTTATGTATAGCTACAAGAGTAAATAAATACGAAATATACAAGTAATTCAATAATTCAATAATTGGGATTAGGAAACAAGAGTAAATCCGTCTCCCTTATTTGTTAATTTAAAGAATATGTGTGGCGGTACCTCAATTAAACACAAACCAAACTGTAATAAACCCCGAACTATATCCAGTAGGTATATATGTACGGTCTTATGGAGTAGTCAGGTGTCTGTATCTTAAATTCATGAAGCTGTGCATGAATTTAACCGAGACTATCAAAGACCTGCCATCAACACTAATTCCGCAAACGACGAAAAACATAGCGAAACGACAATTGACATCAACGAACGAGGTTTCTGGTTTGGGACAGCCACATAGATATGTGGCGCGGGTTAACTTTATTTTTATCTCAACCCTCCCCCTTTTCAATGTTCAACATATTAGAACATCACTCGCTGACTAGGAGTCGGTATTTGCCAGTGAGAACTTGTAATGCGTTTCAGTTTGTTTCCTCTTCGTTGGCATTTGAGTTATTTTCGTCTGTCCTACACTCTGGCTTAAAGATTCTACAGCTTACCAGTACTAGTGTCCAGCTCATCTGTAAAGTCATAAGGAACTGACTCTCCAATGGTAGACGACACTGCACAAGTTGTCACATGATCTAAAGAAAGATTACCTAATACATGTAAATATTGGAGATATACATTATGCTTATGCAAACTAACATAGAACTAATTAAACATAAACAACTTCTCTCTCTCTCTCTCTCTCTCTCTCTCTCTCTCTCTCTCTCTCTCTCTCTCTCTCTCTCTCTCTCTCTCTGAAATACATTAAAAGGTAAAATGAAAGATCATAGGTGGAAAAAGTGTTTGTTTTAAAATAAAAATTCGTGTTCTTTATTTTCTCACATAGAAACTTGGTAATTTTCTAGTCATGATACTATTATAAGGCTTGTTTTTAATACGAGAGGACTTCTTCTAAGGCTTGGTCAAAATTGATTTTTTAATCTATATTCTGATAGGAAGCATGTAACGTCTAGGATTTTGGTCAGTCCAACTTGATAAGTAATCACTAATATGCTATAAAAATGTTTTCTATTCCTGATAAAATGTTTGTTTGTTTTTAACCACTCGATCCGATATGTCTCTAGAGAACTCATTTCTCATTCGTAATATCAATATGGGAGTCTTTGAAATGTTAAACTAATGGATACAAGATAGTAGGACGATGAAAGGTATTTCTAGTAAAGGTAATAGGTACTTGGGACAGAACAATTTTTTTTAGCGCTCCCCCTTTTTTCTAAAATCCGTTTTTTTTTTTTTTTTTTTTTCTATTAATTTCAATTATTTTCGCGTTTTTCAGTATCATATGAACATAAATATGTTAGAAATAACTTGTATTTGCTATTTTCTATCAATTCCAAGTTAATCTATAATATATATCAGTGACCGCTGTGGATAGTAACTTTGGAATTGGTAGAAAATAGCAAATACAAGTTATTTCTAACATATTTATGTTCATATAATACAGAGAAACGCGAAACTAATTGAAATTTATAGAAAAAGAAATAACGGATTTTGAAAAAAAGGGGGAGGGCTAAAAATAATTGGTCATGTCCCCAAGTACCTATGGTAAAGGTTAACGGATACACGCTCGTGTCGTTTGACAAAAGAATAATAAATCTATAATTATTGACGTAACACATTATGTTAGACATAACTATCAAAATAACCGATAAATCCTGAGATAAATTGAGAAATAAAATAAACACATGGCATATTCACCGAGAAACGATAGCTTAATTCTTATCTAATTTTTACCAGATCAAGAGTTATTGTACATAAATTTCCTTGCATAGTTCGTGACTTACCGTAAGTTAGTACTCTGGTAAATTTGTTTACTAATACAATGAACAGGACAACAAAATTTATAAAGTCCATATCCTAATATTTTCTACTGTAGTCATATTTTTTTATTAGTGTATGAACGAGATTTAGAAATCGATCTCACGATACTTTTCTTGTTGAACTTTTTTCTTTGTTTAAACTTCACGAAGCGATATATAGTTAAAAACAATTGTCTTTCGTTGCTATTGTTTTCAAATGATTTAAATTAATTTGACATATGTATGTCAAAAAGAAAATTTAATATCAAGAAGTTCAATCTTTTCTTTCATAACTTTCTTTTTGTATTTATCTCCTTTTTTGTATAATAAAAAAATTAAGCTATAGACATAATATCTTATGTTTAAATTCACTACACTTTAAAGTTGTTTGCTTAAAATATTGTCAATTGGTATAAGAAGATGTGGTATGAGTGCCAGTGAGACAACTCTCCATCCAAGTCACAATTTGTAAAAGTAAACCATTATAGGTCAAAGTACGGCCTTCAACACGGAGCCTTGGTTCACACCGAACACCAAGCTATAAAGAACCCCAAAAATGACTAGTGTAAAACCATTCAAACAGGAAAACCAAGGGTCTAATTTATATAAAAAACGAGAAACGAGAAACACTTATGAACCACATCAACAAACGACAACTACTGAACATTAGGTTCCAGACTAAGGACAGGTGCAAACCAATGCAGCGGGTTTAAACGTTTTAATAGGCGCCAACCTTCACCCTACCTGAAACAATAGTGTAACATCACAACATAGAAAGACACACTATATTGTTCACTTTCATGTTAGAACTCCTCGAGAATTTCCTATACTACTACTATACAAAAATTTCCAACAAATCCAAACTTTTTTATTTATTCTTTTCTAAAGATTTCATATTTTTTAGTTCCTTTGTGTCCGTTTTATTTTGACTTTTTCAGTTGTTTTTAGTCCAATCGTATTTAGTTTGTATTATTATTATTACACTGTACACATTCTAAAATGTAAACTACAAATCCAAATTGAAAAATATATATATATAGTAGCTAGAATGGATATCTTTATAAGAAACAAGAGATATACCATTTAACCATACGAGTTGGTGTGGTTCATGAGTCTTTTGTAGACGAAACGCGCGTCTGGCGTAAATATAAAAATTTAATCCTGTTATCTATGATGAGTTTATTCATACATGGGGATAACACGGCCTTTTGATCTGGGCATCGTTCTCCATCCTAAATTCATCGTTAAGATTCGGGTGTCTCTAGGCAATATTTTCGGGCTCTTTGTTTCCCTGATCGGCTTGCGGGCACAACTGATAGGGCTCTCTAGGCTCAAGAAGTTTGTTTTCTGGCTACTTAACGTAAGCCTCGTTTCCATGGAAAATTTTTAACTGCATCTTATATGTATTTACTAAACTTGATTAATGATTATAGATTGGAAAATCAGTCTAGAAGCTTGCGATCCTGGTGTTCGTTTTATAAAATAAAAGATCACTGTTTAATCAGGCGTTGAAGCTAAAAACAAAATTAATAGATGATATAAAAGTAAATAATAACGTTCTACATTAGGCCAACACGAGACTTTTAAGCGCCTGACATTTTTTCCTGGCAAACGTACCACTTAATCGAAAAAGACATATTAACGTGTTAAATTTGGGTTCAAATAGAATTGTTTTCATTAGTTCCCTAAACTTTTACAACTTTGTCTCGTACTTCTTGTTTCAAAAGTGAATATTTTTGATAACTGCCTAAACAGAATGAAAAAATTACTCTTGCGCGTCCATGCTTTCTCCTTATTGGAACTTCTTGTATACGTACAAGATCACCCAGACATTGTGAAAAAATTCTGTAAAGTATATTTATTGCGTGAACCCCTGAGGGGTTCACGCTTATAAACAAGACCACAATTAATGATCCCGCTTTTCGTTGTCCAAAATATAGTTCCTTTTCATTAGAGTGTATTTTTCTTAATTTTTTTCTTTCCTTCCTCACTCATTTCTTAGTTTTTGGGGTGGAAATAAAAGAAGTGAGGTGAAATAAACTTTTGATGTTGTATTTTAACTGATTTTGATATGGAAAGAGTGATTAGGCCAGGTGCAAAAGGTGATATTTACAGTTTCGGAACATCTCTTGACTTGTCCATAGGGGTATGGATGTGTATTGGCTAAATTTGTAAGAGTGATTGGTTCAATCTTTCTGAATTTTGGATATATTTTGGACTAGTACTATACATTGATATAAGAAGATGTGGTATGAGTGCCAATGAGACAACTCTCCATCCAAGTCAAAATTTATAAATGTAAACCATTATAGGTCAAAGTACGGTCTTCAACACGGAGCCTAGGCTCACACCGAACAGTTAGCTATAAAGGGCCCCAAAATTACTAGTGTAAAACCATTCAAACGGGAAAACCAACGGTCTAATCTATATAAAACGAGAAACGAGAAACACTTATGAACCACATCAACAAACGACAACTACTGAACATCAGATTCCTGACTTAGGACAGGTGCAAACAAATGCAGCGGGTTTAAACGTTTTAATGATACCAAACCTTCACCCTTTTTCTGAAACAATAGTGTAACATCACAACATAGAAAACATTACACACACAAAAGTTTTGACAAAAATGCATGGTGCAATTTTTAATGAAACAAAACGTTAGAAAGAACTAATAGGGAATTTAATCGTGGTCTGTGGCCTATATATTGGCTAGTTTTGGATGTGTCTATGGGCCACTCGATATCTCTCGGCCGGAAGTCGGAATAAAATTCTCGGAACGTCTCGAAAGTTTTCGATCATTTATACAGGTAGTTATCTACGTCTTTGATACGGTCCCTCTATGGCTAGGCTACCAAGCGACACTACACCATCAAAGTAAATTGGAAAGTAAACAATAAAGCTAGGTTGCAGTCAATAAATCGTTTAGATATAAGAAACTTTTACCTTTTCACAAAACGTATGTGTTTTAATAATGTGAATGTTTATAAGCGCTTTGATGTGAAAGTTTCGAAACAAGTGTTCAATGACAACGCAATTATATTTGTTATTAAATGACCCCTGTACACGGTGTGTATCTAGGTCAATTATAATGTGGTATTGTGCATTGTCATGATAACATGTAAACTAATCATGTCTGAAGATTTAACCACGTGTGTATTTTCATCAAAGACTAAGGAGCGAACATTCTGGTTTAAATGTGTATATTAGATCGGAAAACAGAAAGATAATAAATATTATTATTATCAAAAGTATTCAATTTAATTAATTCAATAGAAATCAAAGAAATATATACAAAATATATACTGCATTTATGTTTCTGTAGAAACTAAATATTAAATTGAAGTCAGAATATTTTCAGAGTTGCAATTAAGAAATAAGTATTTATATGACAAGATACTCTGCTTTGGTATTTTTAAATATTCATTTGTAAATGAAACATGCATAACAATTATATCTGAATAAATCCTTGCATCATACAAAAAATGTTGATAAACAATAATAATTATATTTCTATGTTAATTATTTCCTACCGTTTTAGTAAGGTTTTATAAGTAATTGTTATTTATTTTTTGTATTGTAATATATCCATAAAACGGAAAGTAAGATAAATTAATTAAATATTTAAATTTTAAACGGTCGCGAATAAAGATACTTGTGTGTTTTCAATTCACAAAGATTTTAAATCCTTGCAGCTCACAAAAACGTAATAATAATTTACAATAATCATAACAAAATTCAATTAAGTACTATCATAATGTTAATTATTTTGTACTGTTTTAGTATGGATTTATAAGTCTTTGCTTATATTTTATATAGTAATCTATTCATATAGTGGAATGGTAGAATTTAAAATAGATTCATTTGATAAATAAAATATCCGTCCATAAATACTTGACGTTTGTGTTTATTGATACTACTTGTATATATATTCAAAATTTTCTGAAAAAATTCCACACAGGAACGTATGTTTATTATAAAATTTTAATTCTATTTTTGTTTGTTTGTTTTAATAGTTTAACCTTATAACATCTATATATTTGTACTACGGTACGGTTTTGAAAATTGTATTCACTGTGTTGCCCAACTATCCTACACGTCTTGATTCATTCACATTATAGATCACATTTCAAACGCACACTATCGGTTTGCGTTCTCAAAAATTCCAATAATACTTATTTCACTCGTGAATGCGCATTTTCTTATCTAAATTTAGGACACGGCTGTAAGAGGTTGACATGTGACTTTCATGCACGGTCATCATTACTTACGGTATTCTGACCTCTAGCTGTTTCTCTTTCGTTTCTTTTTTGAGTCACTGTCCTATAATAAACTTTGACCTTTTCGAAAAGCTAAGGATTGTCTACCAAAGGAATAGATTCCTTAACCTTGTAATTTATTTGGCCTTTTAACTTTTTCATTCCAGTGTCACTGATGCTTTTCTGTAGACTGGCGTCTGGCGAACATCATTTTAATTCTGGTATCTTTTATGTCTACATACTTTTATATATAAATTGGTTATTTTGAGGGGTGTACAGGTATTCATAAAATTAATTCATAAATAGTCTAGCTTTAAAATGTATATTCAAATAGAAGATGTAAATATACACTTTCAACTCACTTCTTCTATCCACCGTCAATTTTTCAATTCAAAAGCAAACACAAATTCAGCAACAATCTTTTGGTGACCCAGCAGTCAGCAGTCTTAGGTTCACGTATTGCTTTTCTTTTTTTTTTTTTTTTTATAAAGAAAGCAACTTGTTACTGTATAATTTGTTTAAGAGGAGACGATGGCGACTTGTTAACTAGGTTTATACGCAAAACGCACAATGGTCTCCAAAGTGATGCCCAAAAGTGCCAAGTGAACTAACAATAAATACACAATAAAACGCTAAAACTTGATTGATTGTTAGTTGCTTAACATCCACTGGCTAATATTGCATACATTGTGAAAATGTAAAGTCATGTAGCATATTGTGTGAAACTGTATTTCAAACACGTTATTTAAAGAAAAATGTCCCACTTAATGTGCATGTGTTTATGTTTTATAAACAACACTTAAACATTTTTTTGGATATGTTTAACATCTTTTAACATAACTTTCTTCCCCGAAGACGATACAAAATATATGCATATGCTATTTTCACATGTAAAATGTTTGTTTTTGTATAAATATAATATAGATTCAGATTCAGATTCAATAGTTTATTAAAGTCTCACCACATATAACATACATGTAAAACAAGACACATATATAAAAACAAGCAAAATCTATTTGTGTGCCATTCTTAAAAGAATAATGAGAGACTATTATGATACATATCTATACCAATTTGTATATGAAATACTACAAAGAGCAATTAATGATATCAAACACTGTTTCTCCTTGCTTAAATGTTATTGCAGGTTTTGGCAACAATATTACAAATATTTTAAAAAAGATATATAAATTTTTCTTCGTCAGACAAATTTAAAAACATATCATTGTAAGACAATCCTCACATAATGGGTCATTTAAAAGTACATGCTTTTTATCCTTTAAAACATTGCAGTTAAAACAAACTCTGTCATTAAGATTTTTCCTTTCATACCGACCAGTTTCATGTCTTAATGGTGCTACGCCACATCTAAATCTTGAAAAAGCACATCGATGACGTAGTGGCATTTTTCTGTAGCAAATGTTGTTCAGTGTTATAAATATGTTTAAAAAGTTTATATGTTCTCAATGTACTACCAGTACTATACGATAAAATTCTTGTGCACCAGTCTTTTTTATATCTATCAAACATTTTATCTTCTAACTGAGATATACTATAACTATCAAGAAAATTATCATTTATTTCACAATATCTTTCAAAATCAAAAGATTTCAAGATTTCCATAACTTTGTAACACCAATTTGTCAATTTACAACTGCCTTTCATCACTGACCATTTAAAAACCTTATAATTTAATCTATTGTTTTCCATATTTGTACATCTTGACCAGTGTCTAAAAATATTTGTCCACTGTTTAACACAAGGTGGCTTCCAACCCATATCACCTGACACTGCATCGTTTGGGGTATATTTCCCCACACCCATATAAAATCGCATGTCACGGTTCTGCACTGCTGTGATGCATGAAAAATCTCTGGTGCCCTAGATAGATGAGCCATAATTTATGACCGACCAAACAATCGTATCAAAAAGCTTTGTGTAGATATTGTGTTGAAAACCACCATGTGCTTTACACTTAACAATAAGTAGGCCTAGTGCCCTACTTGCTGACCAGGCTACAGCTTTTGCCATTAATTGGTAGTCTAAAAACTCTGTTTATAATAAACCTAAGTATTGGTAACTTGAAACATATTCAATATTTTTATCGTTTAAACTTAACTGAAAATCTAATCTGGCTACAGAAGGATTTCTAAAATGCATCACATTTGATTTTCTTAAATTGACTTTTAAACTATTATGATTACACCATACATTTAAAACATCTAATAATTTTTGTAAATCTTCAGCATTGTCTGCCAATAAAACTATGTCATCGGCATAAAGCAAGATTGATAATTTTTCACCATCAATATCAATACCAATGTTCAACAACTTAATATCATCAATTAAATCATTTATAAATATACTAAACATTACTGTTGACAATACACATCCTTGTTTCAAACCAGTATTAACACGGAACCATTCAGTCATGTAACAATTTAATCTGACACAGCATTCAACATTTGAATAAATAGCCTTTAAAGCATACATAAATTTTGAACTAACACCAAGGTTTTCTAATTTATTGAATAACAATACTCTATCAATAGAATCGTAAGCGTTCTTAAAATCAATGAAAGATACAAAAGTTGACAATTTAGATATATAAGCATCTAAATTATTACAAACTATATCATTTTTTACAATTAATGTTTCAGCACCATAATTCTTATTGCAATCTGTATTGGTATTCAACAAACCATGAAAACTGTCCTTCCATTTTTGTAAAACATCATCCATATTATTGTAACAGATCCATCTACACCTCATTTGGAATTTTAGATTGCCTTTCATTACCAATACCAATATTACCTATTTTACGCCAAAATTGTCTTGGATCATTTTTGTTTAAGTTCACAAGTTCTTCTTGACAACTATGCCAATACTGTCGTTTGTTTTTTGGACTAGTTCAGCAAATTCTTTCAGCTTATTGGCATAAATTTGTCGAAAATTTGTGTTATTGTTTGTTGTGGTACCTTGTAAATACGGGTTTTCAGCTTGGCACACCTGATTCCATTTGACAGTTAGTTCATCATTCCACCATCTTTTTTTAAAACGTCGTTTTTTGTTTGTTTGTTTTTTTTTTTTTTTTTTTTTGTTATTAACACAGTTCAAAATTTTTTATCTTTAGTCTAACTTAACATTCATCTCATTGTGCATAATATCAACATGTAAACAATATATATTGTCCAATTCAGATTGAATATCATGATCTGCAATGCATGAATTAATAAGATTTATTATATTTCATCATCATCCATGTGTAAGGAATTTTTTTCACATTATAAACATTTTATTATTACAACCATTTTAACTTTGCTTATTAATTCTTCACATATTGCATTTTCAAATTCCCACCATAGAACTGAATGATCAGGGATATGTTTTGGCTCAATTCATCCTGTTGTTGAACTTTTGTTTGCATAAAAGACTTCAAAATTTTTAAAACTATTTATATTTTCAAATAGGGCGATACAATAGTCAACCACTGATGATCCTCGTTATGATTACGACTATTTAATACACAACAATTAACATTGGATAAAAATTCACACAATATTTTCCATTGAGTTAAGCTATTTCAGTTGATATTTTATAGTGTGTCTTTCTATGTTGTGATGTTACACTATTGTTTCAGAAAAAGGGTGAAGGTTTGGTACCATTAAAACGTTTAAACCCGCTGCATTTGTTTGCACCTGTCCTAAGTCAGGAATCTGATGTTCAGTAGTTGTCGTTTGTTGATGTGGTTCATAAGTGTTTCTCGTTTCTCGTTTTTATATAGATTAGACCGTTGGTTTTCCCGTTTGAATGGTTTTACACTAGTAATTTTGGGGCCTTTATAGCTTACTGTTCGGTGTGAGACTAGGCTCCGTGTTGAAGACCGTACTTTGACCTATAATGGTTTACTTTTACAAATTGTGACTTGGATGGAGAGTTGTCTCATTGGCACTCATACCACATCTTCTTATATCTACACTTTTTTATTATTATTATTTTCTCGTGTCTTCAAATATGAACTAAGAAAAACTTAACTTATGTCTTTGAAAACTTGACAATAACTGTTTAAGACCTGAATTATATTCATTCTATATATTGTTGGGGGAGGACTTTTTTTGGGGGAGGTAGAGGGTATAACTTTCTTTTCATATATATTCTTTTGTCAACAATCTTTTGTTATACTTACCTGTAGGTGTAACAGTATTGAACCCAACCAGTTCATATGAGTTTGACGACAATCTTCTCCATATTTGTAAATATATGGTGGTTAGAGATCGAGCATTTATTTCCCAGTATGATATAGCACCACAACATTTCACTTGAAAGTTCTCGTCTTCTACCATGTATACTGCTCCTGTTGTTGGATAAGGATAAAATAAATCCTTTTGTTGGATTAGGATAAAATAAATAATCTAACAGTTATATTCACAGCAGTATATGTTCCTTGTTGAATTAAAGCAATCTTTCTCTGTTTAAATATTCAGAAAGGCATGATTTAATCACATAATAATAATCAAATTTTGACTCGGATGGAGAGTTGTCTCATTGGCACTCATACCACATCTTCTTATATCTGTTTGCCTTGAAATCAATAACTTCACGTTTTGGGAAATTACCTACTCTCTATATCTCCAATCCTTCTGTTAAAATCACTACATATATCAAATGGACATCCATTCGGAATAGAGTATATTTGAGACATACGTGTATAAAAAAATTCATCAGCATTTGTTGAACGTGCAGAAAATTCAGGTGGTAAATAAACTACACTTACATAAAATTTATTGCTAACATTGGTTCGATCTGCAAATTTTATCCATACTATCCCTTCCGTTGAATCGTCTTCGACATCAATGTTGATCGAAAGTAGACAACAATTCCTCTTTCACTAATAGACCAACCCCTCCTGAACCTGTCCTTGCACGAGTGTGTATCTGCTTACGATTATTGCCGAACCATTTATAATTATCAATACAAATACTTTTATTCGCCAAATGTTTTTCTACTATTCCCATTATATGAAGATCTAAGCTTCTCACACATGCATCAATTAAAATATTTTTGTCGCTATTTACATTCTTTGATTATCCATTTATGTTCCATAACCCACATCGGTACTAATATGTTTTACCACGAATGGGGGCACGCCATTGTTCTCTTTGACTGTTATTATAATTATGTGTGTTTCTACTGTTTGTAGCTGTACCATTTTGTCTAGACCCACGATTGTAGTTGTGATTGTAGTTGTGATTGTAGTTGTCATCGTAGTTGTGATTATAGTTGTGATTGTAGTTGTGATTGTAGTTGTGATTATAGTTGTGATTATAGTTGTGATTGTAGTTGTGATTGTAGTTGTGATTGTAGTTGTGATTGTAGTTGTCATTGTAGTTGTGATTGTAGTTGTGATTGTAGTTGTGATTGTAATTGTGATTTAGTTGTGATTGTAGTTGTGATTGTAGTTGTGATTATAGTTGTGATTGTAGTTGTGATTTAGTTGTGATTGTAGTTGTGATTGTAGTTGTGATAATAGCTGTGATTGTAGATTGTAGTTGTGATTGTAGTTGTGATTGTAGTTGTGATTGTAATTGTGATTATAGTTGTGATTGTAGTTGTGATTGTAGTTGTGATTGTAGTTGTGATTGTAGTTGTAGTTGTGATTGTAGTTGTGATTGTAGTTGTGATTGTGGTTGTGCTTGTAGTTGTGATTGTAGTTGTGATTTTAGTTGTCATTTGAATCGTTTCTATTTACATATATATATATATACACAAAAGATGTAATATACATATCAAACACAAGGATTTTGAAAATTTGGAAAAAATAGTCTTTTCAAAATTGTGTACTCGAAATGTCCTACATTTAGATTAGTATACCAATATCTAGTTTTAAGTTGTTTTTCTTGAGCCATATATATAACTTACAAGATGATGAGACAACTCTCCATCAAAAACCTAATGACATAGAAGTTAGCAACTGTATAGTCATTCCATAGTTTTCATATTCGAATTCATAAACCAAATGTCACTCATCTCGAAAGGAAATACATCGTTTAGAGAAGAATTGTTTTTGTTGCTGTTTTTCCAAAGAGAGATTTATAGGATCACGCTTTGACAGCGCAAGTAACAGGTAAGTATAAATACGAAAAAAAAAAAGAGGAAGACAAAAAAGGCTTAGCATAGCAAAGATTACAGTATGATCAACACGAACTTCTATACACCTTAGTTTATTTAATTTTTCAAGTATGTATCCATATACTAGTGTATCTATAAAAGGATAACGTGAGATACTACCACTACGGATGTGTTAAACAACCTTGACTACAGTTGATGTATCGAACGGTCAGTTGAGAGGACTAATGAACGGTTTAATTGACATTTGCTACACAACTCAAACGATTGCTCCTATGTAGTTATTTCTACCTTTTATCCTTCCTTGTTTCACTACTTTTGATTTGGTTTGAAGTGGGGTTATATTTCAATCACCGTGTCGGTGCGTTCTTCCATCCGTTCAATAAGTATTATCATCACACTTTTTAAAAAAAAAAACTACTGAACAGAATGACTTCATATTTTTTCAGCTACCTGACAAATAACGACAGTTATTCCAACAGTTTCCTTTCCAATTTCAGACATAATGTCGGTGTAGACATGTCATGAACCGACAATACCGACAAACATTGTTTTCTTATTTGGAACGTTAACATCTTCGTTTCCGTACATTTATATGGTGTATGAACGTTTTGGAATGAAATAAAACTCGACAAAAAGGAGAATTTCAGGCGATAAACTCGCTTTTGTTGTTAATTGAAATCTATCTTAATATAAATTCCGGAATTCAAAATGGTGTCTTCCCTTAGTTACGGACCGCCTCATAATAAATTATTTTGTCCAATCAAAATCGTGATTACAAATCGATTGCATTAGAATGTCCTATATTTCCAGATAGAAATGCGTATAAATAGCTTCCAATGTATATATTCGATTTTTGTTATTTCCTTATCATTATCAAGGAATTTTATATTTCAATATACAATTCCTTGTTTTTATGTTTTATTTCATCTTTCATTTTATTTTATTTTCTATCTTGATGGGTAATATACTTCTAGTATGTCTCGTTAACATTATCATTTACATAGTCTAAATATTAAACCTACTTTAAACTATGAAGGTCATTCTGGTTAATTTAAAAGTTCAACCATGCTCATTATGTGTGGTATGAAGCCAACAAAACACTATTTAAAAGGTTGTAACTTATTACACCTTAAAACTAGTTTTTCTTGATGTTTGTGTGTTACAGTAAAATTAATGATAATGTTCACATCCTTCAGCGATTTGACATTCATGACCCCGCTCTATAAAAACTTCGTTCATTAACATAAAAAAAAAATTATTTAGTGAAAGTAAGAAAAAATACATTTAGGTTAAATTAACCGTGCAGAATTAGGAGGGATACGTGTTCACATAATTAAATTATCTCAGCAGGTTTGCAATACAAAGATGTTATAAGTAGTTTTACAAGTTTAACTGCACATCCTAGGACTTTAATCTTTTGAAAAATATGCAGAATGGTGCAATTGCATAAATCAACTGTATACGTTTATGAGAAATATCCTTATATTATGAAGTTATCCCAGCAGGTTTGCAATAAAAATATGTTTTATTAGTAACGAACCTGCATTACAGGACTTGTATTTATAATTTCTTTTTTTTTTTTTTTTTTTTATATAGTGCATTCCACTGAATAATTTAAAGATTACTTTCGACTAAAAAAATTTTGTTATGAATGCTATATACAAATTAAAACTTTGGACCTTAATATTTGCGCCGTTTATAAGAGTAAACAAACCAAGATAACTTATATCACAGTAAGTAAGTTTTTTTTCAAGGTATTTTTCAACCAAGTGTGTTTTGACATACATTCGGTTATTGTAATTTGGACTTTTATTCTCATTTCTACTTTCATACTAATTAAAGTGGATGTATTCTTTGCAGGATGATATGTCGTCAGAGGTAGAGGCTGATCAGACGCCCGTTCGACGCCAAGGACTTCGTCGATGCAGCAGTGCGATATGTCTTTCTGATGGAAACGGTAAGATTTCTAAATTTTGTCAAAATGATAAGTTTTGTATGTATAAATAGAAAGGCGTGGTAAGGTTGCCAATGGGACATATATCTACAAGAGACCAAAGGACGAGGCTGTAAACAGTTACAATATTTGTGTCTACTTGAAACTTGTTAATTTCGTAATATTTACTGATTTCAGAAACAGAAGTTACACATTGGCATTTTGATGGTTTGCCTAAACAAATAAGACTAAATCTTTAAACAAAAGGGAGCTTGATGCCGATTTCAGTGTGTAGTCCACTAAATACTTAACAGTATTCTGGAATAAACTCATTCAGGTACAATGAAGAGCAAATGTTTAGTAAACAAAACAAATAAAACATGTTAGTCTTTAAATCAATTGGGTTAAAACAATGCTACAAAAACCTTCAAAGCTCTATTTTTCCAGTGCAAGTTGCAACCTGAGTTATGAAATCATTAGATTATATACTAAATATTGATATGTACTATCTTCATTGTGGGGGCATCGGTGTCCGTATGGTCTATGTAGTTCATCTACTGTATCACTAGCCTATCAACACTGAGGTTGTGAGTTAGATTCCAGCTCGTGGCAGGTGCATTCGACTCCAATTTTAAATGAAAAGGATTGTCAGTTTTCCTGCAGAAGGTCTGTGGTTCTCTCCGGGCACTCCGGCTTCCTCTATTAATAAACACTGACCGCCATGAAGAAACAACAATAGTGCTGAAAGTGGCATTAAACACCATCAAACAATCAATCAATCAACCAATTAATCTTTAAAGTGGAAATTAATTTGTTCTTCAATGCAATTTTTTATAAATGTATCTTCAATATGTTAAATTACTCTGATTAACCGATTTTATTTTTATCTCTAAGGATATTGAAGTTTTTAACTGAAGTTTACCATTCACAACCAGCATAAATTAGCCATTGAAGGTGTATCATATGATAATATGCCAAGGCGACAACATTGTAAATTTCACAACTCGTTCCTACGACGAGAATAAACTGGTTTAAAGTTATTGAAGGGTTGTCGTTTGTTGCTGCATCATATTTGTTTTTCGTTTTGTTGTTTTGCACATAGATCAATCCGTTGATTTTCTCATTCAAATTGTTTTACATTTTGTTATGCCGAGGACGTTTATAGCTTGCTATGCGGTATGGGTTTTGCTCATTGTTGAAGGCAGTGTGGTTATATATGGCTGCTAACATCTACGTCTGTTAGTCTCTGATGGATAGTTGTCTCATTGCCATTCTTATCATGTCTCCTTATCTAAAGATAAAGATGTTCAGAGGAAAATGCATTCTATTGTTTAGTTAGTAATCAAAGTAATTGTAGTAAGGAGAGAGGACCTTGAGCAATCATCGGTTAGGACAATCAAAGAAACCCGTTACACGTTCTTGTGCCTGCTTCTTCATTAACCTCTTTAGCTTTTATCTTTTATTAAACACGTGTTTTTTAATGTTCATTGTGAGATGGTTATTTTCATTTGTCTAGCACTTACATATTAAAATTGGTCAATACCGCTGCTATTGGACTGATAATTTCCGAAGGTATTATCAGCTCAGTGATCAACACTTTGGGAATGATATGACTTATAACATACTTTTTTTTTTTATATTATCAGTTGATAAATTTAGAAATTATTTAGAAACTAAAATTTCTACTCTCTTAAAAAAGGTTGATAATAGATGGATTTGGCAATGCTATTTATGTCCATTTTGGTTATATAGCTCTTTGGGTGTTCAGGTATTAATATATCCTTGTCTTAAGTACTTGTGGATTTGAGTGTTTCTGGTGAAGATAAATCTAGAATAACGCTTCAAACGCACCAAATTTATAAAGTGTTTTTTTAATAATTCAACTAATTTGTATTGGCCACTCGTTCCACAGCAAGGTTGATATTGAACCGGGGACTTAAAATTAGATACACATGTTGAGTGTGCCATGCTTTCTGCATGTGAATCAGCTTTTAATACAAACCTTGGAAGTGTGTGTAGGTGGCCTGTTGATAGACCAAATTTCCGTCCCTATTATCGTTCCTTCTTTTCCCAATGCCATTCCAAATTTTTCGCCCTCATTCGAGTCTATCAACCTTGCCGAAGTTACTTATAAGTTCATTGTTTATTTGTTCTCGTCATGAAAATGCATGTAATATTTGCAACTGGACAATTAGCTAACATTTAATTTAGTTTTTTCTTATTTCTTTGGATTAATTGCTGTCACTTTGAAATATACTAAACATTCCTTAATTATTCATATTTGCTTTAGCTTCTGTTAAAACGCCACTGGAACATCCAGATCTCATTCGAGTGAAACAGCTGTCATTTCTTAGTGGTTCAATAAAGCCTTGTTTAAAATTACCAACGAAAAAACAGAACGGATCTGGAAGTATAGCATCACTGAATTACTCACGAGGTCGAGGTAAATTATTATATTCACAGTAAAAACTGAAAGTTAAAAGGGTAGTTTTTATATTTATAAATGATTGCATCTGTTGCCTCGTAACGATTGAGGTCATACTATGTAATTGACTACTGATTAAGATTTTTTTAAAAGGGGGAGGTTGAACTTCTTCCGCCACCTAAAAAATGCGTAATTCGGTCACGTGTTTTTGTGTCTGTCACCAATCAGGTATTTCATCAATGATGGTTTGTTTTTATGTTCATACGCACATCTCAATATCAATATCACATTCAGTAATCTGATAACCTTGATAATAATCTTTTATAGACAAGACAAGACATTTTTAATGACATGAATGATTCTTTTATTTTGTTTTGTTTGTTTTGTTGTTTTATCTTGTTGTTTTATTTTTTGTAGGCGAGTCCAGACATGGGGCGAATTACATTGCAATGTAATGCATTATATTACAATTACTTTGACAAAACCATGCATTAAATTACAATTACAATTACATGCTTTTATCAAAGTAATGCATTAAATTACAATTACTTTTGCAAAGTAATGCATTGAATTACACATTACATTTTGTATACTTGTTTATTAAGTGAAAAGAAAAATTAAACATTTTGAAAAACAACATGAAGTCACAAAAGATTCTAGCATATTCATCAACTGTATTGAATTTAGTCAGACTTGTAAGAAGTCTATTCAATACAACCATTACTTTTAACATCATAATGGTTTTGAAAGATTTCATGCACATTAAGGGTTTAGTATGGTGGCCGGTTAAGGCCATTTCGCGTTTTCGCGTTTTCGCGTTTTCGCCTTTCATATTCTATAGGGCGACGCGAAAACGCGAAATCGCGAAATCGAAAACGCGAAAACGCGAAGTCGAAAACGCGAAAACGCGAAAGGCGAAGTCGAAAACGCGAAAACGCGAAGTCGAAAACGCGATAAACGCGAAGTCGAAAACGCGAAAACGCGAAAACGCGAAGTCGAAAACGCGAAATCGATTTCGCGTTTTCGACTTCGCCTTCGCCTTTCGCGTTTTCGACTTCGCGTTTTCGCGTTTTCGCGATTTCGCGATTTCGCGTTTTCGCGTTTTCGCGTTTTCGCGATTTCGCGTTTTCGCGTTTTCGCGTTTTCGCGATTTCGCGTTTTCGCGATTTCGCGTTTTCGCGTTTTCGCGATTTCGCCTTTTCGCCTTTTCGCGTTTTACGATATACATGTATAACGTTGTGTGTTTTCACAAACTAGAAGATTCGGCTATTTATAGATAAAAGTTACCTGTTACCAATCTCATGAATATAGATATAGGAAGATGTGGTGTGAGTGCCAATGAGACAACTCTCCATCCAAATAACAATTTATAAAAGTAAACCATTATAGGTCAATGTACGGCCTTCAACACGGAGCCTTGGCTCACACCGAACAACAAACTATAAAGGGCCCCAAAAGTACTAGTGTAAAACTATTCAAACGGTAAAACCAACGGTCTAGTATATATAAAAACGAGAATATGCATGATTAATGACCAGGCAAAATCTAATTGCTAAAATAGAGAGACAAATCCGATATCTACGGGATTGAAAGACATTTACTAGTTTTGGATTGTCCTAACCAATCAACAAACTTTGATTATTCACGTCTCGTAATATCTTCCAATCAGGTAGTAAGAGGCATTCACGCACTGACTGTCCATCGTTCAATTAATGACGTCTTTTAGGAGTTATTATAACATAACATTTTAAATATAATTGGAGACAAGACTACAAAGTATGTCATTCAAATGATTGTCATATAAATTTCATATCTGTTGTTTACTTTAAATATTTTCATAAATTAGACAATTCCTTTACATTCTTTGTTTCAAATACTCTAACAAGTCATTATCTTTTAAAAGTGTCAAATTTATAAGTTAAGCCACAATGTAAACTATAGGCGGTTTTTGTTGTTGTAATTATATTTTGTTTATATACATCTATTGTTTACATGTGTATATTAGTAGATTAATTATGTTTTAGTCATGTAGTTGATATTGTATTTAGAGAGCCTTATTTAAAATTGGTTTAATCCAAATGAATTACTCTCTTTAAATAAAGATATTATCATTATTATTATTATTATTATTATTATTATTATTATTATTATTATTATTACTGAACAAATTTAAAACAGATGCATTTGTATAAAATGCCTTTGAGTATACAATTTGCTTGAAATCATATTTTGACATTTTAAAATATATTTGTTAGTTGACCAGATTCAGTTTCTCTATTTGTTTTGTTAATCTGGTTCTGACACGGGAGGATTGTTGTTATTGTCTACCGCTTCAAGAGTATATCCCTTGTCCCTTGGTGTCTCCTGTAGATGAACAAATTTCCATCTTTGAAAATTTGAAATATTAATCAATGCGTTTAGTAATATATGGGAAACACAGTCTACATTTACATGAATTTTCCATAAATCCAGGTTACTTTTGTTTAAATTAAAAGAACATGCGACAGGTTTAGGATATCTTTGCTAAGATCAACCTACGACAGTTTTGAGGCGAGGTCTTGGATAGTCCTAAGAGGATCATAAGACATGTCATAAGATATTCTAGTATCTTATAACAGGTCTTAAGATAGCTTCGCGAAACCGTCCCAAGTTTTATTTGACAAAAGTCTTATCTCCACAATGTATTAAATTTTATACTTTTTTCACACAAGCTAATTTAAATATTAAAAATTTTAGATTCACAACAAGAGCATTAAATGAATGATTATGTATTTTAAGTAACCATGGCGATAATAATCATTAATTTCATTTATTTTAAAATGTCCAAACTATAACTTTCAGCAAATTGTATGTTCAAAGGCATTTTATACAAATGCATCTGTTTTTAAATTTGTTCAGTAATTGTCAACAAAGAATGTGAAGAAATTGTCTAATTTATGAAAATATTTAAAATACGTCACAGATATGAAATTTATATGACAATCATTTGAATGACTTATACTTTGAAGTCTTGTCTCCAATTATATTTAAAATGTTATGTTATAATAACATGTATATCGTAAAAAACGCGAAAAGGCGAAAAGGCGAAATCGCGAAAACGCGAAAACGCGAAAACGCGAAAACGCGAAATCGCGAAATCGCGAAAACGCGAAACGCGAAATCGCGAAATCGCGAAAACGCGAAATCGCGAAAACGCGAAATCGCGAAAACGCGAAAACGCGAAAACGCGAAATCGCGAAAACGCGAAAACGCGAAATCGCGAAATCGCGAAATCGCGAAGTCGAAAACGCGAAAACGCGAAGTCGAAAACGCGAAAGGCGAAAGGCAAAGTCGAAAACGCGAAAACGCGAAGTCGAAAACGCGAAATCGATTTCGCGTTTTCGACTTCGCGTTTTCGCGTTTTCGACTTCGCGTTTCGCGTTTTCGACTTCGCCTTTCGCGTTTTCGCGTTTTCGACTTCGCGTTTTCGCGTTTTCGACTTCGCGATTTCGCGTTTTCGCGTTTTCGCCCTATAGAATATGAAAGGCGAAAACGCGAAAACGCGAAAACGCGAAATGGCCTTAACCGGCCACCATAGTTTAGAAAGGTTTCCTCCTTCATGCACATTCTATCAGGCCTGAAATTTCAAATGATATTTCTGACTATCCGACTGTTTCACAAAACCTATTCAAGTCGATAGCTCTTCTATCTTTGGTTTAAATGTTTCAAGATATACATCTTTCATTTTCACTAAAAAGAAATTACAGAGATGAAGTTTGATACTTATTTTAACTTGATGTTAACTATACTTTTTTAAATATACAAAAAAGTCATTCAATGTTTTTTTTTTTATTATTTCAATCAAAATATTTACTCAGAATTTCTTTCCTAATTATATTATAAACATAGAGCTTATGATCTTTGAACAATTAAGTGTCAAAATGGTGAAAAGATTAATTGTAAAACAAACTAATTAGTGTTTTATGACAATGGTCAATCATCTATTATTTAATCATGACAAGGTATTCATTGATCGTTTGACAACAATGGAACACTTTTACAGTAATGCTTTTCAAATATCACTCTTTTTTTAAGGAAAATGTATGAAATAAAATGAAATAACAAATAGAACTAAATCTGATATATAGTGTTGTGTTATTCCATCAAGTGATTTATGTGAAGTGTGAAAAATAAATAGAAAATTAATATTCAAATGATTATTTTCTTAGTTAATAAAGAAATCTTAATTTCTGTTTTTGTTAAATCTCCAACAGTCTGTTAAAGATATATAGTATTTGAAAAAAGTAATGCCATGTAATGCAATGTAATGCATGAAATTACACAACTTTTTGCAAAAGTAATGCATTAAATTACAATTACATGTAATGCAAAAATTGCTGCATTACACATTACATGCAATTACTTGGAAAAATGTAATTCATTACCATGCATTACAATTACAAATTTGCATTACCCCATGCCTGTAGGAGACTCGCTAGTCATATTGATCGTAAATTGAAAATGAGAAAACGGAAGTGTTGGTTGAATAAGAGAAAAACATTATGAAATAATTTTCTTCAAGAAAATTCAAATTCAAAGTAAAACTTAATTATAATAAGTGGATAGTTGGTAGACTATATTTATAAATCGTTGAGGGCTTAAAAGTTTTTTAATCGACACTGTCATTATATTTTTTTGGAAACTTCTAAGTTGATTTTCTTTTGTAATTTTAGTGCAAAGATTCGTTTCAAAGGGCTCAGGTAAATAAGCATCATCAAACATGATCATCAAAACTGTTATAGTAATTCAAATATAGGCTAGTAGTCTTGACTATCTAGCTCTTAATAAATAGATTTGTCTAGTTCTTAGCATTCTAGATTATATAATACTATGTTGCCTTTAGGTGTAACAAGTTAGCTGTTAGTGTATTGCTTGTATAATACTCTACTGTAGCTGGTCACGCCCATAATATGTTTCAAGTATTGGTTTTACATTGCACGTGCTTTGTTTTTGATCATATGTGCCGCTTTTTTATATTCCATTTTATTCCATCGATATGTGCTGTGTTCTATTGCTTGTGTGTTAATATAATCCAACACGGTTCTCAGAATGCGGAAACTTTTAGTATGTTTGAGAATTTCTGTATAAAATATGTACCCTAGGCAGTTCATTGGTTACTTAAATTCGCTTCACTCTTTATTGTCCTGTTCCATCTTCTCTTTTCCAGTTTATTGATTCTGGTTCATTATATACATGCTACAATAGTACAGGTGCAGGGTCGCGTACATTATATTTGATTGGAGAAAGGTAAATGAAGTGAAAATATAAACAGTTACATCTAAATGTACCTCCAAGGAGTAAGCATGCATTTTGGTTGTAGTTATATATACGTTTGGTCGTCTCCAAAAAGTAAATTAACTGCATTTGTCATATATGAGTTTAAATAAAGTGAATAAAAGGATACTTATGGCTACATTGGCCAACCTTGATTCCTCAATTCAGACTTATACAAGATCTTTTAGATATTTTATATGCACACGGGAATTTCTAAACAAACATTGAGAGACGATTTTTCGTTTCCTATTGTTAGTTTTTCCGTTTTTGGATAGTGGTGTTTTTTGGCCCCTTCTTGTTAAGTGTACATTTCCCAACTCGTTGTCTAGGTCCGTGTCTGTAGTGTCCTATAGTAAGTTGTCTACATTCTCTTGTGGATAGTCAGCCCATAAGCAATCATACATCTCCTTATTTTTATATTGTATAATGGAAGTCGAAGAATTACATTGTAAAACCAAAGTCTTAGATCATAATTAATTTCCAATACGTAAATCATAAGACTTTAAGCACGAGTTATTTTAAACCCAAGGTTAATATATACTACAATGTTGACACGTACAACAAGATAGTGACGGAAATTAATGTCTTATTTTTAGTGGTATAAATTTTACAGACACTGTAAATACGCAGTCGTAAGTTCATAATCCGATAAAAGATTATGAAAGAGGATAGGTTAATGAGACAACTACCCAACAACTAAATACTGAATATCTATTAAAGAGGTTGTTACAACGTACCACACTTTTGTACTTTTTGTACAAATATATACATATTTAAACAATTAATGAGCTCGAGTAACTATATTGGTCTTGAAAACTATGTAGGAATGGTTTTACACTAGTAATTTTGGGGCCCTTTATAGCTTACTGTTCGGTGTGAGCCAAGGCTCCGTGTTGAAGACCGTACTTTGACCTATAATGGTTTACTTTTATAAATTTTGACTTGGATGGAGAGTTGTCTCATTGGCACTCATACCACATCTTCTTATATCTATTATAAAAAAATATAAGTGTGAGGGTCACTCCTCCCGGTTAGTTTGTAATTCAATACGTTATGTCTGTGTTGTTCACATATGCTTAAATATTTGATTTAATTGTTTGTATATATAAATTCTCTGTAACTAAGGTTTTAACTCTCTCAGGCAAAGTTGACCTTAGATGGATTTGGCTATTTTTATGTCCTTTTTTGGTAATATAGCTCTTCAACTGTTTCGGTTTTTACTTTTTATACATCCTTAGCTTTCAAATATTCGACTTTGAGCGTTCCTGATGAAGGTATTATTTCCCTTTTACATTTTTTTTTTGTCGAAATGTGGAACAATATACAGTAACTTCTTAAAAATGTCAATAATTAATCAATATAATTGTAATTTTCAGAAATGGTCTATCAGTAGTCAATGCATAATTAGCAATTTTTGCACCTCAACTGTCTTTGTCTAAACACAAGGAATCAACAAAAATCGCATTTTGTCTATTTTGTTAACAAATTGCAACGAAAAATCACAAATTCAAGTAGCTAGACCAGTGCAAAAACATTATTTACCACCCTCCTTCTTGCTCAATGTGTCTCGCGGATAATGAACTCTTCAAATTGAGGATCATGTAAGTTTCAAAGATTTCGTGAAAAGTCTGTGGAAATGTTTTATTTTCAAAATCTGAAAGTGTGTTTTATATTCAGAACCTGAAAGTGTGTTTTATTTTCAGAATCTGACAGCGATATGAACGACGACATATTTGAAACCGCATCTGTGAGATCGGATGATGTATTTATGTCATCTGAACAAACAAAAAAGAAAAATCAATCTAGCGTACTGTAAGTATAACATCCATTTACTGTGTATTGTAGTGCTATCATATCGATCATAACTTATGTTCCGGACTATACCAATTCCCACGCCTGCTGCCAAATAAATGTCAAGGACCGTAATTCCGCGATAATTGGGTCATCCAAAACGAACCACGAACTCAATCTTTAACTCATTACATACTCATAATAATAAAAAAACATCGGTATGACATATATATATATAGAGTTAGATGCTTCTTTTTGTAACTTTATGGGTGTAAAAGCTTTGACCGAAGCACATTCTGTTTAAAGTACGGAAATCTTTTCTCATTACAACTTACAGTGTTCTGCATATATTTAGTACTGCACTCATGTAATTATATTTAAATCTTATGAAACGAAGTTGTGGCTGATGCAATGTTTTTATTTTGAAAGACGCCATCAGTTCGTCCGTCTGTTCGTCCGTATACGTCATTTCTTTGTTTTCGTCAGGACAGCGCCTTCATTTCAGTCGGACCCTATTCAAATTTGGATGAAGTTTTACACTCATCTAAACCGCGGATGAATTCGATTATCAGGAAAATCTAAAATGGTAGACCTTTTCCGAAAGTATTAAGGAGCTTGCAAAAATGGGGTATCTGAGCTTACTCCTTAAAGTTTTTTTTTCTAATTTTAAAGAAGGTAGAATGTACGAAGATAAAGTTGAAGGGCAAACTAAAAACATATTGCTGCATTCTGGATTTAATCAAATAAGTGTATCGTATCACAGATCAGCATGTCTTATTGTATACACCTTATCGCTATCTATTCCAACCCGGAAAAAAACAGTCACTAAGACAACTTCCTGTTTGGGTCAAGTGTCGCAAAAACAAAGGTCATCAGTATCGAGCTGAGGGAGGAAACGTTTAAAAAACGAACATTTTGAAACTTTGATAGATTATGATCCACGTTTTTAAAACACAAATTAAAATCATTAAAATGCTTTGTTTGAAGTGTTTACGGTGGTTTAAACATGTCTCTTTGAAAAGTTTTATGCTTAATACATCGTTTAAACAGGGTCCCAGATAGCTTCAACTGGAAGAAAAAGTTGTGTAATTTCAGAACTTATCCGGATTGGAATAAATAGCGATAAGGTGTATTCTGTGCCATTTTTGTTTCAGTTAACTTGACCTAGGTCCGTAATTGTCTGAAACATGTTCTTTATAGCTTTATTTCAATTGTCTCAGAATCTAAGGGATCTACCATTTGATTTTTATTGGGGGCTAGGATGAAATTTGAAAACAAAAAGTCAGGATAAACTAATAAAAAAGGGCATGACCGAATAGAGTGAAAAATAAAAAGGCAGGACAGAGATTACAACAAAAAAAAAATGCAGGACAAAATTGTTCATCCCCTGACGTTGGGAACAAGCTGCCAAGAAGACAATATAGCATATTGATCTTCAATCAAATTGAATGTAATAATTTGAATAAAATGGGATTGGTGGTATACGTCAATGAGACAGTTACCCAAAAATAAAAATATATAAAGACATATAGAAGTAAACATACAGTCTTCAGTAATAGACAGATGTCTATGCAACGTTTTAACTTGCTCTAAATCGCACAGATGCTTAAATTGTTGGTGGGGAGTGGGGTGGGGGACAGGGGCAAAAACTACGAAAGATCAAATTACTTGCTGAATATTCACAGTACATGTCGGAAATTAAGGTAGAAAAACCCTTAATACTTAAAAGAGATAACTTTTTAATGAATGTTGTCTGACCGCACTTCTGCATTTCTATTGTAGATATCGTATACGAGTTAGTAGAGCTGATCACACTACTCAGATCAATAATAAATAATATAATAGTTTATTGATGTGAAAACTGGCACAATTAATTCACAAAATTTACACAAAAAAAACTTTTGACTCTTGACAAAATGCGATTAATCCATATACTTCGTTGACTTTTGATCATTTGTCTTGAAAATATAATACCTTTTTGTAACCTCAATGCACAGACAGTGTAGTACATTCCATACATGGATTTATATTGTGCATGAATAAAGAGGGCAACCAAAGCAAGCAAGCCGCTATGTTTGTTACGAAAGTAGTCCGATGAATACGGTCTATAAAATTAATAACCTGCAACACAAAGCAATACCGGAAGCTATTGAAACAAATCACAGTAAATAATCCATATGAATGCAAATCATGTAAAAATTATTTAAAATTATTTCAGGGACAGTTTTGTCTTAATTATTAGTGGTTTATATGGTATTCTGCTAGTTGTGATTGGCTCTGTCGTTCCAATCGCAGAAACATTTGTTCATTCCGTCAGACATATCGCCTTTGAGGTAAAATATAATAATTGTAATAATATAAGCTACATTTTATGAAATAATTGCAATTTAAAACTAAATTCCATTCTTATATACAAATATCTTTATAAATTGAAACATTTGACGTCCTGAATATTCCTGGAATATTTGCTACTGGACATTAAGCAAACAGTAAACTTTAATTTAAAGCAATTTGACACGGACAACATTCGTTTTAACTTAATACAATCTGAAATTTCTAACAATCATTTTTGTATAATTACTAGTAGATAATTTGTAAGCATTAAGCAAGTATTCACACATATATGAAAATAAGGAGATGTGGCATGATTGCCAATGACAAATATCCACCACTCCTGTTTTTTGTTTTAATTTTTTGTTCTTATCTTTTTTTCCTCACATGTTCTCTAACATTTTGTCAGACAGTAGGTAACTATGATATTTATAAGGGCAGACACCGGTTTTATAGTTGGCATATGATGTATTATGTACCGGAAAGCACGCCAATGGACATTAGAACGGATTAACAGACTGATTTCTACTACATTCTTCCCAAAAATGTAGATGTATTCACAGTGTTTAAAATTAATATAATTAACAATTATACATACATAAGAACATATACTTAATCAGTTACTCCTTAATTTTCTAATTAGTTGGTTTATTCGTTCTGTAAAATCAGTTGAAACATTATCTCGAAGCCTCCATATTGTAGATATAGTCTATTTGTAATGTCCTCCACCTGACGTAGATTCATAACTATATAATTAAAATCACGAAAATTGTTTTTTTACTTGTAGGTATTTTATATATATCTGTATGCAGTCAGTATCTGTTTTATTGTCTACATGTACATGTTTCTTCTACATGATTCTCCCGTAGCAGTTGGAAATCTCAAAAGAAGCTTGAGCGAGCGAGGCAGAAAACGTCCTGGACCATCACCGCAAGATGTTGAAAATTTCCTCCCAGATACATGGAGTCAGACCTCACGTAGTAAACGACGAAAAATTACTTTCAATAACACAATGAAACAAAGTGCTGCAAGTTTTTATCTGCGACTTGGTGCAGTGGGTAAATACATTTTGTGCAGTAGAAAAAAACCAATGAAACGAAATACTAGATAACATATTTGAAAATCAAAATTACAATACGAAACGAAATAATCAAAATCTTGGGACCTTTTTTCCTTTCATTTTTTTACACTGTTATAGATTGTTTAGTAAAGTTTATATTCCAAATAGAGGAACAAAAAACGTATAAAAGTTATTGTAAGCTCGTGCTGGTAAAAGCAAGTAAACATTAAATGAAGGAAAATAAGAAATTAATTTAAAATCTTAGACACCGTAAAAATGAAAAGAAATGATAATAGAAGAGGGGACCATGCCTCAAGCGCTTCCGCATTATGTCGGCAAACAGAACTGAAGAAGTCATGGGTTTCACGACTAATTACTGCAGGTGGTGTTGCAGAGGTGTAAGCATAACAATGACATTATCCAATCCTATTTTGAATAAGTTGAGGAAAGTTTGAATATAATCATTTGTATCGGTTGGAGTTGAACTTTTTTTAAACAAAAAAACTATTGAGTTTTAGTTTTTTTAGTATCAAAAAGTTTACGACATTTGATAAATCAAAGTTTCCTTAATAGTGACTGAAATTTTTAATCATTATAAAAATAAGAAGATCTGGTATGATTTCCAATGATACAACTTTCCACCAGAGACCAAATGACGTAGAAGTTAGAAATAGCTAGGTCAACATACGACCTCCTACAATGAGAAACAAAACATACTGCATAGCAAGCTATAAAGGCCTCGACATGACAAACAATTTAAAAGCGAAAATTAACGGCCTGATTTATGTACAAAAAAGTAAACGAAAAACAAATATGATATAAATAAGCTTCAACTTAAAATTTATGTTATGTGATACTTGCATTGAATGTTAATATTAATCTCTGTTTCAGTGTTTGGAATAGGTTGTATGATATTAGAGGGTCTATACATTGGACAGCTTCTCGAGATTTCACATTCTAACGATCCATGTGCCGCCTTAAGTATGATTATTAGACCTGTCCTGAAACCATGCTTTACGTTTTCTCAATTGTTCTTCATTTTCAGAAATTCAAAGGTGAGGAACGCACACTATCCTTAGGGGGTAGACATTAATTTTTTGAGATAACTCTTTAAATCAGGGATGTGTTTAAAATAGTATGTTTCGTCACATGCTTTTTAAACACACTTGTAACACAGAAGTAAAATAATCGGTGTTCCTTCGAAGCTAACAATATATTCATGAACAAGTTTGACAAAAACGTACCAAAGACTTTTAAGAGAATTGTCTGTTATACTATGTTTTCCTACCTGAATAGTAAATACAAATTTGACAAACTCAAAATTATAGTTGACATAGTTCAGGGTGGTTTTTTAAAGATTTATTTGAAAAATAAAGTATGTCAATTTACCATTATTATTGTAAGTATTTTGGTGTCATTCCAAAATATACTACACTTTTATGGACCTGTCCTAAGTCAGGAGTCTGTTGTTCAGTGGTTGTCGTTTGTTGGTGTGGTTCAAAGGCGTTTCTCGTTTCTCGTTTTTTATACAGATTAGACCGTTGGTTTTCCTGTTTGAATTGTTTGACGCTTGTCATTTTGGGGCCCTTTATAGCTTGCTGTTCGGTGTGAGCCAATGCTCCGTATTGAAGGCCGTACTTTGACCTATAATTGTTAACTTTTTATACATTGTGACTTGGATGGAGAGTTGTCTCATTGGCACTCATACCACATCTTCTTATTTTTATACAGGTTTCTATTCGTATGAGACAGGCTTAGTACAAGGGGTTCTCATGATCAAATAGAATGAAAAGCTAGGAGTCAGCTTTCCTTGTCTTTTTTTCACTTTCCGCTATATAGATTGTATCATGATGTCATGATCTGAATAATTCAATGATTGGTTAGTATATGTTGATTGTATTAACCTAATTAACTTGAAAAAGAATACCATACATGTAGTAAGGTTTGCTTTGTTTCTTCGCTTACATCTAGAAAGTAATGGTGAGAGTCGGTTGAAACCTAAATTTTACGACTAATTACACTTTATATAAGAATGCTGGATTTTGATTGGTTGGTAGCCAGTGAATTTTCGCATATTCTAGCCTTTTTTCTCATTTCAAACGAATTTGAATGTAATTCACCACTGCCGGTGAATTTGCCTCAAATTCCCTCTATGCCGGTGAATTTGCCTCAAATTCCCTCTATGCCGTGGTATTTGCCATTTTGGATATTCCAATTTTACCCTCATGAGCCTCTTCCCGCCAAAATTGTTGGGTTATGACGTTACATAAAGACAGCGATAACGCGTATAAGTACGTGTATAATTCCTGCGGTATTATGATAATATCTGCTTATCCTCAAAATAATGCATAAACATGTTTCATTGGCACTCATACCACATCTTCTTATATCTATTTATGGATTACAGCTTACAAGTAAAAAATATTTCCTTTCACCAGTACATAGAGTTTCAATCAAAATCTATTCGGTAATTAAACAGATATTTCATGTTATGGAGGGTATTTGCGAAAATACTAGTCTTGGGACCTAATTTCCTTGCCTAGCGGCTCGGGAAATTTAACAGTCCCTCGACTGGTATTTTCGCAAATACCTCCATAACATGATATATCTGTTCAAAAGAATATAATATAAATGTTTACATTGAGAACTTTATTTCTATCTCTATGTTGCATTGACATATATTGTCAAAATGTGCATTTGGTGCAGTAAAATTGGTACAGTTTATTTTATTGAAGCGTCCCAGAAGCGCCTACATATGGATTATATGTTGCCAATTACTAGTAGTGATATGTTCCATGGGTTGTATTTACTATCATGATTTCTTTGATAGAACGCTACTGCGTGTAAACAAGCTATAGGAGGGGCCCGCCCAGTCATGCTTCAGTGATTCCCTATATGATCAACCAAATTTTTACGAAAGGGGCCCGGCCCCACCCCACCCCCGGATCCGCCTATGAAATCTTCAAGATTTGGTTGACCATTATGGAATATTTTGTCGACCACAGATGACCTCAATCCAGTCTTCTTTTCCCCGTTTGTGACATATCTAAATGTGCTGTATTTTCACTACAATTAGAAACACATTGGTTGCTACTAGTAGAGCAAGAACATCTTATACCTTTCAAGAGCACCATTGATTTCAACACCGGTGTTTTGGGAGGATTTCGCGTGTTCTCAATATTTGGTTTTCTGCGAAGTCATTTGTGATCTGTTGTTTGTTTATTCTACGTTCAGTTTTTAAATGCCATGTTCTTACGCCGACTTATGGTTATTAAATTAACCCTTGGTATCTTCTTATTCTTTTTTCATAAGCTGAAGAGGAATAAAACACAAAAGGGAGCATTACCTTTAAATTTAAAAAAAAAACAATACATATTTTTATCTACTTTAAATTTTTAAGTATTTATATAATTAGTTTTATATTTCTTAATATATTGCAATATATATATATTACATATTACAGATGGTTGTATATAAAGGCCGATCAATCGCAAGATTTGGCTTTATGCACATGGCTGCAACAAACATCTGTAGCTGGTTCAGATCTATTGTAATGGAAACATTACAGTCGTTTGCAGAAACCATCGCAGAGCAGAGACTGCAAAAGATAAAGCTTGATCAAGGTAATGTGGGTATGTAAATAGGTATATAGATAGTCATTTCGTACCATAACCATTTCGATCCATTGCCATTTCGTACCCAAAATGACCATTTCGTACCATGATTTTGCCATTTCGTACCATAATCTTCCATATGGTACGAAATGGTATACATTATAAACTTCCATATGGTACGAAATGGTATAACTATAATCTTCCATATGGTACGAAATGGGTATGATACGAAAGGGTTTTGTTATGGTACGAAATGGTTAGGAGCTACCATTTGATTTTTAGGGGGCTAGGATGAAACATTTTGTCCTGCTTTTTTTTTTTTTAATTGTAATCTCTGTCCTGCCTTTTTATTTTTACTCTTTTCGGTCCTGCCTTTTTTTAACTAGTTTATCCTGAATTTTTTACACAAATTGTCATCCTGCCTTTTTTTTACCAAGTTGCTCATCCTGCCTTTTTTACTCAAAACTCCTGTCCTGCCTATTTTTCACCCCCATAAAAATCAAATGGTAGCTCCCTTATGGTACGAAATTACTATGATTCTGTAAATATAGGGATAATACCATAGAAATATATTCTTGTACACACACTTTGACCGGCTTGACTAGTGATCAGTATAACCAGTTGAATGTGGCTGATTAATGAAGGACTTTTACACGTAGACCTCCAACATGGCAACAAAAGGAAAATAACTCTGCAGAAATTGCGTAAATGGGAACTATCTATAATAGACCAGTAACAGCATATTTTTAATTTCAAGTTTAAAAATACTTGCTGTAGAAAATAAAATGTGCAGTCAAATATAAGTCCTTATACATGTTTGTTTATAGTATATATTTTCTATTATATTTTTAAATTCACTCCATGGATTGAAAAGCTTTCTCTAAGGCAAACATCTTTGCTTTCTAAAGCAAAAAAAAAAAAAATCAGCCAATGGCCTTACAAGTTTTCTCTATAGAAACATATTTACTCTGACAAATTATACGTCAGCAAAATAAAGATAATACACTTTGAGGTCAATGTACAGTAAATGGGCTATGTCACAAATATCGTCGATGACCCTATTAATTATTTTACTTCATTAAATCGGAAATTTATGTATGAACAACATATTATTTTTACGAGAAATTTGTGTATTTGGTATTGGAGATTTTATTATTTTATGACAATTTAAGAACGTTTTTCGCCGATTTAATGTGCTTTCTATGCAAACATTCACCTTTTTTGAAACAATTCATTCAGTAATATTTCAGAAAACAAAAGAGATAAATGCATTATTATTTCGATATACAGCTAAAGTTTAACAAGCCAAAGCTGTCTTCAAATTTTTACCAAAATCTATGACTTAGCCCATTTACTGTATTTTGACTTTAAAATAAATTTGAAAATTAATGTTAACTATTGCTATCCTTAAGCTTGCGCTTATCGTCCGTGTTAATCATTTCATTGTTTTCCTATTGAACAATGGTGCCAATCTGCCTTAATCATCATCAGAGTTATAAATCAAAATTGAAGGTATTTTTCCTGCTACTAGTATTTCTATTTGTTTAATTTAAGAATTTATTCCAGAATCAAGCAACATATCCCATGTAAGCCACCACTCTGTTCATATTAGACTTCCGCTTACTGAGTTTTCCTGTCGCTATAGTAACATGATAGGAGGGATGTTAATGAATTTCAGCCATTATCTTTATCCATTCTGCATAGAATATAGTGTAATTTGTGCAGGTTTGTACTTAATATTATGTTTATCTAAATCGTTGTAAATTCTTCAGCAGACCTACCTAAGTGGGACTGTGATGTAACAGGACAGTAACCTTCACTAATTCGACAATTAGATGGTTCGTTGTGCTGTTTAGAATTTATACATTAATTTTACAGCCATGTCCGGTTGGTAAGGTGAAGTTTAATCATATGTCCAGTGTATGGAAAGTGCCAAGCTCCACGCACGTTACAGAATCCTGTAGGAGGACCGATACAAACGTGGTTGCAGTGAAATTTTCTCTTTCAAACATACACTCCTTTTCTATTGGCCATCACAATGATCCACTCGTCTTGAATATGTATGAAACGTAAATAACACAGCTCTTTACTTCAGTGGTAGGAACCAATTTATATCCAGAGAGAGCACAGAGGTTATATATTTATATATTTATATATATACTTTTTTGGTCTTTTGGAAAATGTTGCAGTTTGTGCTGTATTTAGACCCTCTACCAAGAAATTTGTTTTGCATGCACACGTATCAAAATTGCGGTTTTATCCAACGCAATCATAGGTTTGAACGTTGTTTTCAATTTAGACTTGTATATATGTATAATTATATTATTGGATTGATTCGTGGTTTTAACGCCACTTTATTCACTATTGGCATTGACCTTATTTTGATTGAGTAGGAACTCACCTGCAACTTGCAAGTTTCGAGCTCAAATCCTCAGTGTTGCAATTGACAGGCTAATTAAATACAATAGATCGCAATAGATGAACTTCTTAGACCACTCGGCAAACGAAGCCTTATATATTATTTGAAAATGTGTACCAATATTCTAATATTTTTTCTCATTTTTAGGAATTTTATATGTAATGTGGAAAACATAGGAGTGAAGGAGAAGCTGGTTATTAGTGAATCAGAAGACAAAGAAGAAAACCGACAGAGACATAAAATGAGCGTGGATTGTTCGGGGTCCAGTAGAGGACTCTTTTTAGGAATATTCGTGTTTGTTGGCATGGTTTGCAGCATGATCGTGTTTTACGTCATCAGTAAACATGACCCAGATGCAAAACACACCGCCATTATTGTACATACCACAGAAATCATAATTTTGTCTTTGGCAATGGCGGCTATTATTGGTGCGGCAGTGAGCATGCGTAATCTTCATTTTATTTGGAAGACAAAAGACATGCTTGAAGAGACACTAATTTTAGTATCAATGACGGACTGTACATGTTTTCAATGTTTAGTTTAATCGCTGCGTTCTTTTACAAAGACACAACTAAAGGTGTTTTAATGATTATCGTTCACATCTTGATGATATGTGTTGCGACAGCACAAACTATATTTATGATTTTTGGATTACGATTGTCAGCGAAAATGTGAATCATGTCAAATCAAAACCGGGAAGAGAATTTGTTACATTCTTATTGTTGTGTAACTTTTCCTTGTGGTTTATTGCGACGTTCGAAATTCAAAACCAGGACATAATCCGCAACAACTAGAGTTTTATGGCGCGAAAGCATGGACTATTTTACACATATCTCCGTACCACTCGGAATATTCTATTTCTTTCATTGTACTGTTTGCTTATCGCACATTTGGAAACATGCTTGGAAGTTCAAGAAATTCAGCAAAATATGAAATAACCGAATATAGCCAAAATAGTTATTGATCTACACATCTATATAAATTCACGTTTATAAAGAGCTAGACATTAGTTTTAAGAGCATTTTACATTATTTTTTTCTATAGTGTACCGTATAATGCTAGGGTGCCGCGCGTGTATGACATAGCTTTCAGTAGACTATAATATACCTACTACTTGTGCATAAAATCGTTATTGTATATTATAATCTCATGTCATTTAAAAATAACCATATGAAACTTTAAGGTGCAATGTGAACTATTCACAAGTGACCAAATATCATAGATGAAACCGACTACACCATACGATCTTTAACAATTAGTAAAACTCAAACATTATAGTAAGGTATAAACGACACTGACATGACAAAATGTTAATCAATTCAAACCAGAAAACAAACGGCGTGATGTATGTACAAAACAATACGAATTATAAATGATAGACGGCAACCAACGACAACTATAACTTGTTTCATTTAACCATATCTGAATGGCACAAAGTGTTATCTACATGTTTATAACCGTGTCTCGGCTTAGAATCTTAATAAAATAAATTGCACTAAAGTAGTAACTGCTATTTGTTTTCAAAGGAGTTGTTGAATAAACTCGACCAACACACTCATAAACGGAAAGCGAGTGAAAAGCTGACTTTGTACATCAATAAACTCCGTGAAATTACCTTCATTACTTATAGTTCCAATTCAATGCATGGAAAAATATGCCACGGAAACAGCACGAATGCGAAAATTGAAAGGTGTTCCAAACTTAATGAAACTGCACAGAAATGTCACTGGTCATGTGTAGTTATGGCAACTAAAGGTCATATGTAAATGTGGCAACTGAAGGTCATATGTATAGATGTAGCAACTGGCTGGAATTTTCAAAATGGCTTCCATTTCCATGGAAACAAGACCGGTTTGGGCGACTTTTGTGTTACCATCCTAACACAGGGTTACTTGTTTTATTTGTGATTTTGTATTTCCTGTATATTTGTATTTATTTATAGATTATTAACGTTGGCACTAAGATTTGTATGTTTACTTTCAATGTGCAGTTTACTATCCATATTTGTAGACTAAATAATACTAAAGGGATCGCGATTTTGATTTTTCCGTCCTGCCTTAGATACAAAAAGATTTAAAATATTTCTATGGGACGATATACCGTACAACAACACTTATTTCTTTCCTAAAAGATTCTTCTATCAGAATCATACAGAAGTTTTCCAATCCACGATATCCTTACTTAGCTATCGTTCATCCAGGGTAAACATTCTGATTTCCCGGCAAAAGCAACGTGACTGGCAAACTTGTCGTTTTTGAGAATGGGAGATAAAATGACAAAATTCTTTCTGTAGATGGAAGCACAAACTTCACTGGTTTCTTGATAAATAAATCCCTAAAAGTCGAAAGTAGTTAATAAAATATTGATGTGGGAATATCTCTACGGACAACATTTTTGTTTTATAGTTTTATAAAATGATGTTAGGAAATTTGCGTAACGGTTAAATTTCTACGGAAAATGAAGCATTTTGAACATGTTTTCACCAGAACTCAACATTAATTTGCATGGATTTCAAGCTGAAAATTTGCAACTTTTGCTAACAAAAGCATAATTAGGATGTTATTATACAATTTATTGACAAAATAAATAGCAATTGAATATACAATACAATACAACAGGGTAAAAATTAAAAAAGAAAGATGTGGTATGATTGCCAATGAAACAACTCTCCACAAGAGACCAAATGACACAGAAATTAACACCTATAGGTCACCGTAGGGCCTTCAACAATGAGCAAAGCCCATATCGCATAGTCAGCTATAAAAGGCCCCAAAATGACAAAAGTAAAACAATTCAAACGAGAAGTTTATAAGCTTTTACAAACGGCATGTGATTTCAGTCCGCTGAAATATCGTACAAAAATGCATACCACAATTAAAAATCAAGTAAAAATACCCGCAAAAATATTTTCCTGACTGAAGGTTCAGAATGAAGTATTAGAACAGAATGACAATCCTGGAACAGTTGACTACATGTATGGATCAATTCAAAATGCTGTTGCATTATAGATTGATTTGATTTAGATTTTAGGTGTTTTAACGCCACTTTTAAGCACCGCTTTTGGGCTATTTCGTGGCGGTTAGTTTTTGTTAGTGGAGGAAGCCGGAGTGCCCGGAGAAAACCACCGACCTTCGATAGGAAAACTGACAATCCTAGTAAATTAATATTGGAGTCGAGTGCGTCCGCAAGAGCGGGGATCGAACACACAACCTCAGTGTTGACTGGCTAGTAATTACAGTAGTAGGACTACTTACACCACTTGGCCACCGAGGCCCCGTGTTGCATTATAGGAATTGAGGTTTAGTTAGTTTTCCCTACACATGGGTAGTCCGATTACCTGTCACTGCTTTAGTTAGTTTTCCTTCGCATTGGAAGTCCGATTAACTGCCACTGCTTTAATTAGTTTTCCTACGCATGGGTAGTCCGATTACCTGTCACTGCTTTAGTTAGCTTTTCCTACGCACGGGTAGTCCGATTAACTGACACTGCTTTAATTAGTTTTCCTACGCATGGGTAGTCCGATAACCTGCCACTGCTTTAGTTAGTTTTCCTACGCATGGGTAGTCTACGGCTATTGGGCTGATATGGAACCTTGGGCTGATAATACATCTGATATGAAAAATGACATGTAATAATCTGATAATACAGACTGATAATAAAAGATAGATCGCCATATTCAAAAATCTTTTCAGTTGTAATAAACTGATCTTTTTTATCAGATGACAAATGAGAGTGTGGCTTACCATCGAATTAGTTCGATTTAGAGTTCTCGTTGTTGAAGGCAATGGGGTCCCTGGTAGTAGCTGACACTCACGATACTAGTATTCATTCTCCGATTAATAGTCAACAATTAAACCACATCATCTAATATTTATAAAGATTTTTGTCAAGTTTATTGACATGGTAAATTTCCATCCCCATCTTTTCTGATATGATCGTAAACCTCTTTTCTCTTTTATTGAAAACAGATTGTGACGTCCCATTTATATAAAAATAAGGAGATGTGATATGATTGCCAATGAGACAACTATCCACCAATGTTCAAATGAAGTAGATGTAAGCAATTATAGGCAACCGTACGGACTTCAACAATGAGAAAATCCATACTATATAGTCGGCCATAAAAGGCCCCGACATGAAAAATATGAAACAATTCAATTGTGAAAACTAACGGCCTAATTTACAGCAAAACAATTTACGAAAATAAATATGACAGACATGAACCAACGAGTACCATAGAACTACAGGCTTCTGACTTGGGACAGGCACATATAGAATGTGGCGGGGTTAAACTAGTTTGCTGGTTCCAAACCCTCAATCTGGGAAGGTGGTGTAACAGTACAAAAACAAACTATAAAAATCAGTTGAAAAGGGCTTAACTCAACAGATCGATACGAAGCAGAAAACATCTAACGAAAACACAGATCGGACGTGGCAGCGTATCTATATATCCCACAACAACAAAAACACGTCTGGCGTATAAAGTCTTATAAGCCTATTGGGCCATTCCAGTTAATTTCTGACAGGTGGGGATGGATGGGAGAAATTTTTATACCTATCAGAAAAAGTTCATGAAAACTACCTATCAGATCTAAAAATTAAGACCTATCAGATGTAGAGTTTCTGTTCATATTGGGTGGATGGGCTTTCATGTGAAAAATTGAACTATCAGAATTTTTTACTGCAAGGGTTGTACCCTTCAGAATTTTGCTGACACTTCAACCTGTCAGAAGATACCTTCCATCCCTGGTAAACTTTCATTTAGTACATAATATATGACTAGTGAGTGTATCTTCGTTATTAGGCAAAATGTATAACTACTTTTTGGACTTAAGTTAATTTAGAACTTTGCATACAGTTTAAACAAGATAGTATGTTGACTGTCATACAAGTGAGGGGTTTAGCTTTTTTCACTTTCCGCTATATAGGTTGTATCATGATGTCATGATCTGAATAATTCAATGATTGGTTAGTATATGTTGATTGTATTAACCTAATTAACTTGAAAAAAGGATACCATACATGTAGTAAGGTTTGCTTTGTTTCTTCGCTTACATCTAGAAAGTAATGGTGAGAGTCGGTTGAAACCTAAGTTTTGCGACTAATTACACTTTATAAAAGAATGCTGGATTTTGATTGGTTGGTAACCAGGAATTTACCCTCGCGAGCCTCTTCCCGCCAAAATTGTTGGGTTATGACGTTACATAAAGACAGCGATAACGCGTATAAGTACGTGTATAATTCCCGCGGTATTATGATAGTATCTGCTTATCCTCAAAATAATGCATAAACATGTTTATGGATTACAGCTTACAAGTAAAAAAATATTTCCTTTCACCAGTACATAGAGTTTCAATCAAAATCTATTCGGTGTAATTAAACAGATATATCATGTTATGGAGGGGTATTTGCGAAAAATACTAGTCTTGGGACCTAATTTCCCTTGACTAGCGGCTCGGGAAATTTAACAGTCCGTCGACTGGTATTTTTCGCAAATTACCCCCCATAACATGATATATCTGTCCAAAAGAAGATAATATAAATGTTTACATTGAGAACTTTATTTCTATCTCTATGTTGCATGACATATATTGTCGAAATGCGCATTTGGTGCAGTAAAATTGGTACAGTTTATTTTATTTAATTACACCTTATGTAAGAATCCTGGGTTTTGATTGGTTGATAGCCAGTGTATTTTTCACCAATTTACTGTTATCAAATGAATATCGTTCATTTTTTAACGCCGCCGGGGTATATGCGAAAAGGATATGCCTTTTTTACCCTCTCTGCCGTGGTATTTGCAAAAAAATACTCTATCCGACTGGACGCTTGTAACGTCACGATCATCAATGCGTTTTTGAACGTTAACATTCGGTGTAATTAAACAGATATAGCATGTTCTTCAGGGGTATTTGCGAATAATACCAGTCTTGAGAATGAATTTCCCTCGCCTTACGGCTCGCGAAATTTAACATTCTCTCGACTGGTATTTTTCGCAAATACCCCTCCTTAACATGATATATCTGTTCAGAAGCATCCCAGAAACGCCTACATATGGATTATATGTTGCCAATTAGTTATATGTTCCATGGGTTGTATTTACTATCATGATTTCTTTGATAGAACGCTACTGCGTGTAAACAAGCTATAGGAGTAACAGTTTTAAATAGTGAAGTTGAAATCTTTGTCGACCACAGATGACCTCAATCCAGTCTTCTTTTCCCCGATTGTGACATATCTAAATGTGCTGTATTTTCGCTACAATTAGAAACACATTGGTTGCTACTAGTAGAGCAAGAACATCTTACCTTTCAAGAGCACCATTGATTTCAACACCGGTGTTTTGGGAGGATTTCGCGTGTTTCTCAATATTTGGTTTTCTGCGAAGTCATTTGTGATCTGTTGTTTGTTTATTCTACGTTCAGTTTTTAAATGCCATGTTCTTACGCCGACTTATGGTTATTAAATTAACCCTTGGTATCTTCTTATTCTTTTTTCATAAGCTGAAGAGGAATAAAACACAAAAGGAGCATTACCTTTAAATTTAAAAAAAACAATACATATTTTATCTACTTTAAATTTTTAAGTATTTATATAATTAGTTTTATATTTCTTAATATATTGCAATATATATATATATATATATATATATATATATACATGTATTACATATTACAGATGGTTGTATATAAAGGCCGATCAATCGCAAGATTTGGCTTTATGCACATGGCTGCAACAAACATCTGTAGCTGGTTCAGATCTATTGTAATGGAAACATTACAGTCGTTTGCAGAAACCATCGCAGAGCAGAGACTGCAAAAGATGAAGCTTGATCAAGGTAATGTGGGTATGTAAATAGGTATATAGCTAGTCATTTCGTACCATAACCATTTCGTACCATTGCCATTTCGTACCATGAATTTGCGTCATGGTACGAAATGGGTATGATACGAAATGGTTTTTGTTATGGTACGAAATTACTATGATTCTGTAAATATAGGGATAATACCATAGAAATATATTCTTGTACACACACTATGACCGGCTTGACTAGTGATCAGTATAACCAGTTGAATGTGGCTGATTAATGAAGGACTTTTGCACGTGGACCTCCAACATGGCAACAAAAGGAAAATAACTCTGCTGAAATTGCGTAAATGGAAACTATCTATAATAGACCAGTAACAGCATATATTTAATTTCAAGTTTAAAAAATACTTGCTGTAGAAAATATAATGTGCAGTCAAATATAAGTCCTTATACATGTTTGTTTATAGTATATATTTTTCTACTATATTTAATTCACTCCATGGATTGAAAAGCTTTCTCTAAGGCAAACATCTTTGCTTTCTAAAGCAAAATAAAAAAATTCAGCCAATGGCCTTACAAGTTTTCTCTCTATAGAAACATATTTACTCTGACAAATTATACGTCAGCAAAATAAGGATAATACACTTTGAGGTCAATGTACAGTAAATGGGCTATGTCACAAATATCGTCGATGACCCTATTAATTATTTTACATCATTAAATCGGAAATTTATGTATGAACAACATATAATTTTTTACGAGAAATTTGTGGATTTGGTATTGGAGATTTTATTATTTTAAGACAATTTAAGAACGTTTTTCGCCGATTTTATGTGCTTTCTATGCAAACATTCACCTTTTTTGAAACAATTCATTCAGTAATATTTCAGAAAATAAAAGAGATAAATGCATTATTATTTCGATATACCGCTAAAGTTTAACAAGCCAAAGCTGTCTTCAAATTTTTACCAAAATCTATGACTTAGCCCATTTACTGTATTTTGACTTTAAAATAAATTTGAAAATTAATGTTAACTATTGCTATCCTTAAGCTTGCGCTTATCGTCCGTGTTAATCATTTCATTGTTTTCCCTATTGAACAATGGTGCCAATCTGCCTTAATCATCATCAGAGTTATAAATCAAAATTGAAGGTATTTTTCCTGCTACTAGTTTTTCTATTCGTTTAATTTAAGAATTTATTCCAGAATCAAGCAACATATCCCATGTAAGCCACCACTCTGTTCATATTAGACTTCCGCTTACTGAGTTTTCCTGTCGCTATAGTAACATGATAGGAGGGATGTTAATGAATTTCAGCCATTATCTTTATCCATTCTGCATAGAATATAGTGTAATTTGTGCAGGTATGTACTTAATATTATGTTTATCTAAATCGTTGTAAATTCTTCAGCAGACCTACCTAAGTGGGACTGTGATGTAACAGGACAGTTACCTTCACTAATTTGACAATTAGATGGTTCGTTGTGCTGTTTACAATTTATACATTAATTTTACAGCCATGTCCGGTTGGTAAGGTGAAGTTTAATCATATGTCCAGTGTATGGAAAGTGCCAAGCTCCACGCACGTTACAGAATCCTGTCAACAATTTTCTGTAGGAGGGACCGATACAAACGTGGTTGCAGTGAAATTTTCTCTTTCAAACATACACTCCTTTTCTATTGGCCATCACAATGATCCACTCTCGTCTTGAATATGTATGAAACGTAAATAACACAGCTCTTTACTTTAGTGGTAGGAACCAATTTATATCCAGAGAGAGCACAGAGGTTATATAAATATATATATACTTTTTTGGTCTTTTGGAAGATGTTGTTTGTGCTGTATTTAGACCCCTCTACCAAGAAATTTGTTTTGCATGCACACGTATAAAAATTGCGGTTTTTATCCAACGCAATCATAGGTTTGAACGTTGTTTTCAATTTAGACTTGTATATATATATAATTATATTATTGGATTGATTCGTGGTTTTAAACGCCACTTTATTCACTATTGGCATTGACCTTATTTTGATTGGAGTAGGAACTCACATGCAACTTGCAAGTTTCGAACTCAAATCCTCAGTGTTGCAATTGACAGGCTAATTAAATACAATAGATCACAATAGATGAACTTCTTAGACCACTCGGCAAACGAAGCCTTATATATTATTTGAAAATGTGTACCAATATTCTAATATTTTATTTCTCATTTTTTAGGAATTTTATATGTAATGTGGAAAAACATAGGAGTGAAAGAGAAGCTGGTTATTAGTGAATCAGAAGACAAAGAGGAAAACCGACAGAGACATAAAATGAGCGTGGATTGTTCGGGGTCCAGTAGAGGACTCTTTTTAGGAATATTCGTGTTTGTTGGCATGGTTTGCAGCATGATCGTGTTTTACGTCATCAGTAAACATGACCCAGATGCAAAACACACCGCCATTATTGTACATACCACAGAAATCATAATTTTGTCTTTGGCAATGGCGGCTATTATTGGTGCGGCAGTGAGCATGCGTAATCTTCATTTTATTTGGAAGACAAAAGACATGCTTGAGGAGACACTAATTTTAGTATCAATGACGGGACTGTACATGTTTTCAATGTTTAGTTTAATCGCTGCGTTCTTTTACAAAGACACAACTAAAGGTGTTTTAATGATTATCGTTCACATCTTGATGATATGTGTTGCGACTGCACAAACTATATTTATGATTTTTGGATTACGATTGTCAGCGAAAAATGTGAATCATGTCAAATCAAAACCGGGAAGAGAATTTGTTACATTCTTATTGTTGTGTAACTTTTCATTGTGGTTTATTGCGACGTTTGAAATTCAAAAACCAGGACATAATCCGCAACAACTAGAGTTTTATGGCGCGAAAGCATGGACTATTTTTACACATATCTCCGTACCACTCGGAATATTCTATTTCTTTCATTGTACTGTTTGCTTATCGCACATTTGGAAACATGCTTGGAAGTTCAAGAAATTCAGCAAAATATGAAATAACCGAATATAGCCAAAATAGTTATTGATCTACACATCTATATAAATTCACGTTTATAAAGAGCTAGACATTAGTTTTAAGAGCATTTTACATTATTTTTTTCTATAGTGTACCGTATAATGCTAGGGTGCCGCGCGTGTATGACATAGCTTTCAGTAGACTATAATATACCTACTACTTGTGTATAAAATCGTTATTGTATATTATAATCTCATGTCATTTAAAAAAATAATAACCATATGAAACTTTAAGGTGCAATGTGAACTATTCACAAGTGACCAAATATCATAGATGAAACCGACTACACCATACGATCTTTAACAATTAGTAAAACTCAAACATTATAGTAAGCTATAAACGACACCGACATGACAAAATGTTAATCAGTTCAAACCAGAAAACAAACGGCGTGATTTATGTACAAAACAATACGAATTATAAATGATAGACGGCAACCAACGACAACTATAACTTGTTTCATTTAACCATATCTGAATGGCACAAAGTGTTATCTACATGTTTATAACCGTGTCTCGGCTTAGAATCTTAATAAAATAAATTGCACTAAAGTAGTAACTTCTATTTGTTTTCAAAGGAGTTGTTGAATAAACTCGACCAACACACTCATAAACGGAAAGCGAGTGAAAAGCTGACTTTGTACATCAATAAACTCCGTAAAATTACCTTCATTACTTATAGTTCCAATACAATGCATGGAAAAAATATGCCACGGAAACAGCACGAATGCGAAAAATTGAAAGGTGTTCCAAACTTAATGAAACTGCACAGAAATGTCACTGGTCATCTGTAGTTATGGCAACTAAAGGTCATATGTAAATGTGGCAACTGAAGGTCATATGTATAGATGTAGCAACTGGCTGGAATTTTCAAAATGGCTTCCATTTCCATGGAAACAAGACCGGTTTGGGCGACTTTTGTGTTACCATCCTAACACAGGGTTATTTGTTTTATTTGTGATTTTGTATTTCCTGTATATTTGTATTTATTTATAAATTATTAACGTTGGCACTAAGATTTGTATGTTTACTTTCAATGTGCAGTTTACTATCCATATTTGTTTACTAAATAATACTAAAGGGATCGCGATTTTGATTTTTCCGTCCTACCTTAGATACAAAAAGATTTAAAATATTTCTATGGGACGATATACCGTACAACGACACTTATTTCTTTCCTAAAAGATTCTTCTATCAGAATCATACATAAGTTTTCCAATCCACGACATCCTTACTCAGCTATCGTTCATCCAGGGTAAACATTCTGATTTCCCGGGAAAGCAACGTGACTGGCAAACTTGTCGTTTTTTGAGAATAGGAGATAAAAATGACAAAAATTCTTTCTGTAGATGGAAGCACAAACTTCACTGGTTTCTTGATAAATAAATCCCTAAAAGTCGAAAGTAGTTAATAAAATATTGATGTGGGAATATCTCTACGGACAACATTTTTTTTTTTATAGTTTTATAAAATAATGTCGGGAAATTTGCGTAACGGTTAAATTTCTACGGAAAATGAAGCATTTTGAACATGTTTTCACCAGAACTCAAACATTATGCTGCATGGATTTCAAGCTGAAAAATCTGCAACTTTTGCTAACAAAGGCATAATTAGGATTTTAATATACAATACAATACAACAGGATAAAAATAAAAAAAGAAGATGTGGTATGATTGCCAATGAAACAACTCTCCACAAGTGACCAAATGACACAGAAATTAACACCTATAGGTCACCGTAGGGCCTTCAACAATGAACAAAGCCCATATCGCATAGTCAGCTATATAAGGCCCCAAAATGACAAAAGTAAAACAATTCAAACGAGAAGTTTATAAGTTTTTACAAACGGCATGTGATTTCAGTCCGCTGAAATATCGTACAAAAATGCATACCACAATTAAAAATCAAGTAAAAACTACCCGCAAAAATATTTTCCTGACTGAAGGTTCAGAATGAAGTATTAGAGCAAAATGACAATCCTGGAACAGTTGACTACATGTATGGATCAATTCAAAAATGGTGTTGCATGATAGGAATTGAGGTTTAGTTAGTTTTCCCTACACATGGGTAGTGCAATTATCTGTCACTACTTTAGTTAGTTTTCCCTACGCATAGGTAGTCCAATTATCTGTCACTACTTTAGTTAGTTTTCCCTACGCATAGGTAGTCCAATTATCTGTCACTGCTTTAGTTAGTTTTCCCTACGCATGGGTAGTCCAATTATCTGTCACTGCTTTAGTTAGTTTTCCCTACGCATGGGTAGTCCGATAACCTGTCACTGTTTTAGTTAGTTTTCCTAACGCATGGGTAGTCTACGGCTCTTGGGCTGATATTGAACCTTGGGCTGATAATACATCTGATATGAAAAATGCCATGTAATAATCTGATAATACAGACTGACAATAAAAGATAGATCGCCATATTCAAAAATCTTTTCAGTTGTAATAAACGGATCTTTTTTTTATCAGATGACAAATGAGAGTGTGGCTTACCATCGAAATAGAAATCTAGTTCGATTTAGAGTTCTCGTTGTTGAAGGCAGTGGGGTCCCTGGTAGTAGCTGACACTCACGATACTACTATTTATTCTCCGATGAATAGTCAACACTTAAACCACATCATCTAATATTTATAAAGATTTTTTAATCAAGTTTATTGACATGGTAAATTTCCATCCCCATCTTTTCTGATATGATCGTAAACCTCTTTTTCTCTTTTATTGAAAACAGATTGTGACGTCCCATTTATATAAAAATAAGATGTGATATGATTGCCAATGAGACAACTATCCACCAAAGTTCAAATGAAGTAGATGTAAGCAATTATAGGCAACCGTACGGACTTCAACAATGAGAAAAATCCATACTTTATAGTCGGCCATAAAAGGCCCCGACATGAAAAATATGAAACAATTCAATTGTGAAAACTAACGGCCTAATTTATAGCAAAACAATTTACGAAAAATAAATATGACAGACATGAACCAACGAGAACCATAGAACTACAGGCTTCTGACTTGGGACAGGCACATATAGAATGTGGCGGGGTTAAACTAGTTTGCTGGCTCCAAACCCTCAATCTGGGAAGGTGGTTTAACAGTACATAAAACAAACTATAAAAATCAGTTGAAAAGGGCTTAACTCAACAGATCGATACGAAGCAGAAAACATCTAACGAAAACACAGACCGGACGTGGCAGCGTATCTATATATCCCACAACAACAAAAACACGTCTGGCGTATAAAGTCCTATAAGCCTATTGTACTTTTGACTACAGTTTTGATTACCTCTTTCTTCCTGATATATCATATAATGTCCTTTTAAAAATATTGAATTAAGCTTTCCGACTGTTTTCGCACCAGTGCTGGGTTATAAACTATAGAAGATGTCCTTTATCACTAAAACGATGATAGCTATGATTCAGGTCAGAAACCCATTACTTGTACAAACTAGGATTAAACATCTTTTTATGGGTAATAGACCTTTTCAACATCTCTCGACACCGACTAATGACACCTACAGTTTACAGGTCAAACGGAAGGGTCGTCTCAAAGATAAAAACCATCAAAATTAACATTACGTATATATATTCCATTTGGTGGTTATATACTGTCTTGACTATATAGCAACAGAATATGTATCAAACAAAAAATTAAATAAATATATTTCTCTGTCATATAATTTTCTAATTACATGTATTTACACGATATTTCACGTTGAATTGATTTTAAAAAAATACTGCAATCATACCGCAACCTGATCAGCTTTCTCTTCAGTATTATTATTATGCGAGTCTTCCGTCAAAGATTGTGCCGCATTGCAAAAAAAAAACGATTACATTGTAGTTTGTTTCTGTAAAAGTATTTATGAAATTTTCCTTTATGAAACATAATTACTGGAGGACTGTCCGTCCGTCCGTTACACACTTGTAAAGACGATCGAGTTGGTGTTTTTCAATAGATATTTACCTTAGCCGAATTTGTACATATTCAATTTCGGGAGGGGATTTCAAAGGTCGAAGGAAAAGATCACTTCGCCATTTTTATCAACGAGGGACTACACCGGTTCAAGATACCTGCTTAAAGTTGATGTATTTCCTTGATGAATACGGAAAAACAATGTTATTGACTTCTTGTTCCAATGTAACAACATTTAAGCAGAACATACCTGCGTATGGAATTTATATTTCAACTCGTTAGTTACTATAGAACTTGTTGTCATTGTAAATTCTTTTTGGACAGTGCCAAGCAGGAGTTTGGACTCCAACGACTTAGGTTATCCCTCATTTAATTATATGGTCGTCCTCACGATTGACCGATATAATTGTCCGTGTCTCGAAAAAAACATACGTCGTCCCTTTGTCGTAGATTCCTTCCCCCGTTCTCGAAAATGACCTTTGGTTTCTTACAAGAAGCGGGAATTGCTTAGCACTGGAGTTTAATGGGGTCCGTGTTGATCATATATCGTTGGTTTTATATGTTACACTGTCATTGCTATTTGTTTTGTTTTGTTGTCACTTGGTCAGACATTTTTTCTCTATTTCCCTTTTCCTGGACATAGCTCTGGTTTTGTAATCTTTTCTTTTTTTTTCGTACTTATGATTCTTTTTAAATTTCATCTCTGAATATACATAAGGGTGGTTTTTGGATCAAATTAGACTAGTAAAACCCCGTCGCATGTTGTGTGCGCCTGAACCAAGTCCTGAAATATTGGTTATTTGTACGTCTTTGACACGGTAGAATTTTTAGTTAATGATGTGATATTTTGACAGTATGCCTTGCCTTCATATATGATTCCTTTTTAGTCGACCAGAGATCGCTGTTTTTTTATTTTAACCGTAAGCCAAAGAATTTGAAGAGAAGGAGTAGAAAATTTAATCACGTTATCGGTGAATATAGAATTCAAGTTGAACACCAAATTGGTGAATTAACAAGATATAAAATAATGAGTACATTATGGAGGCACCCAAGGCCGACACTAACAGACATTGTAGAAACATGTGCCACCCTTGTCAACAGACATACAACATTGTTTAATTAAACATCAACTACAACAATACCGTGATGTTTTTTTTTTTTTTTTTTTTCATTTTACAATTGCACCAATACAGCTAGAACCCCAACGTCTAAAAAAATAAAATGTGATTTAAAGTTTATCCTTTTCTTCATACTAAATTAAAAAAATCCTGGTCATTTTGACTCTGTTGGAAAGTTGTATTATTGCCAATCAAATAAATTTCAAGCAATAAAATCAATGGTGATCAATACTATTATTTTCATTTTTTTTTTATTTTTGAGACGACCCCTCACATCTTACCTGTCGTAGTCGTTCTCAACTGTAGTAGTAGACAATTATTGAAAAGGTCTAATAGCGAGTACCAAGTGTACTTGATTGGTATAAATGAGACAAATTATCAACGTTTAATATTGATGTATTCTTTATCTGACTAATATATTTTTTTGCAGAAAATTAATTTTTATTTACAGTAGGGGCTTTAATTGAGTTTCAAATATACAGACTATAGCAATAGCTTGTTTCAAAAGAAAATGGAACGTACTGATGAGATAAATTCTCATTTGGGTTTAACGAAAGGATAAGCAAACAGTGATTAAATCCAATATATAAAAATCGACCTGATTAGTAAGTCATGTAACGTTTTCTTTTTTTTACTTTATTTTTTCTATAAAACATTTCACAGAAAAAGGCAATGTTTTTTAGTAGGATACTGGTTGTGTTCTTCCGTTTGTTTGTTTTTTCCGTTTTCTTTTTTTATATATTTTAGATAAGGTTATAAGTAAGTTCATGTATGGGGGTACTATGAACAGGACATAGTTTACAAATTTAGTTTTTTTACTGTTATAAGTGAGTTATATTTAATATTGGATGACAGAAAACAATGCAGCTGGGATTCTAATAGAAAATTATAAAGAAATTATTGAACAGCATTTGGCGTTTTCCTATTAGAACTATAATGTCATTTCTGGTTACATAATTAACAAACCTCCTGATATGTTGTATTTGTAGCAGAAAACCTTGACAGATATTCTATTTTAGTCATGTCTTTTTTATATATGGTATTCTGAACAGTAATCACGTGCATAAAATATTGGTTATTTTCAAACGTCAATAGAAGAACAATCGTTAAATCAAAATAAGACCCAAAAATGTTTAACAAATATCATTGTTTATACTCTATTTCATCTTTTAAATTTCTTATATGAATATGTATCTTCCCTTCTGTACATTTCTAGGAATATGATTGGTTAAAAGCAACCACGTGGAGACTGTGAATATTACATATTGGGTTAGTAGGGGGGTTATTTCAATACACGATTAGTAGTGGTTTTACGTCATTTTAAAACAAAACAACACGGTGTTCAGGGAAATCTGAATTGTTTCAACATACGAGGAAAATGATGATGAACGATTTAAATAAATTAAAAAAACACATTAAAAACTTACAAGTTGTTATTGTTGGCATTTGTTGTTGTAATGACAAATGGAAGTAGGTTCTTAATATTGAAGACTTGAGCACTTTGATAGGCCATTCGTCTAAATAACACATGTTGTGATAGTCGGTATGATGACTTCGTTACGCAGTGTGCTAGTGACCTAGTACGATATATATGGGGTCAGTTAATTCAATATTCGAGCTTCGATCTCACCTCATACGAATTTACTGACCCCAAATGTATGGTATTAGGTCACTCGCAAACTATGTAACTAATAATATACTGCAAAAAATAACAGGCGTAATATTTGTACTTCAGGAGAGCGTTTCGTCTACATCAAATGTGTTAGTGGCCCTCGAATAGAAACAGTTGAAATACGAAGTATTAAAAACGGAGAAAATTTAAATTAGAAAAAGGATGGACTAAGACGTGATATTCTTTTGCTTTTAATGAAGCATTTAATTGTAGTAATTACTTTAAATTGAATCGAGTGTTTTTAAAACATTTATTATTCTAAATACACCTGATGTATTATCAAGTCTCTATAACACAACATTGTACCGAACAAAGACAGTCATGTTTTATGTTAGACTTGTTCCCAATTTCCATTCTCAATTTTATTGTTTTAAATTTTATGCAGATAAAGCAATCCAAGCACATGTACGTAAATATTATAATGAACTGTGGTATGACTGCCAGTCGGGAAGCTTTGCAGATAAATTTTAGGTGCAAACATTGACAACAAATACTTGCTGCATTTGACATATTTACACTGGTAATGGTTGTGTCAAAAATATTAAAGTAAAGTTATATAAACGTCTCGTCCTTTTTCTAAAAAAAAGTTCATCGGAAGGTACCAAGACCTTGTTGATAAATATTCCGTATCAACTTCACAAATAATACATGATGGTCTTGGTGTATAGATTCAGCGTACTGACGTTGTTTATCATCTTAATAACGTGTTATATTGTTATTTTATTAGTCTGTGTTCTAATATTAATATTACTTTAAAAAATTTACTGTTCTGTCTGTTTTTTTGTGATATCCATTTGACGTGGCTCGGTATTTATGCATCCCATCAATACGTTGTTTGTATTATCTTTCATTTTTGCTGGTGTGCTTTGTACGCGTGACTTTTTGTGTTTCTTGGGTACATATATGATGTGGCTCTGTACTTTTAAACATCCCGCCATTATGTTATTGTTCTATTATAATGTCATTATGTTATTGTTCTATTATAATGCCATTATGTTATTGTTCTATTATAATGCCATTATGTTATTGTTCTAATATAATTTATTTTTTTTTTTTAACAACAAATAAATATTCTTTATTCTTCAGAATGCTTGTTACAATTTTACTTCACTGTCCAAGCTCCAATAAAGTATCCCTGTGAAATACTTTCTGAGTATCCAGGACAATACTCAGAATATGATAAAATATAAACGTTTTTTCTATTATATCAATCTTTTAAATTAATGAAAATACATTTTGAGATACTGTTTTGTTCTCATTCACAAGCCTTCGTATTTCTTTTATAAACATATTATACACATCTAAAAATTTAAGTTTTTGCTCGGAGACATAATATGACTTGTAAATACAAAACCTAAAACTGTCAAAAATAGTTAAAACCATAATACCCTGGTCTGATATTTTGTATCCAAATACTATATGTTTTGCTAGTACCTTGTTATGAAAATTCATTTTGCTAGAAGATAATGTACCTTCTCCCAAAAATCTTTCAAAATGAACATGTAATAAAGAAATGCAAGTAATCTTCTTCTTCTGTTTTACAAAATTGCATTTATCATTCTCAGATATTTTCCATCTTAAAAGTAACTGCTTTGTAGGAATAATATACTGAAGTAGTTTCCATCTGAAAATTTTCAACTTGTTTTCTATTAAAATTTTAAATATAAAATCGTATACAAATGTCATATGTGGTGTGTATTCTAATTTTAAATATCTTGTCCAAATATTAATACCGACTGGCTTTGTATATTTTTATCTATTAAAGTAGTATAGAGTATTTTATTGTTGATATATTTTGCTTCAATTTGTTTATTTTGCCATCTTAATTTATCCTTACATATATTGATTATACTCTTAACGGAGTTTTCTTTTTAAAACTTGCAGCCATTCTTTTGAATGCAAGATTTTAACATCTTAAACTCTGCAATCCAGTTTGATTTATTCTTTAACTTTTTAAAATAAAGCTTTCGGATAATTTTCCTCACTATCCAGTATGTCGTTAGTATACACCAATCCACTTTTAACCCAGTTCGGGAAGAACAAACTTTATTGCGATTTTAATATATTTATTTCCCCAATAATCTGTTTTCTGATACCCGAAAAGTGATCAGAAAATTTTGTTAAACCTCCTCCTGTTTTCACCCAACTTGAAATTACTTGTAAATAAAAATCAGGTAGGTTTCCAAGTTCATTTAGTGATTTTATGTTGTCTAAATTCATTTTAAAGACAAGACAGTTTTACCAAGAGTGTTAAAATATTTAGTAGGAATAATCTTCCAGTTCGGCAGTTCGGTTGTTGTTAATTTGGAAACCCATGAAGCTTTCAGTGCTGTAAAATAACTGTTAAAATCAATCATTTTTAATCCCCCTTTTTGGTATTCTCCGATAAGTGTGTTTCTTTTTACTTTGTCATTTTTTCCCTCCCAAATATATTTGAAACAGCAGCTTTCAATTTCTTTTAGGTAAATATCTGGAACTTTGCACGAAGTAGCCAAAAATGTAAATTTTGGTAATATTAAAGATTTTATGATCAATATTTTCCCAACCATTGTTAATTTTCTTTTTTCCCAGGTTTTAATTAATGATTTCATGTTATCTATTTTAGGTTCCCAATTTAACTTTTCACATTGATGTTTGTCGTGACCAAAATAAATGCCTAAAGCTTTAACGGGTTTGTCTGTCCAGCGTATGCCTTCAATTTTATCTATGCTATTTTTAAGTGCCCCAATCCAAATTCCTTCTGTTTTATTACGGTTTAACTTCAGACCTGAGAAAGAACCAAATTTTTCAAATATATTCATAGCTTTTTATATATTCATTTATGAACTACTAAAAAGTTTTATATCATCAGCCGATTGTGATATTTTGATGCTTTGTGTTTTATTATCTTTAGTAATCCGAATACCTATAATGTCTGAAGTTTACCTTAATCGCTCTGCCATAATTTCGACTGATAAAACAAAAGTAAAGCCGATAAAGGACATCCTTGACGAATTCCTCTAGAGTTTTCAAAATTTCGGATACCCATCCATTATTTATCACACACGTCTGTATTCCTTATATAGTGTTTCCACCCATGATATGAATTAATCATTCAAACCAAAATGTTTCAAAACGCTTAACATGAATTCTCTTTCCAAAGACTCAAGAGCATTTGTAAAATCAACAAATATAAGAGCCACGTCTATTCCGTATAATAGCAGACGATTACATCTTGGATTTGCCATAGATTAAATCCAATAAAACCAATTTTTTTATATCCGGTTTGATCTTCATTGATTATTCTAAGAAGAAGTCTTCATAGTTTCTGTGCCAAAACATGAGATAATATTTTCAAATCTACATTTAATAATGATATTGGGCGATAATTGTCCAAAGATAATGGGTCATTTTTTTAAATAATAAAGACAGAACACCTGTTCGTTGTGTATATGATAAAAGTTTTTCCCGTGTCCTTTATTTAAAACTTTTACTAACATTGTTTTTAATTTTCCCAAAACGTCTTATAAAATTCTAATGTTAAACCATCTAGACCAGGTGATTTATTTAGCTTCATCTTGTTAATAGCATTGGTACATTCATCTATAGTAACCTCCCGTCACAAATTTTAAAGTCGTCTCCATTTATCTCCTTTTCCATAACAGTATCGCCTACATATTTATGTAGTAGATTTTATCTGGATTCGTGGTTGTATATAATACTTTATAATAGTTTTTATCATTTCTAGAATTTGTTCCTGGTTTGTTGTTACCTCGTTATTTTCAATTCTGAGTTTATTAATAGATTTTTAACTTGTCGCTGTTTTTCTAAACCTAGAAAATAAGAATTATTTTTTCTCCCAGTTCTATCCATTTTCCCTTGATCTTATTTGAGCCCCTTTGCCTTATTTTCATAAATTTTGTCCAATTGTAACTCTAATTGTTTAATATTATTTGTTATTGTTTCATCTTCGTTTAATTGTTCATCTCTAAGTGTCGTAAAGTGTTCTAATTCTCTTTCTAATTTTCTTGTTGTCTCCTTGATAATTTCGATTTTCTTTTACAGTAAAGAATAGATTCGTCCCTAATTTTAATTTTTAGATTGTCCCATAATATACGGATATCGCTACTGTCACTATTGTTTATACGATTTTCGAACTTATTAATTACTCTGTTGATTGTTTTTATATTCAATATCTTCTAAAATAGAATTATTCAATTTCCAGTACCCATTCCTCTTTCAGAAGCTCCTGTCCTAAAGTTTAAAACCATCCCTTGATGGTCAGTCACTTTAATTAGTGCCGGTTTAATTTTACAATATTCAACGAGAGATTGAAATTCTTTTGCAATTAAAATAAAATCTATCCTACTGGCTTGTGTCTTATCCTTTCTTCTCCATGTAAACTGTTGTGTATTTTCATGTAAGAAACGCCAAATATCTATAAAATTATGATTTTTCATAAAAGTTTTAAACTATTTACAGGCTCAGAAAACTTTGTATTTCTATTTACGCTTTTCCTATCTAAAATCTTTAACGCTTCATTGAAATCGCCGGCAACTAGAGTAATGCCTATAGAATTTTCTTTTATAAAATTGTTTACTTTCTTGAAGAAAGAATTTCTATCTGTTCTGTAATTTGGCGCGTAAAGACAAACTAGAGACAAAATTATATTGTCCATTTTCACATTTAATAAAATAAGTCTTCCGTCATTATCGCAGAACTTATTAATGACCTCAATATCTGCATATTTGTTAATACCGATTGCTACTCCCCTACTTGCCGTAGTTCCATTACTGCAGTAAAAAACAAAATCAGTATCCTTTTCAAGACTAGCCTTTGATTCTTCATTGAGATGTGTTTCTTGTAAAGGGCAATGGAACACTTATTACGTTTAACCCAATCTATAACTCTTAATCCTTTTTCTTTATTTTGCATACCATTAACATTAAGTGTGCATAAATTAATATTTGTCATTGTACGTGTAGTTTAAAAGGTAATTTAATTTCGTTGACTTATCTGTACGATCTATTTTAACATTAAAATATAAATTTCCAATCGATAATAGGTAGAAATGCGTGACCTTATTTAACCTCGTGTCAATTATTAACCCGTGAAGTACGGGCGTACCCAGGTACCAACGGTTTGTTTCATCACATGCTTCATTGTGTATAAAGCATTCAATTTGGATAAATAAATCTACTGCTATCGATTTAGTTGGATTATATTGCAGTTCACTAAAAACTAGGTGTAACAAAAATAGTGTGTGAATTAAACACTCTAAACAAATGAATTGAGTATGTCGCAATTGAAAAGTGCACTTATATATGTGGCAGACTATAGTTGAGTCTGAATTTAGAAAGGATTTAAAACTAATTTAGAATTCATACGTAAATGGCTTTTTGGATTACTTTTACGATTTTGAAACGACTGTTTTCTGAAGAAAATTACATTTCTAAAAGGTAAGTAATTTTGGATATCTGTTCAATATTGTTTTACATGTTTGTTTATAAATTACTTTATTATCACTTACATCAAGTGATTTGTTTTTGTTATCAACTAACAGTAAGTTCCAAAAAGCATCGCCTTTATAATGTACATGCATATTTGAATCACTTTCACTCCCAATAACATTATAAAAATGTGTGTACACTGTAAGTAATAACTGCCTCACAAACATACGTTTACGGGTTTTAAAAATGACAATATATAATCTACTTTGTTTTTGTTTAAAAGTAGTTTCACAATTTTTATGCTATAACATTTTTCTAAAAATAGCCCTGGGAAAACCAGTATCGTAAATAAGCACACCATTGCTTAATATATAACGTCATCGACAATGTACATGTAATCAGCTAAATACAATAGAAATTGATTAAGAACTCATCCACTATCTTATAGCAACTGTGTAAAGTCTCAACTTCACATGTTGATCTTTGTTTTATAAAACTATAATTGTTGTACGTTGTTTTCATTTTAGATATAAACATTTCAAATTTAATCAATTTACATTTGGCAAATAACAGAACGATAGTACTGCATACCCATGTCCATAATAATATTGGTGTAGTACTAACAGCTAAATATATTTGACTGAAATTTATAAAGCAACAAAACAGTGTATAATATAAACTATGGTTTTCGGTCCATGAATAACCATTGTTATCCGATAGAATTTCACTGTGGTTTGATGTTTCTAAATATAACATAGGAAAGCCAAGTTTTTAAAACAGCTGATTCACTTTTTTCTAAACATGATAATTCGTAAACGAATGTTTACGCAGAATCTGATTGTACATGATTTTGAAAATATATATTAGCTTTTGGCCTGTTAAATCGTATATGTTACACCATATCTTTGTTTCTATTATCGTCAATTGACATTTTATAACGACAAACCTTTGTATAGTAATACATATATACATACAAATTAATATCGTTTTCAACACCATATAAACTCTTTCATACCATATCTTGTTTGAAAACATTCCAATATTTTTAAATATTTCATCATTACTTAGATTAAACTCTGTATTTGAGCTTGATTTTTTTTCATTTATATGTTTTTATTGTTTTTTTAAATAATATAAAAATATATTAAAAATTTTAGTACAATTTTCTTTTAAATGTACAATTTGTTGATAAATTATATAAATACAATATTTTGAAATATGATACAACAGTTATTTTGACAAGATAGTGATAAAATATTCTATGCTTTTGATTTCTTAGGTCCAATGTTTTCAGTAGGTGTAGGTGGAGTATGGTTTCTTGCTGTTGTTCTTTATTTTAGGTGTTCTTACAAATTTATCAATTGATTGTTGTGATTTGTCATTGCCTGTGTTACTCAAACTTGGTAGTTGCACATTCTTTGCTGAACCTGTTCTTGTATCACTAGATTTGCTGGATATATTGCTATTTTGTGATGGTTTCAGTATTGGTGTATTAAATGTTTTGTCAGTTGTTTCAGAAATGTGTTCTTTTGTCTGAGCTTCAATGGACTGTAGATTTACATCTGCACTTTCATTTTCATTGATATTAACCTCTGAGTTGTCTTCATTTATATTTTCACTTTGAAAACCAGTTGGGCAATCCATCATTTTATGCCCACTTTTGTTGCATGTTTTACAAACCCAGTCATTTGGGCATCTAATATAATTTTGAAAATACTTTGAACGGCAAAATTATTTCATATCTCTTCCTGTGTGACGTTTACATTCTGACGTCAAACATGCGATTCTACACCAGAGTTGATGTGAACCTAGCCATTCAGTCACAGGACTTCAAATATTTCAATCCTTCATGGGTTGATTTAAAATACAAAATTTAGTAAGCAATGAAAGTGGTTGTTAAATTTGATATATGCTTTGTTGTGCTTCTTTGTTTAATATTTGTTTGCTTTTGTTCCGATTGAGATTGTGACACGATGATGACTGTCGTACCCCTATTTTGACAATTTTACCTATTATGTCTGTTTTGTTCACGCATCGCTGTAAATATAATGGAATTTGATGCGACTGTCATACAAGTGAGAGGTTTAGCGCTATAAAACCAGGTTCAATCCACCATTTTCTACATTTGAAAATGCCTGTACCAAGTCAGGAATATGACAGTTTTGTCTATTCGTTTGATGTGTTTAAACATTTGAGTTTGCCATTTGATTAGGGACTTTCCGTTTTGAATTTTTCTCGGAGTTCAGTATTTTTGTGATTTTACTTTTTATATATTTCTGACTAATATCATTTAGATTCAGTTTCGATTTCCTTTTTAGTACATTTATTCAAGTGCTTGGTAATGTTTGATTGTAATGTTTTAATACCAACAGGAAATTTTTCATCTATTTGTTTCAGCTTCCCTAAACCCCTACCCTTAATAAGTCAATTAATATTGAAAAGCAACAAGTGTATATCCAGCGGCCCAGCGAAAAAGGTAAGATATACATCTTTAATAAATCATGCATACCATCGTATGAATATCTATCCCTCACAACTTATATCCGGACTGAAAATAGTTTTTCTCAATTTAAGAGCAATATACAGACCTGAAATGGATTACAATGATGTTGTTCTGCATGTAGATAAACTTTTTCATATATTTAGTAATTGCTCTTAATGTTTACACTATGCCTTAAAATTTGCATGTGGGGTATATTTTCATTTCTGCTCAATTATTAGCTGTGGTTTAATTTTAGTTGTGCTTCAATTTTAGGTAATGCTTCAGGTTTGGCATGTTTAGATGTGCAGCTTAGTAGTGCTTTGTATGTATTTCAATATGCCTTTGCTGTTTATATTAATTTTAAATCAAACTTCCTGCTTATATATCTTATCTGTATGTTCTGTGGTTTAATGGTATAAATATGTTATTCAAATTCAGTAAAAGTTATTTAGAGCGTATGTTCGTATTGTTTTATGTGAATCGAATCTGTATAAAACTTTCGTATTCGTATTTGTATTAGTATCCTGTCGACGACCCCGGTCTCGCTTCTTTAGGATTTCAAGTGAATACATTAGTGTTTTTTTCTTACCTTTGTATCTTCTCACTCGATTAACGAGATTTGAACATCGATAAACTTATGTGGCCATTTATCAGACATGAAATATGCGTTCATGTTTTCATCGAATACGACAAGATTATATTATAAAAATAATACCTATTTTGTCATATAGCTCTTGATCTTTTAAATAAGCTTTGGATTTTCAAATATTTTGGCCTCGTGCTTTACTAAAGAGACATTGATTGTCGAAATGCGCATCTGGTGCAGAAAAATTGGTACTGTTTATGTTATTAGAAAATGTTATGCCAACAAAGTATCTCTACGTGTCTAACAAATACATTATTACTACATTAATCAATGTTAACATATCAATCGTAAACATTCCCAACTATAACCAACATATTTAGAGACACAGATATCTGTTTGTTGCGTTTCTGTCTTTTCTTCCTTGAACTTGGTGTTAGTGGTTGTTCACTCTTACAAGTCTCTGATTATCCCTCGGTTTTGTTTTGTTGTTTTCCTCTTCTAATTGGTGTGTTTCCCTCGGTTTTGTTTAGTTGTTTTCCTCTTCTGATTGGTGTGATCCCTCGGTTTTGTTTTGTTGTTTTCCTCTTATAATTGGTGTGTTTCCCTCGGTTTTGTTTTGTTGTTTTCCTCTTCTAATTGGTGTGTTTCCCTCGGTTTTGTTTTGTTGTTTTCCTCTTCTAATTGGTGTGTTTCCCTCGGTTTTGTTTAGTTGTTTTCCTCTTCTAATTGGTGTGTTTCCCTCGGTTTTGTTTAGTTGTTTTCCTCTTCTAATTGGTGTGTTTCCCTCGGTTTTCTTTTGTTGTTTTCCTCTTATAATTGGTGTGTTTCCCTCGGTTTTGTTTAGTTGTTTTCCTCTTCTAATTGGTGTGTTTCCCTCGGTTTTCTTTTGTTGTTTTCTCTTCTAATTGGTGTGTTTCCCTCGGTTTTCTTTTGTTGTTTTCCTCTTATAATTGGTGTGTTTCCCTCGGTTTTGTTTAGTTGTTTCCTCTTCTAATTGGTGTGTTTCCCTCGGTTTTGTTTTGTTGTTTTCCTCTTCTAATTGGTGTGTTTCCCTCGGTTTTGTTTTGTTGTTTTCCTCTTCTAATTGGTGTGTTTCCCTCGGTTTTGTTTAGTTGTTTTCTCTTCTAATTGGTGTGTTTCCCACGGTTTTGTTTAGTTGTTTTCCTCTTCTAATTGGTGTGTTTCCCTCGGTTTTGTTTAGTTGTTTCCTCTTCTAATTGGTGTGTTTCCCTCGGTTTTGTTTAGTTGTTTTCCTCTTCTAATTGGTGTGTTTCCCTCGGTTTTGTTTTGTTGTTTCCTCTTCTAATTGGTGTGTTTCCCTCGGTTTTGTTTTGTTGTTTCCTCTTCTAATTGGTGTGTTTCCCTCGGTTTTGTTTTGTTGTTTTCCTCTTCTAATTGGTGTGTTTCCCTCGGTTTTGTTTAGTTGTTTTCCTCTTATAATTGGTGTGTTTCCCTCGGTTTTCTTTTGTTGTTTTCCTCTTATAATTGGTGTGTTTCCCTCGGTTTTCTTTTGTTGTTTTCCTCTTCTAATTGGTGTGTTTCCACGGTTTTGTTTAGTTGTTTTCCTCTTCTAATTGGTGTGTTTCCCTCGGTTTTGTTTTGTTGTTTTCCTCTTCTAATTGGTGTGTTTCCCTCGGTTTTGTTTTGTTGTTTTCCTCTTCTTATTGGTGTGTTTCCCTCGGTTTTGTTTAGTTGTTTCCTCTTATAATTGGTGTGTTTCCCTCGGTTTTCTTTTGTTGTTTCTTCTTATAATTGGTGTGTTCCACGGTTTTGTTTAGTTGTTTTCCTCTTCTAATTGGTGTGTTTCCCTCGGTTTCTTTTGTTGTTTTCCTCTTCTAACTGGTGTGTTTCCCTCGGTTTTGTTTAGTTTTTTCCTCTTCTAATTGGTGTGTTTCCCTCGGTTTTGTTTAGTTGTTTCCTCTTATAATTGGTGTGTTTCCTCGGTTTCTTTGTTGTTTTCCTCCTCCAATTGGTGTGTTTCCTCGGTTTCTTTTGTTGTTTCCTCTTCCAATTGGTGTGTTTCCCTCGGTTTTGTTTAGTTGTTTTCCTCTTCTAACTGGTGTGTTTCCCTCGGTTTTGTTTAGTTGTTTTCCTCTTATAATTGGTGTGTTTCCCTCGGTTTTCTTTGTTGTTTCCTCTTCTAATTGGTGTGTTTCCCTCAGTTTTGTTTAGTTGTTTCCTCCTCTAATTGGTGTGTTTCCCTCGGTTTTGTTTAGTTGTTTTCCTCTTCTAATTGGTGTGTTTCCCTCGGTTTTCTTTGTTGTTTTCCTCTTATAATTGGTGTGTTTCCCTCGGTTTTGTTTAGTTGTTTTCCTCTTCTAATTGTTGTGTTCCCTCGGTTTTGTTTTGTTGTTTCCCTTATAATTGGTGTGTTTCCCTCGGTTTTGTTTAGTTGTTTTCCCTTATAATTGGTGTGTTTCCACGGTTTTGTTTAGTTGTTTTCCTCTTATAATTGGTGTGTTTCCCTCGGTTTTGTTTAGTTGTTTTCCTCTTCTAATTGGTGTGTTTCCCTCGGTTTTGTTTAGTTGTTTTCCTCTTCTAATTGGTGTGTTTCCCTCGGTTTTGTTTTGTTGTTTTCCTCTTATAATTGGTGTGTTTCCCTCGGTTTTGTTTAGTTGTTTTCCTCTTATAATTGGTGTGTTTCCCTCGGTTTTGTTTAGTTGTTTTCCTCTTCTAATTGGTGTGTTTCCCTCGGTTTTGTTTTGTTGTTTTCCTCTTCTAATTGGTGTGTTTCCCTCGGTTTTGTTTTGTTGTTTTCCTCTTATAATTGGTGTGTTTCCCTCGGTTTTGTTTAGTTGTTTTCCTCTTATAATTGGTGTGTTTCCACGGTTTTGTTTAGTTGTTTCCTCTTCTAATTGGTGTGTTTCCCTCTGTTTTGTTTAGTTGTTTTCCTCTTCTAATTGGTGTGTTTCCCTCGGTTTTGTTTCGTTGTTTTCCTCTTCTAATTGGTGTGTTTCCCTCGGTTTTGTTTAGTTGTTTTCCTCTTATAGTTGGTGTGTTTCCCTCGGTTTTGTTTTGTTGTTTTCCTCTTATAATTGGTGTGTTTCCCTCGGTTTTGTTTTGTTGTTTTCCTCTTATAATTGGTGTGTTTCCCTCGGTTTTGTTTTGTTGTTTTCCTCTTATAATTGGTGTGTTTCCCTCGGTTTTGTTTCGTTATTCTTCTGTTACAGTTGATGTGTTTCCCTCGGTTTTAGTTTTGTAACCCGGATTTGTTTTCTCTCGATCGATTTATTACTTTCGAACAGCGGTATACTACTGTTGCCTTTATTTATAGTTGTTGATAAACTTAGGCTTATGAACAAAAGCATGATGTAAACCTCCAGCTATTCTCTGTGTTTTTGCTGCTAGGTTGACTTTCTACTGAAATGAACCTCAAATATCCATTTTGGTTTTAAAATATTTTTTTTAGACAGCACTGAATTGTGTGTTGTGCATAGTTTCAACAGAACCGATAACATTAAATATACCAAACAAAAAAGACAGATATATTTAGACAATGGTGATCAGTTAATATCTGTCGTCCATTTGTATGAGATTAACAAGTGTTGACGCAAGAGTAAATGTAAAGATCTTTTTTTTTAATTTATATTTTTAACACATTGAGTCATAAAAAATGTCAAATACAAATAAGTCAAAGAAATAACTATAGAGTTTAATTTTGTATATGTTTGAACAAATAACTGTTAATTTTTCACCAATGTTCTAGATTTAATGTGCATATTTCTGTAGTTTTGTTCATTTGATTTTTCAAATTAATTTTTTTTTTTTTTGAGAGGAAGGAGTTTTATTTTTTTTTTTTGGGGGTTAAAGAAGAGCCAATAAAAATGCGTATATTGCGTATATTATTTTCTAAGTTTAGTGTAAATTTCTTAGAGATACAACTATCTCGTCTGCTCATCATGTATATAGATATAAGAAGTGTGGTATGAGTGCTAATGCAACAACTCTCCATCCAAGTCACAATTTGTAAAAGTCAACCATTATAGGTCAAAGTACTGCCTTCAACTCATAGCCTTGGCTCACACCGGCCAGAAAGCTATGAAGATCCCCGAAAATCATTCAAACAGGAAAATCAACGGTCTAATCTATATAAAATAATGTTTATATAAGTGGTGTACTCATAATCCTGATATATGAGAACGCTTTCGGGACATGATACATATGACATAGAATGTTTACCCCGGTTATAAATTTGCAGAAAATGAATACAATAACTATATCTATGTCAGAGCAAAAATTCTGACTACAAGGCTTGTTATACCCTCGGAAAGGAAAAGTTCTTAACTAGTGGCATCGACCAAGTTGTTGTAAAAACAAGGATACGATACGCGGCTGGTTATCAAATCAGACACTAGTTTTTGTGTTTAGATTGTTTCACATATTGCAATATAGGGTCTTTTGGAATTACCTACACTATCGTGACTTTATGGGTTTTGTTCATTGTTGAAGGCCGTTCAATGACCTTTAATGTCTTTAATCCACGTTATTTGGATAGTGTTGGGTGGTTCTATCATTGTCAATTTTATTTCATGTCCGTCATAATATTTAATCGAAAAAAAAATCCCTGGTTAAACCATAACAAAGTAACTGAAAAGATTAGCTTTAACGTACACGTACAATATAAAGTAAAATCACAAAAATACTGAACTCCAAAAAAAATCCAAAACGGAAAGTCCCTAATCAAATGGCAAAATCAAATGATAAAACACATCAAACGAATGGACAACAACTGTCATATTCCTGACTTGGTACAGACATTTTCAAATGTAGAAAATGGTAGATTGAACCTGGTTTTATAGCGCTAAACCTCTCACTTGTATGACAGTCGCATCAAATTCCATTATATTTACAACAATAGGACCTCACATTGAGACACATACATATCAGAAACTCAATTTCGGAATTCTTATGAGTGGATACAAAAAAGTCATGAAACATGTAAAACTTTACTTTATATTTGTCATAACGTATTTTGAACCTTAACTATAGTAACATGTAACTTAAATGTTGAAACCAGATTCAACACTTGGACTGCTTGCATATTAGTACCGGATAATCTGTATATAATTTTGAATATTGACCATTTATATAAAACTTTGAATTAATTGGATAGAACTGTAAAATCCGTAATTGAATCTATGTAATGGCATCTTTCTTACAGTCATCATGAGCAGAAACTTCAGATCCCAAGACAATTCTGATGATGGAAATCTATTTGACATCAAGAAAAATACGTACTGGGAAATATACGGTGTAAAACGTTTTCCGTACCATGGAAAGCGGAAGTTTACACCATTACTTTCCCAATCTTTTGATGGAGGGATGGTTATCTCGAATGACGTTTTTGGACTAACAATAAGTCAGTTTGAAAGAATGTATAAAGCTTGTTTGGAAAGAAGAAAAACAAATGAACAATATATACTGAATATTAAATATCCTGATAAATCTTCAAATGAATATCTAGAATACTTACAAAACTGTACAGACCGTTATAAAGGTAGTACATCTGTAATTAATTTCTAGAACTCAAGAATGTTAAACTTGTAAACTAGATACTGATGTCATGCAAGTCCGGACACATTCTTGGCTAGCCACAAAACCAGGTTCAACCCACCATTTTTCTTAAAATGTCCTGTACCAAGTCAGGAAAATGGCAATTGTTATCTTATAGTTCGTTTCTGTGTGTGTTGCATTGTCTGTGGGTGTTTTATGTTGCACTTTAGTGTTTCTGTTGTTTCGTTGTTTTCCTCTTATATTTGATGTGTTTCCCTCAGTTTTAGTTTGTAACCCGAATGTGTTTTCTCTCAATCGATTTATGACTTTCGAACAGCGGTAAACTACTGTTGCCTTTATTTGCAAGGGGGAAAGATACCATGATTTAAATCAAAACACAAGCCAAAAACAAACAGACAACGCCATCACTAAGAAAAGGTAATGACAAACAGGCAACACCATGACTTAGAAAAGGACACGACAAACACATGAAACAGACACCATCATGACTAACTACAGGAAACGACACACAAACAACACCATGACTATAAGAGAAACGACAAACAGACAATACCATTACCAATAGAAAAACGACAAACTTGGGAAAGGAATCGACGAACAGACACTACCATGACTAAGAAAAGGAAATGACAAACAGGCAACACAATTACCATAAGAGAAGAGACAAACAGACAACTCCTTGTCTCGAAAAGGAAAACGACAAACAGACAACGCAATGACTACGGAAATCGAACAAAACAGACAACATCATGACTAAGAAAAAGAAAACGACAAACAGACAACAAAATGAATAAGAAAACGAAATGACAAACGGCCAACACCATGACTGAGAAAGGAAACGATACATAGAAAACACCATGACTTAGAAAACGAAATGACAAACAGACAACAACATGTCTAAGAAAAGAACACGGCATACAGACACCACCATGACTAAGAAAAGGAAATGACAAACAGACACAATCATGACTTAAAAAAGACACGACAGGACAAAGACATGACTAAAAGTACGAAACGACAATCAGCCAACACCAAGACTAAGAAAAGGATTCGACACACAAACAACACCATGATAAAGAAAAGGAAACGACAACCAGCCAATAGTGTGACAAAGAAAGGTAAATGACAAACAGACAACACCTTGTCTTACAACATGAAATGACAGACAACATCATGCCTAATAAAACGAAACGACAAATATCCAACACAATGACAAAAAAAGAGAAACCACATAGATAATCATGACACTTCAAAATGAGAATAAGTTGCTTTCGATTTTTTCCCAATTTTACATGTTTTAGACGAGTAGACTTTATGATCTAAATGACAAAACGAATACTAGTAATAATCATGTTTTTGAAAAAAAAATCAGTATTTCGTTGAAATGCCTTCCTTGAACGAGACGAACTTCATTTAAATGTCAATAAATAAAGCCAACAGTAGTATACCGCAAAAGTCATAAATCGAATGAGAGAAAATAAATCCGGGTTTCGAACTTTCACCGAGGGAAACACATGAAAGAAGCTTAATGTTGAGGTATATTTTATGAACAAGTATAATATTTGTTGATAGTACAATACTAAGTTCTGACAAAAATATAAATGCATTTAAGATTAAAAAATGTACAGGTCAATTTGCAACAATTACGTGAAATGCGAAGTCACTCAATCATCAGAATGCAGTTAAATCTGTATAGACATGATATCAGATTTTGAAGTAAAAATACTGCTATTGAATGCATTAAAAATCATTGCGTTTTCGAAAATTCAACAGAATATAAATAATATATTTACAAAAAGAGAAATACATCAATGATACTCAATCAACATTTACAATTTACTGACAGTCAATTTAAAAGTTTAAATACAAATTCAATGACACCCCTATCACGAAGACAATACAATTAGTATGGTTCCCTTGGTTGAACATTGTCATACCTGGCTTTACATATACAAAACAAGACGTCCAGATCACTTTGTTGTGAATTGATCTAGGGGAGATAATTTACTAGGTCTGAACGTCATTTTATGGTTTTATGATAAATTAGTAAATACGTATATTTTTTAGATCACTTACTTTCGGTTTACCCGAGAGTAACATACTTATACGAACACCTAGTAAAAATAGTTGGTACTGAAATAGATATACGAAAGAGACAACGACTCTTTATCATACAAGATAGGATCATCAATTCATTTCTGCCTGATTGGAAACAACATGAACAAATATCAAGTGGAAGTTTGGCAGAAGGATTTGATTTGCCAGGCAGTGACTTAGATACAATGTTCGTTGTAAATAAATTAGAAGCAATACCGAATGTAAGAAATATCAAACGCCCAACTTACAGAGATATATTAGAAATGGAGACGGATATAAATCATCCTGGTTTTACTAGACTCAGTTTAGTAGCAAAATCGGATCGGAATTCCTGCATCGATGTCGTTTGTAACTGTCTAGATAATGCATATGTCAGTAAATGTTTTCATGATATTAATAAGCAAAAGTATGTGAATTTTTGTTTACACGGTCCATGTATATCAAATAAAAGTCTGACTGTTGATCATGCATACTGCATAAGGAGCAAATATCTACCCCACAACGCAATTCCATGGGCAGCCCGTCATCGATGGCAATGACCGCCTAATTTCGTAATAGACAGGATCATAAATTACGGATGCTTATTAGTACCTATAGGACCTAAAGCTATATCAGATAGTACCCTATGGAGATTTTCTTTCTCTGTTGCGGAAAAAATACTTGTATATTCATTTAATTTCACACAACTTTTATGTTACGGTTTACTTAAATTAACATTAAAGCGTATCGTTAACACAAACAATGATGTCAAGGACTTATTGTGTTCTTACTTTTTGAAAACTGCTTTATTCTGGGTCTCGGAGGAGGTGGATATTAAAACTTTTCAGTTACCTAAATTGTGGTATTGTTTGTCACTCTGTCTTGATAAACTAATAAAATGGGTAAATATCTGCTACTGTCCAAACTATTTTATACCTGAACACAACATGTTCCTAGGAACGATCAATCAAAGTAACAGTAAAATAGTACTGGGTGTACTTGAGAGTATAAAGTATGGAGGGATTGATCGAATGTTAATGAATTTATTCCCTCCTGACAATGAAAATCCCGGCTTATTAAGTATGGATAAGAGCGAATATTCGTGCATTATGTTGGACTTTCTGTTTTACAAGATTGCTTACTTGTTACCAGTACCTGTAGACATTCCAAGATGCTATAAATATTTAATAATTACCGAAAACTTACTAATGTCCGAATCGTCTTCGTTTATAGTTAGTGTATGTAAATTTAATTATGCTAAAATCAGTCAAATGGTAGCACAACTACTACCTCCATTAACACCAACAAGTAAAACGTACAACATACGCTCTTGTTATCATAGACATTTACAAAATGGCACCCAGTATGATGCTGTATCGGGTTGGTTGTTATATGCATCGTATTATTATGTAACTGGACAGTTTAATGTTACACTAAGACTAACGGATTATGTTCTATCAAGATGTTCACCTGATATGATAAGGGACGATGATTATGACTGTAAAAAACACATAAATTGTTACAGACAAAAGTGCATTCTACAATGACATTTGCTGAAAGGATGAAGATAGCTATTGTTAAAACTGTCAGGTACATTCGAAATTCATCATTAATTCCAGAAGAACTACAGCTGGATGTTGAGGATGAAGAATTAATTATTCCTGCGATTGCAATGTCTCACTGTCTTCAGTTTCTGTCATTTCATCATATTGGTGATGTATTTAATAGACAACAGGCTTTACATGATTTTGATGTAACAGTGATGGATCATTATTCTTTTACATCTGAAGACATATCTAAATCTTTAACAATACTTGGTGTGTGCTATGAGATATCTGGTGATAACGACAAAGCCTACCAGTGTTCCGGAGAAGCTTTGCAATATAATGCGCTCTCTATTTCATCAGAAAAAAGGATGTTGAAACTGGAAGGCAACTTATGCCAAACTTGATTGTAATTTCATATTGAGCTTTCTTATACCAGTGTTCTTATCTTCTTGTCAATTATAACTTTTAACTTGGTGATACCGACAATAAACAGGTAAAACACATTGGTTATGAATATGAATATTTCAATTCAATAAATGAATTATCTGATACCTTGAATTACCTCGAATATGAATTGAGAAATACATTGTTATTGTTACGAGAAAGTTTTCAAGGTGATTTGCGAATATGTCCAACTACGAAACTTTGGAAATAGAAATTTCTTGCATTGACATATAATGTATACTTTATCAGTTTCGGTAATTATTTTGAATTAAGAAATTTATCTTCTTCATACAAATCTCTGGTTTTTGTCTGAATTTGGCGATTCTTTTTTGTTCATTTTCGTTTATAAGCTCTCTTCATTTTTTTAAATGAGTTTTCGATTTTTCAAATGGTTTGGCCTCGGCCATCAATGAAGAGACATTGAACTTCAAAATGTGCATCTGGTGCAGAAAAATATGTACCGTGAATGTAACGATATAATGAAGCTTCCTTTTTCTTCATATGAAACAAAGAGAGAATCTACACAGAGTTTAAGGACACTAGATTATGTCATAGGATAACGACGTAATCTTTCAATAAGTTTAATTGAAGTAGTGAGTTGGCATGTCAATAACTGCTAGGTGTCCTTTGATAATAAAATATTGTGTACTTAACTCTAGATCTATATGAAATCCATGTGTTGACCTCATTATGTTGTCGAGTTGCTGTGCAATTGTAGGGTATACACCATCTGAGTGTGTATGTATTTCTGCTGAGTTTGAGAAAAGTTATTTGAAGTATTACTTGTGTGAGTTTACTGCCTTTACAATACAATTAACATTAATTTACGAAAAAAAAAGATTTTTTTATTCCACACACTTTTGATAGACGTTGAAATACTTTATGTATAATCGCCTGGGCTTAAACACTCAAACTATACAGTTTAGCTGTTTTAATTTTAAGATTCATTTAAATTTCGTTGGTATGATAAACTTTCAACATATTCGATGTGTAGTTTTGAAAGCATCCACGCATTACTATTGTATCTCAGAATATTTGAGAAATATAAAAAGATGGTAACTATTTGTTGCTTTAGAAAAACTAATCAAATATCAAACATTTCTGTACGCTTTTTTCAGTTTGTTTAACTGAATGTATTAATCCCCTTAGGTGTCCTTTGATAATAAGATATTGTGTACTTAACTCTAGATCTATATGAAATCCATGTGTTGACCTCATTATGTTGTCGAGTTGCTGTGCAATTGTAGGGTATATTTCTGCTGAGTTTGAGAAAAGTTATTTGAAGTATTACTTGTGTGCGTATACTGCCTTTACAATACAAAATAACATTAATTTACGAAAAAAAAAGATTTCTTTATTCTACAAACTTTTGATAGACGTTGAAATACTTTATGTATAATCGCCTGGGCTGAAACACTCAAACTATACAGTTTATCTGTTTTAATTTTAAGATTCATTTAAATTTCGTTGGTATGATAAACTTCCAACATATTCGATGTGTAGTTTTGAAAGCATCCACGCATTACTATTGTATCTCAGAATATTTGAGAAATATAAAAAGATGGTAACTATTTGTTACTTTAGAAAAACTAATCAAATATCAAACATTTCTGTACGCTTTTTTCAGTTTGTTTAACTGAAAGTATTAATCCCGCAACATTCATTAATTCTATCTTAATCCAGTTCTTAGTTTTTATGTGGCTGTCGTTATTTTATGTGTTCGGTATATGTTTTTCAGTTTAGTGTATAAACAGATAATTTGAATTGTTACAGATATAAGTTTTCAAAACGGAACTTTTTAGGTGGCATTAACTTTATTGTTGAAAGCATTACGTGGACTTTTGATAGTCTAAATCTTTCACCATAGGTCTAAGAGATTAGCCTGACTACACACCATGTTAATTTTTTTCATTTCTTCCTGCTTTATTTACTTTTTCACTACGATGACATGTCTGACATCGGATATACATATTTCTTTGTCTACAGAACTTATATTGACCGCGCATCACCGCGGGTTCAACATGTGAAGCAAGGTCTGCTTACTCTTCCAGAGCACCTGAGATCACCATCAGGTTTTGAGGGATTCGTGTTGCTTTAGTTTTCTACGTTGTGTTTTGTGTTCAACTAATTGTCTATATGTTTTTTTTTAGCCAAGGCGTTTTCTGTTTATTTTCGACGTATGACTTTGAATGTCCTTCTGGTATCTTTCGCCCCTCTTTCATCAATAACACCAAATCCATTTATATACTTACATACGACCACTGAGAAATGTATACGTTACAACTTTAAAAGTTAGGTTTCGGGTAAATTTCATAATTATTATGTTTTGATTTCCTTTTAATCATATTGTTACAAGTGTTTAACACTTACGAAAAAGTTACACTTCTCTTTGTTTTAAAATAAACAATAGACGATTTGATCTGGACAATTATTACATTCCTGTAAAAGGAAGGTGTGTGTTTTCTCTTTGTTTTGGCTTCCTTAAACGACTGTTCTAAATAATTCAAGAGATATTGAGGTATTCATTAACGAAGTATTTGACAGACAGATTGGGTCTATCTATATCTTTGCAATAAAACATTTTAGACAACAAATATATAACGCCATGAAAAGAGATCTTATCCGAGAGGTTATGGATGCTTTGTTTTCTCAGTTCTTTACGCTAAGTCTACTAAAACAACCTAAACGTGTAAAACTAACAATTACCAATCATGAACAAATTTCAGAGAAAACTCTTTAAATATGTACTTTTTGCTTGTCTTCGTCGAGAGTCAAATCGTTACTTTTTATTCCTAGACTGTGTTGATTATGGTATATTTTCTGTTCTAATTCCGAAACTCAAACACAAACGAACATAAAATATTTATCAAATAACTACATTGGAGACGCCACTTGCAGATACATGCGCACATTTAATTATTAACCTGAGTATAGTATTATGGGAATTTCGTGTAAATACAACAAAATACACCAAAATTAAGCAGCTGGTACTGATTTCTGTATACTAGTGGTTTACAAATCTGAAAAAAATAAATAATAAACTTTGCAAAAAGCTACCGTACAGTTTGACTGCAATGGCTCGAATGACTTTAAACCAACTAAATGCACTTCTGTGTTAACTCAATATCCCAAATCGAACCGACCTTACTATAAATAAACAAACATGTGTAACTTTAAGTAAGCAACAATTTTTAAACAACTTTGATAAATACATTTAAATTCTAATTCGTTAACTCAAACGAACATAGAATATTTATAAATTAACCACAAGCTCCAACACTCTTTTTCATAATCAAATTACATGTACTGAAGTGTATCAAAATGTTCATTTCTATTAAAATTTTATATTCAATATGATGAAATACAATACATGATGAAAACAATATTAATCACCTTGATCACTAAAACACTCTTGTTGTTTGTGCTTCTTGGTACGCAAGGCTCGAGTTCCGGCAGACCCATTTTCTTCTGATCCTCGGAATCCGAAGCCAGCTCGTTTGACAGGTATTCTTTGACTGTATCTTATATTGCTGGTGACTTGTCAGCAATCTTAATACACTTGTTCCGCTTATGAATTTTCTCCTTCATGTTATGGCAAATATCCCCGACTTTAGAATATTCATCACGCTAGGCTGCACGTTTGATCCTGGATACTTCATATAATAATTTCAGAATTAAATTCGTGCTGAACCTGGTTACCGTTAAAATAAAACTTAGAAGAATTTTCAGATTTCATTCAATGAACTACTGACATGTAACATGCATAGTGCGTAGATTTGCAATCATCTTTAATTTGCTGTTGATTTTAAGACTATTTGAGATATAAAGATAGAAGAAATGCGTAACCTTCGAAACTTTTTATTTTTCAAATGCCTGTCCAATTCACGAATCTTTTTACTTATGGCTGTTGTTAATTGCTGTCTGTTATATGTGATTTTCAGTTATGTGGTATAAACATATTGCTGTTTTTTTTTTTTTTTTTTAAGATCCGCTACATTTATTTGCACCTCCTTAGTGAGGAACCTGTTGTTCCGTTGTTTTCGTTTGTTGATGTGGTTCATAAGTGTTTCTCGATTCTCGTTTTTCAAATAGATTCGACCGTTGGTTTTCCTGTTTAAATAGTTTTACACTAGTCACTTTTGGGGCCCTTTATAGCTTGCTGTTAGGTGTGAGCCAATGCTCCGTGTTGATGCCGTATTTTCACAGATAATGGTTTAATTATTACGTTGTCTCATTGGCACTCATACCACATCTTTATATCTATAGACATCAGACGACTATTTATTTATCTGGAATTGTTGTCATATTTTAACAAGAGATGGTTTAGCTACATTTAAAACCAGGTTAAATAAATCATTTTCAACAGAAGGAAATGCCTGTACCACGCCTGGAATATGACAGTTGTTAGATGTGTTTAAGACCATTCCGTTTTGAATTTCCCTTTGAGCTCGGTATATTTTTATGTTTCTTTTTTTTTTTTTTTTCTTGTGAGAAGTTTTTGTACGAAGTCAACAACTTATCAGACCAAAGGACTAACAAAAGGTAACGGAAACAATTTATCAAATACATCTCTCGCGGTTCCATTATTCCTTAAGCATTTTAGTAATATCCTCAATTCAATAAAACTCAGAAAAATATGTTTGGACTTTCATTCTTTTATCTTTGTATCCCGTCTCTCAAAACGCCATCGAACTAAGTGGTCAAAGATCAAATGTTAGATCGCTGGTCTCCTTTGTTGAGCAATTGTTGAAAAACTCTATTCGGTCCTGTCTTCTTTTTTTTTGTTACTTGATTCTGACTTTTTGTTACATAAATTATCATCGTGTCCTTTTTGTTTTGAAAACTGTCCCATCCTGCTTTTTTTATTCAAAACTCCCGTCCTGTCTTTTTTTCAAATTTCATCCTAGATTTTATATACTAGACTTTGTCGATACAGATAATACCTGAAATCATTAATCTCTTTTATTGTTCAATTGACAATGAAAATAAGATTTGAATTTACCTTTAGAGTTGTAAAGCCTTTTCTGATGATAAACTAACCAACTAACTTTTATTTGGCATTTGAGTTAATAAGGAGAGAAATAGATTTTGAAACCTTTACTCTACTTCTAATGCGGAATTGCAAATGATAGAAAAGATGTTCATAGCATAAAACAACTTTTCTAAACCGTATTATAAACTTAACAATGTTCGCTTGAGATAAACATTTTGTTATATAAATAAAAGAAGTTGCACATAGTCAATTACATAAAATTAAGAAAAACACAACAGTACAAGTAACCTAAATCATCAACAAATGGTCTTACTCATTAAATCGGCGGTTTTTACTATATTTCAAGGCATTAATACCCCCTCGAAACCAGACAAATGATAGATTTAACTCTACTTTGTATTCTCAATTAACACACTACTAAATGGACATCCATGAACATACAGTGAAAATCAGAACTGATATAACAACTATACAAAAGGAAAATAGCACTATAAATTAAATGCGTCTGCCGGGCTTTTACAGTTATGAGCTATATGCCAAAGGAAACTAATATAATATCCAGATCCAAAAAGATCAACTTGATAGAGAAATTGGACCCTTTGGTTCTTTCATATTCATAATTTTTAACAGACAATTTAGAAAAGGATTGTTCTAAATCTCGGCATCTTGAAGGTTTTGCAAATTGGTTTCAAAGGTCAGAATAAAATCTTCGGTATGATACGGATTTTTGTACGTCCGCCTTGTCGTTATTGAATAATTCGTCATATGCAAAATAAAAAATGAAAATCCAAACATACAAACATACAAATGTTCAGTAATCATTTAAGCAGTTAGTGCATAACCATAGGATCATAAAAACAATGTATAGTTATACACATAGAATATTATTTTTTTCTTAAAATTATGAGAGAAAAACTAACAGCAGTTTTTGCAAAATATGAAAGTGCTAAATAATTCTCACCAGAATTTTACATAAGAATAAAAGGAGTAATTGTTGTTTTTTTGGGTTACCAAATAAAAAAAAACCCAATCGTAGTACTTCATGTTATGTTGGTTTTTTTTTATCTTTGTTCAGTAATGAATTGCATTAAAATGTCAATGTCATTTACTGTAAATACCGGTCAAAAGTTGTAACATGTACATTAACAGCTGAATATTCAGTAACAGAGCTTGTAAATCTTAGGAATCCACGATTTGTTAAACGTTATAAACAAATTACACATTATTTGCTAAATAAAAGCTATCAATTTGAGGCATTGACCACTACTTACTTTGACAACCACGTGCACTTATAACGAGGCCTTATTCGTTTTTAATGGAACCTTTCTTTGTTTTTTTTTGTTTGTTAATTTGTTTGTGTTTTATTTTATTTTTTTTGCTTTAATGCATTCTTAGATGTTCTTTACTTGACAGGAAAAGAATATTAAAAATACTGTAATATTTAACTCAGGTGTATGTATTTTTTGTTTAATTCGATACTAGTATGCTATATGCATGATATGTACTTTCGTCATACTTTTTTTTACTGTTTTGTAAGTGGATACAAACACAAAATGCTTACTTTTTTATCCTGTTTTGAAATAGTTTGACAAGAAAGATTTGGAAATTAAGTTACCTTTGACTTGTAAAACAATTACCTGGTTGAACACATTAACATTTAAAATGTATTTGACAAATACTTTCATTTGGGGAAAAACTGAATTTTCTCAGCCCTTGTATTCAAAATTGTAGTTCGATTGAAGTATACAATAAAGATATTAGGCTTTCGGTACATTAGAAACTTAAATACATTTAGTAGTATTCAAAAATAGTGTTTTCAGTTTAATTTCAACCATTGATTATAGATGATACATTGAAAATTAATATAAAAAAATCAAAATATTCAATATAACCTATTGTCGTTTCCGATCTTCTGTTATGTTAATGTAATGATTTGAATTCCTTTTAAACAGGACGGCGAAAATGAATCTTTTCAAAATGAAAAACATTTCTTTTATTTTTTTTTCAATTCAAAGCGCTTTACAAAATTTCTGTCACTGAGAATTTTCGCTCAAACGGAGTATGACAAGGATGTGTAATGTCATCTAAACTATTTGTAATAGCCATTGACTGGGTGATGCGACAAACAACTGCAGATATTCCAAGAGGCATAAGATGGGGAACTTTCACCATTCTTGAAGATTTGGACTTTGCTGACGATATTGCCATGCTATCGCACACTCACCAACATATCCAGGAAAAGTCCAGTCGAATAGAAAAGTATGCAGGACAGATAGGTCTGAAAAAAACACAAAGAAAACTGAAGTAATGAGTTTAAACATTAACAACCCAGCACCAATTATAATAAACGGGAAACCATTACCACAGACCGATACCTTTACTTACCTAGGAAGTACTGTAAGATCAGATGGTGGAGCCAACACTGACATCAAACAAAGACTGTCAAAAGCTAGAGCTGCTTTTAATAACCTGCAGCCTGTATGGAAATCTGGTTAATACACCATCCGGACAAAGCTAAAACTATACAACAGCTGTATACTACCTATCCTGTTGTATGGTTAAGCATTTGAAACCCTGGATGTAAAAAATTGTACAAACAATACGACTAAAAAGAACGTTAACAGCATAACTAAATTCCTCAAAGTTTATTTTTTTTCCACGAGAGAGTTTGAACCTTATTTCTACATAATTTATTAATTTATCAATGGTAAACTTCGGAAGAATTACGTTATAATTCTTGCAAATTATCACTGAACTATGAATTGAACATAGTTTACTTAGTATAGTATACCTTTTATAGGGAAGTTAAAAGATCGTGAGAAATACCATAAAAATGCCTGTACCAAGTCAGGAATATGACAGTTGTTGTCCATTCGTTTGATGTGTTTTATCATTTGATTTTGCCATTTGATTAGGGACTTTCCGTTTTGAATTTTCCTCGGAGTTCAGTATTTTTGTGATTTTACTTTTATAGATAAGTTTATAAAATTGAAAACTTTTAATATATTTATATTTCTATGCACTGATTACAATGCAAATTGGACTAAAAAGCACATTTTGTGAGTATTTAACAATTCAATGTTATTGAAGAGTTTTCCTTTAGAAATGCAATATTATTTCCTGTATTCTATTAAACAAACCTCCAACAATATTACAGTTGTAGCAAAAACCTTGACAGAAATACGAATTTATTCCATTTGCCCTACTTTAGTTGCAAAATTTTGATTTCTGGCAAAATCATTATCTAATGAGGGTTAAAAAACAGACTTTCTAATCCGTATTAAAATCTAAAACTCTCTCTCTTGTGATTTCTACTTTATTATAAAAATAAATAAGATCATGGCTATGCGTCAATGAGAGAACAAAAAAAAAACAAGTAAACCAGAACAAGATAAAAGAGGGGCGAAAGATACCAGAGGGACAGCCAAACTCATAGATCGAAAATTAACTGCCAACGCCATAAAATGAACAGGATCAACAAACTGTTTCAACAAAACAACTATAACTGTTTGTACTATACAGTAAGTAAACCGATGACCGAGAATAATAGAAAATTCACTCTTCTTTTGAAAAGGTCTAGACAATCAATAGTAAAACAATACCAGTAACAATACTAACCAAATGTTAATTTTAAACAACAATTGTACATTTAAAAAAAAAATTAAACTGTAACACATGCATCATTTACAGAGATAACTGCATTATAAGCTTATCTTTTTGAAACTTAAAAATGTTTATTTTTGCTGCATATTGATACATAAATTGAAAGAAAATGAACATACAAATTCTATAGGTGTAATACCACCAAATCATAGTACGTCATATCCGGTTGCTTACAAAAATAGGTCTAAATAATATTCCCTTGAATTTGACAGTTGTAGGTAATTAATCCTACATTTCTTCGTTATAAATATATATTTTGGGTATTTCAAAGCACCATTAATTTTGTATTGATGGTTTCTATAGAATATTTTGAAAACCTGAGGTTACATGGTTACTAAAGCTTGTACACAGGTAAAAAAAAAGGGGGTGAAAATTTAGTTGGTTAACTTTCAGTGTTGGTAATTTTCTTACAAGCAATGAAATGTTATGTGAGATTTTTTTCTATAGTACTGGACAGGATAAAACCCATGCAAAGTATTACTTTATCTGAAACAAAAACAAAAATTCAATCTGCAATTTTTTTTTAAAAAGTGCAAATTTAATAAAGACTAATAGGGCAAAATCAATGGGGGTATTACACCTAAAGACCGTTCAGGTACAGAAAATTCGGAGTGTTCCAGATAGTCTTTAGCATATTTTACAATTCCGAGTTTTCGAGTACAACGGTCTGCTCTTATCACGTGAACTTTCAATACAGAATTATTATCCGTTTGTAAAGATAAACAAAATAAAAGTCATGTATGTGTAGGTTAAAAACTAGTAAATTATCCGTTCAAATATTTTATTATCTATTTTTTATTTTTTTTACAATTTGAAGAAAAGGTCTTCTCGATTTCTGTATATATTTTTGAGGTCTTGGTGATCTATTCACATTCAATGTTTAGTATAGTGATAGTGTCCGTTTGATTTTGCTTAGTAACTTAATTTCAAACGTCAAATAAATTGAAGTTAGAAGTCCAGGAATTACATTCGTAAAGCAACATTCTACACTAATAGTACACAAAACTCATATAGCCTGCTTTTCTGGTGGCATGCTATTTTAGGAGAGAAATGATATCATTAAATTACTTTTTTGTTTTTATTTGAATTAAAATATCATTTCTATTTATCAGAGTTTTTTCTTGTGAATTAATTATTTATTGTTTCCTTGCTAAGATTAGACAAAAGAAATAAAGATATCTGTGTTACATGGAGGTAATATTGTGTCACTACTTTTCATAGGCTCATTTCTAAAGTCAAAGTATTTTTTGTATTGCTTCAATCAATGCATGAAACTGTTTTCGACTTGAATGAACTAATAAGTATAGAAGTTCATACGACTACAGTTCTGAATTCTCCATATACGTTCCATTTTTATATTTCAATAATGTGTCATGTATTTTACATCAAACCGCTGCATCCAAGTCTAAAATTCTAACCAGCAAACGAATGCCAAACAAGGAAAAGTTTTGCCTCGGGTTGAATTAATCTATTCAGAATGATTCCTCAATTGATATATTTCGATAAAGAACTTCTCTCTGGGGAAACCGTTACAATTCAAAAGAAAGTAAAATATATTTGACATAAAAATTAACTAACAGATTTTATTTTGACATTTCTGTAGATTAAAAACAAAACTGTTCTATTTTTTCTGACTTTTTAAACAAAAAGGCGTGACAGAATAAGAAAATGAAACCGAATATTATACACAAATCTCATAACTTATCCTATTCCCTGATGTCTATACCTCGTTAACCTACATTTCTCAGAAAGTTTAATTTCATATTGAATGACGATAAAATGTAGGTACATGTATTTATTTGTCAAACAAAAAAATCATTTGCCAGTTTACAGTTTATTTTAATCCATTCGTGGGATTTCTTTTTATCTCTTGGGCTTCACAGAAAGATAAACAGTAAAGATTAATTATTGAATTATATTTGTTTATTTGAAAATGAGAATCAAAAGTATTTAATCCGCGATATGTCATAAACATTTATATACTTTGTCTTTTTATTATTTTTAAAATCTTTCTGTTTAAAGATTATACTTAAATCGTTAAATCCTTATTCAATGTACTCACACTTGTCTATATCTATAGATGCTTGGTTGCTGTCTCATTCAAATATGCCAACAACTCCGTTCCAAACCTCGTAACTTTATTTGTTTTTTTAACTTTTTTGATTCAATAGTCACTGATGAGTCTTTTGTAGACAAAACGCTCGTCTGACGTACAAAATTTTTCCGTCAGTGTAATTACTAATAAGTTTTCGTTGGAAACAAAACTATTAAGATAAGTACAAAAAATATTCAAGAGAGTATCATGGTGTTATTTTTTTCCCTAATACATAATAATGTATACGTGAACTTTCATGAGATCGATTTCTATGAAAGAAGCTAAGCTTAGAGACATCGGACGCATCAGAACTGTGAAATATCATAAGTAAGTACGCTTTAAAAGATATGGCATTAAAAGTATCAAAATAATGATCAACAGACAATCTATCATTTGAAAATTATAAGATAAAACATTTCAGTGTTATATAATTAGTTTCAGATATATTCCCGAGGTGTATTTGTAACAAGTCTCCATTTAAAAAAAATATATATCGTAACTCTAATGTGTACTCGATCTTGCTATTGTAGATTTTATTGAACTCGTAGTTTCATATGCAGTCGGAGCTTCAACTGAGCTTCATTATGCATAATTATAGGAAAAGATTACTATATAATGAAATAGAACGGAACAGTGTAGCAAAGACTCGCGATGTCAATGACAATGTTTTTATCCGTTACATGTAAATAAATTGTAGTATGCAACTTTTCTTTTACTTTATTTTTTTTATTCATTGCTTGTTCAGTATTAAAACGAATGAAAACGTTTATATCATGATTGTTCATGGCTGAACAAATTACACGTCTAACAAATTCTAGAAGCTTGTTGTTATTATATCCAACGAAAATCAATTAACATGTTTCTAATCACTTGAAAATCATAAAGGAACACATGATAATTCATATTACTTTGACCATCTACTGTATTTTGTAATAAGTCTAGTTTTAAGTATACATTTAGCTTGATGAGCATGAATTAAAAATCCGATCACATACAAAGTAATAACGATATGAAATGTAAAAAAAACTTGATAAATATACCAGATTTAAAAACGTAGTATACAGAAAATTTAACAGTGGCGTTTTAATCAAAACAGTTAAAATGCCAAATCAATAACGCAGTTGAAGAACTATCAAAACTAAACACATCTAAAATGTTTGTGCTGAGTCTGGTTATGGCAATCTATGCCTTGTGGTTGACAAAACAAAACACAAATACAAGTAAAACATAACTATGTTCACTTTTTGATTCATTATGTAATATAAATTATTTTTATAGAATTGTATCATCGGCAATCATACCACATATCCTTATTTCTATATTATGCAAGTGGATTTAATATGTTCTGTAGACATAACAAACGTGTCATTAAACTAGAATTTTAAAGCTTGTGCAGTGCAGTCAACGGTAACATGCATTATTTATACTTTGAATATAAAATTTGTAAGAAAAATGGACAAATCACTTAAATGGGCATTAGATACGAGATATATAAAAAATCAAAATATGTTTTATTTCAAGTCCAATCATTAATGAAAGTGAAATTGTGAAATGATAATTCGCTTACATCATGCAATTTTGTTCTTTTTTGTCCAAATAAGCTAAGAAACATCGATGATGAATGATTAGATGCAGGTGAATAATTAGACCCCATTGATTCCGTATACATGTGATCTTCGATTTACCCCTTAGCTAGAGATAGGTTACGCATAAATTAGACGTGTTCAGTTATTAAAAGAAAAAGAATGTAAACATTGAAATTGAAGTAAAGGTAAATCATTTGTGCCCGATTTGATCCACAAAAACTCATTCTTAAACAGCTAAAAACGATGATTAACGTATATTTTCAACCTATATTGTTAAATTAAACAAGCCTAGAAAATTCCAATCGCACGAGTTCGCTATCTGTTTATATCTATATGTATGTTTATATCGGGTTATATAAGCGACGACGGTCTTTGAAGAACACTTCGATAGTTAATTACATGGCGTTTAAACTATAATAAATACGAAATGCTGACGAAATATTATCGACCCCATGCATTATAAATTGTTTATTTTATACTTTTTATGATTTGGATATACCTTTCAGTATGTTGTAAATCAAATCGGAGAATTTGAGTCAAATCGGTGAGCATGAACTTGACAGCTTATGCCCCTTTAAGGCAATTTATAGCAGTGTTGTCTGCTGTCAAACGAGTTAAATTATCAAAAACATAAAGCTTGGTCATCAAAATAGAAAAATGTATGACTTGTCAATCTTTCTCAGAGGATTTAGAAATTTGTCTATGAAATCTAACAAACACCGTCTTAAAACGGAATCCAGCATAATATTTTACTTGTTTTTCATCGACAAAGGATATCTAGGTACATTATTAGCTCTTCAATAGTTCGTATGAAATCTTGTTAATAATTCGACACTGCAGTCTTTTATTTATAAAGTCGTTAGATGGAAAAGTTTCTCATTATGAAATTTGTCAGACGGTTACGTTTTTCATTATGAAAGTCGTCAGACGGTTGTTTTTTCCGCTTAAAATTCGTCAGATTGTTACGGTGTTTTTTTTTTTTTTTTTTTAATTACGAAATTTGTATGACGGGTTATGTTTTCAGTGTTGAAGTTGATAAACGGTTACGTTTTTAATTATGATATTCATTAATTGTCGGTTTAGTTTTTCGTTATGACATACAATAGATAGTTAATTGTTGTATTATGAAATTCCTTACACGGTTTGGTTTTCGTTATAAAATTCGTTCGACGATGTAGTTTCTCATTGTGAAATTCATTAGATGGTTTAGTTTTTCATTATGGAATTCCTTTTTATGAAATTCTTTTGACAGTTTAGTTTTCGTTTTGAAATCCGTTCAACTGATATGATTTCCATTATGAAATTTGTTTGGCGGTTACGTTTTTTTTTTTTCGTGATTTTCATTAAAAAGTTTATAACAATTCGAAACAATTTTCAAAAAAACCTCGTTTTGGTCCCTTAAAATCATAAATCAAAAAGTACTAAAAATCTCAATAACAAAAATAACAAAAGACAGAAGTTAGTCAGATATGAATAAGTGTTTCTTTATTTTTTTAGTTTTAAAACTTTTGTTGATTTGAAAACAAAACTTAAGAAAAACTGAACGAAGGGCTCATCTTGAAATATTGTCATTATGAAACTATGGAACAGCTTTATTCAAAAGGTATTCTGCTATTAGATGTTGTATACAATAAAATGTTTTTGGAGTTAAAACGATCTAAGACCGTGACTAATATAAAGATAAGAAGATGTGGGATGACTGCCAAAAGACAATTCTCCACAAAAGACCCAATGACACAGAAATTAACAACAATAGTTCACGGTACGTCCTTCAACAATGAGCAAAGCCACTACCGCAAAGTCAGGTATATAGGGCCCCCAAATGACAAATGTAAAACAATTCAAACGAGAAAATTAACGGCCTAATTTATGTAAAAAAATGAACGAAAAACACATATGTTCCACAGCAACATACGACAACCACTGATATACAGGCTCTTGACTTGGGACTGGCACATACAGTATGTCTAATTTTACCAAACATTTTGTGTTAAAATATCATTTTGAGTCATATTTACATGATATACGATGAATTTCAGCATGCTTATGACATCATAGTGACAACGCAACTGACATTTCTGCACTGCAGATTCTAGTTATATCACTTACTTAATTTATTATCAAAGCAACATTATTCTGGAAAAACTGACTCTCAGGATAAACACAAAGAATGTTTTTTTCTTTATTCTTTTTCATATTTCTGAGTTAAAAGACAGGAACAGCGGCAAGAGAATAATAATAAGACAAAAACTTATCAACAATTCCCAAAGGGAATCTTTTAGTCATTTCTTGTACACAATTTCAATACTAAATTTATAAACTTATTGATGTATATTTCAAAGGAGGTCAAAATAGCATGTGTGTATCAGTATTTCAGACAGAAAGAAAGAAATAACTGTAGGCAATACACTTGATACATTGATAGGTTTTTGCTACCTCTTGAGATTTGTTAAAAGATAATTTCTATAGATTATTTCTTGACTGATTTCAAAATGTGGACGAAGCAAAAACTAATCTTGGTACAACATGACATTATAATTTGTTTTCTCTTTACAGTGTCAATGTCCGATACAATTCAAACGCTGTCTTTTATGTTTGTAAATTTTGCCGCTTTGTATTGTATCATTTCCACCTTTATGATGTCCCACACTTAACAGTTGTACAGTCCCTGTAAGGTAAAGTTAACACTTTTTCATTCGGGAATCGTACGTACAGCGTTCGGGAATCGTTCGTATAGAGTTCGGTCATCGTTCGTACATCATTCGTATAGCGTCCGTACAACGTTCGGTCAGCGTTCGTTCATCGTTCGTTCATCGTATGGTAAATGTCACCGTTTAGGGTTTTGTATATCGTATGGTTCATGGTATCTTAAGCGTTTTATTTGTCGTATGGTACATGGTATGGTTTAGCGTTTAGCGTTTCGTTTATCGTATGGTATGTGATATCGTTTAGCGTTTCATCAATCGTATGGTATATCGTTTTGTTAAGCGTCTGATATATGTTAGGGTTTTATTTCAGAAAGTTATTTCAATTATTATTTTGAGTTAAAATAATTTAATATAAAAGATGCGGGATAAAAAACATTATTAGTTTGGATTGGATTAAATCTCCAACTAATATCATTATGGAATATATATAAATTGAAGGGTAACGTTTCCTCCCATCACATTTTGACTTGAAAACATGAGACCAAATACCGCGATATAAGTCTCTCTCTCTCCTCCACCAAATATTTCTCTGATCCAAATATTTCCTTTACACAATAAATTATATATAATGTTCTATAAATGAGGCTTTATATGAGATACACGTTTATATCTAAATGTATTAAAAAAAAAAGACAAGACATCCATGGTATTTGTTCCCTCAATGTCAGAGTCTGATATAAACCGAAAATTGCCAGGGATATATAAAATTCGTTGAAGGCATCTATGGAACCAGCGTCGCTTGTGATTCCTGCTGTCGGTGTTAAAACTGTTATTTTGACTGTAAAAGTGCTTAAGTCCATGTATGAGTAAAATACAGATTTAAAAATAACTCTACCTTTTTATATTTCTTTATTTTAGAGGTAAGCTTCTGGCCAAGTTTCACCTATTCTAACGCAAATCATTTACCTTAAATAACCAATCAATTGTATTCTAATTCTTTGTACGAATAAATGAAATATTTGTCACTGGACGTTATGCATGCTATCAATGATCAAATACAAATCTACAGTATTTATAAACATACTACAATTGTATATATGAAAGAGTTTAGATAATATAAATTTTAATTATTTTACACATATTTGAAGGATCGAAATAATCAGTTCTACAAATGGTTGTTATTGAAAGACTTGAAATTTTACAAATATCACATGCCTCTATGAAATTTCTTACATCGACGCACCAAACTTTTCCTTTCATCGTGCATAGCTCATTTTCCGATTCACTTAAGGTTTCTAACGATCTTTTACTTGTTCATTACATTCTAAAATTAAAATCCTACACAAATTGCAAAACCTTTTATTCTCAGGCTAGACTGCGTAAAAGATCAATACTGTTTTGTTTGTGTACACACGGTGTTTTGAAGGGTGATATCCAGTTCTGACAAACCAGTAAATTCTTCGCTTGGGGATATGCATTTGACATTAATCTTCCGTCAGTAACTTTACAATACCCAGTCGTGTCATTTCTGTATATTGTACATGTAGATAGCACGTGTGATACATGTATATACACCAGCAATACCCATTCAAGTGAATTTTTATCTTTTAGAAGAACTCCATATCGGGTAACATTAAATATACATAAACATAAAATTACAATTAAAAAAAATGGTAATAATAAGTTCAAATGTTGCTTTATTAAATGCACCTAGATACGTATTTGTAAACTTATGTTAGTACTTTATTTCAAGTATGATCTTTTTGTATTTTTTTTTTTTTTTTGGCTTCAATTACTTTTTATCTTATTGACTTATTCGTAAATCGAAGAACGCACAAACCTAAATAGAATCATAAATCATATGGCATTGAATGATTTCTCTAACTCAAAACTAGTTATAGATGCCTCTTAAATTTTATTTTTCTCGTTGGGTTGCTTGTCCATTAATTGATGTTTACGCCATATTCTTTTGTTCGGTATTTGTGAAAAGCCGCTCATCGATCAATTTCAAAAGAAATCTAATACTCGTAAGTCATGAACATTGAAGTTCAACTTGCTATCAATTTTTCATATACGCACAAAGATAAAATAAATGAAACACTTTTAAGCTGTTTAAATCATGCAGTGAATTTTGAAAATATAGTTTTGAAAAACCGGTTATTTCTGTTTAATACTTTTCTGTCCCTTTTCTTAATAATTAGGACACGTGTCACTGGTTAATTTAGAACTACACTGGTTAATATAGAACTAGTCAACCATGAATAATCCCAAACAACAAATTTTTGATTGGTTTGCCATACTTGCTTATATTTTTCAATTACGTATTGTTTCGGCTGAGACTACTACATGCATAACAGTTATAGTAGTCTCAGTTTTCGGCAATATTGTAACAATATCCTTTAGAATTTTGAATTGCTTCAGTCATTTAATATATACAGAGACATATATACACGTGTATATATGTCTCTGATATATATATATATATATATTTTTTTTTCATGATTAATATTTTTAGATTGATAATATAATTGCATCATTTTTAAGCATTATTTATATGACATTTTAATATTTATTTAACGTGCATACCGATTTGATTGGCAAATAACTGTTTAAACACTTGACGCCATATTAATATTATATATGAACATTTTGGAAAAATTAGGCGGATATTTAATCATCGGCTCTCAGGAAGTTTACTTGTAGGTTAAAGAAGGGAAAATATATCTCTAAGTAGTAAAACTTTAAGATTGATATTCTTTAAATTGTATAACTTTCATATTCTTGCTTTCTCTTAAATTTTCAAATTATATGGAGAATCACGTTTTAATGCCAGATCTTTTATTATTTGTTCTGTTAAATCAAAGACATGTAGTACATGTATTCTATTTTCCGGGATAAATTTATTCACAATGATAAAGAAATTAGGGATGTTGTGTATACACCTTTCTATAGGTGAACACTTTATATGTTGCCCACTAGCTGTCCTTATGTGTTTTTTGTTGTTTGATTGCTGTCTCGTTGTCGTTAAACCCACTATGATCTTCTACAGTTTCAGTTCCGTTTGATGTACGTTTAATTCGGTTTAAAACAAACCATATTTGATAGGGTTATTCAATATATATTTCCTTAAGACTTTGCTCAGAGGAAAGTAATAGAATAGGTTTGAATATACATTTTAGTGCAAAGTTAACAGTAAAGAAAAGTTTCACTTTTCAATTTTAACTCCCAAAATTTTAAACTATTAATTTTGAAGACGTGTTTCGTCTAAACGAAGTCTAAATGGTCACCAACTTACCAGTTTATTGTTTCCCTATTTGGCACACACCTAAATATAAACCTCATTGTAAATACAATTTATTGGTCGTAGTAAATTCTATTGAGCACAGAACAAATCCATTTTTTTTTTAAATATGAAGAAAAATTATATTGTTTTTTTTTTACTTTGGAACACGGAGTTAATACTTTAAATTACATTGTGCACACAAAATCCTTAAATCTTCCAAGGAATGAGAAACTCTATTCTTCATAGAAATGTTTGAAATAGTTTACACTGGACATTCAACAACTTACAATCAATCAACTAAAATATATCCAAGGGATTTTTATTATGCATGTACATGTATATAAATGCCGGATACCATATACATAAATTGAATAATCAATAAAATATAGTGCTGTCAAAAAGAAACATTATCATTAGGATATCAAAATAATTCAGTTTTTCTTTCAAAATGATTTGCAAACAGTCCTCTTTCCAGAGAATTTTTCTGTCTGTGCTATCGCTCTGTGTGGGTTAATTATTTTAAGCATAAAGTTTATAAATCAATCTCTGAAACACATTATTATTATATACATATATAAGTCAAAGTAAACATTGAACTTATGCATGGCGGAAGAGAAATATACGAAAACGATAGGTGCAATCTGGGACTATTATACTAACGGGACTGGAAACTGATCGATCTGTTGAGATTTCATTGTCCCGATAGCGGATTATTGATTTTTTGGTTTGATTGACAGCTTATCGTGCCACGTGGTTAATTAGCCTTCGGTACATGTAAACAATTGATTTCGGCGAACAAGTCAGCTTATAGAATACCGTTAAAATTGGTGGACTTGAAATTGAAAAAAAAATTAATTAAATGCAAAAAAAAAAAAAAAAAATATATGAATAACAAAACTATTTTAACAAATTAAATATATTTACTTGAAATAAATGTTTTCACACAGGAATAAACTAATGCCGGTTAAAACTGGGACAAGTTCTTGGAAAAGTAGTTTTGAAAGATAAATACTTTTCATATTGTTAACGAAAATTATTAATAAGTAGTCAATATATTAGTGGTGAAAATAAAACAAATAAAGTCGAAATGCCGGCGCTTTACTTGACCGCTAAGAAAACAACGTGTCGCCGAAAGTTAACAGATCATAATTAATCCTAATAAAACAATAAATGTGCAATAAAAACAATGTTGGCAATTTCAGTTCATAATTAATCCCTATAACAAAAGTTACCCGTGGTCTAATAAAAACATAGCCACATTGTTTTGAACTTTTCTAAATTTCGTGTTTACACCTAAATTTCAATATGGCAGAAATAGCAGTGAAAGGGCCTACTTTTGTAGTTCTGATTGTGGAACTTATTGAACATATTTTCACGAAGTCATATGCTTATGCCACCCGAAGACCATTACTAAGCAAAAAACACCCCGATTTTAATACAAATATTGCACATATAAATAGGAGTAAGCAATTTTATAGGAACAGTATAATTTATTTGAACCCTGCATGTGGTTTCCGTTTGTAATGAGAATGAGATTTATATTCCACTTTTCACTTTAAAAAGTGACAATAAAAAATAGGCCAATCCAACCTATAACCTATAAATATGATTTTACAACAAACCGAACTCGCGTATCTCTTTTCAATCAATAGTTTTAAGAAATTTTATGAATCATACTTGTTTTCCCTGCGTCCCGACGCTATTATCATCCTGAAAAAATCAACCTTTAGATGTCGTTTTTTACACTTAAGCCGGGATTTGGTGATTAATAACAACTGTCAAAGATCGAGATATCTTTTATCATTAAAGTAATCGTGTTTACATTAAGGATTATCATTTCGAATAACTATTAAAAATAAAAACAAATTACAAAGATTATACGATCAAGACACGCTGTCACTGTCAAAACAATATGGCGTATCGATAAATCTCGCGCAGGTAAAGTCTCGTTTTAACGACCGTGATGTTGAGTATGATTACACTGATTGGTGTAACAGTTTCCAGTCCCGTTAGTATAATAGTCCCAGGTGCAATGTGCATGCAGCCTTGCAAATGATATTTAAAAAAATATTTTTAATTTATAAAACTTAGGACTTTAATTTAAGTATTGTTGATGGGATGCTGAAGTTTCCAGAACATAGAAAATACACAAAAAATCTATCAGTACACTAGTCTATCAAAACGTGCTTGGTGTCCATTTTACAATATATTGTTTAAGAATTTAGTGGTTTTTATTCATTCTGACATCTGTGTCCCTGGATCTGAACAAGAAATTGCGAAGACGTTATGCTTATCAGTTTACCTTTAAAAGATTTTCAACAGAATATTATATATATAATTTTAAAATTTTGTTTTTCTTTGCGAAAACAAAATGGCCCTAAAGCTAAATGTCATCGTCAGATGTATAATGGAAGGCGATAAACACTTTAGAATATACACCACCTGCTGGATCTTTTACCTGGACAGAGATCTTGTTACGTAACAAGTACGAATGTAAAATTATCGATATGGTATATTCAGTCGAATATACACGGTATCTCTGGACTGGGGTATTTAAGATAATTTGAACTGATAATGTATGTAAATTTATTTGTGCTTTGTGTAAAAAAAAAAATAATGCATTTAACCATTTTATTTTCAAAACTTCTTTAAAATGAGTTGACTTTGAGCATATATGTATTTTCAAAACCGGAGACAAATCACTGATTTCCAATTATAAACCAAATTCATTATTATCAGCAGTGGGCAAAGTATTTGAAAAAAAATGTATTTAAAAATGTATTTAATCACTTAATAAGTTACAAAAAGCGTTTTGTTTCAAGTTCATATTCGCCTTTTGAGAATACTAATGCAGGAGTTCCACAAGGCTCTGTATTAGGTTCCCTACTATTCCTTATTCATGTATATGACATAGTTGGTAATTTGATAAGTCTAACTCGATTATGTGCTGATGAAACATCCCTTTCTTATTCAAGTAATAGTCCTTACACATTAGAAGATGTCTTAAATAGCGATTTAGAACAAATTTCAGCATGGTCTAAGGATTGGTTTATTGATTTTAATCCTAACTAGACAATTACTATGCTATTATTCTCCTTTAATTCTTCTCCAGATGAAATTAAATGGAACTTCAAAATCAAGTAGTAGAATTGTCTCCTGTCATAAACACTTAGGTATTACTTTTGATTCTTATTTTTAGGGATGCCCATATGGCACATCAAAGATAAGATTGATTTAACCATTGTACTTTAGAATTGCAACAAATCTTAAATTCACTTAAATACATTAACCTGTTATCTTGTCGACTTTAAAGCCTACATACAGATAGCCGTTATATCCTGAGAAGAGACCTCGATGAAATTTGAAAGTTAAACAAATCTTAGTTTTCACGGGAACGAATATTTTGTAAAAACGTTGTAGTGATCAGATACTCTATGACGTAATTTTAAAAATAAGACGACAAGGTCGAAAATAGTTCTAGCCGTCTTATAGCAAGAAAGTCACCTCACTCAGCTTGTGGTTATGTGTTGGTGGTGGATAGAGTCACACCGACTCACAATTGACTTTAACTCTGCGGTTACAAAGCTCGTTGTCGAGATCTAGGGAGATACCATTAAATTTTTACGGAGTAGGGGAGGGGAGGGTGGCTAGGATGAAAAATGTTGTCCTGCATTTTCTTTAAATGTAATCTCAATGTAAATGTAGTCCTGCTTTTTTATTTTACACTCTATTCCGTCCTGCCTTTCTTAGTTATTAATTTATTCTGACCTGTTTTACATAAAGTCATCATGCCTTTTCTTTTGGTAAGATGCCCTTTCTGCCTTTTTTCTCTAAACTCCTGTCATGCCTTTTTCAATTTTCATACGTCAGACAAACTTCTTCGTGCATGTGACTTCATATTTCAAAAGGGATAAGAAATGTCTTAATTGACAAGTTCTACATTGCATTTAAAAATCCATTGAAAGAATATTGTATAATTAGAAATCATTGTCCGATGTTGGAAGTTCACTTTCGCCATTTTCGTGCTTGTCATAAGACGATATTTCAGAGGTTTCGATTGTTAAACTCGTTAAATCAAATAACGAACATATTCCATCTCAACATGAGAAAGAGTGGCTCATTTACCTCTATCAATGTTTATCGTTTATAAGATGTTGTACTTTCAATGCTATTTATAAACGCAGAGTAAAATTCTAAATGTTTGGTATACAAATTTTAAATTATTCTACTTAAAAATATTCAGAAGACAATGGGAAATATCGAAGAATCATTATTCATTTATTATATTGTAACATTTTTCTTCACAAAGGCTTATAATGATAAATGATATCAATGTTTTTGCTGTCAATATTACAATTGAGTTATTGCTCTCTGGTGATGAGTCTTTGAGTTCAGACGAAAATGATAGTATTTTCTATCTTTCCACAAAGTATATAAAAAAGTACCAAGCGTTTTTCTCAACTTTGACAACCTTATTCTGTAACAGATCTTACTTGAACATGATCAATTTATGCTCTTAAGGATACGATAATCGAATGATCTTTCTGATTGACTATTGTATTCTGAAACGTTTCAATGGTTTTAATTAAAAGCAAAATTCATACTTACAATTACGTGTAGATTTATTCCGTTTTCCTATTAATCCGTAACTAGAAAAGCGACTTAATATGTATCACATCATAAACTATGAGTGTATAATTTACATTTAAACAAATTCACACACATGACTTGTCATGTACACTAACATATTTTATTTTACACAGCTGGGTGTGTTTGTATTTATTTCTTCTGAGGCGCACTCGATTAGTTATTTTAAGTGGAAAATATCCATTGATTCGATTCTTAAAATTTATATGTAATTTATTTTATATCTTCATGCTAAATTGTATATTTATGTATGTATTGGAGAAGACATTACTAATAGAAAACTTGTGTCTAATCCATTTGTCATTTTGAACAATAAAATATATTCAAACTAAAGAATCATGATATGAATTTAATGAAAAGAAGAACACCAAACACATTTTTTTTATTAAAATTGAAAATCCAACTGATTAAAAGTCGTATTGACCTCTAAAATTCTATCACAGAAAACAAGTACTTATAGTATCTCAAAATGTCCAAATATAGCCCGTTTTATAATCGCGCAGTGGACATAATTGTTATATTTCTATTCAGACATTCTACATTTTATCAACCGTTTCAGAACTATTTTTGAAGATTAAGAATCCGTGGCTTCATTGCACATTTAACGCAAAATACATTTTTCAATTCTTTATTTACACTCAAACACAAATATGTGTTACATGAGGACAAATTACAAATCAAATGCAATAAATGACAGAATAGACAGGAAACTAATAACTAATGATAATAGGACGTACGCCAATTCATGAGGGCGTGCCAAATTGTCACGAATGTCCAATCAGGTTTTTCTGCTGTTCAAAGTTGACGTGCGGTGATGTTTGAACAGTGTTGAGTGTATTTTACATTTGTCATTTAAGAGCCTTTAATATCTTACTATGCTGTATGGATTTTGCTCATTGTTGAAGGCCGTACAGTGACCTTTGATTGGTCATTTCTACGTTATCCAGTCTCTGGTTAAATTCTCTCAGTAGACATTATCCCATCATTGATGATCAGGTGTGATATAAAAAAGAAAACTACATTATCGTATCTCGGATATATATCTATTAAATATAATAAAGAAAACTTTAGTAAGATTGAGTACAACAAAAGCTTTGCCTTATTAAATCCGTGATGCTGTCTCCTTCAGACTATCAAACACTGTCACCCTAATTGTTAACGTGGTATTATATGTGATAACTTGCTGTAAATAATAGTAAACTGAGTATTTATATACAGTACGCACTTCCTATTTTAGTTGTGGTGATAGAAATCTTAATATCATTGATACACAGTTGAGAAATATGGTGCAGTTATTCAAATGCAGATTTAAACCTTATTAATATTAAACCCAATCCCGCATGCAGCTGTGGTCATCCTGTTGAGGATAGTATTCACTATTTTTTAAGTGCCCTTTTATCAACGAAGCAAGAGAAATATTGTTTTCAAATTTAGAAAGATCTACTATATTCATTTTGCTTTTATTGGCTGGCGACGGTGACCTTTCATTTCAGCAAAACAAAGAAAGTTTTGAGTCTGTACAATCATATATCAGAAATACACTAAGATTTAGAACATTCAATTAAAATTCGAATTCCTATTTCCCAACTCTTCACTCTGGTCCAGTTTTATATATTACTCTATATTATATTATACTTTTTGTTTTTATGACAAGGCCATATTTTGTCAAAAGACAAGCACAATAACCCCAAAGCGAATTACGAGAAGTGGTTTCGTATTTCGTTATAGAAAAAAATACTAATAGTTTATGTAAAATAACGACTCTCGTACGGTGTGGCGTTTATATCTTTTAATACATTGGTGCAATTGGATGCAAAAATAATGACCATAAAATGTCAGGTTTGCGAGATCAGACAGTAACCTTACAACTAAACAATTGAAAATCTAGGATCAATGTGAACATTCGTCAGCAATGAGCAATTTTCATAAATAAAACATGATTTAGTCGAATACTTTGCGAGTCAAGAAAAGAGACTACCATAGATTTGTTATTAACCACAAATGCTTAAGGGTACAAATCAGTATTCAGGAGTTACCTTTTTGCATTACACCACATTACAACAGAAATTAGAAAATAGGGCCTGGAAGTATTTCTAAGACATTGTTGTTTTCCTGTTCTATGTAGCTTTCTTTCTGGCAAACACGGTGTTAGATTTTATAAATGCTGACAGGCACCGACCATTGAAAACAATCGATCTGTTTAAAATAAGAAATGAAAATAATTGGTTTTTTTTTTTTTTTTTTTATGACAAATAGAAAATGACCGTTTGATTTAAAATTGTTTAAAATTGTTTAGAAATAGATTTATGAAAACAATGTATTTTAATGTGAAAAGGCTAGACTTTAATTTGTGGCGTAGGGATGTGATTGAGTGGTTTTGTTTACAATTGTTTCCCATTATTTCCGTAGTGAAAATCTGCAATAATTATTGTTTCATCATGTTATTTGATTTTCACATTATAACAAAACTAAGAATATGACGGATGAATTTATAGTTAGCTGTGTAATGTCCAGTGGTAACTATTAGATGTATCATTAGGAGGACATTTACAATGTTATAAATATGAACAAGGACATCCTTTGTTATGCAAACAAGTGTATCACGGCACAAGCGATGACCTATAGACCGTGTGTATCATATGTATATTTAGGGTGGGTTGCTCTGAATAAAGGAGGTATAGATACAGGAAAATAAAGAAAAAAATATATAAAATTAGAATAGAGTATAACAGGCAAAATAAAGAACAGAGGAAAATGGTATAAGAAAATTAAAGAATAGAGGAAATGGTCTAGTTTTTGCCTGACAATTGTTGATGATTGTTTAAAGTCAAGTGCATTTATAGTTAAAATAATACACAATCGTTTGTGCATTGGTAGGGATTTATGTTTGGGGTTGATGAGGCACATAATGAGTAATTGTTTTTATTTGAAATTTCTCGAATATTTGGTTTTTTTGTCTGATTTAAAATGAATAAAAAAATCTATAATCTAAAAAAATGGTTTAATTACGACATATAGATAAAACTGCTATTCAGTCGATTTTAAAATACATGCTATAAAAGAGAATACATAAAATATTTAACAACACTTTTGAACAAAAGGTCAACCTTAAGACTCGAATATACTTTTGTAAGAACATTAGGTAAATTCCGAATTCCATCTAAAATAAATTGTTCATTTGGAAAAAATGGGGATACCGTAGGCTATTTTCAAAAATGTTGACTGAATACTCTGCAGACTGTAGTTTACTCGCACATTCACCAAGTACGTATTTCTACGGCTAAAAAAATCATAATTGTATCTTTTAATTTATTTAAATTTATTTCAGTGTTTATTTTTCAAACTTTTTATGTAAATAAGGTTGGATCAACATCGAGTCAGATTAAATTATAATTTATTAAATTATTAATTAAAACCGAAACATGCATCCAATCTAAATTTTACGCATATTATCACCTATATAAAAGATTTAACAGAACACAATTCATGTTTTATGTTTATAAAAAAACCATATACGCTAAGCGAAACTATGCACGCCAAGAAACGATGTACGCTAAACGATACGATATACGCTAAACGAAACGATGTACGCTAAACGATACGGTATACGCGAAATGAAACGATGTACGCAATACCATACGATGTACGATAAAAGGGCGCTTATGTTATCGTTTATGGTATGGTTTATGGTACATGGTTTCGTTCGTACATCATTCGTTCAGCGTCCGTACAACGTTCGTTCAGCGTTTCGTTTGCATTCGTACACCGTTCGGGAAGCGTACGTACATCGTTCGGGCATCGTCCGTACATGGTTCGGGCATCGTTCGTATTGTTAACTTTACGTTACACGGACGTATTATAGATGTGGTCTAACCAGTAGAATATAAGCATGTTACTTGATATCTGCAAGATATCAATTTAATTTCTTCTCATAAAATTTATTTGTTGTGACCCTTTAATTTACTTGTAGGTAATATTGTTGGGATTCATTTAAGCTTGTTGCCCAGCTCTGCATTTACGTTTAGGTTATGTTCTTTTACTTCATTTGCTTTCCATCATGGATGTTATTACAATGAAGTGACATGTTAAACATGGCAGTTATTTTAGATTGAATGACATTTTCCCATTGATAGACCACCTTTCTACGCCAGTCTGTTCTTTATATATATAGTAACGAGATATGATGTAAGGGTATATTAAAGTCATATGAAACCTCAAATTTGAAAAAAGTTGAACATGATATATACTAGTATACCTGAATGGCTACGTTTTACTCTTAAGAAGAGAATATGAACTTTTATTTAAAAGAAAATCCTTTATATGATCAAAATCGTCATAAATGTACCGGTATTTAATTATTGGCTTCCCAGACACTAATTCGCCGCTTTTTTCCCGAAAGCAGTGACCTATCTACCGGACATGTCGTTTTAACTTCGGCCACCGACGTGCAAGTGCAAGTGCGAAGGGAAAACCGTAATGAAAGAATGTAAACACACGTGCTTTTGAAGGTAAATAGAAATGACAGATTCTTAAAGAACAAATTTAATAAACAAATCATTAAACAACTGTTAAGGAATAGTTTAATTAAAAAATGGGAACACATGGGAAATATAAAAACAAATGGCTCTTTCAATTCACTTATCTGTCATGCTTTCCACGTGCACTGTTTTTTATTGTTTATCAATGTCACGATTCAGTAAACTTCGGCAACAAACTCGAAAATTAATTAGCTTGCAATCAACAACCACTGAATAAAATGTTAGCTGTCAATAATACATTATAGATGCTCAATAGATATAAAAAACATGCATGCGAGACTTAGATTAGTATATATGAATGCATTGATTCAAAGATTTCGACAAACTCAAAATTTCTAGAAACTCGTTTCATATGACTTTAAATAGTCATTTGAAAAGACTCTTACGCTGGTACTAGTTGTTAATGCATCCCCTGTGTCATTTTGACTCCTACAAGTGCTGTTAGTTTATTGTTTTGGAGCAAGTTTTCTATCCAATTGACTATGGATTTGTCATTGCCGGTATGTCTCAGTTTATGGGCAAGATGGTGGTGAATAAATAAAGGCAACGGTTCAATAGTCATCAATCGATTTACATGTAACTGAAACAAATCCGGGTCACGAACCAAAACCGAGCACATCAACTATCAGAGGAAAACAACGGAACAACAGAAACACTGAACTGCTACAAAAACAAACGCCAACATACATAGAAAAGGACTCTTTGATAACAACTGCCATATTCCTGACTTAGTGAAGCACGGTATCAAAAATCCCCAAAAAAAATCCAATATGAGTATATCCGCTAGACTTTACATTTATGGACTTCATACTTTTTATTGTTAGTTTCGATATCTTTTGTGGCCTTAATACTGTATCTATTTATTAATTATACCTACGTACTGGTTAAAGTTGACATTAAACCATGCTCATTTATACCTATACAGATGTATGGTTAAGAACATTAGCTTTTCTGCACGTATGATATCCTTTCCATTTTTTTAAGCATACTAATGTTGCAACTGTCTTTCTTCATACCTTTTATATAAGACCAAAAGTACTTTTTTTTTGTAATTTTATTCTCTCCTACTGCTTGTATGTGATTTTGTCAGTGCTTCTGGTGTCAGGATATCTTTAACATATTACTCGTAGTGTCGTTCTTAATGTTGTTTTTTTTTTCATTTTTTACTGAAGAGTTGCTTTTGTCTGATTGTTTTGCTTTGTTGTAGTCTTAGTCTATTTTTCTTACTTATCATCTGCTACGCTTCCGTTGTCATTCAGGGAAAGTTCCCACCTCGTTGTTGTCTATTTTGAGTATATGTTACTCTCAGTTGTTACCGTTACTCAATTTTTGAAATTTGCACATGATGTTTCAACGTCTTCTTTACTATTGTCTTCTTCAACCTTGTAGATTTTGAGTGTAGGTCTGATATTATATCTTCCATGTTCCCTGTTTATATAAATATATTTCCTGTATGTTTTTTTTTATGAACAAAATTGAGAATGGAAATGGGGAATATGTCAAAGAGACAACAACCCGACCAAAGAGCAGATGACAGCCGAAGGCCACCAATGGGTCTTCAACGCAGCGAGAAAAATCCGCACCCGGAGAAGGGCCTCAGCTGGCCCCTGAATAAGAATGTTCATCTTTGTATTTGCACAGTGATCTTATGAAGGTTATAGTCACTTATCACTGTTCCACTTCTATTTACTTATTAGATTGGGGTTTTTAGTAAAACACAAATCTAGAATGTTGTTTTCTCTTGCGGGTTCTATTACAACTTGGTCATTGTTGTGGTTGCTAATTATCTCCAATATCTTTTTGTATCATATTGATTGACGATCGGATTGTTTCGCTTTTCCAGTTGTTCGTTATTTAATTGTTTATTTCATACTGAGTATGTGTTTTTAAAAGAAACTTAGTGATCAGTAAATGTGCAGTTCTATGACATCGTTTAAGATTTCGTCTAAAAATAACGTTACTTGAAGAGGATATGTTCTTTGATTTTTTTACTAAAGGATTTGAGTCATGAGCCTGTAATTCGGCTGTTGTCGTTTAATGTTTTTTATTATATATATTTATAAAATAATAAAATTCACATCACCCGCGATAACGAGGTTGACTATGTTGTCTTAATCCAGAATATCCAAGATTAACACGATATTAATTTGACGTTGATCCACATTTACTACATGGCATGTGATAAGAGATTATTTAAGTTTTAATTTTAATATTCAAAGAATCATCACTTTATCCTTTGTGTGAATCTTTTGTGTTAAATGTTAATAATTTTCCATAAAAGACTTTATCTGGTCATAGTGGGATAATGAATAGTCAGACTGCCTATGTTTAAATATTATTAGGATTAATTAGTGCTGGAAATTCATTCGATAGATGACAGTTATTGAGAATTAAAATTTTTGATATATTAAAAAATTACAATTTTATATCTTTAAGTTTTATATAAAAGATTGAAAACACTATCGTTAAACTTGTCATGATGTGTACGAATTCTGTTTCACAGAGGACAATGTTCTGATGTAATTTGGGTAATAAATTGAGTAATTGATATATCAGGCTAACATATAAAACACTAGAGAGCTCTGTGAATTGATTAACTAAATTACTTTTCACTTGAGGACGAATAGACCGAATTAATCTCGACAAAATTATGAAATCAATAATAAAAACAACATCAGTCATCTGTTTAGCTATTTGGAATGCATAAATACTCAACCACATTCCAACGAAAAAAAAGGAGTGTCATGTAAACAGCATATTTATGATCTCCTTCAACAATTCTTCGAAAAAAAAGTAAAATAACAAAAATACCGAAGTCCGAGGAAAATTCAAAACGGAAAGTCCCTTATCAAGTGGCAAAATCAAAAGCTCAAACACATCAAACGAATGGAAAACAACTGTCATATTTCTGACTTGGTACAGGCATTTCCTTATGTAGAAAATGGTATTTAAACCTGGTTTTATAGCTAGCGAAACCTCTCAGGTGTATGACAGTCGCATAAAATTTCATCATATTGAGAACAATGTGTGAACAAAACAAACAGACATAATAGGTAATTAAAGGCTCGTTAATTACAAGGCAAGGCAAGATACTGACCTTACCCCTGAGCTAGTATACTCTGAATGTACATCCATGCAACTGATTTTTATTTAAGGCTTCTAAGTCCTGAATATGAATGGATACGTTGCCAAAATATAAAAAAAAAATCTTCATCTTTGACTTTAAAACCACAACTCTTTAACTGTTTGAGACGAAAACACTGAGCTAGTATACTCTGAATGCACATTCATGTAACTGATTTTTATTAAAGACATTCATGTAACTGATTTTTATTAAAGGTTTCTAGTCCTGAATATGAATGGATACGTTTCCATAATATAAAAAAAAACATCTTCATCTTTGACTTTAAAACCACAACTCTTAAACTGTTTGAGACGAAAACACTGAGCTAGTATACTCTGAATGCACATTCATGCAACTGATTTTTATTAAAGGCTTCTAGTCCTGAATATGAATGGATACGTTGCCATAATATAAAAAAAATCTTCATCTTTGACTTTAAAACCACAACTCTTAAACTGTTTGAGACGAAAACACTGAGCTAGTATACTCTGAATGCACATTCATGTAACTGATTTTTATTAAAGGCTTCTAGTCCTGAATATGAATGGATACGTTGCCATCATATATAAAACATCTTCATCTTTGACTTTAAAACCACAACTCTTTAACTGTATGAGAACAAGAGGGTTCCGTACTTATCTGATTGTGCATATGATCTATGATTTTATGCTGGCTAAAAAGGAAACTGTTTTTAATGTTTATATATTGTACATGGTTTGCAATCTGAACTAGTAACAATCCTTATATGATATATACTGATTTTATATACACTTAATAAAGTTTTGATTTCCGATTTCCGTACTGAGTTTGGAATTTTAGTTATCTCTCTTTGTCAAACATTAATATATTAATCATCTCTGACTCTAACCGTATTTGCAATTTGAAAACAGTTATCTTTCTTTGATCAAAATAAAAAATAATAATGATGAGTCTGTCTTCTGGTGAATTACTTCAGTAATTGGCATCGTAGAGTTAATCTAGCTTATTGACGAAATAAGCATAAACTACATGATATGGATTCGAAAGGAAGTATTTTAATTCGTTTTGCAATAATTCAAACATGAGGGTCTGGATTGGGTTTACTAAATTGAGAAAAATAGACAAAAATAGATAGAGAATAACGATGTTCTAACATATACAGAATAGAGAAGAACGGCCTAACAAATTAAAGAATACAAGAATGAAGCAGTTTTGGAGAAAATAATTTTCCCGTTTGAATGGTTTTACACTAGTAGTTTTGGGGCCCTTTATAGCTTGCTGTTCGGTGTGGGCCAAGGCTCCGTGTTGAAGACCGTACTTTAACCTATAATGGTTTACTTTTATAAATTGTGACTTGGATGGAGACTTGTCTCATTGGCACTCATACCACATCTTCTTATATCTATAATCATTTATTTCTACTGTTTTGTAATTTCAGCTTTCGATAATTATCTCAAACAAGCTTTTGGGATTCTTTAAACTTGCTCATTTCCATGGACTCAAACTTACAATTATTTAGAGCTATTGTGTTACCATCATCGATATCATCATCATGCGAACCTCTAACTTTTCTGTAAAGATTTAATTCAATTAGCTATGATTTGTTACACAACACTTCTGCTTACTAGTATTTCTTTCCTTCCAAGTGTGCTTTTGCAAATACAATTCTTTCAATTCACACAAACATTTCAGGTTTTGGTACGAATCTATCATTCCGGTTCGATATCCTTGTCCTTAACATGTAACGAACCTTTCAAACAAACACCTATCTTTTGAGCATAATAATCTCCATAGTATCCATCACACCTGATTTTTTTTCTATTTACTGAGACGAGTTATATACTATTATGATAAAGGTCTTTAATCTGTTATTCGATTTATCATTGTCACAATATTTTGAGTAAAGTAAATAATCACACAATGTAATTAAAGGTTGCTATATGTATATAGCTAACAACAATCATCCATATGTAAACACAATGATGTTCAGTATTTGTGTTTAAGACTATAAAATCAAATTGGTATCTGTATTCTCCTTGTATAAATTTCACAACAGTGGTAACTTAATGAGATCTGTATTCATCTTGTTAATATTTCACTATAGTGGTAACTGAATGATAATGAACGATCATTTATAACAAATTATTTTGTAATTTATACTATAAGTGTCTAAGGTATTGGCTGCATTTTACTTTTTATATATGAACTGTAAAAAATCAAAATTCAATTGTCTTGTCATCGTCATACATTGACACTTCTTGGAACACTTTCGGGGATTAAGTTTGCATTGTTTCAAATAAACCAACAATCACATCGTAAAAGGGTTTCTCGTCATACTCTATACCTCTGTTTAACTTCATGGCGGTCAGTTTTATTTAAATTGATGATTTATTGATTGTTGGTTGCCAGTGGCAAATATTTCATTCATGTTCAGGACGAGATCAAAATAATATAGACAAAAGGTAGGTACTGTAATAGATGCCGTCCGGGATGAAGGTCTGGAAAATTTAGACAGCCACTAGAAAATGAGTGCAAATTGGATAGAGACCGAAATTTACCTTGCAACAGGCAATCTACGGACCCCTCAAAGAGTTGTTGCAAGGATTCTTAGCGTACTGAGAGTGTGGCATTCTCTCTCTCTACCCGAGGCATCGGATTGAACGTCCTCATTCTGCCCGGACGTTATTGAGAATTCGGTGGTCAGTTTATTGTAGAGTACATAATAGTGGGCGGTTAATAAAGGTCCACATTTATTAGGAATTATGTACCCTTGTGTTGATTCAATGCTAAACATATGGAAATTTTATAGAAAATTCACAGCCTTTCCCTTGAACTGTTATATTTGACAATTTGGTGCTTGATAGATAGAGGATCATTGCATGCAGTGCTAGCAATGATTTCCTTCTTATAAGTTTGTGAATTAAGATATTGGTTAAAACAGATATAAATATTGACCAATTCGAGTACACCTTCTAGGGTGCGCTCGACTTAAGTGGCTCAGAACGAAGTTTTTTGGAATTTAACAATTATGTAGGATTTTTTGTAAACAATAAATGCTAGCACATCACAGAAAAACAAATGAGTAATCTATGTTGGAAATTTTATAACAAAAATCACTTTTTAAAAGTCTGTGGATTTTCTACAAAAATGTTGGTTTTATTTGCTACAAAATCACCTTTTTCTATTACATGCTATGAAACAATAAATAGTAATGCTTTGCACAAAGTTTCCCCTTGGTATATGTACAAAATGGGCCATCTCTATTATTTATTATTTTTGCTGTCTTTGATACTATTGCAGTTTGAAAATTTGGTAATTCGCATGGCTACAGAAGGGGTCATAAACCTTAATGTGGAGATAGTGACCACCTCTGTTAAGAAACTGACAAGCTCTGACAACCTCTGTCCAGAAAATGACAACCTCTATTACATACAGTGTAAATTGAGTTCACAACTGCCGTTTGTGAAAATGATATCAGATTATTACATGGCATTTTCATATCAGTACAGATTATCGGGTTTTCTACATTGATATCGTAAAATATCAGCCGCGAGCCACAATGTGAACCTTTTTGGCGAGTGAGCGCAGCGAACGAGCAAAAATGCTTCACATTGTGTCGAGCGGCTAATATTTTACGATATCTATACGAAGAAAACACGATTATCTGTTTATCGTTCTATTACTGGTCTTTTTTTCCCTCCATAAGACAGTTTTACGCTTGACGAAAGCAAGCTTGATAACGTCTTCTCTCACATTGTGATGTCGCTGATAACTTCTCCTCTCACATTGTGACGTCGCTGATAATGCCGGTGTCCTATAGCCATTCTTCCCCCATGCCTATTTTTCCGGGGTTAAAACTGGATTGATCCAATTTTCTCTCCGGAAAAATTGGCATGATCCGACTTTTCCCCCTCAGCGTGATGGGGGGAAACTAGGATCAGGCCAATTTTTCCCCCTAATAGCACGAGAAGCTAAGTTTTCCTCCTTGTAATATAACGTCAGCGACGTCAACCTGGTTGTTCTTTAATAACGAAATGACTACGAACGATTTTTGTATGTATGATTTAATTTTGAATCTTTACTTGCATCATTGAAATACAAGTTTACTCGTCATACTAGTCTGTTGTCAGAAAAACTAGACCTGCAACGTGAATTATTATGGCGAATTATTAAAATTTTTCCTTGGGTGATAATGAATCCCAAAGAAAACTGTTTGGCATTTCAAAGCATGAGGGTATTAGTATGGAGTATACACCTACATGTAGTAAGTTGTCAGGTCATAAGAATGCATGTAAATATCAGTATGTTGAAGACTCGGAAGATCAGACAAAACAACACAAAAAAAGCAATTACAGACGGGTAAAAATAAAGACGGACTGATGGACATGTAGGCACAGTACGGTAGAAATATAGACCGGCTGGTAGGGTAGACATGTAGACAGATTAATGGACACATACACAGACTGGTGGGCATGTTGTCAGACTGTTAGAAATGTACACTGACTGGTAAACATGAAGATATTATGAAACAACTTGAAAATCGTGACATTATAACATTAATGAAGGCAGATCTTGGAACATTTTTGTCTGGATTCCCACCTTTTTTCAATATTTTGGGGCTTTTTCCGGCACTTTTATTGCATGCTCTGTTTATAATTAACACTGAGTAACTAAATGTATTCAAAGGGAGAGCCGTGGTGTAGTGGTTAGCGCATCGGACTACTAACACAAAGGTTCCTGGTTCGATCCCCGTTCCGGGGACAAAATTTCAGGGACTGAATTTTCGGCTCTCCCATGACATTTGCGAGTATGGTCTTGAGAAACGATGATAGTCCGTCGGAAGGGGACGATAAATGACTGACCTGTGTTAAGAGAGAGCAATATCTCTTGCACGTTAAAGACACCCTTGTAGATTTCGAAAAAGAGCAGGCTAATGCCGCTACAAGGCAGCACTCGCACCCGCAAAGTGGAAAGGGTTAATATAAGTTGCAATAACTTGTTTCCCAATCCACTATAAATAAATATGTTTAAACTAGATGTATTCACGACCCAATAAAAATTACAGGATTCTTTGGAGAGAATTCACATAGTACCCCTCATTCAATAGTTTGATAAACTCTATTACTTCAATAGCATGTAATTCAGGTGACTTATAAGAAGAAACCAAAAAAGGGGGCGGGTAATGCCGTTAATAGATGCATGTGGAGAGCATTATAAATCTAAATAGCACAATTCCAAATGATCTCTCAAAATATCAGCATTAAAACATGTGCGTGACAATAATTCTTGATTTAACCAAAACTGATTATTTTAGGCTTGTTAGTTCAATGTTTTACTCCTTTCGTCAGAAAATGGCTTAAACAAAGTGCTAATTGCTACTTTGCACTTAGTATCATACAGTGGAGATCACTTCTAACCTCTCATCAAATCTGTCAGAATCTGTCAGTAGAACTGTTCTAGGACAGTATGTAGAACTGCCATCCTGACACCTTTTAGACAGTTCTAGCTAGAACAGTTCTAACCTAGAACTGATTTGGTCATTTCTACCTAGAACTGATTTAAACAATTCTACCTATAACTGATCCTGACAGTTCTACTATAGAACAGTTTTAGACAGTTCTACCTAGAACTGACCAAATATTTGGTCAGTTCTATGATTAGAACTGATTTGGTCAGTTCTAAGGCTAGAATTGATTTAGTCAGTTCTATCCATAGAACAGTTTTAAGAACTCTTTGTCTTAAATATAAATACGTCAAAAGAATATAATATATATTTTGCGTGTGGCTTTATCAACGATAATAATAACACTGAATGGTGACCAGTGAGATGCCCTAACTGCAGTGACGTCATTTAGAACTGTCCTGCCAGGTTTGGTCAGTTCTACAGCTAGAACAGTTTTAGACAGTTCTGCTGACAGTTCTACGGTTAGAACTTATTTATCAGTTCTGCTGACAGTTCTACGGTTAGAACTGATTTGGTCAGTTCTGCTGACAGTTCTACGACTAGAACTGATTTGGACAGTTCTACCTAGAACAGTTTTAGACAGTTCTAGGGTAGAACTGTTCTAGGTAGAACTGTTCTAGGACAGTTTAGAACAGTTCTATGACAGATTATTCTGACAGTTCTAATGAGAGGTTAGAAGTGATCTCTACTGTACTTCGTTTATTGCTTCAATATTTGCATTTTTAAAATATTGCTGATATAAGCATATAAATGCACGACGTAGTTTTAGACAGACGGCAAACAAAGTGAAAATAACGAAAATTTCTGGTGACTTTAGCCACAAAGGGACGTATATTAAATCGACAGATACATGAATAAAATCGAATCGAAAAATGTTCATTGCTAATCACAGCTGCGCCCAAACAATGACTGCGATGACGTCAATGATTCTTTAATAATAATACCAAAAGCGAAATTTGAAAATAAACAAAATTGATATAAAGAAATTTAAATTTAACCAACAATTAAATTTAACTGGTAGATTCAGGTATTTATAAATACAGTGACCCAGTTCCATAATACCGAAAAGCTGGACAAAGCCACCTACCACTTCTATCTATAATTGTGAAAAGTATTACTATTATTCCATTTTTTAAAACTAACAAACAACTATCAAACATGTAAGAATTGTCGTCTTTTTAAATAGTAAGATAAGATAATAATCTTTGGATCCTCATAGCTCAATAGCCGGATAAATTTATCATATGGGAGAACATAACTAATTTAAAATTCACGATAAATACAAATGAATCCTTTAAATACTAGCATCCTAGATATGTGCGTGACAACAGTTCTTCATTCAGTATACAAACGTCAATGTCTTTTCATTTGCAAAACTGATAATGTTAGTTTAATGCCTCGGTTCCTTCAACATGAAAGGCTCTTCAATAAGGATAATGTTGTTTTAATTACTACTAAGGAACAAAATAGTTCAGACTCCGTATTAACATGTATTGCTTTCATATTTCTATTTTTGAAATATTGCTGATAAACGCATGTGAACGAACTATATAACAATAAGGAGATGTGGTATGATTGCAAATGAGACAACTATTCACCACCAGAGTTCAAATGACGTGGATGTAAGCAATTGTCGACAATGTATGGGCTTCAATAATGTGATCAACCCAGACATAGTATTCATACGGCAATGGCTTTTAATTTGCAAAATTATTTGATAATGTTAGATTTGTAAGTTCAGTGCCTTGTTTCAATCTTGTTGAAATGCTTTAAGATAAGGGTAACTGTGTGCAAATTTTTACATAGGGACAAAACAAAGTTTAAGACTTCGTATTTGCTTTCATATTTCTATTTTATCATATTAAACCCCAAAACGTGTTTCAACTTTCTTTAATTTTTGTACATAAAAGAGAGACGAACAATTTCGAAGGGATATTCAAACTCGAAAGTCGAAAACAAACTGACAACGCCATGACAAAAAGAAGAAAAACGACCAAAAGACAAGCAACAAACACGACACCGAAAGCTAAAGATTGACCAACACGAACCCCACTAAAAATCGGGTTATTGAACTCAAGTGTTCTGTAAGGGTAAGCAGATCCTGCTTCATATGAGCCACAGTGGCACCCATTGTGTTGCTCATTTAAATACAAAACCTGTGAAAGTCTACTTCCGTAGTTCACATTCGAGGAAAGCATTATCGTAGAGTGGTTGTATCGGCCACAAATTAAGGCTAAGTAATAAGAACGTCTGCTTGCAATGATACTTGTATTGGAACTCTGAATAGATAACGTCACTACAACGGTGACGTGTACATAGAGAGTGGTAGCGGGAACATTTTCATGTGCAATCCTGAACATTCTGGGGGCCCGCAAATTATCTGTCTTTGATAATGCGCACGAATAAAATAAAATTATTTCACAGTCTATAATAAATCCCGATTAAACTCATTTAACAGTCCATTAAAATCTGGTAAATAGTTCACAGTTTGGTCCACAATTTTATCTTTTCTTTTCTTTTTCCCCTATTATTTCTCCGTATTTCTGTAATAAATGCGGTTCCCTCTTTAGTCGTTTAATTACGTTTTCTGTTCTGCGATGTGCAATCCTGAACAAGTATGACGGAATTGTGGTTACAACAATTGGAACATATCCGTCATCATCTGTGAAACAGATATTCCTTAACGGTCAACTAACTCATGATGGCGTCCGTAATCATGTACTAAGTTTTCAAGATAATATTGATTGCAGAATACATGTTAACAAATGGTCTGAAACTAGAATACACTCAGGGTTTTAGATACGTTGATGCATATAATCTGAAAGCGTCATTTTGGGCTGAACCTAATGTCACAATTTTTATATTAAAATCGTTTCATAAAAAAGTTATTGTGACTTTAAGCAAAAAAACTTCAGATTGACTTGTTACATTTATTATTAATAAGAAGAAGGGGTACATATCGATGAGACAGCAACCAAATGATGCAAATCATACATTGATTGATTGGCTGATTGGCGTTTAAATTTCAGCATCAAATGTTAAACACATTTTGAGGACGATTGCAAATCAATGTAATGAGAAGGTACTCTTCATTATACAAGACCGAAGGGCTAAGTCAGATTTTTATTGTGCTATTCACAAAGTAACAGTCCATGCACTAGAAGGTTGCTCTACTCGGACACGAGTCGACTAGTATTTGCTCTTACTCCAACAGTTGTGTACTACGCGGAGAAACAGTAAATATTAATTTGAAGTCGATGATTTAAAAAAACAAACATATTTTGCCAAGCTACCAAGAGACAACTGATTTTCACAGTTTGTTACAAATGACATTTAGAGGTCAACATACGGCCTTCCAAAAATATAAAGCGTTTATACAATATTATTATGTCGAAGCTTTAAATCGCCCGAGTTGCAAAATGTGACTAGATATAACAGAGACAATCAAACATTTGCAATCAAAACCAAATTACCTACATACATGTACCAAAAACATTTGAACTACACTAATAAGGTTGCTGACTTACGATAACCATGTGCACGTGTGGTTGGATTAATCTAGTTGTTTTTTCATTATTTTTGCAGGTACTTATAGTATCATATGAACCGAAAACACTAAAACAAACGAAAAAATAAAAGAATTATACAGTCTTTATATTTTAATGCTCTTCAATTTCGTATTTGATTTGACTTTTCCGGTGTATTGATTCGAGCGCCACTGTCAGATGAGTCTTGCGAAGACAAAACGCGCGTCTTGCATACCTGATTGAAAGCCTGGTATCTTTGGTTAAATTTTACAGGACAGTATATCAACCAAAAAGAACAATCCTGCGTGATAAACAGTTCCTATTCCACTAGTAACATGCTAAAGGACGAGATTGACAACTTTAACATTTCATGGTCATCTGTGATTCTATGTCTTGTACCATTCATTAGGTCAGTAGCTTATTCCGTTTCTAGTTAGATATCCGCTATCTTTAAAGACAATTTTATTAAACTCTGACACATTGTCCAAATGAAATGATTATCTGAATATATGTATTCTAGCATGATTTTATTGTCAAAATGTTCATGAAATCGGTTCTGTTGTTTGTAATCAATTTTTCTAAGATCTGTTTGTTGAAGAATTCCTTTTTTCGTGCGTAGCACCAGTGTGATATTATCACCCTATCGTACATTCTGACAGAGGAGTATTGTAAAAATTCGCTTGTATCTGTCCTCAATCTGTAGTGGCAACTTTTCATGTTTTTTTAATTACGGCTCTCATTATATTGTTGTCCTGAACATGCATGGAATATTTGCCACTGGACGTTAAGCAACCAACAATCAAGCAATCATCATATTATAATGCTGTATAGAGAATTATTTTAGCCTTACATTTTTATTCGACAATTTATATAAAAGTGTGTGTACTTGCCGCCGCTTCTATCCAACCATTTTTGTAGGAAATATGTCTTTATTGTTCATGTACTTTTATGCATATAATTCCATAATAGAAAAACAAAGAATATGGGGTATCCATCCATGACACAAAATCAATACATGCACAGCAACAACAAAAAAACACACAAAAAGCAAAGGAATAGCGCTTTTATTGCTGTCCTTCATCTCAAAATCACAGTGAGGCCTTCACGGAGCTAAAAAAACTCTCACCTCACAACACTTTTGAATGTAGCTTCTTAAACTAACTTTAAAGGTTAATTCTTTCTTTTGGCAATAGATGCATTTTGTTGTTCCGTATCTATCATATTTCATGTGTATGTAGAAAATTAAACGAAACAAACCAAAGGCAGAATAACTTAGGCTCGAGGCAAGGAAGGGAATTTCAAAATCCTGTACTGAAAAGGGGTTAAAATAAAGACATTTTTCATATGACTTCTGGAATTAGTTAGATTATTTATGTGCTTAGTAGTTGATCAGGGGTGAATCAAGTGTTCGAGGAAAAGAGGGAGTTATTGTCCATAACGATAGTACACAATAGCCAAGTGTACAGATTTTTTTTTTACTACTTTGTACTTATAAGAATATTTCAGTTCGATCAAAAGTGGGAAAATTGGCCCTTCTCCTAAATCCCGTTATTGTTGATGTCTCCTTGTTTTAAAGTCCACCTATATATTTATTGATAGTAGTATGCTTTATATTTGCGTACGAAATTTATGCCTTCACCTTAACCTATAATAATAACTGATGTTAATCCTGCTTAAGTCCCTTTATCTTTCTCTCTCTAATTTTCAAAATTATTTTGAGTTTAAAAAAAAAAACTTCACGAAAACTTGTAAGTTTCATCGGTACTGCTTTAGTTTATCTTCAACATTAGATCATATAATATAATCAATTAATTAAGTGCAGAATTTTCTGAGTAACAAATCGCATGATAAATATAATCATATATATCAAAAGAAATCATTCTTGTTCGGTAATGAAATGGAGAAATCAAAACTGTCTGAATGAAATATGCATCCCGTGCTAATAGTTACCTAACATGAAACTGTACGTTCAAGAAATAGCAGATCGCACGATAATAGTACTTTTCAATCAGTCTTTTATCAGGCACGCCCATTACAAGCAAACGTTTTGAACCTTTGATTGTTGTTGTTTTACTTTGTGTTTTTGCTCAACGTTCAGTTGCAAATATGTCATTCATATTCAGAAACGAGGACAAATTACCAATAGATCATACAGGTACTGTAAGTGATTCGTCCGGGTTGAAGGGTGAAAATTTCGATTACCAGTCGAAATTAAGGATATGTTAAACAGAGACAGACATATTTTCTTAGCAACATACCACCTACAGAACACTCAAAGAGTTATTGCTAGGGTTCCTTAACGTACAGATTGCATGTTACTTTTCCAACACGAGGCAGCAGATTTAACGTCCCATATTTCGACCGGAAGTGGCTGCGTATTTATAAATACCGTTCAGCCAAACGGGCGCCCCTCTTTTTAGCATTGGTGGTACTGCCGGATGGGAAAAGTACAGGTATGATCATATGTATATACCTATGTCTATCCCTTTCTACTCATATTGATTGGATTACTCTACCTTTAGTCTAGTTCTGATCACAAACAGCGATAATGACCTAACATATCCCTTCATTTGACAGGGTCAAATGATGTTCGTCTAGTGATCGGTGTGGTATCTTTTGTTAACAGTGCAATCACATCGTATACATTATACTGTTTTACTCAATTAGGTCCAGATAGGATGAGGGGGCTGACACACATTTGGTCTGTGGAATAAAAAATTGGGGATTGGAAATATGGCGGATAAAAGTGGGATTTGGGAAAGAAAAAGGTTTGGGAAATTATCAACCCCTTTGTATCCTCCTCATAGGATGGTTGCTTTTATACTTTCGACCTTTCTTGATCGGTATAAGTAAAGAGCTGAGAGTACTCGCAGTTACTGACATCTAGTTCAAAACAAATAGCAATTAATAAAAAAATCATGTATCTATGACTAAAAATCAATCAGTACACATCCAACATCCAATGGATTTAGTGTAAAGACGTCATTAACAGTCAGAGAAAAACATGACCTTGTGCAATGCCAAAATAAAGGTATCGACAAATTGTAAAAAGTTCATTTGACTTCCAGTTATACCTTTTTGTACTCAAATTTGTATTGAAAACTTGAAATAATGTGCTTTAAGGTCAAATCAATTTTAAAATATTGCTCATGTTTGCATTAAAAAAATCTATAAAATCTATATTTAATGTACACAGGGTAATTGAGACCTTTATACTCTTTGTTCAATGAACAAACAAATAGCTTTTTCATTACGTATATTTTTTTTGTCATCGGTATGCTTCGACATTGTTATCAATCAATTACATATGTAATTGTAATTTGTACATATCTGTCCTTTTGAGCGGGCCGCCATTTTAGAAATCGGCGACCTTTACGAAGGACTCGAAAGGCGCGACGTCATAATACGACACGATAGCGGCGCCTAGCCTGGCATCCGGCCCAATCTAGCTTCGTGTCGCACAGACAAGTTGATTCCGGTTATAGCGACGCCGAGAGCGATGCTTATAAACAATAGCGTGATTTCCCTTTAATAAAAGGGCATACGATACAGTTTTGATCCGACGGTGAATTTTTGTAAAAACATTTGGAATATCTTCTTTACATTGATATGTTCAGAATTTGCGTAACAATTCTTTTGATATAATTTATTTTTATTAAATTTGCGTGATTTTAGAAAAAAAAAACTGCATTTTTTGCTGTATATTTCTATAATTTAAAAAAAATTCATCGGTGATTTGTTCATAAAAATTGGTAGAAATAATCTTTATACATAATCAAGTCAAATGTCATTTTTAAAAAGAGGGATCCATGTACTCGTTTTCAAGCTAATGATTAAAATATGTCGAAAATGCATCTTTACCCGATATGTGATAGTTTGACGTCGCACATATTAACATTTTACGTTAGCAACGTCATTATCTCCTGTAACTGTATCGTATGCCCTAAGCAACGTCAAGCTCGGTTAGCACTTGGATTGGTGACCGCCTAGGAATACCGGGTGTTGTAGACATTTATTTCTTTTTTTTTACTTATAAATTTTTCACACCTTCAGATAAGTAAAAAGTTTAAAGATTTGATTACTTAAAAAATCTTTTAGCAAGGTTCATAACAGCAGCAAAGTGAGTCAAACTAAGTGTTCTCCCCTTGCTACTGTTCTGTAAAAGAATGTCATAGCGACGGCTTCTGAAACTGAGGCTATACAATGGATTTCGCCCGTCAGGACGGGTAAGTGATTTTTATTCTTTACTTTCAAAACTGCTCTACCAGTTATGCCATTTTTGACACGTCTCTGTAATTAATGCGAAATAATTTTTCCCAGAGTAGTTCTACCTGCATGATTTGCCCGTAAATTTCGTTTGACACAAAATTTCGGCGGACCCAGTCCCGCTGTGCGGTTTGTTCATTTGTGCAGTTTTTTTTCTTTTGAAATGTTCATTTTTTCTTCTTTTTTGTGCCTGTTCTGTTAAGAAATGCTATTTCGTGTATATCAACAACAACTATTTCCCTATTCAAGCAAATGGTCAATAATTGCTCACAAAATAAACAGTAAACTTATATATTGTTTACCACAATCCAGTAATTTCTGCATATTTCTACAACGGCTATAAAAACAGTGAGAGGTGGTATAATTGCGAATGAGACAACTATTCGGCAAAGACCAAAGAAGGAAGGTGTAAATAACTTATTCAGTGTTGAAATCATTTTAGAATGTGAACACAGTAAGAAATAAATCAGATGCAAAAAAAATCATATAAATAGCTTGTGCATTTCAGAAATCTTTTAATTTGAAGTTTCCTTTAAATCAGATATACATATACCGGTTCATACTTAAATAAAACATTTTTTTTAAATCCAGTTGAATTCTTTTGGGATAATGTAGGCAATAAAATTATGTACGCCAGACGCACGTTTCGTCTACAAAACACTCATCAGTGACACTCGAATCAAAAAATTTAAAAGGTCAAATAAAGTACGAAGGTGAATAGCATCGTGGACCTGAAATTTCGAAAGGTTTTACCAAATAAAGCTAAGATAATCTATTCTTTCTATATGGTTTTCTATACATATTAGACCGTTGGTTTTCCCGTTTGAATGGTTTTACACTAGTAATTTTGGGGCCCTTTATAGCTTACTGTTCGGTGTGAGCCTAGGCTCCGTGTTGAAGACCGTACTTTGACCTATAATGGTTTACATTTATAAATTTTGACTTGGATGGAGAGTTGTCTCATTGGCACTCATACCACATCTTCTTATATCTATATCTATACTTACGTTCGGAGAAATATATACTAAGTATATGATTCAAATTTATGGCTTCTGAAAAACGAATCTTAGCTTTATAGGGAACCTTTCACGGATTTTACAACAGTATATATATATATATATCTTAATATTACTATTCTATACGCTGAGATTCAACTTTTATTTCAGAAATAAAATGACAGCAATCAACGTTCAGTTAACAAACAATCACACTTCTCATAATCTGAGTAGGAATGACATCATTCATTGGATAAATAGTATCTTAAATACCGACTACCACAGGATCGAAGAGCTTTGTACAGGTAGTAAAGTTTTTACAGTTGCTTCAAACAGTAGTTGCATGTTCAAGGTTGTTTATCCTTGAAGTTTTATACGTATTTAGACATTTAAATAGATACCAACAGATAGACAGTCGGGCAAAAACATAAATATAAGATGAACAAATAACACCATCATTGTAAAACAAGGACGAAGCCATACGAAACGGTCCATATGTATCCTTTTCTAGCTTTTCTTTAACGACCTTCTTTGACTGTGATATAGTAAAGCTAGGATTTAGTTGAACGACTAGTACATATGGACCTTTTCCTACGTCTTCGTCCTTTTTTGTGATGATGGTGTACATGCTGTTTGCTCATCTTACTATAGATTTAAATTTTAACTGCCCGTTTGTGTCTAATTAAATGTCTAGTCACATCCAAAGAAGGTCTTAAAAAAAGTGAAGTACTAAGTATACTCTGACAGTAGTGTCAATCATAAGATCATTCTTAAAATTCAAATGAGTTTCTCGTTTTTTATATAGATTAGACCGTTGGGTTTCCTGTTTGAATTGTTTTACACTAGTCGGGGCCCTTAATAGCTTGCTGTTCGGTGTGAGACAAGGCTCCGTGTTGAAAGACGTACTTTGACCTATAATTGTTAACTTTTTATACATTGTGACTTGGAAGGAGAGTTGTCTAATTGACACTCATACCACATCTTCTTTCTTATTTATATTATAGCATTTCTTTTATCAGAGTTATTCAAATGTTTGCAACAATTTAAGAACGTTCGAATTTATTTCTACGCCAAACACCATAGTTATTACACTATTCCTTATTCTATAAATCAAGAAATCTTTTTTCCTTGCAATCCAATAGTTTTTGTTTTATAAGAATACCCATTAATAAATAAAACATCAAGCAAAACCTTAAAATTTCAAATTTCCAAAATCTAAAATTTTAGTTTTGTTGATATTTAAAAAAAAAAACTTGTATCGATATCCCTGTGAACTTTATGATTTCACGGAGACAAACCAATTCTAATTTAAAACTGAAAACTAAGATCTATGAAAGATACGATGATTTTAATTTTCAACCGATTTTCAAGTTGTAACAATACCATCTTCCCCAGTCTATATCATCGACAGTTATTTCCTTCCCACTAAGTACCAGGATGCATGACTAAAAATATCACTTCAAAATCGAACCTTGTAATCTTACATTGTAACCAATTTTGGCTGGTTCCTTGCTTTGACACTACTGGTTCTGACTTAAATCACGTAACGGGGTAACGCAATGTTTTCCCTGTCAACGTATCACTCCGTTCCGATTACGATTGGTTTTTTTTTACATTCATGTGGGTTCGCATGGGGGTTTACAGAATAGAGAATAATGGGCATAAAATATATAGAATAGAGAAAACTGGACCCAAAAAATAGAGAATAATGAGGTGCTAAAATATGAAGAATAGAGAATAATGGGCAAAAAGTATAAAGAATAGAGAAAAATGGCCTAAAAAATTAAGAATACAGAAATGAAAGACTTTCATTCATTTTGTCTAATTTAATAAAGGAATCATGAGATATAAACTATACCTTGTAAGATTAAAAGAGCCTTATAGTGGTAATACCATATATGTATATTGAAATGTAAATCGCCAACAAGTCTATCAAAATTGCTTTATTCAATATCGACTATGAAAAGTTTAATTCAAAAGAAATTGCTGAAAGGAATAAAAATTAAAAAGTGACAAGGAAACGATAAAGATGTCGCAATCGAGTTGGGAAACGTAGACACTGTAACCATGGTGATCGACCAACCAATCAATACATGATGACGACCGACAACCTTTTCCGCATAACTTTGGTGGCAGGCGTCTCATATCTCTAGGAATAAAACAGATCAAATAAGTGTGAAATCAAACGAATAAAGGCTAATGACAAGCAGGTATACAGTATTATTTTGTTAAACATTTGCAAGTGGAATCACACTTGCATTACAAATCCCACTATTTGTGATAATATCAAGAAAAGTGTTGACTAGTTCATAGTGCAAAGAACTTTAAAATGAGGTTATACAAATGTTGCTTTAATTGAAATTCAAGGTACACCAAATGGAAATATCGAACCAATTTAAAGATGAAAGGAAATAATAAAGAACAATTAGGTAGACAAAAAAAAAAAGGACAGGTAATTTGGAAGACTTAATTTCAATTCTCTATTTCCCCAAGGAAAAGGTTGCAAGAAAAATTGGAAGTTTTACACTCGTAAACGTATTTTGCTACATATTTGTTTTCATCAAACGTAGTACAAATGAATGCAATACACATTTATAAATGATCGATTCGTTACAGTTTCCTATTTCTTTACATAAAGACAAATATAGGTACTCCGAGAGTTGAAATCTGAAATTCTGGCATTTATTTTTATATATACTAAGTTTGAAAGAACCTCTTGTCATATAAAACACAAAACGCACAAATTGTAAGTAATTATGAAATTTTTATTATCTTCCAGGTGCTGCTTATTGTCAAGCTGTTGATAAACTGTTTCCTGGTACGTATACTGAGGAGTACTATACAAAGCTCTTCGCATACTTGAAAAAAAAAAACTATGATTACAGCTAAAATATACGTATTCGAGTTGATAAAACACAAAACATGATAGAGTCTCTCAGTCTTTACAAAATCAATTATTAAAAATTTAATCAAAGAAACAGGTGTCAAGTAAGGTTGGCATAGTAAGGAAAGTGACTGAACGAATGTTTTTTTAAGAAGACCAAACAAGATTTAGTAAATAAATCGAAAAATCAAATTAAAATCAGTGATAATCATTATTCTTTTAAGTTTTGTTTCTGTAAAAAATAATTAAGTCGATTAAAACATGATACAATTGACAGTCATAAGAAATTGTTTAATCTAATGTTTCTAGCTATTCATATTTGTTTGTACATTCGTGTATATAGGTAAAGTGCAACTTCGGAGAGTCAAAGTGCAGACCAAACTCGAGCATGAATTTATAAATAACTTCAAGTTATTACAGAATGCCTTCAATAAGACTGGAACAGACAAGGTATTAAGATTTTTTTTTAGGTTAAATAGAAGTTTGAATGACTTCGTTATATGGATTCTATAACTTTGAAGGATGGAAGCGTTTCATATCACAATACGTATTATGTATATATGGATTCTATAACTTTGAAGGATGGAAGCGTTTCATATCACAATACGTATTATGTATATATGGATTCTATAACTTTGAACGTTTATTTTAAACCCGAACCAAGCATATGCATTCTGTAATTGTGCAAATCTTCGATTTTTGGTCAATTGGCTTATGGATAGTTCTATCAATTTCAACTCTTACATTATTTTTTTTTTAATATATTTGCATTACACATGCAATGGCAGTACCTTTCCAATTACTATTTATGTGTTGTGTCTAAATTAAAGTTGTAACACTTTAAAGTGACTGGAAAGGGTAGAATTGATTGATTGATTGATTGTTGGTTGCTTAACGTCCAGTGGCAAATATTTCATGCATATTCAGGACGAGAACAAATTAGCAATAAATACAATAGGTAGGTTCTGTGATAGGGGCTTCCGGGATTAAGGTCGGAGAAATTTAGACTGTCACGGGAAATGAGGGTATATTGGATAGGGACAGAAATTTAGCCTTGCAACAGGTCACCTACGGACCCTTCAAAGAGTTGTTGCAAGGGTTCTTAACGTGCAAAGAGCGTGGCACTCTCTTTACACGAGGCATCGGATTTAACGTTCCCATTCTGACCGGACGTGGCTGCAAATTTGTACATCCCGCACAGCCAAACGGACGCCCCACTTTAGCAAGGGTTTTACTGCCGGTCGGAGGAAGACTTATGGTGACCATTCATCTTGTACCCGACCCATCTGTAAGAAATCAAATGATAGTTATCTTATCAATGGATCTAGTAGAAAGATGTCCTTTGACTTAATTTTTGTTAAAAAGAAACAGTTTACAATAAATCAATGGCAAGTCTATTCAATTAGCAGTTAGTACGATGAATAGCATTAAATTGTATTGACAAATTTAACTGGATGAAAAATATTCTAGAATTATTATATATTATAATTCAAATTCTAGTACGTATGTTAAATCTACTGTTACCGCGAGTTAAGCAAACGCTCAGGAAATTAACTCGTACCCTTTGTTGGCCTAATTAAAAGGATTTGCAGACGGTAATTTTCATACTTTACAAACTCCTACCTAAATACACTTAGAAAATTTCCATGGAATTATTTACATGGACCTTCAAAAGTTAACTTAGAGCTCAACGTGCCATAGAGTAGAATCTGGTCACATGGCAGTGAATTAGATCGAGTCCATCTAGAGGTCGACATAGGCAGCAAATTAGATGTAGACATCAAGATCTTCGGAAGACGGTACGCATTGTTTAATTCATAGCCAGAAGAACTGAAGTAAGGACCTTGATTGATTTCCGTATCCCTTTGTGTGTTAATCTACAGTTAAATAGATAAGATGAGAAAAGGGAAGAATACCTTTCAATTTCCTATGGAATCATTAGATATTGCTCTTTAAAAACAGATTCTGGATAGTTCCAACGCGAAGTCGAAATGTTTATCGTGAAAAGAAAGTAATCGCGTTTTAACTATAGTTAATTAATGAAATAATATTATTATTTCTGTATGAGAGTAACTCATTTGGATTACACCAATTCAATAAGGCTCATCATACAATTTTAATTTATAAAAGAAACAGAATTTGAATAATAATTCAGTAAAAAAGATTTATCATTTAAATACAATAAACAATTATTATATGGCATTACAGTACAAATTTCATGGTAATGTTAAAAGTACATAGATTTGTAGTTATGTTTAAATTCTAATACTGTATTTGATTTTTAATTGAATTAGGAAACGCATTCCATACTTTTGGTCCATTGTTCGAGAAACTAGACTTATACAACTCTGTATTTGGTTTTGGAATTATAAAATTATCTGAGGACGAAAATCTCGTATTGTATTTTTGGTTTGCAGAAGCTGATAAAATAAGACTGGGCATATATTCTGGAGCTAAGCCATGTTTTGCCTTATACATTAGTAATGATTTATGATAATGTATTCTTTGTGTAATCGGCACAATGTTACATTCGTGAAATAATTCGCTTGAAGGTTTGGTGTAATCATGTTCGTCTAAAATTATTCTTGCTGCCTCTTTCGCAGTTTTAGTAAACTATCTAATAGAAAGTTATTACAGTTTTCCCATATTGAACAACAATAATCTAAGTGAGGTAAAACGTAAGCGTTATAAAACAGTTGTCTAGCTTTGTGATTTAAATATTTCTTTATCCTTTTTAGTAAAGCTAAAGAAGAGTTAACTTTTTATTATATAATCAATATGAGAAGACCAAGATAGAGATGCATCAACAAAATACCTAGAACCTTTTCACATGTACTTTCTTTAATTTGTTGTCCATTTATAGCAAGATTAATGTTTTCATTTGATGTAACTGAAAGCTTCTGTTTAGAGCCAATACATATAGCTTTTGTTTTAGATACATTTACAGCCATTTTATTGTCATCACACCAGCGAAAAATATCTTGTAAAACCGTATTAAGTTTTTGACTGATGCAACTTTTGTTTTGTCCAATGACTGATATGGTGCTATCATCAGCAAATAAATCGGTGTTATGATTAGGATTAGACAAAGGAAGATCATTTATAAAAATTAAAAACAATACAGGTCCTAAAACGGATCCTTGAGGTACACCCGTTTTTTGTTTTTGTACGTCTGAAAATGTATTTGAAATAGACACCATCTGATATCTGTCAGTCAAATATGATGTAAACCAACGTAGCGAAGTATGAGCAAATTTGTATTTGTTTAAGGCTTTTGCTAGATCTAGAAACACTGCCCCAACAAGATCGCCATCATCAATGGCTTTTAGCCATTTATCCAATAAAGCTGTTAACGCAGTTTGACAAGAATGGTTTGCTCGAAAGCCTGACTGCATTCTGTACAATAAGTTGTATTTATTAAAATAGTTTTCGCGTTTTCGACTTCGCGATTTCGCCTTTTCGCCTTTTCGCGTTTTCGCGATTTCGCGTTTTCGCGATTTCGCCTTTTCGCCTGTTCGCGTTTTTACGATATACATGTTATTATAACATAACATTTTAAATATAATTGGAGACAAGACTACAAAGTATAAGTCATTCAAATGATTGTCATATAAATTTCATATCTGTGACGTATTTTAAATATTTTCATAAATTAGACAATTTCTTCACATTCTTTGTTGACAATTACTGAACAAATTTAAAACAGATGCATTTGTATAAAATGCCTTTGAACATACAATTTGCTGGAAGTTTTAGTTTGGACATTTTAAAATAAATGAAATTAATCATTATTATCGCCATGGTTACTTAAAATACATAATCTTTCATTTAATGCTCTTGTTGTGAATCTAAAATTTTAATATTTAAATTAGCTTGTGTGAAAAAGTTTAAAATTTAATACATTGTGGAGATAAGACTTTTGTCAAATAAAACTTGAGACGGTTTCATGAAGCTATCTTAAGACCTGTTATAAGATACTAGAATATCTTATGACATGTCTTGTGATCCTCTTAGGACTATCCAAGACCTCGCCTCAAAACTGTCGAAGGTTGATCTTAGCAAAGATATCCTAAACTTGTCGCATGTTCTTTTAATTTAAACAAAAAGTAACCTGGATTTATGGAAAATTCATGTAAATGTAGAATGTGTTTCCATATATTACTAAACGCATTGATTAATATTTCAAATTTTCAAAGATGGAAATTTGTTCATCTACAGGAGACACCAAGGGACAAGGGATATATTGTTGAAGCGGTAGACAATAACAACAATCTCCCCGTGTCAGAACCAGATTAACAAAACAAATAGAGAAACTGAATCTGGTCAATTAACAAATATATTTTAAAATGTCAAAATATGATTTCAAGCAAATTGTATACTCAAAGGCATTTTATACAAATGCATCTGTTTTAAATTTGTTCAGTAATAATAATAATAATAATAATGATAATAATAATGATAATATTTTTATTTAAAGAGAGTAATTCATTTGGATTAAACCAATTTTAAATAAGGCTCTCTAAATACAATATCAACTACATGACTAAAACATACACATGTAAACAATAGATGTTAAAAACGAAATATAATTACAACAACAAAAACCGCCTATAGTTTACATTGTGGTTTAACTTATAAATTTGACACTTTTAAAAGATAATGACTTGTTAGAGTATTTGAAACAAAGAATGTAAAGGAATTGTCTAATTTATGAAAATATTTAAAGTAAACCACAGATATGAAATTTATATGACAATCATTTGAATGACATACTTTGTAGTCTTGTCTCCAATTATATTTAAAATGTTATGTTATAATAACATGTATATCGTAAAACGCGAAAAGGCGAAATCGCGAAAGGCGAAAACGCGAAAACGCGAAAACGCGAAACGCGAAGTCGAAAACGCGAAATCGGTTTCGCGTTTTCGACTTCGTGTTTTCGCGTTTTCGACTTCGCGATTCGCGTTTTCGCGTTTTCGTCCTACAGAATATGAAAGGCGAAAACGCGAAATGGCCTTAACCGGCCACCATAATTTCCTAAGCTTGCTGTAGATGGTTTCGATAATTCGTTGTAAGCTTATTTGGCTAAAACATTTGCATCAATAAAACTTTTAGAACTGATCCATCGTGATTATAAAACCGCCCGGAACATTTGCATCAATTAAAGTTTTAGAACTGATCCATCGTGATTAGAAAAACGCTCATCTAGAAAGAATGATTTGATTAAAAATATTGGTATGATTTCAGTACATACAACATTGTTCGTGTTTCTAACATCTGTCCCAAAATGTTTTAATATTGATATCATATATGAGGGTCTGGATGGGGCTCCTTCATTTCTGTATTCTTTAATTTATAGGCCATTTTTCTCTATTCTTTATACTTTTTGCCAAGTATTCTCTATTCTTTATATTTTAGCACCTCATTATTCTCTATTCTTTATATTCTTTGTCCATTATTCTCTATTCTGTTAACCCCCATCCACACCCTCATTAACGGTACTAATTTTAATTTTACTACCAGACAATTAATACATCTTCAGTGATGTTTGGGACATGAATATGTGAAAATCAAAACCTAATTCAAACAAAGAGCTATTAAAACCATTGGTAAAGGGAAGGTTTCAAGATAATATCGAATTTGCTCAATGGTTCAAACTGTACTTTGATGCAAACGGTAGAGGAATGAAATTCAGCCAACCACAAAATAGACCACAATCTGTCGTTACTAGACGACCAAACAGATCATGTATGTATATTTAAGGGGTTACAGAACACCTAAGGAAGTTGACTCTTTAAAAATCAGCTTAACGTTTAAATCACATACTTTAAGTAAAAATCAAGCTTATCAATGATCAAAATTAGTGTTTGTCAAACTGCTATATATCCAATGTAATTTTTCAGAGGTGGTTTTAAAAAGATCGATTTTTTATGAATAGATCGTTCTTCAAGTCTAAACACTTAGATTGATCGCGATCGATTCTTCTAAAAGTGAATATGAAAATAAATCTTCGAATTGTCAATTTGGTATATCCGTATAAATCTCTGCCTCTCGGGGTTTCATCTAAATTTTCCAATAATTTGACAGAACGTGAGGATAAGACAAGTAAAGAAATATATTCCGACGTGCTTGCATCATTTTTCTGAATAGATAAATCCTATTTATTTGCTGTAAAATTCCTCATCTTCAAACGAAATGACCTTTCCCTTATAAGTGATAGCTTTCTCGCATTTCTTTGTAAAATGACTTGTGACATGTGAATCATTAAGATATTAAGATAATAAGTAACTGCATAAGTAATTCTAATGAACTAACTATTTCCTGAAATACAGCATATTTACGATTTTTTACGAAATGTAAGGTAATAAATCACACCGATTCCCTTTATATTGCAGTGTAAACGCTCTAGGTTTAAAAGATCGACCGCGATCGATCTTGTCGATTCAATTTCGAGCAAGTGTAAACGGTGTCTTAAGAGTTAATTACTTCGAAATCGTACATGTATTATTTTACATCTATAAGATTAAAATATAACTTCAATTGTATCTATGTGGTGTGTTACCACTAACTTAAAGCTATTAAACAGAACAGAATTATTGGGTACATCTGAAGCTACATCAGAAGAAAAGTATCCAAGAACCATGTCAACACCCTTGGAAAAGAAAAGATTGTTTTTTTTTTTTTTTTTATAAATTTATACTAAAGGACGAGTTTATGGTTTATAATGACACATCAAATACTTACAAATCATATTATCACATATACATATGTCATCAAAGTTGACTTAAGATGAATTCTGTTTATGTAGCTTTGTTCACATAGCTCATATTGTTTCTTTTTACTGATAAATCGCTGGCTTTCAAATATTTGGTTTAGAGCGTTTCAGGTGGGGGTAAACCAAGAATAGTTCTTCGGACACACGAACTTAAGTGTTAATGTCATGAATGGCATTTGTAGCAATTTTTTTCAACCTGTAAAATTATTTTGGAACCGGCCTACTAGATAAAAACCTACAATATTACCTATAGTGAATCATGTTGCTTTGTATGTATATAAAAAAAAGGAAACAACACTTTATAAATTTCATGCGTCTGAAGCGCTTTTCTGGATTCACAAAGGCGAATATTTGAAAGCCAAGGATGTATAAGAATAGAAACAGAGGAAGAGCTATATGACAGAAAAGGCCTCAAATAGCCAAATATGCCAATCAATTAAAGTTGACAACTATATTGACACAATTGAATGTTGTATTCTGGCCAGTGTAATGCAGAAGTGTCATTTTTGATGTCACTGTGTAATCATAAGCATAATCGACATATTTGACAAAAACAACTTTCTAATTATATACTTCAGTGACATTGAATTTTATCACAAACGTTGTATACAAACAACAATTTTACTCACACGAACAGATTTGTTTTTGAAAATGTTTGCTTTTTCTAAAAAAAAAAAAAAAAAATATCGTCCTGAACACGCATGAAATATTTGCCACTGGACGCTAAGCAAACAACAATCAATCAATCTTCAATGATTTTTTTAACTTTTTAACATATTACATAATCATATATGACTAAAATGTTCTCAAATACTAGTAAAGAGTTTAATATAGACTTAGGAAACGGTTCTCACAAAATGTATAAACAGGACCATCTTAACCGAGCCTCCTCGTGGGGTTTTTGATTATGTGATTACTTGGACAGCCCATGAGGGGCCTCTTAACCAAATCGAAAATTCTACTGGAAGAAAATTTTCTATATTGTGTTTAAGACGCTTAAGGAACGACAATTTGATATCTGGGGGAGGAGACCAGGAGATTTCTTGAAGATAGAATATTTATTTTCATTTTTCATGCATTTTGTGTTGCAAAATATTCATTTCCATCCTGTCTTATGGAAGGTTACTTATTTTCAGATTTTATCATGCCAGGGTATTCATTTTCAAACTCATCTTGTACCCGACCCAACCCCAAGAAATCAAATGATAGTTATCTTGTCAATGGATCTAGTATAAAGATGTCCTTTGATGCAGAATTTTGTCAAAAAAAACAGAAACAATTTACAATAATATCATATAAAAAAGTCTATTCAGCAGCAGTAAGTAACGATGAATAGCATTTTATCATATTGACAAATGCAACTGGATGAAAAATATTCTACAAATATTATATATTATAATTCAAATTCTAGTACGTATGTTAAATCTACTGTTAGACCCTGCGAGTTAAGCAAACGCTCAGGAAATTAACTCTTACCCTTTATTTGCCTAATTAAAAGAAGTTTGCAGACGTATTTTTGTCATATTTTATACAAACTCCTACCTAAATACACTTATAAATAGCTTTCTTATGGAATTATTTAAAATGTTGTAGCAACAAATTCAACTAAGAGCTCAGCCTCCTCCACATATCGAGTGGAATCTGGAGGTCGACATGGCAGTGAATTAGATCGAGTGGTATCTAGAGGTCGACATAGCAGTGAATTGGATGTAGAAATTGAAGATCTTCGGAAGACGGTACGCATTGTTTAATTCATAGCAATAACTGAAGTAAAACACATTTGATTGATTTACTTGTATAATTTTTGTTGTGTTAATCTACAGTTAGAACAAATAAAAACATAACAGGGATGAATCCTTTCAATTTCCTAATGCTGTGATTGATTTACTTGTATAAAACATTTGCATCAATAAAACTTTTAGAACTGATCCATCGTGATTATAAAACCGCCCGGAACATTTGCATCAATTAAAGTTTTAGAACTGATCCATCGTGATTAGAAAAACGCTCATCTAGAAAGAATGATTTGATAAAAAATATTGGTATGATTTCAGTACATACAACATTGTTCGTGTTTCCGAAATAACATCTGTCCCAAAATGTTTTAATATTGATATCATATATGAGGGTCTGGATGGGGCTCCTTCATTTCTGTATTCTTTAATTTATAGGCCATTTTTCTCTATTCTTTATATTTTAGCACCTCATTATTCTCTATTCTTTATATTCTTTGTCCATTATTCTCTATTCTGTTAACCCCCATCCACACCCTCATTAACGGTACTAATTTTAATTTTACTACCAGACAATTAATGCATCTTCAGTGATGTTTGAGACATGACTATTTGAAAATTAAAACCTAATTCAAACAAAGAGCTATTAAAACCAAATAGGACCATAGGTATAACCAAATCCGGACAACGATTTAGAGCTATACATGAGGGAGATACATTTTTTAATATAAAATAATTTCCAAAGTTTAATACTAGTAACAGAAACTTTTATAAAACAAATATCTGTATTTTCATGCCAGTATCCAACAACTGCCTACTGGGCTGGCAAAACCCTCAAGTACTAACCGTTCACCATCAGATTTATCGTTGTTATAACATTAACGATACCAAGCATTTCGACAATTAATGTCTATCAATGTCTATTCGGTCATGCTCGAGGCCAAAAGGTTTTAAAATCCAGAACCTAAAGCAAGGTTAAAGAGCTGATCAAGCTTTTGAGAGCACCAAACCCAACCCAAACAGAAGTCAAAACGCACTTAGACGACCAACTTTCCTTTAGGAAGTAACAACTTAAGTTTAAGCGTAAATCGTGCCATATATAATACATTACCTTGAGCTAGAGTGTTTCATTTAACCAGATTATGCGTGTTAAAATGGATAAGGAATCATTAGAAAAAGAAAGAGACTTCTACTTCGGCAAGTTATGTCAAATTGAAGTATTGTGCCAATCTGAAGATTATGAAGATGAGCCGATGTCAAAGCATGTAATGGACGTGTTATGTGCTAATGAGGTAAAATTATATGGAATTATTTTAAAATAATTTAATTTTGGATGTAACACGTCTTCTGATTGGCTGAAAGTTTTTTGTCTATAAGCTCATAGACATAATTTTGTCATATGACCGTGAAGTCATTAACGTTTTTTCATGATTTACTCCTTAAAAATGGAATGCTGCTACGCGGGTTATTCAGTGTGCACCACATTTTTATGTTATTTCGAATAGACAAAACTATTACAGTCGTTCCTAATGTATAAATAACTTTTGTGTTTTGATGAATATTCAGGAATATACAAAACAGACATGAGTGATTAGATAGGACTAGACTTTTAACAATTTGTGCATTCGGAATGCAATTTCTCGGAATGTCTCTTATCCATCGTTACATCTGCCTTTGGTTTCTTTGGATTGTCTGATTTTGGTATCCCTTGTTTTCAAATTTGCCTTTTCAAAATTTGTGTTTTGATAATTTTCTACATTATAAATAATGTAATTTAAATTGCAATTCTATTTTACAAAAGATTCAGCCAAAATATCTGAACTATGTTTTGTTCATCATCTCGTATATCTTTCATTTCAATTTTCACCAAATTGATATTAGCATGGTTTTTGTAGAAGTACTGGCAAAGAGCCTTAAAACTGTTTGTCTTCGAATATCCATACTGTACTTATTGAATTATAAGTGTTTTCGATCAAACACTTTATATTTGTCTACATCACTTCTTTCAATTACACCAATGATATTTGAAAAAAAAAAAAAAACAGTTCTAATACTAGTTTTTATAATGTTTGTCCGATTCTTTTGAATATGTGTAAACTTTTGTCTGGACCAACCATGATAAACCGATTTGTTCGTATCACGTTGAAGGTCCGGCAATTCTTGTATTACAGGAATAACAAACAATCGAAGTTCGAAAGGTTCAATGTATTGCATAACATGTCGTCTTAATCTATTTCTGTCATTTTGTTTCCTGTCTTTTGTTTTGTTTTTAAAGTAAAACGACGACGAAATGCAACGAAAACCGAGTTGAATCAGTATACATACCACTGTGAATAAAATATATCGATTGTGCCAACCCAACACCAAAGCAAAACAATAAATCGAAGAAAGGCCGGAAGAATATCTTTACTTTCTCCAATAATGGTGCCGAAGTGTCGAAAGCATATGTATAGATCTGAATCGTTTCGAGCTTAGACTGACAAGGTTTCAGACTTTAAACACACATTGATACATGTATAAGGTGGCATAATTAATAATTTAGAAGTCGATAATCCTTTCTTATGTTGACCAGACTGAGAGATATGGAACAAAACCCAATATGTTAATGCAAATTAACTTTCATTTTACTCAATATTATCAGTATCAGACATTGTCAAAACAGCTACAAGTAACAACTATATAAAAATCATACCGTTTCAAAGAATTATCTCAGTTATAAAAAGCTAGCTCAAAGTTACTTAGCTGCACGCTTATACTGTCGTGTCCAATTTATAAATAAATGAAATAACAATTAAAATGTATTTTGCTTCAGGATGGATCCCAACCACCAGTGGAGGAAATAAAGAACACTGACACGTGTCATTACACAAAGGAATCAGATAGTTATCTGAAGGACTTTTAATAAATTTCTTAGTAAAAACAATAGATGTCGTTAATTTTTATGTCTTTTTTTAATGTTTCATGGAAGTGCTTGATCTTCACTTAAAAACTAGTCAATGCAATTCCTTATAGTTTTGAAAGAGAAAAAAATGATAATACATAAAAAAGGACACGCAGGAATAAATACCACACAGTACAAAAGTTCACATCTACCACAATACCCGACTCTTAAAAAAAGACATACAAATTCAAATATCCAGTTTTGACGTATCCGATGTAAAAATGTTATGCACTGTGTCCATCGCTCTAGACCACTCGGTCACCTAGACTGAACTAAAAAATTCAGCTTTCGGTGGCCTAGTGTTACCTTTCCTCGTCTATAGAATCTAGAGTTATAACACAGTACATGATATGTTAGGCATGAAGATGGAATTATATATACGTACTTATAAATATAATTATTTCTGTGACTGTATCTTGCATTAATTTGTAGGATCCTTTACAATAGATATTTCAGCTGATCTGTTACAATTCCATCTTCATGCCTTATATATCATGTACTGTATTACAACGCTAGATTAAAACTGACGAGGAAAGGTAACACCCGGCCACCGAAAGCTTTATTATTTGTGAAGCCTAGGTGGTCGATTGGTCTAGCGTGTCGGATACAGTGCAGGCGATTTGGTGTCACGATATCTCAGTAGCATGAGTTCGAATCCCGGCGAGGGAAGGACAAAAAATTTGCGAAAGCAAATTTACAGATCTAACATTGTTGGGCTGATGTTTAGACGAGTTGTATATACAAAATGTACACAGCCATGTATCACCATCACTGCTGGTGATCCGATGGATCAATCTGTTGTAGAGTTGTCACTGGTTCAGACGTACTTATACATGTATATATATATATTATATATATATATATATATAATTATATATATTATATATATACCATCTTTTCCGCAAGTTTATTGTTTTCTGTTTGGTATTTAATTAATAATTAAGATCCATTTTGTTACATCTGGTGATCTGTTTATTTGGCAATCGCCATGGCAGTCAGCAGTGTTTAAGAACATCCGTTGTTCGACCTGCTAGTCAAATGCGTTTTGTTAAAATATATTTTTTCACTTTTTGGTCTTTTGGAAAATGTTTTTTGTGCTGTATTTAGACCCCTCTACCAAGAAATTTGTTTTGCATGCACACGTATAAAAATTGCGGTTTTTATCCAACGCAATCATATGTTTGAACGTTGTTTTCAATTTAGACTTGTTTATATATATATATATATATATATATATATATATAAGTTGGGTTATCATTTCTCATGATCAATAGACATGCTCAATCAACATTACCAACACACTTGTGTGCTAAAAAATGATATGACATACATGTTTCTGTGATAATCTTCATTAGGTTCACTCATGCTAAAAAATAAAAGTTTGGAAAGCAAAAATAACTAACGATTGAGAACACAAACACCAAAGGACGTATACATAAAAACCAAAACTGTCTCAAAAACATTATGATTTGCGTTCACAAACAGGACGAAAACATAAAAGGTAAAAACCTTCTTTCAAAACATTGGGTATTGCAAATAAATTTGCTTTTGTATAATTCGCCGTTTCAGAATATAATGCATACTAGGTAATATTTTCAAAAGCGTACACCAAAACCATTTGATTGGTTTACAACGTTCCATACAGTTTAAATTCAACCAATGACGTGACGATGTTTTTGTTTAAAGGTAAGAACAATGAAATTACTCATTAGATTCCAAAACAGCGAATTACGTTATATTATAAACTGGAAATTCACAGATGAAATGCAACATTCTTAATCAGGCATATAATGAATCACTTGCTCCGGTTACCATCGGGGACTGATAGTCCTCTAGCAGCGGTAACCATGCTAGCAAAAGAGAGGCGAAAGATACAAAAGGGTCATCCAAACTCATAAGCTGAAAATAAACTGCATAAGCTGAAAATAAACAATCGTGTCAATACCTAAGCGCTGTCTTGTGGGCATGCGCTCATGGTGCCCTTCTGGACCTGATGGTCTTCCAACAGTGGAACCGAACAGTGGTAATAATAAAATATATGGTATGAATTTAGGGCAAGGGTTTCTGAGTAAAATTTTGAAATCAAAATACTAAGGAGCTACCATTTGATTTTTTTTATTTTTGCCTTTTATTTTCCCTCTATTCGGTCCTGCCTTTTTATTTTCACTCTATTCGGTCCTGCCTTTTTTTTTAGTTTATCCTTTTTTTACATAAATTGTCATCCTGGCTTTTTTTGGCAAATAATCTCATCCTGCCTTTTTTTTACTCAAAACTCCTGCCCTGCCTATTTTTTCAAATTTCAAAAATCATGAATTGAAGAATATTTCCATAAACTGTACAAAGATTTTTTAATATATATAATCATGGTCTTTCTTGACAAATCAAATTTTATTAGAATTCAATTTAATAAAGAATTACAATCATAAAGTGAAACTTCCTCAGTTTGTATAAACGTCATTTGGTTTCACAGTCTGTTCGATTGCTAACTTAGCACATGTCTTACCCGTAATCTATTGATGTTTGTATGAATTGTAATAACGTCTACGCACGATTCCATGTTATTACTTATTAACAAGAAATGAATTAGTTTTGTTTATCAATCAGTGTCCATGTATGCTATTTAAAGCAGCTACCATCACCTACTTTCATGTTTTCCTGAGAAGTTGACAAAAAAATCTGTAATCGCACTAGTAAATTTCTTCAAATGAAAATTAAACCTAGATCAAAATGAAATATGATAGATTTACACGAACTATCTAATACATTATATTAAACTATCCCTTTTTCTAGTGCCACACAGTTGCTGTAGTTTCCTTAGTATATGCGTTTATGCGCTTTGTCATGATTTGTTTAAAAAAACGATATAAAGTTTTCCGTGATTAGTTTATAGACAGCATGAATTAATTATCAGGAGGATGGCAGCCACAAGACTAAGACCACCAGAGGCTACATCTAATCCAAATGACCAGCTAAGTGTGGATGCAGCTGTGTAATAATCCATCCACTTTACTCCGTAAACAGTTGCTCCGGCAATAATTGATCCGACTGAAATATTAAAAAGTAAGGCATCAAAGAGGTTTAGCATATGAACAGATATTGAAAGGTTTCGATATGACGTAATTTGAGTGTGAGTTATTTCCCTTGACCGCCATTTTGAAAGAGTTTTTAATTAAATAGTTGATTTTCTTATTGACTAACCGAATTGGAACAATTACGGTACAAATAAGTCTGAAAAGATATCCTTACTAGATCGTAGTGATGAATCGAGCAAGGCTGAAAGAAATGAAATTTTCCAAAAATTATATTTTCTCAAGTCTACCGGTCGGTATAATAAGTTGAAATTTGTGCATGAAGACTTTCAACATGACGACAAAAGGGGAGTAACTCTTGCTCAAATCGTGTCAATCATTACCTGATCTATCTGTTATAATCAATATGACAATAAATAAAATACTTACAAAAACACCTATAGGTCAACATGTGGACTTTAAGTTTTGTAAAATATAGCTCTAATCGACCATAATTTTTGTATGGGACTATTAATTTGAACATGCATGAAATAATTGCCACTTTAAGTTGTCAGTAACTATACTACTAAAGGAAGAGACCGATTTCCTGACCTGAGCCTCAACTCCTCTGAAACCATACAAAGTCGGAATTATTTGTGATATGACGTATAAATGAAGTGTTTTGTACTTCCTAAATTTGTCTTTGAAACAATCTTTTTTTCCACAGAAAACGCCAATTTTTGAGAAAATATCCAAATTCGGAGACCGTTATCGATCCGTGTCTCATACGCTTTCGCGCATGTGCATGCTCAGTAGACGTACTGCCCGACAACTCGGCCCACGGCCAACTCGCACCACTCAAACACTCTCACTAATTATCACAACTTCCATCACTTTATCGAACTCGCACCACTCAAAAAAGAAAAGAAATATAAAAAACTCGAAGAAATTTATTTAATCATTAGATTGTTTTCTTCTGCTCTTAGTAAATTCCCCCTTTCTCGGAGCACCTGTGTCACACAGAGACAATACTCGGACCACTCGAAAAAAAAAAAAATACTACAAACTCGCACCACTGAAGAAATGTTTTAAATCATCAGAGAGTTCTAGATTGTCTTCTCCTCGAGTTATTTACTCCGTTCTTGGAGCACCCGTATCACAGAGACAGAACTTGACTCGCACTTTTCGAAAAAAAAAAGAAAAAGAAATACTACAAACTAGCGCCACTGAGAAATGTTTTAATCATCAGTTTTCTAGGTTGTCTTGTTCTTCTCTGAGTTATTTCCTCCGTTCTAGGAACACATGTGTAACACCGAGACAGAAGCTACTAATTTGACATTCAAGATCTTATGGAAGAAGAACTGACAAACTAATAAAAACTATCAACATAATGCATCAGTGCATTAAAAAAGTTTGAGAAACACGAACCCAAGCTGTGTATCACCATAAACATTTCAAGTAGTCTTCAATTAAGCCGCGCTCGCGCGGGTTTTTTCTAGTATCTATAATATGTACCAATCAATTGTGTAAACTATGTATGCATGCAGATCTCGGAAACAAAAGCGTATTTTCTTCGGGTAAAATTTGAAGTTTAAATTGAAATCGTCTTTATATAAAACTTTACGATATTAAATTCTCCCAATTTTCCAACATTTATTATATTTATCTGATATCACTGATGTCCGGAAAATAAAATAGTGTTAATGTAAATTGCAGAAGATGTTCAACTGCCTTTTGAAAATGATTCTATATTGTGCTTTTCTAATAATAAAATTACAGCATTCTAACCACAATTTCATAAGCATCAAATAATCGAAAAAAAGGTAAAATAATTTCGCTTTTGGTTGATAAAGTTCATATGGGAAATGCCAAACGGATCTATAGACGACAAAAAATCTCATTTCTTCATAATGTATTCATACCACATGCACCACATCGTAATGACGCATGCATAATTAACTTCGGTATATTGAAGTATAATGTTTGAAAGCTCTTCATCCGTATATCCTCAATACAGATTTTCTATATAACATTGAAGAGATAATAATTTTAATTTAGATAATATATTTCAATTTAAATATAAAATTATTGTCAATTTATATTATGTCCTTAAGTTTGCAGGGTGTCCGTCCTCTGGTACTGATGTAAATAAATTGCTCGCGTACAAGTCATTTGTGCAATGGATGGCACATGAGTGCTGATAGGATTTCTAAAGTCACGAATCAAATGAGAAACACTGTTGCATTTATAGACTTGTTTTTTTTTTTTTTTTTTTTTTTTTTGGGGGTTATTGTAAAACTGATACATGTTAGTTCTGGCGTCATATCTACTTGAACGAATTAACTGCGTTATCTATCTTACCAGGACTTTGATTTGATATGATATTTTGCAGTCAATGGAAACAACTAAACAAGAATATGAACCTATTTTGTAACCTTTAAATATAACCCACCTCAAGCTAAATCATTATCCATAAAATTAACAAAAATAGGAAAGCGAAAGCAAACAATGGCCAACGATACTTAACATATAGATATTCAGAAGTACTTACATGCAAAAAGTAAAAAGCCAATTATGACATAAGCTAAATATTTGTTGGATAAACAGCAGCTGTATACCGAAAATAATACTACAGCAACAATCAGGGCAACCAAGCCCGACATCTGTAGAGACAGGTTAACCAGGAAATCATCATAAAAATCTGAAACACAAAGAGGCTTTTATGAATAAATACAATATGTAACAAAATACGTAACTGTTAAATCAAAGGTCTGAGAGAAGATAAATGAAGTACGTAAAGGTCTGGAGAGAAGATAAATGAAGTACGTAAAGGTCCGGAGAGAAGATAAATGAAGTACGTAAAGGTCTGGAGAGAAGATAAATGAAGTACGTAAAGGTCTGGAGAGAAGATAAATGAAGTACGTAAAGAGAAGATAAATGAAGTACGTAAAGGTCTGGAGAGAAGATAAATGAAGTACGTAAAGGTCGGAGAGAAGATTAATGAAGTACGTAAAGGTCTGGAGAGAAGATAAATGAAGTACGTAAAGGTCTGAAGACGTAAAGGTCTGAAGTACGTAAAGGTCCGGAGAGAAGATAAATGAAGTACGTAAAGGTCTGGAGAGAAGATAAATGAAGTACGTAAAGGTCTGAGAGAAGATAAATGAAGTACGTAAAGGTCTGAAGTACGTAAAGGTCCGGAGAGAAGATAAATGAAGTACGTAAAGGTCTGGAGAGAAGATAAATGAAGTACGTAAAGGTCTGGAGAGAAGATAAATGAAGTACGTAAAGGTCTGGAGAGAAGATTAATGAAGTACGTAAAGGTCTGGAGAGAAGATAAATGAAGTACGTAAAGACCCATTTGCACGGAACTTTACTCTATACTTTAAATGTCCTCTGGTTATGCATGAACAAATGTTTGTCCAGCAAACCCTGTATACTTCTTGATACTTTTTAAATGCAGTGGCTAATAAACGAGCCAATCGGAAAAATATAAAAATAAAATTCTTTCGGCTTTCTGCTGTCCGAATGTTAAACGGACCAGTAGGAAAAATATTTTAAAAAATGCCTTTAGGCTTTTGGATGTCCGAAATAGTTTATTTTTACGAAAAAAATACTTTCCTGTGATATCATGTTATTATTCCGGCAATACATAAAATGAAGCGAAAATATAAAATAGACTTCTGACAAAATATATCCTAAGTACTGTTAATTCTTATTACGTTCTACTGCCTTTAACATACAATCATACGAAAAATCAAAAGACATCCAGTTTTTGCCGTCAAAATTTATATTTTGTTTCTGAAAAAGCTTGTATATCGCTTCTATGAAATTCAGTTTCAAATAAACATGGAATGTGTTAATGAATTACAACATCGAACGTTCTTAAGAAAACAACATTGTTGAAGAAAGTGTCTACAAATGTCTGTTTAATTTACTGCACTGAAAACGTAAAATTTGGAAACAAGTTTTTTTAATTAATTTATATACTTTTAATTTCTAATTCTTTTTGAATAATGAATAACGCGTAAACACATACTGTACAAGGAAAATGGAAGAATTTTCAGACTGCTTTCTACAAACAAATAAAACACTTGAAACATAAAATAACTCAACATTTAAAAATTCTTACTGCGTAAAAGTGACACTTGAATATTTTATTTATAAACTTTAACTACAAGGTAAATAATAAATGTAAACAAACAGGTTTTGGTTAGATATACAATATAGGTTTACAAGAAGTTAATATTTTTTTCAACTGTCGAACAGTTAAACCTTATCTACAAAGTAAATAAGGTGCGCCATCTTAAATATAAGTAATTCCCATATCACTTGATCTTAACTTCACAGAAAAAATATAGTGTAATCGACAAGAACTAGATACATGGCCTATAGTTAATTTTGGTTGACAAACATTTCGAGACTTTTATTTATTTCATAGTTATAGGATTTATATTCTATAAGTTAATACTTATCTCCGTGTCTATATATATAAACTGTATCAAGATTATCGTTTTAATAATTGACAAATGTACATATAAGTTCTTTAAACGTATTTCTTAATGGTAATGCCCTTAAACATTACGCACCGTCTTCACAATACTTTTCACGACAACATTTCACATCCTAGTTATTACGTGAAATGACTTTCATTAAGACTTTTTAAAGTATTGTGACTCGTTCAAAATTTTGAACAGAGACGGAGTTCGTCATTTATCAGTGATTTTGTCTCGCCTGCATTGATTTGGTCTGGCCTGTAGTGATTTTGACTCGTCTGTATATTTTTTGTCTCGCCTGCAGAACAAGAATCCAAAGCCGTTATAGATCTACTTTTCTTGTGGGAGACTGGATCCTAGTTTTAGTACACTTATATGATTTATAAACATGAAATTTACAGATTTTATTGACTAATTAACAAATGCTCTACGATATCAATATCTCATGTAATAAAAAACTACATTTTAAAATATGTTGCTGTTGAATTACAGTGTGTGTTATTTCCCTTTCGATAACATATACTAAATATGCAGTTAAACAACGAGATAATGTTGGATTGAAAAATGAAATGAAAATTATTTATTCGTTTGACTTCATTTTAAAAAGCATCATAGATCAGACTTTCACATGACAAAGTTGACTAGATTTTAATAAAGTTATTCTGAAAGATATACATATGTATAGATGTATACATTCTTGGGTTATGAAAAGGATAATTATTATACAGTAACATTCTTTTGAGTTCAAATATAATCCTTGACTTGCATTTGAAAATGAACCTCATTCAAAACACAGAATATTTTACTCGAAGACAAAATAAAAAATCTAACTTAAACGGACGAATGAATTCTTTCAAGGAACTCGAACGTATTACTGAATGATTTATCGGTCACCGCGTAGATTCACCGCGTAGTCTCGTATTTACTTTTGTTTGTTTCGATTAGAGGCTAAATTATCATCGCATTTCTAAATAGCTTTTTAATGGTAGTTGGCTAGTTTTAAATGAATTCCAAAGCTATGTTTTTTTTCTGTGCTTGATGGTAGATTTTCTATGTTCTGATATCACATACGAAAACACAAACAACAATTTTAAAACTTCGTTTGAATATCAAAAATTATTGTGTAGTGTGTTTTCTTCCTGGTTGGTAGGTTTGGAAAATTAACTTGTAGTCGAGGCAAAACATTTAAATAAAATACCAGGTTGTTAACTTCTATGTCATTTGGTCTCTGGTGGAGTGTTGTCTCATTGGCAATTATACCACATCTTCTTATTTGTATATTCATGGCCTAAGTTAAAAAATTATGACAACTTACCTGTTCCTTTATAGGCATTGAGAACGTTTGATATCGAGAAACAATTACTTATATCGTCTTTACACTGAGAAAACAGTCCAGCGAAGTCTACATCAGGATTATTATCCTGCTCGTTCCAGTACGGAGTGAAAATGGCAACAAGTCCACATATAAGAGCCACCCATGTAACAATATATGACACCCAGGATATAGGCGTGGAATCGCAACAACATCCGCCACATGCCATCTTCTGGTATTTTGGTTTATCTTAAAACTGTAAATTACTAAATTGAATAGTTCAAGCCCTTACCGTCTGCGATTCTCTCTGCCTTTAGATGTGAACAAATATAACGCTAAAACTACTTAAAACTAACGGTTCTCAACACGTTTATGCGTTAATAACTGAACGATTTCTATCTTTTGACTGAATCTTTTTCCTTTCTAAACATGAAGTCCCACTACAGTGACTTAATATAAGTGATATACCTCAAGTAATTATGACTTAAATAAATATTTTCAAAAGGAAAATATGACAGTTTAAATATCCCGGATCTATACGTTTATTCTTACTTCTCGTAAAATCTTAGTTCACTTTTATATATAACGTAGGGTTATAAATTTAAACCGAATTCGTGACATTGATTTTAAGGTTATGATCTACCTGTATATTAAAATAAGAAATATAAGTATTTTTGACGTAGATAGCTAGTTTTGTTAGAAAATCACTAAGATATAAAGAAAACATACTAGCTCGCGCCATAGGATTGTCCAATCTAATTGGTAATATTTGAACAAAGTAAAAAAGGAACTAAAACGTATATATCGTCATAATCTATAGATTAGAGTACGTTATTTATTGTTCGTGACTCATAAAAAAAAACACCCTCGTCATGAATAAAGTTCAACGTATTTCTATGATTTTCAAACAGGTTCAAAACATCTTGTGTATTTGAAGGAATTATTTCATTTAATTCTAACTTTTAGTAATTTATACTTTTTTTTTCATATTTAACTGCATTTTGTTATTCATATTGATAAAAAGTCATTGGGGGTGAAAACAAGATTTGTATCATTTAAAACATAAAAACTTCATATATACATATATGTTTGCCCCCTGTCCTCCCCCAAACCCTCAACCTGTAGTTTTTCATATCTAACTGATTTTTGTTATATATATATATATATATATATAGTTTTTTATATAAAAACACATATTTTTATCATTTAGAACATCAAAAATTTCATATAAACCATCATTTTTGCCAGCCTCCCCCCTCCAACCCTCAACCTGTCGTAACACAGCGGGAACATAGAAATACATAGAATTATAATCGTGCATGCATCCTTCTGTCAATTCTTGTAAGGGGTCTTACAACTACATATCTTTTAAGATTGTTTTAAAATTTCTATCGAGGTGTAAATTTGCAATGTCTCAGTCGAGTTCGAAAAGTAGCGCCGTTAGACTATTTTCACCAGTCTAATGAACTTGGAAAATGAAAACAATTAATACAGAAAAAGAGAGGCGAAAGATACCGGAGGGACATTCAAACTCACAAGTCGAAAACAAACCGACAACGGCTTGCCAAAAATTGAAAAAGACAAACAGACAAACAAATGCATTGTAAGCACTCGCATTCCTTATTTCCTGTCCGTTTTTTTTTTCTGAAATTTGTATCAAATGTTTATATCAAAAATGTCTCGATCAAGTATGAAAGTCAGCACCGATCAACCTTTTTAACGCGATTTATGCCCCTTCCAAATGTAAATTATATGAAAATTGCATTAGAAGTCCTCTCTGAGTCTCTCTCACTCTTTCATTTCTTAATTAATTACTACATTTACAGAAATTAAGCCCCATGGAAATAAAATAATATGAAAATTTGCATTGTCTGCGCTTTTACCCTTCATCTCATGTCTAATTCATGTCAAATGTTTATATCAGTAAAATAAATGTCTATGACGTATAGTTCAAAAATCAATGCCGACTTAACAGTTTTTACCGACCAGCAATCTTTACACACATGTGCGAAAAGGCAAATCATAAGCAATCGTGTGCTTTCTCTAATTTTAGACTTAAAACATAACGCATACTTCAAACTAGTGAAGTTGATATAAAAATAAGGAGATGTGGTATGATTGCAAATGAGACAACTATCCACCAAAGTTCAAATGAAGTGGACGTAAGCAATTATAGGCAACCGTAGGCCTTCAACAGTGAGAAAAACCCATACCGTATAGTCGGCTATAAAAGACCCCGACATAAAAAATATGAAACATATCAATTGAGAAAACTAACGGCGTAATTCATATCAAAACAATTTACGATAAACAAATATGATAGACATGAACCAACGACAAACAATGAACTACAGGCTCCTGACTTGGGACGAGCACATAAAGAATGTGGCGGGGTTAAACATGTTTGTGAGCGCTCAACCCTCTCCTAACCTGGGACAGTGGTGTAACAACACAACATAAGAACAAACTATAAAAATCAGTTGAAAAAGCTTAACTCATCAGATCGATATAATGCAAAAAAAAAAAAAACACATCAAACAAAAACACAGACTGACGTGGCAAGCTTTTAATCAATATTGATTTTTAGAAAAGAAACAATAAGCGTTTTTATTCACTAGTAAGCTGTCCTCTAAGACCATCAATATTTAATAATTCAATTGTTATAAATGAAATATTTTATGAATTTCGAATGAGTAACTCGATTGTATTAGAAGGTTAAAAATAGACGGTTATTAAGGAATTGCCAGGAAAAAATTGTAAGAATCGGCGATTACACGAAAATTAGATAAGGATAGATTCTGGCCAGGTGACAGTTTAGTTGTACATTTTTTCCAATAGTAGTAGTGATTTTGTAGTACCTGTTGTACAAATGTAAGTAAATTATTTTGTTTTTTCTAAATCATTCAAGTTCAATGAATAAACACTAAATAAGGTTTAGAAATCGATAAAAAGAAGAAGATGGAAGAATGCTCATTGATAAAAAAAATGAAATACATCGAATAATTTTTCACAATAAAAAATGATTATGTATAGTACCTAACAAGATTTTGAACAAGATTTTGTTAGGTAGGTTAATCCGGCCTTTAAATGATCAAATTGACTTTTTATGTACAAACATAGGCAGATTGGTCATATTTCGACTTCATTAACTCACTGATTTCGGTTGGGTTAGATTGAAATGATAACAGCTTAATAAGCCTAAACAATGCTATTTTTGTTACATTTGCAAGACGCACAAGTTTTAAACCTTGCGTATAGACATGCGTATAATATTATACTGATATTTATCATATATTTAGTAGTAAATACAGTAGTTTTGAATATTTGATAAATAGCCTGCTGTTTAATCCGTATCGCTCAACTTTGGTGCGCACCCTTTATCACACCCCTTTATCGCATGCCTACCCTTTATCACACCCCTTTATCGCTTTATCGCACCCCTACTCGGATTTCTCATTTATGACAGAAGTGATTCCGACTTAATTTACATGAAGTCCATGTTTTAATTTATGCAAGCTTCTCATCCTTTCTGTATCTCTTACAAATAAAATCCAGAAGATTAAATAGTGAAATATTTTTCTTCAATGTGTCCCAAATGAAACGGTCATTAGGGCGTGTCGTCATTTATCGAATTTATCGAATGACGTTATTGTTTGGCATGTGACGTCACAGACGTCGAGCTTTCATATTTTCTGGCACACGAAATGCAACCATAAAATGCTACCGGCAGCAAGAGGGTTACACTTTAAATTTTGATATTTCAAAAGTGCACATTTTACACACCAGTTTCAAAGTAGTCTTATTACAGTATACTTGTTATTAAATTGTTGGTTTATTGTTACTATTTTTTTTATTAACAGGTTTTATTCAGAATGAACATTACTAATGAGGATAAAAAGAACTCAATGAAATACCATACAAAACACAAACAAACAACAACAAAAAAATACAATAAACAAAATATTTCTATATACAACAGGACGCAAATTGTAAGGTAGCCCAGGTGCTTCGGATGAATAATAAAGCAGTTCCTATATATGATAAAGCTTTTAAAACAAGGCAAAAATAAATCTGAAGGTAACCCAGGTGATTTGGATCAGTAAGCAGTTCCTATATACTCTCCTGTTCAAATATATGATAAAGCGTATAAAACATGGCAAAATCCGTAGCACATGCCGTATCAACCTCGACCAATATCATTCCTCGGGCTTAAAGGCCCTCGGCTGATATTGGTATCTCGGGATGATACGGCATGTGATACGGATTTTGTCATGTATTATTCTCTATATTAGCAACGTTTCTTTTCAAAGTAATAAGAATGAAAACGCATGATCTTAAAGGTTCTTAAATTTCTGTAGAATGCGCTAATTTTTATTGTAAAAATTCTCTGTGTTACGAGGTGGAATAGTACATGTAAGAATTGGAAAAGTGTTATTCCATAAACATTTCAGAGCAATTTTATAATTTCTAACTTCAGATCTAGACCTTTCGTGCCTGTCTTTACAAACAATATTATTGTTACATAATAACATCTCACGTTATGACATAATACACGATGGACGAATTTCATCAGGTAAATAGGTAAAGGTGAAACAATAATTAATTCATCGAATTATTTAATAACAATGTCCAGTCCATATTAAAATAAGTGTTAGGGTTAATTAAGTAAGGAGAAAATAACGGATTTTTAAGACAAATTTTCTTGTAACTACTGCAACACAATAATCCCCCAAAATGTTTTACTAGTGTTTCAAAAACCTATATAAGTCTGTATTGGCATAGTATTCGATCTCTCATTATCGTATTTATAGCATTAGAAAGTGTTAGGGGTTAATTGGGTAGGGGGAAAATAACGGATTTTAAGACACATTTTTCTTGTAAATACTGCAACACCATAATCCCCAAAATTTTTGATAGTATTTCAAAAACGTGCGTGTTTGTATTGGCATAGTTTTCGATCTCTTATTATCGTATTTAATAATTAGAAAGATTGGGCTTCAAAAGTCAACAGAATTTCTAATTTTATACAGAAAATTCGCCTGACTAAAGCCTTAATTGATCTTAATTTATTAACCCTTAATACACGGATACATATTTCTTAAAATACTGCAAAACTCATGTTGATTAAAACAGTGGTTTTGTCAAAAAGTGCGTTTAAGTGAACTACGGTAAAGCAAACATCGAATTCCCTCACAAAATCCTATCACACACGTTTTATAGAGGATAAAAGTTAATGCAATGTACAGTAATTAGCGGACAATGTTCCAATGTATTTAATTGTCTTGGAATGGGAGGAACATCAGGTTAAACAATACCCCCTCCCCAACCCTTAATTAGGCAAAATAAAAAAAAAATCATTGGTACCTTGAAAGTTGTCGTATATCTGTATGTCTTGTTATTTTTATATCACTTATGTAATTTGTTTGTTTGCTTATTTTTGCTTAATCAAAAAGTGTTTCTCTCCAAAAGGTAATGTCCCATCGCGATTGTTTACATTCCTGAACTTATTCTAGTTTCACAATGAGATACGGTTGAACCGATATATTTGTCAACAATTGAAAGATCCAGCATATACAAATAGCTGACGGCTGTACTTTGTACATGTTTTATCACCTGAAAATAAAACATACAATGAAGTCTATACCATTGGAGAGTTAAATAGCATAAATTTTAATTTTAAACGAAAACCACACGGAATTCAAATTAACTAGACCGTAAAACTTCTTTTTATTATCATTTAAATTGTATTGTTAAAGTTTTGTGTAAACATTCTTACATTTTATTAAATGTGTACGTATTGCAATGAGTTTGTGTACATTATTTTGAAAGTAGTGTAAAATAACTGTAAACAAAAACTCTGCGTTAGCTACATATAGGTTTTTCTTAAAACGAACAAATGCCGAAATCTTCGAAGGTAAGTAATCGTTCAATTTTTGTATGTGTATAATTTATGATGTAAATAATGCGTTTATATATTTAGACTCTAACCATTTTCGTCTTTACGTTTCCACGGAACACTGAATCACATCTGTCTCCAGTACTGGATAAGTCGTAGATAAACTCATCATAGATATCAGGCTAAGTTCGACCGTCGTCTTACTCGATTAATCGATCAAAGATCAAATCCTGTACTTTGTGATTTCTTCATTAAGCACAAGGCTTATGTACACGGAAGAGGCAAAATATGTCCGCTCTTTATCAAAATTTAAGTCTATAGTTAAGACAAGAGGTTTCCCTAGAGACTGCTTCCTTGCAAGCTGATGCTAAAAAAAGAATTATAAGCAATCTGGTTTTTAAGACATTGAAACACATTTTTATTTAAGGAGACTACCCAACGTGGCGATTTTGGGCAATTGAAATCAGAATATCATTTATGATGCTTCAATTGCACGTGGAGATGTCCTCATTTAGTAGATTTTAAATGAAAAACTTTTATTACAAAAACCGATTTGGGATATACGTCAGTGAGACAGCAACCCAACGACACAAGTAACCAAAGACTTCAACTGGTCAACTAACAGTCCAACTATATAATTTGTCGAGCTCTGAATCGTCTCGAGTAAAAGTTATGACTTTGTTCATTACAGAGACTACCACAGATCTACCATCAATGCCAAATTCTCTAAAAAAAAAAAAAAAAAAAAAACCCTTAAGGTATCACCACATTAGTCAACAACGGACGAGGTTCCTAATTTAGTCCAGGCGCATGAACATGTTAAGAGGTAAAAACTAGGTTTTGAGATCTTTTTTTTACTAATTTTCGTTCGATCTCCGACCGGGACTAATTCATTGTATTCTCTGCCTCGCCCCGGTATTGAGCAGTAAGTGAATATACTGGTCGACTCAAAGACAGAATAATGTGTCCGCGTAGGATGACATGGATTCCTGTGAATTTTTACCTTGTAAATGTACCGGTCTAGCAAAACAATATTTGTTTTCGCCCTGCCTGTAATATTTTCCACTGGACGTTAACCCCATTCATCAATTGCTGTGAAACTCCACCAGAGACCAAATGACGTTGCAGTTAGCAACTATAGGTCACCGTACGGCCTTCAACAATGAGCAAAATCCATACCGTATAGCAAGCTATAAAAAGCCCTGACATAACAAATACAAAACATTTTAAACGAAATAACTTACGGCTTGGTTTATGTACATAACAATAAACGAATAACAAAATGATATACAGCAACAAACGGTAACCACTGAATTACAGGCTCCTGACTTGGAACAGGCACATACACCATGTGGCAGGAATAAACATTTTTGCGGGCGCTCAACCCTCCCCTAACCTTGGTCACTGGTGTTACAGCACAACATAAGAACAATCGATAAAAATCATTTGAAAGGAGCTTAACTATAGTATATTTTCATTTGAAAGGAGCTTAACTCGTATATTTTCATTTGAAATTGAATTGAGTTTGTGCATTTTTTTTGAAAAAAAAGTTCATCAATTTGAAAGTATCCTCGCAAAATCAAATCATAAATAACAAAAACACATCAAATAAATAAAACAAAGCAAACTAAAGTAACCAACAAACATAAATTACCAAAGAAACAAAATAAAACAACACCAAATACTTTAAATTAATAATAAGGATTCTAAAGAGTTGCATTTCTTTGAGCAAACAGAAAGAATGTGTGTCATAATATTGAACGCGATTCATTTGCAAATATAAACTTAAACTTTCAACATAAAACAAATTCAATATCAATACTTTGTTGATATATACAGAGTATTTCAAACAAAATGCTTTAAAGATATTTTTCAACCTTTGATACAAAACAATGATGAAAACGAGGATGTTTATAATTAATTGTATATGATCTGTACATATTGCAATACTACATCGGACAATACAGATGAGGCTCTGTATGGTCGATCTCGTACAATTGATTAAGGACGTGGGAAATTTTGGGAACACGGCAATGATGGTTTAACAACACTATAAAAAGAAAATACAAAGGAGAAAATAAAACAATCATGGGTTTACGAACTTCCAGGATAAAAAATACCAGGGCAAAAGGGACAAATTACAAAGAAGAGAATAAAACAATCATAGGTTTTAGAAGGATAAACAACACCAGAGCAAAAATGATAAATACAAAGAAGAGAATATAACAATCATGGGATTAAGAAGGATAAACAACACCAGAGCAAAATGATAAACACAAAGAAGAGAATAAAACAATCATAGGTTTTAGAAGGATAAACAACACCAGAGCAAAAATGATAAATACAAAGAAGAGAATATAACAATCATGGGATTAAGAAGGATAAACAACACCAGGGCAAATAAAACAAAAACACACAAAAGACCATAATAATCCACCTCACACAGCAAAGTACAGGCCGAGCAACAAAAACCATAATAATCCACCTCACACAGCAAAGTACAGGCCGAGCAACAAAAACCATAATAATCCACCTCACACAGCAAAGTACAGGCCGAGCAACAAAACCATAATAATCCACAAAGCATCATACAGCAAGTACAGGCCGAGCAACAAAACCATAATAATCCACAAAGCATCATACAGCAAGTACAGGCCGAGCAACAAAACCATAATAATCCACCTCACACAGCAAAGTACAGGCCGAGCAACAAAACCATATAATCCACCTCACACAGCAAAGTACAGGCCGAGCAACAAAACCATATAATCCACCTCACACAGCAAAGTACAGGCCGAGCAACAAAGACCATAATACTCCACCTCACACAGCAAAGTACAGGCCGAGCAACAAAACCATAATAATCCACCTCACACAGCAAAGTACAGGCCGAGCAACAAAACCATAATAATCCACCTCACACAGCAAAGTACAGGCCGAGCAACAAAACCATAATAATCTACATCACACAGCAAAGTACAGGCCGAGCAACAAAACCATAATAATCTACATCACACAGCAAAGTACAGGCCGAGCAACAAAACCATAATAATCCACCTCACACAGCAAAGTACAGGCCGAGCAACAAAGACCATAATAATCCACCTCACACAGCAAAGTACAGGCCGAGCAACAAAACCATAATAATCCACCTCACACAGCAAAGTACAGGCCGAGCAACAAAACCATAATAATCTACATCACACAGCAAAGTACAGGCCGAGCAACAAAGACCATAATAATCCACCTCACACAGCAAAGTACAGGCCGAGCAACAAAAACCATAATAATCCACCTCACACAGCAAAGTACAGGCCGAGCAACAAAAACCATAATAATCCACCTCACACAGCAAAGTACAGGCCGAGCAACAAAAACCATAATAATCCACAAAGCATCATACAGCAAGTACAGGCCGAGCAACAAAACCATAATAATCCACAAAGCATCATACAGCAAGTACAGGCCGAGCAACAAAACCATAATAATCCACCTCACACAGCAAAGTACAGGCCGAGCAACAAAACCATATAATCCACCTCACACAGCAAAGTACAGGCCGAGCAACAAAACCATATAATCCACCTCACACAGCAAAGTACAGGCCGAGCAACAAAGACCATAATACTCCACCTCACACAGCAAAGTACAGGCCGAGCAACAAAACCATAATAATCCACCTCACACAGCAAAGTACAGGCCGAGCAACAAAACCATAATAATCCACCTCACACAGCAAAGTACAGGCCGAGCAACAAAACCATAATAATCTACATCACACAGCAAAGTACAGGCCGAGCAACAAAACCATAATAATCTACATCACACAGCAAAGTACAGGCCGAGCAACAAAACCATAATAATCCACCTCACACAGCAAAGTACAGGCCGAGCAACAAAGACCATAATAATCCACCTCACACAGCAAAGTACAGGCCGAGCAACAAAACCATAATAATCCACCTCACACAGCAAAGTACAGGCCGAGCAACAAAACCATAATAATCTACATCACACAGCAAAGTACAGGCCGAGCAACAAAACCATAATAATCCACCTCACACAGCAAAGTACAGGCCGAGCAACAAAACCATAATAATCCACCTCACACAGCAAAGTACAGGCCGAGCAACAAAACCATAATAATCCACCTCACACAGCAAAGTACAGGCCGAGCAACAAAACCATAATAATCCACCTCACACAGCAAAGTACAGGCCGAGCAACAAAACCATAATAATCTACATCACACAGCAAAGTACAGGCCGAGCAACAAAACCATAATAATCCACCTCACACAGCAAAGTACAGGCCGAGCAACAAAGACCATAATAATCCACAAAGCAGTACACAGCAAAGTACAGGCCGAACAACAAAAGACCATAATAATCCACATCACACAGCAAAGTACAGGCCGAGCAACAAAACCATTATAATCCACAAAGCATCACACAGCAAAGTACAGGCCGAGCAACAAAGACCATAATAATCCACAAAGCATCACACAGCAAGTACAGGCCGAGCAACAAAGACCATAATAATCCACAAAGCATCACACAGCAAAGTACAGGCCGAGCAACAAAGACCATAATAATCCACAAAGCATCACACAGCAAAGTACAGGCCGAGCAACAAAGACCATAATAATCCACAAAGCATCACACAGCAAAGTACAGGCCGAGCAACAGAAACCATAATAATACACAAAGCATCGCACAGCAAAGTACAGGCCGAGCAACAAAAACCATAATAATCCACAAAGCAGTACACAGCAAAGTACAGGCCGAGCAACAAAAACCATAATAATCCACAAAGCATCACACAGCAAAGTACAGGCCGAGCAACAAAAACCATAATAATCCACAAAGCATCACACAGCAAAGTACAGGCCGAGCAACAAAAACCATAATAATACACAAAGCATCACACAGAAAAGTACAGGCCGAGCAACAAAAACCATAATAAAAGCAAAGTACAGGCCGAGCAACAAAGACCATAATTATACACACAGCATCACACAGCAAAGTACAGGCCGAGCAACAAAAACCATAATAATACACAAAGCATCACACAGAAAAGTAAGGCAGCAACAAAACCATAATAAAAGCAAAGTACAGGCCGAGCAACAAAGACCATAATTATACACACAGCATCACACAGCAAAGTACAGGCCGAGCAACAAAGACCATAATAATCCACCTCACACAGCAAAGTACAGGCCGAGCAACAAAAACCATAATAATCCACCTCACACAGCAAAGTACAGGCCGAGCAACAAAACCATAATAATCCACCTCACACAGCAAAGTACAGGCCGAGCAACAAAGACCATAATAATCCACCTCACACAGCAAAGTACAGGCCGAGCAACAAAGACCATAATAATCCACCTCACACAGCAAAGTACAGGCCGAGCAACAAAGACCATAATAATCCACCTCACACAGCAAAGTACAGGCCGAGCAACAAAGACCATAATAATCCACAAAGCATCACACAGCAAAGTACAGGCCGAGCAACAAAGACCATAATAATCCACCTCACACAGCAAAGTACAGGCCGAGCAACAAAGACCATAATAATCCACAAAGCATCACACAGCAAAGTACAGGCCGAGCAACAAAGACCATAATAATCCACCTCACACAGCAAAGTACAGGCCGAGCAACAAAAACCATAATAATCCACAAAGCATCACACAGCAAAGTACAGGCCGAGCAACAAAGACCATAATAATCCACCTCACACAGCAAAGTACAGGCCGAGCAACAAAACCATAATAATCCACCTCACACAGCAAAGTACAGGCCGAGCAACAAAACCATAATAATCTACATCACACAGCAAAGTACAGGCCGAGCAACAAAACCATAATAATCCACTACATCACACAGCAAAGTACAGGCCGAGCAACAAAACCATAATAATCCACCTCACACAGCAAAGTACAGGCCGAGCAACAAAGACCATAATAATCCACCTCACACAGCAAAGTACAGGCCGAGCAACAAAAACCATAATAATCCACCTCACACAGCAAAGTACAGGCCGAGCAACAAAACCATAATAATCTACATCACACAGCAAAGTACAGGCCGAGCAACAAAACCATAATAATCCACCTCACACAGCAAAGTACAGGCCGAGCAACAAAACCATAATAATCCACCTCACACAGCAAAGTACAGGCCGAGCAACAAAACCATAATAATCCACCTCACACAGCAAAGTACAGGCCGAGCAACAAAACCATAATAATCCACCTCACACAGCAAAGTACAGGCCGAGCAACAAAACCATAATAATCTACATCACACAGCAAAGTACAGGCCGAGCAACAAAACCATAATAATCCACCTCACACAGCAAAGTACAGGCCGAGCAACAAAAACCATAATAATCCACCTCACACAGCAAAGTACAGGCCGAGCAACAAAAACCATAATAATCCACAAAGCATCACACAGCAAAGTACAGGCCGAGCAACAAAAACCATAATAATCCACCTCACACAGCAAAGTACAGGCCGAGCAACAAAAACCATAATAATCCACAAAGCATCACACAGCAAAGTACAGGCCGAGCAACAAAACCATAATAATCACAAAGCATCACACAGCAAAGTACAGGCCGAGCAACAAAACCATAATAATCCACCTCACACAGCAAAGTACAGGCCGAGCAACAAAACCATAATAATCCACAAAGCATCACACAGCAAAGTACAGGCCGAGCAACAAAAACCATAATAATCCACCTCACACAGCAAAGTACAGGCCGAGCAACAAAAACCATAATAATCCACAAAGCATCACACAGCAAAGTACAGGCCGAGCAACAAAAACCATAATAATCCACCTCACACAGCAAAGTACAGGCCGAGCAACAAAGACCATAATAATCCACCTCACACAGCAAAGTACAGGCCGAGCAACAAAAACCATAATAATCCACAAAGCATCACACAGCAAAGTACAGGCCGAGCAACAAAGACCATAATAATCCACCTCACACAGCAAAGTACAGGCCGAGCAACAAAAACCATAATAATCCACAAAGCATCACACAGCAAAGTACAGGCCGAGCAACAAAAACCATAATAATCCACAAAGCATCACACAGCAAAGTACAGGCCGAGCAACAAAGACCATAATAATCCACCTCACACAGCAAAGTACAGGCCGAGCAACAAAGACCATAATAATCCACAAAGCATCACACAGCAAAGTACAGGCCGAGCAACAAAGACCATAATAATCCACAAAGCATCACACAGCAAAGTACAGGCCGAGCAACAAAGACCATAATAATCCACCTCACACAGCAAAGTACAGGCCGAGCAACAAAGACCATAATAATCCACAAAGCATCACACAGCAAAGTACAGGCCGAGCAACAAAAACCATAATAATCCACCTCACACAGCAAAGTACAGGCCGAGCAACAAAGACCATAATAATCCACAAAGCATCACACAGCAAAGTACAGGCTGAGCAACAAAGACCATAATAAATCACACAGCAAAGTACAGGCCGAGCAACAAAGACCATAATAATCCACAAAGCATCACACAGCAAAGTACAGGCCGAGCAACAAAGACCATAATAATCCACAAAGCATCACACAGCAAAGTACAGGCCGAGCAACAAAACCATAATAATCCACCTCACACAGCAAAGTACAGGCCGAGCAACAAAGACCATAATAATCCACAAAGCATCACACAGCAAAGTACAGGCCGAGCAACAAAGACCATAATAATCCACCTCACACAGCAAAGTACAGGCCGAGCAACAAAAACCATAATAATCCACCTCACACAGCAAAGTACAGGCCGAGCAACAAAACCATAATAATCCACCTCACACAGCAAAGTACAGGCCGAGCAACAAAGACCATAATAATCCACCTCACACAGCAAAGTACAGGCCGAGCAACAAAAGACCATAATAATCCACAAAGCATCACACAGCAAAGTACAGGCTGAGCAACAAAACCATAATACACAGCAAAGTACAGGCCGAGCAACAAAAACCATAATAATCCACAAAGCATCACACAGCAAAGTACAGGCCGAGCAACAAAAACCATAATAATCCACCTCACACAGCAAAGTACAGGCCGAGCAACAAAGACCATAATAATCCACAAAGCATCACACAGCAAAGTACAGGCCGAACAACAAAAGACCATAATAATCCACATCACACAGCAAAGTACAGGCCGAGCAACAAAACCATAATAATCCACAAAGCAGTACACAGCAAAGTACAGGCCGAACAACAAAACCATCACGCAGCAAATAAGGCCGAGCAACAAAGCATCACACAGCAAGTACAGGCCGAGCAACAAAGACCATAATAATCCACAAAGCATCACACAGCAAAGTACAGGCCGAGCAACAAAAACCATAATAATCCACAAAGCATCACACAGCAAAGTACAGGCCGAGCAACAAAAACCATAATAATCCACAAAGCATCACACAGCAAAGTACAGGCCGAGCAACAAAAACCATAATAATACACAAAGCATCGCACAGCAAAGTACAGGCCGAGCAACAAAACCATAATAATCCACAAAGCAGTACACAGCAAAGTACAGGCCGAGCAACAAAACCATAATAATCCACAAAGCATCACACAGCAAAGTACAGGCCGAGCAACAAAACTATAATAATCCACAAAGCATCACACAGCAAAGTACAGGCCGAGCAACAGAAACCATAATAATACACAAAGCATCACACAGAAAAGTACAGGCTGAGCAACAAAACCATAATAAAAGCAAAGTACAGGCCGAGCAACAAAGACCATAATTATACACACAGCATCACACAGCAAAGTACAGGCCGAGCAACAAAAACCATAATAATACACAAAGCATCACACAGAAAAGTACAGGCCGAGCAACAAAAACCATAATAAAAGCAAAGTACAGGCCGAGCAACAAAGACCATAATTATACACACAGCATCACACAGCAAAGTACAGGCCGAGCAACAAAAACCATAATAATACACAAAGCATCACACAGAAAAGTACAGGCCGAGCAACAAAAACCATAATAAAAGCAAAGTACAGGCCGAGCAACAAAGACCATAATTATACACACAGCATCACACAGCAAAGTACAGGCCGAGCAACAAAAACCATAATAATCCAAAAGCATCACACAGCAAAGTACAGGCCGAACAACAAAAACCATAATAATCCACAAAGCATCACACAGCAAAGTACAGGCCGAGCAACAAAGACCATAATAATCCACAAAGCATCACACAGTAAAGTACAGACCGAGCAACAAAGACCATAATAATCCACAAAGCCTCACACAGCAAAGTACAGGCCGAGCAACAAAAACCCCATTAACATTAGTATAAAAATATGCAGATGTGGTTTGATTGCCAAAAGACAACTATCCGTCAAAAGAATAGGTGGTTCCACTTCACTAAAATATTTGTTAGTCCGTTTTTTACTAGACGAACTGTCAATGCCCAATTACAAATTTCATTATATGCCAACTCATGATCACACGATAACATTTACCATTGTTATCTCACCGTTTTCATTTTTCTGACTCGACCCCGACCAGCTGATTGTGCTTTTACTTTACTTTTGATATTCTGTTGAAGGGTTTCTGTTGTTTGGTTGCTACTAAATAGACGTTTGCTCCTAGTATTTTTTTTTTTTCAAGAATGAAATGAATTTTTTATCATGAATTATACATGCACCATATACCGTTTTCTAGGTTAGCATATATTAAGTTATTAACTCTGAGTAGTTATTTAATTCCAGTAACACGAGTTGTTTTGTTTCAAATCATATAAACATACATGAATGATAAGTTTATATTTTACGTTCACAAAACAAATATAAATTGCATGAATAAAATGGATAGGGGTCCTTGTTTCTGAATACAAAAACGTTTTCCTTATTCTTTATTCTGTTACCATTATTCTAGCATATTCTTTATATTTAAGCTCAAATTATTCTCTATTCATTATTTTTTTACCCATTTTTCTTTATTCTTTATTTGCTCACCCATTCTCTATTCTGTAAATCCCATCCACACCTTCAGTAATGTGTGAGTCTAAATTCTCTTTCATATTTATCAACTTCCGTTACTCTTCATACTATTACTATAAGTACTGAAAAAAAATTCAGAGAGGCAGATGTCGTAGGTCGTACACAGGCAAGAGTATAGCCTATAGTCATAGTACCGGAAAATGAATGAAATATATTCTCTGCCCCTCAACACAAAAACAGGTATGAAGCGTAGCTTTCTCGTTTGAATTGTTTTACATTTGTCATTTCGGGGCCTTTTATAGCTGACTATGCGGTATGGGCTATGCTCGTTGTTGAAGGCCGTACGGTGACCTATAGTTGTTAATTTTTGTGTCATTTGGTCTCTGGTGGAAAGTTGTCGTTTTTGGCAATCATACCACATCTTCTTGTTTTTTTATGAAGCGTAGGTTCCTTTACCAAACAGTTGTGAGTACTAAAGGTAGGGGACTCGTAATTGAAACATAAACTAACTTATATATAATTATAAGTTTGTTTAAAAAAAAACAATGAATGCTTTTTGGTTGTCATTTATGCATGTTTTTATAACCACGTTTTGTTTGTTTTGTTTCAAATCATATAAGTTGATACATGACAATGAAGTTTTGAACTTAATTGAACTAACATGGATTTGTACAAAACGAAGATGATTATTTTAAATTAAAATAGCTCACAAGGAAGGAGCTTACTAGTACAATATCAGACATATTTTAGTCAAAAACAATAAGGTAAAAAGAACAAACATTTTGAACAAACAGTATATCGAATATAGTCTATTTCGCACCAAGAAATACCTGATATGAAGGTTAAAATACCGTATCGAACATTTATTTGATTGATGGTTGGTGTTTTAACGCCACTTTCAGCACTCTTGGCTATATCGTGGTGGTTATGTTTTTTTTTGTGGAGGAAGCTGGACTAGCCGGAGTGAACCACCGGCCGTCGCCAGGAAACTGGCAATCCTGGTCAATTTAGATGGGGTTCGAACTGACGACCTTGGTATTGACAGGCTAGTTATTACTTTATACCACTCGGCAACCGAGGCCCTCGAACAAAGACAATTATATTGCTGATGACTGGAAATAATAAATGATGATTAATAAGGTATATATTCCCCCTTCTGTATACTCTCGTGTACTTATATAAGGAATGCAAATATTTCGTTACAAGTGACCGAAATTGAGTAATCAGTTCTATTCGAAATAAGTTTCCCTCAAGGGTGACTGGGGAATAGAAATATCGTCACTTTGGTCTTCTTCCGACTGGCAGTAAAACATTTGCCAAACTGGGGGCGTCCGTTTAGTTGAGCAGGATGTACAAGTACGCAGCCAATTCGGGTCAAAATAGGGACGTAAAATCCAATGCATCGTGTAAAGAGGGTGTTATACTCTCTGCACGTTAGGTACCCTTTCAACAACTCTATGAGGGTTCCATTGGTGGCCTGTTGCAAGGCAACATTTCTGCCCCTATCAAATATACCCTCATTTTCCAGTGGCAGTCAAAATTCCCCCGACCTTCATCCCGGACGGCCTCTATTACAGGACCTACTTATTAAATGTATTGTTAATTTTGTTCTCGTTCTGAATATGCATAAAGTATTTGCCACTAAACGTTTTATATAAGCAACCAAAAATCAATCAATCAAAATAAGATAATTGTTTGGTCATACAGGGAAAATAGTAGTTACTATGTATCTGATTGTCGTGGCATAGCATAAGTAATTACTTAACTTAAGTATTAAGAGTTATCTGAAATGTGACTGCAACATATTGGTTTCTTGTTTGAATAACTGAATGTATTCATTATAGGCAAGTGCATCTACATTTATTCTATGAAATTAAAAAAAAAACTAAAACAGTAGACCCTTTTAAATGAAAATTGGCTTATACTCTTAAAACTGAAATTGTAAGTCTTTAAGTCATTTCATTATCAAATTTCTAAACAGTTTTGCACGACAGCTTATGTAGAGTGTAATAATTTAAAACAAGGAACTCTTATTGGGATTCTTGATAGCTAGGAATATGAAGAACTATGGTTTATGACTTCGAATAATAAATAATCATTAATAAATTATAGATACTCTTGTGTCTTCATTATATAATTGTAATACCAATATAAATTACTTGTAGCAATAAATTAATCAAACACAGTGTAAAAGAAATGTTTTGTGCATGAACTAAACTTTGATTATGCAGGAAAATGCATTATGCAAATTAATTTTAATTCAATTTCATTGATTTGAATTTTCGCGGATTATGGATATTTATTCTGATTTTTTTAATGTTAACAGTATACTTGATACTGTATATTTCAATGTTACGGAAGCTGATTCTACAATGTAGCTTCTAAAAGTTGAATCTTCTCAACTGATAAACTGTCTCACTGTTAGAGAAAACGTACTGAAATTGTGCGACACCTTCATTGGCATTTCACATTTTGGATCGCTTTGATATGCCAAGATTACCATTGTACAGTATTGTTTGCGAAGCCTATATTGGAAGATCACATTTGGGATTGCTTTAAAATATGCCAAGATTACCATTGTACAGTATAGTGTGCCAAGCCTATATGTCAAGATTACCATTGTACAGTATAGTGTGCGAAGCCTATATGTCAAGATTACCATTGTACAGTATTGTTTGCGAAGCCTATATTGGAAGATCACATTTGGGATTGCTTTAAAATATGTCAAGATTACCATTGTACAGTATAGTGTGCGAAGCCTGTATTGGTATTTCACATTTGGGATTGCTTTAAAATATGTAAAGATTACCATTGAAGTATTACGTAAATAAAGTTCCAAAATTCAGAGTCTTTGAAGATTATACACGACGAGATATGATTCCTTAATGATAGTTGCTACAGCAGGTAACCAGTGTGCTACTCTGGTTCTCGCTGTTAGAGTTGTACAGATAAAAGGACTAGAGACAAGTATTCTGTACTTGTTGAAAAAAAATATAAATCACAAAATTTGCATTGGTAACGGAATAATTAACTTACATATTTTTCAATAAATAGAAATCAAAGAAACGGAAAATGAAAAACACAATGTACATGTCGCAACTGAAGAAACTTAGGAAATTTGACTGAATCCAACAAATTATGAAGAACGCATGGTATTTTGTTTTATCTTTTTTATTTGTAAACCGACAATACCATGCCATCAATGTCAGTGCGTGCCATGGAATTAAAGGACGGAATTAAACTTGTATTCAACATAAAACCATCTCAATGGTCTGTATCAGTCGTGTTCAAATATATCCTTATGCAACAAAAGTTATCACTATAGAAATTGCCTGTTGCAATTACCACTAATGATTTGCAAAGATAAACTTTTGATTTAGTGAAAGTCGTGAGATGAATGTTTCACAAGTATATACTACTGAAATGAATCCTGAAGTGTTAGTAAGTGTAAGTACTGTATGCGTTTTAAGCAAGTTAAGGCACATTACTATTGAATTACTTTACGTTTGTGTCAACCATATTCAGTAAAATGTTATAAGCTTCTTAGTAACGCAGATTATGTGATTCTTTTTCACGTGAACGATTAAGAAGCGTTGATGAAACTGTGTTTTACAAACGCATTATTGATTTAAAAAATCATCTGACTAAACCAGGGTCTAACCCCGAACGTAAAAAGGGGAGATAAAAAAAAGTTAAAGATACTTAAAGGATCAAACGCGCATTGGCCAAAGAAATATAAATAACCCCGAACAAGAATAATTGTCCATAGGAAACCATACCCCACTCACTCTATATGTACCACGTTTCCATGGCCAGTGAACCACTAATTCTATATCAAAACCCTAATTTGGCATATATTTTGAACCGCTTACATCAGAATGACCATGTGTACTAAGATTCAAATTTATGTTACCACAAAAAAAAAAAAACCTTTAAGCAAATATGTAATCCTACAGGGGACGGACGGACGTACGGAAAAACGGAAGTACGTGATAATCTGAAAACATAATGCCCATACTATTGAAGGCGGGCTTTAAAACATGTTTGGTGCAAATAATTTCCACCGTAAATTGATAACTGAATATTGAGAGACCTACTCAAAATGGTCGTAAAATCACGTGCTCAGGGGTGTGCAACTGTTTTGAATACAAGGCAAACAGTAAATCAAAATAGTAAAAAAAAAAAAAAATAGTTATGGTATTTAAACAAAAGAACCTTCAGTCTAAAACCAAACATGTTCAAATTTAGATGATAGTACACGTAGAAATTTGAATGACATGTGTGTAGTATTAAGTAAAAAAAAACTACTCAGTTTGAAGGTTTAGTAAAACTAATGTGTGAACTTTCCTGAATTTGCATGTAATATTTGCTACTGGACGCTTAGCAGCAATGAATGCACCCATTAATTCAAATTGGCCTCATTTTCTTAAAAAAAAACCACACACATTGAATTCATGAATGCAAAACAAAGGAATCTGACAATACTGTAATTTCAAAATATTTGTATTGATCAAAACGATGCCGTGTTCAAGTAGAACAATTCTCCGCCACAAGTCGAGATCACTTGCCATAAACTAATATATTGGGTCGAATTATGTATTTATGCTGATCTAACATGTACATATTTTATATATCCGTTGTCATTAGAGATGTGTCACAGAAGACAATCATCGATTTTTACTACTTAACGAGAAAGAAAAAATGACAGGATATGTACGAGAGGCTTTCAGCTATATACAAAAAGAAAAATGACATATCTCATTACCATTTTGTCAATTTCAGTGCTTTGTTTAGTATGAGTATGCATAATTCACAACAGTTTGAAGGAAACCAAGCGTTAATCAACAACCCGCGAAAATGCGTTATGAAGACTGGCTAAAAATAAATTTCTCCTCCCATTTTTGACGATTTTCACTTCGGTCGTAACGTAATTTGTAAGAGTTTGATTCCAGAAATACTATTTGTTTTGTGCTTATTAGATCATATTTATCACAATCTTATTAGAATTTTACATATACGTTATAAACGTACATGAAAATAGTTATGTGATACGAAAAAAGGTTAACACGTGTTAAGTTTATATAGTACGAAATGGTATACATGCAGTTTGCCCATATGGTACGAAAAGTCTATGCATGGTACGAAATATCGTCTATGTATGGTAGGAATGATAAATTTATTGTACACAATTGTAATTTGGGGTACGAAATGACAATGGGGCGAAATAGTTATAGTACGAAATGACTACATCTTCTGTGATTTCATCAACATTTAACATAATTTACGAGGTTATATTTGTACAAATTGTGGCTTTCGTATACAGGGTTTTACATGCATATTTTTAGTGATTCTCATAATGTGACTCAAGACCTGTTAAAATTATGCAATGTAAATTGTACACCGGGTATAAGTAACACCGTCCTCCTTAAATACCCTACTACTATATATGGGAATATAATTGGGACTTATGTTTTTTCTTGTATGAAATACCTTAAGCCTAAACTAGTAATTTCCGCATCCCAAATCTGGGCATTGGACGTATCCAACGGAGTTGTTTACAGAAACATGCGCTGATGAAAGGTGTATTGGTCCGGGTAAAATTATGATACCAATTTCGCTGCCTCTGGTGCGCATGTCAGGAGTTTAATATAAGGTGCCACCAGAAAATAAAGCCAAAGATTAATGCATGCAGATCTATACAACCATAATGGGTTTTAACTGATCGAATACCAGTCATCTTTTTCAAGGGAATCGCTACAATGTACAAAAATTAGCTGAGAATTTATATACAAAACATATATGCAATCAAAGTAATGCTTTTAAATTTCTATTTTGTATCAATAAATACAGTTTTGGAACAAAATTACACAATAACTTTAATTCTGTCTTTTTCCAATTCTTAATTGTGTGTATTTATTTTAGTTTTTTCCTTTTTCACCAATTTATTATTATTTTATCTTTCATTGGCTTTGGTACCAATTTTTTTATACGCCCGTCAAAATTTTGACGGTACGTATGATGGTATACAAATGTCCGGCGTCCGTTTGTCCGTCTGTCCGTCTGTCCGTCGTTAACATGTCGCACCGTAACTTGAGAACAACTTATCCAAATTTCATGAAACTTAACATAGTTGTTTCTTATGATTGTCAAACGATCTGTATACTTTTTGGTGAAAATAGAATTAAAACTTTTTGAGGTACGGGACTTTGTAACTGAAAAAGGGGTGTGTTTTTTTTTCACATGTCGCGCCGTATCTCAAAAACGATTTATGATTATTGCTTAAAACTTTACACACTTCTTAGTTATATTAATCTAAAGATCTGTATACTTTTTGGTGATGATTTAAAATTTTATTTTAGAGTTATTGAGTTTTTTGTAAAAAAATGGGGGTTCACATGTCGCGCCGTATCTCAAAAATGATTTATGATTATTGCTTAAAACTTTACACACTTCTTAGTTATAGTAATCTTAAGATCTGTATACTTTTTAGTGATGATTCAGAATTTTATTTTGGAGTTATTGAGTTTTTTGTAAAAAAAAAGAGGGGTTCACATGTCGCGCCGTATCTCAAAAACGATTTATGATTATTGCTTAAAATTTTACACACTTCTTAGTTATATTAATCTTAAGATCTGTATACTTTTTAGTGATGATTCAGAATTTTATTTTGGAGTTATTGAGTTTTTTTGTAAGAAAAGGGGGGTTCACATGTCGCGCCGTATCTCAGAAACGATTTATGATTATTGCTTAAAACTTTACACACTTCTTAGTTATATTAATCTTAAGATCTGTATACTTTTTGATTATGATTCAAAATTTTATTTTAGAGTAAAAAAGGGGTGTTTTTCACATGTCGAGCCGTATCTCAGAAACTATTTATGATTTTTGCATAAAACTTCACACACAAGACGACGGGCGTATCATGCGCTCGTGGCTCAGCTGTTTATTCTGAATGTTTCTGTTGGGTTGTATTGTTTGATTTTGTTTATTTTCTATTACACTACATATGTCCTCCGTCGTTAGTTTTTTACCATCTCCAATTTTGTCATATTTCATATACTTTTTGAACTACTGCGCTCAACCGTCATTATACCAGCTTGGTGTTTCACAAGTTAAGTACTTAATTGCGTGTGTGTGATATTACCAGCAAATTGATCTATGGAATTTCATACAACACTGAGCAATATTGCATCCTCTACAGGAATGCTGCTCGTCAAATCATTTGCTAAATTATTCATCACTTTTGCTATTTTAGGAAATGTTTTAACGATAAATTTAAAAAAAAACACCTATTAAATATATGCCTTCTAATTGATTTTTCCCATCACCGTTGATGTCATTGTAGGAACACATAAATTTGTTTTGAATTATAATAACAACAAAACTGAACAACCTACCTACACATATAGATTTATACTTATTCTTTTTTGTAAATAACTTATCTATAAATGCTGCATCTGTTACATTTACCTGAATGAAAAAGTTATTTACAGTGGCAAACTGTAACATTCAATATGACTGATTAAAAGTGTAACAATAACCGTGTTGTATTGTAAAGTTCACGATCTCCAAGGAAAAGAAATTATATGTTGTAAATACAATATAATAAATGTGTTGTAGGATCGGAAATCGGGAAGAACAGACAATGATGAAATAAAACCTGTCGATGATCTTACTTCCAAAAATGTGCAGGGGAAACCGGAATCAAAATATGACGAAGAAAAAGACCCTACTATTTTAACATTGTGGAAGAAAGCAAAAATAAGGAATGCAGAGGTTCAAGCTAAGAGAAACGAAATGACAGATATAAATAGAAAACGGCAAAATGAAAGAGTGCATATGCACTCATCTGGATCTCGTGAGAAAATTCAGCAGCAGAAGTCACGCGCACATCGTGGCAGTAGAGACAAACGATCGAAAAACGCTACTGATAACGCAAAACAAGCAGAACTGAAACATATCAATGGGTTGTCACAGATGTCGTCTGATAGATTCCCGCCACAACCTAACACTACGCAGCGCGTGGTATACTTTCAAAATCGATTTATCATTCTTGATGCAGCTGATCATCAAACAGGGCCATCTAATTCGACAATTAACGAACACAATAATGACAATGATACTAGTAGAATAAAATCAAGCAAAATGGATTCTATGGAAACATCATTTTCAAAAATAAACAGCACGACAGACTCAAAAAATAAAACCAATCGGAAAGAAATTGAAATGGATGCTACATCGGTGACAATGGATGCTAGAGGAATTGATATAATTTTAACGGATCCTGATAATAGTTCTAAACAAATAAAAAATATGGATAGTTTTAATACTGACGAGGCGAAAGAACGAAATACAATTTGGAGAAAAATTAACCGCGTTCTTTTAGATGATAGAGTTAAAGCCAGCAATGGTCAAATAGTTCTAGAAAACAGACACCCAGAGGAATATAGGATTTTAAAGAAAGTCCTGAATATATTGTTTCTGACAATCGGAATAACGTTATTTGTTTCTGTGATCATTGTGGTGATATACGCGTTCATTGGTAAGTATGTTATTTATATAAATTAAACCAATAAACAATATTCCCTTGCAGCTATATAAAGAGACATCAATACATAATCTGTGTGACTTTTTGTATCAGCTTTATAGCCATTATTACATTAATTTGTAATTGCTTTTTTCCAACCTTGATCGCTTATTTACATAAAGCATTATCGAGAACCCTTACAAATAAGTTGTATTAGCCCACTTGTTTAATCACCATTAAATAACAATGAATTGATAAATATGGCAGAGACAGTGTGTGTTTTGCGTTAAATTAAGGTGATTTTAAATGGAACATCTTTGCTTAAATCAAAGGCCATCATAGTTTACAGATGTTCAAAACCATAGCAAATGCATTTTGAATAAACAAACTTAGAGAAAACCAAAAGGAATTCATAAACGCACTACTGAATGAGACCCGGTGTGTCGACATGGAAAGCGGCTCTTGCTATGCGCGAAGCCACTATTCATAAAACAGTTTATTAACTGAATAATTATGCATATCTTATTCGTTCGAAACAAGTTACTACGGCATTATTTATTTTGTATTATGCCTGGTAACTAAAACGTGCTGTTTTTCCAAAGTTTGCTTTTAATTTGTACCTCATATCATACATTGATGTTAATATAATACTTCCACTCTCATTAAAAACAATGGATCTGAAAAAAACTACTAGTTTTGCAGATATGCTTTTATGGAGACCAAATAAAACTATGTTTTCGCACATAAGTGATAAAGCGTTGTTATGAAACGTGTCATTATCTTTCTTAATTTATTATTGATAAGTAGATCCATAAAACAATGTTTTATTTTCTGTCAACATAATCTATCGTTCAATTAAGTTTTATTAACATTGATTCCAAGGCAGTCAAGTCAGTGCTGTATGTTGGTAGACTTTCTTTGCGATACTTAAGTCAATAAATATGTGTTTTAAATCAATGAAGTATATAAAGACTTATAGAGATCATTTTGAATTTAAGCAAAATTCTGTCATTTATTTTAACTTGGAATTGGTTTATATAACTCTAAAATACGTTGTGTTGTCAAATTTACCAAGTGTCGATATTCTCTCCGATATAATCATTTTTTCATCAAAACAGAGAAATTTATCGATTAACAATTTTTCAAATATGTTACAAATGTAAGAGACACTGATTTAAGGTTGCTTAATCAAATAAATGTAAATTTGACTAAAGTAGTAGGTAGGACAGGGTCCAAAGCTTTACCCAAATTCACCCATAACTCCGAAAAACACCAAGAAACACCTAAAAACATATAAAATTTAGTTATTATAAAAAATAGGCAGATGTGGGACAGGACAATAAAGAATATGGCGGGGATAATCATGTTTGAAAGCGCGAACTCTCCTCCTAACCTGGGACAGTGTTGTAACGGCACAGCACAAGTACAAACTATGCAAAACAATAAACGAAAAACAAATATAAGAAACAGCAAAAACGACAATCACTCAATTACAGGCTCCCGACTTGGGACAGGCACATATGGAATGCGGTGGGGTTAACCTAGGACAGTGGTGTTATAGTACAACATAAGAACAAACTACAAAAATCAGTTGAAAAGGGCTTAACTCATTCGATCGATACAAAACAGAAAAACATCTAACAAAAATACAGAACGGACGTGGCAGGGTATTTGTGCATTCCAAGCAACAATTTCAAATGATCTGGATGTAAGCAATTAAATGAAACAACAGTTCGCAAATTTTACGGGAATCTTCAAACTGTTTATGTGATTGTCCTGGTTGTTTATGGACGGTTTGAAGTGGTTGGAATTTTTATAAATTTGATATTGTGTTTGTGTTTTTCTAAATGTTGGTAAAATTAAACTTTTAAATCTCTTAGGTCTGCGGAAGTGGTATATATGTTTTTGTGTTCGTTGAACAATTTACATCCAGTTTGCCCTACATATTTAATACTACATTTCGGTTTTGTTAATGTCATATGAAAAGGAGAGAGAAAAAGTTCTTCTGTTCACTAATCTAAGATAATCTGGAGCAGGTTCGTCATTTTCTGGCATTGCACGGGAATATTCTTGGATATCCACGTGCTTTTTTGTTAAACAATCTAGCTGCAGAGGCATTGCGCCTCCTTTAAAACGATTGTGAAATGTGCTAAATTTTGAAGATGAATTTCGATTAGCGGCAGTTGAATTTATATTAGAAATGTGGTTTTGAAGTTCGTGGAGAGGGATTCTATAATATTTATAGAATAACTAATCGAAAAATTCAAATAGAGAAAAATATTCAACGAGTGACCGAAAAACACATTAATTCACGAATGCCCGTAGCGCATGAGTTAATTATCAGTGTTGTTCGGTCACGAGTTGAATATTTTTCGATATTTCAATTCTTTGATTAGTTATTCTTTTTATTACATTGGTAAATGGCTTTTTATATGAAGTTAAAGTAGAAAATGTAAGGAACTATATCTTTCTCTACGCATTCAGAATTTGTTTTGATCCGACGGTAACGACGTCTTGACAACGTCTATTGTTGTATGACGTCAGAGAAGTGAAATAACCACGTTTATTTCACATGTGAAATTATCGGTTTTTATTTCACTGGGAAATCTATGTAATTCATTGCAACCAATGTAATAATTCCGTTTCTTAATATCTTGTTATTTTTTGTATGAAAATAGATAAGTAAAAGAGGCCGAAAGTCAAAGCTTTGAATTGGGATCATAATTACGGAATGAGCAAACAAAAGGTAGTGCAGTTGAAGAATTCTTATAAAAATTGTAGTTAACTGGCCCGAGAACACAGATATTTCGTCGTGCATGTCTTTTAGACAATAAATTCAAATACAAAAAAAATGCTCCTGCTGTACATGTATCTCAAAAAGATTTGCACAGTGTAGTGTAATACTTTTGGGAGTCATTATGTCAAAATTATTAAAAAGTCTACCAGCTCTAACTCAAACTATGGACAATTCTATGTTTAGGGGGTCTATTAGTCAGTTTGACAGCTTCATGCAGATAGACTAAATGTTGACCTTTTAAAACTAAAGCAAATTACTCTTTACCAAAATGTCATTTGAAGACAGGACCTAATTATTTCCCCGATTTCTTGTTAAAATTACAAAGTAGGATTTAATTGCCATTATCACTATGCAAAATACAATGTAGTTAAAACTAGGCCTAGATAAGTAAAAGGTTTTTAAAAATAAAATCAGGCATCAACCGTCACTTTATAACGCTAAAATTAGCTTAAATGTTCCACCGACTACAATGAAAACAGAACAATTTCCACAAACTCGACAAAAGATATCTTTAAACATGTCAATTATAGCAAATAACCTCTTTGTCTTGAATATTTAGATTGACGACCATGCGCAGTATGTAGGTGGAATCCAAAACACGTCGGACGCACCGAAATTAAGAAATGCAAGTGTCATTTTCTAGCACTGGGTCAATACTGCTGGTGGTGAATTGCAAATTTATGAGGAATAATCAACTCTGTAGTCAGTTATCAGAACTAAAATGTTTTATAACATACCTTTTATGTTATTGCTACCGCTGGTTCGATACCTCTGCTGATGGACTGTTAGTCTCGAGGGTATCACCATCACTATAGCCAGTACCGAAAATACGGATATTGTTTGATTGAAATTTGCTGTTATAAAATTTTTGAAGTTATTCTAAATCAAGGATTATTTCTTCCTCATGCAAAGCTCTGATTATTTGGATTTGGCCATTCTTTAGGTCTTTTTTGGTTTGATCTGCTCTTCTTCTTCTCCTGAACATTTGTATTAAATTTTGGATATTTAAACATTTTGGTCTCGAGAATCACTGAAGAGACATTAATTGTCGAAATGCGGATCTGGTGCATTTAAATTGGTACCGTTTATGTTACTTTTCCTTAATGCTACGTTGATTTTAGAAATTTTCAATCTAAGTTGATCTTGGATGGATCTGTCTAATATTTTGAGATACCTTTCGTCATATAGCTTTTAAAGTATTTGAGTATTCATTCATCGATAGCTTTCAAGTTTTTAGGTTTGACCGTTCTGATAAAGATAAATTGAGCGCCTCTGACGACCCATGTTAAGTTTATCAAGTTTTACTTCTTACTTTTTCATCCAAACCTCAACTATTGCCTAAAAAGGTGTGAATGGCAATGCTTTATTAGAAAAGCTTCCCAAATTGTTCTCTTTCTCTTTTATTCACAAGTATATACTTATTAATAGATTACTGCAAGTTAAAAGTTTTTCAAGCTGAGGGATAAACCATAGCATGCACCAGCCTTATCTTTGTTAAAATTTTCATTCATTTATGAATTTAAGGTTATGGAAAAGTTATAATTCCCATTTATTTATTTTTTACTTTAAATATTTTATTTTCAATTCGAAAGAAAGCTTTACTGATTATTTTTACTATGGGATAAATCGTACTGTCTCATGTATACTTTCAATAATTATTCAGTAAACACAAAAACTTTTCATGCAGATAGATCGAATACAAATGGAGTCAAGATCAAGTATCTCCAATGGATTATAATGACAGTTTCACATTTTGTGAAGTTCGACATCTTAACTTAACATCGCATTATATTCAAATGTTAATTTTCGATGGCGTTTAGTAAGAATTATTCAGTTTATATCACGTCAAGATCATTACAATTCCAAGGGGCGCAAAGTTGGACATTGTTTGTTTACATTGCGTTAAGATCAAAATATCCAATTCAGTTGTGTTAATTTTGACAACTTAGGTGAACACCGCGTCATGATCAGAATGTCTATTTCAGATGGCGTTAAGAAAGAATTATTCAGTTTAGAGCACGTCAAGAACACGTAACTCCAAAGGGCGCATCGCGTTGTTAAGATCAAAATGTCATTTTAGGCTGTGTGAAGTTAGACATTTAGGTTAATAAACATAAACGGTACCAATGTAACTATACCAGTTGCACATTTCAACAATTACTGACTCTTCAGTGATGCTCGAAGCCAAAATATTTGAAAAAAAACCAAAACCTAGTACAAAATGTCAAGAGCTAATGAAACCAAAAGGGACCAACAAGAAAGCCGAACCCGGACAAGGAATCAGAGCTATGCATTAGGGGGATGATTCCTTAATTCAAACTATTGCAGATACAGATATTATAATATTTGTCAGTAGCTACGCTATTCTGTGTATTTTGTAAGTATTTACATAAAAATCGTAAATGACCATTTTACATAATAATATGAATAAACGGAAATCCCAACGGTATGCAATAAACATAAATAGGCTTTTGGAAGCAAACAAAACTACATGTCATATGGTGTGTATACAATTTACATACGATATGTCAATCTCTAATTAGATATAAGAAGATGTGGTATGAGTGCCAATGAGACAACTCTCCATCCAAGTCAAAATTTATAAATGTAAACCATTATAGGTCAAAGTACGGTCTTCAACACGGAGCCTAGGCTCACACCGAACAGTAAGCTATAAAAGGCCCTCTAAGCATACTTATTCTAACAAAATATGTAAATAAACTTAGGAAAAACTACAAATCAATCTGTTTTACTCTTACAAAGCTGTGTGAACAATATATATATGTTTATATTGAATATTTACATTTATGTGTTAAACAGCTGTTGCTTTATATCATAACAAGTCGATTAGAAGCACTTGCTCTTCATATGTAGCTCAATTTTACTATTTATTTATCTATTATAAATTTATTATTATCATTGTAATCATTACTATGTTAACATAATTTTGGTTTCTGTATTATACTCAAAAGCTTAATTTGAGGTGTTCAACCAGTTTAATATATTAATGCATAATATAAGTGCATACATATATATAATCAGTTGATACGATTCAACTATATCAGGATAGTTCAGATACTGTCGATAATGGGTCAGAATTGGTCTCCATTTTATGTTCTTTTTACTGTTAGAATGTTTAACACACAAATACAATTATATCATGATGTCTGGGTTAACCTTCATTTTAGTAAAAGCAACTTTATAATTAATGAAAAAAAAAAAATTAACAACTGAGCACTGAAACAAACGCTTTATATTAGTTTGCTCGCGTTGCAGTTAATGATTTCAGTCTTACAAATTAGTGAAACAAATGCATTCATAATGAATACAATCTTGTAATAACAGATCTGACGGTTGACTTGTATAGCTATTCAAATAGCATTGTTCATATTTAATTCTATATAGTACTTGTTTTATTTTAAATCGCTTTTAAGCACCTCCATAAACCATATCCTGACTTGGAAGCGTTAATACCGTTGTCATTGAGTGTGTCATCCTCCCTTTATTTATTATTGATAAGTAGATCTGGAAAACATCACTTCATTTTCTTTCAACATCATAATCTACCGTTCAATTTAGGTTTAATTACTATCTGATACCGGGGAGACCTCGCAGTCTGTATAATGCTACATTTATTTGCCGTATTTGCAGTCTTGAAGGCCAAACACTATAATAGATATGTTGTAAATATCGTTATGATAGATATATTTTATGAAAGAAGTATTTTTTTAAAAAGTTTTATATATGGTTAAAAGCATTTTATTTGAACCTTGAATAGGTTTACAAGTTTATATTTCACTGAAATGTTTATATTGTTTCATCTTGAGTGTAAATGAAGATTTTCTTTCTAAAAATATAACCTGCATTTCTTTTATCATAAATGGATATAAATTTGGAATTGTGCACTTTTACTTAAATTACTGTTTTCCCAATATAATGTATCAATATGTACTTTTAGTAACATGTGAGTATCGTATCAATAGTAGTAATTATATTATGAATGTATTATATTATCACGTACACTCCTAGGTTTCATTGATTAACTAATTATGGTAATATCATAAAGTTATTAACTTTGGATCAATTGTAAAAACAATTACATTAATGTTTATTACATGTATGACAGTCAAAACAACACAATGTGAACATATTCAACGCATCTATCTACAAAGCCGTGTTCATTTTTCCTATTGTATGTTAAATTTCAACTTGTTTTTGCTCTGGGTTTCCAGACTATATGAGGTTTTCGTCTCAACAAACTTAATTTTAGACCAGATAGGGGATAGGTCGTATTCGCATTCTCCGTGTTCGCAAATTGCGAAACATTAAACACAATTTAACAAATGACCATCATTTTTAAAAACATGTTTTGCAAAGTATTAAATCATATCCATCCTATTGTATAGAATGGAAATATTGATTTTTGCGCTTCTCATGGAAAAATAAATATTTGATACACGTTTGAATTAGACTAGATGATATGATGTTTCAAGCAAATTAAAAATTAATGGATGAATACTAGTATGATTAGCGAAGTGACTGAACGAACCTTGTACCATCTTCACCGCATAAGTGATGGGAAGAAGAAAACATATATATCAAAAAGGATTTCAGACTGAGGAGGCCATTTTGATTTAAACATCTCTGAAATCTGAAAACCCTTAAATAAAAAAGTTATCAGCCAAGAACTATACATTTCTACAATGCATTTCTCGCTTTTCGGAAACTTGTTTTGGCGTCAATTAGGCTAACAAAGATGTTTTTTATCTATTAGATAATATTGAACTCTCTATTATTAAACTAACAATTAAGAACTTCTCGCGATAGCTAGACAATGTTCTTTCATTCTGTCAAAATATCACATATGATAACATTGTTACTATTTCATGAAAAACTGTGATCTATTGGATTCATTATTGTTTTGGGCCAATATTTTCGATGCTGCAAATTTTTCTGTTTATTGTGGATTCAAACTGTGGGTGATACCTGCTTAGCAGGAGACGATTACACTGCCAACGCACCCGGTCTCGATCTTTTTGAAGTTCATGTAATATCCTCAGGTTTTTTCACCTTGATTTGTATCTCCAATCAAAGTACTGAAGTACTGAACGTCGGATGACCGTAAGTTCTGGAGGATGGTCACAAGCACTTGTCTCAGAAAATAGAAATCACATCTTCATACCAGAAAGTGAGGTTACGGTACATAGATATATTTTTTCCTGAGACAAGTTCGTGTGTGAATGATGAATAAATGACAGGGAATTCAAACTCACCGTAATGACTATCATATTGTAGTGATATAATCATTTGTTATCAGTATACTCTCGTTTGTTGTTATATAATATATTAATATTTGTATATAACAGTTATTATATTAATGTTTATATATAACAGTTATATATAATTTCCATCCATTTGTATATCATTCTATTCTACTATTCTAATAATAGCGCAGTGCAAGTGTATGGTGGACACTCTTCTGTAATAATTAGTTTTTCTAATATATTGGATTTGAGTTGGCATTTATATTTTCCGCAAAACGTTCTTGAGATATTCTTCCGCATGCGTTAGGAATTCTTGATTTGTTATTGATATATATATTTCTTACGACAAATCATTTTCATATCATTTATCTATGTTCTTAAAAATTATTTTCATGAATATTTATTGACGAAGTTAATATATAACAAGCGATAATGAATGTTATTTTTCACTCGATAATGTCCGCGTATATTTATACAATCGGTTACCAGTCAAAAACGAAAGTTACGTAAGTAGAAATCTCTGTGGCAACAATACACCGGAATGCCCTCACGGTCATCCGATGTAAAGAGGATTCATGAGACTTTAACATCGGCGATCTACTATTCATTCTAATTCATATGGCTGAGTAAAACAAAACAAAACAGTTCACTGTTAGAGCAAAGCCAAGGTTGAAAATTACAATAAAAATCACAAATCATAATGTCATCATATGGTGCTTTCTATTTAAGCGAGATCGTTAAACCCGTTTATTATCTTTATTTAGAATTTCAGGACATCGTGCGGGGAGGACACAGACACAAAAATCATATATTAAGAATTTTAAAGATTGACTTAGACATTATTTTATGATGACCCTTAAGGTCTAAGTCCTACTGCACATCTTATAGTAACTGTCAATCTGTAGGCGTAGAGAATTATCACCGTATTCTTTCCTCTGGTTATACAAATGCATCTTTTAACTGAAATTAACTTTGCATTTGATTTTGGTCAACATCTACACAGCTGGGAATTATGTAGAATGGAAACAAGACTATAGAATAGAATAGAATATTTTTATTTCCCAAATTACAGGGCCCATAAAGGGCATAAAATCAGATACAATTGATTTACATAATTGGTAACAACAACAATAAAAGTCACTTGAAAATAAATATTAAGTATATTAGCAGTGGTCAGAATCAGAGCCAAAACCACATATATATTGTGAATAAAAGAATAAAATTACATTATATGCATTCATTCTCAAATCATTTACTTGACTTAGTGTCAATATGCATACCTGATCTCCTTAATTCAAAACAGTCACAAATATAACAGCCCAGTTTTTCCATAAGAGTAACATTTTCTTGAGTCAAGAGCCATAAAAATTTAGAAGATTTATTTAAATTTTTAAAATTATTATATTTTCCTAACCTGAAACAATATCCCTCCGAATGTGGTTCACCACACTATGTACTTAGAGGGACTACAATATTTATCAATATATATTATTTCCTACTATTGAGATAGTTGTGTTATGTTTACCCACTTGTTCCCCTTCCTTTCCAAACAATGATTGAAGCATCTGTTTATACAGAAAATCACATACTCAGTTCGTGGTAATTGTGTACAAATATAAATTCGTTTGATTGCAAATTGAATCCTATTATTAACAGAAAAAAGTATGGCAAGCATAATCATGAACTTAGTATTTCTAAGGCCGTGTTCACATTGAGCTAAACTCGGTATGGTGTAAGTGTACTCGACACTTATACTAGACTCTATTACGTTCCCATTGATAAAAATCAATGTTTACATGTAGTTTAAAACAGGTTTTGACTACATGCAGTCGATAGTCAATGTAGACCTTGTGTGGATTAAGTGTACACTAAACTAGATATTGTGAACTCGGGTTTAATTATGAATATTTAAGGAAGTTACGTATATTAAATAAAAATGATTATAAAAATATTATGCATTAAGTTATTTGCCTATTTATATGACAAAATTCAAAAATTGCCCAGTTAAAAACATTAAATTAAAAGCCTTGTGGACCATTTGATTCTCAGTGCGAGGGTGGATTGTTTGCTGATAGAATATTCATTTTACACCGGTTTTTAGTACGGATTATTTATTTAGCGCGAAAATTATTTTCACTTTTTGTACATAACTATTTCTTTCAAAGTTCTGCATTTTGTAAGACAAAATATTTATTTTCGTTATTTCTTGGACAAATTATTTTTTACGGTTAGTTCCAGTTCAGACTATTCATTTCCAAAATCACTCCATGGTCACTTTGGTATTCTTTCGATCAGCCGTAAAACCCTCGCCAAAGTGGGCCGTCCGTTTGGGTGTGCGGAATGTACAAGTACTCAGCCACGTCTGGTCAGAATGGGGACATTAAGTACGATGCCTCGTGTAGAGAGCGCGTCACTCTCTCTGCACGTTAAGAACCTTTGCAACAACTCTTTGAGGGGTCCGTAGGTGGCCTGTTGCAAGGCAAAATTTCTGCCCCTATCGAATATACTGTCATTTTCCAATGGCACTGCAAATTGCCCCGATGTTCATCACGGACGGCCTCTATTACAGGACCTACCTATTGTATTTATCGTGAATTTGTTATCGTCCTGAAAATGCATGAATTATTTGTCACTGGACGTTAAACAACCAACAATCATTCAATCAATCATTTTCAAAATCCCTTATTCTCCCTATTGTTACACTGTTTGAGCTTGCGTAATCGTGACATTATTAGAACTTTCAAAGTTCTCTAAATCAATACGGTAACGACCATTCATCTTCGTGGGACAAGCCATTTTTTCATTACATTAATAAAAAAACAACTAATTGTTTTCAATAACATACAGGAACATTTTTAAAACTCCATGTTGAAACCCCCGCTCTTCTTCCCTCGTGAAACATATATTTCTTTAAAGAAAATGTATTTAAACAATTTATCTACCGGCCCCCTCCACCCTTTCTTAAAATAAAATATTGAAAAACTCAAAAAAATTTGAATTGGTCTGCGCCAAAAAAATGTTGACAGAGGAAATTTTAATTCAATTCTATGTAATGTACATGTACATTACGTGTACATGCTGTTTACTAGTGTGAACAATTGTCATGTACAGGTAATTAAAACCGATGTACAGATTAGAACAAATTTAATGTGAAACCAGTGTTCATTACATGAAACTAATTGTAAACAGGTTTACAGTACGCGACGTTTGGTGTGAACATGGCCTTAAGTCAATTTGAATAAAACATTGCACATACGGACAAGATGAGGTTTTAATATTCATTAATATGTGTTATTTTTCTTGCAGTCGGAGATGAAAAGACTGAACTTAGTCAATTTATAACGACCACAACTGTTCCTCCTTGAAAGCTGTCGGTAATGTTTAGTAAGTATTTTCATTTGTTTGTGTGGCGTGGGTGGGTGTATCAGTGAATAATTCTGATTTTATATGAATGCAATCAAACGAAGGATTGTGCTTCTCATCCGAATCACCTGCCATCAAATCCGGTTTCAATTAGTATTTTATGTTCTGTTTTTGCTGGCCCATGGATTGTGCATATGCTTTTTCAATGTCTCGTTTGTATTATGTTATTTTTAGATTTACTGATTTTTCTTTTAAAAAAATAATTCGTATTTACTATCATATATTATAAATCCATCATAAAATTGTATGTTTCATATAACATGTTCATAAAGGAAACGACATCTGTTGACTATCATTGGTTACAACATTACTTTTTGTCGAGCCTTCGACTTTTGTTGAAAAAGCGAGACATAGCGATCCTACATTCCGTCGGCGTCGTCGTCGTCGTCGTCGGCGGCGTCCACAAATATTCACTCTGTGGTTAAAGTTTTGAAATTTTAACAACTTTCTTAAACTATCCTGGATTTCTACCAAACTTGGACAGAAGCTTCTTTATGATCATAAGATAATATTCAAAAGTAAATTTTGTAAAAAAATTCCATTTTTCCGTATTTTACTTATAAATGGACTTAGTTTTTCTGCCAAGAAACATTACATTCACTCTGTGGTTAAAGTTTTTGAAATTTTAATAACTTTCTTAAACTATCCTGGATTTCTACCAAACTTGGAAAGAAGCTTCTTTATGATCATAAGATAGTATCCAGAAGTAAATTTTGTTAAAAAAAAATTCCATTTTTTCCGTATTTTACTTATAAATGGACTTAGTTTTTCTGCCAAGAAACATTACATTCACTCTGTGGTTAAAGTTTTGAAATTTTAACAACTTTCTTAAACCATCCTGGATTTGTACCAGACTTGGACAGAAGCTTGTTTATGATTAAAAGCTAGTATCTAGAAGGAAATTTTGTTGAAATTTTGTTCCATTTTTCCGTATTTTACTTATAAATGGACTTAGTTTTTCTTCCAGTTAACATTACATACAGTCTGCAGTTTAAGTTTTAAAACATTTATTAGATTCATAAACTATCCTGGATTTTACCAAACTTGGACAGAAGCTACTTACAATCAAAAGACAGTATAGAGAGGAATATTTTTTATCAATTTTTCCTCATTTTGTTGAGCCTGCGATTAACAGCAAAAGTAGGCGAGACACTGGGTTCCGCGGAAACCTTACGAATTTTTATAAAAGAGAGGCGAAAGAACCCAAAGGGATATTCAAACTCATAAGTCGAAAACAAACTGACAATGCCAAGGCAAAAAACGATAAACGATAAACAAAAGTACGCAAAACACAACATAGAAAACCAAAGACTGAGCAACACAAACCCCATAAAAAACCGGGGGTGATCTCAGGTGCTCCGCGAGGATAAGCGGATCATAGTCATGTGGCACCTGTCGGTTTGCTCATGTAAGTACAAAATCGTCGATAAGTCTACATAACCTGTGTCGTATTTTGTTTTCTACTTGAAGCATTGGATAATGTAAATTTCCTTTAATAGTAGTATATCTTCAAAGTTAAATTAAATATATATCTGGCATTACGAAGAATCATTCTGATTTTTTCTATGGCAAGAGTAAGAGAACATCTTAAGATTTAAATCTAAACTATCCTGTTCGTGAATGCTGATTTCACGTTCTTTTTTGTTGTTGTTGTTGTTTTCAGTGGCGGATCAGAGGGGCGTAGAGGGCGTACGCCCCCTTTTTGCTTGCACTTTTTTTGTAAAATGATTAATCAGACTAGACTTCACGAACATTTCCCGTGTATTTAATTTTATGCGACAATTCTTTACTTATAAAGATATTTTCGTTCGTATTTACTGTAATATATTATTGATTATGTCAAAGTCATGTGATTCGCTACGGTGGAGTTGACCAGTACGTCGAAAAAACGTCACTCAGTCATTTTGAAATTCAAATTACAGTAACACATTGTTAAGGCTGAGGATGACAAGCATGACGCCTTCAAACCGACAAAGTATTGAGCAAGAACGTATTGACTTTTCTTTCACAATTCCACCCAACAGAAAGTAATACTCCATTACACTCTCATGAAAAAAAGTTCCACAACAATATTATTTACCTACGAAAACATGTTTAACCCCACACGCCCCAGCCTATTAATAACATTGCTGAATAGTGATCCCCAATCAGTAAGCTCTAGATATAGATTTAAAGTCTAAGGTACGGACCGTTTAATTTGAGGGGCAGTCTGAGATATTTTAGAGAAAAATTTGACCCTGATTTTTGTCCTTGGAACAAAAATTCTGGCCGTATCTGGATTGAAAACAATAATCTTGTCCACTTTTTGCTATTAGAAAAAATATTTTCAACAAAATTATTTAGCATTAAATGAACATGATGAATAAAAAACGGGCGTAATTTTTTTGGGGGTTGCATGTGAATCCCATATCTGACCGGAATGTCTGTTTCGCCGAACTGATATACTGAATACTTTTTCAAGGCCCGTTTGCAACCTGCCTGCTGGGTGTGGCCTATATGTCTCCATGTGTCGACCGTCATTCACAACTTCATTGTCATTTCCGACTCATTCTTAGCCTTTGGTTGATTTGGAACCCTCACTTCCCTTGTTGGTTGAAACATTTCAACCAAACATTTGGATAAAATTGCTTGTTTGTCTTTGTTCGTGTCGGTCGTATTATAAACTTCATTGAATAGCCGTATATCATGTTTACAACAAGAAATCTGCGAGGTTATGCTAACTAACCATACAACAAACTAGAATTTTCCATGTCCATTTTTACTGGCAAATCCCACATCAAATATATTAATTAGTACATAGCTTTGGATCCATCCAATCATTTTATAATAGACAATTAATGGAGAGAATACGGCACCAAAAATGTCCAACCCCTACACTTTAACTATAAAATGCATTTTACACTTATTTTATGTTTTTTAGCCAAAAAAAGGTCCAAAATTTTCACCTCGCTCCGCTCGGCGAACTTTATTACTACGCCCCCCCTTTCCAAAATCCTGGATCCGCCCCTGGTTTTGTTGTAATTACTAGTATAAGTAACTCCGTTATCCTATAAATGAACTAAATTTACAACGTTACCCTCTCCGGCTTGACTATCGAATTCATAATGATAAGAATTCGAAATTAGCATTTCAAAATGTCTCGCTCACGCTATGCTGGTGGACGTTTCGGCAATCAGATCAATGTCAAACCAACTCACTGATAACTCTGTTATTGTCTGACCGTTTTCTTATAGTTGTCTCTCAAAATTTTTGTCTGTGCACATTAAGCATGAAAACAAATGAAAACAACACGTTATACATTTCATGCGTTCGAAGCACTTTTCTTGATTAACCTTTACCAGGAACGCTCAAAGCCGAATATTTGACAGCCAAGGATGTATAAGAACCGAAACAAACGAAGAAATATATAATAAAAATGGACCTAAAATAATAGCCAAATCCTTCTAAGGCCAACTTTGCCTGAGGGAGTTAAAACCTTAGTTTCTTAATAATTTCAAAATTTATAAACAGACAATTTTAGAAAGGTTTGTTATAAATCATGTCAGTGCCGAAATACTGGCTACTGAGCTGATGATACCCTCGGGGACTGTTAGTCCACCAGCAGAGGTATCGACCCAATGCTGTAAAAAATGAAAACAACACGTTATAAATGTCGTCCGAAGCGCTTTTCTGGATTTACTTTCATCAGGAACGCTTAAAGCCGAATATTTGAAAGACAAGGATGTGTAAGAGCCGACACAATTGAAGAGCTATATAATCAAAAGGGATATAAAATAATAGCCAAATCCTTCTAAGACCAGTTTTGCCTGAGGGAGTTGAAACCTTAGTTTCTTAATAATTTCAAAATTTATAAACGGACAATTTTAGAAAGGTTTGTTATAAATCATGTCAATACCAAAATACTAACTAGTGAGTTGATGATACCCTCGGGGACTGATAGTCCACCAGGTGAGGTATCGACCCAGTGCTGTAAAAAATTGAAAGAAATTATCTGTTCATGAGACGTTTCGAGTAATATTCCCAGTTTCCTATACATGTTATAGTGTGCATTTACTGGAAATTAACAGTAGTGTGAATTATTTTGGTGCACTAATATGAGTAATCATTTGGCAAAATCTGAATGATAGTACATCTTTTTACCAACCAAGGTTTTACTCTTTTCATATCTTTCTCGAATTAAGGGATATTTGGAATTTCCGATTCCTTAGCATTAAATTCGTTTTGCTTTTGTTTCCATGAAAGATATTACAAAAAATTGTCATATGCATACATCTACACCTCATGTGGTCATCGTGAATGTCCGTCCACCATGCTGCTTCAGATAATAAAAGTCCAATACGAGTGAGGTCGCATACAGGTCATCATATTGCTGGAATGTGAACAATATTTAGATTAAGATCGATCGATTATGTTAAAGTTTATTAAATAACAAATATTAGACATAGCTAAGAGACAGTTTTACATACTAATACTAAAGAAGCCCAGTAGAGCATCTGCGGTTATTGATTTTTATCCGTGTCTTGTAATTAGTGTGACGCAAGATTGGCTAATGAATACTTTCCTTGCTAGGGCTTCGACGTTGTGTATAATTTACACATTATTTTCCATTAGATATCTTAGATTTAAATTACAATCAGGTTTTTGTAATTTTTAAACAGACTACAGAGTCACTACAATGTAATGGAAATATGAATAGAAATGGTCTCAATTATAAATGACTTGTGTGGTTATTCTAATATGTTCTTTCCACATTGTGGAGAAATCATGAATACATGGCAAAGTATTTGAATACATGATTGAGCAAATCGAAGACTCCTGACTTCATTCAGGCACTTTGCATGGGAACATATTGTCTTGAGCACAGTTTTCGACACGCGAACCTCTAACTTGCATGTAAAAAAGGCAAAAGATAGCAAAGGAATATTCAAACTCATACGTCGAAAACAAACTGACGATGTCATGGCAAAAAACGAAAGTCCATCAAAAGTCAAACAGTACACAAAAACCAACAAAGAAATCTAAAGACTGAGCAATACGAACCCCATCAAAAAACTGTGTTCTTTATTGCCATTCTAAATAACATGTATATGAGCCTTTATGTGTGAAAAAATCAAAACCATATTTTGAGTTCTTGTACTTTAAAACAACCTTCAATGACCATGTTTGGAAACTTACTTTATCAGCCATGTTTAAATTTGATTTTTGATAAAAAACAATAATCATCAGAACCAACCCTTTGATATTCCAGAAAGTCTTTTTTTCTTGAAGTACAATGTTCTTGCATAAATTAAATGTAAGCATTCTGGTATAATAGAATACCATTTTTTTAAGGTATTTAGCATTCAAGAGGCAAAGTGGAAGTCAGTAAACTACCACCAAGATGTCCCAGTATGATGGACTGAATGATAGATCACACTTATATGTTTGTGATATCTGTTACGGAATATGAATTAAGTTCGGAATATTTAGAATATTTTTATTTTATACATGTATTTTGCCATCATATGTCTATTTTGAACTTATTGATGAAGTATTACTTATTCTAATTTATATCTTTTAATACAAAAAAGTTTGCGTAGATTTTGAGATTTGCATCTTCTCAACATAGTTTCTACTTTTTTCATAACCGCCATGATATTAGAATATCTTTACTGCAAAAACAAAGAGGACAGTTTTATAACTGTTGTTGAATAACATCAGTAAATCATATTTTCAAATACTCAGGAGATGGTTATCTTTTTCATCAATAATGTTTCTCTAGGTCAGCTATCCTTTACACACTCCCATTTGGAAATTGTTGCATTAATTTTAATCCAAAAGAAGTTTGTGTAAACAAAATGCTATATATACATGTATATTATCATAAGGAATTTTAATAACATGAAAATAAGTTATAACCATTATATGATTACAATTCGTTAAACTTAAAGTTTTACACGTCTTCAAAACCGTTTCAGTAATTATAACTTTATGTTGGTTTGCATTAATATGAGGGATGCATACATTGTTAACTATCTAATTCCATCTGTACCAACAACGATTGAAATCTTAACACATCCTGTGCAGTAAACGGTGAAAATATACGAAACGCTAGTTTAAAACAACAACATATTTCAATATGCAACCACACTTCAATTGCATGCGCCATCTACTTAAAACCAAAACTGAACTTTTTTATACATTCGTTACGTAAATAAATTCAATTAAAAGTAGCACTTGTAGCATGTCATTACATAATTATTTTAAAACACATCTTTAATTATGCACACATAGATTATCATGTTACATGCAAATAACGATTATTAAGTCAAGCTTTCAATAGAATTCATTACTGGTTCACGCAATATACAGAAAATTACTATTTTATTATGTAATGCTCGTTTAATTAAATAAGATTGCAATTACTTATCAAATCAATAATCTTCTTTAAAAGAAAGCATGACATTCCACTTATGTCAAACCGATTTTAAAAATGCCACTTGAAAAATATTTTCTGATTACAAATTAGCTCGTGTATTTGTTTTGTAGCCACCTATATTCCCAAGGTAAAGTATTCTTTAACTAGTTTCGTTTGTCCTAAATTAATTAAAAGATGTTCTGTGTCGGGTCACTGTCAATAATTCCTTTCAGTAATATTTAGACATCTTTAGTTTTCAATTTTGTTGCTTGTTAGCGATCCTGGCGAAGGTAAAACGCACTTCAGATGCGCCACATTTATAAGGGATTTACTGTACTGTCACCTTGAACAGTCGTTAAAGATAAATTAGTCTTTTAAAATTTAAAGAACTATGCATCATTTCATGTTCATGCTTAGAAATGAAAAAAAAAGTCACGTCATTAGTTGGATTTCCATTAATGGGACGTTTTCTTACAATCGCAACGGTGAACTCTTCAGAATTATATCCATTATATACAAAATTCTGATAGGCAAAATACGGACAATAGAAAACTCGTCGAATCTTACCATCAACCCGAGTTCCCAAGACAGACGGGTATATGTTAATCTTTAGCTAATCAATGAATCTTCATTGGTCTATTGAAACTGCTTATAAAACGTCTACGACAACTTTAAGTTGGGACCAAGTATGAGGGCCTCACCTTTGATGTAACAGTTTAAAGCTTTAAGTAACATCGGATATGTGTGCATAGTTTTCGCACTAAGATATTTCAATGTTAAAAAAATATGCGCCTTCTTTAAGGTTTCGTTTTTATAAATAAGAAAATGTGGTATGAGTGCCAATGAGACAAATATCTATCCAAGTCACAATGTGTTTGCATGTTAAGTTTAACCATGTCTCAAACCTTATTTTAATGCAATTGATCGTCGGGATTTACAGTAATATCGATATACCAGTTTCTATACAGTATTTTTTTCCGCATCAGTTTTAGGGAGCTACCATTTGATTTTTATGGCTAGGATAAAAATTTTGTCCTGCTTTTTTTTTTAGTTGTAATCTCTGTCCTGCCTTTTTATTTTTTACTCTATTCGGTCTTGCCTTTTTTTTACTAGTTTATCCTGAATTTTTTTACACAAATTGTCATCCTGCCTTTTTTTTACCAAGTTGCTCATCCTGCCTTTTTTTTTTAACTCAAAACTCCTGTCCTGCCTATTTTTTTCAAATTTCATCCTAGCCTACGGGTTCTATCTTGATTACAGTTTGTATGTTTTTAAATGCTGGTAGTACATATTATCGATATATGTTATTAAAATACAGTTGTATCATAGTCAATGGAAAAGTTTGCCTTAATACTTATTTAACTTTATTTAAAAATTTCGCATAAACCGTTGCTGCCGAAATGGCCACACATTCGACGGACATTCCATTTGCTAAGAGATAAATTCATCGCCACTCACTTGTGTTAGTAAAATTTGAAAAGCATTTGTATTTGGAACTTTAATTAAAGAGGTCGACCTAAGGTAAGGGAAATAACTCTTCAAGCTGGCTTGTACGTTTGTGTCAATTAGTTTCATAGATTTATTCTAAGCTTCCAATTAGCAAAGATTATTTTATTTCCGTTTCACTTCAGTACATAAAACGCATTGATGCAACTTCTGAACACATTACTCATCTTAAGAGTTATTTCCCTTATCCAAGGTCTTTCCCTCTAAACGATTAATAAGATATATTTGTCTATTATTTCATTTTGAAACATTTGTATTTGAATTTTTGTTTTGAATATTTTCTTATTTGTTTAAAAGCGGACGCATACCTAGAGGGCAATTAAAATCAAAAGGTCGAAGAAACCAATACGACAAAATGACCAAAATGAAAAGTAAATCGACCTAAAAGAACAAAAACAAATACTATAGAGGGAACAATAATTAATTTTTAAAGATAAAATGGTGTCTTACAATATTCATAATTGGGTTTTTGTTATTTTCCCTTGCTATCTTCCTATGTTGTTTTAATTATAAATAAGAAGATGCCCGGTTAAAGGGGTTTCAGAGAATTAATACATCAGCTTTATTAGCTTAGGCATGTTTCATAGTATTACAGTCTTACACAGTTAACCCTTTTTCTTTAACAGAATTCAAATTTGGTAAATACAACGATTTAAGGAGTTAGACCTATGTAAAGGGTTTTACTCATAAAATAATTGTCACATTGCTTCAACCATCATCATACACATAATCCAAGTAACATAGATTATTTTGTTTCATATGAATGCTTTTCAAAAGTATTGATGAAACTGCCTATTTAAACGCATAAGTGAATTGAAGTGATATTCCCCATAACTTATTTCAATCCCATTTAATAATGTCAGACATTTGAAAGAACTAGGTATGTAAAGAATCATAATTTGGTCTCGATAATTACAAATATAATATAAAAAAAAATCAAAAGTATGATTATTTTAATTTTTTTATATTAAAAAATCAAAATATGATTATGATTATTTAATTGCCCTAATTTGACTGAGACGCAGTTGATCATAGATTGATTTAGCTACTATTTTTATGTGTTATTGGTCAAATAGCTTGTCATGTGTTTTTGTACTTATAAATCATTTCAAATTTTTAGCTTTAAGTGTTTCTGATGAAGGTAAATCCAGACAAGCGCTTTGAACGCATACACTTTATATAGTGTTTAAACTACAGCATGCTGTAGATAAATTAATAGGAAAGTGTATAAATCTATTTAGTGTAGAAGTGTTAATTATTCTACATATTTTACTTAGTTTAGCAGTCTACATATTGTTTTGGATGAATATGAGCAACACCTTACAGAAAACAATGTGTAACTCGAGCAGTTAGACATCTTATATAATAAATGTGTTTTGGATAATAAAAAAGCAAACTGAGGATGTTTAATTTGATGTATGCCTTTTTGTGCTTCTTTGTTACATTTTTTGTTTTATAGTGATTAAGATGATAACACAATATTGACTGCTGTACCCCTATTTTTGACATTTTTACCTATTGTGTTTGTTTGTTTTGTTCACGCATCGTTGTCAATATAATGGAATTTGATGCGACTGTCATACAAGTGAGAGGTTTAGCTAGCTATAAAACCAGGTTCAATCCACCATTTTCTACATCAGAAAATGCCTGTACCAAGTCAGGAATATGACAGTTGTTATCCATTCGTTTGATGTGATTGAGCTTTTGATTTAGCCATTTGATTAGGGACTTTCCTTTTTGAATTTTCCTCGGAGTTCAGTATTTTTGTGAGTTTACTTTTTTGGTTAAACTGTTGCTCATATATTAATATCAATGGCCATGATTGCACGACCTCAAAACCGACTATTTTTTAAAGCTTTTTGCAGTATTTTTTTTTTTGTTAGATGCAAGAAATTTGAAAGTAAGCAGATATGTGTGAACAAAACCATGAATTAAAAGTGTGAATATATAAATAATGTTATTGATTTTTCAAAGTCAAAGGAACAAACAAATTATCTTATTGTTACCTTCTCTCTTAAAAGAAATAATGCTTGTCAATCAATTTGATTATTTAATATTGGACTATGTTGTTGCCTTATTGTAATTGTAAGTTAACATTTGTCATAGTAATATACTATACTTAATTTTTATTTTAATAATAAAAAAACATTAAAGCAATGCTGAGACTTTTATTTGCTTTACATATTACTCAATACCTTATTAGCAGCCCTCAAGCTTACCTGTGTTTCGTCAATGTTTTCATTCTCGACAAAAAAAGTTTTAAAGTACAAAAACAATGTAGTACCATCAATAAGTTTTGCGGAAGCACTGACAACTGAGCTGTTAATACCATCCGAAATTAGCAGTCCAACAGCAGCGTTATTGACCCAGTGCAAGAAAAATAATAAGGGTACTTTATAGGTGTGGTGCGTCTGCGCAGCTTGTATGGATTTATCTTCATCAGCAATGCTAAAACCTTAAACATTGAAAGCGAAAATTGCCTTCAACAATGAACAAAACACATAACAGATAATCAGCTATAAAAGGCTCCGACATGACATAATGTAAAACAAAAGAACAAACTGCTTAATTCATAACAAAACAATAAACAGATATAACAAAGGCTCCGATATGACAAAATGTAAAACGATTCAAACAAAAGAACAAACTGCTTAATTCATAACAAAACAATAAACAGATATAACAAAGGCTCCGATATGACAAAATGTAAAACGATTCAAACAAAAGAACAAACTGCTTAATTCATAACAAAACAATAAACAGATATAACAAAGGCTCCGATATGACATAATGTAAAACAAAAGAACAAACTGCCTAATTCATAACAAAACAATAAACAGATATAACAAAGGCTCCGACATGACATAATGTAAAACGATTCAAACAAAAGAACAAACTGCTTAATTCATAACAAAACAATAAACAGATATAACAAAGGCTCCGATATGACAAAATGTAAAACGATTCAAACAAAAGAACAAACTGCCTAATTCATAACAAAACAATAAACAGATATAACAAAGGCTCCGATATGACAAAATGTAAAACGATTCAAACAAAAGAACAAACTGCTTATATAACAAAGGCTCCGATATGACAAAATGTCAAACGATTCAAACAAAAGAACAAACTGCTTATATAACAAAGGCTCCGATATGACAAAATGTCAAACGATTCAAACAAAAGAACAAACTGCCTAATTCATAACAAAACAATAAACAGATATAACAAAGGTCCGATATGACAAAATGTAAAACGATTCAAACAAAAGAACAAACTGCTTAATTCATAACAAAACAATAAACAGATATAACAAAGGCTCCGATATGACAAAATGTCAAACGATTCAAACAAAAGAACAAACTGCTTAATTCATAACAAAACAATAAACAGATATAACAAAGGCTCCGATATGACAAAATGTAAAACGATTCAAACAAAGGAACAAACTGCCTAATTCATAACGAAACAATAAACAGATATAACAAAGGCTCCGATATGACAAAATGTAAAACGATTCAAACAAAAGAACAAACTGCCTAATTCATAACGAAACAATAAACAGATATAACAAAGGCTCCGATATGACAAAATGTCAAACGATTCAAACAAAAGAACAAACTGCCTAATTCATAACGAAACAATAAACAGATATAACAAAAGCTCCGATATGACAAAATGTCAAACGATTCAAACAAAAGAACAAACTGCCTAATTCATAACGAAACAATAAACAGATATAACAAAGGTCCGATATGACAAAATGTCAAACGATTCAAACAAAAGAACAAACTGCCTAATTCATAACGAAACAATAAACAGATATAACAAAGGCTCCGATATGACAAAATGTCAAACGATTCAAACAAAAGAACAAACTGCCTAATTCATAACGAAACAATAAACAGATATAACAAAGGCTCCGATATGACAAAATGTCAAACGATTCAAACAAAAGAACAAACTGCTTAATTCATAACAAAACAATAAACAGATATAACAAAGGCTCCGATATGACAAAATGTCAAACGATTCAAACAAAAGAACAAACTGCTTAATTCATAACAAAACAATAAACAGATATAACAAAGGCTCCGATATGACAAAATGTCAAACGATTCAAACAAAAGAACAAACTGCTTAATTCATAACAAAACAATAAACAGATATAACAAAGGCTCCGATATGACAAAATGTCAAACGATTCAAACAAAAGAACAAACTGCTTAATTCATAACAAAACAATAAACAGATATAACAAAGGCTCCGATATGACAAAATGTCAAACGATTCAAACAAAAGAACAAACTGCCTAATTCATAACAAAACAATAAACAGATATAACAAAGGCTCCGATATGACAAAATGTCAAACGATTCAAACAAAAGAACAAACTGCTTATATAACAAAGGCTCCGATATGACAAAATGTCAAACGATTCAAACAAAAGAACAAACTGCCTAATTCATAACAAAACAATAAACAGATATAACAAAGGCTCCGATATGACAAAATGTAAAACGATTCAAACAAAAGAACAAACTGCCTAATTCATAACAAAACAATAAACAGATATAACAAAGGCTCCGATATGACAAAATGTCAAACGATTCAAACAAAAGAACAAACTGCCTAATTCATAACAAAACAATAAACAGATATAACAAAGGCTCCGATATGACAAAATGTCAAACGATTCAAACAAAAGAACAAACTGCTTAATTCATAACAAAACAATAAACAGATATAACAAAGGCTCCGATATGACAAAATGTCAAACGATTCAAACAAAAGAACAAACTGCTTAATTCATAACAAAACAATAAACAGATATAACAAAGGCTCCGATATGACAAAATGTCAAACGATTCAAACAAAAGAACAAACTGCTTAATTCATAACAAAACAATAAACAGATATAACAAAGGCTCCGATATGACAAAATGTCAAACGATTCAAACAAAAGAACAAACTGCTTAATTCATAACAAAACAATAAACAGATATAACAAAGGCTCCGATATGACAAAATGTCAAACGATTCAAACAAAAGAACAAACTGCTTAATTCATAACAAAACAATAAACAGATATAACAAATGCTCCGATATGACAAAATGTCAAACGATTCAAACAAAAGAACAAACTGCTTAATTCATAACAAAACAATAAACAGATATAACAAATGCTCCGATATGACAAAATGTCAAACGATTCAAACAAAAGAACAAACTGCTTAATTCATAACAAAACAATAAACAGATATAACAAAGGCTCCGATATGACAAAATGTCAAACGATTCAAACAAAAGAACAAACTGCCTAATTCATAACAAAACAATAAACAGATATAACAAAGGCTCCGATATGACAAAATGTCAAACGATTCAAACAAAAGAACAAACTGCTTAATTCATAACAAAACAATAAACAGATATAACAAAGGCTCCGATATGACAAAATGTCAAACGATTCAAACAAAAGAACAAACTGCTTAATTCATAACAAAACAATAAACAGATATAACAAAGGCTCCGATATGACAAAATGTCAAACGATTCAAACAAAAGAACAAACTGCTTAATTCATAACAAAACAATAAACAGATATAACAAAGGCTCCGATATGACAAAATGTAAAACGATTCAAACAAAGGAACAAACTGCCTAATTCATAACGAAACAATAAACAGATATAACAAAGGCTCCGATATGACAAAATGTAAAACGATTCAAACAAAAGAACAAACTGCCTAATTCATAACGAAACAATAAACAGATATAACAAAGGCTCCGATATGACAAAATGTAAAACGATTCAAACAAAAGAACAAACTGCCTAATTCATAACGAAACAATAAACAGATATAACAAAGGCTCCGATATGACAAAATGTAAAACGATTCAAACAAAAGAACAAACTGCCTAATTCATAACGAAACAATAAACAGATATAACAAAGGCTCCGATATGACAAAATGTAAAACGATTCAAACAAAAGAACAAACTGCTTAATTCATAACGAAACAATAAACAGATATAACAAAGGCTCCGATATGACAAAATGTAAAACGATTCAAACAAAAGAACAAACTGCTTAATTCATAACAAAACAATAAACAGATATAACAAAGGCTCCGATATGACAAAATGTAAAACGATTCAAACAAAAGAACAAACTGCTTAATTCATAACAAAACAATAAACAGATATAACAAAGGCTCCGATATGACAAAATGTCAAACGATTCAAACAAAAGAACAAACTGCTTAATTCATAACAAAACAATAAACAGATATAACAAAGGCTCCGATATGACAAAATGTAAAACGATTCAAACAAAAGAACAAACTGCCTAATTCATAACAAAACAATAAACAGATATAACAAAGGCTCCGATATGACAAAATGTAAAACGATTCAAACAAAAGAACAAACTGCCTAATTCATAACAAAACAATAAACAGATATAACAAAGGCTCCGATATGACAAAATGTAAAACGATTCAAACAAAAGAACAAACTGCTTAATTCATAACAAAACAATAAACAAAAACACATATAACAAAGGCTTCTGACTTGGGACAGATAAATACAGATTGTGGAGGGGTTAAACATATTTGTAACGCTCAACCCTCTCCAAACCTGGAACAAAAGTGTAACAGCACAACATAAGAACAAACCGTAAAAATCATTTGGAAATGGCTTAACTCGTTCAATCGACTCCGAAACACAAAAACAAAACTTACATAAAGGCAAACCACACAAAAGACCAATCATGGAGTACTCGCGGTAGCTGCACGCTAGTTTAAAGCCAAATAATTTTTATAAATAAATCATGCTCTTTCTGACTAAAGTATCAATCAGTACACATCCAACGGATTGAATGTAAATCGGTCTGCGAAAAACATCATCTTGTGCAATATTTAGATGTTTAACAACGTTTTTCTTTTCAGTGCTAAATAGAGATTGTGCTGATTTTTATCTAATCGTCAATTGCAAAATTGTTTATTCTTTCTCAATATACTATTGTTGCATTTTCTGTGGGTGGTGCAGTAAACGACTTTTGAAAGTCGAAAATTTGGTTACTATGCTAAACGCATATACTATGAACTTCAAATACAGGATTTCACATATAAAGTTAGTCTGCCTCATATCGTGACTTACATTCGGAAATTGACAATGAGGGTCGGTTGAGAAAATAAACTTTACGACAAAATGGATAATTTCAACTTTCCAATTGTGAATTTTTCGTGTTTATGTAGCAACATTTTAGCAGCGCTTACACATGGAGTATGTGTTTCCGAGTTGATACGATATCCCAGAGCTTGCGTTTCCTATCATGATTTTCTTGATAAATAGTTTATTCTTACAAGGAAGCAAATAAAACAAAGGGTTCTAAGTGGTAAAGTTGAAGTCATCCCTTCGAAACTTTTACGGACGTCATCATGAGTTGGTTGACCGTTATGGAATAGCTTAGTCACAAATGATTATGAATATGTTCTAATTGTCGAAACCACAATCCCGTTTTCTTTTTGTCGATTGTGACATCAAAGAATGAGACTTATCAGATTTTTCCTTACATTCACCGCATCTATTCTTCTATTCTTAAACAGGATGCTGAATAGACAAGCATCCAATGACAAATAGAAACAAAACAATACACAGATTGCTGTCAATTTTATAGACCGGCAAAACTAGCAGTTCCCTCTCTGTCAGATTTAACGCGTTTGAACTGACTTGTTTAATCTCTCCGTTACTATGATAAAAAAGTGTAATTGAATTTACGAGCTACAATCTAACGTCATGCCAATATATTCCTAAATCTTTCAGATTGTCTTCGATTAACAAGGAAAGAATCTTGATAAAGCGTCTATAAGGCGTCGTTAGATTTATGAGAAAATTGCCAATGTCAATAGACTATTAGATACATGCATCGTTGATTGACATTGCTCACGATTTTCTTCTTTCATACTTAAGAGTTAGCATTATTTCAACCGTTTTAAATAAGCTATTAAGAAATCCGATTGAATTATTATCAGGAGAAAGTTCTTTGTGACAGGAACAATTTTTGTTATTGTATAGCGATCGTTACAGGAGGGTTTGGATGGGGGTCCTGCATTTCTGTATTCTTCAATTTTTTAGACCATTTTTCTCTATTATTTATAAATTTTGCCTGTTATTCTCTATTCCTTATATTTTAGACCCCATTATTATCTATTCTTTATATTTTTACATACATTTTTCTCCAATCTTTATTTTTTTTTTTTTTGCGCTTTATTCTGCACATTTTGCCCATTCTTCTCTATTCTGTAAACCCCATTCACACCCTCTTACTGGAAAATTTGCACAATCGATGTATATCAGTGAAAACGAATTCAGAGAGCAAATCGATAAAATATTGGAATGTTTGATACAGCCCAGTGTTCCATTATTTAAGATTATTATCTTATTAATTCCACATCAAAGAATTCTAGAATGAAGAGGTCACTTCACTGCCAGAGGAAAGGTTGAATAGACGTAACTAACAAACAGAAAATAACAAACAGTGTAAAAGTTTCAAAGCCGTTACATTGGTATCCTTGCATGCAGAGTTGGAATCAGGATTTTTGAAAGGGGGCGTAATTCAATAAAAGGACAGAAATACCGACGATTAGAACGAGGCGAAGAAAATTTTGGATGATTTGATGCCAAAAATGATACATTTTCCTATACGCCCCTCCCCACACCCTTTAATCCACTACTGCTATGTATTATGAGAAGGCATTTTTCAGTCGCACTTGATTCATGCATCATAAATGATTCTCATTAAAAGTCAATGAATTTTAAGTTTATGAATTATAATTGATTGATTGATGGCTGTTGAACGCAAGTATTACATGTTAACATATGTATGAGATCAGATATAATCTGCCGACTACTTGCCCAAAATACTAGGGTGACTTTTTAACGTACTAGCTCACACGGTAACACACAATAGGAAGACATAATCACCATACTCATTGGCGGTTCCAGGGAAGTCTAACCCCACCCCCACCCTTTTCGATTTTGTTTTCATTATGCGAACGTTTCATTGTGTTCCGGGGTTTGGAACTCCCTCTTTTTCTAAAATGGCTGGATCCACGCCTGCTACTCAGTCACATTCTTCAGTGTCCGAGTCGACCAGCTGACTTCTACTAGTCACATGTTTGCCGGAGACTCAATAATATTAATAGTATTTTACTACATCTAGATTCTTATTGTTTTTATACAAAGAATTATAACTTATTGTATGAATGTTTAAATTAACCATTGAGAAATAGGACGACCCAAAGGAGTCAATAACGATGAGACCAAGAAAGACAGACATTCCAGTGACAAAAGAAAAAAATCAGAAAGAATAGCCCATGTCAGCAAAACACCCGGAAAACAAAAGAAGAAATACATAAATCTACGATTTAAACAATGTGTAGTCATAATTAACCAACACCATCTTTAAAAATATATAATTGTAAACTAACTAGTACTGTTTATTAGCTATGCGTGTGTGTCTTGTTGATAAATGACACGTACTTAAACGCAGCGAAGCACGTGTAAATATTCCCTCATGGAACTATACAGGAAAATATGTTCTCACGTGTGCGTAGAGATTTTCACTGCCGGTTTAGAAATTTCCTGAGGAAATAAGTCAGCGACACAAACTGCCTCGTGCATACGGACCTCTAACCAAATAGCAGGGGTTAACTAAGGTTCACCGGAAAGATAAAACGCCCCGGTGGAATTAGGAAACTATATAACACGTTATGTGAAATACTATAAATCCTAACAAATGTATTTCCAAGATTTATTGCAGCTATTGACTATACGTCATACCCTAAGTATTAAATAATTCTTCTAAGTTAAGGGTGACAATTTCCCTTGCAGCAAGTTACTACTTATTTCTTTAGAGATTAGGAAATGTTTGTTACTAAACATTATTAGTAACGTCGCTTCCTGATATCATTTACTGTATCATAAATTGGTATTGATTTGTCGCAGCTGAACTATTTAGTCTTGTGAATATCTCTTTGATGTTTTCGATAAATACGATATATGCTAAATACCTTTGATTTAATCATTTACAACTGGAAACATCCTTGGAAAGTAATTGAAGGTTTGGTTAAAGGTTAAAGCGAACTGCGTGTAAGATTATGTAACAAAAGAAAGATCTTTTAAATGTTTATATACCGGATATGTAATATGAAAGAGGGGCGGTAGATGGGGGTGTCATCCAGAATTCCCTAAAAATAAAACATCCTTTCCCGGATCCCGAAAAATTAATCATTAATTCCCGAGTCCCGATAGGTGTAAATCCCAAATTCCGAGAAAAAAAGGTCCAATCACAAATTTTCGCAAAAATAAAGGCCCAATCCCGAGCGGACGTCCCGAAAAAGGTCCTTCCGCCCTTCATGAAACAAAATAGATATAAGAAGATGTGGTATGAGTGCCAATGAGACAACTCTCCATCCGAGTCAAAATTTATAAAAGTAAACCATTATAGGTCAAAGTACGGTCTTCAACACGGAGCCTAGGCTCACACCGAACAGTAAGCTATAAAGGGCCCCAAAATTACTAGTGTAAAACCATTCAAACGGGAAAACCAACGGTCTAATCTATATAAAACGAGAAACGAGAAACACTTATGAACCACATCAACAAACGACAACTACTGAACATCAGATTCCTGACTTAGGACAGGTGCAAACAAATGCAGCGGGTTTAAACGTTTTAATGGTACCAAACCTTCACCCTTTTTCTGAAACAATAGTGTAACATCACAACATAGAAAGACACACTATAAAATATCAACTGAAATAGCTTAACTCAATCAAAGGACATATTAACACCATTGAACATACACTGAACAAATAAATTTGACCTATGATACAATGTAAATTCAAAATAAATAAACTAAGGGAAGAATAATAAAAGTAACATGTTATATCGATATGAAATGTTAAACAATTTAAGAAAACAATATGCTCGAACAAAAATATCAGCCAACTCTACAAAAATATCGGTTTTATAATTTAGAACGCGAGACTCGCGTTTCGTCTACAAAAGACTCGTCAGTGACGCTCGACTCAAAAATGTGAACAGGCCAAATAAAGTACGAAGTTGAAGAGCATTTATGACTTAAATTCAGAAACTTTTGCCAAATTGATCATTTCAAATATTTTAATTAAAGCACACATCCTATAACCGGCTATATGTACGGTCGATATACAAGGATTTGTTTTCCGATTTCTATTAAAACAAATGTTTTGACTATCAGGCACAGCACGTAAAGAATGTCTATTTAATGTCAAGGAAAAAAGAATTCCATCTGAACACATTGACTTAGATTCAAATTTATACTATTTTATTTCAAATAGGAAACATTAAGCCTTAAATACTACTTCTTTATATTCTATCTGGGCAGGAAAACAAATACGGGTACCACCTTTATTTTGTTTTCCAGCATATAAACATAATACATAGAATCAATGTTCCCAACTAGTCGATAGTACAGTTAGCAATCTTCATTTCTTTTTTTATTTTGGTAATCCGTATACGCGTGCGAAAATGTTGAGGCATCAGCATATACAATATGCATGTGTAAAATGTGTATGATGAAGTTATGAAATAAATTTTACTTGATAATGATAGTAATAGATAAGCAACACAAGCGAAAACAAAAAATAATATGCAATTACTGTCTTTTGATGAGGAAAATATGCGGTTTATTGACTTTTGAAAACTGATATTCACTGGGGCCGACGGCCGAAGTGAATATCAGTTTTCAAAGTCAATTAAACCACATATTCCGAAACAAAGACAGTAATTTATTCCATATTCCAGAGAGAAAACAATGTATTTAATGACAAATATTTACCCAAACCAATTGTACATCAAACATTTTACCATAACGTTACATGTAAAGCGCGTGACGTTTAGCGCGGTGAATAACAGTTTTCTCCAGGTGAATATGCTTGTTTTATTTAAAATCCAATTCATATAGAGAAACCTACTAAAATAATACTAGTATGGAATAATACAGTTTATTCCATATTAGTATCATTTTAGTAGGTTTCTCTATATGAATTGTATATTAAATAAAAAAGCATATTCACCTGGAGAAAAGTGTTATTCACCGCGTTAAACGTCACGCGCTTTTACATGTAACGTTATGGTAAAATGTTTGGTGTACAATTGGTTTGGGTAAATATTTGTCATTAAATACATTGTTTTCTCTCGGAATATGGAATAAAACAATTACTGTCTTTTGTTTCGGTAAATATGTGGTTTAATTGACTTTTGAAAAACTGATATTCACTTCGGCCGTCGGCCTCAGTGAATATCAGTTTTTCAAAAGTCAATAAAACCGCATATTTACCTCATCAAACGACAGTAATTGTATAATATTATCTTTTAAAAATCTTCCTTATCAAATTGTATTTAATTGGTTATTATTTGCTTAACGTCCAGTGGCTAATATTTTATGCATATTCATGACAAAAGTTGACCTAGATGAAGAAGACTGCCACTGGTGGAACTGTCTGATGTATTTAGGTGAAGGAGTTATTCCTTGCAACAGGCCACATGCAGACCTCTCATATAGGTGTTACAAGGGTTCTTTAACGTCCAAAGAGTGTGAAACTCTCCCTACATTTTACAATTAATATCAGTGTTAGGCTGTCTCCTTCCAATATCGTGACTATCAGTTTAATAAATGTTTATGTGTTCACCTGTTTATATGGTGAATAGCAAACTGGTAGAAAATCGTCAATGTAGTGATTTCATAAGGTCGTTTGCAGGTTACACATTATGATACAAACTACTTGAGTGTTGTGACAATTTATTACCAATTAGTATTTACAGAAAATCGATGACCGTCTCTGATATCTCAACCATGGATCATTCAGCGGAAGTAAGACTTATTGCTATTCTGTAACATTTTCTGCTTCCTTGATGAAATGATTTCTCAGAACATATCTTTGCGGGAACTTGGGATTGGATCTAAGATTATGCGCTGTCATTAATTGGAATTATACGTTTGATTTCAGTTTTGCGAGATTTCAGAGTGAAAACACTAAGCATTTTTGTTTCAGATAACATTTAGTTGGTTTCATTGCATCAAATATTGATTTAAATTCAAAAGCAATGCCGTTTTATCTTGGTTTGCCATAATACGGCATATAATCAACGCTTTTTTTAGCCATTTAATGTAGTCCAATCCTTAAATACCAGCACAGATATACATGTACCTAATTATATAAGCCACCATATTGAAAGTGAATAAAAACTTCCTAGTAGATGAACAACGAGGCGAACCAACAAAGCGACGGACAAACGGACCGAGAAACAAAGAAATGCATGAACGAACAACGGCCACCTATACTGATTGACGCTCAGAATGGAACAATAGCAGAGGTCCACTTTAATGGTTACCTAACAACAGTTATAATGCATTAAGATAAGAAAGGGGTTAATATATGTTTGGATACAAAAATATTCCTATCGCAGTTTTTAAATGTTCTATGAACACAGATAAAAAAAACGAGCATTGTTTTGGAAGTATCTGAATAATCATTCATCTACAGGTTATTGTAGTCAAGTATCTATCACATAGCTATGATACCTTCTAAATACTACTACTTTACAATATTATCACAAAAAAAATATATTCATTTGACCTCAATACTTTTCAAAATTTATAGGGACTATTTGCCCATGAAATATAGCAAAAAATCATTATATCCGAAAACAATTTGAGGCTTTCCCGAAAAAAACATATGTATCTCGTCTTTTATTGACGTTCTACTGGTTCTCCCCTTCCTTGGTTTCTCCAAACACTATTCGCTGTTGTGTATTGCGATCTTGTTTTCATTTCTTGTTTTTCTTTGAACGCAGACAGTAAGGTGTCTTATAAATCATTATTTATTGTTAAAGTGTCGAAATGAATGATATATTTTTGATTTCCCTGTTTATTTAAAAATATGATTGCAGTGATAAAGTACTGAGGAACGGTCAATACTCTCGAGTCATTAATCATGTTTGTCTAAACGTTTGAATATTTCAAATGAAACTGAACAAAATGATGGTCAGTCTCAATTAGTCTGCATTATCTGGAAAATACTAGTAGAACGACAAGAGTATATATACAAAATATCAAAGATTCATAAAATATATCTGTTTTCCTTGTATGGTATTTTATAATCTGCGGTCAAACAATTTAGCAACAGACTGTTACTATTTAGATATACATTTGTCATGTCAAAACACATTATTGTTAGAAAATCTGTTTTCCCCACGCGAGGATATAAATGTCAAAAGTAAAGAGAATAACATTGTTTGATATAGTTTCTTTCTCGGTTTTGTCCCTGTAATATACGAAAGGAAGTAGCGCATCTAATATATCACTTTATATCTAACTAATTATTTCCACAGAGATACTATTTTTGTTATTTCATTTTCTTGCAAAATCGGGAGAAGAACAACCGGCAATTATAAATCTTTCGTCTTTGCAACAGCTAGAACGTGGATTATTTTCGGATTAATGGAAAGAATTACGTCCATCACATGACAAATTTCAAAATTTTAAGGTGCTTCCAAACACCTGGACTGAAATTAATTTGGCTCATTTAATTTTCTTAAAATTTTGACAAAATATTTACTTTGACCCTTTGACAAAAATATAAAAATTTCAAAAACTTGAACCACACACTTTATCGGAAAAAATTCATTGGATATATAGCAGTTTGACAAACACTAATTTTGATAATTGAGAAGCTTGATATTTCCTTAACAATAGAACGTGATTAAGACGTTCAGCTGATGTTTACAGAGGTATCTCCCTGTAGTGTTATGTACCACCTTAAGTTTCTAATTATTTCGAAATTTTGACATAGATTTTAAAATTATAATACAGGCGTGTTTTTTTTTTTTTTTTTTTTTTTATCCAGGTTATGAATTTGATTGATTAGAGGATTACTTGTTGTTTGCCTAAAGACCAGTGGCACATATTTCATAAATTTAGAGCAAGAACAATTAAACAATAAATACAATAAAAATAAGGATAACTATGTTTGATAGGGGCCCAAAATTTTGAATTGCATCAGGCCTCCTACGAATCTCTAAAATAGCTGTTACAAGGGTTTTATTTAAACGTATAGCGTGTAGAACTTTTCCCACGTCGAATTTAACGAACCTTTTTAACTGGGACCAAATTGTATTCCATGGTGTAACAGCAGGGGGTATGGTCTTAAATTTGATTCAAATATTGTCTCCATTATTTAAATGTATATGCTATATTTGATAGTATGTAAATCATCCCTGACCATTTTGATGGGTGGATGCTTAGCATTCAGCAGCAAATATTACATGTGAATAGAAGGAGATTTGGGTATACATTTTACGTATGTGAATCAGAATTCCAACAACGCAAACATCCAAACAACGTCTACAGACCAACACGAGGTCTTTTATATGCAAAATCAAAACGATAGCCAGTTACTGAGAGATGAATTTACCCTGTTTTGAGCCGGATCTTTAACCGGTAACAATCCACAGGAAGACGGACACATTTTCTGACTCACGGTGAACCAGGCCGAAAGTGCTTGCTCTAAATTGTCGCATGCTGATCGGAAAAGAAGCATTATATTAATATGACGCTTTAATATTTGTTTGAAACAAAACAAAATCATTTTATATCTCGCTGTCTAAATCGTAGTTAATAACCCTTTTTTAAGAACTCGACATTCTCATTCATGACTTATGGCTGTAAGTCGGAATATTTCCTTTCGATATAAACGAAAAATCTCAAATAGTATTTTATTTATTTTTTTTTAGATTGTCTTCTTTTGCATATAAATTTAGATTCAATATCTCTGTCTCAATTTTAAATTCAATTCAATCAACTGTTCAACAGTTTTATCTAACTCACTGATGCATACGTATTATGTCTCGATCCTGACTTCATTATAGAAAATCTCTGGACTGCAAGTACTGTGGGGATTGAAACTACATCTAATCATTTCACGAAAGATCGAGTTAATGCATTTCTTTTACACTGATCAGTGTATATGTTCTTTCTTATATAGCAGTAGATTTGTAAGAAATCACAGAGCAAATATAACATCAATTTATCATTCAACATCAGCTTGCACAATCTGAAGTACGAGTCATATCGGAATTGAATATTAAATAGATCAATTGACAAACAGATTGAAATTTTTACTTCAGAGATATATAGCTACTATTGTCATCTTGCCATATTTATACTACTAAAATAAAGAGGTCGAATTTGTTAGCCGGCATGACGTAAAAAAAAACGGATTAAAGAATTCAACTTTATATAATAATTAATATAGAAAAATGGTGTTGATTAAAAATCACACCATTCCAGGCCCTTTTGTTTTCTACATATTTAATATTACCAATAATTAACAAGTTCCGGGTCGAATCCGATACCGAAAACTTTACTTTACAGATATATAGCTACTGTTGTCATCTAGCCATATTTATACTACTAAAATAACGAGGTCGAATTTGTTAGCCGGCATGACGTAAAAACAACGAATCAAAGAATTCAACTTTATCTATAACTAATATAGGACAATAGTGTTGATTAAAAGTTACACCATTCCAGGCCTTTTTGTTTTCCACATATTTAATATTACCAATAATTAACAAGTTCCGGGTCAAATCCGATATAGATACCAATAGTATATGTCATATGTAGTTTCCGGTTGTAGTAAGAAAACCAGGACGGGTTCAAACAGAAAGAATTTGAAAGCAGAGAAAACTGCACATCTCATTATCAGCATAGCTTTATCAGATGACAATACGAATACTAAAAATCCAGACTAAAATTAAGGCGTGATTACTTTCATATTTGTTAGCCAGCATGACGTAAAAACAACGAATCAAAGAACTCAACTTTATCTATAACCTGAGACTACTATGTGTTATAGTAGTCTCAGCTATAACAAACAAAGGACAATGGTGTTGATTAAAAATTACACCATTCCAGGCCCTTTTGTTTTCCACATAATTAATATTACCAATAATTAAAAAGTTCCGGGTCGACGGGTTCAAACAAAAAAATTTGAAAGCATAGAAATCTGCACCTTATGATCAGCTTGACTTTATCAGATGACAATACGAATACTAAAAATTCTGGCTAAAAAGGCGTAGGTACTTTAATTCAGTCACGGACCCACGATGTTGCGTTAGTGTTCTAGTATATAATAATAAATTCAAAAGTCGTAGATATGAATCAGCGAAAAAAAATTGTTCACATTTCCCTAGATTTTTCGTTTAGAATTCAAGATCTGATTTAATACTTCGTTCAAAACGAAGCAGAACGAACAACATGTTTAAGCTCACTCTTTACTTTCTTGTAAAGAGTTTTATAAATTTGGTTGTACCTTTATGATAAAATTCGCACTTCATCGGTCAGTCATTATAGCCATATTAATTATTGTGTAAGATCAAACCATTTGTCTTATTTTCTCGGATCAGTGCGACGTTTATAATAATTAACTTTTATGCGTCTATTTTTCAAACACGTCTAGAGGTGTTGTGTTGTAGTAATTACTTTTTTTATTTTTAGAAAGACTGAATTTTTTTGTCACAGACAGGGAAAATTTATTCTATGGCGATTGAATATCTTGAGTGAACACAACAGAAAGCGTGCACTTTTCTGATAATTAGGACTAAAATATCTAATAAGATGATGCACCAGTTTCATGATTCTAATACTACATTGTCAACAAATAGTTATACCTCCTATAGATATAAGAAGATGTGGTATAAGTGCCAATGAGACAACTCTCCATCCAAGTCAAAATTTATAAATGTAAACCATTATAGGTCAAAGTACGGTCTTCAACACGGAGCCTAGGCTCACACCGAACAGTAAACTATAAAGGGCCCCAAAATTACTAGTGTAAAACCATTCAAACGGGAAAACCAACGGTCTAATCTATATAAAACGAAAACGAGAAACACTTAGGAGCTACCATTTGATTTTTATGGGGGCTAGGATGAAATTTGAAAAAAATAGGCAGGACAGGAGTTTTGAGTAAAAAAAAAAGCAGGATGAGATTATTTGCAAAATAAAAAGGCAGGATGACAATTTATGTAAAAAAAAAGTCAGGATAAACTAAAAAAAAAAAAGGCAGGACCGAATAGAGTGAAAAATAAAAAGGCAGGACCGAATAGAGGGAAAAATAAAAAGGCAGGACAAAATTTTTCATCCTAGCCCCCCCATAAAAATCAAATGGTAGTTCCCTTATGAACCACATCAACAAACGACAACTACTGAACATCAGATTCCTGACTTAGGACAGGTGCAAACAAATGCAGCGGGTTTAAACGTTTTAATGGTACCAAACCTTCACCCTTTTTCTGAAACAATAGTGTAACATCACAACATAGAATGACACACTATAAAATATCAACTGAAATAGCTTAACTCAATCAAAGGACATAGTAACACCATTGAACATACACTGAACAAATAAATCTGACCTATGATAAATCAAAATAAATAAACTAAGGGAAGAATAATAAAAGTAACATGTTATATCGGTATGAAATGTTAAACAATTTAAGAAAAACAATATGCTCGATGTGTCCATATCAAATCAAATCGAGGCTAAGATCTGTACCAGGAACAAAACTTATATTGTACATTGTGTTTCTCCTTTATTCTTGTAAAGTGTTTACCCTTAATACAGTTTTTTCTACGTTAACAGAAAACAGTCGAAGATAGATACTATGAATCATCTTAACTATCTCTGTTTTGTTTTTGGGGTTGCTGTCCCATTGGGGTATACCCAAATCCCTATTTATTCATTTTGAGGACACGTTAGTTGACCCGTTACGGAATATCTATTTCACATATGACTCCGGAAATATTCCTATTGTCGTAACCACAATCCCATCCTCTTTTCCGTTGGAATGTGAGATCAACGAGTTAGATATATTACACAGAGTTTGTACTTATGAGCAACATGACGGGTGTCAAATGTGGAGCAGAATCTGCTTACCTCACCAGGAAAACCTAATATTACCACCCGGTTTTTGGTGGGGTTCGTGTTCCTCAATGTTTATCATTTTAGGTTGTATTTTGTATACTGTTGTTTGTCTTTTGGTCGTTTTCCGTGTATTGCCATGGCACTGTCAGTTTGTCATCGACTCAACTAAAATAGTTTGAATATCCCATTGGTATCTTCCGCCTCTCTTTTAATCATTGAGTACGGATTGGAAGTTAGTTTTCCTCATGACCAGCTTTAAAAACCCAAAAGTCCTTTGGAACGAAAGTATTTCACTTAATTAACCTTTTCCCATTTACCGGCGTTATTTCTTTATAGCTAACTCTTTGTTCAGGCGCCTTGTCATCCGCAACTTCTTGCTTCTTTACCAGACAACATCAGACCTACGTTAAATCTTAGTCTTCCTTATTAAAATAATAGCAAATTATCATTCATTAAAATAAGTATATGTGTGATCTTATTTTCTAGTATTGATATGTTTTGCCTATTTTGCTTTTAGTTTTATTCATATTATTATATTTTATGTCATGTGACATTATCTTTGAGAGAGTTGTGCGATCCCCTTCATGTAAATGTACCAATAATGGCATGAACTATACGTGCTAAAACCATTGCATATTTAACTAACAGCCGTAGCTTGAAGCACACACAGGACCTTTGCGACACTAAAAAATATCCAAACTAAATATCACAATTGGTGTTGCGAAATGGTTATGAGAATAAATACAAAAATAATGACTGGTAAACGGAACAACCCCTGATTTCCAAACATCAGTTCAAAAAGGCGAGAGAAAAATTCTTGAAAATAATTTTACAATGCAAGGTGCGCAACTCCATTTGTTTTTGCCAAAGACGTTTAAGTTTCTGACTTTATATAGTAGACAATAATATAAGATACGAATTTCTCTCTTAAATATTTGGCTGAATTACAGACAGACACAGTAATTCCTATAGACGTCGATTGCAGGGATATTCAAAAACGCTCGTTCGACTATACACGACTCGTCAGTGGCGTTCGAATCAAAATGATTGTGGTTTTAAAAAATCATCAATGATACCAGACCAAGCTTATAAATACAAATATATAAAATCAGAGGCGCTCGAATACAAAAAGCTCAAATCAATAAAAAAGTTGAAGCACAGTTATATATACAAAAATACCTAAACTGGTTAAGAACATTTGCCTGGGTATAGAAAAACTTTAGAAAATTGCACAACTCAGCATTTTATACGATCATTAACATGTAATTATTCATTATTGCATTACAACCATTCTATAGAATTATTTCATCTATAAACATTTTATCATTCATACATGTAAATGGATAAAATTACGTCTTTATTAATTAGACAATACAAAAATATTTTATCAGTTGAGAACCGCGTTGAAACCAACAGCACGCACAAATGACGCTATTATTCTCAAGATTTAGCATTCATAATGAATTTAAATCTTTTCATCGGACTCTATTCATTGCGTTGACACGGATGTTATAAATTAACTGATACACTCCGTAATGTTTTAGTTGTATCGAGACAAAATTTAACTAAATGCATGGACGTTTAAAGTTTTACCAGTAGTTAAATTTCGTATTCTGAGACCTTCTACATGTGCATAACAATTATGTATAAAAAATGGACCATAAAATTTGTTATGAGTTGAACGATGAGGAATTATACTAAGTCAGATTAATCAATATATATATATAATTCATTTCTGCATATCCGTTTTAAGAATTTGTTTAGGTGAATACTCTATATGGCTTCGATCTTTATAAAACCGTAGTAACATCATTACAGATGCCAGCACAACTTAATGAGCGGAGTTTTAGCGCAAGACTTAATTCTGATTTGTCTTATTGTAGAATTACCGGGATTGAGGTTTTGGATGATGGAAGAGTACTGATCTGTGACAACCATAACAACAAAGTAAAACTGTTCCGATATGACGGAACTATTTTGTCCAGTTTCTTCGTGGAAGGTTTTCCTCTTGATTTGCGAATGATAGGTCCGCATTCGTTTGTTGTAACAAATGACATTGGCAATAAACTAGTTGTGTTAAATATTGTTGGAGATGTCATTATGCATGGAAGGGATATTGAAATCAAACCAAATGCGGTTGGGGTTTGTTTTATGGACGGATACATCTACCTAACATATCCTTGGGGTAATCCGCCGGAAGTGGTCAAAATAGATACAGACGGTGAAGTCATTCAAACAATTAAGCGAAATGCAAAAAGAAAACCTATATTTTCCGAACGTCCTGTCAGTATTTGTGCATTTAGTGGACTGATCTATGTAAGCTGTATGTCAATTGATGGCAAAAAAGACAAAATATATAAATTTTCGAAAGATGGCAATATTCTTGCAATTCACGAACATCCTCAGCTTCAGGAAGCCAGATATTTAAGCAAAGACATGTTCGGAAATATTTATGTTTGCGGAATGATTAATTCCAATATAATTCGTTTTGACAGATCCGGACAGAAAAGTCGCGTAGTTATGTCCCAGGGTGACGGTCTAAGGGACCCATGTTCAATCGGTATTTTAGATCAAACTCTATTCATCGCACAGGATGGGCTGGATATTATTAAAGTTTTAACAATGGAAAGTTTTAGTGAAACTAATGATGTTGGAAAGCTAGAAAGAAAACGTGTATCTTTTTCTTAACAATAAAAATAATGAGAAATCTTGTTAATATATAGTTCATGCTCTATCACTGACGTTGTATCGTGTCACTGTGATAACGTGCTCTGTCACTGACATTGTGTCGTGTCACTGCGATAACGTGCTCTATCACTGACATTGCGTCGTGTCACTGTGATAAACAATTTATCCAGTCGTCCGGTCTTTAAATTTACCTAGTGACTGTGTCCTTTTCTTGAGTGTGAAATTTTGGCCGAGTGCAGATTCGTATGGCGGGTGTACATGTAGAGCAGGAGACCCTTACACTAAAAAAATACAACATTACTCTTTACAAAAGAAGAATGGTCAGTGCCGTATATCCTTTCTTTAAAATTAAACACAGAAGAGTACGTTTGCCATTTATAACTTTGTAGCATGTTTTAGTGATCACTTCGGGGCGGTGCTTTAGATGGAATGGTTGACCAGTTTATAGAATACCCTTGATCTGTATATAGAAGTAAAATGTCAATAATATACTTCCATGATCTGTACATACTATACCGTATTTACATTGTCCACTTGTAATATTATAAAGTAAGATCTTTGATAACCTCCTGCGGAGTACATGTAAAATAAGGAGATAAACCACATGTAGTCGATCGACACAATATTGATACTTTTTGCTATAATTAAGTTTTCGAAGCACCACATCTCATATTTGTGCATCAATGTGAGTTTTTTTTAGTTCTCTACTATGCATAATGTTTGGTGTAGAAACATAACGCGCGTTTATTCAAAAAGATTTATTTATCATACCAATATTTTTATAAAGACAAATTGTGAAATTCATTTGTCCAGATAACAATTCTTTTATTGCCGCTTATGGCATAGAACCCCCCTCCCCCATTTTCTCGATGAAAACATTTTGTATGTAAATTTTCTTTCATATTTCAACTAATTTACTCCTTGTTTGCCATGGTTTGCCAGCTTTTAAAGTTTTTTTTCGACTTGTGAGTCTAATTGAGTGTCCCCTTGGTGTCTGCAGCCTCTTTTTTATGTAAAGAAAGACCCAATGGACTACACCATCAAAAATAAGAACATAAAATATGATTTGTCTTTTTGTATCAATCAACGAAGGATCATGGCTTTCCTTATGACCGGCACTAGGCTTCTATATATGTTATGATCGATAGAAGTAGTTGAAAACGTATTGTTCCGACTTCTCTTGTATCCCACAACCCTTTTTTAGTAGATTTTGCATACTAGTATTCACAAAATTCAGAGGCTTAAAAGTTATTAAAGTTTGAAAATTGTATTTAATATTATATGGCTATAGCCCCTGGACAACCTTAGTTTGCGCTCATATCAGAAAAAACAAGCGTCTTTACTGTCACCAGCCAACCATTTCTGGTCGAAAGCATTGCTTTATATACGTGTATAGACATTTTGTTGATAACATTTTTTACAGTTAATTCTTAATAATTACAATGTTTCCTTCATTAACATATAGTCTTGGATTGGGTCAAAAAATTGTCGTAGAGAAAAACACATTTATTTTCTTAAATGCCACTTATGTTTATGACCTAATAATATAATTGCATTGCATATATATCCGTACCAAGCCAGGACCATAGTCAGTGTCGGTTTTCGTATGTCATGTGTCAATGTTTTTCGTTTTTTATAAGTACTGGTAGAGTTGTTTTATGGTAGGTCATTGATTTGTTTTTGTTAAATTCTTTTGAAACTTTTATCGACATGGGACTATTTAGAGCCTGGCATTATGTGCGGTATATACTTTTGTTAAAGACTGCATGTTGCCCTTTAGATGTCTTTTGGTTATGTCTGTTGTTGGGTTGCTGTCTCATTGACGTACACATCATCTTTTATTCATAACTCATTATTATTCTTGTGACGTGCCTACTTTGCTGAATGTTATTCGGGTAGACGGAATGATTTATTGGATAAGCAATTATAGAATGGAGAGATATAACTATAAAACAAACTTTATTATCCAAACCTTTATTAAGGATTCAAAGAAAAACACGACAAAAACCGACCTTCAAATATATTACAAACGAAATGTTTAGTGATATTAAACAAACACACATATATGCAAAACATCACCATCATTCCCCGAAAAAAGGATAATAATAAAAAAGGTATCAAAGTTAAAAAAAAAAAAAACCAAAAAACACTAAAATTTAAAATAAAAGACACGTTGTTAATTGTAACAACTAGTTAACGTATCAAAACTGAAATAAAATTGAGAATGGAAACGGGGAATGTGTCAAAGAGGCAACAACTTTTTATTCTACGTCCATGAGAACAGTTTTCACGAACCGTTTTAGAAACTATATCCAAAATGTTAACAGAATCGGTTCTTGATATATTACCAATTTCCATGATATTACCAGCAAATTTATTTTGTATGTTTATAACATGAATTTAAGATAAGAGACAAAAAGTACAAGGTGCTAATTTCCAGACGTCGCTATTGAGGTAGCACGGTAGTATTTGCATTCCGGAATTTAGGTTGCTCTTTTGTGTACCCTACTTAAGTCAATGTATCTGAACAGTGTGATTGGACAAAAAATACAGTATCAACTGAACATACTTTCCCAAACTGAGGGATGAATCAGGTGTAGAAAAATATGAAATAATTTTACATACAGGTGAAAATGAATATTTGAGAATTTTTTTAATTTTTGTATTCACTGCATGATAAAAGACCTAAAAGCACTAGTGGCCTTAGGTTTTTTAAAATAGCAAAAAAAGTAAACGGTCATGATACATATTCAAATTTATTTCTGATTAGTATAATGAAAGTACTTCAGTTAACTGTGTATGTAGAATTTTTCGCAGTGTTAGAAAGTGGTGAAAATCCTAAAAAGGCTATCATTATCCCTTATGGGCCAGGAAATACTACCGTGCCACCTTTAACCACGCACGCTGGGATGGATAGATAACGGGATAAACTTATTGACAAGATTGGATTACCTCCCTTAAACCGGACTAATTCTTGGCAATGTGTCGATGCATCCGATCTCACTCTTTTGGAGTCAATGCGATTCCCAAGTTTTTCTTATCTTTTATCTTGATCTGTATATTCTTAATGGAGTATGAGATTAAACAACGGTTTACTACTGTTACTTCTTATGTATCCAGGGAAATCAGGGGCCTCGGTGGCCGAGTGGTCTAAGTAGTTACTACTGTAATCACTAGCCAGTCAACACTGACGTTGTGAGTTCGAACCCCGCTCGTGCGGGTGCACTCGACTCCAATCTTAATTGACTAGGATTGTCAGTTTTCCTATCGAAGGTCGGTGGTTTTCTCCGGGCACTCCGGCTTCCTCCACCAATTAAAACTGACCGCCACGAAATAGCCCAAAAGCGGTGCTTAAAAGTGGCGTTAAAACACCAAAAATCAAAAAAAATCCAGGGAAATCAGGGGAAAACCACCTCGGACAAAGTATTCGATATCGTAATTTTTCTGTCTTGGAAAAAATGAAAACAACACGTTATAAATGTCATGTGTCCGAAGTGCTTTTCTGCATTTACCTTCATCAGGAACGCTCAAAGCCGAATATTTGAAAGTCAAGGCTGTATAAGAACCGAAACAGTTGAAGAGCTATATAACCAAAAAGGACCTAAAAAAAATAGCCAAATCCATCTAAGGTCAACTTTGCCTTAGGAAGTTGAACCTAAGTTTCTAATAATTACAAAATTTATTAACGGACAATTTTAGAAAGGTTTGTTATAAATCATGTCAGTACCGAAAGAAGATTCTATTAACTTTTTGTCACCACTAAGGCAGTAGATAAATCATGTCAGTACCGAAAGAAGATTCTATTAACTTTTTGTCACCACTAAGGCAGTAGATAAATCATGTCAGTACCGAAAGAAGATTCTATTAACTTTTTGTCATCACTAAGGCAGTAGGCATGGGTTTAAGGAGACCAATCTCTTTAAACCAGTCACATTCACCAATGAGTTTTTAGCATTAGAAACAAATAGAATTAAAATAATCTGTGTTAATTGGAAGTTTAGAATTTATTGACGACAATTGGTGGACACAAACTTATTTGTGATTTTTTAGAATTAAGTCCCTTTTACTGCTCCAGTGATCTTCTTAGTTATGTTTGTTTTCCTCTCCTTTTTCAGGGGGTGTTTGTTTTGTTTTGTTGTCCTGTGTTGTTACACTGTATTTATGCTATGTTTTCTATGTTGCTTATATATTTTGGGGCGCATTGCATTTGCGCCAATTTTTAAAAAATCCAATCTTTCATTTGCGCCACAAGGTTATATTTCATAGGCGCCAAAAAATAAAAACTTCATTTTACAGGTAATACAGTCAGGTAATATATAACGGAAAAGTTAAATATCCATATTATATGGAAACAAACAAATTTGAGAATTTTTTATTGATAGATGATGTTGGAAGTGGAATTATCATTTTTTTCCCGTACAGCTAATCTTGAGTGCCTTTCTAATAATGTGCAAGATGTAATTGTGGATGGTACTTTTAAATGCTGTCCTAGGTATTTTTTCAAATGTACACACTACATGGATGTAAAAATGGAAACTATGTGCCACGAGTATATGCATTGCTTCCAGGAAAAAGTGAAGAATGCTACACAAACATGTGAAACTTTATTTTAAAACTTTGTGAACAGAGAAATCTTGTACTCAAGCCACACTCTATTCATATAGACTTTGAACAAGCTATATAAAAATAATGTGATTTTGCGAATGTTGCCGGGATCGAAGATCAATTTTTGTAGATTTCATCTTAGACAAAATTGGCATATGCATAAAGTTTGCTGACTATGTTTTGGAAACATATACAAGCCCCGAATCTATATATCCACCATCATTTTGGGCTGCTACACCAACTGAAAATTTCAAGAGAACCAACAATGGACCGGAATCATTTCATGCACCTTTTAGTGAGCAGTTTTATTCAAAACATCCAAACATTTTTATTTATGTGCATGGACGTTGTTAAGAAGATTCAAGCTATGAGAACGTACATAAAAATGAGATCTATGGACACACCGGCTGCAGTTCGACGACGGGAGGAAGAAAAAACGGACTATCTTTTGGAGAAATATGGTATGCACATAAGAGGCGAAATTTCCAGACATGAATACATCAGGACCGTCGCTTACAAGTTTTGTGCCAGAACAGACTTATAACTTTACTATAGTGTATAGTGATTAGAACTTTCTCATAATTTTTACTCCAGTGTATAGTGCTTTCTTTTAGGTTTTATTATTAGGTTTTATGATCACGTTGATTTATAACAGAACTGTGTTTTAACCAGGTTTTAACGTTGATTTATAACAGAACTGTGTTTTATCAAGGTTTTAACATTACTTGTATGGTTTTATGATGACTGATTACTGAGGAATATGTCTTATTATGCAAACAAAAACTGTCTTATTATTAAAAGTCTTTTTTGAAAAAAAAATCTATTTTTTATACTATTTACCTGTATTTACCTGCAAATTGGCGCAAATGAAAGGTTTTATTTTTGGCGCAATGAAATATGGTTTGTGGTGCAAATGAAAGATTTTTTTGGCAAATGCCAATTGGCGCAAAAACAATGCACTGATATTTTGTTCTTTCATTTATGACGTGGTATAATATGTCAACATTAAAACCAAAGGTCTGTACTATGTAGGTCAACCTTTTCAATATTTCCCGTCTTTGCAATATTTCTTTCTCAATATCCATTATTTTAAGCTATCTATTATACCAATCACCGTTATGTCAAAATACATGTTTATTTTTAAAATTATATACGATTTCACGTGTCTCTTTTGGTTCTAAGCGTTCGCATTTAATGCAAGATTATCAAGTTCTTTCTCCACCTGTTCAACATAAGCAGGGAAACTTGGATCAGATAAACATAGCTTCATTAAGACACCAATGTCAGTTGTATCTGTAGGCATATTGTTATACACAGTTGGTAACAGGTTCTTACTGGTTCTGGTGACAACCTTATCAATGAAAATAAAAATCTAAAGGTTATGTTGATACTAAATATTCAAATGATAAAATGTGCTTAAATGAAGGGTAAAATGCACTATTTCGCAGGACTATATATATTATGTAATTACATGCACGTTGTTAATTCATATATATACGACATATGTCTGTTGTATACTGCCTGATGGTTATCTCGTTTGAATCGTTATACATTTTGTTATGTTGGGGCCTTTTATAGCTTGATATGCGGTATGAGTTTTGCTTATTGTTGAAGGCCGTGTGGTGACCTATATATATAGTTGCTAACATCTACATTTGTACGTTATTTGGTTTCTGGTGGATATTTATCTCATTTGCAATCATACGCCACACCTCCTGATTTTATATGAAACAATAATTGTTTTAGCTTACACTTCAGTGGTTGTTATACAAAAACACTGTGTGTCATTCAGCTGCTAAAAGATATCAAAATATTCTCTTTTTTTTTTCTTTTTTACCTTCATGGATCATAGATTGATGTTTAATGAACAGTGGCAAATATTACATGTGTATTAAGAAAATCTGAATATGATAGAGCGATTGAATAAGAATCCAACTTTGCAATTTATACCACACAAAGCCAAATGTTGAACGTGCCAGTTCACAAGGTACATACGACAGTCCCCCTGAAAAGATGTCAGGTCAACAAATGGATCAAACCCACGATCTGTCGTGCTTGAGAAGAGCACGCTATATATCATAGATAAAAGGAAATGTGGGGTATTCCTCAATGAGACAGACATCCAACGACAAAAAACAACATCTAGAAAACAACATAGTCTTCAACACCAAAGAGGTGTCCATACAATATAGCAAGCTCAAAATCGTACAGAGTTTTTAACGTATTAAACAAATTTCTTCACAACAGAAACAATGATTTGTCTCCCTTTAACCTCCAATTCTCTGCATGGGGTTTGGCTCTTTCAATTTGTTTCAGGAGATCTCAATATATATTATACTTACATTTGCTAAATCTGAAAGCGTTACCTCTCCGTGTAGTATGGTTTTATCTGATGTATTTTCATGATTCACAGACTGAAATATAAATTTAAGAAATGAGATTCAACATTAGGGTGTCAAAATGTCAGCAACCATTGCAGGGTGTATTACATTAATAAGCGTAATTGATAAACCCACCAAAGGCCATTAATCTTGAACGCGGAGGTAAAAAACGCCCAAGCCAATGTTGACCTCCATTTTGTCACCGAAAATTCAAAACGGAAAGTCCTTTATCAAGTGGCAAAATCAAAAGCTCAAACACACCAAACGAATAGAAAACAACTGTCATATTCCTGACTTGGTACAGACATTTCCTTATGTAGAAAATGGTGGATTAAACCTGGTTTTATCTAATGTTTTATAACCATTATATGAAACATTGTATGAATGGTTTTCAAGTTCAAAAAAATATTGCCACAGGCGCTTGGGTATCTACATGATATCGATAATAATTTTGTTCATTGTTTGCACTAAATATTCAATTTTCTATTTTTTAATTTGCTTGTCTTGCCTTTGTTTTTGGATTAATTTATCCATTCTGATAAAATCTCTTATTTAACTATCTATACTTAACTAACGAGTTGTTTGTATCGAATAATGACTGATTAACACCCTGTGCCAAATATAACAGATTACGTGTGAATCCTATATGACAGTATCCTGTTTTGTAGAAGACCGAATTACTTGACCATTCCATGACTTGAACTCATGGCATGCACAATGCCGCCATACCAACGAGGCGGTTATAAATTTTGAAAGTTTTACTCTCTTTTGTAAAGTAAAACCTGGGTAAATGTCAGAAATGTTTATAAATGTCATATTCTGTGCTAAAACGGCGGTTGTCAAGTTCAATTCATTGAGTAATGTAAGACTTTAATACCTTGCAAAACACTTTAAAAGAACTGTTTTTAAAAGTCAAAGAGAAATAACTCTTTATTATTTCTGTGTATTATCATGGATAAATAAAGTTCTAGCAACAACGTTATTGAAAAAAAAAACCATCTTAGTGTAAAGAAAACAAATTTTACATGTTCACAAATCATGACTCAAGCATTAAAACAATGGGATGATCCAATACCTAGAACTTGTCGCTTTTCATAGACAGTATTCTTTGCCTTTTTTTCAGCATGAACTGAACTATAATTGTCCGCATCGTGTAAATTTTATATCCGTGTGTCTCAATTTTTCACTTCCCTTCTTAACTAATGATTTAAGAATGGAAAGAAAAAAACAACATAAGTAAGTGTTTACGATCTTACCTCCGTCGTTACTATAGCTTTGACAGGAAAATAGTTAGCCATTTTCTCTGCACATTCCCTGCATACATCGTGGCTGGTCTTTATTTCTGAAGCTGCAAACTTTATCCGAAATCTATGGCTCATATCCTAATTATTCATATTCATATATAAAGTCAATTTAAAGTAAAATTATTAAAAATAACAAGCATACAGAAAACAGATCACATTTTTGGTTTGAAGCACACACAATTGTTTGTTCTTTTCCAAGTTGTGTAATTTTATTTACAACGTTATTGTTGTTTTTGGTATAAAACCCTTTTGTTTGGGTGTGATGAAGATATGAGTTCCTAATGAATATGCATGTAATAATATAAAATATGACTTTAAATTTTGCCGCTTTTTTATATTTCCAGAATTAATATCAAATTTCTAAATGTCAGAAAAAAATAGTTTTGCGACCAGCAAATAAAATACGAAGCGTACTCACATTAATTAGTGTGAAAAACAATGCGCATTCAAATGCGTTTTTTCAAATAATGCAAGCACAATTTTTTCCTTGCACCTCAAGACAATGCCTTTGACTATTTGTTACAAGACTTCCTACCTGCATAATCATTTGGACGTCACAGGCATAGAGGTTATATATATATTGTCCAAATATTCCTTAGCTGACACAATAACAAATAAATAATTTGTCGTTATATAAACTAACTAAAAGGTAACAACAATAATGTGGAACTGAGCAGCCATGTAGTAGGCAACGTAAGTTTGTTTTAAAACAAAATGTCCGTTTTCAAATTGTGCTGTATTTTAAAACCTCTAGCACTATAAGCAATTGTAATTAAGGTTGAAATTGCCTATAATCCTCAATAATTGAATCGTATGAATTCAAAAGTAACAGAATCAGAATGGAATCTGACCTAATCAACCGTGCAAGTGTATCACGGAAGAAAATTTTTCTAGAATACCTTTTCCATTTGTAAAATAGGAAATTTCATTTTTTCAGATGTATAAAAAGAAGATGTGGTATGATTGCCAATGAGACAACTGTCCACAAGAGACCAAAATGACACAGTGTCTGAACTTTTCTTGTTATACGTATTCATAAAATTCAAATGATAATAAACAATATGGTACTACGTCTTGTAATAGGTGTTATTACCTGCATGTGATAAAATATAATCATACTGTCACCTTTACTTTGTCCTCTCAGGTATCTCTGTGACATTGTCAGGTTGTAAGACTCCTGCAAATTAATGTATTAAAACGATCAAAGTTAATGACATCCTTCATAATTTTAATTCGTATATTTAAATCAAATGTTTGTGCCTGGTTAACTTGCATGGTTAATGAACAATTCTTTGTCTTATGTCATACTTTTGAAAGTCGTATCACTTATTATTGTAAATTAAACAACTTAAGATATGATGATATATTCCTATATACAGTGTATATACAATGTAACACCTTCATTAACTGAGGATTCTGTTCTTTTTTCAAGGTCATAGTGCTTTAAAGTTTGACGATCTAGAATTTCATATATGTATGTCCATTTCAGTTCTTTTTTTTTCTTGGAATACGTTAAAAACTCCTTTACTTCAGATTTAAATTGCCTGGCATGCGTAGCTAGTTATAGCTGAGTATTCGTCGACCAAAACCAGAGAGCACCTGCCTGTTAACTCACCTTTATACTATTAAAGGTCTACAGATTTCCGAAAATATTTGACATATATTACATATAATAGATTAATTTTGCATAAACATATATCTGAAACATTTTAAAAAGCAGCATTAAACTCCCTTCTCTTCTAACCTCTTACAAGTAAACTTACCATAATAGTTGAACCATGACTTACAAGAAGATGACCTCTGTCTGCCAGTGTCAGTTCTAGGGGAAACGTGGTATTATCAAAATACTAAAATGTAAAAATTAGAATATGAATCAAATGATGTGTGGGGTAAACGAAAACTAGACGACAACCAAACTCATAAGTCGAAAACAAACTGACAATGCCATGGCAAAAAACGAAAAACGACCGAAAAGAAACAAACAAAAGTACACAAAACACAACATAGAAAACTAAAGACTATGCAACACGAACCCCATCAAAAGAAGTGTTATATCGTATCTTATTTGAAGTTCAATGATACTTATATATATAATCTATCCTTGTACAAAGTTATCATTCTATCATAACTAATCATAACTATACTAGTGTTGCGTTAAACCGTTGTCAATCAAAGTCACATTGGTGTTAAACTGCTGTCAATCAATCAGTGCGACATTAAGCCATTGTCAATTAATCAAAATAACTCTGTTTTCCCGTTCATCAATTCATGAAAAAAACATTGTATCGCCATGTAAGCACACACTTCCTTTTTTCCTTGAAAATGAAAAAAATCGATAATGAACTGTTTGCTTTAAAACGCTTATTTTAAGGGCTTCTACAGGGCGTAGCTACCCGGAGGCACGGCAGCACGTGTATCCACGTCGTTTTCACAAAAGAGAGAGAGAGAGAGAGAGAGAGAGAGAGAGAGAGAGAGGGACAAAGTTAACATATAGGAATTGGTCTTTCTATGTATGCATGTTAAAAATTACACAAAGATTAAAAGCAAGAGGAATACACATGCAGCGAAATTTTTAATCCATTAAGACATGTATATATGTGTACGATAAATACATACAACTGGTGTAAATTTAGCGGAACTTTTTATATTACTGGCATTGTTTAGAAAATACCAGCTACATAGTTGTCGGTACCATCACCATAACGTATACTAGTACTCGCTTTGAGTGCAAAAAAAAACATAATCCCATTAGGGTTAACAAAAAAACTTGAAAATAATTATTTTCCGCTTCGCCCCAAAGCTCACATCTTACTACAATGAAGACTCTTCTTCAACTCGTATCGATCCGCGAATAATGACTGTTAAAATTGAGAATGGAAATGGAGAATATGTCAAAGAGACAGCAACCCGACCAAAGAGCAGACAACAGCCGAAGGCCACCAATGGGTCTTCAACGCAGCGAGAAAATCCCGCACCCGGAGGTGGTCCTCAGCTGGCCCCTAAATAAAATTGTGGACTAGTTCAGTGAAAATGGACGACACACTAAACTAGTTCAGTGAAAATAGACGTCACACTACACTCCAAAACATATAAATGAACTAAAATTAAAAAAAACATACAAGACTAACAAAGGCCAGAGGCTCCTGACTTGGGACAGGCGCAAAAATGAGGCGGGGTTAAACATGTTTTGTGAGATCTCAACCCTCCCCCTATACCTCTAGCCAATGTAGAATAAAGAAACACATAGCAATACGCACAGTTAAACTCAGTTTAAAAGAAGTCCGAGTCCGATGTCAGAATTGGTAACAAAAGAAACTAAGCAAAATGACAATGATACATAAATTAACAAAGGACTACTAGCAGTTACTGACATGCCAGCTCCAGACCTCAATTAAACTGATTGAAAGATTATGTCTTCATCATATGAAAATCAAGTACAATCCTGTGAACTAGTTCAAAATTGACTAAGTATATATATAGGTCTTGACAACACGAATAGTTCATTTTCACATCACGTCAACGTATTCTCGTCCTGGTGTGCATGTAATATTTGCTACCGGACATTAATAACCATTCAATCAATCAATAGTTTCCGTATACTAGCAGATGAGAAGATGGAACTGTTGTTATTATAAAAAAGCACACATTTTCCAGTACATGTATTACGTCTTTATTTATTTTACAAAACACATCTTGTGTATAGATTCGATAATTCGAAGTCGTTTCTATTTGGGCCGGCTATACGAATGGTTGATTGTAAAAGCATTTAAATAAATTGTTAATTCTAACTCGTTTTACTGGAATATTTGGTCATTCAATTTTATAATGAATTTTCTGTCCGATTCAGACACTAAACTGCTGATTCTTGTTCGAAAGATACACCCAATTAACTTTTAATACACGAATTTTCATTGTTAATCATCTAGATATTGTCATACAACTGGTCGAATGCATATGTATTTGTTAATTAGCTGAATAATAAACAAATGCAGCTCATGAAAAAGATCCTGATCAAAGTACCATACCCTCTGAAAAAGTTGGTTAATTTCAACTTCGAGAATTCCTAACTGCGTAAAATTAGAAATTCATTTCGCTCTCTTGTAGAGTTTTATTTTACCCACAAAAATTTTAAACATCTAAATACATATGTTAAGCAAAATAATGAAGAATGTGTCCACCAAGTATTTGGTATTCAATGATGTTTATGCTAACAGAAACTCCACATATAGTATTGTGTTTATGTTTATTGTTTGTTTTTTTATACAACTTCTTTGCTCATTACAAATACTATATGGAACAAATCTCCGTGATTTTAAAAGCTTTCACGTCGTACAAAAAAAAACGACAATATTTAGTCTTCATTCGACTCGAAGTTAAACAAAAAGTTGACAAAAAAAACACAACAAAAATGTCCAAATTCTATTACGGTTGTGATTGTTTTGAAACGCTGTATATGCGGAGCTTCCGGGGGGCTTCGCCCCCTGGTCCCCCTACCAGGGATTTGCGCTGGACCTACTGGGGGCCTTAGACGGCACCAAGACCCCCTCGCTCTTTAGTTTGTGATTCCACTTCATTAAGAAGGTAGCTACGCCCCTGTTCTAGCAGAGGTTCTAGAAGGAACCATTATAGGGTAATATCGAATTAATAGAATCTATACAAGTATCATTATAGCAAAAGATTCAAGGTACGTATGTTATGTTCTTCTCGTATGTTTTATGATTGTATGACACTAAACCCCTAACGGGAGGGATTGTACCTGATTTTCATATGATGAAGACATAATCTTTCTATCAGTTTAATTGAGGTCTGGAGCTGGCATATCAGTAACTGCTAGTAGTCCTTTGTTAATTTATGTATCATTGTCATTTTGCTTAGTTTCTTCTGTTACCTATTCTAACATAGGACTCGGATTTCTTTTAAACTGAGTTTTACTGTGCGTATTGCTGTGTGTTTGTTTATTCTACATCAGCTAGAGGTATACAGGAGGTTGGGATCTCACAGAACATGTTTAACCCAGCCGCATTTTTGAGCCTGTACCATGTAAGGAACCTCTGGCCTTTGTTAGTCTTGTATTTTTTTTTTTTAATTTTGGTTCATTTATATGTTTCGGAGTTTAGTGTGACGTCCATTGTCTCTGATAAACCAGTATACATTTTTGTTTAGGGGCCAGCTAAAACCCGCCTCTGGGTGCGGGATTTTCTTGCTGTGTTGAAGACCCATTGGTGGCCTTGAGCTGTTTTCTGCTCTTTGGTCGAGTGCTTGTCTCTTTGACACATTCCCCGTTTCCATTCTCAATTTTATAAAAATATGTTTAAGAACATCAGTTGTTCGACCTGTTGGTCAAATGCATTTTGTTAAAATATACTTTTTCACGTTTTGGTCTTTTGGATAATGTTGTTTGTGCTGTATTTAGACCCCTCTAACAAGAAATTTGTTTTGCATGCACACGTGTAAAAATTGCGGTTTTATCCAACGCAATCATAGGTTTGAACGATATTTTCAATTTAGAGTTGTTAATATTTTTTCGTATGGGCTTGTATTATATTTACCTTCGGGTTTATATGATCCGTTCATCCTATTTCGACTCTTCAAAATTCAAGAGTCTATCCTAAATTGAGGTAAATAAACTCATCATAGATACCAGGATTGAAATTTTATATTTGCGCCAGACGCGCGTTTCGTCTACAAAAGACTCATCAGTGACGCTCGAATCAAAAAATTAAAGGCCAAATAAATTACGAAGTTGAAGAGCATTGAGGACCAAAAATTCCTAAAGTTTTGCCAAATACAGCTAAGGTAATCTATTCCTGAGTTAGAAAAGCCTTAGTATTTCAAAAATTCAAAGTTTTGTAAACAGTTAATTTATAATTATGACCATATCAATGATAATTCATGTCAACACGGAATTGCTGACTACTGGGCTGGTGATACCCTCGGGGAATAAAAACTCCACCAGCAGTGGCATCGACCTAATGGTTGTAAATAAACTCATCATAGATACCAGGATTGAAATTCTATATTTGCGTAAATTATATGGCCTTCCAAATACCGTTTCGATTCCTAACATCACCGAAGAGACATTAATTGTCGAAATCCGGATATGGTGTACAAATTTTTGCACCTCATGTATGCGGTTTACCATCTTTTTTCCGCAAGTTTATTGTTTTCTGTTTGGTATTAAATTAATAATTAAGATCCATTTTGTTACATCTTGTGATACGTTTAATTGGCAATCGCCATGCCAGTCGGCAGGGTTAAAGACCATCAGTTGTTCGACCTGTAAGTCAAATGCGTTTTGTTAAAATATACTTTTTCACGTTTTGGTCTTTTGGAAAATGTTGTTTGTGCTGTATTTAGACCCCTCTAACAAGAAATTTGTTTTGCATGCACACGTATAAAACTTGCGGTTTTTATCCAACGCAATCATAGGTTTGAACGTTGTTTTCAATTTAGAGTTGTTTATATTTTTTCGTTTGGGCTTGTATTATATTTTCCTTCGGGTTCATATGATCCGTTCATCCTATTTCGACTCTTCAAAATTCAAGAGTCTATCCTAAATTGAGGTAAATCACATGACCTTCCAATACCGTTTCGATTCCTAACATCACTGAAGAGACATTAATTGTCGAAATCCGGATATGGTGTACAAATTTTTGCACCTCATGTTTGCGGTATACCATCTTTTCCACAATTTATTATTTTCTGTTTGGTATTAAATTAATATAATTAAGATCCATTGTGTTACATCTGTGATCCGTTTTTTTGGCAATCGCCATGGCAGTCAGCAGGGTTTAAGAACATCCGTTGTTCGACCTGCTAGTCAAATGCGTTTTGTTAAAATATACTTTTTTACTTTTTTGGTCTTTTGGAAAATGTTGTTTGTGCTGTATTTAGACCCCTCTAACAAGAAATTTGTTTTGCATGCACAAGTATAAAAATTGCGGTTTTTATCCAACGCAATCATAGGTTTGAACGTTGTTTTCAATTTAGACTTGTTTATATATATATACACACAGGTTCCAGCCCCTCTCGGGTAGGAAGTAGAGAATCAGAACTTCTCTAACATCGTTATGTTGATTATATATAATTGTCTAAACCGGGATTCGAACTCATGCTACTGAGATATCGTGGCACCAAATATATATATGTATAATGTCTAAAATAGCAACAATCAGTTTGTGAAAATAAACTGATACAGGTACTGAATTAAAATTATATAAATGTCTAAGAATATGACTTAAACACGCTAATTGATACATTAAAAAGTTCTATTAGATTTCAAATAGAAATACGCTATATTTTGCTAGACAAATTAGCTTCATCAGGCGTGTGCATCTCTCAAGGTGAAATGACAAAAAAAATATTTTTGTAGCTTAAACTACACAAAATTTTAGTAAAAGTTTAACATGTTTATTGATGTTCTATAAAAAAAAATATGTTTGTAGCTTAAACTACATAAAGTTGGAGAAAAGTTTAACATATTTATTGATGTTCGATAAATTGTATGAATTTCTATGAATTGTATGATTTCAAGATTATTGTTTTGATTTGTTTTTAAATCTTTTTTCGTCTCTCTCATTGAGTCCATCAGGTTTAAGAGTTCGTAACTGGTGCATCCAAAATCTCTCTCTCTCTCTTGTCTCCCTTGTGTATCCCAATTTTGTTTTTTCTCAATGATTTGAAATGTGACGTTTTCAAAATCATGCCCTTCTCTTAAAAGATGTCTTGTGATTGGGCAGTTTCTTTCTTTTTGTATAAAATGACCGATGGTTATTAAGTCGGATGTTAAATGGTGTTTCTGTTTTACCAACATCTTGCAACTTGCAAGTTGCAAGTTATATATATATATATATATATATATATATATATATAGAAGTCTATAAAAAGACCAACCAGCAAATTTAATATGTACCGGATCGTCTAGAATAGACGATACTGTGCAGATAAGGAAAAAATTATATAAGTCTAAAGATTTGCACAACCGTTGTGCAAAAGATCTTTAGACTATATATATATATATATATACATATATAGATTGCCTAACAATGTAATTTTAACACACTATTTAGTATGTTAATATAAGAATGTTTAAAATATTTACAAAATGATGAAAATAAACGCAATATTTCGCTAGACTAACTAGAGAACAGGAATAAAAGCCCTGTTCATTGATAATTTTCTATGTATTGTGTGCGATTTTGTCCCATGTACATTTACTCCATATCCTTTCATTTTCTGTAGCTTTATCAAGCGTGCATCTATCCAGGTGAAATCGGATGTAGATGATAAGAAACTTTTGCAGCTCAATGTATATGTTGCACTTGAATTTAGCTGCCTTGAAAATAATACATAATTTGGATAACGTTCAAGATTTTTACAAAATTGGTAGTTAAAGTTAGCAACGTCCATTGGCCAATATATCAGGATAAAAAGGACGATGCTGTGTACTAAATTATTCTTTATCTTTCCTGTATCTTTTCTCATCTTTTCGTTAAGACCATCAGGTTCTAAAGTGTGGAGTTGGTGGATCCAAAATTTTCTCTTCTCCTTCTCGCCGTGGTGTCCCACTCGGTGTTGACTTCTATGATTTGGAAAGTAACATTATCAAAAGAATGTTTCGTTGAACGAAGATGTCTTGTGAGAGGACAGTTTTGTTGGTTTTGTACCATGAACGATGGTTATTGAGCCGAATTTTAAATTTGTCCATTGTTTCTCCCACATACTGAATGCCATAAGTGTCACATGTTAATATATAAATTGAGTTCTCCGTTTTACAGTTGGAATTTGAGTAGATAGTATAATTTTGTTTAGTAACGGAGCTGATGAAAGAACTGCTTGTGTTTGTAGCAACCGGGAGATGGAGAAGGCTGCTTTGCTAATACAGATGTCACTAATTTGTCAAGGATGTTTTAGGTCTTCTGAAGGCCATGACTGGTGGTGAGGAAAATACTTTTTAAGATTTGAATCATTTTCTATAATTTTCCAATGCTTCTGAACAATGGAAGACACATTTTAAAATCAGGATGGTAAGTGAGTACAAGGGAGTTCTGTTAGCTGCTTTATTCTTATCTTTGTACTCTAGAAGTTCTTGGCGACTAGTTTTGTTTGCTCTTTCGAAAGCGCTATCAATGATGTTGTTATTGTATCCTCGAACAACTAGATGTTTACGTAGTTGTCCAAGTCTAGCATTTTGCGTATTTTCAGTAGAGCATATTCTCTTGATTCGCAATGCCTGGCTGAATGGGATGCCACGGGAGCAGTGTTTAGGATGGCAACTTTTAGGAGAAAGGAATTGATGTTTGTCCGTTTGTTTGGTATGAAGGTCCGTTATAATGGTTCCGTTCTTGATGTAACTCGTAGTGTCGAGGAAGTTTATTTTCTCCATAGATGATTCATATGTAAATTTTATTGAATGGTGGAAAGAGTTACAGTGTCCTAGAAATTCATTAAGATTTTCTTGTGAATCTGTCCATTTGAAATCAATATCGTCAATGAATCGGAACCATGATAAGGGCTGGTATGGAGCACTAGCCAAGAGGCGTTTTCAAGTTGGCCCATAAATATGTTGGCATATGACGGGGCCATTTTGTGCCCATACTAGTACCGTCTATCTGGAGATAATGTTTTCATTGAAAGAGAAGTTGTTGTTCTCTAGCACTAGTTTCAGAAGTGTAACAAGGCACTCAGCTGGAGGATTTTTTCACTACGAGTGTTCCATACCTCTTCACACGCTGCTATTCCTTCGTCTTGTGGAATGTTGGTATATAAAGAAGACACGTCCATGGATGCAAGTATAGTATTGCTTGGTAGAGGATTGAGGTTTTCCATTTTCTTTAGATAATCAGTCGTATCTTGAATGTAAGAGGGTAGTTCTTTCACATGAGGTCTTAGATGATGGTCTACAAATTCTGATATCTTTTCAGTTGGATGACTATTTGCTGAAACAATTGGTCGACCTGGATTGCCCGTTTTATGTATTTTAGGCAACATATAGAATCTTCCGGCCTTTGCTTCGTTCTCAAGAGGTCGGAGATAATCAAAGGTGCCATTGTCTATATGCTTTTTGTCGAACATCTCTTGAAGGATGGTGTTGATCCTTCGAATTGTATTAAGTGTTGGATCTGTGGTTAATTGTTTATGAAACATTCCATTGTTCAGAAGCTTTGGAAAATTATAGAAAATGATTCAAATCTTAAAAAAGTATTTTCCTCACCACCAGTCATGGCCTTCAGAAGACCTAAAAACATCCGTGACAAATTAGTGACATCTGTATTAGCAAAGTAGCCTACTCCATCTCCCGGTTGCTACAAACAATGTGGTCGAAGGAACTGCCTGTGTTGTAAAGCTGCCAATACAAGCAGTTCTTTCATCAGCTCCGTTACTAAACAAAATTATTCGTTCATGGTACAAAACCAACAAAAACTGTCCTCTCACAAGACATCTTCGTTCAACGAAACATTCTTTTGATAATGTTACTTTCCAAATCACAGAAGTCAACAACGAGTGGGACACCACGGCGAGAAGGAGAAGAGAAAATTTTGGATCCACCAACTCCACACTTTAGAACCTGATGGTCTTAACGAAAAAGATGAGAAAAGATACAAGAAAGATAAAGAATAATTTAGTACACAGCATCGTCCTTTTTATCCTGTACTATTGGCCAATGAACGTTGCTAACTTTAACTACCAATTTTGTAAAAATCTTGAACTTCATCCAAATTATGTATTATTTTCAAGGCAGCTAAATTCAAGTGCAACATATACTTTGAGCTGCAAAAGTTTCTTATCATCTACATCCGATTTCACCTGGATAGATGCACGCTTGATAAAGCTAGTTAGTCTAGCGAAATATTGCGTTTATTTTCATCATTTTGTAAATATTTTAAACATTCTTATATTTACATACTAAATAGTGTGTTAAAATTACATTGTTAGGCAATCTATAATTTTATTTGTGTAATTGAATTAATCTCTGTACTGATTAATCCACACTCCCATAGATTTGTATGTCAAGTGCTGCTATTTATAGGCACTTATATATATATATAAACAAGTCTAAATTGAAAACAACGTTCAAACCTATGATTGCGTTCGATAAAAACCGCAATTTTTATTCGTGTGCATGCAAAACAAATTTCTTGATAGAGGGGTCTTAACACAACACAAACAACATTTTCAAAAAGACCAAAAAAGTGAAAAAGTATATTTTAACAAAACGCATTTGACTAGCAGGTCGAATAACAGATGTTCTTAAACCCTGCTGACTGCCATGGCGATTATATTAAAATAAAAAGGATGACTTTCATTAACTATTTGTTTTAAAACAACAAACATTAAATTATAACTGAACATGCAATGAGGCAACATATTTAGAACATAATAGAAAATGCAGGAATATGCATGGTTGTGCACCAGTTGTGACGTCATTTAAACCAAAAACGAAATATCCAAGTTGAACATTTTAAAAGTTTCTTCTTTTTGTACATAACTCACACTATATATATACGTTGATCATGCAATATTTGTATTGTATAATTTACATGTTGTCTGTAACTATGATATCGTTTTGAGAATATGCAGCCTCCTTTAGTCTGGAAGAACCACGTTTAACCAAACCACACTCTTTATGTGTCAGTCCCAAATCAAGAGCCTGTAATTCAGTGGTTGTCGTAGGTTGCTGTCTGTCATATTTGTTTTTCGTTTATTGTTTTGTCATCAATAATGCCATTGTTTATCCGTTTGAATTGTTTCACAATTTATCATGTCGGGGTCTGACAAAGCGAGATGTGTTTTGCTCATTGTTAAAGACTATATAATGACATAAAATTGTTTCATATATACACGTCAATTGGACTCTGGTGGATATGTGTTCCATTGGCACAATCATATACGAGATCTCCTTATCTTTATATTTTTACATGGTTCATATATATTTATCGTGTGTTTTTCTATGTTGTGATGTTATACTATTGTTTCAGAAAAAGGAGAAGGTTTGGTACCATTAAAACGTTTAATCCCGCTGCAAATGTTTGCACCTGTCCTAAGTCAGGAATCTGATGTACAGTAGTTGTCGTTTGTTTATGTAATTTATACGTGTTTCTCGTTTCTCGTTTTTATATATACTAGACCGTTGGTTTTACCGTTTGAATGGTTTTACACTAGTACTTTTGGGGCCCTTTATAGCTTGTTGTTCGGTGTGAGCCAAGGCTCCGTGTTGAAGGCCGTACATTGACCTATAATGGTTTACTTTTATAAATTGTTATTTGGATGGAGAGTTGTCTCATTGGCACTCACACCACATCTTCCTATATCTATACACAGGACATGCTGAACTGTTGTTTAATCTTTAATTATGAATTTGACGGTCATTTACAGAATTACAAAAACTTTAATTTAAAAATTTGATGAAAATACTACAATTTCGTGCTTCCCAGAATATTCATGCCACATTTTTTGTATTGAAATTTTGCATCGTTGACAAATAAACCTAAAAACATCTGTGTCCATACTTGCCGAAAAATTCTGTTTTTTGAGATTTGACAATTTTGCCACAATCACTACATCAATTGCAGTTGTTTCAATATTAAACAGTTTTGCGATTAACACATTCAATGCAGTGCCTTCTCTGTTACGCGGTTAGTATTTAAATTATAATCTTAAGAACAGTGTTCACTGTGTTAGAATTCATTTTATTTAATTTTCAAACAAATATAAAAACATGTTCAGATTACAAGAATTCAAGGTAAGAATATTTTCTGAGAGGTTTGAAGACAATATAAAACGTACGCCCCAGCCCAAAATACAAAAAATGGAAATCCATTGTTGTAACATTTTCACCACACAATTTTAGTTAGGGGCCAGCTGAGGACCACCTCCGGTTGCGGGATTTTCTCGCTGCATTGAAGACCCATTGGTGGCCTTCGGCTGTTGTCTGCTCTTTGGTCGGGTTGTTGTCTCTTTGACATATTCCCAATTTCCATTCTCAATTTTATCATTTAAGAACTATGTTATCATTATTTACTTTTGGCCAAGGGTAGAGGGACGATCATATAATATTACTATGAATTTCGAGGGAGGGGGCGGGGTTGGAAAATGAATATTCTAACCTGAAAATGAATATTCTGCAACAAAAAATGCAACCACTTTTAGGAAATAACATATTCCGTACATGCTAACTACGAACACAAATACTTTATTAAATCAATCATATAGTGATTATAAACGAGGGGATGGATGTGGTCTACAGAATGGAGAATTATGGACAAATTGAATAATAGCGAATAGAGCAAAATAAGTAAAAGAAAATAAAGAATACAGCGAAAAGGTGCCAAAGTATAAAGAATATAGCGAAAAGGTGCCAAAGTATAAAGAATATAGGAAAAGGTGCCAAAGTATAAAGAATATAGCGAAAAGGTGCCAAAGTATAAAGAATATAGGAAAAGGTGCCAAAGTATAAAGAATATAGCGAAAAGGTGCCAAAGTATAAAGAATATAGGAAAAGGTGCCAAAGTATAAAGAATATAGCGAAAAGGTGCCAAAGTATAAAGAATATAGGAAAAGGTGCCAAAGTATAAAGAATATAGCGAAAAGGTGCCAAAGTATAAAGAATATAGGAAAAGGTGCCAAAGTATAAAGAATATAGCGAAAAGGTGCCAAAGTATAAAGAATATAGCGAAAAGGTGCCAAAGTATAAAGAATATAGGAAAAGGTGCCAAAGTATAAAGAATATAGCGAAAAGGTGCCAAAGTATAAAGAATATAGCGAAAAGGTGCCAAAGTATAAAGAATATAGGAAAAGGTGCCAAAGTATAAAGAATACAGCGAAAAGGTGCCAAAGTATAAAGAATATAGCGAAAAGGTGCCAAAGTATAAAGAATATAGGAAAAGGTGCCAAAGTATAAAGAATATAGCGAAAAGGTGCCAAAGTATAAAGAATATAGGAAAAGGTGCCAAAGTATAAAGAATATAGCGAAAAGGTGCCAAAGTATAAAGAATATAGGAAAAGGTGCCAAAGTATAAAGAATATAGCGAAAAGGTGCCAAAGTATAAAGAATATAGGAAAAGGTGCCAAAGTATAAAGAATATAGCGAAAAGGTGCCAAAGTATAAAGAATATAGGAAAAGGTGCCAAAGTATAAAGAATATAGCGAAAAGGTGCCAAAGTATAAAGAATAACTGTGGAAAATAAAATGATTAGGTAATAAAATACTGATTACAGAAATGGAAGGATCTACATGATAAAGAAATCATCTACATCTTATTACAGAGGGGGCCTCGGTGGCCGAGTGGTCTAAGTAGTTACTACTGTAATCACTAACCAGTCAACACTGAGGTTGTGAGTTCGAACCCCGCTCGTGCGGGTGTACTCGACTCCAATCTTAATTGACTAGGATTGTCAGTTTTCCTATCGAAGGTCGGTGGTTTTCTCAGGGCACTCCGGCTTCCTCCACCAATAATTCAGACCGCCACGAAATAGCCCAAAAACGGTGCTTAAAAGTGCCGTAAAAACACCAAAAATCAAACTCAAATCTTATTACAGAAATTGTATTTGTTAAATCATTTTCTGGATAAATTCAAGAATAAGCATTTATATAATTAAAGATATAGAAAAATGGCTTAAAAATTTAAAGAATATAGAAATTAAAGACCCCTCATCCTTACCCTCATAAATAAATAAGTAAAGAAACATTCAGATTTCTTGTCAATGCTATTAATAATATACAGTTTACTATAGCAGTAGTTTTCTTCTTGTAATTCAGTAATAAAACAAATCAAAGCCACAGACACGTGACCACATGCAGGGTTGCTTATATCCTCATGTTCACATGAAAGAAGTCAAATATATCTTTTTTTTTGTAGATCATCTAAGATTGGTCCAGGATCACTATAGTGTCTCCATGTTTTTATATAATTTGGAGAATTTGATGTTAATTCTTTTTCTTGTCTGCGGTTTTTTCTTTCAATATTTTATAGAGCATTTGTATACAGTGACAAAAAAAACTGTCTAGGTACTTTAGCTATACAATTATACCATCAGGACCTTTAATTGACCCCAGACCATGCTGCTATTCAGATGATGTGAGATATGTATGCCAATGACAACAACCCATCAACATATACAAACAAACAAAACACAAAGAAGGACATCTAGAGGGTATTATAAGGTCTTAAAAGGTTGTATCGAAACCTTACATTATAATGAAGCGCCTTTACCACTTATTGCAAACTGAGGTCGGGCGGCGCATATTGCCACATGTGGGGCATGATATGCTTACCATTCCAGAGCATCCGAGATCACCCCGGTTTTAGTGCATGTTGCTCGGTTTTCAGTTTTCTGTGATGTGTTTTGTCAGAGACATATCAATGTCTCTGGTTTTGTATACTGTCTTATGGTCGTGTTTCGTTTATTGCCATGGTTGTCAGTTTGTTTCAAGTTCGACTTTATATGGGTTTGCCTCTCCTCTATCTGAGACTACTGTATCGAAAATAAGTTCGCTGTAAAAATAAATTGCGAGTTTGGTGAAGAGGAACCCTGCAAATCAACCGTTTAAGGGCATACGATACAGTTACAGGGGAGGTAATGACGTTGCTAACGTAAATTGTTATTTTCACGACGTCAAACTACGACTTATCGGGGAAACATTCAGTTTTCGACTGATTTTTATCATTCAAACTTATTTAACTTGAAAACGAGTTCATGGACCCCTCTTTTTTAAAATGCCAATCGGTTTGATTACGTAAGACGATAATGTGTGCAAATTTTTATGAAAACGTAAATAGTGCAATTTTTTTAAATTAGATAAATATACAGCAAAAAATGATGTTTTTTCTACATTCGTGAACATTTGATGAATATGAGTCATTTGAAAAAAACAAATTGCACAAATTTAAACTACATTTATATAAAACAGAATCTACAAAAAATTTAACAAAAAACAGCTTGTGTTTATCTTTTAAAACAAAAAAGTTATGTATTTCTGTTGAAAGGAAAAATACGTCCACAAATCCGAATTTTGAGCAAATATATGAAATTTCGACCTCATTTTACTCAAAAAGTAGCACATGAAGGTATATTTTTTATTACATATTTGATTTAATCATGCAAAAAATAGCCTATATGCAAATTGTCAGCAAACTGTCAATATGGGATCAAAACTGTATCGTATATAGATATAGGAAGATGTGGTGTGAGTGCCAATGAGACAACTCTCCATCCAAATAACAATTTATAAAAGTAAACCATTATAGGTCAATGTACGGCCTTCAACACGGAGCCTTGGCTCACACCGAACAACAAGCTATAAAGGGCCCCAAAAGTACTAGTGTAAAACCATTCAAACGGTAAAACCAACGGTCTAGTATATATAAAAACGAGAAACGAGAAACACGTATAAATTACATAAACAAACGACAACTACTGTACATCAGATTCCTGACTTAGGACAGGTGCAAACATTTGCAGCGGGATTAAACGTTTTAATGGTACCAAACCTTCTCCTTTTTCTGAAACAATAGTATAACATCATAACATAGAAAACACACGATAAAACATCAATTGGAAGGCTTAACTCAATCAAAAACGTAAATTAACACACTATGAACGAATAAATTCGATCTGTGATACCTGAAAGTAAATACATAGTTAATAAAATATTAGGGACAAACATTCAAGGCCAAAAAGCAAACAAACAAGTCCAAATAAAGCCATGGCAAAACACTACCGCGAAATATTAAACCCTTAGAAAATAATCACTTTTGAAAAACCGGTTTCATAATATATACAGGTAAATGAAAAATAACTTTGTCGTTTTAGGTATACTTTTCTGTCTATATAAAATCTTCCAATAATTAGGAATACCAAGAAAGGTCTGTCATATAAATACCTAATTTAACACTAGATACATAAGGGTAAATATCAACAATAAAACTTCCTGTACAGATTAAAGGAGAATAATCTTGATGTTAATACAAATGTAGTACGAAGAAGTGAAAATTAGTAGATATTCCAAATAATCAAAGCTGGTATACAGACAAGATCCATATTAATATAAAATAACAAACAAACAAAAAATGCCCTTAAGTAATATATATATTACCAGAGACATATATACATATATATATGTCTCTGATATTACCCAGGTAGCATCATGTTCAATGTTAATCAGCAAACTTAAGTTGAAAAGCATACCTCCCATTCAGCCTTTTCGTCCTTGGTAACTATGGAAGATGAATCCGAAAGTACAAATCGTGCATATTTGTTCAACTTCCACATGTTTTTCACCTGTACTTTGAAAGTTCCCGCCTGGTGAAGTTTTAAAAGTCCGTAATTTAGTTTTCCGACGTTGCTTCGTAAATTATAATCAAAATGGAAGGACGACGATCGAAAAGTCGGAAATAAGAATAATAACTTTACAGATTTATACAGATTATTAACACAATGACGGACACGGAGGTAAAAAAAGAAATGTGTTCTTAAAAGAAAAATATATTTTCATATTATTTATTCCTTTCATTATCAAATCGGTTTTGTTTCATTTTTGGAATCCCTGAGACCCCTCCTTTACTAGTTTACCATTATTAATGGAACGAAGGCTAGTGGAAGACAATATAATTGGAGAATCTTGGTCACCAAGTTTACTTAATCTTTATGATACTAGCTAAGTATACAATATTGTAAACTACTGTTTCATCATATTATTAGCAATCAGGAGCTGCCTGACGAAATAATTTCTGATGTTGACACATATGACCTACAATGTATGGCAGGGTTCGACACTAACGCTAGCCCGCTAGCCCGAGACTAGTAACTTTTGTGTCGGGCTAGTGAAAGTCCGTGGCGCGGTAGCCCGAGGGGCTAGTAAATTTATTTGTCATTGAACATGAAAACTGTTGTACTTTCAGCAAAGTACAGTACTAAACCGCAGTCAAATCTGACAACTTCGTCGAAAATTGTTTACACTGGTTCTACTACCCATTTATTTAGCACTGGCGGGTAACATTTCTACCGAAAACCAGTCACTATAATAAACTGTCAACTCGGCCTTGGATTACTCGGACCGTATTATACGATTACTCGGCCCGTATAGTAAGAATGCACGTAGCTACCAGATTACCAATTCTGTAATGAATATTAATTAAACTGCAATTATAGGCATTTCATTTTGGTTTTATCTTATTCTCAATCATTATGCATCCTCAGGGTTTACCCATTCCCATTTATTTACATTGTCTCGCATGGTTGAACAAGTCAAACATCGTATGACCAAGTTTCATAAGTTGAAAATTAAAAATTGTATGCGAATTATTCTATAAATGTAAATGCTTGACTGTACCTTAAATTGGATATCTATATCCAAGTTAAATTAATAAAAGCAGTAATCCTGCAAACAAATCATGGTCACATACAAAATTTGTGTTTACATTTGTTGGAAGCTATGTGCTTTTTGGCTGGAAAATATGGGAAATCCCTAAATTAATGATTACACTGTATTTGGTTATTTTTAGCCAGCAAAGAATTTCAATCTAATAAACAGCTGAGATGCAAGTGCTTTTTACAATTATTTAAATAATGCATCAAGTAACGATCAAAATAAGTCATACAGATTCTTAATAAAGATGATTAGAAAAAGAAAAAAATATTTTTTCTTGTACATTTTATTAGCAAACCAGTGAAATTTTATGAAACAAAACATGTTCAAAACCCTCTGGAAATGCTCCAGAACACAGGATTTTGCTTCATTTATCTCAAAATTTTCTGGGGGGCATGCCCCCAGACCCTCCTAGAAAGGGTCGTGCCAATGGCACGACCATCCAAGTGCCTTTGGCACTTGGCGGGCTAGTGAATTATTACCAGGGCTAGTAAAATGAAAATTTAACTAGCCCTGCAGGCTAGTACATGAATTTAGTTAGTGTCAAACCCTGGTATGTCATTTCTTTTGTACAATTGTACATGCACAAGTAGATAAAAAGTGTAATTAAACTTCATTCTGATAAGTGGTAACCTGGGAACTTTGGCCCTTGCAAATAAACACTCTCTATTCAGTTTTCTGCCCTGTCAAAGTTGAAAACTCTGTACTGCTGTTATGTCTACATGAATAGTCATGAACAAATACTTATGTACTCTGTTAGGTTTCATGTTATCTGGCCCAAATCGTTTTGAAAAGTCTTACACATGAATTACATACTACTCTCAAAATTTGCACATTTCATTAAAGATCTAGACTGATTGTCATCTGCTACTTCAAAATCCAAGATGGAGGAAGACCTTAAATGATGATTTTTATGCTCAGTTCATACAACATTTTATAATCTTGATGCATCTTAAGGACTCACCAGTTTTGAAAATGATGAGTCCAGACATATTATTATGAGTCCAGGATTCATGGACTCTACCTTTAGCATGTTTAGTGAGAACCCTGATGAGGAGTACCTAAATTGCATCCATGTTTAAATTCACATCAGTAAAATTTGAATTACTGATGTTCTGTTTTGATATTACATGAAGTTCATGCTTGCTTTTATTCATATTGTACGAAATAGATGCAGACCTGCAAACTTTCCCGATTTTGGCAGTATCATGTCTCAAACCGAATCCCGATATTGGGATTGTAAGGGAGCTACCATTTGATTTTTATGGGGCTAGGATGAAAAATTTTGTCCTGCATTTTTTTTTAGTTTTAATCTCTGTCCTGCCTTTTTATTTTTCACTCTATTTGGTCCTGCCTTTTTTTTATTAGTTTATCCTGACTTTTTTAAGCTCACCTGGCCCGAAGGGCCAAGTGAGCTTTTCTCATCACTTGTCGTCCGTCAGCGTCCGTCGTCGTTAACTTTTACAAAAATCTTCTCCTCTGAAACTACTGGGCCAAATTTAACCAAACTTGGCCACAATCATCATTAGGGTATCTAGTTTAAAAATTGTGTCCGTGACCTTCCAAACCAACCAAGATGGCCACCATGGCTAAAAATAGAGCATAGGGTAAAATATATATTTTGGCTTATAACTCTGAAACCAAAGCATTTAGAGCAAATCTGACATGGGGTAAAATTGTTGATCAAGTCAAGATCTATCTGCCCTGAAATTTTCAGATGAATCGGACAATGGGTTGTTGGGTTGCTGCCCTGAATTAGTAATTTTAAGGATTTTTTCCGTTTCGGTTATTATCTTGAAAATTATTATAGATAAAGATAAACTGTAAACAGCAATAATGTTCAGCAAAGTAAGATCTACAATTAAGTCAACATGTTCAAAATGGTCAGTTGACCCTTAAGGAGTTATTGCCCTTTAAAGTAATTTTTACCAATTTTTGTAAATTTTGTAATCTTTACAAAATCTTCTCCCTGAAACTACTGGACCAAATTCAACCAAACTTAGCCACAATCATTATTAGGGTATTTAGTTTCAAAATTTGTGCGGTGACCCAGCCAACCAACCAAGATGGCTGCCATGGCTAAAAATAGAACACAGGGGTAAAATGTAGATTTTGGCTTGTTACTCTGAAACCAAAGCATTAAAAGCAAATCTTACAGGGATTAACTTGTTTATCAAGTAAATATCTATCTGCCCTCAAATTTTCAGATGAATTGGACAACAGGTTGTTGGGTTGCTGCCCCTGAATTGGTAATTTTTAAGGAAATTTTGCCGTTTTTGGTTATTATCTTGAAAATGATTACAGATAGAGATAAACTGTAAACAGCAATAATGTTCAGCAAAGTAAGATCTTCAAATAAGTCAACATGATCAAAATGGTCAGTTGACCCCTTAAGGAGTTATTGCCCTTTAAAGTAATTTTTACCAGTTTTTGTAAATTTTGTAATCTTTTACAAAATCTTCTCCTCTGAAACTACGGACCAAATTCAACCAAACTTAGCCACAATCATTATTAGGGTACTTAGTTTAAAAATTTGTGTGGTGACCCAGCCAACCAACCAAGATGGCTGCCATGGCTAAAAATAGAACATAGGGGTTAAATGTAGATTTTGGCTTGTAACTCTGAAACCAAAGCATTTAAAGCAAATCTTACAGGGATTAACTTGTTGATCAAGTAAATATCTATCTGCCCTCAAATTTTCAGATGAATTGGACAACTGGTTGTTGGGTTGCTGCCCCTGAATTGGTAATTTTTAAGGAAATTTTGCCGTTTTTGGTTATTATCTTGAAAATTATTACAGATAGAGATAAACTGTAAACAGCAATAATGTTCAGCAAAGTAAGATCTTCAAATAAGTCAACATGACCAAAATGGTCAGTTGACCCCTTAAGGAGTTATTGCCCTTTATAGTCAATTTTAACAATTTTCAATAATTTGGTAAATTTTGGTAAGTTTTACAAAATGTTTCTTGTTATCATTATAATTATCCTCAGCTATCAAAAGAAGCTGAAAACATGCTTCTATTCAATATTTTTACGGACATTACTTTCGTTTTAACATTGTGTGTTATGATAAATCCCGAGCAATTCAAAAAATTATGACAACATTACAAGCGCTAATTGGAGAAACACAGAAGATTGAAATGTTTTCATCAACACGTGTACCTTTTGAGCAACGGAAAATTCCAACAGGGACCCATTTCAACTACTTGATGCAATTAGAGACGAAAGGACATTTCAATTATAAATATTATAAAATAGATTTACGACGATTATGTAATAGATAAGGGTAAATAACATAAGCGATAGCAAATAAAAGCGTTAAGAACTCATGGTTTGGCATATAATTGGGTTTTCCTTGAATGATTTGGGTTTTGACGCTGCAACGGGCAGTTGTATTGGGTTTTAATAATTTTTATTGCGTGATCACGCAAATACGCAGCTTATCTGGAGCTCTGGATTAGAAGGTCTTTGGAGGGTAGGGGTGTCTTCATTTTGTATTCTTTAAATTATCATGATTATTAGGCCATTTCTCTATTCTGAAGGCCGCAATTAAAAATATCTTTGTTTCCTCTTACCCTACCCACCATTTTGGAAGTGGGTAGGTAGGTAGGCTTTTTTTTTTTACAGAAAATCCCTGAAATATATCTTACACACAGGAAAACACAGAAAAACAACAAATTGAACTTTATTGATCAATACTAAAACAACATACTGTATAACATATTATGCATGACTAGAAGACCTTACAATTTCAGACTAGAAAATGTTTGTAAATATCAATGTCTTTGTGACTTAGAGTAGACCACATATAAATTGAGAAACGGTTCTATATTTTTCTTATAGTTTTATTAATTCAATTGAAAATATAAAACCCCAACGAGACTGCTACCTAGTAACATTCGATGCAAAAAATATGGACACTTGTTTTTCACAGTTTATTTAAGGAAATACTAGAAGCCACAAACCGCGATCCAAACGAGTATGACTACGCCTATCATGCCTATTAAGGCTTATTCTAGAAAACTATGAATTTATTTTTTAACAATAAACTTTACCATGAAACTGAAAGAAATTGACTAGTATGCATGTTGCGTGTTGCATGTTGCGTGTTGCGTGTTGCATGTTGCGTATTGCGTATTGCATGATCTTGATTATTTCTTTTACATTTTGTAAAATTGGAAGAATTTGAAATTTGGATATACAAAATATGTAAAAAAAATTATCAGTCATCGTATTTTCACCCTTATGTCATGTATATCTTTGACATACATCATGGAGTCTGCACTTGTATCAATATCTTTTTTTTAATTAAAGTTTAAAATACTGTCATTGAGCTTAAGTTTGTAAACTATATCTTATCTCTAATATGTATTTGATTGCTGACAATAATTTGCTATTTTCAGGAGTGTTGAGATAACTAATTAATTAAAACTGAAAATTATCAGTACTTAGAGAGGTCCTCATGCCATCCATCCTCTACTTTCAGAGGCATAATTAAAGGAGAAATGCTTCGCTTTAAGAGATGTACGAACGATCCAGTAGATTTACAAACAAAATATGTGTTATTTTCTGAGCGCCTTATAAAAGGGGATATCCAAAAATGAAATTAAAACTGTTATACAGGAAGTGACTGCAAAACAAAGAAATGACACATTAATGGTAAAACCCAAATCTGTATTACAGGTCGCCTCCCTTGATATTCTCTACAGTGTTTTCAAGACAGAAATCACACATAAAGAACAATATCTTAAAACACTGGGACAAATTAAAGGATGACGAAGAGGCAAAACTTTTATTTGATAAAAGACCTCTTTTTGCTTTCCGTAGGCATATAAATTTGAAAGAAACAGTAACATCAGCAACTCTGGGTAATTAACATGTTGCAGATTATGAAAATAGATTATATACTATATTTGTTAAATTGATAAACATGGTTAAATAGAAAAAGAGTATAGAAAAGTATTAGTCAAACAGATCACAAGGTGTCGAGCCCCTAATAAAAATTACAGTATTTTTATAAGTGTCACTATGCAATGGCTTGGGCTCCTGACGATGGACATGGCCATGGTCAATTAGTTAATTCTAATTGGTCTAAATAGATGTTCGAAACACCTTGTGATCTATGGAGTTAGGGTGCTTGGATAGGATTTGACAACGATTTATTGAAATACAGATTAGAAAAATGAAGCAGGCCTGTCCTCTTTTCAGAAAAATTGGATCATCCTCTGATTAGCTATCCCGTTTGATACGCCTATGCTAATTAATGTGTCTTTTTAGCTATGAATTTGTATATATGATCAAACTTGTAGATAACAAATATGTATATATGAAATTTGAATCAATTCAACTCAATATTTTATTTAAATCTCATCTCTCTCAACAAGTATAATACAGTTATAAAACTAACAATGCAGCATCAAATTGTGAGTATAATATACATTAAAACAAATCAAAGCTATTGATGTTTATTGAATGTTCACAATGCTTCATCTTTTATACCAGTTTTGAAAAAGAAATTAAGGAATTTAAGATGTAGACAAAACATTCAATAAAAATACTGTAAATAGATGTTAACATAGATACGTAAATATGTATTCTTTTATGAAATCATAATAATGAGTGGTAACTTATTGCTTTCTGAAGGACGAACTTGATAAAATAACTATTTTATACAGTTTTCCATCATTCAGAATAAAATCCTTGTTGTAAGCAAATTTGAATTTTCCAAAAATAACTATTAAACATTGCTAATTATCTATTAGAATATCTACCAAATAAGAAGAAACTGACAGGAGATACTCAAATGGACAAATAAATCGTATAAAGTAGACTTTTGATAGTAAAGCATTTGTTCAAACATACATGTTTGAAAGTATATATCAGCTGTGTTTGAATCCAGACTGCATTCTTAAAATGTTTTTTTTATATTTGTATAAACAAATAATACTTCTGATATTGTAAATGATCTGATATGTACCAATATTACAAAAATAAGAGACATTAAGGTTGATATTCTCATGATTAAACAACAGGTAATTTAAAACACAAGTTAAATCTGGGGTTAATTCGAGCAAACCTATGTACCTTTAGCTTGAATTGTTTATTTATTTTAGCAGGAATATAAAAATCTCTATGTTGAGAGAACATCTCTGTCACTGAAAATAATTAACAGGTCATAAAATTCTATAAAATTATCCCATATCATCTAATGAATACTATAGATCAGTCTCCAGAATCCAAGTTTTGATGACTTTTGTTGATAGGTTAAATATAATTTTCAAATAAATTGAAGGATACACTATGTCAATAGATAGTTTCATGTTTGGTCCATTTATTACCAAGAATAATATAGTGCAGAATAAATTTGACTCGTATACATTTAGTTCTAACATAAACCTAACCACTGAACCTCATGTAAATTTAACAAATGAATATTCAAAATTTTTAGCCTTTATTTTTCAGATTCTGTTACTTTTTAAATTTACAGACACTGGTAAAAACATAAAATACATAAATTTGTTCTCATGATAATTAATTAACCACCCTTAAAAATCAAACCACCATTCATCTAACATGCAATGAAGGTATTGTAATATAATTGACATCATTGAAACAGAAATCAAACAACAACAAACAAAAAGAAAGAAAAAGACTTCCCCAATGTACAAAAAAAATGTCATTTAACTTTATCCTTTAAGTCACCATACACAACACGCAACATGCAACACGCAACACGCAACATGCAACAGGCAAAATAGCAGTACCCTGAAAGATTGGGTGTGCCTATGTGAGAATCAGCATTTGCTGAGTTAGCAGACCTTACAATGTTTGTTAATTCTTGAACACATTTTACAACGCTTTCAACACAGAGAAACAAAATGATAATGATAGTTGAAGTTCACCTACAAATTTTCCTGTAATGAAACAATATTCTTAGACACTGTCATAATTATACAAGACAATAAAACCAATATCAAACCAACTGAAACATATCAATATCTGCACAGACACAGCTCACACCCAAAAAGTGTTTTCATTGAAAGGATTTATTAAGGGTGAAGTATTGAGGTATCTCAGAAACACAAGCAACAAAATGATCTTAAAAAAAACTAGTTAGAAGCTCAGACGAGGATATCAAATATCTGAAATCAAGGAATTTTTTATCAAACACAAAATACAGAAAGGGAAAACTTGCTAACACATTGCCCAGCGAAACAGGAGCAACCACTAGCATGACTAGTAATGTTAACAAAATTCAACCCATCTATACAGAAACTAAAAATATAAAAGTTGGCAGGTCTGTAGCATGTGTAGATGCCTCAGACATATTTTAAGGTTCATCATATTCATCATAACCATTAAGCAAATATGGCCAAATTTACACCACAAACTTTATTTTGAGTACAGACAAACCTGTGCACCTGGTAAAGTTTGGAGGCATGGGAGGATTTCAGAAAATTATAAACGTTTATGGATTTTGAGATTCCTTTTTTTTGTTTCGTTCCTACGGAAGGTGCCAAAATAAACTAAGTTTGGAAAAATGTTTGAGATGTTCATGATGTTCCCTATGTAATAATATAAGTGAGTTGTTTAAATTGACACAGACAATAGATGGACAATAGATACCTGCACAACAATAGGCAATTTAAACAGTTTAATTGAGAGGACCGTATCAAATAAAATTCAGGAGTTTATTTTGTCACTCCTGTGGAAACGAAAAAAAATGAATCTCAAAATCAAAGTTAGTCATTTGTAAGTTATACATTTTCTGAAACATAAAATGTATTTGAATTTTATTTACCTAGTTCCTGCCATGCCTTAAAACTTTTCCAGGTACATAGGTTTGTCTGTACTCAGAGTAAATTTTGTGGTGTAAACACGGCCATATTTTTGAATTCCTTCTGATGAAACTTAATTGCTTATTTTAAACATGTTTAACAGTCAGGGGACTTATTGAAATAAGTGATTTTTAAATCACTTATTTAAGTAGCAAATTTGAAGTTTTGTCACAAATTGTGATACTGTAGTTTTACCAAAATTTTAAACACATAGGTTTAGATAATATCTTTTCATTAGTAAAATTGAAAAAAATGAACTTTTTGCTTCTTTTAAGCAGCAAGGTTATGCCTTTGATGCAATCGTTTAGCTGCAAATTCTATTTTAGTTGAAAAATGCTATAAAATGACTTTACATAATGAACTGATACTTTCTTAACAGATTTTTCCCAGCAGTGGGAGTATTTTTCCTGTAAAATTCAAGGTTTCATCTTATAGATTATGTAATAGAATTCTACTGTTCGCGATCAAAATTTCACTGTTCGGGGTGTTGAAATTAGTGGGGTTATTAAAATAATGATACTTAAAGAAGTGATTTTTGGAAGGAAATTGAGTATGATACTTGAACAAGTGATTTTATGTCATTATCCCAGATTTAGTACAAGGTCATCACCTGACATGACCCGGTCATCCTATCAACACAGATGTTGGTTCTGATAATTTTAGCAACATAATTAGTCCCTGGATCATTAGTATTCTATATTTAAAGCTACAATAAAATTAAATTACTTAGTCTAGCGATTAATTTGTACTACTTAAATAGGTGATTATTAAAGAAAGACAACTCTTACTTCCAACCTTTATGGACATAATGTTACTTGAATCAGTGATTTAGAAAATCACTCATTTAAGTAAGTCCCCTGACTGTTTTTTTTGGACGTGTCATGCGACGTTTCCCTTAAATAATTTCTCAGATTCCTTCATCTGTTGATATGTAACATGTATAATGTGACTGGTTTGTGCATAATTGAATATATTTAGCTATGTTGAAAGACGTGCATAATGGCAAATATAGAAATACAAATTATTTAGTCTCCAAGAATGTAAGAAAACTTGTAAGATTTCCACTGCTTTTTTTGCAAAATGGGTGCAATTTGGATACTGTGATATTGTATGATAAATACTTACAGGTGTAATACCAGCAAATCATGGTACGTCACATCCACTTTCATGCGAAAAAGGGTAGACAAAAATATTCCCTTTAATTTGACAGTTGTAGGAAATTAACCATGCATTTCATTGCAGAAAAAAAATTCTGAGTTGTAAACATATACCTTGGGTGATTCAAATTTAAACATGTTAAAGAACCATTGTTTCTTTTTATTTGGTGTTTCTTTGAACATGTTGAAATATTTTGGAAACTTGAGTTGACATGGTTACTGAAGATTGTAATCATGATTATTAGAAGTAGTCAACACTTTTAAACCTTCATGTACAAACAAAGATGAATATATATGTACTTAATATTTCTAAAAAATAAAAGAATTAATAAAAGGATATCGCAAGCCAACCAAAGAGACTATGACAGTCATAAAAGATTGTTTAATTTCTGAATTTTTCTTCTTGTATACTGCTACATGTGCTAGTTTATACTTTATTCTACATTTCAATTTCAGAATGTGTCGTCATCTCATTTAAACAGCCTACCATCAGATTTTTCTGATGTTCAATCCAAGACATATGACCCACAATACATCTCCCAAATTAGCAGTAGAATGCAGATTCCAGACAGGCTAAATGCTGTTGAGGGAGCTCCTGATTCAAGGCAGTATAATTATCCCACTCAGATGGCTGCTGTCAGTATGCAGGTTCCTGACACTATTAGTTTACATGGTAGGAAGTTTGATAAAGTTCACAGAAATTACATGTGTCTACAAATATTAAGGCACCACTCTTTAAATTTGCAGTAGCACTAGAAATACTTATGGTTTTAAATACTTATAAAATAACTATAAAATATTTGAAAATGATTGACTGAACAATGCATTAAATCAGTTTTGTTTGGTTATGAGTTGAATATTTTTTCGATATTTTAATTCTTTAATGAGACATTCTTTTTATTACATTGACAGTGGCCTTTTAATGAAAATAAAGTAGAAATTACAAGGAACTATATATCTTTTCTTTGCTTACTCATTCCAAATTTTGTTGTATGACGTCAGAGGAGTGAAATTATCAGATTTATCACATTTGAAATTATTGGTTTTATTTAACTGGGAAATCACGATAATTCATTGCACCCAATGTAATATACATAAATATATCTTTTATGTTTTTGTAACAATTGAACATGTTGAATCAGAATATTATAATCATGTCAATATATATATTTCAATGAAAACTGTTATAAGGAATCAAAATTTATGTATACTGTAAAATGATTTAATTATATCTTATCATTTTTCCTTGTGTTTATTTGAATTTGATGTTGTCTGTATCATGTTTAATGGACCATATTACATTGTATTACATGTATGTTTGTTATACCAGTATAAAGGAGAAAGAAAACACCTCAGCTTTTTTAACTCACCCTGGCTCTACAGATATTTTCCTGAAAACTAAGATAGATTATACATGTTATATAGAACATAGAAAAAAAAAATTATCAGCTAGATAATACATGTAAGAGATCTACAGTACCATTTAAACGGATCGATTCGAGATCGTTTTTTCTGATTTCCATGTTTTTCGGAGTCACACCACATACCGCAGATTATACTCCCAATTTCCTCCAAAGATTCTCTTCCAACACCGCGTGGCTGTTAATTGATTTATTGCCCATCGGATGTCCTAAAAATTAACGACGTGTGACAACATAATCAGATTAGTCAGATTATTTACCTATGTACATTTAATCAATCTTGATTGCACCTGTGTGCTTTAAAAACACGGTATTAAAATTTTAACAAATGTTTTCCTTTCTTTGACAGATAAAGATGTGACATTATCATTCAGCATAAGATAATTATTCTTATATATTTTTGCCTCATGTCATTGTCATTTGAAATAAAACGTACAAACGAATAAAAATATGAAGAAAAAACTTATTTTGTATTTCTATTATAGTCCGGTCAGGTCATACTTTGTGTTCTTTCAACAAAGACAATTTTACCACAATTAGAATCTTTTATGACTTACTCAGTAAGCAATTTCCGGTGCATATTTATTTTGCAATGTAAAATATTATGTTTCACTACCTCGGTACATGACCGACTTGAATTATTTGAATTCGAAAAGAAACTGTAAAGTGACAACTCTGTTGAACAAAGGGAATAAGTTTTGTATGCATGCCCTTTATTCATGAAAACAAAACACTGAGAGAAATTCCCTGCCCAGGCACAACACAACATTCACAACTTAATTAATTATATGGAAAAAAATCATGCGTTTATCTCTGTTATTGATCTTTAATTATTTAAAATAAAATTGGATGAGCGCAATCCGTATTTTACTGCTCGTTAAAAGTCCTTGGCAAAATGTAAAAAAATGAATTATTTCAACAATTACTATAGAAAAAAATCAAATATATATATGAAAAATATTAAAATGAAATTATATCGTGTACCCAGATGCTACAAGAAAAAAATATGTAAAAAAATAAGTGGACAGGATTTTAATGATCTACACATTTTCACAGAGGATCTCTACCAACGCCCAACTTAATGACATGCATCGTGTTTTCATCTACAATAAATTTATATTGTTGACCATGGACGTATAACTAATGTTCAGGTCTACGTCCTGTTTTGACTGATAAAACATAAAAAATAAAATAGTTAAAGAAGATGTGTGTTCATTTATTCGGAAAAGGATTATATTTTAGATTCCGGTTAATCAATTGTAAAAGGACCTTCTAGAGCCTCAATACTAACGCACAAAAATGTCAATCATTAATACAAAGCAATTTAAAAACCTGAATGAATTTTCCCACGGTCGTTCAGAGAGGTCACCTGAGTTTACTGGTACGTGATATTATTTCCCGCCATATAAAAATCTCGTGCTGTGGATAAAATTGATGTCAGCTATTTTTAGCATTTAATATTGTGAGCGAAGTCAAGTTCAAGTTCAACCACACACTGTTGATCACTGAGATGTGTATCGTGGAATTGTCTTCCCACGGCAAATTAATTTCTTTTAAAATCTTTTAAGATCACTGTCCAAAATACAACACACAAGTTTACATTCATTGTGCGTAAATAAATATTATGCAAAGACGAGTTAATGCAGCTGTGGAAGTATTCCTGTTGTAGCCGAAATGTATTATTATCCTAAAGTAATGCCAACAAATCATAAAAAGAAAATGCCGTAGACTTATTAAGCATAACGAATGGTGAATAATATTTTCTTTTTTACTTGCATATACAAAACTTTGAGACACATATTTTTCTTTAAACTGCTCACATTTAATCAGCGGTAGTTTCCGTTTATTTTTACACAAGTATGTCCCTTTTCGTAAATAAAATATAAATTTACCGATGAAAAAAAACGAGGTCAAAATCAAGTATAGTTTTTTTTTATAAAACTTTAATGCAATTGAAAGAATCAACAACAACATTTTGCTTTTAAATCTTATTTGTTTCAAGCAATTAGATAATCGTAAAAGAAAATGCCATAGACTTATTAAGCATAAGGAATGGTGAATAATATTTTCTTTTCACTTGCATATACAAAACTTTGAGACACATATTTTCTTTAAACTGCTCACATTTAATCAGCGGTAGTTTCCATTTATTTTACACAAGTATGTCCTTTTCGTAAATAAAATATAAATTTACCGATGAAAAAACGAGGTCAAAATCAAGTATAGTTTTTTTTTATAAAACTTTAATGCAATTGAAAGAATCAACAACAACATTTTGCTTTTAAATCTTTTATTTGTTTCAAGCAATTAGATAATCGTAAAAAGAAAATGCCATAGACTTATTAAGCATAAGGAATGGTGAATAATATTTTCTTTTTTACTTGTATACAAAACTTTGAGACACATAATTTTCTTTAAACTGCTTACATTTATTCAGCTTTGAAGTAGAATTTCGCCATTTTTCCCACATTTTCCACAAAATTTTATAAACCTTTTTCGGTAATGTCTGTTTTTTTTAAACAAGCAAGTCCATTTAGGTAAAGATATTTTAAGATTAGCAAGCAAAAATACGAAAATATTTTAACTTATTTTAACACAAAATTAAACTTATCCAATATAAAAGACATTTAAAATTATACACTTGTTTGACACTTAAACTGGTACAGTAGACCGGAAATATAATTGTTTATTACATCAGGTAATCCAATTACCCTATCAGTCGTGTGCTGGCATAGATTAAAGTAGGATTAGGGCAATTAATTCCTTGGTGTTGGGAGTGAGCTCGCTATCACAATTAACATTTACGCGATTTTGGGAGAGATTACTCCTAAATTCCTCCCAACATTTTGGGAGGAATATCGGAGTTTCTCGGAGTGACTCTGAAATTTTCATCGGTGTAGGGTGTGGGAGAGCTGGTCCGTTTGAATGGTACTGTACAAATATAAATGAAAATTAAGAATGGAAACAGGGAAAGTGTCAAAGAGACAACAACCCTACCAAAGAGCAGAAAACAGCCGAAGGTCACCAATGGGTCTTCAACACAGCGAGAAAATCCCGCACCCAGAGGCAAACGCATATTAGTATATATATAACTGATTGCTATAAAGGAGAAAATAGATATCAAAATGCAGGCTAAAAAATGTCAAACCCCTAATCTGTATGATGTCATGTCATAGATATCAGTCACGGTTGCAAAGACTTTATCAAACCCCTAATCAATATTACGTCATCTCATGTGAAAAACATCCACTTGGGTTATAAGATGAAGTGTATGTGAAATCCCTTTATCAATATAACACACTATATATCAACCTGAGACACCAATATATTCCCAAGAGCTCTGCTCTGCTTACAAGCAAAGTATAAGATACAATGCATACATATATGCATGATATATACTTTGGTTGCTTTTTATCAAAAATTCAGCTTGAAGTTTACATTACTTTGAAATTAAATTTGTCTTTCAGCAAATACTCCAGGTCGTGACAAGTTAGAAAGATTTGATTTTGGAGGAAGGGGAGATATGAATTATGTAGGACTTATAACACCTCCTAGGACACTCACAATGGAAGAAGCTTTTCCAGAAAATTCAATGACAGACGATGCTGAGGAAACTTTTCAAAGACCTTCACATACTTCTTTACCCAATGGGTAGGTATAAAATTTATCTGGCTTTAACAGATTTGTTTGTTTTCGATGGTCTCATTGTTGCATGCTTGTTTTAAGGGAGGTCGGGGGTTCATCCCCTGCTAGATCAAATAAAAGACTATAGATTTTTTAATTTGTTTGTTTCTACATAGCAGTTTAGAAAGACCCAAGGCTTTCAAAAGTAGGTGGGAGACTGTTTCTTTCCAACTACTTCTTTTGACCTCAGCCACATTGTCTTCTGTGACCAATTTTACTTAAGCAAGCAAAACAAGAGAACAACTGCCTACTTTTAATTTTGAAGTTCTTACTCATGTTACTTCGTAAACTTTGAAAGCTATATAGACTGTTTGTTTCTAAGTCAGAATAATGTGTCTGGATAGGGTGACATGTCTTCCTGTGGTATGTCACCTTGTGAACTAGCATGTTACAAGAACGTCTTAGTGTGTCAGTCTAGTCATGCTAGTACAAAACAGGGTCCATATTTATATCACATTATTATCTTTTCATCCTGTATTTGCATGTAATAATTGCCACAGGCCATGGACATTAAAGAGCCATCCATATATTCAGTACTTCAATTATAATAAATAACCTGCTTGATTTTGCAAAAATTGGTTATGTAGTAATGTATTGTGGTCATTAAAAAACAAATGTATGTCTGTCTGAAAAAAATTATTGACCAATGTATTGCTGATGAACTGGAGCTCATGTTAGCTCACAGTATATTTTTCTTCAAATCAGGTTTGTTGTTTGTTTACATCATGTACATTTTCATGAGTATTTCTTTGTTATTTATATTTACTTGTATAAATCCATTTGAGTTTTATGAAATCAAAATGAAGTTCTTACTGGGTAGCCAGTTTATATTTGTGATGCAGCTGTAAATATACCTGCCAAGACTTTTCATATATGTATATTTGTATATGGATCTTTTTCATGGCAAATTATATGTATATTTGAACAGGTCTCATTCATAACAAAATATGCAACAGAAAGAAACAGCTGACTGAAAATATTACAAAACTGGGTCTTGTTTAATTTATTGGCTGCATTCTAAAATTTCTGCTAGAATACAAGATCACCAGTTTTTGTTTAGTGTGAAAATAAAAAGATGTGGTATTATTGCCAATGAAATATCCATCATTCGAAAACCACAGGACGTGGTTGTATGCATCTAAAAATCATTGTATGGCCTTCAACAATGAGCAGAGCCCATTCCATGTAGAAAGCTTGGCATGACAAAATTGAAATCATTTCAAATGAGAAAACATTATGCTTGATTGATGCTAAAGCAATGAACAAAAAACAAATGGCTGAAACTCTCTCTGTGATATACCACTCTGTATACTGTAAATTCAGAAATTATCGCAAGTGTTTTTATAAATGCGAATAATGCGAATGGGTGAGTATCGCAATAATAAGAACTTACATACTGATATCTGATTCAAATACATGTATCTGTATTCAGATTTTCCTGGAATTGCAATAATTAATCTCGCATTTTTGTCGTTTCTTCAAAAATCGCAATAATAAATGCAGGTAATAATTTCTAAATTTACAGTATTCAATAGATATTATTTGACAGAGTTTTAAACCACAGTGTTACTACTCAAAATTACCAGGGATTGCCCTGTGTTCCTAAGATTCATTTTACACACCTTGTATGTATGCTGCATTGTTCCGTGGGGTTGTTTAAAAATTTTTTCATTATTTGTGACATTTTTTCATTAAAGCAAAATTTTTCAATTAATATTTTGTAGAGATTCCCGTGGCCCAGCTATGTTTACACCAGGAGCTTCACTAAGTGATTCACTGTTAATCACTGAAGAGGATGACGCAACCCAGATACGTACACAGGTGGCAAAACTGTCCAGACGTCTGGCCAGTCTAGAACAAGAAAACCAGAGACGGAGTACCAGAGAAGTGATTCTACACCTACCAGTCATTATATACTTGTGTGCAAAAATATATTCTTGGCTATTCAGATCGAAATGAAGTAGTGAAGAGAAAAACTTAAAATTGGACCTAAAAAGGCTATTTATTACATTACATTTACATTTTTAAGAGAATTAAATGAATAAGACCTTTTTATCTTCTGTATAAATATAAGATGAAATTAAAATTACCCTAGTTACATAAAGGCTATTTATAACATTACATTTACATTTTTAAGAAAATTAAATGAATTAAGCCTTTTCATGTTCTGTATATTATTAAGTAAAATACACAAATTGGTTTGACTGGTCAGATTTGGGCTATTTATGAAAATACATTTGCATTTTCTATTGAATTAAATGAATCAGACCTTTTTATCTTCTGTATATTATGTCAAATATACAAAATGGTTTGCGTGGTCACCTGAGGGCTATTTCATTTGAATCTTATGGACCAAGCCTCTGTATCTTCTGTATATATGTAAATTTATAAATTGATATTCCATACTTTATACTGTTTAAACACAAATTACAACTTACATGTTTATCAAACTTTTAAAATCAGAATTGAATAGTCCTCGAATGTATTACTGTATAGTTGATGTATTTAATCATGTTTTAGTTTTATATTGACTATTTCAATTCTTTGTCGCTAAGGCCATCCTTAAAAAATTCTTTGTTTGAAGTTGCCTACCTGTGCATTGTAGGGATTTTACTTTATTTTAGGCCAACAACATAGTTACATGTTTAGACAAGAAAACTACGTAAGGACAGGAAAAAATCTTTTTAAAAAAAATTTGGAACGATTTGTGTCATAAATTGTTCGGGTAGGCTGCTTTTTAGGTGGGTAGGTAGATAACATCAAACAATTTAAATTTTATTTTTGGCTTAAGCAATCCCAGCAACATATTCAAGGTCTTGTTAAACTTTTTTTATATTAAAAACTTCTTTTGTAACTCGTGTTAATTGAAGTGGAAATTGTAAACTAGTGCTAGACCAGTATTCCTCATTGTACAGTCATTAGTGACTAGTACTAATCATGCATTGTATAAATTACTTTTGCATGCAAATCACTCCCCATCTGACAAGTATACAGATCCAGTTTTTAAGCTTTGCGTGCGAGGATCTGACAATATTCCATTTTACTTTCTGTTCTGGTAATTATTACATCAGTCAATGAAATTTCAGCCTTCAAATTTTTAAAGGTGTTTATTAATTCGACAAAACCAAATGATCCTGTTAGGTCTTTAAAACAGAAAGTAGAATGGAGCGTTTTCAGATCCTTGTAAGCAAAGCTTGGACACACAGGATCTGTATTTTGATCAGATTGAATCACTTCATCAGTAAAAATATAAACAGATTCATACTATGTCAAATTACGCACATTTTTATTGTTCTTTATTTTTTCATATTTAAGGAAAGCGGTTATTTTAAAAATAATGCTATCTTGTTCAGTTTTGTTAAAAAATCTGCACTAATTGAGATCTGAAGATAGACATATCCATATATGCAGTCAGAAGTAACAAAATGTTTTTTCAAATTTTCTTTATTTAGAGCACTTCTTCATTTAAGCCAGCTTTTTTTATTTGGGATCTATAAGTTTTAAAAAATATCAATTTTGGACTAAACAATGGAGAGACTAAAAAACATAAAAAAATCTGACGCTAATTGACAAACAGAAAATAAAAATAAATACATAAATTGTTACTATAACTGACAATAACTGGTATTACATGATTTGACCTGCAAATAGTATATTATCTATAACATTTGACAATTATCCTGGATTTGAGTATTTTTTGCATGTTTGATATTTTTCGCTTTTCGTAAGTTCTTGCAAACTCATCATATAATCAGGATTCTATTTTCTTCACACTATTTTACTTCAGTACATTTTTTTAATGTCTTAATTTCATTTGGTTAAACCAAATGCCCATTTTCTTTTGATTTTTCTTAATATTAAATGCCTTCCAAATCAATTTCAAAAGCATGCTTTTGTAAATAAATGAATATGCAAATCTATCTTTTATTTTTGTTTTGATAAATATTGATTACTGAAATTATGTCATACTTTCGAATACATTAGAAGAAGGTATAATAAGTGTTATTTCTTTGCTCAGTTGTTGTTTTTATTGAAAAAAATAAATAAAAATGTAAAGTAAAGTGTATTTATTTATTCATGACAAATCAGAAGACATAACATATATGTAAAAACCAGAAGCAAGCACATTAATTACTGACGAAGATTTATCATTGATCATCACCATGTCATAAATAAAACTCTTATTACATGATATACAAATAAGGTGGTTGAGTATAAAATCATCATTTTTCCAGTGAATAGTGGTAATTGATAGATATTCACTTTGAATACCTCTCTTCATATTAAAAAAAACATCACAAGGTCATTAATTAGAGTGTTGTAACCTCCAACATTAACAATCACCCTCATTTGCAGTTAATCACTTAACACCATTGTTTGTAAAGTTCTTACTATATTAGTTTCAAAATGTCAGTACATATAGGTTTTGGAAGACACTTGCACTATCTGTGTTTTTTAAGGATCATAATTATTGAGGAAAAGGCTTCAATTAGCAACACTTCTTATATATTTTGTCAGCAAATGTTACATGTTCCTTCAGAGTTACTTCTCTTTGGTCTTAGAAATTTAATCACTATGACTATAGCATCAAATATAATTTAAATTTATGTTTTGTATATGCTATGAACAACACACTCAAAGAGATTTTGCTACTGCCATCACTTTGAGTTAGTTGCCGTCTTCCGTTGTAAACTTTTAAAAATCTTCTCCTCTGAAACTCTTTGGCCAAATATTACCAAACTTTACCTAAATGTTTGTTAGAGTTTCTAGTTTAAAAGTATATCATGGGATTTGATCCTTCAACAACCATGGCCTCTATTGCTAAAGATATAACAAAGAGGTAAAATGCAGTTTTAGATTATATCACAAAACTGAAGCAGTTAGAGAGAACTTGCTGCCTTTCAGTATATTTAGAAGGGCAAAGTCTGTCTCCTTGAAATTGTTGGGAAAAATCAGACAACCCATTCTTGAGTAATTGCCTCCAAAATGTCAATTTCTAGAAAATTGAACAGTATTTGGCCTAACTAAAAACTAAAACAGTTGAAACAAAACTGACATGGGTGAAAATGATCATATCAGGTCAAGGTTTATCTCCTTTATAATTTTCAGAAAAAGGACAATCTGCTTTGGAGTTAATGCCCTGAAATATAAATTGTTTGCACTTTTCAAAGTTTTGGTTATTATCTTGAATACAATATCTACAAAAGTCAACATGGACGAAATTATTAATTGGCTCTTATAGGAGTTATTGGCCGTGAAATTTTTTTAGCTAATTTTGGATTTTTGCAGATACTATAATAGAAAATTGTAAAAGAAATAATGTTCATCAGAATAAGATCTGTAAATAAGTCAACATGTCAGAATCATAAATTTACCACTTATAGGAGTTATTGCCCTTAAAGATGGTTTCTGCATTTTGCAGAAATCATAATAGACCAAAGATGTTCAGCACAATAAGATCTACAAATAAGTTAACATTGCTGAAATTGTCAACTGACTACTTATATGAGTTATTTTCACTGAATTACCATATTTACTCATTTTATGTATTTTGTGTAGAAACTATCATAAATAGAGAACCACACTATAATCAAAATGTTCAGCAAAATAAGAACTAAAATTAAGTTGATAAGCTCGGGGTCTTCAATGACCTGAGGAGGAGTTTTACCCTTAAAAGATTATTTTTTCAATTTTGCAGAAACTATAATAGAAACAGTAAATAGCAAAACAACCTCAGCACACTAAGATTTACAAATAAGTCAGCATGGTCAAAACTGTCAACCGACTCCTTTGAGGAGTTATTTCCCCTGCATGATGACTGTTCATCTAATTTTGCATTTCTGTAAAGACTAGTTGATAGAGAGAAACTTTAAAAAGTAAAATAAGTCGTAGGATTTATTGCCCTTCAATTACGATATTTTACTCATATTTATAATTCTGCCAAATAAATAAGCAGAAAGTATAAACTGTTAATAGTAAAATGATCATCAATACAAAATCTTCAAAAATATCACTAAATAAGATTTACAATTAGGCAAAGATAACTGACTGCAGTAGAGGAAAAATAAATATTAAAATGGCAAATTTTTTCCAGGTGAGCAATTCAAGTCTTGGAAGCTTTTTATATAGTCATTTCATTGCTTCTACGACAAAATACAAACACTGGCAAACACAAAATAATCACGATCTTGAGATTCTAATCTCAGCATGTACCACTGTATGTTATACACAGTAAGCAGGTACAGTTACATTGTCCGAAACTTTTGGATATTGAGTTCACTGTTCTTGACGCATGTAAAAACACAACTTTGTTTTCGATTTGTGTATTGTCATCTGGATCTTTATTTGTGATTCCATTTCAACTTATGTAGCTATAATCTTTTCCTTTGATAAAAAATTGTACAATTGTTGAATTATTAGGCTTTGTACATGACGCAGTTACAAAAATCCTGGATTGATATGCACGTGTCAGTTTTGCTGTGTGGTTTCTGTCTCATTAACATTACATCGCCCATTCATATCATACACGTTTTCTCATATTCATCTATACACAGTGTTCACCAGCACTCATACCAAAAACTCACCTGCACTCAAGTTCAATCATACACAATAAGCTCATCTGAAGTGCAAGTTTATTCATACACAAATATCATTAGTGATCTGTTTCGCGTAAACACGACAACTTACCTGTACTCATTCCTAAATATATCTCACCAGCACTCATGTTTACTCTTACACCAAAGTTTCCAACACTCATTGACACGAAACATAAAAGGTCACTTGTATTCATATTTGAAGATACACACAATCTTGCCTGCACTCATGTTGCCTCGTACATTGTACATAAAAACACCCAGGTTCACTCATACGTTTCCACATATCTTCAACAGCACTGACAAACCCATAGACAAAAGCTCATGTAATCATTAGCTTGTCGTTGAACTTCTTGGATAAATCTTCATACCAACAAGCCAAGCACATACATAATCAAGATAACATTGAATTATTGCAAATGAAAATAATACTTCATTAATTGTATGCGTTCGAAGCGCTTTTCTGCATTAACTGCCATAAGAAACGTATAAGAGGTAAACACGTGAAGAGCTATATGACCAAACATCTGGACTTCCCTTGTCCACCTGCATGATGATGAAGGCCGTAAGACTTGACTGCAAATTCGATATTTGATTATTTAAGGTGGTACATAACACTACAGAGAGATAACTGTAAAAATCATGAACGTTTTAATCACGTTTTATTGTTAAGGAAATATTAAGCTTCTCAATGATCAAAGTTAGTGTTTGCCAAACTGCTATATATCCAATGAAATTTTTCCGATAAAGTGTGTGGTTCAAGTTTTTGAATTTTTATATTTTTGTCAAAGGGTCAAAGTAAATATTTTGTCAAAATTTTATAAAAATTAAACGAGGCAAATTAATTTAACTCGAGGTGTTTGTTACCACCTTAAGTTCGTAAAAGTCACATGCAATAACTAAACATGGCATACTATGGCGGTTGATGTATACAGAACAGGACACGTTTGCCCTGTCGACACACATGGTATCTTGTAGAGTTGAATCGATTCTGGCAGTTTTTGTTTATAACCTTGATTTGTATCTTCTTAATCGATGTATGAGATTTTCATATTGGTAAACCATTGTTATAATCTAGATGTAAGCTAGGTTGGTGTATTGAAAATGACAAAATATGGTTAATGGCTCTCGTCTGTATGGATATATGGGTATAGTTGTATTGATCATGAAATCATCCAACTACAGTACAAATAACAAATGCAGGTAATAAACCTATACACTTGATTTGATTTATTTTCAATAAACTTCAATAAATCTAGCTTGGAGAGAGACAGGATTGTTGAAGTAGTTTGGTCTATATGCAAACAGTAATTGCATTCGGTGACACCGTTAACATGCATTAGGGCAAAATGCGTCTCAAACTGAGTTAAATAATTCTTACATGTAACTTTATTTCTTGATTGAAGCATGTTGTGTAGGTCCATTTACATGCACAACAAGGCAGCTTTAACCGACCTTTTATGAGAGATGGTTCACATTTCGTTTTTATTTCAAATCCGATTTCTGATACGTATTATCAGTTGGTGAGTTATTTCATTTGATATATTCTTTTATCTGAATATGAGTTATGGTCATTATTCTAATTTAAATTTTGAGTTTGGTAAATTTAGTTTGAGGAAAGAGGAAAGATGTTGTTAGTGTTTGAGATTTAAAATTTTAAAGGGAAGTGTCTTGTTCTGTATCATTTGCTTGCTGAGATTGTTGATTATGATTTGTTTTCAATTCGGATGTTTATTGTGTTCATTTCATTTTAGTACTCTTACATTTATGATTGGTTTATAAACGTTTCCGTATACATGGTATATGTCAACATAATTTAATTTTGGATGTAACAAATCTTCTGACTTGCTGAAAGTTTTTGTCTATCAGCTCATAGACATAATTTTGTTCATTTGACCGTGACGCCATCAAGTTTGTTTCATGATTTACATCTTAAAATGGAATTTAGAATTAAATTATAAGGAATGACTGTAATATTTGTTTCTGCCTATTCGAAATAACGTAAAAATGTGGTGCACACTTTTAAATAAACCGCTACGCGGGTTATTTCGTGTGCTCCACATTTTGATGTTATTCTTCATAGACAGATAAATATTACAGTCAATCATTAACTGGTGATGATTTATCGGGGAATTGAAGTATTTGAGTTTGCACAGTTTTGTATAGGATTGAACCTGTGCAGTAGTGAGCTTTTGTGTACGAGTAATCTTGGTTTCTTAAACCTAGCACGATTAATCCTGTGTATATTTTGATAGAAATCTGTCATTCCAATGCACCTCTAAATTGCTTAGACGAGTATGAAAAAAGTTGTCAATAAATTATGTCGTCAGAACCAAATTATTTTAATGTAACAACTATTTAGATATTTAACAAAATACAAACACTGAATCACACAACTAAACACACATAGATAGCTCTTGTGTGTAAACATGGTAAACAGCAATTAAAATTAAGCAACTAAAATACAAATAACAAAATACAGCCACCGTAGCATACATGCAAATTTTCCCATAGGAATTCACTATTAATAAATCTAATATAAACGGCAATAACTGCCCTTTCTAGATTTAGATATGTCAGTTTCACACTGGAAACTAAAATTTACGATAAAAGAACGATTTTATGTTTCCTACTTTTAATTCTCATTTTATAGACGGTGATGGTACTTTGCCTTCATCTAACGGTGTTTATATATCTTAACTCGTTAGCTATCCCATGTTTGTATTGACGTTATAGATTTGAATGAAATAAGTGTATCACTGTTAAATTATTAAACCAAGTATTTCGTTACTATAAATTACTTAAAACCTAAATTTTACGAAACTCTGTTATTACATATTACAATTTGGTTTGGAATTTTGTTGTATTTGTAGAAAACTTCTTACTAACAGTAGATGACATACTACATTTTACGGTGATGTTGTTTTTAGAGCTGGTAAATTTAGATACGACCCATTTAAGCTTATCGATCCTTTGAATAAACTTATTTTTAGAGGTTATTAATTTAACAATGCAATAATGTCTTTTGATGTTGTTTGCATCGGTACTTAATTTATTTTCCTTAACAATAAATTAGATCATATTTCATATTTCATTATACAGTTATAAAGGCTTACGGTTCTACATCATAGCGATACTTATATTTCGGCATTGTATAGGGTCATGTTTACGTTGACTGTTGATGACGTATATACACTAAATCCATTCGATGTGTACTGATTGATATTTTGAAATGTACACATGACTTTTGTATTTGTTGTTATAGACCTGGAGCTAGCTTTCACTAACTTCGAATACTCTTAGATCTGTACTCTGTGTCTTTTGTGTATTTGTTAGTTGATGTTTTTTTTTTTTTTTGTGCTTTGTATCAATCTGATGAATCGGACCCTTTTAAACTGATTTTATAGTTTGTTCCTATGATGTGGTGTTACACCACTGTCCCAGATTAGGGACAAGTTATCATTGGGCGCCCGTAAACATGCTTAACCCCGCCACATTATATATGTGCAAATCCAAAGTCAGAAGCCTGTAATTGAGTGGTTGTCGTATGTTGCTGTTTATAATATTTGTTTTCGCTCGTTGTTTTTTTATAGTTTGTTCCTGTATTGAGCTGTTGCACCACTGTCCCAAAGAATGTTTAACCCTTTGACATTCTATATTTGCCTATCCGAAGACAAGAGCCTGTAATTCAGTGGTTGTCGTTTGTTGCTTTATATCTTGTTTGTTTTTGTATATAAAACAGGGCGTTGATTTTCTCGTTTGCAATTTTACATTTTGTTATGTCGGGGTCTTTTACAGCCATTAATGTAACAAATAATAACTTAAAGATATATAACAAAGTGCAACCACTACAGGACACAACTAAACATAATGCTTGTATGTTTACAACGTACAATACGAACACGAGTACAAAAACCGAAAGGGATTCAACAACAAGTACATTTTGCTCAGTATTTCACGTAGATGTTATAGTCTGCTGTATTTTCGGTGGCAAATCATTTTATTTGTTTGGTAAACCGATTTTTAAACCATAAATGAAGGTAGAAATTAGATATCAAAAGTACACTGATTAGACACAAATCCAATAGCACGAAAACCTATAGAAATCTGTATAACAGCTGAATTCCAGTTTCTTTCTTATATCTGATTATGTTTTGAATATATCAAATAAATGTTAAGTCATATATTGAAACATGTACATTACTGATTTTTTGTAGTAATATATGTTATATTTTATTAACGATTCACAATTTGTTTGAAACTTTTTGTTTATCATTTGGCAAAAGAAGACACTAGAACATTAATCTTGTGTTTTTCTATTAAAACAAGTTATATTTTCTACAATCATATTTCGCTTTTGTATCATTTTTCTTAAATTAAGTACACCCTTGTTACATTAAACTCAGGTTAAATATGTTTTCGTTTACTTTTCAAATAAATCTATACCTTTTCATAGAACTTTCTAAATAAAGTCTGCAAAATATAAAAAAAATGGCTCATCCATTTGATGCGAATGGCACTCGTTTCAGGAAACATCATATAGAAATGCACAGGTCGAGCCGTTTGCAACTAAGAGCTGATTATTTTTTCGTTCAAAATGCAATGCACGTGGACTACTCAGGCCATCACTAGCTGACAATAATTTTCTACAGTATTTCCCATCAGGGCTAATAACGACAACGCCATTAGAATCCCTACCGGCCACATACAAGTTTCCATTACCATCTACAGATATACCTTGTGGATATCTAAGATTGTTTTTATCCTTAAACTCCCATATTTGATTACCATGAATGTCGTAGCATGCTACAGTATGGTAAATTCTATTTGTATAATACAGTTTATCTTCATGCACTGCAACATAAGAAAACGATGGCATACAGAGGCTTACTAGTGTCTTTTTGGATGCATCGTTTAATTGCATTTCTATTATCCCTTTACCTTCTTCACAGTAAACAATAGCATTTTTTCTTATTGCTATCCCCGATGGACATGAAGTAACTTTCATAGATTTCTTAATGCTTCTGCTGTTCAGGTCAATGATGTGAATAACCTTTTCAGAAGAATTACCACTGGTCACGACAACGATATTTTCTGCTTCAATATACGCTATATCACATGGTTTGATATTCAGTTCAATTTCAAAATCATACGTACCACTGATATTTAATGTTTCAATTTTGCAACCATCATTAAAACAAAACATCATCTTTCCATTTGGAGGAATTGCACAACCTCTAATAAGCCCACTCTGTATCTTAATTTCCATTTTGTTTTTTAGTTTGATATCAGCAATGCATTTGGATACAGGTTTGGGTATGGTCATCTGAGCTTGTTGTTTTCTGTTTCCTGTTATAACAACTTCGCACGATTTTGAATCAACAATAATTGTCCCAAAAGTTTGAATTCCGGTCAAATTCTGAACATTTTCATTAACCGCACAGGAAAGATTTTTTGTCTTCATGTCCTCGCTTATAACAATAAACTCAATGAAATCTTCCTTGTCAGCCACCTGTTTTTCAATGTCCTTCAATGCTAAAAATGCTTGAAGGTCTGATGCATGTTGTTTTATGTTAGTAAGATTAACTTGTAAATCTGTAATCTCTATTTCATTCTCTTCAATCATAGACAATAATTGCTTAATTTTTTTGCTTTCGTTATCTTCGGTAACATTTAGTTCCTTAATCAGATTCTCTTGTAGTTTATCTAAATAGTCGTTTATCTTTTTGCGGGTTTGCGCGATATCATGTGCAATCATGTTTCTCTCTTCCTGAATGCATTTTAAGTTTTTATAACGGTCATTTCGAAATCGTTTAACATTTTCTAACATATCCGACAGTTGTTTTTGTATTTCAATAAATGCATTTGATGATTTGATATTATGAACGATGTCATCTATTGCTGTTAAATCTTTACAATCATTATGCGTCTCTATTACACATCTTCTACAACACGGACAGTCATGTTTCTTACAGAAAATTTGAAATTGCTCATTGTGCTTTTGACATGTTTGTGTTATTTCTAATACACTCGATGGTAGTTTCTGGTACTCTGTGAGAGAGATAACGCTGTGGTTTCGAGAAGCTTTTACGGCACCATGATGTTCTTTACACTCGTCACAAAGCCCCTCGTCACATTCTGAACACCACACAACTGACGATTTGTGTATGTTCCGGAAGTCACAGACGCCACACTCAGACCAAATACTCGCCATGCTATAAAATATGCTCATGTTAAAATTTCATATGCTACAAAATGTATGAGAACATGTAAAACGTAAATAGGACATTTTTCATGTGATGGTCTTTACATTTCCAACCATTTACCAACAACCTACAAAAATGCATTAAAAGAACTAAAATAAAGGAATATTTACTAACTCACTAAATAATAGTCTAATATTTTCTCTGTGATGAATGTATATACAATGAGGATATGTGGTATGATTGCCAACAAGACAACTATCCAACAGAGTTTAAATAACGTGGATTTAAGCAATCATAGTTCACCGTACGGCATTCAATAGTTAGCAAACACCATGCAGTATAGTCAGCTATAAAAGGCACATTACAAAATGTAAAATAATTCAATATCAAAACGGCTTGATTAATGACAAAACAATAAACGAATAAAATAGGGCTCAGCTAGATACGACCGCAGAGATCAAACCCTGAACAGTTGAGGCAGGTATAGACACTACATTCAAGCTTGATACAGCTCTGAATTTGGATCGTGATTAAATATTTGACACAGCATAAGTTTCTGTCACAGAATGAATATGGTCACAGAATTGAAAATTTGAAATTGGATTTTATGGTCCAATATCCAAAATCAAAATACAAGAATTTAATTTATATATTTTTAATGGACAATATTAGCTTAGTTTTAGTATAAATTTGACATAGCATAGGTTTCTGACACAGAACGAATGTGGTTTAAGAAAATAAAAATTAGAAAATGGACATTTACCTTTATGGTCCAATATCCAAAATCTAAATACATGGTTAGATTCAGCATATCAAAGAACCCCAAGAATTCATTTTTGATGAAATCAAACACAGTTTAATTTTGGACCCTTTGGACCTCAATGTTGACCAATTTGATAATGAGGCCACAAATCCTAATCTAAACACACAGTTAGCTTCAGCATAACCCTTCAATTTAATGTTTGTTGAAATAAAACAAAGTTTAATTTTGGACCCTGATTTGGACAAACTTGAAAACCCCAAAATTATTCCAAACCTTCCTTTTTGGTATGGAACTTTGTGGTACAATTTCCTAGAGATCCATAGACTTATACTCAAGTTATTGTCCGGAAACATAAAATCATAGTATTTTGGCTCCTTTTTGTTTTTGCTTTATCGATTTATGACTATTCAACAGCGGTATACTACTGTTGCCTTTAGCATGTTTAGTTTTGGACCCTAATTCCTAAACTGTTTAGGCCAGAACCCTCAAAATCAATCCAAACTTTCCCTTAGAGGTATGGAACCTAGTGGTACAATTTCATAGAGATCCATACACTTATACTCAGGTTATTGTCCTGAAACAAGAAAATGGTTGTTTTGGCCCTTTTGGCCTCTAATTCCTAAATAGTTAACACCCAGTCTTTGATAGAACCATGCAAAAGTCTTATAAGTGGGTCCACATGACATGTCAACCAAAAGTAATGAAATTTTGCACATATGTCATGATAGTCAGGAGAAAAGAATCTAACTTTAAAATTTGATTTAAGGCTATTTTAGATTTTGCAGCGCCATCTATTGGAAAAGGCTTAATTTCCCAAAATTTCCACAAAGATGTCAAAATTTTGTTACTTTGAATATGCTAAATATGGTTATGTTTAGCTGATATTTGAATTTATTTTTATAACAAGCATCATTCGTCCTTCCAAACTTGACAAAATGTTTTGCTTGAGTATAGCTATATTTTGGGGCTCACCGGTCTAAAAGGGCATTTTGGACATTTTTGGATACTTTGGAACAAAAGACATGAAATCTTTTAAAGTACTATGATTTTGTTAATGTTTTAAATATTTCTATAATGGTTTACATGTATGCTACAAGTTTTGTGATTTTTGAGCTGGGGTCTCCTACACCGTTACAATGGCAACGGAATAAAATGTGTAATTTTCACGTATTTTCACAATAATCCATGTATTTAACCATGAAAACTTATTTATCTTTTGTCACTGGCTTATGATATTTGGCATGAAGGTGTATTACAATGAGACAGTGTATCTCAGAAAAATTAAAACCATCAAATGACCTTGACCTTTGACCTCAAGGTCAAAATACTTGATTTTTAAATTTTCTTATCTGGAGCACACCTTTTCCTCTCCCTTAGCAAAGTCTTTTAATACTTGACACATATGTGTAGCACCTCAATATGATGTGTAGCGTACCATGGATGATGACCTTGATCTTTGACCTTCAAGGTCAAATATTTAATTTTATATCTCACCCTAAAACCAAACATATTCTTTCTTGTCATGTCAATATGAAAATGAAGAGAAATGGACTGATTGCTTATGAAACAACTATCCACCACAGTTAAAAGGAAGTGATAGTTTGCAATTTATAGGCCACAGAACGTGCAAGACCTTTGCAGTGCAGCTAAGGGTTTGTCCCTGGGGTTCATGCCCCACCCTTCATATAAAAATGTTGTTATTTAGATTTATCTAAAACAGGGTTCAGAAACCTACCCTTAACCCATATTTAATCTCAATTGCCTTTCTAGTTCATCATGGGGACATGCTCTGCGCCCTACATACCATTGATGGTTGAAATATGTTCATATCCCTACATCTAAATCGTATATATATATTCTCAATCAGCATGACAACACCTTTGAGTACACCATATATGTTTTTGCTGTGGTTCGTGCCCTTATAGACACTGTTCAGATACCCACCCTAAACCATATACTCTAATAAATATATCATGACTAGATCAATTAAGTGTAACATATATTTTTTCCATCATGCCCTACCCACTCGTTTCATAAATTGGTAAATATATTGAAAACAGTGCATATTTCCACGCATTAACCATACATGTATATTGGTTGTTGTCTCTTTGACACATTCCCCATCTCCATCTCAGTTTTATTCTTACTTACAATGACAATCTTTTATTTTACTAGAGTGACTTCTACAGGGAGACATTAGTTTTAATTCACTAAAACAGTTCTACCTAGTTGTAATTAAATTCAAAGACAATTTGGTAGAATTCTGACTTTATGAAAAAATTTGAAATACTGTAAATTCAGAACTTAATGTTTGTAATAATATTATTGCGTATTCATGGTGACCGTCAAAATGTGAGATTAATTAAAGCAAATTTATATTGAATATTGTACAAAATGAAAATGCAACTAAGGTCATGTCACAGTCTGGGCAATATAGGGCTAACTACATGGTGTGGGGTTTCCCAGTTTGTTGCAAATCGGGTGTACATTTTGGTTACTTAACTTCTGAGATGAAATGTTGTCTCCTTGACATGTACCCCATATCTGTTTTTGTTGTCCCCTCAGCATCACCTTGCGGCCGGGAATATATAAATGCTGTTCGGTCGTCTGTCCGTCTGAGCATCGGTTCGGATTGTAAACTTTCTAGCATAATTAATCGTTATCTAATTTGGATAAAATTTACGCAGTAACTTTCTACAGACAACCGGTCAAGTTTGAAAATGAGCCCTGTTGAAAAATTTAGTAGGCGGGTGACATTGAAAATCTGTTGTGTTATTCATATTACAATAATTTTTGAATTTTGAATTTACAGAAATATATTTTGAAGGTCTCGATCAGAAAGTTTCAACATACATTGCACATTTCCCAAAATTGAAAGATAACTTATTATAATACCAAATCTTCTTATTCTTATATTGTATGTTTTTTTAGCAAGGAGAAAACAACTTGAAAAAGGCCTCGTTATGAAGGCATTTGCGATCGCCTTAAAAATAACTCCATATAAAATGTTTTTCAAACAAAAAAATGATTATCATCAAATTAGATTAGAAGCTTATTTGGAAACTTTACCTTAAAGAAAACAAATGAATTGGTGGACAATTCTAATAAAGTGGAAATAATTGATGAAGCAGATGTAGTACATGATTCAGACTTCAATGAAGTACTACTGTCAAATATTGAATATATTGAACTCAAGATCAGTTGAGGACATTATAACGAGAAATTTTTGCTTCTTCTTCTGTCTAATATATGTGTTTATATAACAGAAATATTTGTGAATGTATTATGACATGCATCTGTTGCATCACAATTTGGTAGTAAAATGATTTTCTTGAGTGTTTGGTCCTTGGATCCAGCATGAACTGTACATTCAAGTCTGGCAGTTGAATTCTAAGTTTGACTACATTTTGACAGTCTAAGAATCATGTCTAGTTATTTTTGTAAACACCAGCTTTTTATCTAATGGAACAGATTGCCCAACTATAAAAATACAGTCTCTGAAATTATTTTCAAAGTACAATTTAAGAACAAAGGGCCAGTGTGAGCTTTTCCAATCAATTGGCGTCAGTCGTCCGTTGTGGTCGTCCGTTAACTTTTACAAAAATCTTCTCCTCTGAAACTATTGGTCTAAATTTAATCAAACTTGGCCACAATCACCATTGGGGTATCGAGTTTTAGAAATTGTGTGCGATGACCACCCCCTTTGTTCCAACTAACATGGCCGACACGGCTAAAAATAAAACTTACGGGGTAAAATGCAAGTTTTGTCTATTATCTTGAAAACTGCTATAGATAGAGAAAATCTGACAGGGGCAGGAATTTTCAAAATGTTGAGATCTCCCTACCATCTATTTACGTCAAAACTGTCAGACGAACTCGTGTTGGAGTTTTTGCCTTAAATGGCATAATTTTGCCTATTATTTTAACTCTGCAATAGATAGATACTTTACAATACAAAATTCTAAAGGGTTCATCAGAACCCTGTGTCTCACCGTGATTGCTTCTGTCAGTGTAAAAGTGTAATGTTGACCTAAAAGTGAGTCCATTTATCAGTAAATACATAATTTTAAAAAATCAAATCTTTTAGGTGTTATTTCTTAGTCTTGAAGATTAGCGTCTGTCCAAGTTTCATATCAATCCATGAAGGTTTACAAATTTATCATGACAAAAAAATCAATCCCAGATTGTCTGTAAATGTAAACTGTAAAAACTATGTCCATTTAATAAAAATTCTTTCAGAAAAATACTGAAATGAAAAAATATATTTTTAAAAGTTTGCTTCAGACATTATCTCTTAATCATAAATAAAGCTTCTGCCAAAGTTTTTAAAATTGTATGAAAGTTTGCCAAAGTAATTGATGTGTAACAAATTTTAACCCCAGACTGTAACTACTTGTTAACTGTAAAAGAACCAAGTCCATTTATCAGTACAATACGTAAAATGAAAATAAATATTTAATTAATGAAGATTTTTAACATTGTTCTGCATTTTGCCTAGTATCTTGAAAACTACAATCTATAGATAGAAACTTGAAAAGCAAAAAAAAGATTTATAATTATTTCATAGAAAGAAACATTTAATACATGAGATGAGTTTAATTTTGACGAGTTAACTTTAGTAAAATATGACAGCACAAATTTTTTAGAAGTCTGTTTTATAATTGGATTTCTTTGTATTATCTCCTATGTTATATAAAAACAATGGTATGGTCACTCTGATTTGTTAGGTATAACGCTTTGTTAGAGTATTGCTCTTTTTAAAAATACACTTTAAAACATGGATATACAGAGTGATATTTTTATTTTTTTCAGAAATTGCAAATTTTGACCTTTTCAACCGAATCATAGAAAAAATCACAATCAGTGTTTTGGTCTAAACATTTCGCGTTACATTTTATATTGGTAATTGACAAACTGACTACTGCATCCACGAGGAAGGGTATTATGTAAGGATCTTAATAACAACCAGTTAAACAAATGTTTTAACATATTTTCTGTAATATTGAGATGGCGAATTTTCTGTCTAAAATCAATCCTTTTTTTAACTTTTGAAGACCAAACTTTCTATTGCTTTAAACGCGCCGAAAGCAAATAAAAAATAAAAAGTACGCCAATACAGATATATTGGTTTTTGAGCATCTATCCCTGAGTTTTGAAAATGAGTGTTTTGTAGTATTTACAAGAACTTATATCATAAAATCTGTAATTTTCTCCCTACCTAATTTACACCTGACCATTTATGTCGATATGGACTGGATATTCTTATTCAATCGTACAATTAACCTATTTATCTGTTCAAAGTTATCCAGCGATTAATTTGTCAAAACATGAATTTTATCACGTAGCAGTTATTGTTTATGAAGACTGGGATAGCAGTTCTAGATCTGAAGTTAAAAATTCTATACAAAAATGTCAAATAAATCTTGTTTGTGGATAAACAATGAGATTATAGTTATGAATAGTCTTAAATTTACTGTCCTTATTCTTTACTAAAAGTTCAGTTTGGATTCACTCATTGTTTTTTGTTTTTTTTATAAAATTAATATGATAAAAACAATCTACTTACACTTAAGAGTCTTGACATGGTTACACATACTAGAGAATAATGGACCAAATAAACAAAATAGAGAAAAATGTATATCTAAAAACGTGTTAATTTGCATCTCTTTTTTACACACAGGTTTACAGAATTTAATTGATCATCAAACGGGAATCTGATCCAGTATCAATCAAACATAAAAGTTCGGTTTTTCAGTTCCTACTTTTCAACAAAATTTTCGTAAATTAGTATTTTTTATCATATTCTTTGGAAATTTAAGACTTTGCAGAACATAAAGTTCATTCTTTTCATGCTCGTCTTCGCAAGGTAAAAACAGGTGTACCTTAACAGAAAATAGCATCCAGTTTTAATAAGCTATTATCATTCTAACTTAATCATAACGAAATCAGTGAGTTGATCAAGTCAAAGTATGACCGATCTGCCTATTTTAATACATAAAAAGTCGATTTGATCAATTTAAGGCCGGATAAGACTACTTAACAAAATCATGTTAGGAACTTTACGGTAAAATAAGTTGAGTGGTTGCCATTTCATATCAATGATTATCTTATATGGATAAAAATGAATTGGTAAATAATGTTGCATAAATCATATATCAGTTGGTTTTTTTTTAATGCAAATGTTGTTTTCTTGAAATAAAATGGTCAATAAGAATAACCCTTTGATACTTTCTGAAATGAAATGTCTAAATATCGATAATTAATAAACATTTTATCAACTGGTTTACCGTTAGTTTAGCCAGAGACATATAATACATTGTATTATATATGTCTCTGGTTTAGCCATGACAATTCTCTGCACATATACACGTTTAAATGTTTATCATTATTTAATCATGTTAATGTAGGCAGCTTTCCGTTCAGTATTAATTAGATATAAGAAGACATACAATATAAACTGATTTTCTATAAGAACACGGTAAAGACAGCCACATTTAACAGTAACGTGAATTAAATGAACAACTTGTTGATTACCATACCTTAAGAATCATGAAATAGTCGTCAAAATTGTTTCAAAAGGAATCAGTCGCCACAACAAGGAAGGTAAACACGGTCACATGATAACTACTTCCTGGACACAATAAAGTTATAATGGCGCAAGTATTTCAAACAAAAGTTTATTGTGATAACAAAATCAAGTCATATAACAATTTCATTGATCAGAAGACAAAAGACGACACTTATGTAAGTATATGTATATAAAGTTACATAAAATGAAGATGAACTGCCTGAATGTATTCAAGTATATACAATTATTCATAGTTAGAGTTACGTGTCAATTTTCGAAATACGATTTGTATACATATATGTATGAGATAAATAAATATAAATTGCATGCATGGTACCTGTAATTTCAAAAAAATATTCTAGTTCAGATTCTGCACTTTACGGGAAAAGAATGACTTTTAACGAATTGTTAAATAAGCAACAAATAGTCACATTTTGCACTAGTCCAAAATATTATGACGTCTTGAAAGGCTATTTTAATTTTTTCTATGACGCTTCCCTACGACGGACTAATTTTGCACCTAATATTAATTTTAAGATTTTACAATACCACACAACTTTAAACAACCAAGTTAAAAATATAAAATTTAATGGAAGTTTAACTTAGAATTTCGCTAACGCAATGCGAAGTAGAAAGTATATATATATATATATATATATATATATATATATATAAATACCGAAATCAAGGAAAATTCAAAACGAAAAGTCTCTTATCAAATGACAAAATCAAAAGCTCCAACAAATCAAACGAATAGAAATAAACTGTCATTTACTGACTTGTTACAGGCAATTTCTTATGTAAAAATGGTGCATTAAACTTGATTTTATAGCTAGATAAACCTCTCACCTGTATGACAGTCTAAAAAATTCATAGATGTGCTTTATCATTTGAAACGATATGCTTAAACCTGATTTTATTCTGAAGATTTCACAAACTACTTATTATGTATCATTGCTCATGTTCTACGATAGCTATGATCAATTGGTGTGTCTCTACAGTGCTTTGGTTCCTCAACCAACATGAAAACAAAAAGAAAACAATCTAAATGAAACAACAGATGGGTTTTAAACTAGTTTACAGTACATCAAGAGACACGAAAGATACCAGAGGACATTTAATAATAGATGTGAAATAAGTTTTGCTTTCTCAACATGCAGTTGGCAGTCTATATTTATTCGTCTGAACTATATGAAATTCGTAAACCGTTATATTGACCCTTTTTCGCCTACGATTGGTGCTGTCGGTGTAAAAGTAAAGCATAAATACCGAACTCCAAGGCAAATTCAAAAAGGAAAAGTCCGTAAGAACTGGCAAAATCAAACGCTATCATTCAACGGAACAAGTGAAAAAAAACCTGCAATATTCCTGACTTGGTCTAGGCATTTTCGTTTAACATGGTGTGTTTTTTTAACTTTGTCTTATCATGTTTATAGCTAGCTAAATCTCCCACTTATGACAGTTGTTTATAGTTCCAATAATGACAATATTAGGTGAGCACCCAAACATACATAATAAGTAAGTCTAAAATAATTGAAATCAAGACGCAAAACGGTGAAAACATACATCACAGACATTCAACACAACCGACAAACAAATTCAAACAAACATTCAAATAAATCCAACAAAAACATCAAAATAGTGTAGATGGTTAATTTGACATTATCGTCGACACAAAAACTTTTAGGTTGATAGTACAGACTGTATATAGTATACACTTTCGCGATAAGGTAAAAATCAGGTAAACAAAATTACAAGAGTAAACAAAATAGAAACAAAACTGTAAAACCTTGTGTGTCGGTATCGCACCTCAGGACCCACCTACACCGGGAATGCAATGTTGACTTTACCAGTGAAATACGTTAATAACTCCTAAAATTTAATTTTGTCCCCGGATGCTTTTTCTTGATAATGAAAATGTTTCTCTTCAAGTTCCGCTATATTATATGAATGTTAAACAAAGTAACGGGTGTCTAAAATTAAAGTTAACCTGCAAGCATAGATTTAACTGCTATAAACTAAATCCCTTTTGTATCAGTGAAATTATTTTAAAATTTTTCTCATGATACTATTCCTAAATTTCATGTATGTTTGACAAAGTTATATATTGCTATTGCGTCAGATGTACATTTCGACAACTTATGTCTCTACAGTAAAACTCGAGCCAAAACCTAATACCAGTACAAACGTTGAAAAGCTGTGTAACATATTTGTTTTTCGTACATTATTTTGTACATGAATTAGTCCGTTAGCTTTTCGTTTGAATTGTTTTACATTTTTACTTTGGGGCCTTTTAAAGCTGGCTGTGCAGTATGGGTTTTGCTCATTGTTGAAGGCCGTATGGTGATCTATAGTTGTTAATTTCTGTGTAATTTGGTCTCTTGTGGAGAGTTGTTTCATTGGCAATCAAACAAAATTTTTCCAATTTTTATATTTAATGTGGCATTAAAGAAATTTTATGTAAGGAGCACCAAGCATCCGAAAGAAAGAAGTACCAAAAACATGGCACATCAAAGCTAATGTAAACTAGACGATTCAACATTTTCAACACTTTTAATCTTTTATGGCAGAAAAATGTTCATGTTGTAATAATTTTAACAACTTAAATCGATGGATGTTTTAGATATAATATGTGTATTGTGACTTAACATTTTCTTATGGAACGCCACAGCTGTCTTATGTGGCACTCTGATATTACGTTATATTGTTTTATTATTACTTTATGCTATTTTGTTTTACATAATATGGTTTTGACATTACGTAATGATGTTTTGATATAACTCAATATGGAATAGTCATTACTTAATGATATTTCGATATTTCACGATATGGTTTTCTTTTACGAATTTATTATAATACTGCTTCCATTTGAAAACTAAGGAAAGAACGCCAGGACCAAGTGGTTTGGGGATATCCCTCTTATGTCCGAAATACTGTTAATTTTAATTTTTTTCTTATTTTTGTCTGCCGTTCCCTTTTTCATACCAAATAACTCTGAACAACAACTCTAATTTGAATTTTAACTCAATGGATAGCGATACTCATCCAAAGCACATTAAACAAACGACATATGGAAATCGGTTTAGAACATATTTTTTCCGAAATGGTCACGTGGTTTTACCTCATCAAGTAATGTGATAACCACACCAAAGAATGACAGGACCACATCAAATACTGAAACAAACACATCATGTAGTGTAAAATCTTCAAATTTTGAAACATCATTACGTAATGTTAAAGTCATATAAAGAATTGGCAAATCATCATTACGAAATAACAAAACCACATCATGTAATGAAACAACTACATTACGTTAAGTCACATACACATCAAGTTATGTTTAACCACATTGCCTAATGACACAACCACATTAAATAATGGTGAAACCACATCGAGTAATGACAAAACCATATTAAGTAATGACAAAACTATATCAAGTCAATACGAAACCATATCGTGTAATATCGAAATATCATTAAGTAATGACTATTCCATATTGAGTTATTTCAAAACATCATTACGTAATGTCAAAACCATATTATGTAAAGACAAAATATCCTCAAGTAATAATAAAACAACATAACGTAATATCAGTGTTCCATTTAAGACAGCTGTGGCGTTCCATATTTTCTGCATGAGTCACAGATGGCAATGTTTCTTTTTATGTGTACTTAATGAATACGACCAAGTAAAATTTGATTAACGGCATCAATTTACAACATTATTTTTTAGTTACAACATTAAAAGTTAAAGTTATTCCCATTTATCGTGATTTCAAAATTGTCCATTTTAAACTGGATACGCGCTTTGCTATCTGCGAACTAAAAATAATCAGTCATTCATCGGAGGGAAATAACACAAACGGAATTATTTCACAAATGTTAATACACGCACAGATAATGGACGATGTATGCACGGTGAACGTTGCACTCACGTTGAATTATGAAAAATGTATCTCCTTGTTACAAAAATGCAAAAAATAAATATATATCAAAACACGTTTATGAAAAGAGTAGAAAATACTTTACTGTAGTTTCTGTTAGTCTTGATTAAGTACTTGTTTAACATCAATCGATTTCGTTCTTATTTAACATATAACATTTTCATGGAATGCGCATTGCTTTCTTTTCCTCCATTCATTTCGAAATTGATAAAATGGTAAAAGGCAATGGAATGTAAATGAAAAGAACCCAACTCGACTAAAAACAATGAATGTATGTCATCTTAAGGATCACCGTAACATTGACTCCGTCTGGCGCAAATATAAAATATCAATCCTGGTATCTATGAGTTTATTTACACACCATCCCCTCTATTAAATAATGAGATGTGATATGATTGCCAATGAGACAACCATCAACCATATATCTATTTATTTATTTTAATTGCGTTTTTCGAAGATACCCCCATTCTGTCGTTCCATGCTATACCTATGTTCAGTGTCAGAATTGTTTAAAAAGATAAGGGCAGATATTATTATAAGAAATGCTTGAAATTATGTTTATGAATGGCATCTTGATAAAGATACATGGAGATTAACATAGAATTGAGAGACAAATTAATTGGTGAATTCAAGCTAAGCAAAGCCGATAAAGCGGTAATTGTGTTAAATTTTGATTTTGTTGTTTCAAATTTTGACAAAAGTCTGCATTTGAATCATAAAATAGATATTGGTATGTTTGTCGAGTTTAAACCACTGAATTCATTGTACTCTTAATACTAATAAAAAACGAATGTTTAATGCAGAGACAATTACTGTTGATTTCAACGACTTAACAAACTATAAGTGAAAGCATTGGACGATATATTGCTGACATATGGTAAATGCAATTGTCAACTATTGAAGATCTTATGTTGTACCCTAAACGTCTGTTCACCCTTTCCTGTATTTAAGAGTAGTTGTGTTCTTGACGCGTACTCAATATTTCTTTATATTCATATAAGAGAGTCTGGATTATGGGGAGGGTTCTTCATTTCTGTATTCTTTTACTTTCTCTTATCCATATTATTTGTCCATTATTCTCTTTCTGTATACCTTTGAACTCTTTAAATATGTTCTCTATTCTTTTTCCCCTTTTTTTTACCATTTTTCCGATTTTTTTTTTTAAATATTCTCTAATCTGTAAACGCCGTCCACACTGTCATATATTATAATTATAAATTACATTAAATTTATCATAGGTGAGATTATCCGTATATTGATATCAGAAATCCCTGCTTTGTGACCTTGACTGCTGTCTCTTCTTTTAGAACTGGTTCTATCTTAAATTACGATATGAATTTGCAATACTAATTACTATAAATGTAGTGAGATGACGCATAACAATTACTATTTAGTGAAATTAGTGCAAAAGGAACAAATTGATTGAGTGCAGTGGCCTCGTTGTACTCATTTTAATCAACTGGTAGACTTAAACTACATAAAGGATATTTTGGTCGTGTTTCGTGCTTTTTATGGATCTTGTGTCGTTTACTTGGACTATTGTAAGAATCAAGATACATCGAATGAATCTAACTTTACTTCATGCAGAATATTCCGGTTTACATTGATCATAATTACAAAAATACAGTATTATTATAATGCTTACACATGGCACTTTCTTACATCTCCAATTTAACTTTTTTAATTGGATATTTTTGTTTGTACTGTTTTTGTATTGATATTGCATTGTTTAATTTAAGTGCATTCTAAATATTGCATTAGCCTAGCCAATGTAACGTGTAATACCAATTTTTAGGGGCGAATCTAGGATTGGAGGTTACAGCGGGCTCGACATACAAAACGCATAAACAAAAATAAATGTTATTTATAGTCAAGTATTCATTATGGTAAAGTATACTGTAGGTGATTTTTTTATTTGAGATCCATCCACTCTTTTTCACAAAAAAAAAAACATCAGACAAAAAACTACTGAAATTTCATGAATTATAAATATTTTTAATTGTTAGATTTTTTATGAAAAGAATCATCAGCATACGTAATAGTATTTGTATTTGAAGCGAATAAAAATTGTTGAACGGGAGCAATTAAAGGATTTAATTTTAATAAGATTGACATCTCCTTATTTTATTTGAAAATAACACGCACCAACATAAATGCGTCAGCGTTGTGAATTATCTCATCATTATCATTTTAATTTGTATTATAATCACATATCTACCGGCAAAAACAGGTCTAGTAACTACTTGACTCTGTCCGTCAGTCTGTACGAAAGATCATGGGATTAAAATTTTCGTCAAAGTTTGCTTGACTTTTATGAAAGTGAATGATATTATATTTTGTATGCACATTGAATGAATGCATGAGTTTATTTGCAGAAAAACATATACATGATATAGCAATCAAAGTGTATGTTACAAATATGACACAATGATAAACAACAGAAAACAACACACATGATACAATGTTAAGTAATAATATGACATCTCATTTTCCATGCGGCCTTTTGATAGTTACATAGTTTTATAGTAATAGTTTTATTGACAGCTTTTAGCAATTGATCTATTGTATAAATATTTGGCCAAGAACAGAAGTATTTGGTAAATAATGTGACCTTACAGGTCTGTATACAGGATAAACTAACACAAAATGATATTCGTCTTCAACAACGTTCATATTACAGCAAAGACATCGTAATTCTCTTGGAGTACTGGTATATCTACCAACTTCGATATTTAATTGATGTGTCCCACTACGTAGTTTTGTAAGTAATCGAACATCACAAAAGAAATTAAATTAATTTTCAAGACAAAAATCTGTCTTTATTCTTCTACACATACAAAGTTTTTCACAATCATAAAAAGATGCTGACCACTCTTGTAAAAATTGATCAGTAATACGTTTTTTAAAAATATCAAAAACTACATAGTTACATCCTGTGAAATCCAAACAAAGTTCAGGCCAAGATTAGATAGTAATTACATTACATGTACTTTTCATTATAATACGTTATTTTGATTGGCTAACAGCAATCTCATGAAATTAACCTTCATTTCAAAATGAAATGTAACATTCATGATGACACGAGCTTCCACAATAAAGTGCACAGGTAAATAAAAGAAAAACTTGATAGAAATCGTGTTTTCATGATCCGAGCAAAAAATGTAATTATAAGTATTGAATGCTTCTTTTAGTAATTTTATAGGTTTGTAAAAGCGTTGACCGTGCGCACATTTTTAGAATGAAGCGCTTCCGCGCTTCATACAAAATGTACTTCGGTCAACGCTTTTACACCCCAATAAATTTACAAAAAGAAGCATTCAATTCTTAAATAAATCCCGTACCTTGATAATGTGTAGTTGTAGCATGTAAGCAATTTCTAAATTCGCCGTGCAGCCACCTCCTATTTGCCGATAGATTTAAATTTTAAAACACTCATTGTACAAAGACAGTGATCAGTAAAACCAAACAAAAACGTTATTGGTGCAGATGCAGAACTATTTTGTGATAATTTTAAACCAAAGATTGTTGTTGCCCTGCCGAGTAGTAATAGTCAAAATAATTTACCTTCTTATCCATCCGCAGCACATGAGTTCCTACCCGGTGTTTAGTGGGTAATACATTGCGCAATCTTTAAATTCCTGTTTGTGTTTTAAAGACTGTTTCTATTGTAATAAAAAAACTATGATGTTGCTATTCATTTAGTTGTTATGTGAGATGTATGATGTTGAAAGTTGTCGTTGAAATTATCTGTTCCCCGTTGTTTCTCTGCAGACTCTCAACAGAAGAACAACTTCTGTGAGAGGTGGGTCTTGAGTTTACATTTCGTGGAATATTCCTTTCTTTTATGTTTTTATCTTTTAGCAATAGTGTTGTTCGTGCATCTTTTACTGAGGATATCATAATTGCCTTTTTGTATGACATCTTTTTCTTTCTTCGAGTTAACGAACAATCTGAATATTCATTTCATTTGTTCCTTTATAAGTTATAGAGATTTATTGTATATAATATGCTTTGGGTTTTGTTTTGTTTTTTTTTTTTATTCTTTTTTGGGAGGGGCGTTGGTTGGTTTTGTATTATTCCTGCTTATTTATTTCTCTGTCGTCAGAGCCAAATAGAGTATCGATCGTCACCTTATATTCTATTATATTTGATATGAACTATATCATAAATTTTAAAGTAATAATATTTCTCCTGAAGGACAAAGTAATTAGGTGAAGAGAATATTACATTCCAATAACTCTGATGACATAAGGTAATAAACTAATAATTGAATCTATTTGAAGGGTATTTTGGTCTTATAAAGGACTATTTCCGGATTTTGCAATCGACACTTTGGAACTTTTACTAAAATAGAAACATATGTATCAATCAAATACTCAAACTTGGATTTTATTGTAAAATTCCGACTAACGTCTTCGTTGGAAATTTTATTCCATTTAATCTATAATAACAGTATAGATTTTTACTAAATGTATGTAGTAATGCAGATATACTTGCGAGTGTTCTAAGGTCGGTCACTACTAGTGTGAAGCTAGCCGGCGTTAATATTCATGAGGCTAGCCGTCAATAATATTCATGAGATGAGACCGCGTTCGATGAAGTGGTGTGGGTAATTAATAGATTGTGACAATAAAATAACTTTTTGCTGTAAATATCCAATATGGTTCTGCTATTTATAGCAATATAAAATCTTAAATCAATAGGTGTTTTCTGCAAGGTCCGCGTCTTTTAACACCATTTAAAATGAAAGTAAATAAAAAGTTAATGCCTCAATACACATAAAACCAAGAAACGATTCATTAAAATTCTGTGACTAAAATGGCTCCAGATTTACAAAATAATAAAAATTTAAACTGATCATATTTTTCACCATTAATTATAAGAACTAAAGTCATTGATTTAAAAACACTGTTTTTATAACAAAAATGTTTAATGACGTCACAATGGTGAGCGTAAATGACGTCATAATCGTGAAATTAAGCAAAAATAAAGAAATTACGTTGGTTTTCCTTAATTTTGACCACAGCACCATGCTTGCACCAATTTGAATTTTTACATTTAGACAAGTTCATACATATCAAACCTTAGATAAACAAATCGTTTTGCTGCAAGGTTGGTGCAAAGTTGTTGCGATAGTTTATTTTATATTTTTCATAGCCAAGCAGCGCCATTAAACACAGAAATTTGATTATACAATGGCACCAATTCTTCTGACAAAGTTTAATTTATACATGCTCATGCCTATATACATCTGACCTCTTTATTTATGAATCTGTAACATGAATTTCTATTATTATTTTCGTAAGTATCTAATTTTGATTTAAAAAAACAAAGAACACCATATTGTAAGGAGTCAAGGATAATGTTAAGGAAAACAGCTAATGTTTTGAAAATATGAAATTCTCTTTAACTATGACTATAAGATAGACATATAATATAACACATTCTGATTATTTCTTATGTTTCTGCTAATCTCAATTCAAAATTCGGTGTTCGAAATGGAGTATGTTCTCTGGTATAAGGGATTGATCCAGGATTGAAAAAGGGAGGGTTCCAGAAAACAGAATAGAATATATCAAAAAAGGTTTAAACGATTTTATGCTATAGAAAACAGAATAGAATATATCAAAAAAGGTTTAAACGATTTTATGCTATATAAATCGTGAGAAACATGAGATTTATTTATATTACACCACTTTGTATCATGATTTTTAGTATTTTTGGTTAATGATGTGAAATCTGAATTTGCTAAGATGAGACTAAAACGCAAATTTTAAACCAAATGTATAAAGTTTCAAGAGATACATTTATGTTAAAAGATATAAAGTGAATGGTGAAATATGTTTTTATATGTCAATATAAATATAAAAATAAAGAGATGTCTTGTGTACTTAATTATCTATTAGCCAAATTGCAGATAGTAGGAGCCATAACCAATATATGCATCATTATTTGACATAAATGGGCAACTGATTCGACAGATACAAAAATTAGAGGAAGAAACAGTATCCAACACAAAAAAAAATGTTTCTTTTACTGAATTTCCATTAAGATTCGGTAAGATAGTGGATCGCATAAACATGTTGATAAAGAAACAGGTTGAAAGAGAAAGTTCCCATATTGGAGTTATTATATGCTATAACTGTTAAATTACAAGAGCTACACCTCAACACCTAGTACTAAAGACAAAATCTGTAAATATCATCAATACTGGGTATAATGAAAAGAATATATAAGGTGAAAATTTATAAATTCATTAGGCAAATGTAATAACGGACAATTTCAAAATAAGATCAATATTACATTTTTCTACTCCACAAAGGTACTCTACAAGTGCGTTTTGTTATCACATTTTCTTATAGAATTACAGTTGTTTGTCTGTAGTTTTGTTTGTTGATGATATTGAGCATTGTTTTTATCCTTGTCATTTTTCTTGGAGTTTAGTACCTTTTACAATGTGCATCTCAAATAATCTTTTGAAGCAACATATTAAAGTTACATCTTGTAAAATAGAAAACAACTAGCCATAGTGGGCATAGTTTCGTTGCTAGGAGACATTACAACGATTTTGCCCTAAAATGTGCATTACATTGTGTTGTATTTAAACATTGTTTAAATGTATAATTTACTGCATGTTAAACAGATGGGATCTTAAACATGAAAAATTAAAGCTGTATATTTAGCAAATTTAATGAGTTTATCACCACCATTATACAGGTTGCTAGGCAACAGAATATATGAGATAGACCCAAAATGCAACCATTTTCAGAAGTTCTGTGGTATAGAGTTACAACATGATAAATTAAATGAAATTTGGGGTGGGGCCAAAATTAGAAACGGCCCTTATCACCCCTTGTCCTTGAACAAAAGCGATGACATATGCATATGCTTCTTCAAAATCGGACATACACTCAAACAATCCAGATAAATACGGTTCTTATAAATAATTATCATCTTTGACTTCTCGAAGTGTTTAAATATTTGGCATTAGTGATTTAATAAATATAATTTACACGTAAACTGAAAGGAATTAAAGGAATTATTGTCATAAGGGCATTCCATAATCAGATATAGTCCCATCTCAAAAGTACTACATGCCATAAATACGATCGTATATCTTCCATTTTAAACAGATCAGGCAAACAAGAAGATTTACAGTTAATGAAAAAAAATAAGAATGAAAACTATCAGTTACTATTTTAATGACATATCATTTTCAAAACTACGGAGATCAATCAGAGTCTTTAATCTCAACATTATCAAGTCACTGGGTAACCAGTATGTCACATAGTCCAACTTGACTATTGCCGGTTGGCCAAACTAAGAGATTCTCCTCGTGGGCAATTATACCAGAGGTAGAAGTAGGCATGGCCTATAAAATGGCCTATAGCACTTTTGCCCTAGACCCGTATGAGTTTGTCAGCATAGGGTGGGGAAGGGGTACCCGGTATATGACATAGTCAAAATTAAGTATTGCCGGCTGACCAAACTAGGAGATTCTCCACGTGGGCCATTATACCAGAGGTAGAGGTAGGCATTGCCTCTCCAAAATGGCCCATAGCACTTATGCCCTAGACCCGTACGAGTTTGTCAGCATAGGTTGGGGAGGGTACCCAGTATGTCACATAGTCCAATTTGACTATTGCCGGCTGGCCAAACTAAGAGATTCTCCACGTGGGCAATTATACCAGAGGTAGAGGTATGCATGGCCTCTGAAATGGCCTATAGCACTTATGCCCTAGACCCGTACGAGTTTGTCAGGATAGGGTGGGGGGGGGTGTTACCTCGGTATATCACATAGTCAAAATTAAGTATTGCCGGCTGGCCAAACTAGGAGATTCTCCACGTGGGCCATTATACCAGAGGTAGAGGTAGGCATTGCCTCTAAAATGGCCCATAGCACTTATGCCCTAGACCCGTACGAGTTTGTCAGCATAGGGTGGGGAGGGTTACCTCGGTATATCACATAGTCAAAATTCAATATGGCCGGCTGGCCAAACTAGGAGATTCTCCACGTGGGCCATTATACCAGAACCGTACGAGTTTGTCAGCATAGGGTGGGGTAGGGGTATCACATGGTCAAAATTAAGTATTGCTGGCTGGCCAAACTAGCAGATTCTTAACATGGGCCATTATACTAGAGGTAGAGGTAGGCATAGCCTCTAAAATGGCCCATAGCACTTATTCCCTAGACCTGTACGAGTTTGCCAGCAAAGGGTAGGGGAGAACCCTGTATATCACATCACTTTTTTCTTAAGCACCGTGTTTATGTTGTTTATATTAAAGTCTACTTAATAGATTTTGGCTAAAGTTAGAGTTGCTCATAGAGAATTACTATTGGCAACGAAGATAATTTTGACTTGATGTTTGTTGGGTCGTATATGTCGTTGAATTTAATTGGTGATGTTGTCGATGTCGTAAGAAGTGTTTAATTAAATGGTGAACCAACTAACGTCCGGAAAACATTTGGAGTTACTTCACTCATGATTATTTGGAAAAGAGCAGTAAATCTCAAGCTTTGTTACAGCCATCTCATAACGTTTCCGTCTTTCAAGTGGATGGGTGTATCGTACTGATTAGTGAGCCGGCTACAATTTCCTGACTCGATAATTGTTATGTCATTTTAAGGGTCTGTATTAATAGCATTTTGCTCCCTTTTCTAAATAATTTGGTGTTATACATTTTATCCGTTCATTTACTTAACAATTAGTCTATCAGTTTCAAACAGTAATACTCAGAAATCAAAAGTTCGAATGCTTATGTGTTTTCTGGAGCATTGCGCTCGAATTCTGCCGTGTTTTCTATTTCAACCACGGATTTCTTCAACTTGTCAGACTTTTGCTAACAACAATGACAGAGGATACGAATGTATAAAGTCTGAAGGATTTGTGTCACTATTACATAATAAGATGGTCTATATTGTAAAACTTTTTTTCTAGGACGAATGCTTTTTTTGTATAATGTAGATTAATTACGTTGTGTAAAGGGAACATTGAAATCTACGGCTGGATAGCGATGCGCGTTGAGAATTGCATGGATGTTTCTCCATCTACAGTTATCGATAACGGCTGCATTATGAGTCTGATAATAATAATTGTGAGTTTGGAAGGCTAAAATGATCCACCAAATGTACCCATCACTTTGGGCAGATAGTTTCCAGGTTGCTATGTATTTTGGGGAACGGTTATGGAACCACACTGTTGCTTATGAAAAACACGTTTTAGCGCGTTGTTGTTGCGTAATGGCTTTGGTGGGGTTGCTGCGTTTTACAAAGTCGTATATTGACATTGTTTTCGGCTTCTAAGAGGTAGTCAATTTATTAACTTCATGATTGCCTTCTTTACTACATCTTTTAAAGCTGCACTGCCAGTGGCATTCACAGCTTTACTTCCCAGCATGTTTACAGCATAAGAGGTAAATGTTCGACTGAGTAAATTACCGACAGTCTAAATAATACTCCTGCCTTCATTAACATTTTGTCGCTGATTACAACGTTTTGAAGTTAATACCGTTGTGACGGTGAGCAAAAGCATACTCCCGATTTCCAATCCATCCCTGGCCTTTCATGGCATCGCAACAATTCATTTTCTTACCCTGTTGTTGCCAGCTTTATACGAGGCTTTGCAAAGATCTAATCGATCAAAAAACTTGTTGAAATCAGAAGACAGTAACACGGTTTGTAATCCACCACCATTTTGTCTTGAAGTCTGTAAGTAAGGGAAACGATTTCCCCCCACTGGAAACCTTTACTCGATTTTGGAGTTTCGTAGAGAACAGAGTTACCATAGTACATGACTGGCTCCACTGTCTTTCAAATTGTTTCCATAATTAACAAACTTTCTGTGAATTTGCAGATTCATTCGACTTAAAATCGGCACGTTTCTTTAGAATATGTTCCAACCATCCTGGTGTTCCTTCGTATAACACACCCAACAACAATATATAATTCCAAACAAATGTTACAGAGGAGTTTTCAATTAGAAAACCACGATTATCAGATTGCAATTCAAATGTGTGTTCTGTTTGATCTATCATACTTAGTAGAAGATGCTGAGTAAGAGGTTCTAGGAATGCGTCTGTGGTGTTGTCAAATAGAAGTGAATGTGCACACTTTGGGGATGCTCTAGATCTGCAATAGGTAGTGGATTGGAAAACTCTGGATGTGATAGTAGAGCTGGCTGAAGTGTTGGAACGTCTTCATTTTTTTGGTTAATTGAGAAGCAGCTTCCTTTTGCGCCTCAACCACAGGTGTAAACACTTTGGTAAGATTTCGAGTTACTCTAATATTAGAGGTTGATAGTTGCTTGCTCGAATATTTTGTTTGTCCACATGCATTTCCTTTGCAAGTGCATCACGCTGTTTATGGTCAGAAATCTTAATAGGACTCAATTATGTATAGTGTTTAACACTGTTGAACAGTGTTAAACAGTTTTGAATGCTGTTGAACAGGGTTGATCAGTGTTTAACGGTATTGAACGGTGTCTAGCCTTTGAATTTTAATATTTATGTCAAGAATATCCCTTCCAGTCACGGAGCCATTTCATGATCATATTTGCCGGTTGCATAGCCATCTTTAAGTGCCTGAGACATTTGTATTAATTTGGTCTACATAGGTTAGTGCAATTATTTGCCTTAGTTATAATTGCACTACACTGAGGTCGTATTTACTTTTTATTACACCATGAATTATTATCATTTATATTGGTCATCTTTTCAGCATAGCACTTACTACAGATACTTTTCTATATTTCAATGGGTTCCCATTTATGCACACACACATACACATACATTCATACTCACCCTGCTCGGACCAATACCGATGGATTCAATAAGCTTTGCCCACTTACCTATACGACATCGATAGTAAACCACCTCTCCAGTCCAAACAATCCGATCGAAGGAGTAGATTTGAGCAGATTTTCTTTGCTGCTTCCTGGTGTCCAAATAAAAATCCCTGCGGTCTATTGACATGATCTCTTTTATTATAAACATAAGGATACATTCATACGAAATTATATGTGTGACAAAAGAAGGTCAAGTGAACTCAATCGTATTACCAATCCTACAATTAGAGAAAAATATTTAGAGGTATTGTTAAACATCTTATTGGAACCTCTATGCAATATTCAAATTTAGTGTTGGTGACATAGTGTAAATCACCAGAAAGAAATGTTTGAAAAGGATTAACAAACAAGTCGAACCGAAGAAGAGTTTACTATTTCCTGAGTGATAAGTACTCAGCCACCGACCTACTATCTCAAATATTTCAACGATGATGAAATCCAAGGATCCTTTTACGAGCCTAAACTTTAGAAGACTAATACAGATACATATAGCATCGAGTAAATATTACGAAGGTGACCCCGGAATTGAGTAAAAGAGGTCTATGACAAATTGGTATATTATCTCGCGATATTCAACTCATGGATCAAACAATCGGATATTGTAAAGATTTAAATTTGTTTTTGTCTTGACATTTAACTTCATTAAACAAATAACTTTAAACTGTCCAGGTTTTCCAGGGTTTTCTCTTCCACCGCCAACATCCCATTAGTGCATCGGTTTTGTGTGTTGCATAGTGAAGTCAAAATTGTTGACTTTGCTCTCTTTTGTTTTTGTAGGTTCCTTAATGTGTTGATCGTATTTTTTAAAGTTTTTTATTGTTTTAAAAAAAAAATCTCTTCATACGAGTCATTCCTATCATTTGTAGTGGAAAGCCCTGCAATCATACACATTAAAACTCATTGTCATTATATCTAACCAACTTAAATTCCCAACACAAAACATGTTATGTTTGGAAGACTCAACGTATCTAGTAGTTGCATGTACCTGTGGTACTGCAGTCAAATTACAAATCAATTTATCAGCTTTTTCGGGATATTCAGAATGTTCTTCTTCTACAAACCGTTAACCTTTACAGAATTATGATGCTCAAACTTTGGGATTTATAATTTATAAGTTGTGCTTCTTTAATATTTTTTAACTTTGTAATGTTCCTTAGCTCATGTATGAGTTAGATCGGTCAATATGTATCTCTTTAGCCGACAAACCAATCTTATTAATGTCCTCAGTAAAGTGAAGATGACTCCTACAAATATTCATGGATTTGTATATTTCCAGTTGTGATTTTAACATGGTTTGTATTGTTCAAAAGTAATATTTTCATGATCACAGTTTCTTAAAACTTTTTAACTTTGTAATGTTCATTAGCTAATGTATGAATTATATCGATCAAGATGTATCTCTTTAGCCGACAAACCAATCTTATTAATGTCCTCAGTAAAGTGAAGATGACTCCTACTAATATTCATGGATTTGTATATCTCCAGTTGTGATTTTAACATGGTTTTATTGTTCAAAAGTAATATTTTCATAATCACATTTTCTTAAAACTTTTGCTTTCTTCGTAATTTCAACATCTACTATGTAGACGTACATTGTGGCCATTCAACCAGCAAACTGGGTCAGTATTGTACCAGCAAATTCATCTTTAAAATGCCAATTACTATTTTGTTAAAACCAGTTTCACTTCCTGATAAATGGTTATTTCGATAATTAGAATAACAAATTGGTTGGTATTAGTTTGCCAACCTTATTAATCTCAACATTTTCTGGGGCTAGTGAATAGTGAATAGTCATTATGTGCATCATGAAGTTTTTTTTGATATTCAAAATCTCATTCAACCATGTATTCATAATTATTATATCTGGACAGTTTAGCATCTGGATCTATCTAATCAAAATCTCCTTTAGGTAAGGTTGTGCTATAGCTCGTCCATAGAAATGTACTAAGCATCTTAATAAGATGAGTATTTAGTTATTTGTGTTTTATCATTATCAACCATATATGAATTATAAGCTTTGCCATGTCATCATGGCAACTCCTGCTCCGGTTGATTTTTCAAACATAAGCACCATATCTGGATCCGAAAGCAATTCAAATTCAACTTTAGTAATTTTAAGACCTGCATCATAAGCTTATCCTGATGATGTGTAATACCACATGGGATCTAATTTATAATTTCCTATACAAACATCCCTCAAATCTTCCATTTCCATAATAGCTGTTCATAATAACACATCAGATTTCAGATAGAGATCATGGTACCCCCAAAGTCTTGCACTCTTGCCGGCTGCCCATACTAAGAGATTCTCTACATGAAGAATGGTACCAGAGTACGTAGTAAGAAAGTGTCGATTATAAAAAAATTATTTAACTACATAATTTAAACATGGCAAAATAAAAATATAAAACATAACTATGTTTAAGGAGGAGGAGGATGAGGTTTTGTAAAGAAATCCAGGTCCCATTGGATTATGTTGGAGGCCCAAAACAAACCCATTATCCCGCGAAAGGATTAGGACCTTACTCCTATGGATATTAAAATTAAAGTAGCTAAAAGTAGCAGTCAATCTAATTGAAACATTTAATTAAAACGTTTCCATAGAAGATGCCTTTAACAAAAGCAATTTAAAACTATTGAAAAGGGAAAAGGATTGTTTAATTATTATAAAATAACTAAATCAAAACTAACCCGCTAGTAGGAAGTTCTTGTATACAACTTCCACAAAATTACCGAAATAAAAGCTATCATATTATTGTTCATCATACGGATCAAAAGTATTTTCAATAGGCAATTTAATCCGCGTTACATAATGAGGAGGTAGATCAAAATCAGACTAATAGAGAGGGTCAATATTAAAAGTGGTCCGATGAATTCAAGTTTGTCGAGACTGAATTTTCAGTGTCACTCAAGGGATTGATCAATTTGAAAGATTAGATATCATCTTAGTATAAACCGTTTTCGTTGTAAGGAGGTAGAGGAAGCATATCTCTCAACAATATCGAAAAGCAAAGGATCAAACAAATACTAGTAGATCTTTTATTTGTAACCAATAATAATAGTCAACACTACTGTTGTATGAAGACCTTTGTCTCAAATTTAGGATCACATGTATCAATGCATGGACATAACACTTTTGGTGTCGACAATGTGTAAGTCACTTTAACCGACAAGACATCTTAGAAAAACACAGCAAGTACTGCAGTCAGCATGAATCTGTAAAACAGAATTACCAGAGCAAGGCACATATATCAAATTGTATATTACAATCGCACGTTGAGAGTTCCATGCCAACCAAATCCATCGGGGCCTTATACAAATGCTAGAGAATGAAGAATGAAGACTATATATCTTTCGATTCAAGTATAACATTGTAATACCCGATATATGCGTTGGAGAATTAAAACTGATAAAGTTCGCGACCATGACCATTTAACTGATAAATATAGCGATGCAGTTCACAGAAAATGCAATTTGGAATATCAACTTTCAAAATTAATTCAATTCCATTTCACAGTTTGAGCGGGTTAGACGCATATTTCTGAAAGAGTTGGGATTAAGCAAGGAAAGATAAATTTCAAATCAAACACAGATGACAAATTTAGAAATATAGAAATGATATGTTTGACTATAGATTGATGCCAAAGTCTCTAGACACCCAGGCTGAAAATTTAACACGGGACCAGTTTAAAACAATAAAGACAGAAATTTGTGATTCCTAAGAGTAACTAATAAAAAGATGTATATCCATATGATTATTTAGATGGCAACAATAGATTGGAAGAAATACTACGAGCAAAGAAGAGTTTTATAATAGATTACATGGTGAGCATATAAGGGATAAAGATTATGCACATGTTCAAACAGTATTATTTGTAAAATATAGATTGGATTACGAGAAAAAAACAAAACTTTTCCTGACAAACTCGTACGGGTCTAGGGCATAAATGCTCTGTGTCATTTCAAAGGCAATGCCTACCTCTATCTCTGGTATAATGGGCCACGTGGAGAATCTCTTAGTTTGGCCAGCCGGCAATAGTTAATTTTGACTGTGATATACCGGGGTACCCCCTCTAAACTCTTAGCTGACAAACTCGTACGGGTTTATGGCATAAGTGCTATGGGCCATTTAAAACGCAATGCCTACCTCCACCTCTGGTATAATGGCCCACGTGGAGAATCCCTTAGTTTGGCAGGCTGGCAAAAGTTAATTTGGACTTTCTGATATACCAGGGCACTCTCCTTACCCTTTGCTTACAAACTCGTACGGGTCTAGGGCATCAGTGCTGTGGGCCATTTCAAAGGCAGGGCCTACCTCTACCTCTGATATAATGGGTCACGTGGAGAATCTCTTAGTTTGGCCAGCAGGCAATAGTTAATTTTGACTTTGTGATATACCGGGTACCCCCTTTTCCTCTAGGGCATAAGTGCTATGGGCCATTTTAACGCAATGCCTTTCTCTGAATGGCAATAATCTGATTATGTTAAGACTCTGATTGGTCTCCGTAGTTTTGAATAATGAAAGGTCATTGATAGAGTAACTGTCAGTTTTATTTCTTCTTTTTCTTTAATTGTAAAATTTTTGGTTGTCTGGTCTGTTTAAAATGGAAGATAAACGATCGCATTTACGGTATGTAGTTCTTTTAAGAAGGGACTATATTTGTAGACAACGAACAGATTATGGAATACCCATATGGCAATATATTCCTTTTATTTCTTTCAGTTCACGTGTAATGCATAATTGTTAAATATTTGAATACTTCGAGAAGTCAGAGATATTTATAAGAACTGTTCTATTTAATTTGTCCGGGGAATTTCCGTTTTCAAGATGCATAATTTTGCATATTTCATCTCTTTCGTTCAATTACTTTTTATAGTTATCGTTAAATTTCTATACTTAATCATCCTTTTATTCATTGTTGTTTCAGTTTACATTATTTCACTAATCACAGCATTTCAAATAGATCGGTTCTTGGTTCTATGTTTATGGAAGCATTAACCCTTTTTCACTTTCGTTTTAAATATTGTTAAAGACGCATACCTTGCAGAAGACTAATAGTTCCTTTTATAATTGATTAAGCAAACGCGGACTTCGAAAAAGACATCCTTTGACTTGCCTGTTTGAATCAATATCAAATATAAACAAAAAAACATTAGTTTATCATAATAATCGATAGTCTCTTACAACACTTCATCGAACGCAAGTCATCTTATGAATATTATTGATGGCTCATGAATATTATTGAAGGCTGGCCTCATAAATATTAACGCCGGCTGTTAACGACGGCTAGCTTCACACTAGTTCGGTCACTTTATGTAAATTGTTTTTATGTTAGACGTTGTGTGATTCGTACCAATAGGTTGAGATAAGCCATTTACAACTTATTTTTATAGTGTGTTGTTATGTTTTGCTGGGCCTGGTGAGCACTCTGAACAAACATGTTTAACCCACCATATTATGCATGTGCCTGTCCAAATTCAGGTTATTCAGTGGCTGTCGTTTGTTACTGTCTGTTATATTTATATTCGTAATTGCAATGTTATAAATCAGACCGTTCTGTTTCTCGTTTGGATGGTTTCCCATTATGTCATTTTGTGTCTTTTACAGACGACTAAACGGTATGAGATTTCATTATTGTTGAAGTCGTATTGTAAGGCCACACCAATTTAATTTCTTGTTCTACGGATTTTCGACTCCAAAAATTGGGGCGAGCGAGCGATTTGAAAATTTTAATTAAAAAATTTAATTTGCAAATTTTTGAGACGAAGCTTGAAAAGTAAAGGCGAGCGATTATAAATTTTTTGGTCAAACATAAAATAATAGGTTTTGACAATATTGATCAAAAAAGATAGTATAAAACTTGATTTACCACTTGTACTTTGACATTTCTTTGATTTATCAACTGCTGAAGTGTTTTTTTTTTTCCTGTTCACCAAGAAATAATTGAATAATTATTTCAACTGCTTTAAATTATCTCCATTGAATTGTCATAGATGTCTTTCCTCCTTCACCGGACATTACTTATAACTAGCAACATGGCGGCTGTTTTGTAAGAAGCAAGAACTGCTCATCCCTCCAGAATACCTGTGTTCGCCTAAAGCTTTTCGGGTTCGAGCTGTTCGTTGATGTGTGTACATTTTGGTTTTTTGTTTTATATGTTGATTGTCTGTGTCTGTGTCGTTTTAGTGTTCTCATTTTGTTCTTTGTCTTTTAGCACTTTGTATATAAATAAGATGTGGTATGAGAGCCAAAGAGACAATTCTCCATCCAAGTCATAATCAGGTTGGGAACAACCCTGAATGTAATAACTATCCCTTTTATGAGGGTACATTTCAAGTGATATAAAGTTTTTGAATTTTGTAATATTCCTTGACTTCTTTATTATTAAAATAAGTGGACCACTCTTTTAGAAAAGTTGTTTGAAATATGATGAATTCCCCGTCTTAGGGACAGTCCCTCATTTAAGGGATTATTCATTTGGAGGGTTGTTCCCAACCTGATAATGTATTTAAAGTTAATACAATTACAGGTCATAGTACGGCCTTCAACACAGGGCTTTGGTCCAGACCAAACAGCAAGCTATAAAGAGTCCCACAATGACTAGTGTAAGACAATTCAAACCGGAAATCTAACGGTCTAATCTATATACAAACGGGAAAATACCTATGAACCAAACGAACAAACGACTGAACAACAGGCTACTGACTCAGGACAGGTGAATAAACATACAGCGGATGAATAGTTTTGTTCCGCCGGCAAACAATATTGTAGTTGAAAGTAACACTTCTCCTTCTGCGTACTTTATTATAACAACGAAAATCAGCATGATTTTGAAGGGAATATAAGATAGGGGAGGAAACCAATGTTAATATGCTGGGAAAGCTATTTACAAAAATAACAGCGCGGGAAATAGACACGATTACTTTTCCGGATGCGGGAAGCGGGAATATTAAAAAAATATATGTTTTCTGTTTAGAAAAAATGATGTGCGGGCGGGTCCGTCGAACAAGGAATTAAATTGGTGTGGCCTAACCTTTATCTGCTTATATCCACGTGATTTGAACTCTGGTGGATAATTATTCAATTGGCAACCATACGACACCTCTTTATGTTTATCTTAATCCGGTATCTAGGTTAAAAAAAGTTTCAGACAAAACTGAATAGAAAAAGTCATTTGATAGATGCTATTGAAAAGGAAAAGACATGTTGAAGCCACTTATGTCTTTTGTCAAAATTCACAAACCTTACTAAATGTTGAAGTTATCGGGACTATGTCTATTGCTTTCATACTTCTTTATAACATGTGTATCAGTATAAACGCAATTTTGTTTATCAATTTTCTTTAATTAACCATTAAAAATGTAATGCACATTCCTTTAATTTTCTTTATTTTTTTTTTCATTTCAGATAAAGAATTTTAAACGGAATTATTACATCAGTTTCATTTAACTCTTTAGCTCAAATTTAAGCAAAGACGTTTGTATACAGCATGAATAACGAAAATTCAGGTTACTCTTCCGTTCGAAGGTGCAAATAGAAAAATTATCTACATCAAGATTCAAGCGGAGGAGTTTTATGATTTTACAGTATAATTATGATATATTTGCCTCATTTTTGATCCACTAGAACACACATAAAACATGCCATTTTTTCCTCAAATGATGTTTAACATACCATTTGATAACAAACTGATAAATACAGATATATTCATTCAAATAATTATTTCTATGTGATGATTGTTGGTTGCTTAATTTCCAGAGGCAAATATTGCATGCATGTTCAGGACGAGAACAAACTAACAATAAATACAATAGGTAGGTCAAATAATAGAGGTCGTCCGGGATGAAGATCGGGGGAGTTTGGCCTGTCAGGGTATATTGGATAGGGCAGAAATTTTGCCTTACAACAGGCCACCTACAGACCGCTCAAAGAGTTGTTGCAATCGGATTTAACGTCCCTATTCTGACCGGACGTGACTGCGTACTTGTACATCCCGCACTACTGCCTGTTGGAGGAAGACCTAAGTGACCATATTTCTATTCCCCAGTCAGCCTTGGTTTCCCTTATATATTGCAGTAAATCATTTGTTGAACTTGTAGCCAAAACTGAATCAATTGTATGTTATCCAAGATGTAGACATTTTTTAAACCACGATCAACGGGAGACAAATCAAATCTTTACTGGGAATTTGTTTGCTCCTTTATCTTTTTCTCAAGTATACATATCTAAAACGTATTGTCAGTTTAAGAGTATAATAAAAAATGGTATTATTAAATACGGAATACAGTATAGTTGCAGCTTGACATATGCATTTGAGCAAAGTTTAAGATATAGGCTTCCGAATTTAGAATTATGATAAAGAATTTACATTGAAAGTTCTTTGTAAAAGACTAAAAGACATATTGATACTTGCACAATTATTGATTATACTGGTGTCGGTATTATTTTACATCAGACTTTTCTTTCAGCTGTCTCTTTTTGGATAGTGGGGATTACAAACAAATATTTTGACATTTAACAAGATTGTGTTACTTGTACATGTTGTACGCTTGTCGTGACAATATTGAATACATCTACTTACAAGTGAAACGGCCGATATAAGTGATTTACATACCAGCTGGTTTAGTACTTACATTGGAAAATGTACAGCTACTGCACGTGATTATTCCTTGATAGGTGTTTAATATATAAAATGTTTTATCATTTTAAGAATGTTTTTATCACCTTTAATGTCGATTTTATTGATTTAGTGTTTTTCCAGTAGTTTTTGTGTTTTATTTTTTCACCTTTTATTTATCATTTTGTTGTACGAGGGACTGAGACTCAAAAAACAAGTTCAATCCTGCTAAATGTTATAGTTCATGCTCAAGGTCAGGTACCTCGACACTTGTTGTTTTTGTTTATATTTTATTGTTTTAATTGTTTATTGAGCAATTTGGTTTTGAACGATCTTAAGTAGGCTCTTTTGAATTTATACAAGTCATATCTTTGTCTGTCTTGTGTGATTTAGACTTTGAAATACAGACTACAGTAGACTACAGTCAAAGTAAACTCTTATATGTTGAAACCCGTATGTTTTTTCAATATGTCGATTAGATATGTTTTATCTTATTATTTTTTGTTTTATTGTATGGTTAGGAGATAACAGTTATGCAATTTTATTGAGTTGTAAAGCGTTGATCGTGCGCACAGTTTTGTATGAAGCGCGGAAGTATGATTCTTCGGTCAAAGCTTTTCATTTCCCAATAAAATTACAAAAAGAAGCATTCAATTATTAAGTATAATTAAGGAAAAGGATGATAAAAGAAATGAGAAGCATTTAATGGATAACACATTTTAACAAAGGCACTCTTATATAAAAATTCGTCCGTGATTGATTGTAAGTTTGACAAGTGTAGTACGGAACACAATTGAATGCACCATTAATTCATGCAATACAATGACTGATCAATCAATCTGATTGAAATGCAAATTCCGTGTTCACACTTCGCACACAGTGATTTGACAACCCTACGATTTACTTTCTGTTTTAAAGACCTTCAAGGATCCTCTGGTTTTGTCGTAATGATATATATCTTCAAAAATTTGGATGCAGAAATTGCATATTCTTATGTTAAAATTACTAGAACAGAAAGTAGAACTTGATGGTGTCATATCATTGTATGCAAAGCATGGACAGTTGTCGTTTGTTGATGTGGTTCATAAGTGTTTCTCGTTTCTCGTTTTTATATAGATTAGACCGTTGGTTTTCCCGTTTGAATGGTTTTACACTAGTAATTTTGGGGCCCTTTATAGCTTACTGTTCGGTGTGAGCCTAGGCTCCGTGTTGAAGACCGTACTTTGACCTATAATGGTTTACATTTATAAATTTTGACTTGGATGGAGAGTTGTCTCATTGGCACTCATACCACATCTTCTTATATCTATATACACAGGATCTGGATTTTAATCAGTCTGAGATTGCGCATCAATATATTTTGAAGGAGGCATTTTCTCACTGACACAATCACATGCTTTTTCTCGTTTGCAAGAGCTCTCTGTCAGTGTCTGTTGCTCATTTATCAAAGAACATTTATCTAGCAAAATGGTCGATATTCATATAAAGTCAGTGCAATGCTAACAAAATGCACTCTCTTAGTTTAAATGTTTAGTAATACGACTGAAAATAAAGGATTTTAAGTTTTTTCAATAAACGATCTACAATTTTATTTTTCAAAGAGTGTAAATTTTCCAACGGCAGCACGTACTGTGTTGTAATACAACCCTATTTTCAAAATTATTTGGATATACGATTTCTATAATTATACAAAAATATATCCTTCGTATGGCTTTTTCTTAATGTTTTAACAGCACAAATATATTTGTTGTTCTTATTAGCTTGGGGTTACTTCAAACACAGACAAGCCTCTGAGAAATACAAAACCTTTTTGATTAATTGACTGTATTTATGACGGATATTGACACAGCTTTAAATGTTCTTTAATAGTAAAGCATGAAACTGTGTTATTTACAAATGTATCTACTTATTGGTATATGTCTCATTTTGAAAATTGATTTTAAATGTTCAGCTCAATAGATATTTAAAAAGAGCGAGACGATACATAGGATGTAATAAACAATAAGTTGATTAAAATGGAAAACACCAAGACCAAAAAGAAAAGCAACGGGAAAACATAGTCCACCAATTAATACGCAAACAACTTAATATTGAACAACATAAACCTATAAAAAGAGGGATGAACTCACAGGTGCTCGGGAAGGGTAAGCAGTTCCTACTCCAACAGTGGCACCCATCTTATCACTTATATGCTATTAGATGATGTCACTATCGAGGAAAGGATGACGGGATACGACAAGTTAAATACATCCGTGGTCATCTGTTACACATACATTCTATTCCATAACTATACTACAGGTCGCAGATCCTTTAGACAAACGTAACATTATTGTAACTTGCGTTAATTGGCTGTTCTGTAGATTTTATTATTATATTAATGTTTTTAAAATATTCAATGTCTTTAACTTCTATTGCTTTTGTCACATGTCATACGCATGTACTAGGGTCACGCGACATGCGCACTTTGACATTTATCAAGCAGCTGTATAAGCCATTTGCTAAAGTAAGACTGTCATCGGAAAATCTTAATTTTGTTTTGATTTAAATTTATCAACGCTAACTTCGAAATCCCAAACTTAAAGATAAGCCGTGCCTTAAGGGCAAAAACTGTGCCCTATATTTTTTGTCGCCAGCTCACCTGATAAAGGTTATACCAGAATCATGCGCCGTGCGCACTAGTTAGGTTTTTTATTATTACTATTTGATTTATTAAGATGGTCTTCAGGAAACTTGTCATGATTTCAGGGCTTAGTCGGGTTCTGTTTCAATTGGTAGAAAGAGTTATATTTTAAAACCAAATGTTGACACCCAAATTTTTTTCGTAAGTCATTAGGTTGCAGTTATATTGACGTATATACCTAACATTTACTTTTTAAAAGGACAGGAAAATGACACAAAATCACAAAGCTATTTCATGATTTTTTATGAAGTTCGGGTTTGTATATAATTATCTCATCAATTCAATTCAAAAGTAATTGTTATAAGTTGTGAAAAATTCCTTGCAATTCATTGCAAACAGAGAAATATACTTGGAAAGCGATGCATTTTACAACTTATGTGCACACGTACACACGTACATATAGATAGTCACTCTTCTGCCAATAAAGCCTTCGAATATACCGCCTACCGTTTAAGGTCTTAAGAACGTTTGAACAAATGCTACTTTGGTATAATAAGTATTCTGACTTTGATTCTATATGTTGTTGTACGACTTGTTGTTGCCGCATTGAGCATCGAGATATCGACCGGTTCCAGCACTCTTGCATTCTGGTCAATATCCTCGTTGTCCGCAGCAGCTTTCCTTAAAGTTGAAACATTTGAAGTGTTAAAAAATTCAACCCGGTTGCCAGCATGTCAGCGCCCACCATTACAAGAATAACAGTATTGGTAAATTACGTCAAAACAAATTGTCAAGCAAGAGAGAAAAAGTAAACTTTACTCAATAAAAAAATAAAAATCTGTCTTTTCCCTCCCATTGGTGAGGATTACATTTGGATTGAAATGTTATGTGTCAGTGCAAGTAGAATTAAGACATTCTAATTAAAGGTCATAGTCGGTGATAAAATTGCTTTCTTACAACATTTGACATGGAATCCAAATACATCAACCTTTAAAGCAAATTTTGAAAAGCAAAATTTATGTTGAAGTTAGTCGTATCATGGAAACTATTGATGTTGATGAAAACGTATCATAAAAAACAGTTGTGTAAGAAGTTATTATAACATATTTTTATGAACATTATTTCCTTGCAGCGATATCATGTGATGTCATATATGTGCAAAGTCTGTTAAAGAACCGTTTACATCTTAACAAAGCTGACCTAAAGACATATTTACGTGCTTTGTGTTTTTAACCGATTTATACCATTAAGAGAATAGAGATTGGAAACGGGGAATGTGTCAAAAGGACAACAACCCAACCAAAGATAAAAAACAGCCTAAGGCCACCATATGTCTTCAACGCAGCAAGAAAATTCCGCACACGGAGGCGGGCTTCAGCTAGCCCCTTAACAAAAATGTATACTACATCTTCTTTTTTTTAATAGTTCAGCGAAATGGACGCTAAACTAAACTCCGAAACATACAAATGGACCAAAATTAAAAAAAAAACAACAAGACTTACAAATGCTTAAGGTTTCTGAAAAGCGCAAAAATGAGACGGGCTTAAACATGTTTTGTGAGATCTCAACCCTCCCCTATACCTCTAGCCAATGTGGAATTAACAAACACAGCAATACGCACAGTAAAACTCAGTTCAAAAGAAGTCTGAGTCAGATTTAGAATAGGTAACAGAAAAACTAAGCAAAATGACAATGATCAACATAAATTAACAAAGGAGCAGTTACTGACATGCCAGCTCCAGACCTGACTGTGAAATACGTGAACGTATATGATGTCTGCACGTTGATTTATATTTATGAATGATGTCCTTGTACCGATGATAAAATTCCGTAATTGTTTTACAAGTCTGTGATATCGAGAACCCTGGTGTAATACTTTTACAGTATTAAAGTCATTTCTTTCGTTAAAATCATATATATACGTTGTTACATACACAAGCGAATCGAACAAGTTGAGATATATAATAAACACCATACGATGGTGTCAAGGGAACTTCACCATCTAAAAACGGATAATTAACCATAGGAAATGAAGAATCATCTCTGTTATCCTTTTATCGTAAATTTTCCCGTTAGAGATATAGATAACAAAATCTAGAAAAGGGCATTGTCTCGTTTTCTCCTAGGCTATCCATAAAAAATTGCCCAGTGACCCTATTTTCTCTTACATAGCAAATTAACTTCTTTGTTTATGAAAATGATATTATCTTTAATTTCAGCAGCAAATACCATTAGCGAAATCTATTAGTTGAGCTTCGAGTACGGACCGATACGACGGATGTCGTGTGAGAAAGCATGATATGCCCCCTGCCGAAGAACCTAGTATAAGTACTGGTTTGATCGGAGTCTGTACCACAAAAAGCTAAGAAATGTGTCCTGTTTGTACAAGTCTCTTCTCTTCCTTGTTTTGGTTAAATGTCACGTGGTTGTCATGGACTGACATTTTCCAGTCTGACAGATCTCATGAATGACAAACGAATGTGCAAATAAAGGAGAAAAAGTATTTGCCTTTAAGAGGAGGTTCCAAAATTGGTAACAACCTGTACAATCTAAACTATATATAAAAGTAAGAAGATGTGGTAGGATTGCCAATGAGACAACTCTCTACCAGAGACCAAATGACATAGAAGTTAACAACTATAGGTCATCGTACGGCCTTCAACAATGAGCAAATACCATACCGCATAGTCAGCTATAAAAGTCGCCGAAATTACAAATGTAAAACAATTCAAACGAGAAAACTAACGGCTTGATTTATGTACAAAATAATGAACAAAAACAAATATGATATACAGCAACAAACGATGTATATCTATTTCAGTTTGAGTCAAGCGTTTTCCTGAAAAAAAAAGGTAAAAGTATTATAAAGGTAAAGTATATTCTACCTTTTTGGGACAATACAATATTTTAATGTGATATATGGCGCTTTCCGAAGAAAGGTATTCACAATTGGTACTACTGTTGAAGAAGGCTTGTTTGGAGCTTGACGTATTGTATAGACACCTATCTATTGGTGAAGATTGAATGGTGACCTTTAAATGACTTTTAGTTATTCATGTCGTTGTGTTACCGTCTCATTGACACATACCTCCCTTTATTCATGTGTTTAAAACAAATAAGTTCCTCAAAATAACAAACTATCTGTATTACTAACAAATAAGCACTCAATATTTGCTTATTCAAGAAAGATTGCAAATAAATAAAATTTTTAGATTATCATGTTCGATCTATTTTGTAACAAGTTATTTCTCATTTTCGGACACTTCCCTTCAGTTTCAATAAGATATCTCATCTATGTGAATCGACGGATCCTTGTCATTCAATTTATTTATCCTCTAAGAAAAACATTCCAATTTCCTATAGGTTTCACAATGGCATTACAATGTAGTGTACGATAATCTGAAAATATCTATACTTAATTTTCTTTTAATTACATTTCTTTTTATTCTTAGAAATTTAATAACGTTTTTAATATCTAAGATCAATGTTTTAAAATACTTTAAAAGATTAGAAAATACATGCTTCATTTAACCATTGTTCTAATTTTTCCCATTGCACAGCTTTAACAGATAACAGGAAAAAGATTTTTAAAACCCATATCTAATAAGCAGTATAAATATTTTACAATTCTGCAGGTAAAATTCCTATAAAAAAATATTGGAACATCAAAAAATTTGTGGAAATTTATCAGAATTAAAGATACAGAAGATGATGAGTAATCTCTCGTGTTTGTTTTTAAAATTTGTCTTTCACAAAATCTATCAGAATTATGCTATGATATGAAAAATGCTGTCTGTATACCATTAATCTGGTTTTAAAAGGAAAACAGAGTCTCAAAGATAATCCAATGAATCCTATTTAATCCTGGTTTGCTGGATCATGAATATAAGCTTTTAATTACATAACTGAGGTTGGGAATTGAAATATAGAAGAAATATCAGATAAGCAAACTTATCATTCTCTTTATATTATAAATCTCAGGTATAAATAAGTCTGAATCATTTTCCAAGACGATGGAGCCTGTTTTTATTAGACGACACTTCTTCACTTAGTCGAGTTCTCCCACTGGATGCTAACATGTCTGATAACGATTGGAGTGCACCGTTAATTGATAATCTCTGACGTTTGATCACTGAGGTAAAAGCATCTTCAAGACGTTTGATTTTGTTGTCCTCATCATCTGTTACAGTTAATTCATTTCTTTTACCAAGTCCTATCAATTTTGTATGCGACGGAAGTACACTTGTTTGACCTTGACGTCGTTTGTCCTGTTGAAATCTGAGCATGCGTGCAAGAGCTCGTAAGTCACTCCTGACTGAAAGGCCCCGTCGTTTTTGTAGAGACATATCGCCTCTATGTTCGTTTCCTGTCTCCGTACTATCCGTTTCAAGATCGTCGTCCCCAGATGGGAGGAACATCGCTTTGCAAACAACAAAGGCAGATGCAAACACTAATACTATTTGGATTCCGTTTAGTTTCATGTCTTTTCTATATGGTGGAAATTGAAACCTAAAAAATAGACAAATAACTTGAGTGTCTAAAACGAATTAAATCAGAAATGTCTTGCAACATTAGAATACGGAAGTACACCAAATTACATTGAAGTTTACTTATACCATTAAAATGTTTGTAATAACACCTTTTTCATGTGCCTTTTCAATAAGTAGATGAGTTTCTTAGTAGTATCATTTCCGGATCGTTCGAGTTCACCTCTGGTTTTTGGTGTGGTGTGTATCGTTCAATTTCAGTTTTCTGTGTGGTGGGTATCGTTCAATTTTTAGTTTTCTGTGTGGTGTGTATCGTTCAATATTCAGTTTTCTGTGTGGTGTGTATCGTTCAATTTTCAGTTTTCTGTGTGGTGTGTGTATCGTTCAATTTTCAGTTTTCTGTGTGGTGTGTGTATCGTTCAATTTTCAGTTTTCTGTGTGGTGTGTATCGTTCAATTTTCAGTGTTCTGTGTGATGTGTATCGTTCAATTTTTAGTTTTCTGTGTGGTGTGTATCATTCAATTTTTAGTTTTCTGTGTAGTGTTTGTGTACTGCTGTTTGACTGTTATTCCCGCTTCTTTTGTTCTTGGTTTTGTCATTATTTCGACTTAAATATGTTTCGATTGGCCCGTTGTAGTTTCTTCCCTTTATCTTTACATTCATTATTCTTTAATTGATAAAACCATACCATCGGTATTGTTAATTCTGACTAAAACTTATTTATAAACTGAATGTATATTTAAATCTTATCTCCATAAAATGTTATTTTTGGAAAGCTTCTTCCTTTTTTTCATGTCTTTAAGTCACGTTCACATCTTGTTTCGGACAAATACGTTACCAATCCTCGCTATATCAGAAGAAAACAAAGTGCCATTTCATGTATATGGTGTAGAAACCTCACAAAAGTTATCAAATTTCATATAGAAAATAAATAACACACTTTTAAAAACTGCTACCACCCTCACATTTACCAAAAAAAAAGGTTCTTCCTCGATCACAGTAAAACTATTGTAAACATGATAACTTTGTTATCTAAATCAATAAAGGATAAAATTTTGTCACTCTTGAAATTTCCATTTTATAACGTTTATTTATTTATTTCAAACAATTAAGGTTTGAAATTTCACACTTACAAACAATCTTTGCATAAATAACGGTTTAGAATGACTCGTTTATGGGAAGGATACCCAAAATGTAATTAAACTTGTCTGACTATACTTGCATGAACATTTATAAATAGAAAAGAACAGTTTGAACTCCGTCAAAAAGACAACAGTCAGATTTAAAATGTATAGAAGATCTTATAAAAACCAAGTAAAGTTCGTTGAAAATAAGAATTTAAGATACCCATCAAACTTTTCTCTGGCACATTCATGAATATGTTTGTTTTGTTCGTTTTGTCGTAGTAATAGGTCCGTCGCCCTTTTTTTCTTTTATTAATAAATCATCTAATGAGATTTCAATGTATCACCGGATTATTACTTGTTGTGAGTAACATGAGGTTTTTTTTCTGGGATTTATGTTATTCAATGTAGTATTTTATGGATTTTTTTTATTTCAGGGGGAGGGTGGGCGGGGTAAACATGGCTATGGGGTTGTCTATCTTTCTTCGATATATGATTTTGATTTCCCCTTGGTATCTTTTTTAAACGCAGAATCCTCCTCCTCAAACGCAGAATCCTCCTCCTCAAACTTTCTACAACTTGTTAATCTGTTGTGCCAATAAAGATAAACGTGGTATACATCAGAAACCGTACATTGTACACGTGTCGCCATCAAACACTTGTAGGTGTTTCCTATACGTGGTATACATCAGAAACCGTACATTGTACACCTATCACCATCAAACACGTGTATGTGTTTCCTACTAAGTAGTACGAATTGTCGAAATGAAAATGGTGCTATATATTCTATAAACATATTCAAAATATTACTGAACATTCATTATCATTTACAACTCAGTTTATCTATTGATAATAAAACAACTTTTACTATCATGCATATACGTCCATAAATCATAGTTTCCTTCATAACTTGAAGTATCAAATTGATCGTCATGATAACGGTTACTGATGTGGTCTGATTTGCGTGCAAAACAGATTTCTTAAAGACTTAGCGTAAAAATTTAAGCAAATGTGTGTATCAATAATGAAAATGAATAAAAGAAGATACGGTTAATTAAACGTCAGCAACATAAAGTTATCAAAAATATTTAACCCTTAATTGTCTCGAGTCTAAAATGTGTTGAATGAATTGATCAGAAAATATCAAAGATCTGGCATCAACATTGAGTTCTACAAATAACAAAACCAGTAATATATCATGACATAGGTTAACCATTGACTATAGGTTCATGACTTGGGCATTGTGTTCTACAAATAACAAAATCAGTAATATATCATGACATAGGTTAACCATTGACTATAGGTTCACGACTTGGGCATTGAGTTCTACAAATAACAAAATCAGTAATATATCATGACATAGGTTAACCATTGACTATAGGTTCACGAGTTGGGCATTGAGTTCTACAAATAACAAAATCAGTAATATATCATGACATAGGTTAACCATTGACTAAAGGTTCACGACTTGGGCATTGTGTTCTACAAATAACAAGATCAGTAATATATCATGACATAGGTTAACCATTGACTAAAGGTTCACGACTTGGGCATTGTGTTCTACAAATAACAAGATCAGTAATATATCATGACATAGGTTAACCATTGACTAAAGGTTCACGACTTGGGCATTGTGTTCTACAAATAACAAGATCAGTAGTATATCATGACATAGGTTAACCATTGACTAAAGGTTCACGACTTGGGCATTGTGTTCTACAAATAACAAGATCAGTAATATATCATGACATAGGTTAACCATTGACTAAAGGTTCACGACTTGGGCATTGTGTTCTACAAATAACAAGATCAGTAATATATCATGACATAGGTTAACCATTGACTAAAGGTTCACGACTTGGGCATTGTGTTCTACAAATAACAAGATCAGTAATATATCATGACATAGGTTAACCATTGACTAAAGGTTCACGACTTGGGCATTGTGTTCTACAAATAACAAGATCAGTAATATATCATGACATAGGTTAACCATTGACTAAAGGTTCACGACTTGGGCATTGTGTTCTACAAATAACAAGATCAGTAATATATCATGACATAGGTTAACCATTGACTAAAGGTTCACGACTTGGGCATTGTGTTCTACAAATAACAAGATCAGTAATATATCATGACATAGGTTAACCATTGACTAAAGGTTCACGACTTGGGCATTGTGTTCTACAAATAACAAGATCAGTAATATATCATGACATAGGTTAACCATTGACTAAAGGTTCACGACTTGGGCATTGTGTTCTACAAATAACAAAATCAGTAATATATCATGACATAGGTTAACCATTGACTAAAGGTTCACGACTTGGGCATTGTGTTCTACAAATAACAAAATCAGTAATATATCATGACACAGGTTAACCATTGACTATAGGTTCACGACTTGGGCCAGGAAAATAAAGAAGTGACGGGGTTAAGCAAGTGTTTACGTGTCTTAACCCGCGTTATAGTTTGAGATTGAGTTATATTTCATTTCGAATCCATTACGGACGGTCTTTTTAAACGCGGTGTCAATCTTGATTAATGTATTTATATTTCAGTTCTGACATTATCTTTACTAATTACAATAATTAATTTACATTAAAGTATCATTTTCTTTATTTGATTCGTCATCAGATTGTAAGCAACTACAATTATATAATTATCATCGGATATTGGATAATTACAGATGTTTTATTTTTTAAAGGCCTTTCTTAAATTGTAGAATGATGTGAAAAATATAATAAACATGCATTCTTCTATAGTTTAAGAATATTGAATATTTTATAAGTTTTAATTCATTTTCATCAGTAAAATATGAAAATAATCCAAAAATGAGATGTTATTCCTTTAATAGAATATTGCTAAATGCTACCCATCAATTGATCAAAATTAAGTATGAAAACACGCGCTGCCGACCGCGTTTTCATTAATTCTATTTCCGGTGTATGGATGTTGACGAAAAAGGTGTCCAGTTTTATAGACGATTAACAAGATTGCAACACCATTAAGTGGAATAATTATGTTTTACGCAATAAAGGCATTCTATATAAAATTATGACCTGCTGAAATGTATATATTTCAAGTTTTTCATTTCAAATATAAATATTTAACCCCGCCACATTCTTTATGTGCCTGTCCTAAGTCAGGAGCCTGTATTTCAGTGGTTATCGTTGGTTCCTATTTGTTTTTCGTAAATTGTTTGGTATAAATTAGGCCATTAGTTTTCTCAATTGAGATGTTTTATATTTTTCATGTCGGGCATTTATTAGCCGACTATACGGTATGGGATTTTCTTTGAAGGCCGTACGGTTGCTCATAATTGCTTACATCCACTTCATTTGAACTTTGGTGGATAGTTGTCTCATTTACAATCATACCACATCTCCTTAATTTTATGTTTATACGCATATTGGCTGCATTTTATTTAGTCCATTGCTTAAATTTTAATGAAATAGTGTCTCCTGCTAACAAGAACCAAGCAACTTCTTGACTGTCAATTCTGGTTTTAAACCCTCGACATTTTATATGCATTAAAGTTAAAAGCGACGAATTATAAACTGCACATCTTCGTTGTATTATAATGAGACAGTATCTGATTTATTGATTGATTGGTGTTTAACGCCACTTTCAGCATTATTGCGCTCTTTCGTGGCTGTCAGTTTTTATTGGTGGAGGAGGTCGGATTGTCAGGAGAGAACCACCGACCTTCGGTTAGAAAACTGACAATCCTAGGCAATTAAGAGTGGAGTAGAACGCACCTGCCACATGCGGGATTTGAGCTCACAACCTCGGTTTTGACAGCTAGTGATACAGTAGTTCGACTACTTAGACCACACGACCACCGAGGCCCAATGAGACAATAAAGACTTACATATAAAAAAGCAGTCCATATGCGTATAAGTATTTATGTTTGAAGAAAAAATTAAGCAACTACTAGTCAGTATAGCAAAGGTAATATAATTCAGGCGGTATGTTTTGACAAAAAAACGTTGCAGCTTTCATGCTAGTGAAGGCTCCATGGGACTTTATCTTTACAAACCTTACTTTGTTTAATATTTTAGATGATTTTGACCTTGACCGCCCCTGATGATGATCAATCTAAAAAAGCGCTTCGAACACACTAAATTTAGAAAGTGGTAATTTTATTTTATAGCAGACGTCACATCGGCAAAAAAATATATTTTCAATCACTTTTGTTCATTAAAGCTTTGCTGTAAGATAGTATTTCATTTATTTTTAAAATTACCATAAAACTCAATGGTTGCTTAAAGACAATAGAGGTCCTTAGATTTATATAACCGACTAACATGTACTAGGTGCCCAAGACAAGTTCAATTTGCTACTATCATTTGGTAAAAATGTATAGATTATGGACAACCTTGAACAAACATTAGAACGGAATAAGAATCAAGCAACCAATTCCACCGAAAGAGTATTCAGTGATATCCGCAATAAACAGATCATGAATATACAGATCAAGTAAACCCGACTGCAGTCGCTACCTAGACGATAATTACCACAGTGCGTTTTTTCTAAACCGTTCGTAATAGGATTATATTTGTTCATTTTCCCACTAGTATTTAATTTTGCTAAAAATGCCGTTAGTTTTCTCTTTTGATTTTTTTTTTTCATATTTTGTCATCCTTCATTGTTGAAAGACGACATACAATAACCTGTTGTTGTTAACATCCTCGTCCTTTGGTCTCGGTGGATAGTTAGTTCATTTGAAATCATACCGTGTCTCCTTGTTTTTATATTATATATATATGTTTTATTTTGATTTATCCGTTTTTGAAACAACGGTATACAGACATAACAAAAATATGATAAATGGTACAAGATACTGTTTATTGTAGACAAATATCGTGTGTACAAACTATTATGTGCAACAAAGGAAACTCAATCACTATAACTTCTCGGAATTTGAAAATCAAACGGCTTTATATATCAAAGTAAAGAACTGATATTCGTTCGAAAAAAAAACAAATATATTACAAGTGATGAAAAAAAAACCTGATACGATATTTTTTACACAAAGGATATCCGATTCTTGTCATTAAATATATGCAACAGTTAATTTTATTTTTACCTTGTCGTTTTAAAAAAATTCCAATACTTATATTAGTTCATCGTGTTATTCTGTTTAAACTTGCAGGTTAAGGGGGCGACAATTTGATTTTCAGGGGAGAGGGGTTGATTTTGAAAATGAATATCCTGGCCTGGTAAGAGCTGAAAATAAATTACTTTGTATAAGACAGGATGAAAATTTATATTCTGCAACACAGAATGCAGGATACGATTGTGTACAAACGTGGAAAAATAAAAAGCAACAGATGAAAATACATGGTCAATCCGCAAAAAATCATCCTGTCCCCCTCCCAGAATATCAAATGGTCGTCCCTTTACTTTCCGTTCATAATCCTCGTTGTGCCTTTGTTAGTCACTTTGCTTTTACAAAACTTATTCTTAATTGGGCAGTTGCCGTCAATTTTTTTATCTTTAACATTAACAAACAATGTATTTCTATATCAACAAAGTCCATATAAGTCTGCCAATTTTTTGTTCAAATGTAGTTGATGCAGATTTACTTTGACAAAGTATTTGAAAGAAAAATTTGATGGTGATCATTGCTGCAAGATTTTTCTGATTTACTTTATAACTATACGTAAAAGGAAACACGAAGTGGGCGAATATATACATTGTAGAACAGGGAAACAAAAGCTTTCATGGTAATAAAATAGAGAGGGGAGCCTAGGTCGACGAGTGGTCAAGTAATTCATCTATAATGATCATAAGTCTGTCAACACTGAGGCTGTGAGTTCGAACCCCGCTCGTGGTTAGGTGCGTTCAACTGCGACTAGGATTGCTAGTTTTCCTGCCGAAGTTCAGGTACTCTAGCTTCTTTCACCAATGAAAACTGGCCGCAACGATATAGCCAAACGTGTTGGAAGTGGCGTTAAATGTTACCAATCAATCAATCAATCAAATAACACGAGTTGTCATCTTATTATGAAAGGCTCTCTAACTTTAACACAAAAGGATGCTTTACTGCTTCTATAGTTTGTGTGGGTGATAACTGAAGAAGCCGTATGTTAATTTTATAACATGTTTAATGTCCATAGACCAGCAAAGTCCCAATAAAATTTGTTTCTAGAACTAAAGATTTCTATTTCAATAGAAATTGATACACACTATCGTTTAATCAGTTACAATGTTTAGAACAATATTTCAATAGAAATTGATACACACTATCATCTTATCAGCTTCGTTGTTAAGAAACAACACTTCAGCAGAGAAAACGTAAAAATGCCCTCTTAAGTATAAGATTCCTGCAATGTTATTCAATTAAGTTATAAGGATGAAGTTTAATTAGAAACGATGTACAAAAGACTTTCTTTTTAAAAAGTTTAGTGAATTGTGTGCTTTTATTATTTTGTTTTCATTGCAATTTTATTGAAAGATGAAATAACGAAGTTTTAGAGCATGTTATATAATTATTAATATATTTCCTGAATTTTAAGTGGTATTAATTTGTTTGAAGTAGAGGTGTGACACGTGTCAGATCAAATTTTTTTTTTTTTATTCATTTTTATAAATTATTGGTCATGTAAATGTATAGATGAATGTCACCAGCGATATTAGTAATATGGAACTTCGAAAATAATTATTTATTCCAATATGATGTACCCCATTAACAATAATTGTCTAAATCTCTTTTTAATACGTTTTGTTTAACGACAGTAAACTCTCTTACATCACACGCCAGTTGTGCTATGTTGTGTCTTTTTTACATATCATATATACTTTGTGTCAATCGTACCATGTCATATTTAATTATTATTTTGTATTGGATACCAAAAACGGATTGGGGAGCTCCCCTATATGGAGATACACTGTAGTTAATGCATTACAAAACCCGCTCGTAACATTGGCGCACCCCTTTTTCAAAATCATGGATCCTAATGTGAAGACCTCTTAATTTCCATTTTGACTATACTTTTTATTTTTCTCTTGGTCATATAGCTCCTAAAATTTCTACGTATTTACATATCCCAGGGGCGGATCCAGCCATTTTTAAAAGGGGGGAGGGTCCCAACCCAGGATAAAGGGGGGTTCCAACTATATGTCCCCATTCAAATGCAGTGATCGTCAAGAAAAAAAGGGGGGTTCCAACCCCTGGAACCCCCCTCTGGATCCGCCACTGTATCCCTGGATTTCATATGTTGTGTTTGATCGTTTCTGATAATGGTAAATCCAGAAAGCTCCTCGCAAGCATGATTTTAATATTGAAAACTTGTGTCTTATCCATTGTCCCTTTTCTTGTCTTGAAAATGAAATATGTGTAAAAAGCAACAATATATGCATAAGGCAGCAAAACATGTTTATCATGGACAAATATCATATTTACAAACAAAGTGTTTACCAACGAAAGATTCTCCACTACACTCAAACACCTTGGGATTTTAAAATAAAACGGTCTGATCTTGTAAGTTAATGAACTGATTTCCGTAAAAAAAAATAAAGATTAAAAGTAAGCTGACACAATGTTTTCGACACTAAGGGAATCAGACTTCAAAATAGAAAATCCTGAATACGAATATTTCAATTCTAAAAACAAAACCAATATGTTTTACTTTAAAATGACAAATTGTAAAAATCTTAAAAAAGAAACCATTTAAAAGTGCTTGAAAACTTTACATGAAACGTATTTTTTCTTAAGTTAAATCAGAAAAAGAAAAGAAACCACGAATGACTCGTGGTCGTGCGTTTAATTTGTTTTTCAGCATGTAAACAATAAATTTAATATAATTACATTTAGCACGATGAGGATATATAACGGTGACTTCTTTACGAACTATGATCGATTTCCTATCAGTAACATATTCCCGTAAAATTATTCTTTTACAGACTTAGAAATACGTAAAAACTATATTAAACAAAAATTTAACAAATTAGATTTTCTTGTTAATGCATTTACAATAGAAAAATGGAAAATACAAGGTTGCAACAGTCGAGGCCATCCAGAACATCTTTTGAAGTCAGCCTTGTATGGTTTTTCCTCGGGACAAACATTATTTTTCAACTTTAATAAAACAAAACTTTTTCTTTCAATGAAACACAGGAACAAGAATTATTTTTTGAAAAATCAACGCTGATTATTTTTTTTTTTTTTTTTTTTTTTCGCTTTCCTTCTGAAACAAATTTCTTTTTTCTCAATAAATTTAGAATAGCACAGTTTATTATATACTTAGTAGTAAATACAGCTAAACTGTATGTGTAATACAATCAATGGCAATCGTGCTGTATCAACCATCCGTGATGATATCAATATCAGTCACGGTTACATAAGCTTTATCAAACCCCTTAACTCTATAACGTCACGTCATCGATATCAGTCACGGTTGTAAAGGCTATATCAAACCTCTTATCAGAATTACATCATCTCACGTGAATAAAAAAAAACATCTGCTTGAAGTAAATAATAAAGTGTATATGATATGGCTTTTTCAATATCACACCCCGTATCAACCCTCAACCAATATAATCCCTCGAGCAGAGCTCTTGGGATTATATAAGTGTCTCGGGTTGATACAGGTGTGATATTGAAAAAGCCATATGATATTCTCTATTTATTTTTAAATGAAGCTTGATGATATTATTTAAGAATTAGTTGTTTAGTTGTTTTTTGTTTTTTGTTTTTTGTTTTTGTTTTTTGTTTTTGTTTTTGTTTTTGTTTTTTTTTTTTTTTTGGGAGGGGGACGTTTAAATTAGTTTACAACGTTTAAAACTAAAAATAATGAAACGAACTTTATACACCTTTGACCTTCAATAATCGTTATATTTTCTCACCCTTTGTTCTACTCCTCCCCGTTGTACAAGATTGTTGTATAGTTCAACAATAAATGTGGGTCGTCACTTCACTGAATCGACCACATAAACATTTTAGTATCAAACTTTAATATTACAAAACGAAGAAAACAAATTCATCTTCCCTCGCAATCAATCTCGACTTAAAGCACTAAGTTCAAACGTAAAACAAAATTGTAATCTTAATACTTGTCTTCTTGTTTTGGATATTTGAAACCAATTAATCGTTTACTTGTCTTAAGATTGTCTGATCCGTGATGTGCAATACATCTTCCGTTATGTGGCACGCGAAATTACCAAACAAAACCAAAGCTTAATCTCCCAGTTGTAGAGTTAACATTTTAACTTTATTGAATATCGGGGGAAATTGTCTTGATAACTGCAAATAGGAGACAAAAGCTAGATTAATACTTATATTATAATATCATAACACTTTAATGACAATTCCGGCTGTAGGTTTTATGCAAATGCACTGTTTTGATCCTATTTTACTGATGACATCTTACAATTTATTTCATATCCGAACAGACTATTTTCACCTTACCGACTGTTGGCTCCGGAGTATATATAATTTGTTGACATCCTGGTACTCGGTCAAGTAAGAGCAACTAAAAGAGGTAAAATCAAACTAACAGTCGGTACAATTTGGGGAAAATATTAGCTGTTTTCCAATGATTTTGTCGTGTATAGAAAACATAAAACAATTAATTTTATTCCCACATAGCACCGATTGTTAGATTGATTTTACTACTTTCAGATCCTCTTATTTGACCGAGTACCAGAATGTCCTATCACAGAGAAGGTAACATGTCGAAAAATTATGTAATCTGGAGTAAAAGTCGGTAATATAGCCTCTGGCCTTTGTTAGTCTAGTATGTTTTTTAAATTTTAATTCATTTATATGTTTTGGAGTTTAGTGTGACGTCCATTTTCACTGAACTAGCACACAATTTTAGTTAGGGGCCAGCTGAGGACCACCTCCGGGTGCGGGATTTTCTCGCTGCATTGAAGACCCATTGGTGGCCTTCGGCTGTTGTCTGCTCTTTGGTCGGGTTGTTGTCTCTTTGACATATTCCCCATTTCCATTCTCAATTTTATAGTCTATTACGTATCATGTCACACAGTTAAATGACAATGTTGTTAATAGTTCATTGTTTCAATTTTCAAATTTTCAAATTACTGACATCATCAGTTTTAAATCTAGATTTGTTTGCAAAGGGCAGCAACTCTTCCGTAGGAAAAACTGAGTCCATGTCTATTCAAAGCAAATGGACACAAGCATTTTGCATTGCGTGGAATGTGGGCAATAACTTTAGATACGAAAGTATATGAATAAACTTATCATAGATACCAGGATTAAAATTGTGTACGCCAGACACAAGTTTCTACAAAGGACTCATCAATGACGTTCCAGTAAAAAAAAATAAAAGGCCAAATAAAGTACGATGTTATAGAGCGTTGAAGAACCAAAAATGGGAAAGGTTTTGCCCAATACAGCTTACAAAAAGGTAGTTTATTCCTGGGGTAGAAAGCCTTAGTATTTCGAAAAATTCACATATATGATGGTATTACATATAGATTTTACATTGATACCAGTGGATTATCGGATTTATCCAATCGAGATAGTTAAATTATCGAATTTTATAGTCCGAGCCTCGGCGAGGACTATAAAATTGATAATTTAACATCAAGATTGAATAAATCCGATAATCAACGACTAAATGATTATGAAATAAATTTTCATTTCTGATAAACATAAAATCCCCTTCGAGTGCCTTCCACATTCCACAAAGTTGTCAATTTCTCTTACACCTGTTAACACATTTCGATTCATCTAGAGAGTTGATAAAGGTTATGACCCTTAAACTCAGCAAATCATCTTCTGAGATCATCGGCGACCACACGTTGGTTAATTTTTTCATACAATGGGTCCAGAAAGGGCTAAGTTACCGAAGAATTAGAGAAAGCGATTTAACACATATCCACAAATTTAAAATCATGATACAACAGCGCTAAACATTGTTGCTGAAGACCGTTTTGATACAACATCGCAAATTGAAGAAAATTTAATAAAAAAAATGCTGACATCAAAATCGATAGACAAGGAAAAGCGGGTCCAAGCCCATGCAAATTTGATAGTATTGTTAAAAACTCGTTTGCATTGTTCTGTTAGAAAAGAGTCTCTTTCTATTTAAAAAAATATATTTGTAAACAAAATAAGAAGGTTCCCACACATTATTATGTTGGAAATCGCATTGGACGAATTCTCCATGCACGCTTGCGAATGAACTCTAGTGCTTTAAACTCCAATTTATTTTTACGTAATTTAGTGGATTCGCCAAATTGTCGTTGTGGTGCTATAGAAACAAACTCTCATTTTTTATTAACGTGTCCTTACTATACTAACATACGCCAAGTGCTACTGAATTCTCTTGCTGATTTTCCGCAGCGTATTGATGTAAATATTTTGCTTTTTGGGTCAGATTGTTTAACTGATGAAGAAAATTGTACCCTTTTTGTATTGGTACAGAAATATATATTGAAAAGTAAAAGATTCACACCATAATATGAAAGCTTCATTTATATGTTTTCCTTGCATTTCATTTAGCTCATTTCATTCACTTGCTTTTTGTTTGTTTTTGTTTGGTTTTTTTTTCTCCCTTTTTTCTCAAACTATATAATCAATCTTATTTTGTATTTACTTTTCTTAATATATTCCAGTTGACAGAGCATGCTCCAAGTGTTCATTACACTGTATGTCAATATTCTTTTTAAAATAAGCAATGTTGCTTGTCTCTGGATCCCATTGTTTATACTGTATTATATTATATAGCATGATTTGACTTATCGAATAAAATATTGTTTAAACCAGAAAAGAGTAAGAATATACCAAGGGATTATTTTAAACCACAGACAACGTACGTAAACACCATAGCCAAACGAAAAATAACAGACTTTTTAGTCTACAAATAAGTACGCAAAATACTAGAATTGTTTTAACGAACTGCACCAAGACCAGGCGCGGATTCACGGATGCACTTTATAGGTAAAATTACAGCCATTTTTTTGTCAAAATAGGATCCTCTCACTCCTAATTTTCAAGAGCGCCACCCTCCCGAAAAAAAAAAAAAAAAACTGAAATCATGGATCCGCGCCTTTTTGGGAATTATAATAGACAGCTGTTTTTTCCAATAAAGTGGACTTTTGTTGATAAATTATACATTCAAATGTCGATTTGAAATAATTGGATTAGTTCACTAAATCTAAGATTTCGTTATGCAACCTTGTCAATAGTTATTGTATGGGTTTTGCAAACATCAAGTATTTCTCAATTTTCTATTAAAGAATTTTTATTTAATTTCAAGTGACACATAGATGGATTAAGAAGCATTTTGAAAATGCGTGTTAATTAAGATAGCAAATTTTATAAAAACATTGTAGTACTTTTTAACAAATTTGCCACATGTAAAAGAGTTATTCATCGCATCAAGTTTATTGCCCTTGTTAAGAAATGTTTCATTTTCAAAAACCAAAATAATATAAAACAGAGAAAACCAAATCACCGCCCATAAAAAAAAAAACAAAAAAAAACAAAGGGTAAACGTTTGAATTCTTATCATAAAAGCTAGATTGACAGAAGTAGAAATTTGACTTTTATTTATTAAGGATGTTTCCGTCGCACGTGTTCATCTTTTCCTATATACACTCTATAACCCCTCTGACGTTTTCCTATGCTATGCATTCAAACTTTCCACCCACGAAATCCCAATATTTCTCATCAACTTTTTAAAACATACTGCTCAAGCAAATGTCAAGTAAAGAATTTAAATTCTGGTTATTTTTTAATATTTTTATACAGTTTAAACATTATTTCCCCCCGTGAATTGATAGGAAAATAAAGAAATTTCTTTTTCCTCAAAAATATTTTCTTCAAATTCTTGTATCTTAAAAAGAAACGCACGGACCTTTTTTTATTTTCCATAATTATGATGCATTTTTCATAATATATCGAAAATTTTGAAAAGATTATTAAGATAAAATGGAGTTATTGTGAATTTCAAACATAAACATTCAAATCAAATGTTTAAATCAAAAACGTACCTGTATAGTTCTGTAAGTGGATTCCTTAACTTTGCAAACAACACTGATGATATCCAAGGACCGTTATTCTATACCATAATGCATCTCGAGAAAGGAAGTTGCTTCTAATGGAACCATCAAATATACAACTCACATCACAGCCCACGAAAACGTTCAAGTGACGAGAATCATTTAAATCTGTCAACGTAACAAAAAGGGAACGTGCACTGAGCAGAAGTATAGCTGTCGAGAACGACTATTGATTGGTTGGTTACCTGTTACATTATCCAATCATCTGTCAAGTTTAGCAGCTGCTTATCCTGTTGTAGGAAATTAGCCAACAGTTAGGGTGAAATAAACAACGTAAGGTGAAAAATTTAACAAATCAATTTATTACAATCGTAAAAGTTGACTAAACTGTGAAAAATAATATGTCATATATGTTCTTGAGTGTTTGTATCGTTGAATCGTGGCACTATGAGATTATTGCCTACATGTTTCATGATAAAGAAAAACTTAATTGTATTGATCGCACGATAATTAACCAATTCAGCTTAATCACGCAAGGTGTAAAACATGTACATTTATTTAGGATTATTGACCGGTCAACATCATATTAATTACGTCACTCATATTACATATTGACACAAACAATATTGTTAGAAGCAATTGACGAAGGCGACAATTTTGGGAGGTATTAAATAAAATTTAAATTGTATACCAAAACGTTTTAATGTTCGTTCTCGTTTCTTTTGCCCTGTTTTTTCTCTTTTAATTGATAATTTTTTCATAGAATTTAAAAAAAAAATAGATTCGAGTTTTTGCTAATACAAATGGTTGTATCGTATAGATTACAGAAAACATACAAATCCAGTATGGTAATCAAGAAGAAAATTACACTTTAATATTCAAATTATAGCTGACTGAACAATTCTATTGCTCTTTATTTTTCCTTCGAGCACTCGTTAATAAACATACTCTTGCTTAATGTAAGGTTTCCATGCGGAGTTCAATAACTGTTGATATCGAAGGAAATTAGCCTTTAATATAAAACAGAAACCTTTCTCTGTTCTTTTCTACAATGTTAACGAACTAATAATTTAATGAGTTTCTCAAATTTCTAACCCACAAACAAAAAGAGCCGTATTGGAACAGAAAATTAAGTGTAAGTGTAAAATACACTTATGTCGAAGATAATTCTGAAAAACGGAGACACCATGTACTTATAAAACTAGGTCTACCCCGCCAATAATTAATGTACATGTTTCAAGTTAAATGAACATTTTATATTAAGAAATTATCTAGAAAATAAATTTCCAACACCCTCAGGCAAAGTGGACCTTAGATGAATTTAACTATATTTTAAATTCTATTTTGGTCATAATAGCTCCTCACGTTTTCAGCTATATCCTTGGCTTTCAAATGGTTTGAGCATTTCTGATGAATGCAAATCAAGAAAAGTGTTTCGGACGCACGTAACTTATTTCGGTTTGCAGTCTATGGGTGTTATTGATCATTAATGTTTTTATTCTTTTCGAATTCGCCGTTTCGGAATATAAAGGACTATAGATAGTTTCATTGTTCGTACATCAAAGTGGAAATAATGATAAGCCATTCGTTACAAATCTATTGTTTCGGGGGTTTTGAACCAATCACAACGTTTTGGTGAATATTTGAAAATATTACCCAGATTGCATTATATTCTGCAACGATCTTTTAAATGCTGATGGTAGTCGTTCTGGGTTGTTTTATCCATTTGACATGATTTTGAGCTAGACATAATGTATGATATGCACTTGTCGATCTGCTTACCCTTTCCGGAGCTCATGGGATCACAAATGATTTTTGGTTGAATTCTTGTTGCTCAGTCTTGATTTTTCTATTTAGTATTTTTTGTGGACTGTTGTTTGTCTTTTGTCTTTTATTTTTGTTGCCAGTTTCTCTTTGACTTATTAGTTTTGAATATCCCCTTTGTATCCGCCGCTTCTTTGGTTTTTTTTTTTTTTTTTTTTTTTTTGTCTCTTTTATAAGACTAGATGTCATCCGGTTATTTTATTCCTTTGGGCTGTAATTTTAATGACCATCTTACATTAAATGTATTATTTCTAGTAATGTACAGGCTCTTTCAAAGCCTGAGAGACGGTGTTTAAACCAGGTTACACAACACAAAATAAACTATAGACAGAACCATAAGAAGGCCGTCATGTTAATAGAAAAGATTCTTGTAATGGGAAATTCTGTCTAAAATAATTTACGTCATAAACAGAGAAAATATGTAACCAGCAAGTTTGGCGAAAAGAATATGACAGCATACGCAAACGTTCCTTCCCTATAACAGCATCAAAACAAGCAAACCCGATGTTAGTTTATAACACTGTCATATTTAATTATATTTCCTTGCTTGATTACACATTATGTGTTAATGAACGTCTATAATAATCTTAGAAAGCTTAGAGTTCCTTTCTGATGTCTACCCGCCATTACAAATCATGTGACATTGTTTAATCAACCGTGATTGGATAATGGGGAAACTCATTTCATATAGAAACAATATTGTTTATTAATGTACAGCGATCGAAAACAAATGAATACCTAGTCAATTGCGAACATCTTGAATGTAACGAATGGAACGAGGATTACCACACTCTAAAAATTGTGTTTAAGCCCTAAACACTTTCGTAAACACTATTCTGAAACCGATTTTTGACAAGTTTTAAATCTAAACATTATATTTAAACAGTTCTTGTGCTAACGGCATAAACGTGTCATTTCAAAAAGTGTTAAGAATGTACACATGTTTAGCAGGAAAACTGTTAAGCATGTAAACAAGTTGAGGTTTTATGTGCTTTTTCTAATAAAATGTTTTGCTGTGGAATACTTTGTCTGCAAACATGTTTAAACCGTATATGCTTAGTAAAGAAACGTGTTTGGCATTAATGTGTTGTGTTTGTAAACATGTTTAATGTCGGAATTGTCGCCATAAAACCATGCAATGCTTTGGTTTTGGTATATCTTTTGACCAAATTTTCCAGTTTGAAAAACTTAAATTTTGTAATAAAATTAAGGTTTGAACTGCCTCAGACAAAGTTATTTAAGTTATTTAAGCTTACAAACGTTTTAAGTTTAAAGATGTAAAATGATCATGAAAATAACACTTTACAATGATAACCCTTCATCAGGAACGTTCTAACCAAAGGGTTACTGAAGAAATTCATCAGGAACGTTCTAACCAAAGGGTTACTGAAGAAACAAGCGTGGCGCGCATGGAAACTGGCATCACCAGGGGCCGATCCAGCCATTTTCAAAAGGGGGGGGAGGGGTTCCCAACCCAGGATAAAGGAGGGTTCCAACCATATGTCCCCATTCAAATGCATTGATCGTCCAAAAAAAAGGGGGGTTCCAACCCCCGGAACCCCCCCCCCCCTTCTGGATCCGCCACTGCATCACATACATGTTATACAATCGGAGGAGGGGGATGAGGGTTGAAGAGGGATATTGATATTACCCATCCTTAATTAATGTGTGCATTTGAAAAAATCTTTAATGTACTACAAAACCAAATACGTTGCGCAGATGCGTAAAGAAACAAAAGAGAGCAATTATGTTACTAATTTCGTTTGCTTTCGCTCTTTTAGATATGAAATTAAAGGGTACACATAAAACTTTCAGACTTATACGTCATCTCATAACCATTTATCAATTTACAACAATTATTTTTAATAATTTTGTTATTCGGATGTCAGTAAATAATTCTAACACTTCATTTCGTCTCTTTTTAATTTGTAGCGCAATTTCGATAATAAAAAGCTAAAATTTTAGTTTTAACCTTTTGCATACATAATTAAAAGGAACAAGTTTGTTATTTTTGCAATACGAATCTCTAAAGACAAATTTATAACAATTTCATTACAATTATATAGGCGTGGTTTGATAGCATAGTTTTACCATCGAAATCAATATTCATAACTGCGTCAAGAATCATTCATAAAAGCGACATCATCAATCAAAATATGTCAAAAATTGCAATAATTCTTAATGGATAATCTCTAAAAACAGTAAATATACAGAATGAGGATTTACAAAGTAGACTCTTTTTATTTACTAATGAATCAAAAATTTTAAAAATGATTATAAATGGGTAAAAACTCATCAACGAGACCAGGCTTATAATGTATAAAGTCTTACCCGCGTTTCGTGTTCATTTTGCTTGTAAGTGGAAATAAAACAGTTGGAAGGCCAAACTCAGTTATATAGAAGTTGTTTAAGAGCATCGAAAACCAACAATTTCAAAAACGGTTTGCAAAATCTACGCCCTCTTTAGAAATATCTTGGCATTTAGAACGATTTGAATGGATGTTTTTACCAGTATTAGCGATAATACTAATACTTTCTTGCTTTTCAATTGTTACTTTAAATAATGAAAATAAGGACAAAAGAAAAGACGGTTATTTTTCGATGAGCTAGAAACCTTGTTACTCAATCTCAACGACCATATCTCTGTCTATAGCTGACATCCTTTTACATTATTTATATGAAACCAAAAGCCTTTTTCAAAAAATTCTACAGAATTAATTTAATGTGTTTACAATTTTTGCTGTGAATATATTTACTTTAGTGACAAAATTTTAAAGTACTTAATTTTTCCTTACTTTATGCAAAATTAGCATGCAAAATTAAAAAAAAGTCTGGCGTCTTCCTCGGTTTTCCATGGTGTCGCTCGATCCGTTTAGCTTTCTATATAATTGTTGCTTGGTATATTTTTCTTTTCCTTATCAATATGACATCACGAAAGTTGTGAAATATGTCAATGGAATCGTTGCAATCTTATCGGAGTATGACTTTTACATTTTCACTTGCTCTTATGATTTATACACACGAATAGGCAACACTTCACAATGAAGCGATAAAACTAATTTATCCGAAAAGTTTTCATTTGCCGTTAAAAAAAATAAAAGGTTAATGAACGCACTTTAACACAGAATTATTTGTTTTAATGCATTTTTCAAAATCAGGAAAACAAACTACCGTATATTTACATACAATTCAAACCTTTTTTTCGACCCACGCTATGGAAAGGCTTATATTTCTGAAAATCTTCCGAAATTCTGTCAACTCATTTTTCGAATAAAAGTTCAATCTTTCTCTCAGATAGAGCTTTGAAACACACGATACACGCCCATCTGATCAATTCTAATTAAAGAGAGTCTGATTAGGGGTCCTTCATTTCGTTATTTTTTGAATTTTTAGACCATTATTCTCTATTCTTTATTCATTTTGCCCAATATTCTCTATTCTTTATATTTTAGCACCCCATTATTTTCTTCTTTTTTTTTTTGGCCTATTTTTCTGTATTCTTGATTTTTTAGCCTTTATTTATTCAGCACTTTTTGTCCATTACTCTAATCTGTATATTCCATCCAGACCCTAATTAAACACAATTAGTGGGGAGTAAGTAATACATATAATATAATGGAGTGGGATGTGAACTCACATCCATGTGAATAAAAACAAAGACCAGTTGTGGTGTTTAATGTTGAAATCATAGAGTACTCCAGAATAATACAAATGTTATAAGGGCTTCACATGGGATATGCATGGACACATGTCTGTGCCCTATATTCCTTTCGCCTTAGGGAAGAAGGTGTCAATTGAAAAATCAGATAATAATTCAGGATGAAAGTATTTTCCTACATTAAGGTCATAGAGGTGCCGTGACCTGAATGTCATGGTCTTCCAGTCAGAAAACTCGCCCGTAGTTGTCTTTTGTCATATTGTATTGGTCTTCTAGTCAGAAAACTTGCCCGTAGTTGTCCGTTGTCATATTGTATTGGTCTTCCAGTCAGAAAACTCGCCCCAGTCAGAAAACTCGCCCGTAGTTGTCTGTTGTCATATTGTATTGGTCTGCCGGTCAGAAAACTCGCCCGTAGTTGTCTGTTGTCATATTGTATTGGTCTTTCAGTCAGAAAACTCGCCCGTAGTTGTCTGTTGTCATATTGTATTGGTTTTCTTATTTGGAGAATGTGGTGCTGATGTCGGATCTTTATAAAAAACAAAAAACAAAAGGACACGTGGTATGATTCCTGTTAAATTCATTCATGTTTTCAGACTCCTTTTTTTTTTTTACATATATCCAACATCTCCTGTTACTCATATACTGACGGTCTTTTAAAACGCAACACTAGATTATTAATTTTAATTCTCATTTTCAAATATGCAAATTTTGTAAAATAAATGTATACACATAAATTTCATTCATTACTTCATTGTCTAAAAAAAGTTTTCAGTTCGAAAGTTGAATTGATTACGTCATGGTAAATGTTCAAATCGTGTGGTATGCACTAACACCCTGGTTTTCCCCTTATCAATGGATATGTCACCATCGAAGGCAATGACTGCCTGAAACCAGTTCTGTTGGGTATGCTTTGTTTTCTTCTGTATTTCTGTTTTGAACCTTCTTATTTGACCTCTGTTCCACTCATTACAGTATTATTATATTACGTGTATGTTTCATTATAATACGTTATTTTGATTGGCTAACAGCAATCTCGCGTCATTCTAAAATCAACCTTCATTTCAAAATGAAATGTAACATTCATGACGACACGAGCTTCCACAATAAAGTGAACAGGTAAACAAATGAAAAACTTGATAGAAATTGTGTTTTCATGATCCTAGCAAAAAATGTAATTATAAGTATTGAATGCTTCTTTTAGTAACTTTATAGGGTTGTAAAAGCGTTGACCATGTGCACATTTTTAGAATGAAGCGCTACCGCGCTTCATACAAAATGTACTTCGGTCAACGCTTTTACACCCCAATAAATTTACAAAAAGAAGCATTCAATTCTTAAGTGTTTTGGCAATTATGTGGTTTGAACATTAGGGCTTTAAATGTTTTTTCTGCAGTCGATTCTTTGGCATTTCAGTATGTTGGAAACATTTGGCATTTTAGTATATGGGAAACATTTATGGCATGAATCTGTCTGCCATGGCATTCGACGACTTGATGAGCAGTTGACGTTGCAACCGTAAACATGTTTCGCAAATGAGGTTGCATAATCAAATTATATTGATGTGGCGTTGTCATTACATATTGATCTGGTCATGGGTGGTCATCAACAATTCCCGTCCACCTGTATCGTTATTGTAAGGACAGTAAGAGGAGATTCTGACGTGAAATTGTCTAGCAACAGCACATTTACGTATTCATGTCTGCAATATTCTAATGGCGTGATTCAGATTTGTATTGCTCAGTCTCGGCAATATTGAAATGCAACATTTTTTACTGATTCAAGTGTGGGTATGGATTGGAAAAATTGTTTCATGAAGAAAAAAACCTTAAAAAATAATTTGTGGGTTTCAAATTTCGCTTTAAGAAATTCGTGCGACTTCAATAATCTGGTATATTCAATAACCTCAGGTAAGTTAGGTACTGAAATTTTCTAAACAGAAAGAAGTATGGTACATGTAAGCATGAATAGTAATTATATGAGGATCAATCAAGATTTGGTAAAACAAATCACCAAAATGTGTGTTTCGTTTGTTAAAGTCCGTCAGTATAATTTAATGAGGTAAATATTTGTTAATGTTGTTCCCGGAAATGCCTCACCATTTGATTTATGAATAGTTTAGATGAAAACGCTTGCAGATACTTAATGTTGAAATTAACATATACGGTACTAACATTGTTTTTTTTTCAAAAAAAAACATAACTAAATATATTTTGCTATATATATACAGTTATGAGTACTGGTCATACATTCTGCTGATACTGTTTACTTATATTTTGGCATTGCACAAGGTCATGCGTTTCTCAAACTGCTCGTGAAATCTTCACACTAAATCCGTTGGATGTGTACTGATTGATACTATAGTCTGGGAAAACATGATTTATTTATTAGTCTTAATTGGCTACTTACTAGATTTCAGTAACTGCGAGTACTCTTATATCGGTGCTTTGTGTTATTGATTTTATGTTAATTGTTTTTTCTCTTTTTTTTTTTTTTTGCTTCGTACCGACCACCACATTCTGTATATGTCTGTCCCAATTCAGGAGCCTGTAATTCAGTGGTTTTCTAGGTTCATGTTTGTCATATTTGTTTTTCGTAAAATGTATTGTTATACATTAAGTCGTTGGTTTTCTCCTATGAATTGATTCGCTTGTTTTTATGTCTGGGTCTTTTATAGCCGACCATATGTTATGGGGTTTCCTCATTGTTGGAGGTCGTACGGTTACCTATAATTGCTTATATCTACGTCATTTGAACTCTAGGGGACAGTTGTTTCATTGGCAATCATACCACATCTTCTTATTTTTATATTTATGTTAATATAAAAATAAGAAGATGTTGTAGGTTTGCCAAACAACTATAGGTCACCGTACAGCCTTCAACAATGAACAAAACACATAACCGCATAGTCAGCTATAAAAGGCCCCGAAATGACAAATGTTATATTCAACCGAGAAAACATTTATGTACAAAATAATGAACGAAAAACAAATAAGATACACAACAACAACCGACAACCATTGAATTACAGGTTCCTGGCTTGGGACAGGCACATACAGAATGTGGCGGTGTTAAACTAGTTTGAAGGCGTCAACCCTCCCCCTAACCTGGGACAGTGGTGTAACATTACATTATAAGAACAAACTATAACAATCAGTTTAATAGGGCTTAAATCATCAGATCGATATAAAGCAGAAAGACATATAACAAAAACACAAACCGGAAGTGGCAGGGTATTTATACATCACCACAACATAAAAGACACTAAGTACAGATCTAAGAGAACTCGCAGTTACTGACAGCTAGTTAAAAACCAATAGCAACTAATAAAAAATCATGCATCTAAGACTAAAATATCAATCAGTACACATCAAACATCCAATTGACTTTGATGGTAGTTTTACAAGATGCAACTTTCAGTTTTATTCAATAGTAATGTTGCCTTTTAGGGGTGAATGATAAGAGTGAAATTTTTGATAAATCTATTCTAAAGTAACGGCAACATCTATGCATAAGACACTCTTTAAACAAAAGATCTTCTGGAAAGGCTTGTAATTTAATTACCATCGACTCACTCTATAGACTTATTCGTACCCCGATTCTGAGACTCAGGATAATTTAGATCTTAAATGTAGTGTTTTATATAAATAATTCTATCACACGAGTCGGTTCGTTTGCATCTAGATGTTTTTTGTATTGTGTTGTTAGATAGCTGTCCCATTTTATTTATCACCTTTCACTTTTCCCTTTTATTCATATTGCCAGAGGAATTGCATTGTACATCCAAAAAACAACATCAATCAATCAATATAGTACTTATATATGACTAGTTCCTTTTGTAGTATGTCCCTGTCTATTTCAGAGGAGGTTTCATCCTGAATGCTTGTCGCTTAAAACTCGAGGAGCTAAATAACCATTCTGATTTAAATACAGCAATCTGTCTATCCTTCGATGTACTTTCTGGTTTTTAAACCTACAGGGATCGTCTGGATTTGTCATAATGATACACATCTTCAAAAAATTCGGAGGCGGAAATTTCATTGGATGACTTAAAAATAACCAGAACAGAAATTATTTTTTGTCAAAGCGTGGTCACAGGACAATAAAAGAGATAAATGCATTATTTTTTCGATTTTCAGTTATACTTCAACAAGCCAAAGTTTTATGTAAAATTTTACCAAAATCTGTGACATAGCCAATTTACTGTTCCTTGACCTTAAGTGTTTTTTCCTATGATTTGTTAATGTCTCAGAAAAATTTGAAAACCATGTGTTTTGCTCAATATTGTTGGATATATTCACTTATATGAACGGAAGCGTGATTGACAATGTCATGCTACTAATTAATAAATGCATATATAACTAACAAATCATCAAACATTAGGATAAAACAAACTGTCACTGGGATGATAAGAACGATAGACATGGAATCCGGGGTATAGACAATCGTTAATTACATTTGAAGCCTGAACTCTTTATTCGTCTTAGTCTTTGACGCCATAATTTCCCCGGAGCCCATGTACAATATGTCTCTTTTTGTAATTAATAACAAGTTCTTAAGTAACTGATCAAAAGTAATTCAAATGCATTAAACTTCTTTCACCAATACAACGTATCAATGGAAAAGAATCTGTACCGTCTTTGATTCGTAAATTAATGTACGGAACTGAATTAATTAGTTAATCCACTTTTCATTCACTGAACCAAACTGTGAAAAGGTTCAATGTTATAATAAGAAACAACAAAATACATAAACTGTAAAAATAGCTTAGTACTAATTAAAGCATACGTCGTTATGAGTGTTGTCATGTGATCTACTGTTGGATTTCTCAGCAGAGAACAATGCAGAAAATTTGGAATCATGAAACAAGTCAGATGACATGAGTATTATAAACCAATGAAAAATATATTCGAGTACTGAACATTTAGAGACTTGCACCTGCAAGCCTTACGCCATTTTGAAAAAAATAAAATCTGGTAATGAAAAACGATGCGATTTTCACATTTGTCTGCTTATTTACTGCTGAAAAAAAGTTTTCGAAGAAAGTTTTTAACAAGCTAGACCTCTCTTCCACACCAGTGATGTTATGTAAGCTTTATTGTGCTGTACCTAATTAACATAATCAGTGAGAGCGGAGTGAGAAAGAGTAGTATGAAAGTGTGAATGAACGTGTCACAATTTGTAATGCCCGACAGGGGCCTGTGACTAGGAAATAAAGAGTTTGTATTTGAATTTGAATTTAACAATGTGATAAAAGACTGCCTACCGAGATAAAAAGGAAAGAAAATATACAAATGAATAATACATATGAAAATACAAAACAGTAAGCCGAGGAAAAAGGCCAGCCTTTTGCAAAAAGTCAAAAACCAAATATGTAAAAATACAGCAGGGTCAAGCAATTATTTCTTATATCAGAAGTTTTTTTAGACGATTGGGGCATTGATGTAGAAGTCAATCTCTAGGATTATGGCAAATACTTATAAATAAATTACTTCATATTTATAACTTGTCTTCTGTATTTACATACTCACTAACTGGTATACTGTCGTGTTTGTTATGATCATGTTCTCAATTGAGCCCTTAAATAGTTCAATATGAAACATATAGTATTGTATTGCTGACTTTGCGAGACCCTAATGGGAAGTCAAGGTCGTTATTATTATTAGTATTATTGTATTGTAGTGTATAAGAAAACATACATTCGACTACACGTCAATCAAACAGCACAAATAAACCAAAACAAAAATAATATGTTGCATTTTTTTTTTCATCAAAGTAGTCATTTTATACGCATAAGTCAAACATAGCCTTTGAATGTATTATAAAATAGGGAGGTTAACATTTTAATCAACATTAAAAAAATTGCATTTGGACACGTATTTTTTAATAGTTCAATGAGGGTGGTAAAGGGTATTTTCTTGCAATGTGTTTTGCCATTTTTATTTCACGTGCAGCCGTGAAAAAGGTTCGTTATTCACCGTGTTTCGTGAAAACGGTAAAAGATCAACGTGCAAGAAATTTTTAATTGTTCGTTCATCGTGAAATGGCAATTTTATTTCGCGTTCTTCCGTGCAGATACCCCCTCTTTATGCCCCTCTTCAATATAGTTCACCTAGTTCAATTGTTAAAAATCCGTGTTTCACATGTTTTTTTAACGTTCTTCATGTTCCACTGGGCAAATTATAGACATTTTCACCATCAAACCAAAAAAAAAAAACCTTAACGAATTTAAACGAAAGTAAACGGTTGTAAAATACACCACCCATAATATTTTTATTTTTGTTGTGAAAAAATATATTCAGAATTATCACCGTATTAAATGTACAAACTTGGTAAATTTAGATGTGGTAGTCACCGATTGCCAGTCGAGACCGGGATATGGCGCAATTTGCTAATAACCAGAAAAGAGTATCCTCTCTGTGACTCGATGGACATAGGTGACGAATATCACTATATTATGCCATGTAACTATATCAATAATGGTAGAAAAAATAACGACAACGACACAGGGGGCACATGTTTTTCTTCTTGGGTTCTTGGGACAAACAATTTTTTTCTCACTTTCTTAAAAATAAACGCACACATACACAAATGGTTAATGGTCGGTGCCTTCAGAAATAAACACGGTTTTTATGGTGTATCTTTGCCACTTACGTCAACAACCTATCAGTAGATTATTATCAAATCAAATGTTTATTACCAAATAAACTTCATACAATAAGCACCCAAGGGTGACCGGTGAAAAGAAATATGGTCACTTTTGGTCTTCTTCCGACCGGCAGTAAAAACCTTGCCAATGTGAGGCGTCTGTTTGTTTTGTGGAATATATAAATACGCAGCCACGTCCGGTCAGTATGGGGACGTTAAATCTGATGCCTCGTGTAGAGAAAATGCAACGCTCTCTGTACTTTAAGAACCCCTGCAATAACCTTCTTCGGGGTCCGTAGGTAGCCTGTTGCAATGCTTAATTTCTGTCCCTATCATCATGTTCCAGTAACAGTCCAAATTTCTCGCCCATTATTCTGGTCGACCCCATATTACAGGACCTACCTATTGCATTAATTATTAATTTGTTCTCGTCCTGAACATGCATGAAATATTTACCATTGAACATACAGCAAGCAACAGTTAAGCAATCAAGCTATCATACAATAACTTTGTGACACATACAAATTGTTATCATGTGAAAAGGACTTATCCATTTTCGGTAGCCAGTCAACACTGAGGTTGTGAGTTCGAATCCCGCACGGAACAGGTGCGCATGACTCCAATCTTAATTGACTAGGATTGTCAGTTTTCGTACCGAAGGTCGGTGGTTCTCACCGGGCATTCCAGCTTCCTCCATTAATAAAAACTGACTGCCACGAAATAGCACAATAGTGTTGAAAGTGGCGTTAAACACCAATCAATCAATCAATCAATCCATTTTCGGATTATTCATTAATTTCTCATTCTTGTGAAAACTAATGTACAAAATAATGTCCGGATACAAACATCAAAGAAAGTAGCAATGTTTAAACTTTCAGACAAACAATACATATATGTATGCTTCCGGCAAAAATTAACAAAGCCAATATTAGAGCATGCAGTATTAATTTAGTCCCAAGTTCTATGAAATAATGCAAACTGAATATCATTGTGTTATTTCCATTCAGCTCATAAACGCAAGGGTTTAAAAACTTTCTTAAACTATTAAAATTTACCCGATTCATTATTTATAATTTTACATTAACAGTCACGAGTTCTTTAGAACTTACGTAATATATGTTGGAGTGGCACAATTAAATATTTAAAAGTGACAAGAATCTTTGAAATTAATATGTAACTCTAAATATACTTCTGGTTTGATTACAGAGAACTTACGGGATGTCCTGTAAATCCTGTTCCGTCGTTATCCTGATTTTATATTTTTTGATAAATTTTTCAACTTATAATCAAACACAGATATTCAATTTGTAACACAGAAAGTCCATAATAACATGAGATACTAGTAATATCATTGCTTCAAAAATAAGCAAAACTGACTACTGTATGTTAAATTTTAAAATGCCCCGGAATGACAAAATGTTTAGCAATTCAACGGCCTGATGAAAACTACAATAATGAACGACAACAAATATGACAAGCCGCAAACAACCTCTAGAAAAAGATAACAGGCTTATAATTTTGTACACTAGACGCGCGTTTCGTCTACAATAGACTCATCAGTGACGCGCGAATCAAAAAAGTTAAAAGGCCAAATAAAGTACAAAGTTTAAGAGCATTGAAGACCCAAAATTCCGAAAACATGTGTTTTAATCCTATAAATAATTACGAACAATACAAACTTGTTCCATCAATGCCAACACTAATTTAATAATGAACTTACAATGGACTAATATAGATTTGGCTAGTTTAATTTTCTTAAAATTTTGACAAAATATTAAACTGAACCTGTTGACAAAAATATGAAAATTTCAAGAACCACACAATTTACAGGAATAATTTCATTGGATATAGAGCAGTTTGACTAACACTAATTTTGATCATTGAGATGCTTGATTTCTCTTTACTACTAGTATGCGATTTAAATGTTCAGCTGATTTCTAAAGAGTTAACTCCCTTAGGTGTTCTGTACCCTCTTAAAAGCATCATATTGAATTCAGTCATAATAATAATTTTGCAAAAGACAAACATGACCTATTTGTTAGATATACTGTATGAAGTAAATACAAACAGACAAACGAGTATCAGCAAAGGAAATTTACAATCAATGATAGATGGGCTAATCATTTACACGATATTTCTATTTATCTGTTTATGTTTAGCAAACTCATAATTTCTAAAGTGGTTTGTGATAGATCTTTGTCTTCATAAAAATCCATTACATCAGGATTATTTACTTCATCTAGATCTGAGATATATTCTAAACAGAAATAGGATATCTTTCCTACAAACAACCTGAGTTATGTATTACAAGAAATTCGTGTTCTCAACTTAACTGCTCAGTAGTCAGTGTTTCGGCTTTAGTATTATTTTATTTTTAATTCTTCCTTGATAAATCTAGAAATTATTAAGAAACTAAGCTTCCAACTCCCTAAATCAAAGTTGACCTCAGATGGATTTATCTATTCTTTAATTTATGTCCTTTTTGGTCATACTAGTTCCTATACATATATATGGAAGATATACAGTCAAAGAATAGCTAATGTAAAGAATAGCTGATGCGAATCGATAGAAGCAGTCAAGGACATGTGGGTTATATGTTGATGAGATGTGGGATATACGTCAATGAGATGTGGATATACGTTAATGAGATGTGGGATATACGTCAATGAGATGTGGGGTATAAGTTGATGAGATGTGGGTAATACGTCAATGAGATGTGGGATATACGTCAATGAGATGTTGGATATACGTCAATGAGATGTGGGGTATACGTCAATGAGATGTGGGGTATACGACAATAAGATGTGGATATACGTTAATGAGATGCGGGATATACGTCAATGAGATGTGGGGTATACGTCAATGAGATGTGGGATATACTTCAATGAGATGTGGGATATACGTCAATGAGATGTGGATATACGTTAATGAGATGTGGGGTATACGTCAATGAGATGTGGAGTATACGTCAATGATCTGTGGGGTATACGTCATTGAGATGTGGGGTATACGTCATTGAGATGTGGGGTATACGTCAATGAGATGTGGGGTACACCTTAATGAGATGCTGGGTATACGTTAATGAGATGTGGGGTACACCTCAATGAGGTGTGGGATATACGTTAATATGATGTGGGGTATACGTTAATGAGATGTGGAGTATACGTCAATGAGATGTGGGGTATACGTTAATGGGATGTGGAGTATACGTCAATGAGGTGGTGTGGGATATACGTTAATGAGATGTGGGGTATACGTCAATGAGTTGTGGGGTATACGTCAATGAGATGTGGGGTATACCTCAATGAGGTGTGGGATATACGTTTATGAGATGTGGGGTACACCTCAATGAGTTGTGGGATATACGTTAATGAGATGTGGAATATACGTCAATGAGATGTGGGGTATACGTCAATGAGAGGTGGGGTAAACGTCAATGAGACAGCAACAAAACCATACTAATTAACCATAAGAAATCTAAATATGTACATGTATAATTGAATGTATAATTTGCTTGACATTCATTTGCTTGCACCTTTAAACTTGTTTAGATTTTGCAATCATGTCTATAATCCCATTTCTTTTAAACTACGTATTTTGATTTTTATTAATTTTTTACGTGAAGAAAATGTTTGTACTTTTTGTTCTTCTTATATAAAAACAACATTGACAAAAATTAAGTGATGAAAAATATGAAATACCTAGATTGCCATAACATTGATTGAATACATCCTTTTATTGTCAATGATATAAAAATTCTGTATAGCCATGCAAAATCGATCTCGATGGAACACTTGTCAGTAAATCACGGGTCTACAATTATAGATGTTGGGACGAGTGGCGAAAAGTATCACCACAAATGCTGATCTGTAGTTTTAAAAATGACAATTTATTTATGCGTCCGAATCGCTTTTCTTGATTTACCTTGATCAGGAACGGTCAAAGCCAAAGCTTTGAAAGCCAAAGACGTTTAAGACCCGCTCTATGATCAAAAGGGGTCTAAAATAATAGACAGAATCATCTAAGGTCAACTTTGCCTGAATGGTTTTAGTTTCTTTATAATTCTAAATTTAAGAAAAGTATGCTATAAATCATCTCAGTACCGAAGTACTGACTGAGTACCGAAGTACTGACTGCTGAGCTGATGATACTGTAATGCATTTTTCTTTAATTTGCTAATGTTTGTCATTTCCGTGTTCAGGTCGCTAAAGCTATAAATTTAAGCTATCAGTTATTAAAAGTTTCAAATAATCTGTTCGCCTTCAATAACACTGTTGTGATATAATAGTTTTACTAGCTGATTTATATATAATACCAACATGTATTTACTTATATTTCAGTGAGGAATTTACAGCAGTTGTGAAAAACACAAAACCCAAAACAATGATATTACATAATAACATAGATAAAAATTATATAGTTAAATTAATAGTTCCACATTTTTACAAAAGATATTTGTGATACTAAAACATAACAGAAATATAAATTCCTATTAGACCACTGCTTGCACTCGTCCAAGAATGAAAACACACAGATATATATAATATATAAAAAATGTAAGGGACAGAATTTTATGCAACGTGTTTTACATATATAACATAGAAAAGTATTCGTGTCTATTTATACCCCACGCAACGAGTTGCGGAGGGTATAATGTTTTTGACCCGTCCGTCCGTCCGTCCGTCAGTCCGTCCGTCAGTCCTGTTTCTTGTCATCGCAACTCCTCTCAAACCACACAACAGAATTTCACGAAACCTTTTTAGATAATAAGGACATACTATGTAGTTGTGCATATCGACAGGAAATTATGATTCAATTCTTTTTCTAGGAGTTACGCCCCTTTGAACTTATTTACTTTAATGTACTACTGCAACAGTTTGTCATCGCAACTCCTCTCAAACCACACAACAGAATTTCATGAAACCTTTTCAGATAATAAGGACATACTACGTAGATGTGCATATCGACAGGAAATTACGATTCAATTTTTTTCCAGGAGTTACGCCCCTTTGAACTTATTTGCCCAATATACTACTGCAACCTTTTGTCATCGCAACTCCTCTCAAACCACACAACAGAATTTCATGAAACCTTTTCAGATAATAAGGACATACTAGGTAGATGTGCATATCGACAGGAAATTACGATTCAATTTTTTTTTCCAGGAGTTACGCCCCTTTGAACTTATTTGCTTCAATGTACTTCTGCAACAGTTTGTCATCGCAACTCCTCTGAAACCACACAACAGAATTTCATGAAACTGTGTAGATAATAAGGACATACTATGTAGATGTGCATATTGACAGGAAATTATGATTCAATTTTTTTTTCTGATACAATTTTTTTTTCTTACACTTATTTTATTTTTCCAATGACAATGTGGGGACGTGGGGTATGTGAGCGCGCTCACTAAGGTTCTTTCATTTTAGTTGCTTTTGTGCTTATAACCAATCTGATGCGTCAAGCAATCCCTTTCCATCTAATTTTTACAGTTTGTTCTTCACGTGTGCTGTTACACCCATGTCCCAGGATACCACATCTTCTTATCCATAAGGATTAGAATTAGAGAAATATTTCCTTATTTACATATAATAGGGCTATAGATGCATAGTATTTAAACACTGTATTTTTTTAGCAATACCATTGAACATTCATCATCTAATCTCCATTTATTCTTAAATTTATTGAGTTATACACGTGAAATCAAGTGAGAACATAAAAACTGATAAACAATAAAAACAAAGACATGGGCGTCGGAACCTGGGGACAAGGCAAGTGGGGCAAAACGACGACCGCCCCCCTCCCTTTCCAACACACACTTTTTGACAAATAAAATGAAAATGAAAGAGGAAATTGACTATAACTATTATTATTTTTGTTTGCTTGTCATTTTCAGAAATGCCTCCATCCCCTTCTTCTCAGTCTTCTCTTACGACACTGAATACGTACAATAGATACCACTCAAACTGGTGATAGGGAGGGCTCTTTTAAAACTTTTGATAGGATCTCTCTTAGAATTGCATCGAGTTATCATATTTTACTCCGTGTTGAATTAATTAAAGCACTGTTCTGTTGCTTTTATCAACTTTCTGAGATTTTTACACAAGTAGAATAATGCAATTAGAATGAAAAAAGCTGAAAATACAACTGAAAGCGAAAACCTTTAATGGTAAAAGATAGTACTGACAAGGTTGATTTAGTTTAAAATTCATTGACTAATTGGTACGTGACGACTACTTATGAAGTAAGGAACCGATTACACGATTGCACCGATTTAATGAGAGAGAGAGAGAGAGAGAGAGAGAGAGAGAGAGAGAGAGAGAGAGAGAGAGAGAGAGAGAGAGAGAGAGAGAGAGATTAAAATTTTCTATTTAATGATGTTGACTGTTTTTTCTAAGGACACTTTTTAAAATGGAAACCGTTCGTAGCTGACACATCGAAGTTACAGAGTGTAGTAATAATAATTGTTTGAAGTTTAAAAAAAAGAACATGAATGTAGAAGTTCTATGAAAATCAAACGTAAAAAATTTAATTTTAAAATGCATGAACGGTGCTTTCACAAGTGGAATGATCGGTAACATTCATATTTATTATATAACCACTCAGAATTATGAATTTTTAATCTTACAAAGGATGGTTACACAACAAACATTTATATTGAAGATAATGTTTTCCAATTAAAAATTCAAAGAATAACACGTATCATACATAAAGTAAATGTTCCATGTCAGTTTTTTATTTTTTTAAATATTCGCAAATTATATTCAACCCAACGAAATACGTGTATGTTGTCCTGACCCAAGAAGAATATGATACCATCAGTCATTATGCGTTGTCTATTCACTTTCCATTGACCAGTCTACAGTTCAAAAATTAGCACAGAATTAACTACACGTATTACATTCAATCCTTAATTAGGAAATTCTTGCATCATAAACGGCTATGTATATATGGAATGTCTCAATAAACAAAACAAAAATTGACCAAAAAATATACGCTCAGTCTTCGGTCGAGGAAATAAAAACATCTTAAATTTGAAGACTATATAATGATTGATTGATTGATTGGTTGTTGTCTTACGACCAGCGGCAAATATTGCATGCCTATTCAGAAAATATGGAATATACGGTATAGAGATATGACAACGGTTGCCTATAATTGATTACATCCACTTCATTTGAACTTTGGTGGATAGTTCTCATTGGCAATCATACCGCATCTCCTTATTTTTATATCGGTTTTGTACTTGACCCACACACTGAGTCAATTTTTTAAAGTACTTGCTCACAAGGTAACTATTTGCAGGAAGACAAATATGTCAGTGCACTACTCGGATACATTATTCAGACAAGCTACGAATCGAATTATCTGTGTTCTGACTCCTAAGCGGAGAACCACCAAATGCTAATTTAATTTAAAATTGTTGGTCTTCACACGAACACAAGACCTCTTGCATGCACTGGAGTCGAGAACGCTGACATGAGACTCTTCATCATATTAACTTTCACAATACCTACTGATATTGATATATTATAGTACCTAATCATTAAATTTGAGAAATCATTCATGTCGAAAAAATATGAAGCCCATTGAAAGCTATTCAAATGATTATTACTCGAAAATAATGATGAAAGGACAATGTTAGTTAGACACATAGAATACAATCCGTTCTGTTTGACATTTGTATATCTTCCGCATCTATGTGGCTCCAAAAAAGTCAAATCCTACTTGCGACCTTAAGGGTATGGCGGGCAATATTGCAACCTGACGTTAAAATGACCTGTGACTTGTGACCTTTAAAAACTGTTAAAACAGACTATCATCTTAAATTTGCTTAAAAGCAACCTGGTAACCTGAGGAAATTTTAAACGTGACCTTGTGACCTAATGGGTATCCTACTGGAGGTCCATCTATATATGAAGTTCATTATTAATTGCAAATTTACTCGTGATATGCATGTTATAAATTTCGTTTGCTTCATGCAATTGTTGCACAAGAATTTTGAATGCTGCAAGTCTGCGGATATTGAAAGATTTAATTGGCGTCAGATCCATTTTATTGTTCAGCGTACTCGTTTCAAGTCTTAGATCATTTTCATTGTGCAACCTAATCCTATTAAAACAATCAATGCAAAATAAGATGATCTTTGAGGATCTTCAACTTTAGACTACTAAAAGCAAATATTTTTTATGACACGCATTGAAAAAGCTATTCCGATGTTTTTTCTCTACAAAACAAGCAATATGCATTCTGTTTTAGTTCACGGATGGTATCAATTAAGTAATTTAAAGTATTGCATAGAACAGTCGAATATCGTATACAAAGAAACACCCAAATTGTCAGCTATGCAAGTTATAATAAGATTTTAAAATTCACTTTCAAAAATAGCAAAAATTATTTTTCTTTAAAATTTGATAAAAAAACCCACTAAATTGAATTTTTTTTTCGGAAAAAAAAAACGTTTACATATTTGATGAGATGTGCAGTTATAAACAACGATCATTAATCTTTTTGCGGTTAAAGGGTTTGTTTTTTTTTTTTTTTCGTGGGTAAATTAACTGTTAAAAAAACAATTAAAAAAAAGTTATAAAACAATATAACTGTTATGAAATCAGTGGGTAGCTAGAAACTAATCAGTTTACAAGTTTAAACTTAGCATCTATGTGTTCTCTTATTACAAATTATTGTAATATATAAAACAGTGTAAATGAAAGTAATCGTACTCTCTTTTTATTTCATACATACAAACAGCGAATAAAATAATCTCTCCATATGAAATATCAAGCAATGTATGTAGAATCATATACTATGTAATAAGGAGTGGAGTGAGCCCCTGGAATATGTCGTCATTTTAAGCATCACATTACTAAGTTATAAGATAAGGTTGAGAAATTTAGATTATATATATGATAACGTTGCTGGTTATATCATAAGTACATGTATCTGAAAAAGTGTATTTCCAAAATTAAAAAAAATTCAAATATAACAAAAAACAATTACACTGAAGTCCCATAAACATTTTTTTCTCAAAAAAAAAATAATTGGCCGAAATTCTTAAAAAAAAAACAACTAGAGGTAGAGCGTGTATAGCTCACCTAGGTATATGTGCATAACAAACAAAGGACACTGACTCTCCAACATTGTAGACGAGAATAGAATTCATGACAAAAATCTATTTTTTGTTGATCTTGTATTGCCGATCATTTAGTCTGTTTAGTTGCTCTCTATCTTCTTTAGTTTTAGCTCAAAACACAAAAGGGATAAAAAAAATCTTCAATTAAGGGCAATCACTCCTATAAAGAGTAACAGTCTACGAACTATATCAGTAAAATTTGACTTGTTTGTAGATCTTGCCTTGTTGGTCAATTTTGTTTTTAAAGTTTCTATTTATCTATCATAATTTTTATCATATAAGGCAAAACGCAAACAAATGGTAAAAATCGTCATTAAAGGACAATAACTCCAATAAGGAGTCGTCTGACGATTTCCTCTGTATTGCCTTAATTGTAGATCTTGCTGATCACTTTTGCTAATTTAACTTTCTATCTATCAATTATAATTTTTAATTTATAAGGCATAAAAGCAAAAAAAAAAAAAAACATTTTACCCTATGTTCTACTTTTAGCCATGTCGGCCATCTTGGTAAGCAGACGGGGTCATTGGACAAATTTTTGAAACTAAATACCCAAAAAACGATTGTGGCCAAGTTTGGTTAAATTTGGTCCAGTAGTTTCAGAGGAGAAAATTTTTGTAAAAGTTAACAATAACGACGGACGACGACAGACGACGGACGCCAAGTGATGAGAAAAGCTCACTGTGTATTAAGTTTAAAATATATTGAGCTGTGTATTAAATTGCCTATTCATTAATGTGACACAACAGATGTTAACTGTGGTCAATTAAGATTGGCATTACAGTGTTGGTGGTTCCAATTGATACTCACACCTTAGGGTCAGAGTGTTATTGCTTGTAAATCATACGTATTCTATATGAATGGCTTTTATATATTTGTATATTGTTTTAATCAATGTATTATGGATTTGTTTGTAAAAGGTGAGACGTTATTAAAATATTGTATGTATGTATGTTTGAAAAGGGTGGGGAATAAACTTTGATATCAATACACATCTTGCACCAAATTTCATTTAATTACTTACACAAGCATAGGACACTGAAGAAAAACACTTTCATTTTTCTTATAAACTGCTTAACTTTGATCTGCTTAGTATAACTTTTTCACGTTTATTCATAATAGTAATATATTATAAATTTTTATTTACAAAGGAACTATATGCAAGTGTATATCTAAAATTTAGTAGCTATTCGACATTTCCTTTAAATAACATACCAGAAGTTGGCAATAGAAATAACATGCCAGAAGTTGGCAATAGATGATTAAAATTTAATCATCTGTTGTCAACTTCTGGCATGTTATTTAAAGGAAATGTCGAATAGCTACTAAATTCTAATCATCTATTGCCAACTTCTGGCATGTTATTTAACTTGCATATAGTTCCTTTGTAAAACAAAATTTATAATATATTACTATTATGAATTAACGTGAAAAAGTACTAAATGGTACATAAACTTTCTGCAAGTCATTAAACACATCATTAGTTTCATGATATGTCTTCAGCTCAGAATTTTGCATCATCTTAAGATATGGGGTGATCAAATAGATCCAGCATGGCTGGACCAAAAATTGATTAGATTATACATCTATTTAACCAAAAAATTAGATGTTTCTAAAATAGTAACATAATATTCCAATATATTCATAAATTCAATTACTTGAACTTTAAGTTGCAATTGCTAAAACACAATAAGACACAGACCATTCATCTTGTGTTGGGGGCATGGGTCATTTTTCTCTGGACAATCTTTTTTCGACTTTAATAAAAAAAAAAATAGCCTTTATTTTCAATAACATACAGGAACAAGATGGTTTTTTTAAAACTCAGTTGAATTTATTTTCCTCCTATATTTCAATGGAAACAAATTATATGTTTCGCTTCACTTCTGAAACAAATAACAATTTGAAGAAATTCAAAATAAAACACTTTACTAGTATTTAAAAAATCATACATGTACCCCTCACCACAAAAAAGATTAATGTTCGGTGCCTAAAAACATAACATTTAAAAACTCACCAACTAACTTCTGATGAACTTTTAATCACACTGTCTTTTCATTTGGGAGTTATTCCTTCTTCAATTTTGGATGATACCACAAAGAAGATACAAAGATGATATGATCAAAGATGTGTACGATGCTTATTTAAATGACCTGGTGTAAATCAAATTGACGTAAAAGTACAATCAATGGTTGATACAAATGGTTGATACAAACTAACGGATTTTGGTGATTTTGGAAATAGGAAACTAATCTGCTGAGAGTCGTTATTCATTGTTTAATTAACACAAGGCAGGTGCTCTGTATAATAGCACCCGAATATGAAACTGTTTGTATGTCAGAAATCTATACATAACGTTTATATAACAGTTCCGTCATTAGATTAGAATTAAAATACAAACGTTGTATTACATATGAACAATTTATTTTTGGTAGGGAGTCAATTTATAATTATTTTATTGACGCAATGGTTCTTACACTGTTATTTAACTGTTCCGTTTGCATAATGGTTTCTTTTTTTTTTTGGAAAGTGGGAAGGAGAGGGAGCATTGTTTTTATTTTCTCGGGACAAACTTTTTACACTACCAGACAGGAAAAACAGGCTTAACTCCATGTGTTTTTGGGGGGAAGGGGGATACTAATTCCAAATAGAAATAAACTTACTTCTTCAATTTTGTTTCATGAAATTAAGAATCAGCCGACTTTAAGATGAAAGGTCGGTGCCTTATTACTAATTTGACTTTGCCCGGGTGTATTTTATACAATAATATATATTGTTAAAGCAAACTTTTGTATTCCAAAGGGAAAAATACATAAAAAACAATCAACAGGCAATTATTATGTTCAACACAATAGAATGATATTAATCTTAAACTTATATATATTGTAATGATGCCAAATAAGAACAATTAAGCGATATTACGATTACAAATCATGATAAACGAATAGTGGGTTTTTTATTCGTCTTATGATAATATGGGTTTTTGATTGATTGATTGATTGTTGGTTGCTTTACGTGCAGTAGCAAATATTTTATGCATGTTCAGGACGAAAACAAATTAACAATAAATACAACAGGTAGGTCCTGTAATAGATCTGTCCGGGTCGAAGGTCGGGAATTGAAATTGGGGAAATTTTGGGGTTCTCTTCGCGGTCCGCGTTTAAAACTATGTCGATTTCTTTGAAAAATAAAAGACAACTATTTGGATTAACAACTAAAACTTCAAGTGCCGAGTGTAAATTGCAAGCTAAAAACACTATATGTACATTGTGGGAAGTATAAAATGTATTTGTACTCGCAACGAAACAGGAGACTAATCTGCTGAGAGTCGTAATTTATTGTTCAATTAACACAATTTCAGGACAGGCAGGTGCTCTGTCTAATAGCACCCGAACATGAAACTGTTAGTATATCTGAAATCTATACAGAACGTTTATATATCGGAAGACCCCAACTTTAGGACATATCTATTGCATTATTGTTAATTTGTTCTCGTCCTAAACATATATATATAAACGCCTAAAAAGTGTACAGAAACAACACCAATATTAAAAAAGGAAACATTAAATGAAAGTATCTATAAATATTTCGGATAACAGATATCCTTCATCAGTATGATTATGATGTAAAATGAATCATATCAATCTATTCTGATTTAAGTGCCAGTCTATGTAAGAATCAGTCAATATAGAAAAATTTCAAAACATGGCCGAAAAAACCCACCGACATAACAACCCTATTTCGAAGGTACCTTCATCCTGAGTAAGAAATGGTAGGTCTTTCGTTTCTGCGTGTCTAGTAATTCGAGAAATATTTAGATACATTTTGGTTAGAATGATAGCAAATTACGGAATTATCTCCCCTTAACTGTTAATTTCTATTGCATTTTAACAAAATTATATCTTGAATTACCAGAGCAGGGAAAGGAAACGAATGTTATATTCATGCACCATTACACATTTTGAACTTAAATTAATGTAAACTTTAGTGGGTTTCTGTTTGTTATGTTTTCACCACTGCCTGATTCTTAGGCAGATTGGCCCTTAAGGACATACGATACAGTTTCGATCCCATGATGATTTTTTTACGAAAATTTGCATACAAGCTATTTTTCACCGAAGCAATTCAAATATGTTATAAAAAATGTACCTTCATGTACTACTTTAAGAGATAAAAGGAGTCGAAATTTTAGACATTTACTCAAAATGTCGGTTTTTTCGAGATTTCTATCCTTTGGATAGAAACACCTAACTTTTTTATTTGAACAGAAAAACACTTGTGAGCGGATTTTTGTATAGAAACATTATGAAAATCTTCTTTACATAAATATGCCCTTAATATGTACAACAGGTCTTTGGAAATAATTAATTTTTAACAAAGTTTCAGAATTTTTGGAAAAAAACGGCATTTTTGCGGTACATTTATCAAATTTAAAAAAAAATTCAATGTTGACTTTTTCATTTTAAATTGGTACAAATAATCTTCATACGTAATCAAACCTAATGCCATTTTAAAAAAGAGGGGTCCATGTACTCGTTTTCACGTTAAATCAGTTTAAATCACCAAAAAAAACAGTCGAAAAATGCATCTTTTCCCCATATGTCACAGTTTGACGTCGCGAAAATAACAGTTTACGTTCGCAACGTCATTACCTCCCCTGTAACTGTATCGTATTCTCTTAACTATAACAATCTTTAAATTTATACAATTAAAACCGAACAATGCTTGTACAATTCTAAAATTTCATAAATGACGTAAGTTAGGTATTTACGGTGAGTTACCTTTTATCAAATTTGAAATTTGAGTATTATATATACCAGCTCAAATCGGTCAGTGCTATTCATTTGGAATGTATTTCTACGCAGTCTTTGTTGTAATAACTCATCTTTCGTCACCTGTGAAATTTTAGAAATGTACCAGTTCATATCGCACATTAATATTTTTTTTTTAGAAGCATATCTATGCAGTCTCTGTTGTAAATACCTAACCTACGTCCATTATTCTCTAGTCTTTATTGTTTGGCTAGATTTCTCTATTCTTAATTTTTGTCATTTATTCTGCACTTTTTTGTCTATTATACTCTATTTTGTAAACTCCATCCAGACCCTCATATCAAACAAGTATAAATAACAGGAAGAAAGAATGAAGTTAAAGGCTGAAAGATTTTTTGAAAATGCACATGATGTGAAATAAGTTAGTAGTATTTAGCCCTTCCACTTTGAAATCGCTTATAATTGGGTCTAAATGATTGAACATTGTCAAGTGGCAAATATTTCATGCATATTCGGGACTTTATTAAAATCCGGTGAAATTTGCTGTAAGAATGTCTGGTAATGTACTTCAGCATTTGAGGCTAGAAAGGTGATGTACTTTCTTTAACAATGTTATCTTCCCAATCTGATTAAAATACAGATCTGCTGACAAGGATCTAAAAACGCTCCGTTCTACTTTCTGCTTCAAACAACTTTCGGGATCCTCTGGTTTTGTCGGATTAATACACAACTTCAAAAAATTGAAAGCTGAAATTTCTCTTTGGCTGATGTAACATGTGTAATAATTACCAGAACAGAAAATAACACCGAGTTTTGTCAGATCCTTGTTATCAAAACTTGGACACAGGACCTGTATTTTAATCAGATTGTTATCTACCTCTCACCATTACCGACGAGCTAAAAGTTCAGTAAATTATTGAAATAAAAGTACTAACATACACTTAAGGAATGACTGTATTTTTTTTTTTCTGTCTATGAAGAAATAACATCAAAAATGTGGTCCACACTGAATAACCCGCGTAGCGGGTTATTTAAAAAGAGAGAGGTTATTTCGAATAGAAAGAAAAAATATTACAGTCAGTCCTTATAATTTAATTCTAAATTCCATATTTAAGGAGTAAATCATGAAAAAACGTTGATGACGTCACGGTCAAATGACAAAATTATGTCTATGAGATGATAAACAAAAAACTTTCAGCCAATTAGAAGACGTGTTGCATCCAAAATTAAATTATTAATCAATAGACAACAAAACTTCATGAAAAACGTAATAATCTAAGTTAAGAAGGTTCCTTGTCTGAGAGGCAATATACTGGCATCGCTTTTGTGTGGTGTATAAATATATCGGAGCTTTGTTCAATTGCAGTGTCTCCCTTTGTTAAACAGAGCCACTGTCACAAACGCTTAATCAGGCTTAACTAATATCAATTCAAAAGTTTTACAGGCACGATCACACATCGGTCGATCCGCCATCATGCAGGTGAGTATGTCACAGTGCGATATTACTGTAGTATAGAATCTGAAGCATACTAGGTAGCCTACACTCACATCTTAAAGGTAGTGATTCAACAAATGACGTGATTCAATTTTCATGTTTAGGGGAACGAACAAAGAAATAACGCATAGTTTTATTACATTTATAAACAGTAAACTCAGTCTGACTAAACTAAATTAAGCCAGCCCCGCTATCTACTTGCGTTTGTAAAAGCAAGTGGATAGTGGGGGCTTGCTTTATTTAGACTGCAGTGAACTGATCGCATATATTTCCCTTTGTACTTCACGTTTTCCACCGAAAAGTACTTGCTGTACCTTGCGAAATATGACGGGAGAAGTAGCGAAGCAGGAAATTATGCTTACGCTTCCGGATCCCATGATATCACTTCCGTTTTTAACGGGAGTTCGTATTGCCTGCCACTCGACTTATTTTCCTCATTTATGCCTGTCTCTGTTGGTCTGTACAATTAAATTGTCTCATTGCCTTCAAAGATTTCGATTTTTCGATTACCGATTTAACATGTATGTTCTTACTTCGATCCAAGCACTGATCGAAGCTCGTCAACCTAGAGGCGAAAGATACCAAAGGGATATTCAAACTCATAAGTCAAAAACAAACTGACAATGCAATGGAAAAAAAACGAAAAACGACGAAAGACAAACAACAGTACAGAAAACACAACATAGAAAAATAAAGACTGAGCAACACGAACACTGAACAAAAACCGCGGTGTGATCTCATGTGCTCCGGAAGGGTAAGCAAATCCTGGTTCCACATGTGGCATCCGTCGTGTTGCTCAAGTAAGTACAAACCAGCAAGGTGATGAGTCAAATTCGGTAGGTCACATTTGAGGAAAAGAGGATAGAGTTGTGGTTACAATAATTCGAACATGTCCGTCGTCATCTGTGAAACAGATATTCCATAACGGTGAACCAACTCGTGACTGATGGCATCCGTAAAACGCAGAACTACGGGAAAGTTCGGAGAAACTTGCTTCTGAAGTTTATTAGGTTCGGGATCTTCTGCTTAATTTTCTCTTTAATTTTAATTGTTTAAAATATAGCTTACTATACGGTCAATCTAATTAAAATATAGTCACTACGGGGCATGTTATAGCTTACTATACGGTCAATCTAATTGAAATATAGTCACTACGAGGCATGTTATAGCTTACTATACGGTCAATCTAATTAAAATATAGTCACTACGAGGCATGTTATAGCTTACTATACGGTCAATCTAATTAAAATATAGTCACTACGAGGCATGTTATAGCTTACTATACGGTCAATCTAATTGAAATATAGTCACTACGAGGCATGTTATAGCTTACTATACGGTCAATCTAATTGAAATATAGTCACTACGAGGCATGTTATAGCTTACTATACGGTCAATCTAATTGAAATATAGTCACTACGAGGCGTGTTATAGCTTACTATACGGTCAATCTAATTAAAATATAGTCACTACGAGGCGTGTTATAGCTTACTATACGGTCAATCTAATTAAAATATAGTCACTACGAGGCATGTTATAGCTTACTATACGGTCAATCTAATTAAAATATAGTCACTACGGGGCATGTTATAGCTTACTATACGGTCAATCTAATTAAAATATAGTCACTACGGGGCATGTTATAGCTTACTATACGGTCAATCTAATTAAAATATAGTCACTACGGGGCATGTTATAGCTTACGATACGGTCAATCTAATTAAAATATAGTCACTACGAGGCATGTTATAGCTTACGATACGGTCAATCTAATTAAAATATAGTCACTACGAGGCATGTTATAGCTTACGATACGGTCAATCTAATTAAAATATAGTCACTACGGGGCATGTTATAGCTTACTATACGGTCAATCTAATTAAAATATAGTCACTACGGGGCATGTTATAGCTTACTATACGGTCAATCTAATTAAAATATAGTCACTACGGGGCATGTTATAGCTTACTATACGGTCAATCTAATTAAAATATAGTCACTACGGGGCATGTTATAGCTTACTATACGGTCAATCTAATTAAAATATAGTCACTACGGGGCATGTTATAGCTTATATACGGTCAATCTAATTAAAATATAGTCACTACGAGGCATGTTATAGCTTACTATACGGTCAATCTAATTAAAATATAGTCACTACGAGGCATGTTATAGCTTACTATACGGTCAATCTAATTAAAATATAGTCACTGCGAGGCATGTTATAGCTTACTATACGGTCAATCTAATTAAAATATAGTCACTGCGAGGCATGTTATAGCTTACTATACGGTCAATCTAATTAAAATATAGTCACTGCGAGGCATGTTATAGCTTACTATACGGTCAATCTAATTAAAATATAGTCACTACGAGGCATGTTATAGCTTACTATACGGTCAATCTAATTAAAATATAGTCACTACGAGGCATGTTATAGCTTACGATACGGTCAATCTAATTAAAATATAGTCACTACGAGGCATGTTATAGCTTACGATACGGTCAATCTAATTAAAATATAGTCACTACGAGGCATGTTATAGCTTACGATACGGTCAATCTAATTAAAATATAGTCACTACGAGGCATGTTATAGCTTACGATACGGTCAATCTAATTAAAATATAGTCACTACGAGGCATGTTATAGCTTACGATACGGTCAATCTAATTAAAATATAGTCACTACGGGGCATGTTATAGCTTACGATACGGTCAATCTAATTAAAATATAGTCACTACGGGGCATGTTATAGCTTACGATACGGTCAATCTAATTAAAATATAGTCACTACGGGGCATGTTATAGCTTACGATACGGTCAATCTAATTAAAATATAGTCACTACGGGGCATGTTATAGCTTACTATACGGTCAATCTAATTAAAATATAGTCACTACGGGGCATGTTATAGCTTACTATACGGTCAATCTAATTAAAATATAGTCACTACGGGGCATGTTATAGCTTACTATACGGTCAATCTAATTAAAATATAGTCACTACGGGGCATGTTATAGCTTACTATACGGTCAATCTAATTAAAATATAGTCACTACGAGGCATGTTATAGCTTACTATACGGTCAATCTAATTAAAATATAGTCACTACGAGGCATGTTATAGCTTACTATACGGTCAATCTAATTAAAATATAGTCACTACGAGGCATGTTATAGCTTACTATACGGTCAATCTAATTAAAATATAGTCACTACGAGGCATGTTATAGCTTACTATACGGTCAATCTAATTAAAATATAGTCACTGCGAGGCATGTTATAGCTTACTATACGGTCAATCTAATTAAAATATAGTCACTGCGAGGCATGTTATAGCTTACTATACGGTCAATCTAATTAAAATATAGTCACTGCGAGGCATGTTATAGCTTACTATACGGTCAATCTAATTAAAATATAGTCACTACGAGGCATGTTATAGCTTACTATACGGTCAATCTAATTAAAATATAGTCACTACGAGGCATGTTATAGCTTACTATACGGTCAATCTAATTAAAATATAGTCACTACGAGGCATGTTATAGCTTACTATACGGTCAATCTAATTAAAATATAGTCACTACGAGGCATGTTATAGCTTACTATACGGTCAATCTAATTAAAATATAGTCACTACGAGGCATGTTATAGCTACTACTATACGGTCAATCTAATTAAAATATAGTCACTACGAGGCATGTTATAGCTTACTATACGGTCAATCTAATTAAAATATAGTCACTACGAGGCATGTTATAGCTTACTATATACGGTCAATCTAATTAAAATATAGTCACTACGAGGCATGTTATAGCTTACTATATACGGTCAATCTAATTAAAATATAGTCACTACGAGGCATGTTATAGCTTACTGTACGGTCAATCTAATTAAAATATAGTCACTACGAGGCATGTTATAGCTTACTATATACGGTCAATCTAATTAAAATATAGTCACTACGAGGCATGTTATAGCTTACTATACGGTCAATCTAATTAAAATATAGTCACTGCGGGGCATGTTATAGCTTACTATACGGTCAATCTAATTAAAATATAGTCACTGCGAGGCATGTTATAGCTTACTATACGGTCAATCTAATTAAAATATAGTCACTACGAGGCATGTTATAGCTTACTATACGGTCAATCTAATTAATCAATCTACTTAAAATATAGTCACTACGAGGCATGTTATAGCTTACTATACGGTCAATCTAATTAAAATATAGTCACTACGAGGCATGTTATAGCTTACTATACGGTCAATCTAATTAAAATATAGTCACTACGAGGCTTGTTATAGCTTACTATACGGTCAATCTAATTAAAATTTAGTCACTACGAGGCATGTTATAGCTTACTATACGGTCAATCTAATTAAAATATAGTCACTACGAGGCATGTTATAGCTTACTATACGGTCAATCTAATTAAAATATAGTCACTACGAGGCATGTTATAGCTTACTATACGGTCAATCTAATTAAAATATAGTCACTACGAGGCATGTTATAGCTTACTATACGGTCAATCTAATTAAAATATAGTCACTACGAGGCATGTTATAGCTTACTATACGGTCAATCTAATTAAAATATAGTCACTACGAGGCATGTTATAGCTTACTATACGGTCAATCTAATCAAAATATAGTCACTACGAGGCATGTTACAGCTTACTATACGGTCAACGAGGCATGTTATAGCTTACTATACGGTCAATCTAATTAAAATATAGTCACTACGAGGCATGTTATAGCTTACTATACGGTCAATCTAATTAAAATATAGTCACTACGAGGCATGTTATAGTTTACTATACGGTCAATCTAATTAAAATATAGTCACTACGAGGCATGTTATAGCTTACTATACGGTCAATCTAATTAAAATATAGTCACTACGAGGCATGTTATAGCTTACTATACGGTCAATCTAATTAAAATATAGTCACTACGAGGCATGTTATAGCTTACTATACGGTCAATCTAATCAAAATATAGTCACTACGAGGCATGTTACAGCTTACTATACGGTCAACGAGGCATGTTATAGCTTACTATACGGTCAATCTAATTAAAATATAGTCACTACGAGGCATGTTATAGCTTACTATACGGTCAATCTAATCAAAATATAGTCACTACGAGGCATGTTACAGCTTACTATACGGTCAACGAGGCATGTTATAGCTTACTATACGGTCAATCTAATTAAAATATAGTCACTACGAGACATGTTATAGCTTACTATACGGTCAATCTAATTAAAATATAGTCACTACGAGGCATGTTATAGCTTACTATACGGTCAATCTAATTAAAATATAGTCACTACGAGGCATGTTATAGCTTACTATACGGTCAATCTAATTAAAATATAGTCACTACGAGGCATGTTATAGCTTACTATACGGTCAATCTAATTAAAATATAGTCACTACGAGGCATGTTATAGCTTACTATACGGTCAATCTAATTAAAATATAGTCACTACGAGGCATGTTATAGCTTACTATACGTTATAGCTTACTATACGGTCAATCTAATTAAAATATAGTCACTACGAGGCATGTTATAGCTTACTATACGGTCAATCTAATTAAAATATAGTCACTACGAGGCATGTTATAGCTTACTATACGGTCAATCTAATTAATCAATCTAATTAAAATATAGTCACTACGAGGCATGTTATAGCTTACTATACGGTCAATCTAATTAAAATATAGTCACTACGAGGCATGTTATAGCTTACTATACGGTCAATCTAATTAAAATATAGTCACTACGAGGCATGTTATAGCTTACTATACGGTCAATCTAATTTAAATATAGTCACTACGAGGCATGTTATAGCTTACTATACGGTCAATCTAATTAAAATATAGTCACTACGAGGCATGTTATAGCTTACTATACGGTCAATCTAATTACAATGTAGTCACTGCGAGGCATGTTATAGCTTACTATACGGTCAATCTAATTAAAATATAGTCACTACGAGGCATGTTATAGCTTACGATACGGTCAATCTAATTACAATGTAGTCACTGCGAGGCATGTTATAGCTTACTATACGGTCAATCTAATTACAATATAGTCACTACGAGGCATGTTATAGCTTACTATACGGTCAATCTAATTACAATATAGTCACTACGAGGCATGTTATAGCTTACGATACGGTCAATCTAATTAAAATATAGTCACTACGAGGCATGTTATAGCTTACTATACGGTCAATCTAATTAAAATATAGTCACTACGAGGCATGTTATAGCTTACTATACGGTCAATCTAATTAAAATTTAGTCACTACGAGGCATGTTATAGCTTACTATACGGTCAATCTAATTAAAATATAGTCACTACGAGGCATGTTATAGCTTACTATACGGTCAATCTAATTAAAATATAGTCAGTACGAGGCATGTTATAGCTTACTATACGGTCAATCTAATTAAAATATAGTCACTACGAGGCATATTATAGCTTACTATACGGTCAATCTAATTAAAATATAGTCACTACGAGGCATGTTATAGCTTACTATACGGTCAATCTAATTAAAATATAGTCACTACGAGGCATGTTATAGCTTACTATACGGTCAATCTAATTAATCAATCTAATTAAAATATAGTCACTACGAGGCATGTTATAGCTTACTATACGGTCAATCTAATTAAAATATAGTCACTACGAGGCATGTTACAGCTTACTATACGGTCAATCTAATTAAAATATAGTCACTACGAGGCATGTTATAGCTTACTATACGGTCAATCTAATTAAAATATAGTCACTACGAGGCATGTTATAGCTTACTATACGGTCAATCTAATTAAAATATAGTCACTACGAGGCATGTTACAGCTTACTATACGGTCAATCTAATTGAAATATAGTCACTACGAGGCATGTTGTAGCTTACTATACGGTCAATCTAATTGAAATATAGTCACTACGAGGCATGTTACAGCTTACTATACGGTCAATCTAATTAAAATATAGTCACTACGAGGCATGTTACAGCTTACTATACGGTCAATCTAATTAAAATAGTCACTACGAGGCATGTTACAGCTTACTATACGGTCAATCTAATTAAAATATAGTCACTACGAGGCATGTTATAGCTTACTATACGGTCAATCTAATTAAAATTTAGTCACTACGAGACATGTTATAGCTTACTATACGGTCAATCTAATTAAAATATAGTCACTACGAGGCATGTTATAGCTTACTATACGGTCAGTCTAATTAAAATATAGTCACTACGAGGCATGTTTTAGCTTACTATACGGTCAGTCTAATTAAAATTTAGTCACTACGAGGCATGTTATAGCTTACTATACGGTCAATCTAATTACAATATAGTCACTACGAGGCATGTTATAGCTTACTATACGGTCAATCTAATTACAATATAGTCACTACGAGGCATGTTATAGCTTACTATACGGTCAATCTTATTACAATATAGTCACTACGAGGCATGTTATAGCTTACTATACGGTCAATCTAATTAAAATTTAGTCACTACGAGGCATGTTATAGCTTACTATACGGTCAATCTAATTACAATTTAGTCACTACGAGGCATGTTATAGCTTACTATACGGTCAATCTAATTACAATTTAGTCACTACGAGGCATGTTATAGCTTACTATACGGTCAATCTAATTAAAATATAGTCACTGCGAGGCATGTTATAGCTTACTATACGGTCAATCTAATTAAAATTTAGTCACTACGAGGCATGTTATAGCTTACTATACGGTCAATCTAATTAAAATTTAGTCACTGCGAGGCATGTTATAGCTTACTATACGGTCAATCTAATTAAAATTTAGTCACTACGAGGCATGTTATAGCTTACTATACGGTCAATCTAATTAAAAACTGCGAGGCATGTTATAGCTTACTATACGGTCAATCTAATTAAAATTTAGTCACTACGAGGCATGTTATAGCTTACTATACGGTCAATCTAATTAAAATTTAGTCACTACGAGGCATGTTATAGCTTACTATACGGTCAATCTAATTAAAATATAGTCACTACGAGGCATGTTATAGCTTACTATACGGTCAATCTAATTAAAATATAGTCACTACGAGGCATGTTATAGCTTATTATACGGTCAATCTAATTAAAATATAGATCTCTGATTCCATATCATATACGAGCACTCGAGTTAAGATAAATCTGAATTTTAATTAGATTTCTATACGGTATGGGTAAAGGTAGTACAGTGACCTGTAATTGTTCACATTTTTATCCTTAATTGGTCTTTACGGATTACCATTGTTGTCTCATTATCAATCATACTAAATCTCCTAATATTTATATTCTGGAATATCCTTATAATTCATATTTAAAAAAATGATCAAATCTTTAAAATAGAAATCTGGATTCTGAGCTAGAGAAACGTATCCGTATAATTCTAATGTGGTTGTAAAAACTGTTATATAGTCTTGGCATATTTATCTTCGTTTTTTTCTTTCATAATATTTTCACGGTTAGTCGGTTTTAACTGTAACAAGCATATACCTAAATCGGTTACGACATCGCTGGTGCTCTTTGAAAAATATGAAGGGACAATAGAAATATTATGTTTTTATGGATATTGATTAGATATGAATGAGGGTCTAATTGGGAAGTCCTTCATTTCTTTATTCTTTGATTTTTAAAACCATTTTCGCTATAATTCTTTATCTGGTTTGCTCGTTATTCTCTATTCTGAATATTTTAACACGCGATTATTCTCTACATTTTATTATTTTGTTGCCTATTTCTTTCTTCTATAATTGTTCGCCCTGTAATTCTGCCATTGTTGTCCATTATCCTCTATTCTGTAAACCCCATCCAGTCTCTCACGAATAATAACCTATGAATTTAAATATAAACAGAAAATGACAAGTTGCTAACCGAAGCGACGTTAAATCAAAAGAGTCATGCTGCTACATAATGGCCTCGTTCTGATGATGTATAGGCTGGGACAGGTGTTACATACAATTTGATTACAAAGAAATTTTCCAGTTTAATGTACTGAAGATTATATAAGAAGAAATAACATCTTGCATTACGAGATATATTTTTATGCGTTTTAATGTGGCTGTGACAGGTTGAAGATTTGCTTTTAAATACCATCCATATTGATTAATTGGATGTTGTTTCTAAACGTCCAGTGGAAAATATTTCATACGAAAAAAAAAACGGAATTTGGGAAATTAACACCCCATGTCACCCCCGGCCTCTTCTGAGTATAAAATACTGTTTCTTGACATTTATGTAATAGATTATAAAAGCTTTGGCATTGGAGACACTTCGTGTAATTTGTTACAGAAGTACAGCTTATTTCAAAAATAAAATGTCTCCGTCTTAACCGAGCAGTAAAGTGTAAGCCTTTGCTTTAGTTCATCGTTGAAACACTTTAGAAGCTTTCAAGATGAAGAATTGCAATGAAATCATTTTTGTGTCTTGTTCATTTACCCAGTCGTTTTTCCCTATCCATAGTATATCTACATGCCAGCGACTTTCACAATAAATTAGAAAGACTGCACACACTGAAATGTCCCGCCTGCTCTACTGACCATGATTGATTTTAAGCTGAAAGTCATAAAGATAAAGGTTTTACTACATGTATCACATAAACTGTAACATAAGGTATCTGCATACAAGGTATGCACCATTCGAGTATCCTACCTTCTGAAATATAAAGCTTTATACAAATAGTTCACGCTGCCACCGGAGCCTATAGTAATCCCTATGTCTCGCATGCTTAATTATCAACACAAGAGCACTGTGCAATCGACAAAGCTCACTCCCCATCTACCTCAGCTTAAAACAAAAGTACACACGCTGTAACAAGTTTTATACAAGTATCACATAAACTAAACATTATCAATAATCCATCATAATGAGGTCAAGGTCATATAAGCTCTGCCAGACAGACATGTTAATCTCACAATCATTTTATGCACCAAATATAGTTGACCTATAATGCTTATAGTATCTAAGAACAGAATTAACCAGGCAAACTAAAAATTTACCAATGAACCATGCAATGGGGTCAAGGTCACAATAATCCTGCCAGACGTGAAAACATTACAACATAATTCCATACACCAATATAATAAACTTCATATGACAAAAAATAAACCTTTTTTTTCAAGCATTCGCTAAACCATGAATTAAATGAAGTCAAGGACAATGGACAAATGACAGTCAGAAACTTCGTAACATAAGGTATCTTCATACAAGGTATGAAGCATTCAGGTCTTCTACCTTCTGATATATAAAACTTTTATCTAAAACGTTTACACTGCCGCCGGATAGTAATCCCTAGGTCTCGCGTTCTTATAATAAATTATCAATACAAGAGCACTGTGCAGTCGGTAAAGCTCACTCATGACCCTTCCTACTTTAAAACAAAAGTGCACAAGCTGAAATAAAAATAAAGTTTTACTACAAATATCATATAAGCTAAACATTATCAATGATCCATGATAATGAGGTCAAGGCAGATGAACCAAGCCAGACAGACATGTACACCTTACAATTATTCCATATACAAAGTATACTTGACCTAATGTTTATAGTGTACAAGAAACAGACCAAACCTTGAAATTTAGCATTGACCAATGAATCATAAAAATGCAGTCAAGGTCAGATGATACATGCCGGAGAGACATGTACACCTAAAAATCATTCTCTGCACCAAATATATTTGACCTATTGCTTACAGTATCCAACAAACATACCTTACAAGGAAAACTTATCATTGATCAATGAACCATGAAAATAAGGTCAAGGTCAGATTAACCCTGCCAGACAGACATGTTCACCTTACGATTATTCCATACACTAAATAAAAGTTGATATATTGCTTATAGTATCTAAGAGGAGAACCAAACCACTGGAACTTAATATTGGCCAATGAACCATAAAAATGAGGTCAAGGACAGGTGATACCCGCCGGAAAGACATGTACTGTAACACCTTACAATCATTCTATTCACCAAATATAGTTGATTTTTTGCATATAGTATTTAAAAAGATTCCAAAACACAATAAAATGCTCCGCAGGGCGCAGCTTGATACGACCGCAGAGGTCGAACCCTGAACAGTTGGGGCAAGTATGGACACAACATTCAAGCTTGATACAGCTCTGAATTTGGATTGTGATTAAATATTTGACACAGCATAGGTTTCTGACACAGAATGAATGTGGTCTAAGAACTTAAAAATTTTAAATTGGACATTCACCTATTATGGTCCAATATCCAAAATCTAAATACATGGTTAGATTCAGCATATCAAAGAACCCCAAGAGTTCAATTTTTGATGAAATCAAACAAAGTTTAATTTTGGACCCTTTTGACCTAAATGTGGACAAAGTTGATAACGGGGCCAAAAAATCAAACATCTAAATACATGGTTAGATTCAGCATATCAAAGAACCCCATATATTCAATTTTTGTTGAAATCAAACAAAGTTTAATTTTGGACCCCGATTTGGACCAACTTGAAAACTGGGCCCATAATCAAAAATCTAAATACATGTTTAGATTCAGCATATCAAAGAACCCTAAGAATTCAATTTTTGTTAAATTCAAACTAAGTTTAATTTTGGACCCTTTGGACCTTAATGTAGACCAATTTGAAAACGGGACCAAAAATTAAGAATCTAAATACACGGTTAGATTCGACATATCAAAGAACCCCAATAATTCAATTTTGATGAAATCAAACAAAGTTTAATTTTGGACCCTTTTGACCTCAATGTGGAAAAAATTGATAACGGGGCCCAAAAATCAAAAATCTAAATACATGGTTAGATTCAGCATATCAAAGAACCCCATATATTCAATTTTTGTTGAAATCAAACAAAGTTTAATTTTGGACCCCGATTTGGACCAACTTGAAAACTGGGCCCATAATCAAAAATCTAAATACATGTTAAGATTCAGCATATCAAAGAATTCAATTTTTGTTAAAATCAAACTAAGTTTAATTTTGGACCCTTTAAACCTTAATGTAGACCAATTTGAAAACGGGACCAAAAATTAAGAATCTAAATACACGGTTAGATTCAGCATATCAAAGAACCCCAATAATTCAATTTTTGATGAAATCAAACAAAGTTTAATTTTGGACCCTTTGGACCTCAATGTGGACCAATTTAAAAACGGGGCCCAAAATCCAAAAACTTAATACACGATTAGATTCAGCATATTAAAGAACCCCAAGAGTTCAAGAATAAAACCCCATTGAAATTGGTCAAGAAATAAGCAATTTATACAAAGTATCTTCTTTTGCACAATACTGTGCAATTGAATATTCTTGCAATTGCGCAATACTGTGCAATTGAATATTTCTTGCTATTGCGCAATACTGTACAATTGACAATTTCTTGCTATTGCGCAATATTGTGCTATTGGATATTTCTTGCTATTGCGCAATACTGTGCAATTGAAGATTTCTTGCTATTGCGCAATACTGTGCAATTGAAAATTTCTTGCTATTGCACAATACTTATTATATAATAATTTACACATCCTGTTAGGTGTGTATCTCCTGCCATATCATTATTATTTGCTTTTAAATATAAATCAGAAATAACCAACTTAAAATGGAAAATTTTAAAGAAAAAAAAGGAAAAAAAGAACCCCCAAATTTTTGAACCCCTTATGATTCATCACCCCAAACTCAATCCCAGCCTTCCTTTGAGGTATGGTACCTTGCAGTACAATTTCAGAGAGATCCATACACTTGAACACAAGTTATTGTCTGGAAACTAGAAAATGCTTATTTTGGCCCTTTTGGCCCCTAATTCCTAAACGTTTCAGGCAATTACCCCAAACTCAATTCCAGCTTTCCTTTGTGATATGGAACCTTGTAGTACAATTTCAGAAAGATCCATACACTTACACACAAGTTATTGTCATGAAACTAGAAAATGCTTGTTTTTGCCCTTTTGGCCCCTAATTCCTAAAATTTTGAGACAATTACCCCAAAATCAATCCCAGCATTCCCTTTGTGATATTGAACCTTGTGGTACAATGTCAGAGAGATCCATACACTAACACACAAGTTATGTTTGGAAGTTACAAAATGCTTATTTTTTTTGGCCCCTAATTCCTTAACTGTTGGTACCATAACCCCCAAAATCAATCCCAACCTTCCTTTTGTGATATTGAACCTTATGGTAAAATTTCATAGAGATCCATTCACTTAAACTAAAGTTAGAGTGCGAAAACCAATGCGTCTTCGGACGACGACGACGACGACGACGACGACGCCAACGTCATACCAATATACGACCACAAAAATTTTTTTGCGGTCGTATAAAAACTTGACATTGACCAATGAACCATGAAAATGAGACCAAGGTCAGATGAAACCTGCTAGACCCACATGTGCACATTTTAATCATTCCTTAAACCACATATAGTTAACCTACTACTTATAGTGACTTAAAGTAACTGGCCTGATAAAGCAATTTTAACCTTGAACACTTATCCATGTAATGAGGTGATCAGGTGAACCCTGTTTGAGGGACATGTAGACCTTGCAAGAAACTCATATACCAAATATAGTCATCATTTTACGCATAATAAGTAAGACATTCACATGACAAAAAACATTCATTTTTCTAAGCAGTCGCTAAACCATGAAAATGAGGTCAAGGACAGTCAGGGACTGGGTTTCCACTGGCGGTCATGTTGCGATAAAATAAAAATTGTGGCGATATAAATTTGTTATTGGCAGGAGAAATATAGCTGTTCGACTTCGTCCATCTTGTTTATTTTTCCGGTTTTCTCTGGCTTTTCCACTGATCAGACAATACTAAGATCTCGCCTTGAACTCGTCACGCGTAATGATTTTGAGAGAAAATAAATTATCAGCTGATTGCATTTTATAGCTATTGTAAATGTAAATCATGTTCTTAGTACGGGATTATCCTTTTGTTTAGGTCTATTTACAGTTCAAAACAAAGAGTTTCTATAAAAGAGTTACAACTGTCCCGAAGCACATTTATCAGCTTGAAAGGATTTGTGATTGAAACTGATTAATAAAACTTTAATTTTGAAACAAACAAAAATTTTTTTTAGCTAATATGCTTGCCAAAAATCAGATTTCTGGATCCACGGTTGGTAAGAAAAATAATTTCCAATATTCTGATAAAAAAAAGAAATTTCATTTAATTTTTGAATATAATTAAAACTTTTAAAGGCATTTCATTCGAACATTTCCCTGATATAATGAAGTAGCATTTGATGTCAAGAGCTGGACTAAAATATTGGCTGTGAAATTAAATTTAGCTTCAACTCAAATTAAGAAGCATCAAATCCTACAATTTCATTGGTCGAGAGCACTTTGCTATATTCTAACCACACAAATATGTGAAAATTATTAAACAATCAACACCTTTACTAATTAGTCCTTGTTGCCGATAGCTATAAAATGCAATCAGCTGATAATTGATTTTCTCTCAGAATCATTACGTGTAACGAGTTCAAGGTGAAATCTTAGTATTGTCTGATCAGTGGAAAAGTCAGAGAAAACCGGAAAAATAAACAAGATGGCCGAAGTCTAAGAGTTATATTTCTTTCGCCAATAACAAATTTATTTGGATCTTCTCTAAGATACTATTAGCAATATGTCAACTTTTATTAAGTGTATGGAATAATCAAATTTTGCTACTTAAATGGCTTCACATGTCACATTAAAGATTTTTTTACAACTTTGATAGAAATAATTGTTTTGAATTGGGTCGTACGCACTTGAAGCAAAGTTATACCTCCAACTTTTTATTTAACGATGGTCCGGATAAAAATTGTTGTAACTCACTCGAGATGAATCCCGTGTTCCCAGAAGCAAAATTTGATGATGTGACAATTTATTAATTGCAATTTTAAATTATATCTTTGAAAAAGTAAATGTTTGTATTTATTACAATGTAAATTAAAAAATAGAAATGTAGAATTATAATAGATTAGACAATGCTGCAAACTGATCTTTTTTTTTTGTAAGAAGGAAAAATTTAAAACATAAAATATGTTTATGTTAGTTGGCGAAAAAAAAAATGAAAGTGGCGAAAAAAATATTGTTTTGGCGAAAGAGGTGGCGAAAAAGAAAATTTATCCGGGGGGAAACCCTGAGGACAATGTACATGAAAGAAGGAAACTTTGTAACATAAGGCATCTTTATACAAAGAATGAAGCATCTAGGGTCTTCTACCCTTGGAGATATAAAGTTTTATATAAATACTTTACACCGCTGCTGGATTATTCAAAGTACAAGAATTTCATTGGAATAGATTCTCTTTAATGTGAAATTACTGCTTGCTCAGCATAATTGAAACTGCTGAATGTTTCTGATAACTGTGTACATAGTTGAAGATATTGTTTGTTAATTTATCACTGTATGTGTAACATATCCCATATTACGAGCAATCAAGCTCACCCCAAGTTTTTAATTTAAGTAAGAAGCATCTTTATCTTGCTTTCTAAGAATCTTATATTCCATTGTTCATAGTTTCTCCTGTCCTGATAAAACTGTCAGTAATTTCATTAATCAAAGTGCTGGATAGCACCTCTGGGAAGTTTGCAACTGTAGATGTGTATTTTTTCAAATAGGTTATAGATGTGTATTATTTTAAATATGTATTCAATCACAGCTTTGATATTTTTAACTAAACCATTTTCTTTTTTTCATAAAAGTTTGTCATATAAAATTTTGATATTTTCTATTGCAACCTTGAACTGTTGTTCCAAAATAATCAAATATACAATAAGCTCTGTTAAAATTTTTATGTGCCCATGCCATATCTAGGGCCTGTGATTTTATAGTATTTTTTTCCATTCAGTAACTGGGCATAACCCTAACAACAACAGTAAAATTACGGCACGAAATTCAAACTTGATCTTGGTGTTGTGGTTAAAAGTATTTTGTATAAGTTTCGTAACATTTGGTTGAGGCACACTAAAGTTAGAGCACGGAATTGAAAAAATCGTAAGTGTTCCATGAACCCGGTGTTTCGCCTACTTTTGCTGTTAAACGAGGCTCAACAAAATGAGGAAAAATTAATAAAAATATTTCTCTCTATACTATCTTTTGATTGTAAGAAGCTTCTGTCCAAGTTTGGTAAAATCCAGGATAGTTTATGAATCTAATAAATGTTTTAAAAATAACTGCAGACTGTATGTAATGTTAACTGGAAGAAAAGCTAAGTCCATTAAGTAAAATACGGAAAAACAAGAACAAAATTTTAACTAAATTTCCTTCTAGATACTAGCTTTTGATCATAAACAAGCTTTTGTCCAAGTTTGATACAAATCCAGGATAGTTTAAGAAAGTTATTAAAATTTTAAAAACTTTAGCCACAGAGTGAATGTAATGTTTCCTGGCAGAAAAACTAAGTCCATTTATAAGTAAAATACGGAAAAAATGGAATTTTTATTTTACAAAATTTACTTCTGGATACTATCTTATGATCATAAACAAGCGTCTGTCCAAGTTTAGTAGAAATCCAGGATAGTTTAAGAAAGTTATTAAAATTTTAAAAACTTTAACCACAGAGTGAATGTAATGTTTCCTGGAAGAAAAACTAAGTCCATTTATAAGTAAAATACAGAAAAAATGGAATTTTTATTTTACAAAATTTACTTCTGGATACTATCTTATGATCATAAACAAGCTTCTGTCCAAGTTTGGTAGAAATCCAGGATAGTTTAAGAAATTTATTAAAATTTCAAAAACTTTAACCACAGAGTGAATATTTGTGGACGCCGCCGCCGACAGAATGTAGGATCGCTATGTCTCGCTTTTTCAACAAAAGTCGAAGGCTCGAAAAAAAGAGAGAGACAACACATTGGCTTAAAGAGGAAAGACAAAAAGATTGACAGTCCACAAAATTCTACACTCGAAGAAAAATGAACCCTACCAAACTTTGGTTGAACTCCAATTTTAATTGAATTATGATTGTTAGTTTTCCAACTGAAGGTCAGTGGTTCTCCGGGCACTTCAGCTTCCTCCACCAATAAAAACTGGCCGATACTATATAGCCAAAAGTGCTGAAAGTGGCCTTAATCACCAACAATCAATCAACCAATCTTCCTAATTTAAGAATTGATATTAGAGTAAACCAACCACATCTCTTGGTTTTATTCTAGTTTTTTTATTTTGTTGGGTTGCTGTTTTATATAGGTATATTGTGTATCTCACTTTACAACATGTAATAACAGTTATTGCACTTGCATGTGTAATACAGAAAAAAAGAACTGATGACCCAATTTTGGGTTCTGCTTATGTTAAACAGCAGAACACGTAGTGTTTTAATCTGTGTGCCTGTTTGTATGTTCTAATCACTTAGGCTTAAATATTTACGAAGTTTCAGGGCTAAAGTAGTTTGATTGAAACCAGATATAATATCACAATGATAATGTTACATAAAAACTCTCTAATTTGATTGCATTAAGATATGAACTGGCTTCATTGAAATTTTTCCATTAAATTCAGAGGATAAGTTTATGAAAAAAGTTCACAATACCAGAAGACAACACCAAATGGCAAGTGGTGACAAAAGCTAGCTTTGTCATTTGGTTAGGTGAAGGATTATAAAATCTGTCCATATATTAGCCTGAGAATATCATACGTTGCATTAAAACTTTATTCATATTTATCATGACTATCCCTGAGAATATTCTATCTGTTTTTTATCTTTTATATCAACTTTATTTGTCTCTGAATTGCCATCTATTGAATCACGTCCTCTATGACTTTTTGTCTTGCTCAACTGTGGAGTTTTTGGTTCTATTTTTAGTATCAAAGGTAGTGATATCCTGTACCCACACAGCATCACAATTGTCAATAAAAATACTAAAACTATAACGATTAGCATTATTGGCTGCCACTGTGCAGGTATTTCATTGAAGAAAAGTCTAAAACTTTTACCAATACCACCAAAGAAAAGTTCTATTGGATGAAGGAGAGATCTTGTTATAACTGATGAAAGAACCTGGAAATAAAGAAAATTAAATATAATGTATATCTTGATTCAATTATTTACGCGTGTTGTTAATGTGCACTGGTGGTTCCTAAGTAATGATTTATTGTCAGTTTTGTATTTTGTGAGTTTAAGATATAATATTATGTTGTTATTTATTGTTTCAGTTACTATATATCAAATGTACAAAAAGGGTACATTTCACATTTTAGTTATTAACTGTATCATAAATGTCAAATATGGTGCAATTTCATCATGTACTAAAGCCCAGCCATTTGGTAAAAAATCTAAGTATAGATAGAAAACTACACAAGAAGCATAAGCTAATATAAAATAAGGTAATATACATTATTTATTTTGAGTCGAGGACTCCTATGTTTTCTGTCAAGTGTTTGACGTTATGTTTTTCTTCCTGCTTAGAATGTTTACTTCCTGTAAATTATAAATAAATACCAGAGCAAGGTCAAGTTCACAAGTCTTTGCTGTTTACACTTTGACGAGTGCAAAGACCCCTTTTAGAGGTAAGAAGCAGCGCAGATAGCTGTATGCCTCGCATGGTCTAAATTATTCACCATACAAGTATCGTTTGGCATTTCCCTATCATAGTTAAAACACATGTTAAATTTATATTTAGATCAGCTCTGCCTATTTATGCAAATTAACATGGCAACTTAAAATAGAAGCATATCTGTTGAATACCTTGAAAATTACATGTAACAGTTATTTTGATTGTTTATTCTGTACATTGTTTCATTGTGCCGTAATAAACATATTATATTCTACATTATTCATAGAAGTTTAAATTTTTTCAATACTTAATTAAATATTACAAATAGGTTTCAGGTTCTTACAAAAACATATTTATGTATTTATAAATCATATAAACTGTTAACACAGAGATATGTCTTGCCTTTTTGTAATTTTGATAATCCAAATGTTGAAATTAAAATAGCAATACTTTAACATGCAAGTTATGCAAATATTGTCAATGAACCATGACTGAAGGTACATGGCTAAACAATCTCCATGGAAATGAGATGTGCCAATGCTAATACAACTGCATACCAAATACCATTGACTTATCATAAGTCGTTCCCTTTAAACAAACCTAAACACAAACATTAACTTGTAAACTATGTAAAAGTTTCAAAGTCAATGAACCATGATGAGGGGTTGGGGCTATATAATCGCCATGGAAACAAGACTTGTAACATTGGCCTACCACACTGGTGCCCCTTGAACTGACCTACTCACAAACTAATACATGTAAACTAAGCAAAAGTTTCAGTCAATAGACCATGATTGAGGGGGCGGAGCCAAATAATCTCCATGGAAATGAGATATGCCGATGCTTATACAACTGCATACCAAATATCATTGACCTACCACTAGTGGTTCCCAATAAACTGACCTAATAACAAATTAATACATGTAAACTAAGCAAAAGTTTCAAAGTCAACAGACCTAATGACAAACTATTAAATTGTTGAAGCCGCAGCCGCCGCAGGAAGCAGAATACTTATGGGTCGCTTTTTTACTCTGTCACGGCGAGACAAAAAATGATTGTTACATAAAACAGCTTATGCAATGAAACACAATGTAGCATAGGAAGGCAGACAACTCTAATTTATAATGGTAATGATTCATCAGAAAATGATTGTGAATAGATTAAGATTATATAATGACACAATGAAGCAGACTGTGCTAAGGGCTGTTCCAGAATTAAACTCAAAGGGGGCATGGGAGGCCCTTTTTTTCAGACCCTGTCAGACCACCCATAAAACAAGACTTTTCATTTTACTAATATTTTTTACAAATGAATGAGGAAAATACAACCACCCATACTTAATTAATTTGAGTGCCTCCCATTCCCCCATTGATTAATTTTGGAACAGCCCTAAATTAACAAGGTTTAAGTCTGCGGAAACACAAGTAATCGTACATGGACAAATAACTATAGGTTTCTTTTAAAGACTGTTTTTACAAATGATCTAATCTATGTGACAAGTCTTTTGCCCAACTTTAGTGTTATTTTTATAAAAAAAAATGTTTCAAACAGTCACTTAGCCAATGTGTGCTGGTGATCACTCAATCTAAATAATTGCCGGCAAATGTCGTAAAATTGTGCTGATTTCTAAACACTAAATGTACAAGCTTTGTTAAAAGCAGTTTATACAGCTATTATTACATCTAAAGATCAACCCTAGAACAGATCATCTAGAAAAACAGTGAAATTCTTAGTTATATCATAAAATCATCATAGAAATATTGAAAATTTTTGTATGATAAAGAGATCAGCAAACTTTTATGGTACCTTTTTTTTTTTATTATACTTCAGATAAACATTTCAGCAAAAAAAAAAAATAAAAGAATTTTTTTTTCAAATAAAGGTCTAGCAACAGGGAAGGTCAGGTAAAATTAAAGTATTTCATGTTTTTCTGTTATGCAAGGAGCCATCTAGGTGTATGGGGGAAAAAATTATTGGCTCAAAGTCAAAATAATGTGAAAAGGTAAGGCATAGCTGCCAACATTTTGGGGCTACAAAGTTGGAGATCTCCTTATTTCCAGCTCCACTAAGGGGAAGATTATGGGTGATGTCCCAGATAAATTTGATTATCTATAAAGAGATTTAATTTGTTAAAAACCTATGCAAAATTAGCATTGTATTTACAAGACATTGAAAATCAAACACAGAAATTTAAAATACTATCAAAACTACTGAAATGATGAATGGGCAAAACTAAAGTGTTTTTGTCAAAGGGGAGATTTCAAATTATTAAAGAGTCTCCCTCCTAGAACTAGTGCATTGGCAGGCATGGGGTAAGGTGACACGTTATCTACAGACCAATCACCTCATTATGTTGATCTCTGTTACCCCCAAAAAATTACTAAATCAGTAAAACACCTACATTCTGTATGTGCCTGTCGTAAGTCAGGAGCCTGTAGCTAAGTGGTTGTCATATCATAACTGTTTTTCGTTTATTGTTTTGTACATAAATCAGGCTGTTGGTTTTCTCATTTGAATTGTTTTACATTTGTCATTTAAGGGCCTTATTTGGTCTCTGATGGAGAGTTGTCTCATTGGCAATCAAACCACAACTTGTTTCTATATCTAGATATCTTACCATTAACGGAGTTATCTCCCATAATGGATCTACTAATAAAGCTGTATGATATTTCTCACATGGATCATGTTGCCATGACAATTGTAACAGCATCCAATACCGTACACTTTCTGTGATTGTCATTTTCTCTGGATAACATTCATTTGGAACTCCCTGTAAAAAAGTTAAAAACAAGTTTTAATGATTATTGTAGGCTTTACCCACAGTGGGAGACCCTCAATGGTAGTCAAGGTCGTTCAACACCCCCTAGAAGTTGTAGCCTTAGACAAAAACATATGTTGGAGTTGCAGAAATATCATTCCATTTAAGAAATCTGTCCCAATCAAGTCTGTTTTTTTTGTGATATACATTTGACTTGACTCTGTACTTATGTATCCCGTCATAATTTGAACCACACTATTATTTTATTTATTAATATTACTTTTACTGCTAAGTCTGTTTTTTGGGATATCCATTTTACGTGACTCAGTATGTATGTATCTCTTTATACTTTGAACGACAAAATTATTTTATGTCTACCTGTGCGAATTTCAAACGCGCGATTTTAAGCCAGTACTCAAAACCTTCCATCCTTTATAGGTGGATTCTACATAGATAAATAAAATCGTATGATATAAGCATAATGAGGATGTTAAATTTGATGTTTGCCCCCCTTTTTGTGCTTCTTCGTAACATTTGTTTGTTTTTATAGTGATTAAGATGATAACACAATGTTGACTGCTGTAACCCTATTTTTGACATTTTCACCAATTGTGTCTGTTTGTTTTGTTCACGCATCGTTGTCAATATAATGGAATTTGATGCGACTGTCATACGAGTGAGAGGTTTGGCTAGCCATAAAACCAGGTTCAATCCACCATTTTCTACATAAGAAAATGCCTGTACCAAGTCAGGAATATGACAGTTGTTATCCATTCGTTTGATGTGTTTGAACTTTTGATTTTGCCATTTGATTGAGGACTTTCCTTTTTGAATTTTCCTCGGAGTTCAGTATTTTTGTGATTTTACTTTTTCCCATCATTAATTTGTGAAATCTTAAAAGATCAAATACAAATTCTCTATTTTATTACTGATCTAGGATTCCTTAGCAAAACTTTGAATAAAGCAAAGAATGAGTATGTTATGGTACCTTAATATGTCTGAGTTTACAGTAATTTGATCATGTTTAAATGGGAGTTCTTATTATGTGATATAAATCCTGTTTCATTTTACCTTCAATTTCTGAATTATGAGTATTTATTCCAATACATCATGTATATGTTAAAGTTTGAAATAAAAATCTGATTTGTGATGGAGATGTACATCTTCATGCAATGTGATTTAGCTTAGAACCTGTCTTGATGATGTATCTTCACAGTGCATCTGTGTGATTTTGAGTTAACAACTCCGACATTTCTCTTTGTACATTTAAAAGAAATATACTCACTAGCAATTCCCTAAAACTGAACATATAGCATGAAAGCTTGCGAGCAAGACAAGGCAAAAAATTTTCTATCAAGGGCCCTCTACCCCCTCCCTCCTGAATCAGCCACTGAATCTCAATGTTTCATTGTGAATCATTAATTGAACACTATCATTAGTGATTTCATAATTTCACCTAGAGTCTACTGTAGCATATGGGCTACTACATTGTGCATTTGGACATGTATCATTAATGTTGCATACCTTCCCCATTACTGCCATTCTTTTTGCTACTTCAATTTGAAACAGTCGAACATATTCCCATGGAATGCTGACTAAAAATATTAAAAATATAAATAAAATTAAAAACTTTTTAAAGGACAATATGCTATACAATTTTGAGGGATATAAGTAAGTAGTCCTAGTCACATTTGTGTCTCCATTTTGTGTACTATTCTCTGCCTTTATTGCAGGATTTTGCCCTCTGCGCCAAAACATCAACCAATTTCTAAAGCCAGATGGTTTTGATTGATTGTTACTCCCTGCTTTTACTGTAGTTTTCCGTCTTTTTTTCTTTTGATTATAAATAGTTTTTGAATAACAAAATGTCAAAATTCCTGCTAATGTCAGAAAAACTGCAGATATAATTGAAGTTGTCTCCCTTGGTACAAGTAAACAAACAGCTGAAAGAAGTGCAAAATAAATTGTGTGTAGATCTTCTTTGACTATTTCAAGTGAAGTTTTGAGATTGTCTGTATCTTTAGATGTCCATGATAGGCTCCACCAACTCCATTCTGAAGATTGATGTGTCTGTTGTCTTTTATGTAATCTATCTGAAAAGATGAAAAGGACATGCTGTTAGTGCGTATTTGGCACATTCTGTAAAATCTGGCTAGGGCTTATCATAAACATTTTCCCGGTTTTTCATATTGGTTTAAAGATCAACAAAGCTTATGTTACATGTGTATGTCCTTGTTTTGTATACCATACTGACTCTGAATAAAGCTTATTCATTATTTACAGGTATTTATTATCCCATTGACATATTTTTCTATCACAAATTTCAGTGCTATAAGAATTTAAAGTATGCATGTCTATAAGAAATTAATCAGCAAACAATTTACACATTTATCATAGACCAAGGTCTAAAGCATTAAAATCTTTCATTTTGCACACAAATTCATATGCAAGATCTCCAAGATGACGTCAGGAAATCAACTTAAGTCATGTACAGTTTTTATGAATATTATTATAATTATTCATTATCATTATTATGAATAAACATAGATTTTGCACAGGGTTCTGTATGAACATAATTTATTACAGTTTTAATTTCAGTAAATAGTAACAACCTTGAGGTCTTATGATTATTTAGCAAGCTTGTTTCGAATTCTAGAGCATGAAATTGTGGATTTGATCCCCAGAAGCTCAAAATGCAAACACTTAAAAAGAAAGACTTCTTTGCCATATGTTCAGGCTGTTATCTTGTAAAGTAACACGTTGTAAAATCTTGCTCAGTGTGTCAGTGTTTTACAAAGCAGGGTTCATATTTATATCACATAACATGTTCTCATCCTGAAAAGTACATGTAATATTTTGCACTAAACGTTAAACATCCATTCATCATCAATAAATGAAATCTATTTCAAGTTACGTTACAATCTACTAAACTTCTAGGGAGGTCAAGCTGCCATTTGTTTCTATATAACATGAATGGTTTCAACATCTGCCTGTTATTTTGAAATGCAAATTTGCTAATGATCATATGCCTACTTTCACTTTAACTTTATAAATTGAAACACAACTTTTTGCTTCACTTTTTGGGGCCTAGTACATATATAGCAGTTTAGTACATGTCAGATGCATCTTAACTAATAGTAACTAACTTGACACCATGCAGATGTTCTGGAATCTTATTTTGGAACGTCGTTTGATCTCTACTCAATGAAAACAGTGAGAAAAAGACAATTGTTTTATAAGCCCCTTTGCACTTTTTAGATATATGCCACATTATGTTCTAAAATAAGATTCCAGAGCCCCTGTGTTTCATGTCAACATTAGTCATAGACAAGTGTCACGAGATGCTGAAATCACTGTCATCTTATTATTGTGATTGATAGTTTTTATGAAATCTATTGTGTTTACCATATAACGACCACGTATATATACATATTGTCATCATCAGGATTATACTAAAACATATAATAAAGTATTTCAAGGAAGAAGATTTGTTTGTTTTCTTTTTTGCCGCCATGATGTCTTGTATTGATATTCGGGTGCGACTTTTTACCCCAATATACCCCAATATACCCCAACATACCCCAATATACCTCAAAAAACAGTTTCAACATAATATTGTTGAATAATAATATCATTTTAGGCATTTCCATGTTATTTTAACAACAACAATACTTTATTTTATAAATATATTTAATTTTAAATCACTTTTTTCCTTGAAACTTGTTCCATTCTTGTCAGCCGCTTACGATCACAAAATGACTTTTTACCCCAATATACCCCAATATACTCCAATAAAACGTTTCAGTGCAATATTCATGTTCTGGAATGATGTTTTAACCATATTTATTTCAAAAAAACAATCCTATGCACATTTGTGTGTATTTAGAAGCTTTGTTGTTTGGATGTACAAGTACCCTGCCACGTCCACTTGTATTTTTGTCCATCTGATGAGTTAAGCCTTTTTCAACTGATTTTTATAGTTCGTTTTTATGTTGTACTGTTATATCACTGTCCCAGGTTAGGGGGAGGGTTGGGATCCCGCTAACATGTTTAACCCCGCCACATTATGTATGTATGTGCCTGTCCCAAGTCAGGAGCCTGTAGTTCAGTGGTTGTCGTTTGTTTATGTGTTACATATTTGTTTTTCGTTTATTTTTTGTACATAAATAAGGCCGTTAGTTTTCTCGTTTGAATTGTTTTACATTGTCATTTCGGGGCCTTTTATAGCTGACTATGCGGTATGGGCTTTGCTCATTGTTGAAGGCCGTACGGTGACCTATAGTTGTTAATTTCTGTGTCATTTTAGTCTCTTGTGGACAGTTGTCTCATTGGCAATCATACCACATCTTCTTTTTTATATTAAAACCTGTAGTTAATTCGTATACTGATAATGGTAACACTAAAGACCAGAAGGGACCTGAAAATATACAGGGCAATTTTTAAATTGCAATTTCTTTTTCCCTACTTCAAATTTAAGTTTTATTCAATAACATTTGTATTTTCTGAATTAAATTTGAAATGTTTTTCATGCATGTAGATAAGATTAGAAATATTTTACTCATGTTTTGAAACATTTTTTCTTCAATTTTGATTTTTTTCTCTCATATTTTTAAAATAATTGTCTCAAATAAGATTCGAAAATTTTCTCCTACATGAAATAAGATTTTCGAATTTTCATTGAACAAATAATGTTTAATCATCACATGCTTAAAATTTACGTAAACTTGGACGGACCAGAAATTACACAGTTGGTAGTTTTATTTTTATTTTTTCACTTTTCAATAGATAAACTTCAAATTAAAAACTTGTACAAAATAAAATTCATTAAACTCCATTGATCTAGACGGAAAAATATTTTTTTCTGGTGCCACAACTCAGGCCTGAATGGGGAGATGAAAAGACTTGAATGGACATCAATCTTACGGTTGGATTCATTTAAACTTGAGAATTATTTATTCAATGGATTTCCTTCTTATTTTAAAGTCGAGGCTAGTCATTTAATTAAAATCAACCAAGTTTTAAAGAATTATATGTTTGTAATAAAAAAAAAAAACTTGGACCTAAACGATCACATCAAAAGACATCAAGACAAGAAATTCTGTATATTTTTTTAATTTATTTATCTTCATAAGTAATCACTAATTCCAGCCTTTAAGTAGGACTGAAAACGGAAAAAATATTTTTATAGATGATAAAATTTCGACCTGAATATTAGAAGGTATATCAAAAAAAGCCTGAATGTTCCCGAATTGTAACTACCATTCTGCAGATTTAATAATTATTTGGAAAAAAAGTCTTTTAAGCCAACACTCTTCTTCTTCTTCGTTGATATAGTAGTTAAAAAACTCAGTAATGAGAACTCAATACTTGTGCGTTACGTAGGTGCTGGTAATGTCTATTTACAATAAAAGATCAAAGATAAAAAAAAAATATTGTGCATGCTGTACAGTCGGTGCAGGATAAAAACATTCCATCATCTATGTAACCAGTGTCTTGAAAGCTTCCATATAGTTGGAGCTTTCACTGTTGATTCCGGTAATTTATTCCAGGCTATTACTGTTCCCGGAAGTGAACTTGGAAAAAAAAAAGGCCTAAATGTTTCTAAAAAGATACAGGTAGATTTATTGAAACTTGTAAAACTCTTATATTTTCAATGGATCTTCTGCAAAATTGGATTATATTAAAGAAAGAGACTGTCGTTTTATAAAATGAAAAGATCTGAATGGCTCTGAAAATTGAAAAAAAATATATACATACAAATAAGAAGATGTGGTATGATTGTCAATGAAACAACTTTTCACCATGCAGAGACCAATTAATCTATATAGAAGCTGGGACTATTACAATAATGTAAGTGTAATAGTTCCAGGTAGAAGTTAGCAATTATAATGGTCACCATACAGTAAGCAAAAACCATTCCGTATGTAGCAAGCCATAAAAGGCCCCGGCATGTAGCTGGGAAGTCATTTTCTTTCTTTTTTTTTAAATTTGTGCGATCGTATACTTTTTTTGGCACCAATGATATACTAATTTATCGTGTATTCTGAAATATAATGGCGCAAATGAGTTGTGGCACAAAAGGATGCATTTTTGACGGTCAGGTGCTGGCGAAAACACACGAAACTTGAATCACATTTTGTTTTCTTTTAAAATCTCAGTAGAAACACCTACATATAAAGCATTTTTTCCGTTTATTGTATGTTAAAATTTTGTACAAGACCAATTTTATATAAAAATTTGTGCTAAAATAAGAAAACCAGAAATACAGCACTGCTGTTCAATGATGGGGTTAACTGTATATACTGGATTCAATATATTATAGTAGTAAGTAAGTAAGCAAGCTTATGTAAGTAAGTTAGCTGAAGTAAGTAAGTAAATTTTATTTACAGTCGGCATATATATACATAATAACAGACAAAACTAAAGCTCGACTATCACATAAAAAATCATGCAGCATCATTCAAATATCAATATCACTATACAGATCCTTGCAAATACTAATAAATGAAAATGAAAAAGTATGCAAATATAATGAACGCAATTTTATTTTGATTTTTGAACCTCCAGAGTCAAAGCTCATGCGGCAAGCACCTCTGTGTGCATTGAATGGGGGAACCAGCAAATCACTTGAATATCATAAAATACTAACAACCTAAAAAAGCATAAAAACAATAAATAAACAAATTTTAAAGCACAGGGCCCGTATGCATAAAACCACTTAAGTTAAGATATCTAATCGTAATTCTAATTTATCGTAGAATATGTAGAAAAATCCGTCCGTTCGGAACAAATCTTAACTTAAGTAGCTTTATGCATACGGGCCCTAAGATTAATAACATTTATATATAATAAATGCATAAAAGCAGAGCAAAAGGCCATAATAAAAAATAAAAAGAAAGAAAGAAATTTCAGCTTTGAGACAGCACTGGATGAAAACAGCATGAACTGCAGTTACATTTTTGACCCCCACACCATGTTATTATATTTACTTTAGGCGTAGAAAATATTTACGAATATAGGAGAAAAAATACAAACTCCCATGCATTCAACGCAATTCAACACAGATTATGTGTAATGAGGATATCTAAATCGGATATCTTCTACATTTCATAACTAAAGAAAATAACAATTAATATGTTTTTATAGTTGTCTATTTGTCTATCGCAAGTCCGATTTCCGTTTTTTTTTTTCAAATGTAGACTAAACGCAATAAAGATAAAATCTTTAAAAATAACCATTTCAGAATTTCACTCATCCAAGAAATGTTTTACTGCATGAATGAATTAAAAATTAGATATATTCAATCATTTTGGTTTTGACAGAGTTTATACCATAACATATTTGTCTCATTCCCTGATGGTCACATGAACATGAAGGTATTCCATCAAGAATATAGAATATACAAGGTTGTCGGGTAAATGTGGATTGCGGATTAAGAAATTGGATATCAAACTTGAATAAACAAACTGACGCGAATTTAACACGGCTTTGTATTTTCTCTTCGACAATATTTGAATTCTCTGATCTTTATTTTCATTTAAACTAGCTAATATGTTTATGGCATATAAAATAAAAAACATCAGATGCATTTGAAGGCATTTTATAAATAAACAAGTAAAGGATCAGGCAAATATATCAAGTATTCCGCAGAGGCGGAATTAAGGGGGCAGGGGCCCGGGCCACCTTTTCAGGGGAAAATTTGGTTGATTATATAGGGAATCACTGAAGCATGACCGGAGCAGGCCCCCTCTTAGGCAGTCAATTGGCCCCCACACTTATGAAAATTTCTGGATCCGCCACTGTTCCGTTTAAGAAAGTTTTAATATATGATTTTTTTTACTTGAAAATTGCGTTTACAGGTTTTAAGTTATTTTACAATTATTGATTTTCTGATAAAATAGTTAAATTTATGGTATTATCATAATAATTAATCACTTTATTAAAAATAAACATTTAACACTTTCTCGGATTAACTTTTCATCGTGTTCATGATTGCAACTCCGGCACACCGTTTTAAATGTTTAAATGTCTAAAAGATTAATTCCGAAAAAAAATAACATTAGAACTTTGTTAACCCTCTAGGATTATGAAAAAATGACTGAATTGTTTTACCATGGAGATATTTTTTGTTCCGTTACTGAGGATATTTTTGTCCTTTATGAATCCATTGGAGAAATTTGACTCCAATCAGATATATTTTGTCTCATATGAATAAACGGTAGTTTTATCCAATAGATTTTTATCAGTTATAGTAGTTATTTTGATAAATACAATAATTCATTGAAGTTTCGAATGCATCTATGAAGATAAAAAAAATCCCGTGCAGCAATTTTGTCTATTAATACGCACACTGTAAGTGTGCATCGCAAAACATGCTGTCTACCTGAAAATGCAAGTCATATTTTGAATAAGATTAAATATTGTTCGCTTGCTGCAAAGTTGTGTGTATTATTTGCAAATTAAAAAAATCAAACTATATGTTATTCAACTTAATCACCAATGAATGTGAAAACTATATTGATGTGTGTAGGTTAAACAAAAGATATGACAACATGTGCCACACTTTTTACACACAGATTTTGAAAGATATACAAAGAATTGCTGTTGATTACTGTGTTGGCAGGGGTAACAAAAATGTTTTAGGTAAAAAAAATAGTCTGGTGACCCATATTTTTATTTATTTTTTTAAAGCTCATTGTTTTGACCATCTTATGTCAAATTTAGAAAAAAATTCAATGGACCAATTTTTCGGAAATTTAAGAAAAATAGAAATTTTTAACAGAATCTGTGTTTTTTTTTCTTGTGCAGAAGTGTTGATGAAATTGGGGCCGGATTTAATAAATATGTATAAAACTGCCATTATTTGTGTAATAAATGAAGAACAAACCTTTCAAAATACTTTCAAAGGCTTGAAAAAAATCCAGAATTTTTACTCCAGGTATATATTTATTCATACATGTGATGTACCAACTTTGGTCACCGTTACCATGGAAACGAATCTGGTGACATGATGTTTTCAAGTCAAATTTTTGTAGAGGCCATTGCATAGTATATATATATAAAAGTGTACAAAACAACACCAATAACAAAAAAAAAAAAAAAACACATCTCCTTGATTTACATAAGAACTAAATCCATCAAAGGCCAATATATATATATATGTTCCTGCGTCATCTAACGAATTCATGATATCGTTAAAAAGTTTTTAAAAAGTGTATATCTATGATCAATTTTTTTAGAAAAAAAATCTTCAAATACATAAGATGGACACAAAATACATAAAAATAAATGAAAAAAACAACTAATTTAGTATTTTGTTGTTGTCAAGGAAACAATATTATATCTATAAAACTTAAACAAAACTAAATAATCGAAAAAAGAGAATATACTTGCACTGACGATTTAGATACTAATATGGTAGTAAATCAATAACATAACAATTATAGCCTATGCATGAGGTCAATACAGGAGACATCGACCCAAAGAAGTATATCGACCTCGGTATTCGTCCTCAGCCCATATACTTCTTTCAGGTGAATATATCATTGTATCGACCTCATACAAAGGCTATAATGGTATAACATAACATAGACCGAAAACACACCAATCGTGAATCACATTTGTTTTTTTATAAAATCTCAGTAGAAACACATACAAATAAAGTTTTTTAATAAATGATAAAACATCGAAAATTGTTTAGTGTGTATTTAAGTAAAGAAAAATGTTTGTCCCTAGAACCCCCACCCAAATGATTGGTCTTAATCCAAGTGGGGGCTAAAATTTGGAGACAGAGGCCTGACTGCCATATAAACAGACGACGAAAAGCAAACAATGGATCCAACATTTGATAATGTCAACTACCACAAGACCACAAGATACCCTTTGAATATATTTACATACTTAAACTATTCTAAGGAATTTATTTCTGCACAAAACCGAATTCAGAAAGTTAACCGTACGAACAGACAACAGACATGCACCAAGTGATGGATACGATTGTGTTTTAAATTGTTTAATTAATATTTTAGTGCAAAATTTGATTGATTGATTGTTGATTGCCTAACGTCCAGTGGCAAACATTTCATGCATATTTAGGACAAAATGTCATTTCAGAAATAGATTGTGAAGTAATAATTTTACAAATATTTAAATTTTCGTATCATTTGGTAAAACGTCTAAAGTCAACTTTGCCTATGTAGAATGAAACCGAAAAAATACATAGTTCGACTGACAGACAAGCAATAGTATTTTAAAATTTCTGTGATTTAATACCAAGTTAAATAAAAAACACCGAAATTAATTTGATACTCAGTATGTTTCTTTGAATATAAACATATTCTCATTCGGTCTGAAAATAAAATATGAAATTGATATACAGACCATTCAGAAACGTGAATCATCCCGGCGTTATAAAATCTTATTATATCAGAGAAAGGTATTGAACGCCATTGTAAAATATGAACCTGTATACGTAAGACCTCATGGGACGACACTCTACCATTTACAGGTAATATACATGTTGATCTGTAATACCCGGAAATGTCAAGGTATATCACTACCTATATAGCTATACAGAATGTACCATGTCAAAGAAATTCGTAAATCATGACCATTCATGATTTAAGAGGGGTCAGGGGAGGAATGATTTAAGTTTTGACTACATTGTTTTTCTCAACTTTAACACTACAAAAATACATCCAGAAACAAAATTCTTTTTGTTATTTCATAGAATACTCCTTAATATGGGCTACAGTATTTAGTGGACAAGCAGTATTTTTAAATTGATGTAATACTTAGTAAAAACACAATTAATTTGATAGCCAATATGTTTCCATCAAAAATTACATATCCTCATTGGTAAACGGACAGAAAGTCACAGGACATAAAGTCACAAATTTGATGGGACAAAAAGTAACAGGATAAAAAGTCGCAATTGATGTGTTGACAATTGTTCGAATATATAAGAGAAAGATCTTGAAATATTTTCTCTTTACTACATCTGAGACTACTTTAACCCATATGTGTTATAGCTGTATATCAGATTACATATATTAATTTTTGAGTTTAGGAAATTGTTCATAAGCCTTGGCAGAGACATATAATACAATATTATATGTCTCTGGCCTTGGTAAATGAACATTTATTAAATTTAAATCATGCAAAGGATATATTTCTTGGTACCATCAAGCCATTTAAGTACCGAGCCACTTGAACATTTTGTTTTCATTACAATTATGGGTACATGTACGTCTAAACACTGCTTAGGACCTCCTGAGTTCATTTAGGAAGCTACCATTTGATTTTTATGGGGGCTACGATGAAAAATTTTGTCCCGCCTTTTTTTTAGTTGGAATCTCTGTCCCTCTATTTGGTCCTGCCTTTTTTTTTTAAAGATTATCCTGACTTTTTTTTTTTTTGCAAGTGTCTCATCCTGCCTTTTTTTTTACTCAAAACTCCTGTCCTGTCTATTTTTTTCAAATTTCATCCTAGCCCCCCCCCTAAAAATCAAATGGTAGCTACCTTAGGACATAACAAGTGCACCCAGGACTCTTTACAGTTATGGTATATGAACACAGGATGAATGTTTGTATTCGTTGCACGTTGATTATTTTTGTGGTAATTTTTTAGATTTTCAAAACGAACTTGGACAGATGTTCGTTATTTTCATAAAATAATGCGGGAATGTGTCACCGATTACACAACTACTCAGCTGTGAATTATACAATCAACAAAATTGATTGGATTATCCTTATTGCTCATGACTATCTTGTTATGAGAACAGTGTTTTGAATAAAATTGAATTATACATGTTCAAAGATGTTTTAAAGTTGTTTCTGAATTGTTCCATCTTATCAAATACTTTAAGGGTAGTGCGTTTTTATGATTATGGAGAAAAAAATATATGATAAATGACAGAAACAAAGAGGAAAACAGAGTAAAATTCATTTTTCAAAATTTATTTTCACACTGAAACTTCTTCAAGGCCTCTGATATTGGACAAGAACAATCTTAAAAAGAAATTAAAATCTTACTATAATCTGATTATAGATTTTAATTATTTCAAAATCGTTTTTTTTTTTTTTTTTTTAATTTTCTATAAATACGGAAACAAATTAAGAACGGGCCCATACAAAACAAAATCTTGCTTCGTGCAAATTAAGGGGAAATGTTTAATTCTAAATGGGGGAATAAATCTTACTCAATGAAATTTGAAATTAGACCGTTTGTTTTTTTATTTCTCTCGCAAATAGGCTATCGCAATAAAGATATCAGCTTTAAAAACAGTTATTCGAGAAATGTATTACTGGACAAGAATGTGTTTGAATGGGGAAATATGTTTTTGGGATACAATTTGCATATGTTAGTTGTCTAGTCTATGAATAATGTTAAACTCTATCAGGAGTTTCAAGAAATAACACTGGCTTCAATGAAGTCTTTTTAAATTATTACAAAGAAAACGAAAAGAGTATTTATTTAAACATTCTTTACAAAAACTATATTAACGTATCTTTAAATTTTTCTAGGAAACATTTTTTGATTGTTTGCAAAGTTTACTTGTATGTATGTATGACCATCACCAATCACTCCTAATCGACCTAATCAACATGATGATTGGTATCGAATAAGATCATCGGTCATGCATGACATATTCCAACTAGCGGCGCGTGCCGATAAAAAACTTGAATAACTTCTTTAATATTGGTTAAATTTCATCAAAACAAAACTATAAGATTAGAAATTAAATTATCGATCGAATGCATACCCTCAACGCTCACCAAAACATCTATTACATGTCCTGATTGCACTTTTTATGCCCCCGCCGTAGCGGAGGGTGCATTAAGTTTTACCCTTGTCCGTTTGTACATCCCCAAATTGGTTTCCGTGCTCTAACTTGAGTTTGCCTCAACCAAATGATATGAAACTTATACACAATGCTTATTACTACAAAACACCGATCAAGTTTGAATTTTGGTGGCGTCACTTTAACCGTTCTATAGATTTATGCCCCTTTATTAATGGAAAAATTGCAAAATTTTTAGTTTCCGTTCTCTAACTAAAGTTTGCCTCAACCAAATGTTATGAAACTTATAAACAATGCTTATTACCACATTCAATTCTTTATTAACCAAATGTTTTACAACATATAGGTACATGTATAATCAATATATACTAAATATAGATTACAAAAATATACGATCATGACAAAACAGACAGAAGTATTAAATACACAAAAAATAAATACATATAAATATAATTCCAAAAAGCAAATATATGTAACAAATGAATTACAAATCAACTTACTGAAAACAGTCATTTCTGAGCTTCAGTGCTCTAAATATATATTTTCCTAAGTTGCACAAGTCTTTTACATTGGTAGTGCTTAATAATTGTAAAAGTTTATAAACAGATGGCTTACGCCAATAATATGGTTTTATCAAACATTCACGCAAATTTGAATATAAAGGACATGATAAAATAAAATGCATTTCATCCTCAATATCATCAATACACACTGTACAGGTTCTAAGGTTTCTTTTTACATTAGAATACCTTCCCTTCTCTATAGCTAGATTATGTGATGACAATCTAAATTTAACAATACACTTTTTGTAAATTTCGGGTATTGGTTTACATAAATATGACTGCAAAGAAAAATTGGATATCATATATCTATACAAAAAACATTTTGATGAACTATCTAAAGTAGCATCAAACTCTTGTTTGACAATATCGCATAGTCTCTGTTTAATAACCATAATATGATCTTTACATAAAGAATTTTGTGAATACCACAGATCATTTAAACCAAGGTGGAACAATTCCTTTCGTATATTACAAACCCAGTTATTTTTGTCACATAATACAGATCAAGTTTGAATTTTGGTAGCGTCACTATAACCGTTCTAAAGGTATGCCCCTTTATAAATGAAAAAAAAAATAAAAAATTTTTAGTTTCCGTTCTCTAACTTAAGTTTGCCTCTACCAAATGTTATGAAACTTATACACAATGCTTATTACGACAAAACACAGATCAAGTGTGAATTTTGGTGGCGTCATTTTAACTGTTCTAAGGTTATGCCCCTTTATAAATTGAAAAATTGCCAAATTTTTAGTTTCCGTTCTGTAACTTAAGTTTGCCCCAACCAAACATTATGAAACCTGTACACAATACTTATTACCACAAAACTCAGATCAAGTACAACTACTACTGGGGGTGTTTAACGACCTTGACTGGCTATTAAGCCCTCGCACGGTCGGCTCGGTGCCCGAAGGCGATTGGTGAGCGTTTAAATAATTTTGTGCCATCGGTCAGGAACAGGTGGAGGACGCCATTTTGGTAGGCCGCCATCTTGGTTTTGTGAGTTGTTTTGGTTTTCTTTGTTTACTATTTTGGTGTTAATTCTTCACAACGGCTGCTTTCAGGGCCAGATTGGTCAGCTTGGCAGCCCGCTAACCTCGATGATGGAGCACTGGTAGATGAGTCTCGGACGTAGTATTAAAGATGACAGGAAGCATTATCAGGACCAAAGTCGTGAGACAGTGAAATGAAGGTCACTCATCTAACACCTAGGATACAGCCCTCGGACGTCAGTCGACATAACACTCCCCCATCCACAATGGGTTTTGGAGTGCATGTTGACGCGGGAATTTACGCACAAAACAAACGTTTACTGTACAGCGTTGGATTGGTTTCTGTCATCTAAAGTAGTAAGTCGTTGATCCATCTAACAGTAAACCCTCATCGAAGATAGCGGGTAAAAGAGAGCTGACCCAGCACGTCCGTTCAGCTGTAATGACTGAGACGTGACTGTGTGATGTGATGATCAAGTACAAATTTGGGTAGTGTCACTTTTATTGTTTTTGAGTTATGTCCCTTTATAATGTTGTATACAAGCGGGGGCATCATCTGTATCCATGGGGACACATTCTCCATTTATTATGTAAAAGAATGCACGCAAATGTAATCAAAAGCTGCGTGCAAACGTAAACATTTCGCGCGCAAATGTAATGCACGGTTCATTTCTGTATTTTCTGTAATCAGTTATTTTCCACTGTCATTTTTTAGAACAAAGCTGGGACTATTATACTAAAAAACAGTATAATTATTATATGTCTCTGTTTATACGTTTGAACCCCATTATTCTCTATTCTCTATAGTTTTCGCTAATTTTCTCCGGTCATTTTTCATTTTGGTCATTATTCTCTATTCTATATAGGAATTGTATATTTAAATACTTAAATTTACTATTTATTGATTCTATAAACCCCATCAAGACCCTCATAATGTAGATTGAGCTGATGCGTTCTGTATGTTGAGGTCTGAGAGATAACTAGTACTTCATGTGAGTCCTGGAAAATAATGCCGATTGGTCTTTTGTTTCAACATATATATATACACATATATGTCTCTGTTTCAACAGATGAATTAATCAACAGCATCCTGGTATATGTCCGTGTTCAAAGCGATACATACATGCAGGTCATAAATTAATTTGTTGAATGAAACCAAATCTACTAATGGGTGCCGTAGGAGGTCCACTGGAGTTTCAAGGATTTCTTGGCATGCAACAGATCGAAAACTCGAGGTTATAGAATTCATAGAATAGACAAGGTGCAGTGGCAAATATTTCATGTATATTTTGAACACAGGGAGTGTTACCCCGGCACCCTTTGCAAAAAAAAAAAAACAAACTTATTTTTATTCTATGTGCCTTCGGACTTTATGTTTTGAATTGTAGTTCCACTTTCCATATTCGGTATTTATTCTGAGACAAGTGCCTGTGCGGAGACTCCAAGCAGACAACATGCATGTGTATAACGGCATTGTAGATTTTCTTATAAAATAACGAGAGTTGCCGGTCCGGTACATGAATAGATCGGTTAGAAAGCAAGGTTTTAATTTTAATTAGATTGGAAAGCTTAATTCGAGGGTTGAAAATGGAGAGTGCAAAAAAGGGGGGTTGGGGGTGTTCCACAAGAATATTTTTATTTTTTGAACGCTACATTTGAAAGGTTAAATTTTTTTTATTTAATCTTTAACTTCTAATGGATGCCGTAGGAGGTCCATCGGAGTTTTGAGCAAGGATTTCTTGGCATGACAAAAAATATCAGATGTTGGTCCGAGAAACATGAACACACCGACCTGACCAACATTGAATTTCCGCTGACCAATGTCCTAACTAAGTGAAAGATACAAACATTTTTTAAACATAAAAAGAAAACTTTAAATATTAAACATATAAGGATTATATATTATTTTCAAAGAAAACAAATATTTGAGACAAATATTTCAAAATTTGAGAAAAAAATTCGAGTTTTATTTTAGAAAAAACATCATCTTATTTTTAAGAGAAAACAAAACACAATATGCATTTACAATCTACAAATTTTAAGGGAGAAAAACGAAATTGCAAAATTTTACCATTATATTTTTATGTTCGTTCGTTCTGGTTTTTAGTGTAACCTTCGTCATTTCATGAATAAAGTACTGTTTTAAAAGCCTCTAAATGCACAAAAAATGTAAACAGTTGTGTTAAATTTTAATATTTTTGCATGTAATATCATTCCTTATCATGAAAATTGTACTGAAACTGTTTATTGGAGTATATTTGGGTATATTGGGGTAAGAAGTCATTTTGTGATCGTAAGCGGCTGACATGAACAGAACAAGTTACGAGGAAAAAAGTGATTTAAAATTAAAATATTCATAAAATAAAGTATCAATGTCGTTAAAATAACATTTAAATACCCAGTGTAACATTGTTATTCAACCAAATTATGTTGAAACTGCTTTTTGAGGTATATTGGGGTATGTTGGGGTATATTGGGGTATATTGGGGTAAAAAGTCACGCCGTTTATATTCAACACGAATATTTTATTACAACAAACTGAAAATAATTCTTTTTTCTAAATAAATAATCGAAAAAGAAAGCAAAATACTAGCTCGATACAAATTAATTTTATATCATAATTATCTTTTCTTTAAATATTATCGTGCTGTGTATTAATTTGATGTATGTATGTTCTGTATCTTCCTCCTTTAGTAGGAGAACCACCATGGGTTATGGTGTAAAGGAAGAGAGTTAACACACTGTATCGATATAGATTTAATGTGAGCATTTGCCTACCCAGTTTCCCTGGGACCAGCCTGGCTGTGACGGGTCTTACTACCAGAAAGTTAACATTTCCCCAAAACAATAAGTACAATGCAATAAAACATAAGAACACACCCACTCACCTAATTCGCTCATCTTCAAAATATAAAAAAATGCAAAATATAAAAATAATTATATACAAAAAACTTATAAGGTCACCCCCGGGATGCCGCACAAATGCCATGGCAACGAACGGGAAACCGATAAGGACATACTTGGATTCCAAACCGATACCGCTAAATGCCAAACTGTTTTCCTGGTAGATGAAAGCCGAAAATCCTACGATAAAGGATCTCGGAAAGAAAATACCGATCCATTTGGGGAACAGCTAAAGCCCCCAGACAACAAATAGATTAGTCTGAAAGTTTCCCACATGGAAACCACTAATGGATCGCATCTGACCACATGTCTCAAACAAACCTGAAAATATCTGCAGAAACTTTCCTCAACAAAAAAATATAATCCAGAACATGAAATATACCATGTAATGATAATAATATTTATCCATGAAACCAATTTGACAAAACAATTTCAATTATGTTGAAAGATTCTCTACACAAAATTTCACGTCCGCTCTCATCGGCATGCTCGACTATGATTTGATATCAAAGTACTAAAAATACTGTAAACATGGTTACAGGATATTAAAATGTCAAAAGTATGCGGCAACTTTCCAACACATCTCATTATTTGACACGATATGTTATTTATTAATCTGTGCTTTTTCTAATAAAATTGCTTTTTATCTGTTACCGGATTTTCCGGTTATTAAAATGAAGAAATACCGTCAGGACGAGGCGGCCGACTGCCAACAGTTTAACGAGCAATACTTAATGAACCTTACCCCGACCCCCCTTATGGAGCTACAAAGTCATTTATGGTTAATCCAGACTTTTTACCGGTTCCACTCCAAAATTTGTCTAGCTTGGGGCCCCTTTTTTCAAAATCCTTGATCCGCATCTGAAAATGTTTCGGATAACAAACTGGAGGTCAAGTTCGATATCGACAATTTTCACTTTTGCCGTTCATGAGTTATCATCGGGCCCCTGATAAATTGGAAAATGGCACTGTATATATATTCATGTCGTTTCAATGCAATAACTTATGAACCGTTAAACCAACGATTTTCAAATTTTAATATGTAGTTACTGATGACAAAAATGGAGGTGAAGTTTGGTAAAGACGATTTCCACTTTTGTCGTTCAGGAGTTATGGTCCTTGATAGATCGGAAAATAGATTTTTTTGTCATTTCCGTACAATAACTTATGATCCTCCATTTAATCATTTTTTTTAATTCAAAATGTTGTTACTGATGACGATGACAAAATTAGTGGAGGTCAAACTCGATATTGACGATTTTCACTTTTGGCGTTTAGATGTGATCATTGATAGATTGGAAAATTTGGGAGGGGGGATGTGGTTCGCCAATGTTAATTCCCTAGTACAATTTGACATAAGACTGTTTTTGTACCTAATTATCATCAGTCAATGGGCTACTGTCTCATTGACATTTGTGTCCCCACGACTCCCTGTATTTATCCTTATTTTAAAATTATAAACATACTGGGAAGAAATAAACCTGTTCAGTATCCTTGTCTGCATTTTAATCATCGGACATTGATATCAGTGTCATGAAGGGTATATTCATAATACTTTTACACTTCGCAGATTCATGACTTTTGGATAATTTTGTCTTGCTTTTAAACTGATTGAAGTAAATGTCGATTCTGATCACAATACATTGATATTTTTATTTTTCTAACCATTTCCTGCCAGTTAATTACAAAAAAAAATGGTTATCAGATATGATACTATACCATTGTGTATTGTCCAAAGAGATCGTGTTTTACATTTTCATGAAACGATTGAAATTCTAGTAACGTGAGAACTCATTAAGCAATGACTGTAATATTTTTTTCTGTCTATGAATAAATAACAGCAAAAATGTACTGCACACTGAATAACGTGGGTTATTTAAGTGTGCAGCACATTTTTGAGGTTATTTCGAATAGGCAGAAAAAAATATTACAGTCATTCCTTATAATTTAATTCTAAATTCCATTTTAAGGAGAAAATCATGAAAAAAAACATTGATGACGTCACGGTCACATGACAAAATTATGTCTATTAGCTGATAGACAAAAAACTTTCAGCCAATCAGAAGACGTGTTACTTCCAAAATTAAATTATTCTCGAATAAAAAAATAACATAAAAGAATCAAAAACTCAATTATCATCGAGTCATTGAAAGTGGACGCAATGTTATAGCAGGCCTAGGTTCAGTTTCTATTTTTGAAACAAGTGTTCTCGGTCATAAGTATGATAACAATATTTTTTTTTCTTTTTCTGTGATTTTTTTATTCTATGAATATGTGCTCACTGCCTGGAATACTTATTAAAGTGCGAATAACTATTACCTATTTTTGTTCGTATAGGAAACTAGTTACAGTGCTCGAACACCGTTACAAACAATAATTCGTTGACCATGTTGGTTTTAGAACACTTATTTTCCAAAGGCTTGTATTGCTTTGAATTTTGTCAGATATAAACTATTTTCTTTGTGAGTGGTGTGTATATTGTCTGAGAAAATCGGGAAAATATAAAATTGCAATAAAAAAGTAAAATAATTTAAAAAATGAGAGTAAACAACAAAAAAGAACTAGAAGGAATAATAATGATTGTAATACCCAAACAATAATCAACTGATCAAAATATAGAACAAGAGTGCACACGCTGAAATATCTCGCCTGCTTTACTAACCATGCATGATTGATTTCATGTTGATAGTCCTACCGATAAATTTTAACTAGAAGTACGTCAGTATCACATAAACTTAAAGTTATCAATGATCCAGTCAGACATGTACACCTTACAATCAATCCATACACCAATTATAGTAGATATATTGCTTACAGTTTACAAGAAACAGACAAAACCATAAAACCTTATATGAACCAGTGAACCATGAAAATGTGATCAAGGTCAGATGAACCCTGCCAGTCTGACATGTACCCCTTACAACAATTCCATACACCAAATATAGTTAACCTATTGCTTACAGTATTAGAAAAAAAACTTGACAAAAACAAAAACATAACATTGATCAATGAACCATGAAAATAATGTCAAGGACAGATGAAACCTGCCAGCCTGACATGTGCATCTTACAATCATTCCATATACTAAATATAGGTGAACGCTGTCTAAAGGACATGTATACCTTGCAAGGTATCTATATACCAAATTCAATTATCCTATTAGTCATAAATAAGTAAGAAATTCACATGACAGATATATGAGAGACAGAAACTTTGTAACATAAGGCACTTGTATTCAAGGTATGAAGCCTCCTGGTTTTCTACCCTCGGAAAATATAGGTTAAGACAAATAGTTTACGCCGCCGCCCCCGGATTGGTATCCCTATGTCTCACGTATACTGCGACTTACCAAAGTCGCAGGCGAGACAAAATCAATCCCGGCTCATCATACAATCTGATTGGTTACCTTGACAGGGGATATCAATGTTTAAAAATTGTTCATCATTGCTTCAATTTGAAATCTGAAACTTTGACAAGTTGATTTGTATCTTTGGTTATTCAAACTAATTTGAAAGATAAAAACTTCTCCACTACTTCAAAATGTTTTAGAACAAACTTGACATTTTACAGATACATCATCCGCAGAAATGTTAAAAGATTCCTGGACCAGTGAAAATACCACGAGGTTATATTATACATCCAGATTGGATGCAGTCGTAACAATGATTCTAACCTGAAATTCCGGAGAACATGCCATATTGAGTTACTCGTTTTCATTCTTACTTGATATTTTCTCATTTTCCGCCTACAATACAATACCCACTCACAAAGGAAATGGTTTATATCATATTTATAGGACAAACTAATGGGCAAGCATCACATTTCCTTAATAGTAAACTGGTTTCGTATTTCTTTAGCCTAAAATGTTTCCAAAGTTTGAATAAATTAATTTAAAAACAATATTTTGTAAGACTTAGTTTCAGTTTTTTACGTTAAAGATATTTCATTTGCATTTCTTTCCTACTCAAGCAATAATAAACATGACACCGTCTAACTAGCTATATATTGATATCTGTTTCCAAAAACAAAGACAATTTCAAAATTGGCTTGACACTAATTGAATGGAAGCACTTAGCTTTTTGTTACAGACAATAACCTTCTAAATTGAAATGATAAATAATTAGTTCTAAGGTGTAGATTATATAGTGTTAGAAGTTCCACTTAAACCTACATTGTGTGTAACGTCTTTTATGTCACTTCACTGTAGATCTGTGGACTAATTAATAAGAAAATTAAATGTTTATAATGTAAAGATGTCTGCCGATTTCAACCATTTTCCTTTTCTATTCTTTGTAATTTAGGACTATCAAGCTACAATTTTCCACAGCTCATATCCAGAAAAATGGGTTGCCCCAATTCTTTTTATATTTTCTGGTAAAACTAAATTTTGAAAGTATTATTCATATGTGAAGTTAAAAAAAAACAATATTTGTGGTGTAGTTTATTATGGGCATTGTACCTTTAAATAAATCATGACAGGTGATTTCACAAATAAGTTTTTTTTTCAAATCATAATCATTTGTAATACTATAATCAAACCGGTATATCCATGAGCTGTCAAATAATAACTTTGAAACTTAATTTTTATTATATCTATTTCAAGTGTACATTTGATATTATCTGTTGAATTTCCTTGGTCAAAACTTACGTCAGATGGTGTTGTTACACACTTCAATATCGTATGATGACAGGCTATACCATTTTTAAGCTCTTGCTGGCGGAGGGACACATATGTCCATATCATGTTAAATTTATGCAAGTGCCTTTTCAAAAATTACACTGGTAACAACTGTCATGTCTGTACAGACATATTATCGAAATTAAATCGTTGGCAAATGAAGAACTGCAATCATGAAAACGATACTTATAAAAAATAATCAATCGGTCGATGAAAGTATCAATCGGCTATAAGAAATATCTAAAAGAAACTCCTGCATATGAAACTGAAATAAAATGTCCGATATTGCTGAACATAATACTTCTGTAATTCTTATAGCTTATCCTTGTTGATTTATCTGTTAATTTTTAAATAAAGATGAATTTCAAAATAACAGTGCATTTTTTTATTGAAGTTAGTGGGTTAACATTGTATTACTGGATTATCTCGTGTTAATAATCCATTTCATATAATTTTCCACAAACACAAACATGTATAGAACAAATGGATAAAGAAGGAAAAACAAAACAATTCATATATAAAAGAAAATTTAACAGTTTGTTAGTGACGTAGATACTTTCCACCAAGCTGAATAGGATGATCGTCATGCGTTACATCTACAATCATGATTTAATGACGTGTTTCTGTGATGTACTCAATTTCAATGGATTACACAAACAAGTGCGAAATTAAGTATTCAACAAGTGTACAAAACTGTTATTGATGTTGATCCATGATAAAAGGACCAATACGAATACAATTCAACAACAACTTTTGTTTGCTAAAGTGTGAAAAACATGTATAATTAGGCAACTTATCAACCCTAAAAGGTCACTGAGTTCGAAAACCATAGTATTACATTTATCATAAATATCAATTAATGTATAAATCAAACATTCCCAGGGTAATAATCTGCCAGGTCTAAATACACATATGCTAAAATATCGTCTAAAATATATCTTTATCTCATGTTAATAGTATTATTACGAGTTATGATGTTTTAAGTTTCGTTCAATATTCTGGTACATGATGCGAGTATAGCAACAGTATGAGTTTAGAACTCCTTAAATATTGAGTCTTTGGTAACATTTTGCTCGTTTAAAATTTTGAAATTTGTTTTAAAATTTGATAAAGAATTAATAATATACACAGCTTTTTCGATATCAGAAAACGTTGCGATTGGAGTTGATTTCATTAAATTCCTCCACATTTTGTTCTGTGCTACAATAAACAAAGGAACAGACATAAGGCTCAAATCAGTTAGAAAATCCGTTGAATACCATTCACACTCTCCTACACTATATCAGCTTAGAGACATATACACTGAAAAATAAAAATTCTCACGCACACCATTAATTAAAAAGTTAGATTTTAAAGACAAAAAATCCAATGAACTCACAAGCTGAACAAAGAGATATACAACAATGACGAGGGAGTTTTGAACGATCTTGACTACCTATGAGGGTCTTGCATGGTCGGATTTTTATACTACAAACCTCAAGTATTTATATTAATTCCCATGGGTATCATCAATCTAGCAATATTTGTCAGTTATTTGGCTAATATTTTATATTAGATCTATATTCATTGACATTAATAAATTTGATTAAATTCAAGATGTGTCGTCCTCAGACATACAGTCATAAAGATATTCTTTTACAAAAGACTAGGGTCAGGAAGTACAGTGTTGGCCGCTTCTATCGCGATAACTTCAAGTTAAAAACAGTTAAAAACTAACAAACGTTACCATCAAGATGGTATCAAGGGGATAGATAATCAAAACGTAAGCAGACTCTTTTGTTAAATCAGAAACTAGAAACATCTTAGGGGCTCAGTGCACCTACTCCTATAATTATCCTATCCCTAAATGGGTTTAAAACATGTACAACATTATCATAAATACATGTACAAAAAAAGAATGTTAACTTGCAGTGAGTAACATTATGGGTGTCACTAGTTGAGCGGTGGTTTATCTCGGCCACTCCAGATTCCTCATGATCAACCAACTAAACTGAAACCCTACTTTGTTATGAATGTACATACAGAAGCTTTAACCAAATCTAACAGAACAGACAAAAGAACGCCAATGTGATACCATTTTAGGTATCTGGCACTCATTTTAAGCTGCTATTATAGTCTCAACGTTTATGCCATTGATTGGCTCCACGATCGAGCTGATGGTTTGGTCGATTGGGAGCTGTTTCGTTCAAGTATAACCATGCACATCTCTAAGATTGTCTTGTAATTGATATCGTCAGATTCAAACTGAACATTTTAATTTTGAAAATGTTCACAATATTTTCGTATCCATTATATTTTTGGTATGAAATAATTTTAGTGTGTTGTATGCAAGCTGCAGTCACAACACAAATGTATACACATTTCATCTTTTCGGATTCACTTTATCGCTATTTAGTATTGTGTAAACGAGTACAAGGTTATGCTCTTAGTCATAAAACAGTACATAATTGCATGCCAAATAACAACAATTATCGATCACAATGTTAGTAGTTAAAAAGTAAATACTCGAATGTTAACTGCAACTTGATAATCTGAAGAAATTTTGTATCGTTATTCCGAATTCATTTCGTAGTTTACAATCAAATTAGTACACCTGGTTTATATTAGCCGGAAGATAAGCTGGTTCTCGGTTGACTTCTACACTTTGTTTGAGTATAGCGTAATACAAGCAGATTCCAGTTAAGTCGGAAGATCAATGTCGATTGGTCTACTACTGAGGAATTTGCACATTTAAGTCATTAAAACCATTCAAGTTTTAAGCTTTTTCCCTCCACAAATCCGTATTCAACGTTTTACACAAAATGGGTACGAAACCTCTTGTTGGTGATGCTGCAAATTATCGATCTAGTTTCGTGACTTCAGATTTCAATTTGACACTACTACTACGGGAGTTTATGACAATGAGAAAAACGATCCCCATTTTTAAAGTCCTATCAAAATTACCAAAATAGGGAAAAAACGACTCTGGGAACCTTCTGACGGGACTAAAATTGACGTTAACTAGGTTAAAAAGTAAAATTACAAAAAAAAAAAAAAAAACGAACTCCACCTTTGTCCAAGAAAAATTCAAAACGAAAAGTCCTTTATAAAAAGGCAAAATCAAAAATTAAAACACATCAAACGAGTGGAAAACAAATGTCATATTCCTGACTTGGTACAGGCATTTCCTTATGTAGAAAATAGTGGATTAAACCTGGTTTTATAGCTAGCTAAACCTTTCACTTGTAATGAAAGTCGCATAGAATTCAATAATATTGACAACAATGTGTGAGCAAAACAAACAGACATAATAGGTAAAAATGTCAAAAATTGGGGTACAGCAGTCAACATTGTGTTATAATCTTAATCACTATAAAAAATAACTATTTCAACAATGAAAAACAAAATTACATATAGACACTCTATAGATTATTTGGTTATCCTGGACTAAGAGAATCCATGCAGGCTTGACAATTATATCGTTAAAAATGACAATTAATGACATTATTGGTTATTCTATAATGAAATAAAAATTTTAAACAATATAACAGTCTATTCACTATTCCTTACGATGATATAGTTTTGATCACGACACGCGGGGTATCGTCCTGGTGAGAGTTCCTATATCGTTGAATTTTCATCCACGGAGATCCCTGGTGTTATTGCATCAGGAAGTGCCATTGTTAGAAATAATCAATAACACCTAATTCTCCAAAGGTCATGCAATTAATTAAGTTACAACTTATGTAACAGAAATATCAATTTGTATTAAAAAACATATAAGTTCAGAAAGAACATATGGATTAAGATGTGACTGGATGGTCCCGAATCAAAAATAAATTAAAATCAGCAAACACACATTTGTAGATTTCAAAATATAATTTAATCACGAAACAGGTTAAACAAAGGTAGCATACAATCGAAAAATGACATGCGAATGTACTTTAAACGATTACAACTCTTTATAAATGTGATGCATCCGAAGCGATCTGCTTCATCAGCAGCTGTTATCAAATTTGATCAGCAGGCTATAGTATTTATTGGTTTCTGGTGTTACCTCTCTCTCTCTCTCTCTCTCTCTCTCTCTCTCTCTCTCTCTCTCTCTCTCTCTCTCTCTCTCTAAGCAGTTTCTCTTATGTTTTTAAAATCGTTAGTATGCTGATTCTCGATTATTTTCTATTGGCGACCACGCATTTGGGTTCTCAATTTGTATGTCGTCATTGATCTAAACTTTTTAAAATTCAAATTGACATTCCTCATATATAACGTGCAATCTAATTAATTTAATGACTTTTAGAAATGCAAAGCAATCTTGTATTCCTTGGTCATAAATTGTGTCAGTGAATACTCTTGTTTTACTTGGTCATGAATTGTGTCAGTGAATACTTTTGTTTTCCTTGATCATGAATTGTGTCATTGAATACTCTTGTTTTCCTTGGTCATGAATTGTATCAGTGAATACTCTTGTTTTCCGTGGTCATGAATTGTGTCAGTGAATACTCTTGTTTTCCGTGGTCATGAATTGTGTCAGTGAAAACTCTTATTTTCCGTGGTCATGAATTGTGTCAGTGAATACTCTTGTTTTCCGTGGTCATGAATTGTGTCAGTGAATACTCTTGTTTTCCTTGATCATGAATTGTGTCAGTGAATACTCTTGTTTTCCTTGATCATGAATTGTGCCAGTGAATACTCTTGTGTTCCGTGGTCATGGATTGTGTCAGTGAATACTCTTGTTTTCCTTGGTCATGAATTGTGTCAGTGAATACTTTTGTTTTCCTTGATCACGAATTGTGTCATTGAATACTCTTGTTTTCCTTGGTCATGAATTGTGTCAGTGAATACTCTTGTTTTCCGTGGTCATGAATTGTATCAGTGAATACTCTTGTTTTCCGTGGTCATGAATTGTGTCAGTGAATACTCTTATTTTCCGTGGTCATGAATTGTGTCAGTGAATACTCTTGTTTTCCTTGGTCATGAATTGTGTCAGTGAATACTCTTGTTTTCCGTGGTCATGAATTGTGTCAGTGAATACTCTTGTTTTCCTTGATCATGAATTGTGTCAGTGAATACTCTTGTGTTCCGTGGTCATGGATTGTGTCAGTGAATACTCTTGTTTTCCTTGGTCATGAATTGTGTCAATGAATACTCTTGTTTTCCGTGGTCATGGATTGTGTCAGTGAATACTCTTGTTTTCCTAGGTTATGGATTGTGACCGTGAATACTCTTATTTTCATTGGTCATGAATTGTCTCAGTGAATTCTCTTGTTTTCCTTGGTCATGGATTGTGTCAATGAATACTCTTGTTTTCCTTGGTCATGGATTGTGTCAGTGAATACTTTTGTTTTTCTTAGTCATTGATTGTGTCAGTGAATACTCTTGTTTTCCTTGATCATGATTTGTGTCAGTGAATATTCTTGTTTTCCTTGGTCATGGATTGTGTCAATGAATACTCTTGTTTTCCTTGGTTATAGATTGTGTCAGTGGTTTTTGCTGAGTACTAGTATGCTCTTTTTAATTTAGTGTTGACATCATATCTTTGTTCGTCTGACTGAAGTAATTCACAACTTGTCATCCTTTCAAACATTTTACGGACGCCATTACCAGTTGGATGACCGGTATGGAATATCTGTATCACAGATGACGACGGATATGTGCAATTGTCGTAACCACAATCCCGTCTTCTTTTCCTCGAATGGGACATCATCGAATTATAATTACCTCTAATAGTAAAGGAGAAGGTCCGGTAAGGGCTAATTTTGGCCTAAAATTTAAAGTACATTTGACAAAAGATTTTTGACATTTTTTAGTCAATTCAATTAGTTAAGGTAAAAGATTTGAACTGATTTGGTCCTAAAAGACGCTCACATTTAACATCAAATATGACAAATCTATCAAATATGCCATAAAACGTCACTTTACAGACGGTTTCTGTCTAAATTGTAAGTGGCCGCATTCGTGTCCAGTCTTAACCTTCATATATATAATATATTATCATCAAATACAACATATATTTAAATATTAAGACTGAACACCACTTCCATTTTTGACAAAAACCGTCTACAAATTAGCACAAATCCTAAAATTGTGAAGATTTTAGTAATTTGCACGAATTAATGATGCATGTACCTAATGCATGTGCATTGTATTGTCAAAAATACCACATGTTTATGTACAAAAAAGTATTCTACTATCCAATAAATAGCTAAAAGTTTACGTTGTTAACAAATTGTAAAAATGCTATATTTTGGGGCAAAAAAGAGTCTTACCGGGCCTACTCTTTTGTTGGTAAACTTGTATTGATAAGTTACATGTTTATTGATGCTTATTGCATTGTAAAGAAGATACCAACGGGGCATTCAAAACTCATATAACTTTTTTCCCATAATTCGAGGAGAAATTGACAACGCCGTGACAAAAAAAAATTAAAAACGACGAAAAGACATTACGGCATTTTCTTAAATTAAAATCTATAAATAGAGGTATTGATTTGATTAACTTATCTGGTATATTCAATGACTCTCACATCCAAAGCCAAATACCTCCATATTTTGATAATATTGAACCACCTATTATTTATTATTCTTATAAAAAAAACAAGCAGAAGTTTGATTTTTAATTATACGTCAGTTACATCAGACGTCAATATAGAAAATAATGTTCCTTCTATTTGAGCATTTGAAACATCTAGTTTTAGATATGTTCCCTATGGTCATATCATTACAGGAGACCTGAACATCGTCGAAGACCATGAGGTCAAAACTTTTCTTAAGAAAGGACCGAAATATCGTCCACCATCTATAATAGATTGGAAACAGTGTCGTCAGGTCATTAAAAACGCTCTGTCTGCCTACTGTAAAAGTTGGTGTAAACGTGAAAAATTTGATGAAAAATCTCTAGACAGTTTTTTGAATAAAATTATGAATACTGTCAATATTCGTATATCTCATTTTGAAAATAATTCTGAAATTAATAATAGGGTCCATGATATTCCCATTTCTAGAATATATAAAAAAAAAAACTCCAAGTACTCGCATAGCGGTTTGTGTTCGTACTGGCAGACAAAACAGCCAATAATGTAGTGGTGGTGTGACGCATATACTACACAGAAGTTCTCCAAAACGAAATTATCAATTCTTCTACATTCAGGTCCGTACGCTCCACAGAGAGTCAAATTGTAAACAAACATATCACTCCACTTCCCTGCTTAAAGCCTCTTCCGAACATTTGAAAGTCACTACTATGTACTGGTTACCTAAATTGCACAAAAAAAAACATTTGAATTCCGTTTCAACTCCGCATCTAGTAAGTGTTCTACTACTAATCTATCAGTGCTTCTAACTACCTCCCTTACTACTATCAAAGAACTTGTTATTAACTTTTGTAATAAAGCTTATGAAAATAATCGTATTAATTATTTTTGGAGTGTTAAAAATTCTTTAGAGGTTTTGGATAAAGTACGTGCTTTTGATGGTCCTTTTAATTCTGTTGATAGTTATGATTTTTCTACTCTCTACACTACACTTCCACACAATCTTATCAAGAAAAAGTTTTCATATTTAATTGAATGGTCTTTTGAGAAATCTCGTTGCAAATTTATTTGCTGTAACTCGTTTAAAGCTTTTTTTCTGGAACGATAAAGGAAAGTATGCTAGATACACTTACTGGAAATGTGAAGATATGATTGAAGCTTTAAATGTTCTCCTGGACAACATATATGTACGTTTTGGCGATAAAGTGTATCGACAAGTAGTAGGTATTCCTATGGGCACTAACTGCGCCCCTTTAATAGCAGGTTTATTCCTGTATTGCTATGAATCTCAGTTTATGACCAAACTCAGTAAAGACACGTCATTGTTACATTTGGTTGATACATTCAACAATACCTACCGTTATCTAGATGCTATTTTTTCGTTAAATAATCCAGAGTTCTCTAAATATACTACCGAAATTTACATAAAAGAACTTACTTTAACTAAATCTAACTAACATAAACAGCAGTAGTTGTCTAGATTTAGACATTTAAATTTCTAAAGGGAAACTCCATACCTAAATTTACGACAAAAGAGACGATTTTTCATTCCCTATGGTTAATTTTCCTTTTTGAGACGGCGATGTTCCTTTGGCTCCATCATACGGTGTTTATACATCCCAACTCGTTCCTTATGCCTGTGTGTGTAGTGATGTCATTAATGCATCATTGGTAAATTATTAAGTCAGGGATTTCGTTACCATAAATTACTTAAAACTTTTACTAAATTCTTTCATAGATACAAATATTTGATTAGTAAATTTGGCTGTACCTGTAGAAATCTTATCAAAAACGGCATTTCACATCCTAAATTTTACGGAAATATTGTACTAAAAGCGCGGAAATCACTATGTGATCCGTGTAAACTCATCGAACCTTTAAACAAACTTATTAGTAAAGGTTATCTTACTAATGTTGTAATTAGATCTTTGAATATAGTTTACATTTGCACTAATATCGATTTTGTCATCAGCAAATTAAAACATAACTAAATTTGTATTCTTTTCAAACGGGATGTATAAAGACACAGCCACGTTGATTTTTATCTATTAAGAGGTTAACTCCTAACTATCCTACTGCCTGTCGATACATTTATTTTTGGCATTGCACAATTCATGTCTTCTTTGACTGTCCATGACGTTAAAATACTAAATCCCTGGGATATGTTTTAGTTGATTTTAGTCTCTGATGCTTGATTTTTTATTATAAATTGTTTTTGGCTTTAAACTAGCTGTCAGTAACTGCCAGTACTCTCAAATCGTACTTTCTTGTTAATTTGCCATGTTGATACTATTTGTAATGCTTTTTGTTATTTAATGTTTACTTATTCAGGGTTATATCTGGTCTATATACCAGCTTTGATAAGTATTTGGTATTAGTAATACTATAAATTTTCACTTCTTCGAACTATGAACATCAAAATTATTTATTTTGTAAAAATATTTCCTTTCTCCTTTTAAACTGTATACCTAACAACAAAATTATTTTCATTTACCTGTGTATAATATTATGGTAAATGGCGGATTTTTTGTTGAAGGTTATTGTTGATTTTCTGAAATAGTTAAACATTTCACAGCGGTATAATACTGTTACTTTAATTATTCATCCATTATTTTATTTGTATTTGCATTGTATCATAGATCAAATTTATTCGTTCAGTGTATGTTCACTTGTGTTAATATGTCTTTTGATTGAGTTAAGCCATTTCGATTTGGTTTGGTACCATTAAAACCTTTAAACTCGCTGCACTTGTTTGCACCTGTCCTGTCAGGAATCTGATGTTCAGTTGTTGTCGTGTGTTGATGTGGTTCATAAGTGTTTCTCGTATCTCGTTTTTATATAGTGTAGATCGTTGGTTTTCCCGTTTGAATGGTTTTACACATATACCTTTTGGGGCCCTTTATAGCTTACTGTGCGGTATGAGCCAAGACTCTGTGTTGAAGATCGTACTTTGACCTATAATGGTTACTTTTATAAATTGTGACTTGGATTGAGAGTTGTCTCATTGGCACTCATACCACATCTTCTTATATCTATACAAGTCCACCAAACACTGCTCTTACGTGCGATTTTAAGACTCAGAACTAGAAACAGGTGTTTTACAGTCAAACAATGGTTCGAATTGTCATTAATAGTTAGAATGAGTGTGTTCAGGTGTGAATGATTTGAATAATACGCACTGATTTTAAATTTCTAGCTTTAGCCTTATATATTGTATAATTGACCTTAATTTATGTTGCCTTTATTAATTATAAAACTCTGGTTTTACCCTTCAAATGTTTAATATGTAATACTAATTGTTATATATATTCTTGTTTATAAGATTGTCTTTGATATGTATCTCACTTTTAAGAGAAAGAAACATTAAAGCCAACCCTATCATTACAGTTAGAATTTTGATTGCATAAAATCGTTGCTTTGTTTGAGTCGGATTCTCAAGTGGTAACCAGTTACTGGTCAGCTTCGGGAACCCTTCACGCAAAATTAAATTTGTTACGTTATTTTATATTTTGCCGAATAAACAAAACCTTTCCTAAAAACGTAAAAAACATATCAAAGTATCAAAACAGTGACTATCATTGTTATGGATGACTAACTTGATGGGAAAACTTAGGACCAATGGTAAGTACTTGTACATTTCTGAGCTACATTAATCGGTTTTCTCACGGGAACGTAAATGAATAAAACAAAATTATCATTTGAAGCTAATGAATGTGTCTCCCTCCTGCATATTTCTGATTCCTTGTACGCTTTTGGTTATGCCTTTGGTCCTTTCCGGTTGTATTATAAGCTTTGGGTTATGCCTTTGGTCCTTTCCGGTTGTATTATAAGCTTTTGGTTATGCCTTTGGTCCTTTTGGTTATGCCTTTGGTCCTTTCCGGTTGTATTATAAGCTTTTGGTTATGCCTTTGGTCCTTTCCGGTTGTATTATAAGCTTTTGGTTATGCCTTTGGTCCTTTCCGGTTGTATTATAAGCTTTTAGTTAAGCCTTTGGTCCTTTCCGGTTATATTATAAGCTTTTGGTTATGCCTTTGGTCCTTTCCGGTTGTATTATAAGCTTTTGGTTATGCCTTTGGTCCTTTCCGGTTGTATTATAAGCATTTGGTTATGCCTTTGGTCCTTTCAGGTTATATTATAAGCTTTTGGTTATGCCTTTGGCGGTTGTATTATAACTTTGGTTATGCCTTTGGTCCTTTCCGGTTGTATTATAAGCTTTTGGTTATGCCTTTGGGTTGTTAGCTTTTGGTTATGCCTTTGGTCCTTTCCGGTTGTATTATAAGCTTTTGGTTATGTCTTTGGTCCTTTCCGGTTCTATTATAAGCTTTTGGTTATACCTTTGGTCCTTTCCGGTTGTATTATAAGCTTTTGGTTATGCCTTTGGTCCTTTCCGGTTGTATTATAAGCTTTTGGTTATGCCTTTGGTCCTTTCCGGTTGTATTATAAGCTTTTGGTTATGTCTTTGGTCCTTTCCGGTTGTATTATAAGCTTTTGGTTATACCTTTGGTCCTTTCCGGTTGTATTATAAGCTTTTGGTTATGTCTTTGGTCCTTTCCGGTTGTATTTTATGCTTTTGGTTATGTCTTTGGTCCTTTCCGGTTGTATTATATGCTTTTGGTTATGCCTTTGGTCCTTTCTGGTTGTATTATAAGCTCTCAGTCAATGTTTGTGTTTTGATTTTACAAACAATATTGGACCACGAGCACCACTGCTGCGATATCAATTGATATATATTTGAAAAAAAAACCTTAAAATATATTTTTCTCGTGCAAAACGTGAGTTTCTCAAACTTTATCAGGTATGCTCTACGTTGAAAGTTTGGAAATTCAGAACAATAAATTATTTGAGACAAGGAATTAACTAGACATATTGTTCTCTTTCCCATGCGAAGATAAACGAGCAGAGTTTATTGAACTTCACGTATATCTTTTGGTCCCATGAGAAAATAAATGTCAGACATCAAATCTCTCATATCACATTCTGTATTTGTTTAACTTACAGATAAGACATTAAAGTGACATACATCACACCTATGTCATTTAAGATAATAAGATAACATCACGTTTTCTGCAGGGAGGTGCATTTTTACTAGTATCTATAAAATGGAAAAAAAAAAATACAAAGTGAAGCAGATTGATTTATTACAGTTAAGAGTTTGAGGAGTTCCCTAAATCTTTATTTGATTAAAAATTAAGGCGACAGTAGATTACTAAGGTTCAAATCTCGTAAATCGATAAGGAAGAAAACTATCAACAAAAGGATCGAGACGTCGACATTGTAAGTGTCTCCTGTCAGGCATGCATCACCCGCCTGTTAAAATGTCATAGAAAATTATAAAATGACATCGGTGACTTTTTGTAAACAAATTATGATTTTTGAAATTAAACAAATTTACTTGTAATTTAAAAAAATAAGATATTCGCTGTATTTTCATTAAAAAATTCTTTTGCATAATTTAAAAAAATAAGATATTCGCTGTATTTTCATTAAAAAATCTTTTGCATCATTTATAGTGTTTTTAATGTTTATGTAAACGAATAAAGACTTCTTTAATGTATATTTTTATTAATATAAGAAATTAGAAGATGTGGTATATGATTGTCAATTTATGTTTAAAACAATAAACGAAAAACAAATATGATTGACAACAACCAAAGACATAACTCATTTTCCGAAAACAAAAACATTAAATTCAAGTTATTCTCTGAATTAAATCCAAGGTAAAAACTCGGGTAAATTACAGGTAAATTCGCGCAAAGCAAGCGTAATGCTTGTCATATTCAAATTCGCGCAAACGTAGGTCGCCCAGTCGGTAATAGGATACAATAGGTAGAAATACAGATCAGACGACTTTACTAGTATAGTGTGACAAATATTCTATACTACTGATGTGTTTGTCAGATAGAACTTTTGATTAAGAACTTGTTTAAAATGGCATCAACCACTATGGTATATTATTTTTTTTTCCTTTTTTTTTTTGGCTGACTAGTACGTTTTGAAAATATGACTTAACGCAAGGCAAATGAGAGAAAAAAAAACAGACTTGTCATCTGAAAGTAGACGTAATTAGTTGGGTCAACAATATATAACTGTGACTATGATATCTAGAACAACTGCTCATTGGTTTTGGGTTCGATCATTTTAGTACAAAAATTCAAATTCTTTGTTTTTACAATATTGCAAAAGTCCTTGAAGAGGACTTGATATCTTTTCTTTTTTGTACTGTTTATTTATCCGAAAGCGTTTTTTTTTTTTTTTTTTTTTTTTTTTCAAATTGATCTTTGTCACCAATGCGTGTATCATGTATTATGTTTATTCTAGTAACCTCTTGTACACTATATAAATCACACATAGCTGAGAGGGTGATAGAGCTGACAGTTACCCCGAGAAAACATTGCCAACCGAGACTAAGCCAAGGTCCACAATGTTTTTCGATTGTTAACAAACTGCTCTATCACCCTCTCAGCTATGTGTCATTTAATTTACTATACTGAATGCTCTGTCATTATTGTCTTTTGAATTGTAAATTGAAAGTAATTCATTACGACGTCATGTACTTAACAACGTTTTTAGTTATTAAAAAAACGTGAAGCGAGATGTATCTTTTTATGTTAACCAGTCCATGAAAAAGGTCTCAGGCCGAAACGTAGAATTTGAGCATAATTGTCTTTAAAATTATTGTTGTAATTTCAATCTAGTATCCCTTAAATTACCGATTTTTGGTCTGCACGAGAGGGTGACATTAAAAAAAATGTCTTCCATAAAACGGAAATTTATGTACCAACAACATATAGTTTTTAAAAGAAAAAATCCATGTACTAAAAACTGGAAATTTGATGATTTAAAGACAAATTTAGGAACGTTTTTCGCCGGTTTTATGTGCTTCCTATACAAATTTTTAACTATTTTTGTAAGAATTAAACAAGTAATATATCAGAAAATAAAAGAGATAAAAAGTCAATATTTTTTGCGATTTTCAGATATAATTCAACGAGCCACAGTTGTATGCAAAATGTTGCCAAAATCTGTGACATAGCCCATTTACTGTTCTTTGACCTTAAATGGTAATCATTGAAACAAAACTTAATAAGCTATAGCTAAGTGATTGATTTCTTTAGACAAGGACAAAATATAGCCAATGGGAATTCATGTCTTTATTTTTATATGTTTTCAACAAATTATAGCAATAACAAGTGAACAATAGCTGGGATGTCTTTTTCAATGTAAACTTAATCATATTACTTATAGCTTATTAACTTTTATCATCAAAAAGTGCAAGTCGTGGAACTAATCAATGACATTACTTGTCATTGGAAAACAAATCCACAAGTAAGAATACGATCTGGATGATAATTATATACAAACCCTGAACTTTGGATATCAGTTCACTTTTGATTCTTGAAGAGTTTATCTGATTTAACAAGCATATCTTAAATTTACAGTAACATCTTTTTTAATTAGTGATTGCTTCTTTGAAATATTGATCACATTACTAAATGAACTCTGTTTTAAAGGAAAAACATTCAACTATTCTGTTATGATAATTATTGTAACGTAACGTAAATGGCTTGCATTTATGTACATTGTTAGACCTAAGAACTTCCAATGAAAAATGACAGTCTAGTAATATGGTCAACATCACAACTTTGACTATACACATACAGGCAAATGACGGTAAAGTAAGTCAAGAATTTGAAGTATGAATTTCAATATTCCGTGAACAACGAAAAGCATTAGGACGTTGTTATATTTTTATTCTTCTATCAAGGTTATAATTCTGAATGTATTAACATCGATGAGTGCAAAACTTATTACAACAGATGCACATTTCGACAACTGATATCGCTATAGTGATGCTTGAGGACAAAATATTTTTTTGTAAAATCAAAACCAAATACAAAATTATCTGAGAGCTTATATAATCGAAAAGGATCAAAGGTTTTATAGCCAAAAGCGTACAAGTAATCACAACTATGCAGAAGGGAGACACATTCATTAACTTCAAATGATTTCCGAGGTTTTATCACTGTAAGTGTCATAAAAATGCCCTTATTTTCTTTTCAGAACTTCGAAATACTGAGTTACAGGGTTGGTAGTATTATGTTAGGATTCATTCAAATTTTCAATCAACATAATTATATTTTTTCTTACTCGTGACGATTGAAATTTTGTCCTTTTATGATGATATCCAAAACGTGGTACCTGCTGTTTAACGATACTCATAAAATTATGGAGTTCTACGCATAATAAATAATATTGGTTACCACAAAGATTATTATGTAGAGTTATACCAAAAAAGTAAACATTGACAAACAAAAACAACTGAAAAACATCAAACTGACATGTATTACCCATAATAATGATTCTTAAATTGTTTTGAAGGTATGATTGCCAATGAGACAACTATCCACCAGAGTCCAAATGTACTCCGAGTAACTGAAAACTGGTTCAAAGTTAATTCCAATTAATAAATAAATCATGTTCTTCTAGACTACATTGTAAAACTGTGATGTTTGTCAGAGGTAGAAAAGGTGTTTTTAGCAGAAAAAAGTCATAGAACGGCAAAAATAATTAAAATCATGATTCCACTTCATTTATTTTGTTGGTCTCTCTGGACGGTTGTCAAAAGATAATGACAACTGTCTGTATCCAGTCAGTGGACACAAGTCATCACAGAAAACTGTAAAACAAATATATTACATAAACAAGAGACCTTATAGAGCACAAATGATATGCCGTTAATGTAAATGTAACAACGATCATTCAGGATGCGGGATTTATATTCACATCAGGTTTCAAGGGACAAGATTTTTTTCTCAATAAAAATGCCACGGATATATACATATATATTTGTGTTGCGACGTCTTACTATTTTATAAGGAAGTCGGCGTAAATATTTGACTGTCTACAGCTATCGTTGACGGAGAGCGATTTAAAGATTGAAAATGGAATATATCCTCAAATACCAATTTAGCAGTCTTTGTTTTGATTCAGTCGGGTTTGAACCCACAAACTCCCGCACTCGAGGTGAACGCGCTACCAGGAGACCACCAAGGCGGTCGTCAGAGTAGTGTAATAGGTGTTACGTTATGGACTAGTATGTTAAACATTTGGCTCTGCTTGTCTGCGTAGTATAAAGCATGGTTTATAATCATACCACATGATTACTTTGGTACTGACATGATTAGTAACATACCTTTCTTAAATTGTCCATTAATGAATTTATAAATTATTAAGAACCTAAGTTTTCAACTCCCTCAGGCAAACATTGAATTGGCTATCATTTCTATGTCATTTTTGGTCATAAAGCTATTCAAATATTTCGGTTCTTATACGTCATTGGCTTTCAAATATTGGACTTTGGGCGTTCCTGGTGAAGGTTAATCGAAAAACTGCTTCGGACGCATAAAATTTATAAAGTTTTGTTTTTGGTCTTTTTTCATGTCTCCATCATTATAAGAATGTAACATTTTTCCAGTGACGTTAAACGGTAATCCATCCAACCATTCATTCTGAAATGTGTTGAAGAAAGAGCGAGGGATGTAATATTTAATAGGAGTACACGGATTAAATGTATGTATACTCTCAAGTAACTTTGATTAGAATATTAATATTCATTGAATTGTTATCATTAATAAATGTTATACAAGTGACGGACAGGAAATTACCAAAATTAAAAAACTGAAAAGTGCAATACGGTCAACAAAATCACGTGATTTAATCTGTAGGTAAACGTATCATTTTGAATTGTTCTATTTCTGCTTTTGTCTAGCCTTAGATTCTTAAGGCTTTTGTACTGGGTTATTTATTATATATTGTCCTTATCTGACATTCGGCACACCTCGGTAGATGTAGGTTAGTGAAATCTGCCGATGTTTGCCGATTGTTACCGTCACCCATCCTAGGTTAGATGAAGGGTAACGAAATCTGCCGAGGTTTTCCGATTGCCTTGTCTGCCTGACTTCCGTTACGAATGTTTGTAAAGTTTTAATTGATCCAAGTTTATTTATTGACTATAGTAATTTTACATGTAGGATATTTCAACATAGTTTCTCAAGAATAATTTCCGTCGTTTGTCCTTTTCCCACAAATTTCATACTGCAGTTAATGAATGAAATGATTTATGCTGCCTTACTATAAAAACATTCCGGCCTACTTTTTCAAAGTATGTATTTTTTTCGTATGAATATATATTTTAGGACATTACAATTGTTGACATGGGCCATATTGGGTAGTTTGAGATGAAATTCGCTACCAAGTAAGCCACCGGCATCACAATAAAACCAAAAAATCGGTGCAAAAATTTCTATGGTAATCTGTGCCTTTGGTTGAAAAACCTTTAAGTTAGTATTTTGAATTACATCAACATTTTATATGAAAGTTAAATTTTTAGAGAATGATATCGTATGTCAGCACAGGAAAGATGACGTCTGGCCATGGGTTGGTGATTCCCTCGAGGGAAAGGGGGGTGTATGGAGGGCTTTAACCACCAATTGCATTAACCCGGAAGTTGTAAAGAAACTCATCAAAGATACAAAGGTAATAATGTTGTTACCCAGAAATAAGACAAATCAGTGTTAAAGTATAGATCTAAGTTTCAAAATTCAAGATTTCGTTTTGACATTGATATTTAAAGATCTGAAAGATTTATAGAAAAACAATGATGTCTTCATTAACTTTGTTTTATTGTTTTGATATGAATACCGTGTGATCATTTTCAAGAAATAAAATAGATGAGGTTCTATATATGTTTCCTTTCCCAAGGTGTCAAGATCATTCAAGCCGAGGAAATTTGCAGTTTTAAGGGTTTTCTTCAATTACGTTATTTTCATTTGATACTCATGAGTGTTACATGTAATTCACTTATAATTGACAAATGTGTTTCAATACCAATAAATAAGAATTCAAACAAGAGACTGATTTGCTCTCCTTTAATTGGAACCATTAAATATATGTATAAAAATAGTATTCTTCAAATGACTACATATCTCTTAAACTTACAGTATAATTAAGCATAAAGATTAGATAAAATACATACAAGTAGTATACAGCTGTTGAATATACCAACTAAGGGCAAATCTGAGGTAAAAGTCGACCTCTGAAAGGAGCTAGACCGGGGCCGTCGGAACGATAAGCTTCTCCTGCTATGTATGCATCACAATCGAGTACAATCTCATAAAAAAAGTAACACTCGGTAATGAATTGGTAATAAGGCAGTATATACAGGTAGTTGAATGTTAATATCGCAGTATACATAGATGGATGAATTGGTAATGTAGCAGTATACACAGATGGTAGAATTGGTATATCGCAGTAAACACGTGCACCGGTGAATGAATTGGTAATATAACAGTATGCACAAACGGATAAATTGGTAATATCGCAGTAAGCATCGATGAATGAATTGGTAATATCGCAATATACAGAGATGGATGAGTTGATAATATTGCAGCATACATAGATGGATGAATTGGTAATATCGAAGTAAACACAGATGGATGAATTGGTAATATTGCAGTATACACAGATCGAATATTAGTAATATAACAGTAATCACAAACGGATAATTTGGTAATATGGCATCATACACAGATGGATGAATTGGCAATATCGCAGTGTACGCAAACGAATTAATTGGTAATATAGAAGCATACAAAGATGAAATAATTGGTAATATCGCAGTATACACCGTTAGATGAATTGGTAATATCGCAGTGTACGCAAACAAATGAATTGGTAATAAAGCAGCATACATAGATGAAATAATTGGTAATAAAGCAGCAAACACCGATGAGTGAATTGATTATATAGCAGTGTACACAGATTAGATGAAGTGGTAATATCGCAGTATACACAGATGGATCAATTGGTAATATCGCAGCATACATAGATGGCTGTATTGGTAACAAAGCAGCATACACAGATGGAGGAATAGGTAATATCGCAGTGTACGCAAACAAATGAATTGAGAATATCGCAGCATACATAGATGAATGAATTGGTAATAAAGCAGCATACATAGATGGAGGGATTGGCAATATCGCAGTATACACAGAAGGATGAATTGGTAATATCGCAGTGTACACAGATGGATGAATCAGAAATATAGCAATAAACACAGATGGATGAATTGGTAATATAGCAGCATACACCGATGGGTGAATTGGTAATATCGCAACATACACTGATTGGTGAATTGGTAATATCGCAATTTACACAATTGGATGAATTGGCGATATCGCAGCATACAAAGATGGATGAATTTGCAATATAGCAGTGTACATAGATTGATGAATTTATATTAACGCAGTATACAAAAACGGATGAATTGGTAATATAGCAATATACACATATGGATAAATTGGTAATATGGCAGCATACACAGATGGATGAATTGGTAATATAGCAGTAAACACAGATGGATAAATTGGCAATATAGTAGTGTACATAGACGAATGAATTGGTAATATAGCATTATACACCGATGGATGATTTGGTATTATCGCAGTATACACATATTAATGAATTGGTAATATAGCAGCATACGCAGATGGATGAGTTGTTAATATTGCAGTATACACAAATGAATGAATTGGGAATATCGCAGCATACACCGAGGGATGATTTGGTAATATCTCAGAATACACCGATGGATTAATTGGTAATATCGCAGCATACACAGATGGATGAATTGTTAATATCGCAGTGTACACGAACAAATGAATTGGTAATATTGCTGTATTCACCGATGGATGAATTGGTTATATCGTAGTATATACGGATGCATAAATTGGTAAAATATCGCAGTATACACTGATGGGTGAACTGGTTATATCACAGTATACACCGATGGATGCGTGTTGTATATTTTAAGAACTGCAGGCCATAAGATTCGAGACAAATGATATCTTTTTACTTTTTTATCATCAGGAAATTTGTAAACGATGTAATTCATATATTGTTTTGTACGACGGGAATAGCTACACGATTATGTTGCATTAAGAACACACTGTGACGTAATTTAACGCAAAAAAAGGGAAATGGGATCTCCGGCATTTAAAAAACTAGGTTTCTGTATTTAACTATAAAAGAAGCAAATGGACCCCTTTTTATTTTGCAATAGACTGTGCACTACTTCATGAATATTATATTAAAATTGCAAGAAAAAAATCAACGATATATTTTTTCTTAATATAGTTTAATTTTCAAAAATATTGTCTACGGCTTTTATTACCATTAATTGTATGATTTCACAAAATATTATCGCTTGCAGCTCTCATTTCAAATAAGTAACGTTTTGGAAAAACTGGGCGATCATATCCCTTTTCGTTTGAAAGTTTTGCCCTTTTGTCGGCAAAATATTGAACAATTACAATACAATCATGTTTTTACCCCAAACAGACCAAAATCAATCGAAATATCTCGAAAAGTTTGTCAAAAAGGTACATTTATCGATGCATTATTTGATAGTGGATATCAAAAACTGTGTCAACATGTTAAGGAAAACACAACCAAATATATTTTCGGTATCGTATGCCATTAAGACGTTGCCGAACATGAGGTAGAGTACATGTATTGTATGCATACTTGTTTCCACATTTTACCACGTGCAATATTAAAAACAATACCAAATGGTTAAAAAAACATTTTTACAGAGTTAGTTTTTCACAAAGTTTTTTTCGGACTGAATTAACCTCTGGACCATCAAATTTATTAGAGGGAATAACGTGTTACATGTCTTCAAATTCATTTGTTCATTTTATATGAAAAGCGTTTCGGACGCACGAAATTAATAGAGTTACTTTTTTCATTTTAAACTCATTTATACTGACAGAAGTTTTAAATTTGACTGTCTTACCGATTTTCGGTCGTTATCGATGACTTTGACACGAATGACAAAACTGACTGACTTCCACGCCTTCTTTGGTGTCAGAAGTAAGACATATCAAATTTTCTATAGTTCAGTCATGCCATTAATAATCCTGAAAAATAAACCTGAAGGAATAACATTTGAAATAGTTCCGTTTCATGAGGTTTTTTTCTAACTGTCCCATATGACTTGTTAAGATGAATATTTCTATACAAGAATAGAATTTTGAGACAAATCAGTCCTGACGAAGGCAAACATGCAATATGTTATCACTTAAAAGTTCAGCTAAAACATTATAACAGACACAGACACTATTGGGTACAATTATAAATCACATTATATCATTCAAACAGTGCCTTTTTTTATTCAATACATCGCAGTGATTCTTTCCTTTAACAAGAACTTTGTCTTAGGAAGAATTGATTTGATAAGCCTATAGCATTCCTTTTGCCAGTATTTCGAATAAAATCAATTGGGGAATAAAAAATTTGTTTTCATATGGAGGATACTCATGTTCTGAGAAGTTGTTTGTTGTATACAGATCATAGTTGTTTTGCTTAGCTATGACTTGTGCTCCCCTCCCGACGGAGTCACTTAAGGATTGTGTGTGAATGACATGTCTTCTCATGCGGAGTATCTCATAGCTATTCCAGTTTTTGTCCGTATTGTTAATCATTCTTCTTAAATAAAAATTGGTATTCTTACATAGTAACCAAACTACATAAAAACATGGCATGGTTTGCAAATTGTTAAACATTATATTACTAAACTGTGGTATATTATTTTCAATATACGATGTATATGTGCATTCCATTCTCAATTTTATTGTAGGAAAATAAAACACTTATTTGTCCGAGTTTTAGATTGCGAGAAAAAAAAATTTTCAAACAATTCATTATATGCATTTATCCTGTAAATTTACATTTTAACGTTTAACCGCTGTCTTGTTTTGGTATTTTTAGAAATCGACATGACTGAAACACGGACCGCGAAGAGGACATCGAAATGAACTGTGACGTCAGCCGTAATTGTGATAATATCGTTTGGAAGAGAATTATGATACCATACAAATAAAAAAAATACATATTTATATAATGTTATTCAAAATAGTTGACTGAATACAGGATAATCAATTATATTTTGAAGGACAAATGCACATCTTTATCAAAATGATGGAAACCAGTATCCGTACAAAGGAAATGTTATGTTAGCAATGATATATTATATTTTAAATCATAACACATGTTTTCTCCTTGTTGAAAGCCGTACTGTTGCCTATAATTGCTTACATCCACTTCATTTGAACGTGGGTGGATAGTTGTCTCATTGGCAATCATACCACATCTCCCTATTTGTTTTATTTTACATGTTAATAGATGGCTGTTAATTGTGCTGGGGTAAATGATACCTGTATGTTAAGTGGTATTTTCATTTACACTTGACATCACACTATTTCGGATTTTAATGTTCTGACACACAAGGATGACATATAACTCAAATCAGACACATTGATATGACTCCTAGACTACTTTTCAGATTTTACCCCTATATACAGCTTGCTAGAAGGAGAAGCATTAAATACCAATCAATCTGGGGATCGCAGCAAAGTACCCCGAACTTAAGGCAGACACGCTACGAGATCACCGAGTACACAGTTTTAAGTACATTTGTGAATATATTAGACAGATGTGACCTAAATGATGACATCAATACCAAAATCCTCAATTTTGTAAAAGACAGTCAAACTACAAAACCACTAGATAGCTTTACTAAGGACATTCTACTTAAACGTCATTTTGTCTTTGGTAGAGAGTTGCTTCATTGGCAATTAAACTACATCTTCATATATAAACATTGACATGTCTTATTAGTTTTGACAGTGATAAACCATTTCTATATGCTTTCAAATAATATGTCCTTCAATCTTGTAGAACAATTAAAATGAATTGAATTAAGATGCATCAGCTGTATGCTTTTCATTACTGCATCCTCTAGAATTATTGAACTACGACACATTGTCATGATTCACCACCATGTTATTTATTCTGCGAGGAGAAAGTCAATAAAATTTTGGTTATTTCGTTATGTTGATTTTTTTCTCGAAATTTAATATAATTCAACAAAACGTTTCAGGTAAACTAAAGAAAACGATTTTTCTTTGAAATGTATCAAATTGGGACTCAAATGAACTTATCTATATTTTGTTGACAAAAAGACTAATATTTTAATGTAATTATAGTTCACAACAAGGACCATAACAATGGCGGGTTCCTTACTGATGGTGTTCAAAATGGTAAATACAATGATTTTCCTATCAAAAGGTGATAGAATAAACTTATACATGTAAAGATATTTTGATTTACGACTTACTGAACTTGTAATGTTGGAACCATCACTGCTTAAAAGTAATTTCATGTTTTGTTTTTAATATTATAATGATTGAAGCACAATGTTGACTCGTATTGGAAATAATACATCTGCTGCTTCTGTTTAGGCCAGATAAAGGTTACAAACCACAAACTTATTATATAGTCATGACTTTGGTGCACATACAGACCAAACCCTTGCTCTTTAATGTTTGAATTTACTTAAGCTGTGTCATCGAGGCCTTGAAAGCCTCAAATGACGGTGTTGATACAACCCTTCGAGCGCTCCATTCCCGGATAACTCGTTGGAAAAAATACTTTTTGCGGTAATCACTTGATGTCGCTGGATTATTGGATCTTTTGTCGTACAGTTTCTCGAGAGACATTTTGGTGGTATTTAACGACATTCATTCGGTTTGGAGTCTTAAAAATTGGTTTCTATTCCATAAAGCATGGTGGGTCTTGCATCGTTTCGTTTTTGTTCTAGAGATGTATTTTAGGTGTTTAAGCATTTTATAGTTATAAATCGATTAGCTCTTCTTTGGACAATCTTGACGAGTAGTTGAACTGGTGTTTTTATTTGTGGATCCATTTGCTCGTTTTTCAAGTAATTAGTAATGAAACTTTATCCAAACTGTTTGAGTATTACTTTTGAATTATAATGAAATGTATGGTGTTCTCATTAACCCATCGCCTACAACTCTTAGTACTTATACCGAACACTGACAGCCATAAGTATATAAATCATTTGGTTTATTGCTTAAATTGAGGAATTTATGAATGATGACTAATATTATATTTCATGCAATGACTACATAAACACTAGTTTACGCTCTTTGTAATCTGTATTAACAATAAATGTTAATTTAATATTTCACTGATCTTTATGATTTTCAAAAGTTATGTAACCGTAGTCATTAACTCCCTACACCGTAACGCCATGCAGAAGTTGATTCATGGATTGAAAGACTATAAATCTTTATTTTTGTTTTTTGTTCAGAATTCAAATTTTAATCTGAAGTTACCAGTGCTGTGTTGGCATGAATTATCACTGGTATGGTCATATTTATAAATTAACTGTTTACAAAACTTTGAATTGCTCGAAATGCTAAAGATTTTCTATACCAGGAAAAGATTATCTTAGCTGTATTTTGGCTAAAAAGCTATATTTTGGCAAAATCTTTCGGAATTTTAGGTCCACAATACTAACCATCTTCGTACTATATATGGCCTACTAAATTTTTTTATTCGAGCGTCACTGATTCGTCTGACGTACAAAATTATAAGCCTCGTATCTTTTATAAGTTTTTGTCTACTTAATCCAATGTCAAAGGAAATAACAATTATGACAATTATGTAAAGGGGGTAAACTTCAAGACCTGAATTGTATTTCTGTGTACCTGTTGAGTCAATTGTCTTCCATGAACAGCCAGAAGGAGAGGAACCATTATCAATTTCATGATGTGTACCTTACAATTAGATGAATATAAAAAAAATAATGTTTGGTCTTCATTCATTTGAAGTACTTTTTGAAAATTGTAAGGTTGTTGTCATTTGATTATATTAACAAATAATTCAGTAAAAAGGCAGGTTTTCTCATATATGAAATTAAACAGCATGATAAATGCTACCCATAATTCAAAAATCAAAAAGGTATGATGACCAGATTCGACAATTTCCGATTTTCGCCTTTGATATTTTACGAAGCGAAAACGCAAAATGACCGCAACTTGTATCTTTACAAAAAATCAAGGAATTGATTGAATACGCAATATTATAATGGCAGCTGATAGTTCATTCTCGTCCTTTTCACAAAATATATATCTGTATCATTTGCAATCAAAAATATTAATTAAGTAATCAGCCTTTACATTGTAACAATATACACTTAGTATTGTTTTCTTTAGTGTTTTGGTCATTCAGGAGACTGTCAAGTTGGGCTTCGGCATTCGAAATAATAAGTTGCTGAATGTAACGTTTGATTTACATATATATGATTATATAAAGGATTCAACATATGTATATAAACCAACCAAATAATAAAAAAGAACTTTGCATCCAAACGGTTTCCTTAGAATGGTCGAATTTCGAGTAAATCAATAAAAACTATCACACAAGAGCGATTAAGACTAAAAATGAACATAGAAAACCGATCGTTGCTACAACAATTGTTACCTATAACCTTTTTCTGGTACTGGTGTATTGACAGTAGTCTTACCTTTCTGAAAGTTTAATAGCAATTGTGCAGTATAAATGTAAGTACCTTTATTATCTTAATGTCGATACATTGTATAGACTGTACAATCGCTTGTTCGGTAACTGTACAACCAGTAAGGCCTCCACTGTTCTTTTTGGCAAATTCATCAAATTTATTAATAACATTTCTATATGACTGTCATACAAGTGAGAGGTTTAGCTAGCTTTAAAACCAGGTTTAATCCACCATTTTCTACTTTAGGAAATGCCTGTACCAAGTCAGGAATATGACATTTGTTTTCCATTCGTTTGATATGTTTGAGCTTTTGATTTTGCCATTTGATAAAGGACTTTCCGTTTTGAATTTTTCTTGGAGTTCGGTATTTTTGTTATTTGACTTTTTTCATATGTATTTCATTATTGGTTCCGTACAAATGTATATAGTTGACTAGGCTGAGAACTCCGTGAAACTACCATTATACATTTGAATGCTTGTAAGAAGTAAGGATATCCCGATCTTCTGATGAGACTTTCTTTCTTGTATTGTTTATATATTGTGGATTCATTAATATTCATTGGATACCATTTTTTTTTGGTTTTCGTGTATCTAGGTGAACAACGAATTTAAATGTTCAACAACGTACAATTTTTTTATATGCTGTTTTATATACTGTTGCCAAAATATTAAATCAAGTATCCACGAAGATATAATTTTCCTCAATCCACGAAAATTGGTACCCTCAAAAATAAATTAATCCACAGTATCTTTGTTGTTCTTTTAAAATATTGGTCAATTACAAATAAAAAAAACTTCATAAAAAAGATTACCCTTCCAGGGAACCTGGTATCACCCTCGGTTTTATGACTGTTTGTTTTGTACTATTTCTTTTATTTGTGATTTATTTACATTGGTGTTTTAATTTTTTGTCTTATATACTGATTTTTCGATTTTTTTCGATACTACACCCGAGTTTGCCTAGAGAGGTGTACTTGCTAGAAGCATATTCTACAAAAATGTTCATTTTTATTTTTATATATCATAGATCAATAAAAGTGCAGACAAGAAACAAATTATGAAATACATAATTATGTAGTGTATATTATGTGTTTTGGCCAAGAAATTGTACAACAATAATATTTTCCGACATTAGAAAATAAATTAATTTAAATTTCCACACAGACACTGGTTAAATAACTTTCAGAGAGGTAAGACTATAACAAAACAGAGTCATATTTCAAAACTGTTGAAACAACGATAAGTTTTTTATTATTATTATTTGTGGTTTAAATCGCTGTTGAGTGAGATTTTGTATCGATTTACTCAAATCTCGATCATTCTAAGGATTTTTTTCATTATTTTATTATACACACGGAATGTTTTCGATACAAATCCTGAAGCAGAACCTTTACATATAGTAACATGTGTGTAAATCAAACCTTACAATCAATTCGTTATTCTTTCGAATGGAGGAGCCCGCTTGACAGTCTCTCGAATGAAGGAATAAATTAAACTGTAAAGTATCGTTCCAATATGATTAGATATAGCAAGTAAATGGACGCAAAATAAACATTACTGAAAAATTTGATTAATTTCTGATTAAAATATTTTAACTGGATGATAATTCTTTTTGCGTTATCTTATTTTTAAGAACCAATTTTTATCAAAGAATTTCGGAATATCATTAAATATTTTCATCCGATAACGAGGCTAAAGGAACTACCGATACAATATTTGCTGCATTATTTGTAGTATTACGTCTGTAGGATTTTAATTTTTGGCGCGTTTTTTTTTTCCTCTAGAAATTCATAAGAAAGTGCCATGAACTTATTCTTAACTATTCTGTCCCACAATTGCAGACTACACCAGATGAATTATGAGGCTTATGTACTGCCAATAAATCACATGTTTGGCGGTGTTCTACATAAGGAACTGCCTGTATCAAGTCAGGAATATGACAGTTGTTTTCCATTCGTTTGATGTGTTTGAGTTATGATTTTGCAATTTGATGAGGGACTTTCCGTCCGTGTTGAATTTTTCTTGGAGTTCGGTATTTTCGATATTTTACTTTTCTCAGTGAATTTGTACGCATTATTGTGTCTTGAAAAAGCCTGTACTTAGCCAGGAGCAAGTTGAAAATAACATTATGTAGAAAAAAGATACTGTTACTAGCTTCCAAATTATGTTTATTGTCTGGGAATGTTTGAGAAGAGGTTTATCTTTGCATTTGTTATACTATAAACATAAAAGAAATTAGAACTATTGGATAGATATGCATATCCTAATCATGAACTTTGCGATGAAGCTAACTTGTTAATCATCCGTCGACTATAATGGGGTTTCGTTTTTACATTTACCTGTCATAAGTATAGTGCGATTGATTATTAATTCATCTCTAAACTTGTAATTACATGTAGATTGAATCTTATGTGTCCTTTATACACATCTATTTGTTGAAGTGAAGAAATTGTTAATTTTGCTGTAGATATTGGTAAACATTCATTGTTATGCCTTCCGGAAGATTCCACAGACAAAACAAGTCAAATGCAAGAATTATGTAACAGATATGATTATATTAATTACTAATGTTCACAATCCGATGCGAAATTTGTTATATTTCTTCCTGCAAGGCGTTTTGTTTTCACTTCGTATCACACGCTATGCCAGGTATCCTAATAATCTAATTGTTGTGATGGAGGCATTTCCAACTTTGTGCCTAACATCTAATGATATAAACTCCACGTCAATTGTACTCTGGTGGATAGTTGTCTCATTGGCAATCATTCCACATCTCCTTTTTTTCGTATTAAAGGGTTACCTTGGATATAGAAATATGGTCACCTGGGCTTCTATCCTGCTATTAGTAACTTGTTGAGGGGCATCGGGTGGCTGGAAATAAAAATACGCCGCCATGTCAAAATTGAATATGACTTTGAATCCGATGACTCGTGTAGAGAGAGTGTCATGCTCTCGTCACGGTTAAGAACCTTTGTATCAACTCCTTTTAGGGCCCGTAGGTCACCTATTCCCAAAAAGGAGAGAACATGCCAAGGAGGCAATCAGAAATAAAAAAAAAACATTGGAAACTACCAACAACAGGACAAAAAAAGAAAAACGATGAAAAGACACACTACAATAACAAATCGCTACAAAGAAACTAAAACTTAGCAACAGGAACCCCACCATTATTCGGGGATGAACTCTTGTGCTCTGGAAGGGTAAGCAGTTTTTACATCCCACAGTGACATTGATTAGTGTTATTAGTGATACGTCGCTTTCGGTAATGACACAAGCGAGGAAAAGAGGACTGCTGAATTGGAACATGTACATTGTGATCTGTTAACAACCATAACGGTCAACCGAATCATGATGGCATTGATGTAATTTTAAAGGTTTCTTGTTTGCCCCTATCTGATATACCCTCTTTTCATGTGATAATAAAAATTTGTCGCCCCTGATCTGGGTCCAACTCACAATGTAGAACGGTCTTATTTGATTTATAGTTTAAACTGTTCTCGTCCTGAATATGATTTTTTTCTACTTGATACGAAGCAGATAATCAATCACATAACCAAATAATAATACTACTATTAATAATCATTAAAATACATGTAATAATAATAAACACATATCATACACACAAAGTCTTACCTCAGTTGCTCTTACACGGCTTCTTTTTTACAAGGATTTCCTTGATATTGCAAACTATTAGTTTCAGGGAAGATAGCGAAAGCTTTCTATTAACTAAGATCGCTGTATCTTTTGATAAAGAAGTCATAACTTTATGCCTTCTGTTATTGTCTGGTTGTTTCATCAATAGATATAAGAAGATGTGGTATGAGTGCCAATGAGACAACTCTCCATCCAAGTCAAAATTTATAAATGTAAACCATTATAGGTCAAAGTACGGTCTTCAACACGGAGCCTAGGCTCACACCGAACAGTAAGCTATAAAGGGCCCCAAAAATTACTCATGTAAAACCATTCAAACGGGAAAACCAACGGTCTAATCTATAAATTTATTTAGTGAAGTTATGCCATAAACATCGCAGATAAATATACAAGTCCTAATGCAAAGCCCAGGATAAATTCATGTATCAAATTCTAAAGAAGAAGAAACAGAAACAAATGTTCATCAAAAGCATTCTGAGTTTTCCTTTAGGTTGAATAGTTTTGCACACAAGAGAATACAAATATATTAAACACGAATAAGACAAGCAATAAGAATAATAACAACAGATGACAAGAAAAAGTTTTCAAAGTCGAACAATTTATTAAAGAAATATTTTATCTAAATCATGATTTCGACGAGTACTTGTCTTGAATTATTGTCTGTGTTCGCTAGACATGAAGCAGAAGATTGTGATAACTAATTACCCATAGCTGTTACATGGATTATTGTATAGACTCAGGGGATACGCCAATAACTGTGTGAAGTATGAAATGATGGCTCGGCTATTTTGATTTAAAGAGATGTCAGATGAAAGATTTTAAACGTTGCAGTCTTTATCGATCATACCAAATTTATTTCGTGAAGTTATGTCTTAAACATCCCAGTTAATATACAAGACCTTATGCAAAGCCCAGGATATAAATTCATGTTACACATTATAAAAAAAATAGTAAATAAAAACAAATTGTTTTTCACACAAACGAAAACAAATATATTTTAAACGAAAAAGAAAAGCAGTACAAAAAATAACGACAGATGACGAGAAAGAAATTTTCATAGTTTTACAATGTATGATAGAAATAGTTTATGTAAATCAGGATTTCAACTAGTATTTGTCTTGAATTAAAGTCTGTGTCCGCTAGGCATGAAACACAAGACTGTGACAACTAATTACTGATAGATGTTAAAAGGATTATCGTACGGACACAAGGGATAATTCAATTACTGTGTGGAGTCTGAAATGATGTCTCGGTTATACGTGATTTAAAGAGACATAAGATGAAAAATTTTAAACTTTGCAGTCTTTATCAATCATATCAGGAAAAAAAATCTCAAAGAACCCGGAAGGATCTACTTATGACTTGCAATGTATTGTTTGCAATACTTTATTTACTACGTCGATATAAAATGAAGTCAGTCTCATATAAAAAAAAAAGGACAAGTCGGCAAGAAGAGGAGTACAGTTGGTTTCAATGGGAATGTCGATTTTTTGTTAAAATACACGTCCTCCAAACGTAACAATTATGTTGTCAATCAAGAAATCAAGCATCTTGATAATGTCAGTTTCAGAGAATTATTTGTTTGAATCTGAGTGATTTTTCACACAGTACGATTTATCCCTCCTTAAGACAAGACTCTTGTTTCTACGCTGGCAATTCTTTTTTTTTTAACATTGTAGGACCAACTCTTTTAAATTGTCTTTTCGTTTGGAATGACGAATACTGGTGTAAAGGGAGGAGAATTCAAATGTTTTAATATAACTGCAAGATGAACGGTCTTAGATTGTTTGTTTTCTTCTTTTGCATATTTTAGTATCCACATATAATACACACCGCCTCTAGAATAGGCAGTTTCACAATAACTTTACAGCCCGGCTTTGATTGCTGATAAAATTGATGTTAATAATTTAGAAAGAGGTTTTGTGGAGCACTTGGGAGACCCAGCAATATAACGTTGTTCATAAGTCACTTATGTAATTAAGGTATCCTATACAGTGTAGGAAGATCCATTTCTTCATCTTTTGTTGAAATTCTGAAGGAACACAGAACATTCCCATGATTATCAATGAATTCCTGCTTGGTAAATGAAGTTGGGGTTTATGTTGAGTTTCCAAGTTGATTGTCTATACCTAAATCATTTAACAAGCAGTTTATGTAATGTGATTTACACACAAAAGAAGATGTTGTTTGGGGCTTTATCTGCTGGGACAACAACATAAGTGTCATGGAGGTACAGTTGCTTTACAACATTCGGGTGTTAAAAGATTGATGTAGCATGTGTATTCATAGACCCATTCAAATTCTTAATTCTGCTTTGTACCAACGACCTCACAGCCTTATTCGATTTGGAAAGAGTATCTACGTCTTCTCTCTCCCGTTTAACCCATTGCCTGACAAAATCCTCGACTGAATTCATCAGTATTTTGAAGTTGTGTTTCCAATTTAGGCTCACGATATTTCGGGTCTTTGGATAACACATTTCGATGAGAAGTGTTATTGACAGTGTTAAGATCACCAGTAATAACTTAGCCAGTCGGATTATATATGAATGGGGAACTAGCGCAGGTGCCATCAGGAGGTTAAGACTTGAAGTCGTCAATATTCAGATCCTGCAGCACGTGTTTGTAATTGAAAATTTTAGTTGCAATTGGTTTAGGATAGGTATACGAAATGATAGGTACAGATTGATCTTTAAAATAGGGAAGTATTTTCGAGTGAAATGATTTATGATGCGGGATATTGCCTAAATTGAAGGCATCGAGATTTTTGTTGACAAAGGAAAGTTTAAGGAAGGATCGTTTCTCCTTTTCGTCATTTCCTATGCGAACTTGTTTGAAATGTCTGTGACTGGCAATATCCGATATGATAGATGTAAGTTTGTATTGGTTTGAATGAAGTTTGTAGCATTGGTTTTCAAACAAAAGATGTACAGAGAATGAAGTTTTGAAAGGGGTAGTGAATAAAGCTTCGTTCGAATGTGATGAATACCCAACGGCTTTTGTATAAATTGCAGAAGATCATTCAGAGAAAAATCAGGTTATAAGTAATAAACGATTAAAAACTCAAAGTTTATATTTATCTATATATGCACAATACTTCCTTTTAATTTTTTCAATTTTTTTGCTTTAAGTTTTTTTTATATTTGTATTGTTCTATCGTACCGGATTAGTTTGTAATGTTATTGTTCCGTCAGCCTCAGTTTTTTCTGTATTGTGTACTCCTTTATATTTGAGCGAAACATTAAAAGCAGTAACAATAAGTTATTAGCGGAATATAAATGTTGAATATTTGAAGGTTCTTTCATAAATGAGTTTGAGGGGCCGAGTTAAAAACAAACACAATTGTTAAAGAATTTCCAACACTTGGTACAAAATTTGGAGACTTTGCTGCATTAGTACAGACAAATGGGGAACTAAAAACCACCGGAATCGCATGAACCTCAAACGGTGATACGAGAAAGGATCTCCGCGATGCACTAAACACCCGTAATTCTTAACACATGTCCAGTAGATTAAACAATTTTACTTGTACAATAGAGTTGTTATTTATTGATCAATACCATACATACATGTAGTATGCTGGTTTGAAGAGGAAGAAAAATATGTAAGGTATTTTACAATTTATTATTTTTTATTGAACAAAGTGACCTTAGAACGATTAAGGTGAATGTGCTAAAAGTATTATCATTGTCTGATGCCTCTTTGCAATCAGAACATACTACATACATTACACATATATCGACGGTTTGTCTGCAATCAAAGTTCCTACATCAACATATGGGCAAAGAAACTCGGAAAAATTACACAGTTTTTTTTATGATAATCAGTTCGTTAGTAATCTAGTAAATTATTTTCAACTTAAAATATAAGAAATGAAAAAATAGATTGTCACAGAAAAATATATATTACAAGTCTCCTGATGATGACAAATATGAAACAGAAATGGCTTATTATTTGTGAAGAAATAATAACTCAAACAGCTGGTATAAGTACATTGATGAATTATCTAGTATATTGTTCGAATAAATATTGTATACCTTGTCCATGAAAAGTGTGAGCCAGAGTTCATTTCATATCTTGAATTGAAATGAAAAATAAAATACTTCAAACATGCGTTTATGTGCAATACTACAACTACAGCAGTGAGCAATAAACAGGATGTAAACATATTTTTTTTATGTCAGTATATGATAGGTAACAATTGAATGGAGTTAACCCATCCTTTGAATTCTCGATCTCAGAAGTGCGTCTCTGCTTCTCGTTTGTTCTCCATTGAGCATACTGGCGATCGACGACAGTGCACCGTTAACGGAGAACTGTTTTCGTGTACGTCTGAAAGAACCATTCAAGTCAGTTTTGTAAGCCTTGTGCATACTGTTTATGGCATACATCATGCATCCGTCAACATCAGGTGTGAAAGATTGACATATATATTTGAGACCAATATCGTCGATTGCGCAAAATTTACATGTGGCACTGTTTCCATCCTCGTTTTCAAGATCTGTTTGTTCGGAACCTCTCGTTGGCAATTCTATATTTCCATAAATAGCATCCCGATTAATTGAAACCACAGTATGGTCACATAAAATAACAAATGTCGTAATAATTGCACTAATGGTTGCTTTCCAGACGTTCATGTTGAATTTATCTGAAAATATAAATTTTAAACGTTAATTAGTTTTATTTCAATTCATTGTACATGTAAACTTCTAACAAAAATGTGACATGCCTGGCTGGTATAGAGTTAGATAGTAAATGATGTAATAATGTATGGTGTGTGGTTATTGTAAAACATTCTTGATTACTATCTTTTGATAATTTCATAGATACAAAGGAATCAGCTACCACAAGTTATATTGACACAAACATTATTCGGTCACATTCTTAAGACACATTAAATTTATATAACTCCCCCTCCCTATGCAGTGGTGATTATTCTTATTAGTTAGAACACTAGACGTGCGTTTGGTTTATATAATACATATAAAATCAAACAGTTTAACGACCAAGAGGTCAATTACGAAGTTTGAATAGCATTGAAAACCAAAAATTCATTCCTAAAACAAAAAATAGTGTCAATTCTTTCTAATTCAAATTAAAAATAAACATCACATGAAGTACATAAATATGTTGGAATACGTGGATGTTGGGTTTCGTTTGAATTTTAAAAGGCTTTCTATGTCTGAGGTAAGGTAGAAAAATTTAAGTTTTTAGAATGATTGTAACATTTCATGAACAGAAAATTGACCACATTAATTAAATTTCATTTCAACATTAGATTGCTGACTACTGTGCTGGTGATTTATTGGAGGGACGACTGAAATAGGCATAATTCACAGTTTATGGTACTTAAAAAATTAAAAACAACACTTAATAAATTTCATGCGTCCGAAGCACTTTTTCCCGGTAGTTGACCGATATGATGTGTCGGTGTCTCAACTAACATGATACACGTGATTTTTTGGCTGATGATTTTTAAACACCAGAATAGTCATCTGATTTGTAAATTTACCGATGCTGCCCCTTCCTTATAGTGACATTTGCATAGTGTAGATTCGCATGACGGGTGATCCATGCATAGTAGGAGACAAAACATTCTTCGCTCCGTTTGTAGTACAAGAAGTGTAACATAATTTTGTTCTCTCTTTAGAGACGGTAGTACATTACGGACATTTTGTGAAATTTGTTAATGAAATTGATTTTAAAAAGTTATCAAAGATACCAGGCTTACAATTAAAAATAATTATACTTCAAATCTTCCTTATCTTCAGACACAATGTTATTTGAGTGAACCCTCAATAAAACTGCGTCTTCAAACAATGGATAATATTATTTTGTTCAGACGATAAATGTAAAAATAAGCCTTAAAATACCATCCCTTGTTTACAACTTTGAAGTTTAAGAAGTGCATATCAATAATTAATTGAAAAATAACTTAACCGATGTGAAAACCATGAATGAATATAAACTAATAAAATCAACTGAAAGATAACATTTGCGCCTGTGAAACTTTGTCTTTTTATTACTGATATCCTGTATAATTCACCAAATTAATTATAATTGTATAGGTAACATGAGTAGTTGAATAGTTGAGCAAAGCTAGGAAAACACATTTCGTTAATTGGAAAATTATGAGATTCTACAAAGAGGCAGAGGATAAGAAAGGGACAATAAATGATTATAAGTCGAGGAGCGTTTTTTGAGGGTTGATATTGATAAGTATTTAGTTTTCTATATAAACATAAGAACATGTGACAACTTTCCAAAAGAGACCAAATAATGAAGAAGGTAGCAACTATAGGTCACTGTATGGTCCTCAACAATAAGAGACATTCATACCGCATAGTAAGCTATAAAACGCTCCAAAATAAAATGTACAGCAATTCAAACGCGAAAACAAACGGCCTGCTATATGTAGTGTTGTGTTCACTTTTTTGTATTTTTGTCGTATTTGCCATAGCGTTGTCAGTTTCTCTTTTACTTATAGGCTTAATGTCGCTATAAAAATAAGGAGATTAGGTAAGATAGCCAATGAAACAACTATCCACCAAAGTTCAAATAAAGTGGATGTAAGCAATTATGTATTCTTTCGCCTCTTTTATAGACGGATTAATCTGTACTATCAAAACTGATGAATTGTTACAAGAAAAATTTGTGGATAACGTAATTATTTAGTATGGTATACGGCGTTAGTACCTTTACTAAGATGACAATAACTGAATAAATTAAAGTTCTTAGCAAGATTCAATACTCCAATCCCTCGGAAAACCCAATAACATTTGCAGCTGTTGGTATGAACGAAACAATTAATAACAAGAAAGATTTCATACACTGAACTATATACATCGATATACTAGGGTTCATTTACATGCATATATTTCTACATAAAAACACCCAGATTGTATTATGCTTTTTTATAGCGAGAAAGGATATTTCAAACTGTGTCTGTGTTAATGATTATGATTTGACTGTAATGGAAAGAATGTAGGACTTGAAACAAAATGTACATAAACACCACAAAATAAACCGATACTACTAACGGATTGGCATAGTGCAGGTACATAATCATCACATTCTCTCGATAAACTTTCCAACCTACGAAAACCGAGGGTTTAATAAAACATGTTTTAAGCGCTCTGTACTACATTACTAGATAACGTTTTATGTAAATATACACTTACAGAAAGATCAAAGGTAATTGAGGTTAGAAGTGTATGCACAATGATGTTTCAATGAAATAGGTTAATAGGTCGACAAACTCATTATAGATACCAGGATTTAAAGTTTGTTAGGTCAGCTTGCGGGAACAGTATACAATATTTTATATGTATTACAATGCACCATGCTTTACGATTTTTAAACTTTTAACAAAATTTAAGATAGAATAAACAAAAATTCTCGAAGTATTTCAATTGAGTTAAGAATGATGAAATTCAATTAAACTTTAAATTGTTCTTCCTTATTAAAACGAAACTTTTCAAGAGAAGAGGAAATGCAATCAATCAATTTTTCTGATTGTTTTAAATGCTTTTATATCAAATTGGCAAAATTAAAATTGTTTACGAATGAAGAGGAACATTTACATGAATATTTAGAAAATATAGAACCAGAAAAGTTTCTATTACAAAATATTTAATTTTCAACCCCTTGATTTTATATTACGAATTTTCAGGTTTGTACAACTTGTGTAAAAGTTATCACTCAATTTCGACACATGTAATGTAACTTGTTGGCAGCAGTGATAGTTTTATAAAAAGGGAGATGATACCAAAGGAGATATCAAAAGTCGAAAACACTGAAAAAATGCCATGGTCAAGAGAAAAACGACAAAAAGATTACAGTCCACAAAAACTAAACAGAAAGCTAAGATTTATCAACAATAACAACAACACAAAAAACGGGGATGGAACTCAATGTGTATTTATTGATAAAGCCCATCGACATATCATGCTTTGATCTACTATAGAATGGCATACGAAGGAGTTACTTAACTTATACTTAATTGAAGTATCAGACCTTTTTGACACACGTATATTGCATTTTTATTCTTGTCAAAAGGGGGAAGTCCATGAAATCTGACAATAACAAACGATCGATTTTTTCAACGAACGAAACGAAAGAAAAACAAGTATCACATTCCGGATTTGGAACATACTCCATGTGAACCCTATTATATTTGTTTACTGTAAGTAGATACAGTCAATGTTTCATATAAACTGGGTAATTAGGTAAAATCATGAATAAACAAGGTATCCATTAAAACATGATAAAATCATACTTCCAAAGCTCACCTTTTGACTTTTACCAATTAGTAAGTATCTGTTAATGTTAGATATGAAAGGCCACTGATCAATTCAAAGGATCTTCGCTAGTTAGCATATTATATGAATGAAGGCAGACGTTCGTGCACACGTGACTTTGACACCAACAAACACGACACACATACTTAAAGGACTTCTTTAGGGCAACGTTAACTTACAACCTTCGATAATATACAGGTGTTCATTTCTTTTTTTTTTTCATCACATTTTTTTATCTAATGTAAAGTGCAAAACAAATATCTAAATTGCAGTAACAGGGATGAATTTGAATATATATTGTCTTGTCACTACACAAATATGCGCTTTATACAAAAATACATGTTTTGCTATAACAATTTCCTAATTAAAATACCTAAGGAATCTATCTTTAAAATATTCGTATATGTTCATTATGTAAATTTCAATGCTGGAATTATCAGGTTTTCTTTACTTTATTACAAAATAATTTTAAAATTCAATCTTGTTTTTAATTTCAACACGAAGATATATTTCTACTGACATCAATCAAGACATTGGTGGTTAGTTTCTGTTCGAACAATGATAAGTTAATATATAGTACTAATCAACGTTATTCCATAGTATGTACAGTCATGTAAATTCTTCATTAAAGACATGTGATTCAAACACTGTCTTACAACTTATAATCTTGATACTAAATTCTAATTGTAATCCAATTCAATTCAATTCGTGATTATCATTTCAGTCATAACGCATAAAAGGCGCCAAATATTTATATATGACTGTATATTTCCATGAAAAAAGACCTAATAATTCAGACAACACAATAAATTCCGTACTCGCGTTGCGTTGGAGAACGACCATTTGATTTTTCAAGGAGACCGGGGTTAGAAAATTGATATCCTAACCTGGCAAGAACTGGCAATACTAATCTTGCCCAAGACGAAAAGATGAAAAAGAATAATTTGTCCCAAAGAATCAGTTTGTACAATCGTGGAAATAAATTCTCCGCCGTGTGATACCAATAAGCCGGTCTAGTAATAGATTAAAATAAAAATAATAACAAAACCCTCCTGAACCTCCCTCCTAGTAAATAGTCGTCCCCATATTGCATAAATTTGAGTTAGAAGAACTGTAAACTTTCACAGAAATCAATGCTTACAATTTTTAGAAGGGATGTGGAAGATACCAACGGAATATTTAAATTCACGAGTGGAAGACAAACTGACAACATAGGCAACACCATGGCAAAAAACGAAAAACAACCAAAAGACAGTCTACAAAACACATTCAACCAACGACTAAGGACCACGAACACCACTTTTAACCTGTGGTGATCTCAGATGCTCCGGAAGGGTAAGCAAATCCTGCTCAACATGTGACAACCGTCGTGTTACTTTTATAAAATACGTTGATAAGTTATATATCAAGTGACTCGGCAAGGTATATCAAGTTATTATGCAAATTATATCAAGTAATTTAATGTATGTTCTAATTTACATTCAGACGTCACTTGCAGATATACAACTAAATGTTTATTAATCTTTAATTTGTATACAAATAAGATGTGGAATGCTCTCCAAAACAACCAATGACCGAAGGAAAAAATCTTCAAAACTGTATGATACCGTATGACCTTTGAGAATGAGTGAGCAAAATCCAATACCGTTTATGCTATAAAAGGCATTGAATAAAGAAAGAGACAAAGATAACCTTGGGAAATATATGTGAAAGAATCATAAAGAAAAAGGCTGTTTAAACCAGATCAATTTAAACTGATGATAACCGCTCGTGCTCGGAGCAGGTTCCTGGTTTTGAACAGATGTCTTTTGAAATACACTACAAAGGTGTTTTTTTTTCTTTCAAAAGACATAAAGGTTAAAGCTTTCTTACTTTAAAGGTTTATTAGCCTCAAATATTACAGTATTTATTGTTAAAAACCATCAGGAGACACAAATGTGATAATTAAAAATCATAAGTCGAGAAAAAAAAACCGCCAATACCATGGCAAAAAACAAAAAAAATGACTAATTGAAAAACAACAGTCCTCAAAGCACTACGTAGAAAAAACTAAAGACTGAGCAACAAAAACCCAAAGAAACAGGGGGTGATTTCTGGTGCTCCGTTAAAAAAGCAGATACTGCTCTACATGTGGTATTCCAAGTGTTGATCATGACAAGTATGAATTCATTTACAAAAGGAGATACTGCTCCATATGTGGTATCCCTATTGTTGATCATGACAAGTATGAATTTACTTAAAACAGCAGATACTGCTCCACATGTGGTATCACTGTTGTTGATCATGACAAGTATGAATTCATTTAAAAAAGCAGATACTGTTCCACATGTGGTATCCCTATTGTTGATCATGACAAGTATGAATTTACTTTAAAAAGCAGATACTGCTCCACATGTGGTATCCCTATTGTTGATCATGACAAGTATGAATTCATTTAAAAAACCAGGCTGAAGTTACAAAAAGGAAAATCAAAACTTAGTTGCCAAAACGAAACCAACAAAATCATGGCAACAAAGTATTAGTCGATAATGTCACAATCGAGGAATAAACTCATCATAGATACCAGGATTACAACTGTGTATGCCAGACGCGCGTTTCGTCTACAAAAGACCTATCAGTGACGCTCAATTCAAAACAGTTATAAAGGTCAATTAAAGCATGAAGTTAAAGAGCCTTGAAGACCCAAATTGTTGAAAGGAAAATAGGACTGGACCATATTCGTGGGATATGGAAACAATACGAAATATTCTATATCGTTGTTCTTTATTTATTGATGTTTTATTTTTTACTACTGTTTTGTTCTTCTGATTTTTGTATCCACTCTTTTTTATTTATATTTTCTGAATTACCTACAATATCGTCACGTTTTTTCTAATTACTGATTAATACTGTGCAATTCTAACGATTTCAAGTTTTTCTAGTTACATAATAATTCTGTGTAATTCTTAGTGACAGATTAAATCTAAAGACAAATGTTTTAAAATGAACATTCCAAAGTGTTGTTGAAACCATGTTAGATTGTAATTGAGAACTTAATCTAAACAATACATTTGTTTTCAAATTGACAATGAATGAGGACACTTCTAATAAAGCTGTTGATATACTATTACAAGTATTTATTATCGTAATTGTGCATACCTATACGGTGTGATTGCAATAATAGAACAAGTGCTTAAATAGAAAACACCATTTATTGGAGATGAATTTGCTTACCCTTCAGGTGCTTCTGAATTAGTTTGTGGTGTTTTCTCAATCATCAATATTTGTTTTGAAAACATGAAGATCATAGGATGGCAATATAAATCGTAAGGTAAGTAGTGGTTGCACATATATCACCGTGGCCGAACGAAAAATAGATAATTAATCCTAGAAAACTAAGGTCGATAGACCCAAACCTTCAATAAACATGGCTTATCTCATGTGCTTCGGAAGGGCAAGCAGTTTTTAAAACTTTTTACGTTTTTTGCTTCATAAAGGAGTATCGTCGTATTGACAAATGACATTACAATACAATACAATACTTTATTCTCTAAAAACCAATACAATCAAAGGTACAGAGAATGACATGCAAAAACAATATACAAATAGACAGAGAAAAAGAAGATATAATTTGAGCTGATCAATTTGTAATTATATAGGTTACGTAAGACATAAGTGAAGCTTTGTGATTTATGGCTTTGAAAACCTAACGATTAGTTGATTTGTCGTACGACTGAAGAGTTGAATGAAACATGACACATAATTTTATTCGGATTATTTTACCAAACTCTCGAACAATATTTGACAAATTATTTCTCAGAAGACTAGATTTCAAAAAAACTTCCAATTAGTGTGACACATAGAAAATCTCGCGAGAATAAAAAAAAAATATATAATTCAGCATAAATAGATTATGTGAAACCTAAACCGTCTTTTGAAGCTGAAGGAACGAATTAGGAGAAAAAGGTTTTGATATAAGACAACAATATTATAATCACAATTTCGGTATATTGTTTTTTTCAAAAATGAAGAGTTTTATATTATTTATTACTACACCATTTAAAACAAAAAGACAAACAGTTATTGTTCAAATACGAAATATATCATTGGAAATCACATTAACAATACACCCAAATGAAATGATAATGACAAAAAGATCGAAAGGACTAAAGAAAATATTACATTAAATTTGTGTTTATCTATAGTAGATATGGTGCTCAACCGTATGTTAGTTTTTAGTCTATTTTTAATAATGAGTTTTCAATGAAAAAAAAAGATGAACTGAAACATAATATTCCAAATAAAAATTCTCCAAACACTGCATACAATCATCAGATGACAATGATATATTGATGACATATTTCGATTTTGTATGACATTTTCACAATAAAGATAATTAGCTTTAACGTGTAAATATCATATAATAGAGCGTCAGAAGATACCAAGAAAACATTCAAAAATTATGTATCTTAGCTTGGTTATTTTCAGATTTACAAAATATTCTGTATCCTAAGTTTGAAGCATTGCCATATTTTACTTTGAAACTGAATTTTGAATATTGTTATTCTTGAAGATTATAATATATAATGGAGAATGGAAACGGGGAATGTCTTAAAGAGACAACAACCCGCTCAAACAGCAGAAAACAGACAAAGGCCACCAATGGGTCTTCAACGCAGCGAGAAAAATCTCTCAACCGGATGCAGGCTTCAGCTGACCCCAAAACAATAATGTATTCTAGTTCAACGAAATGAACGCCACTCTAAACTACGAAGCATACAAATAAACCAAATTTAAATACACACAAGACATACAAAGGCTCGAGGTTCCTGACTTGGGACAGGCGCAAAAATGCGACTGGGTTAAACATGTTTTGGGAGATCTCAATCCTCCCTCTATACCTCTAGTCAATTTGTAATAAACAAACATCCAGCAATTTGCACAGTAAAACTCCTGGAAACGGGGAATGTCTTAAAGAGACAACAACCCGCTCAAACAGCAGAAAACAAACAAAGGCCACCAATGGGTCTTCAACGCAGCGAGAAAAATCTCTCAACCGGATGCAGACTTCAGCTGGCCCCAAAACAATAATGTATTCTAGTTCAGCGAAATGGACGACACACTAAACTACGAAGCATACAAATGAACCAAATTTAAATACATACAAGACTTACAAAGGTTCGAGGTTCCTGACTTGGGACAGGCGCAAAAATGCTACTGGGTTAAACATGTTTTGGGAGATCTCAATCCTCCCTCTATATCTCTATATAGATATAGGAAGATGTGGTGTGAGTGCCAATGAGACAACTCTCCATCCAAATAACAATTTATAAAAGTAAACCATTATAGGTCAATGTACGGCCTTCAACACGGAGCCTTGGCTCACACCGAACAACAAGCTATAAAGGGCCCCAAAAGTACTAGTGTAAAACCATTCAAAGTCAATTTGTAATAAACAAACACACAGCAATTTGCACAGTTAAACTCCTGGAAACGGGGAATGTCTTAAAGAGACAACAACCCGCTCAAACAGCAGAAAACAAACAATGGCCACGTTGGGTCTTCAACGCAGCGAGAAAAATCTCTCAACCGGATGCAGGCTTCAGCTGGCCCCAAAACAATAATGTATTCTAGTTCAGCGAAATGGACGACACACTAAACTACGAAGCATACAAATGAACCAAATTTAAATACATACAAGACTTACAAAGGTTCGAGGTTCCTGACTTGGGACAGGCGCAAAAATGCTACTGGGTTAAACATGTTTTGGGAGATCTCAATCCTCCCTCTATACCTCTAGTCAATTTGTAATAAACAAACACACAGCAATTTGCACAGTAAAACTCAGTTTAAAAGGAGTGCGAGTCTGAGGTTAAAATAGTTAACAGAAGAAACTGAGCAAAATGGCAATGAGCAAAATGATAATGATAATACTATATTATCTTTATAAAATAGACTATTTTCATATTACCGACTTTTGACTCCGGATTATATAATTTGTCGACTGGTTACCTTGGACATCATGGTATCAAGTCAGGTAAGAGCAAGCTAAAGAAGTAAAACCAAGCTTTCAATCGGTACAATTTTGGGGGAAAATTACCTGCTTAACATTTTTTTTTCACTACAAAATCATCGGAAAACAGTAAACTTTCCCCCTCAAATTACGCCGATTATATGTTTGATTTTATTTATTTTGGTTGCTCTTACTTGACCGAGTACCATGATGTCCAAGGTAACCAGTGAACAAATTATATAATCCGGAGTCAAAAGTCGGTAATATGAAAATAGTCTATTGCATTCAGCTCTAAAATTCAAGTATTACAATATTGAATTTTTTTAAGTCTTATTTTGTCTTGGTGAATTGTTTTATATGTCCGGCTGTTTTCTCTGTAAAGTTGATTGTAATCATGTAAAGTGCACAGTCTGCACTATTTATCCTCATCCCTGTTTTTCAAGTGCATTATCAGCTGTATCTAATATTATTATAAAGCCATTAAAAATAATAATTGAATCCTTATTAAAAACACTAAGACAACTTTATAGATTATTTTTGCCTGAATACTAAACAAAAAAAAAAACAATTTGGCTATTATTTTCTTAAATACTTTTGAATCATTTATTTTAGTATTTACAAATGTTCGTGGATATTTGATTACGTTCACTTTTTGTCAAAGCTTGTATACAAGTACATAATGTTGTACTTTGTTGAATATTTTATGGTTTACCTATAGGCATGAAATCCACCAAATATTTGAACCCAACTTATGAGCCTCCTCATGGGGTTTTTGTTTATGTGATTACTTGACCGTTTTTATAGTGATTATTTGATTACCAAACCAAATATTTCATGATTTTTTGACTTTTTGATAGTCTAGGGCTGTATTTTTTATTATTTGATTATCTTGTTTAAAACATATAGTTAATGATTTTGTGATTATATTGGCAAAAAAATTGTGATTATGTGATTACTTGGACATCTCCATGAGGGGCCTCACTTATATTAATGAATCCCTAGTAATTTCTGAACTTAATTAAAAGAAACATTTAACCAGTTATAACTTGTGGATTAGTATTGTCCCTTGGTATATTTCCTTTTGCCAAAAAAAGGTTGTAAACAGCTAGAGCTTTAATGAATGGGGTAGATATGTTCGTAACTTAAGTAAGAAGCAAATGTTGAAATTGAATAAAGCATTTTAAATCCTGTAAAACTATTAACGGTATTAATTTTACTGCACCAGATGTGTAAAGTATATTGAATGTTCAATAATATAAACTATGTTTTAAAATTCCAGCTTCAATTTATCATGCCAAATTTCTTAAAAATATTAAAATGACAGGAATTTCCGTAATCCTTTACATGAATAAAAAATGATTAATGACAATATAATTTTTCAAAAACGTTTTTTGTTATTCAAAGTAAAAATTCAATAAAAAAGAAATGCATAAATGGTACGAACTGTACCACTTGATTCCATTTGCACTGCAAAATATTTAAAGTGCATTTGAATAGAATTTATACTTAAACATATAACTGGTAGTTTTGAGGAAATACATATAGTTCATAAATATTTAAGAACTGACACTTTACTTATTTCAACTAGCATAACGATCTTACCTGTCGCCTGGTTGCTCTAATCCTAACTGGTGTTCAGTTCAAGAGCCACTATTGGAATGAAAAGCGTACTTGACAACGGCTACTATTAGGTCGATTTATACAAGTTAATTACGACAATTTGTGTCTTAGTCGTTCAAACTCTTGATTAAATATATAGAAATTGTGGCTGAGGAATGCACCAATGAGCTGAAAGATAAAACATTGTATGGGAGTATAATCGAATAGTTGTGTTCTTTCAGGGTCTTGCATGCTTAAATTTACTTAAGTCTCTCAATGAAGTGTTACGGACGCTTAATAATGAATTTCATAATACGTTAATATAAGCTTTAAATTATGCATACGATCACTTCTATACTCTGGGGATAGTAAAGCACTCTTCTGACGAAGATTTGATTTAGTCTATATTTGGATTATATGGAAATGAGGCTAAATTAGTAAGAAGGGGAAAATTGACTTGAAACCTCTAAAGGCTCTTTTGTGTCGCGACAAACAGGATTGACTTTAAAACGAAAATATTTTAAAACAAGTACAGTAATGATCAGTTTATATAAATTAGTGATGGTTTAGTGGTGACTTAAGTTTAGATTTATATGGTATGATCTGGTTTATATGAACAAACACTTGCTGTGAAAAAGGAACACAAGTATCAAAATATTAACAGAGTTATTTGCATTATTAGAATTAACAATATGATGTATAGGCATTAAATCTCTTTTCAATCAAAAAGACGAAGTAATAGAACAAATGATCTGCATCTACCGGAAGTGTAGATGTTTCATTCAATAAGTTGAATGTATAATCTGAATAAAAGTAGACGAAGGTTATACGTCAATGCGACAGTCACCCAACGACATGTGGATGTAATGGGTATATATATTATGAAAAATAAGTATGAAAGATGGCAACTATAAATTTGTTACCGATTGAGAATTAGATATCGCTCTATATCAACTCGAGTTGTTTGATTTTGATATGATAATACACTAGTAATTTTCAAAAAAAGTTGATATCAAGCGATATCCAATTCTCATGAGTTGTTAAACCTAAAACATTTCTATATTGTCCTATTCCCTATGTTCACATTAGTTACTAAAATTGAGAATGGAATGAGGAATATGTAAAGAGAAAACAACCCGACCAAAGAGCAGAAAACAGTCCAAGGCCACCAATGGGTCTTCAACACAGCGAGAAAATCACGCACCCAGAAGCGGGCTTCAGCTGGCCCTTAAACAAAAATGTGTACTAGTTCAGCGAAAATGGACGTCATGGAGATCCTGTACCCGGTGTCTCTCTATTTTTTCTCTTTTAATACCAAATTCTAGATGTGTTTTGGGGATTGACGCATCAGACAACTACTGTCGCTCACTATTTATACCCCTACGCAATCTCATGCATTCATGTAATCATGTAGACGATGAAATAAATAAGTTTGTGTGCCCATGGGCCTTTACCTATCAAATGTAATGCAAATAACCCATAAAATTGCAGTCTTTATGTATAAATGTATGCATGTATATAAACCCTAGTCTATCGATATGATAGGGTTAATTGAAATATAGCTTGTAATTTCTAGTTCAGTTCATTCCAGCAACTGGAAATGTTATTGAGTCTTCCATGGGATTGGAGTATTAGACCTTGATAAGGTTTTTATTTTATTGTCATATTTGTAAGGAGGAGGTCTCTTATACCGTATTAAATATTTATTTTATTCATAACAATTCGTCTGTTCTTGTAGTGTAGAAAAGAGGCAAAAGAAAACAAGGGGATATTAAAACGTATAAGTCAAAGGAAAACTGACAACGTCATGGCAAAAGACAGCAAAAGTATATACAAGTTAACGAAACACTACATGCAAAAATAGCACCAACAAGAACCCACAAAAAAAAAACAGAGGTGATCTGGTTTATTCCCGATTGTCCCAATTTCTAAAATCTTACAATTCTGATTGTGCCACATGAAAAGTTCGGATTCTCCCACATTATTTTTTGAAGCAAAATGTTTTTAAATAAACAAAGTAACTGTTGTTTGTTTTGCTAAAAAAAATGTTATTTCATGTTCATACTATTATTTGATTTCAATTTTAGAAATGTATTTGATATGATATATTTTTTAAATCATGAGATTAATGCACTTTTGATTAAATAATATAACATTTCTGAGTAATGAAATGTATCTATAATGTTACGTTTATTTAGAAAATAAATATTAATACCGTTTTTCTAAAGTTTTTAGATGAATTTAGAAATAATGCATGCAATTTAAAAAAAAATATAAATATAAACTCATTTACACTCTACACTCTACTAGTACCAGGGAAGTCAGAGGACATTTACACAAGATTCTTTACACTACTTAAGACTGCCTGCACCCAACGTCATATTCACCTGAACCCAACAACATTCTTCATTGATTACGAAGCTGTTTTGTCCAGAATTCTGCCATATAATTCTTTCCGGCGATCACTATTAAAGATGGTTTGTTTTCCCTATACCCACTGTATTTGGCGTAAAGTGCCGTCAACAGGACCAACTATAAATGAGAACCAGGCATTCATCAACTTATATGCAGGGCATCAGTTCTTCTCTGGTACCACATGCAGAAACAGAAGACGTCTGTTTCCATGCACTTGAAGACCTGGAAAGTTCGGACTCAACAGTAAATACCACTCCGTTTACGTACTACGTCACAACATACTAGGTTGAAAGTAACAGGCAGCTATGGAACCATTACTAAACCGAAGGATCAAGAATGACAAAACACCTCGAAGGATGGCACAGCAGCTTTAAGAAGATGATCTAAGAACCACACTTTAACATATACACGTTTCTGAACAACCTTACAGAAGAGTAGGCAGCACACATAGTGACCATCATCCAGTACTAAGTACGAGAGGAGTACGACCAACAAAGAGAAGAAAATCCACACAACTCAATCAACGCCTACATGAACTTAAAGATCGTCTTCAGAATGGTGAAGTTGTGTATTTCAGTATGCTAACATTGTCTCTTATTTAGTACACTTCGACTAAACTTGTTGCAGTTATATGATGTGTTGTGATATTTATGTTATGTATTATGTGTGCTTTATTGTTGTACTTATGTATTATGGGTGTTTTATTGTTGTTCCTTCTGAAATGTGTGTGCTTTATAGTATCTGCTCTTCATGTCATATGTGTGTTTTAATCAATTAAGCTATTTATTATGTGTGCTTTATTGTATTCATCTATTTATTATGTGTGCTTAATTGTAACTCTTTATTACACATTTATGTAGAATTGAGTAGTGCTTAATATGTGCTATTTCATGACTAAATATTATTCTATGTTTGACAATTATGCAAATGTACATATTATGTGCTAAATAAAATATATAAATATTATTATCTGTTCATGTTTTTTTCATATTTTATTAGTTACATTGATTAGTTTCCTGTAATAACCTGCTACATAAAACAAATTAATCACTATCAAAACAATTCCCGATTGTCCAACATTTAAACTTCCCAATTGTCCCACAAACATGTTCCCTATGGTCCCTATGGTCCCACAAACTGTCATTACTTTTTACCTGAAATTTCAAAAAGGGGGACAATCAGGAAGACACCGGGGATATCAGGTGCTCCAAAATATTTAGATTGATTGTGTTTATGGATGATCTTTGATTCTGGTTAATGTTTTCAAAGTTTTCATTTTGTTCCGGAATTTGAATTCTTGATGAAACATTATTGGCTACATTGGTATTTGTCTTCAATAATTAAGAGTCATTCTCTGCAAGCATTGAAGAATTTCAAAAAACATACTCCAGGATTTTTTTTTTTTTTTTTATTTTCGTATCAGGAATTTGTAAGGCTGCAGTGCGAATGTGCTTTAAGGATGTTCGCTGGTCATGTTTTTGGCAAAGTTGGCGCACCGTAAATGGGGTGAAGTCGTAATAAAAAAGCAAATAAATATTTCTAATGATTTGTTTTAAATATGTATTCATTGTTATTCATCGATATATAAATTATTTAAAGCATACGAATTTCCGCGATAAGAAATTGCTTACATAAAAAATACACGATTTCCGTTTCCGGTTGATTGTAAACAAAGGTTGTCGGCTGCAGATGGTTACAGTGAAAATCTGTTTATACACATTTTTAACATTTTAGATCGCTTTTATACATCTTTATACGTTTTACTTTTTATATACATTTATAATCAGTAATGGCTAAGCGTACGCCGGGTTTTAAATCTGCAAAACAGAAGCGAAAATCGGAGGCAGTTTCTGAAGCTCAAAGAAGACGATGGGACAGGGAGACATTCAAATTTGACACATTATTTGTTCAGGACCACCCATACGCTGCTGTTTCTAAGCGGTCTTATCCGGATATATCAAACTGTGTTAATGGAGAGATAAATTGAAATTGACGGTAGTAACGTAACAGCAGATTTTTCAGAATGGAGAGTAGGTCGTAGGGTTGTAGATTGGGAGTTTTGGCGGATGGTTTAGCAGCTTGCAAGAAATGTGATCTTCCCCTTTCTTTGCAGTACCATAAACTCTTACGGTCTAGCTACCATTTTGAAGATAGTGTGTGCCAACACAGCCTGTCTCAACACCAACCTAATCCCCACAGGAAAAAGACATGGAAAAGTATGGGATGTCAATTCCAAATTAGCAGCAGGTAAACATTTTGTTGTAGTTAACATGTACAAAAAAAATGGGTATATATAAAAGGATGGTAAAGGGTTATTTTCGTGCAACCTGATCGCCGTTTTTTATTTCACGTTCAGTTGTGCGAGACAGGTGCCTCATTTAACGTGTTCTGCTAATTTAATTTGATGTGCATCATGATTTTCAAATGCTTAATTTGCGTGCTTGGTATATATTTTTCAAATAAATTTTAACACTAGGCAGGGATTGTCAAGAAAAAAAATTGATTGAATTTTGTTTTTTGATAAAGAGTAAAGGCCTAATATGATGTTCTTCCTTTATTTGCATTTTAAAAGTTTAGTCTAAAGAAGATCATTATATAATTGTTTAAAAGCCGTAGACCATTTATATCATAAATGTGTACATTTATATGAATATTAAGTAAAACAGAGAGTTAATATATACAAGAGGACAGTGACTCAGACACAAAAGGTTCACATCAAAGTCTTTATTTTTTAAGCAACTTTCATAACAAGTGGAGGTCAAAGTCATGTAGAATATGCCAGAAAGCTGAACATGAAGGTAAGATAGTAAGAAAGCATACATGCAGAAAAAACTTTACTGGGAGTGCAAAGGCCATGGAACCAGACATGGTAGAGGAAATGGTTACAGACACTATAGAAAAGGGGGCAAAAATCACAGCCATAATTGTAGACGAAGATACCACCACCATAGCAAGACTTAGGGCTAAAGTTGATCCAAAAATAAAGAAACTCTCAGACAGCAACCACATTAAAAAACCTTTCAGTTCCAGTTTATATGATTTAAGAAAAAAACATTCCTGTCTCTCTCAAAAAGTTATCAACTACCTCATTAAATGCTTCAACTACTTAATAGCTAAAGGCAAAGGCAAACCAGAAGAAATGAAACAAAATTTAGATGCGCTGTCAAAGCATCCCTTCGGAGACCACAGCGATTGCAACATCAGTTGGTGTAGGTTTATTGAGGAGTCTGGTCTGAAATATAGGTCATTGCCATATGGGAAACCTTTACATGACAAATCTTTTCAAACTTCACTTACAACTTTATTAGAGAAATACAGAAAAATCCTGAAAATCTTGCTTATCTAGGAAGCACCCAGAGCAATGAGAGCTTCAACAAAAGTGTTGCCGCTAAAGCACCAAAGAAAAGGTTTTATGGTGGTTATGGAAGTTTAGGCTACCGTATTGCTGCTGCCGTAGCACAGAAAAACAAGGGTCATCAATACACGGTAGATGTAAGAAAGTGTGTTGCCTGTCAGTCAGATCCCACTTGTACAAATAAATATTTTTTTATTCATGGGTTTAAAACTTTATGTTATTTACTTGTCAGAAGTTCTCAGAACAAGTTTTCAAGGGTTAGATAACTAGTCATGCTATTATTTTATGAATTTTGTTATCTTCTGAGAGTAAAAAAATATTTACATGTACAAATGGGTTATCAGACTGCCTGTTCAGTTTTATGATTCACAAGTTACATGTTTTCAGTAATTTGTTATACTATTACACTGTTACAAATTTTAGAGACCAAATTTTATGGTGTCGTATTTTATACACATATAATCCCTTTTTGAGGGAAAGTTTAATTTTGTATGAACTGTTGGATACCGTCTTACCTATTTTAGTTAATTTTTTTAAATAATAATAATCCAAAAGAGGGCTGTTCTAAATTTTAACTTGTAGGGGAGGGTAAAGGCTGCACTCAAAACAATTAGTTTTGGTAGGCTGTGTTTTCCTAACAGTTATGTAAGAATTGTATGTGAAATTAAAAAAATATGTCATGGTTGTGGGGGTCTTAATAAAGTGCCCCCTTATACCCCCAAGTTCCCAACCACACACACACCCATGTGTTTAATTCTTGAACAGCCCTTTTGAACGACAGTATGTCCATAAATGATAATGCCAAATAATTAAAATAGAGAAAACATAATTTATTGCCATCTGTCTATTTTATAATTAACAGTCTCATTTCTTTTTTTAGAGACATACAGTATATAAGTGTGCATGTATAGTGAGCAACTTTGTTTCTAGTAATTTTGTCATCTTCTGGAATCAAATGTAAAACCTGCATTGTTTTGAGAATCAAAATTACTTTTATTCTTATTTCTTTAATATCATTTTCATTGCAGGTAAATGTAACAACAGGTCTATCTCCTGGGATATATACTCAGAAGTAAGCTACCCTTAGAGATCTTCAGGCTAGAAAGAGGAGAGCTGTTGCCACTACCAAATCAGCAAAACTACGCAGAATTACTTTAAAATCAAGCAGGTAAATAACATTGATTCCTGTAATCTTCTTTAGTAGTTCATAATTAAGCCTTAACTTTCTTCAGCAGACTGCCTATTATTGTTTTTTAGCTCACCTGGCCCATTGAGCCAAGTCAGTTTTTCTCATCACTATGCGTCCATTAACTTTTACAATAATCTTCTCCTCTGAAACTACTGGACCAAATTTAACCAAACTTAGCCACAATCATTATACAATTATAGCCTTTGTATGAGGTCGATACAAGGATATATTGACCTGAAAGAAGTATATTGACTGAGGACGAAATTAATAATATAACAATTATAGCCTTCTTTGGGTCGATATATCCTGTATTGACCTCATAAATAGGCTATAATTGTTATATTATTAATTTCGGACCATATTTGTATCAAAATCGTCATTTGATTTTGTTGGAATTTTATAAATATCATATTGTCTCCTAGACAATAACAACATATTAGCTGTTATTACATTACTTTTTTTTTTACATCTTATGTATTTGAAGATTTTTTTTTCAAATAATCGATCATAGATATTTTTTTATAAAACTTTTAACAATATCATGCAATAATTACATGACGTCACAAAGTATATCGGTTTTTAGATATTCTAAAAATAACCGTGCAATACGCTTTTTGCTGTGCAATATGCTTTTTGCTATCCGCCGTTTTCTATCTACCTTCGAAAATATAGTTTAACATGTGACTATCCCTGAACGAATCAAATTAGTTAAAATATACGAATGAATAATATTATTGGATATTTTGTTTAAAAAAAGTGTGTCGGTTGACCCCGCCTACTAACTGCCTGCTAACAAACATGGCCCCCATGGCTAAACACAGAACATACGATAAAAGTGCAAGTTTTGTCTTATATTTTGAAAACCATTATGAATAGAGAAAATCTGACTGAGCAAAATGGTTTAGAATGTTGAGCTCTACCAATTGTCCATATACATCAAAATTCATGTTGATATGGACTTGCATTTCAGGCTTAACAAATTTTAAAAGGAATTAATAAAATTGTGACCTTTCTTACATCTTGTTTACTAATAACTCTCTTATCGAAGAAAAGTCGAATAGCAATTTTACAAACTCCTATGAAAATATATCAAAGACATTTAGCTACTATGTTTAATGATGAGTCACACTAGGTCTTCAAATTGCAAGAGTTTTTTTCAAAACACCCATCTACCTTAGTGAGAAAAGGAGAACACTGACTTCAATACAATGTAATACAACATCTAACAACAAGCTCAAGTAGCCCGTATGATACAAGCATTCAGTACATAAACCAGAAGAGATCAAGCACCATAAATTCATATTTTGAAATTAATCATAAGTTTTTCTTTGACTTTCAGGAATCAGAAAACATCTGATTGTGAGTTAAGAGAAGGTACAACTTATAAATCAAATGCAGCCCTTTGTGATTTGAAGGAAGAAGATATAAATGAAATACCACCTCCATCATCAAAACCTGAAAATAATGCCATGTGCTTGGAAAATGCAACAGCATTTACTCAAATATATTTTGATACTGAAGCTACAGGTCTCAGTAAGTTTTTAGCCATCACATTGTATCGATCATTTGTTGCGAGTTTGCTTTTTTTGAATCATATACTTTTTAAGATTTACCATCTGGAAAACTACAAAAATGTGAAGTTAGGACTAAAAAACAAAGAAATTATATTTTACTCTTTGTAAAATACAGATATATATTTTATTATACAAGACAGTTGCTATGGTAACAAATATTTGCTCTTTATTTATTTTGAAAGTAATGAAAATTCACCTTAGGTTCTTTTGTTATTATTTTGAAATTAAGTTTATATTCAGATTACTCATTACGAAACGTATATATACGATTTCAGGTTCGTTTGACATGTACTTCCTGTTAACCACAGAGTTTTTTATATACAGTGCCAGGTCATGTTCTACAATATTAAAGGTTGGGAGCAGGGTTATCAGATATAAGCATTAAACTCACTGATTTAATTGTTTTTCACTTATTTAAAGACAAGAAATCAATTATCTTAATTGTTAAAATTTATTCTTTAATTTTTTACAGGTCGAACATCACACATTACACAGATATCAGCGTTGAGAGGAGAGGAAATGTGTTCTACATATGTGTTACCATCGTGTGAAATATCCTCAAAAGCAGCAGAAATAACAGGATTAACATTTCAAAACGGTTATTTATTTTTTCATAATAATATTGTACCAGCAGTAAATATAAAAGCAAGTCTTATTAAATTTATCCAGTTTTTAGAAAAATCTGAAAAAAATGTTATATTTGGACACAATATTTTTAATTATGACTGTCCTGTGTTGTACAATGCGTTAGATAATTGTAATTTGCTTTCTAGATTTGACAGCAATATTTTAGGTCTGTTGATACTTTGAAATTGTTTAAAAATGTATATCCAGGTTTGAATTCATATTGTCAGTCTAAATTATGTCAAACACTTCTTGATTTTACATATGGTGCTCACAATGCCGAGGAAGATGTTACTGCATTGCAAAAGCTTGTCAATAAAAAAATTAATAATACATGTCAAATGAAAACTGCTTTATATTCAAAAAATTGTATGTTGTATCAATATTCTTGTTTGAAAAAACTACATCAAAATCTTCCATCATTGAAATTACTTATTAATTCTAAAGTCATAACCTTGAGAACAAGCCACTGTCATAGCTAAGAGTGGGCTTAATTTTTATCATTTCAAGTTAGTTTTTACAAGAAATGGTAGATCTGGAATCAAATATATTTTCACAGAAAAGTGTGGATTATCTGTAAGAGTTACAAAATCAGCTAAGATTATTTCAAGTGTATCAGATTTTTTTGAAAAAATGTAAAGAGGAACTTTTTTGTGTAATATTTTTTTCACATTTTATACTGTATGATAACATTTTGTAAGGGAATTCAATGTTTGCTATACCACTCTTCATTCAAATCACTTTATGACAATACCACTATATCAATCAGAATGAAATTTTCGGCAGTGATAAGAAATGATTTTTCTTTGAAATAATGTGTTATTTGTGGAACATAATATGGACAAATTTTCTATATGAAGTCAATAATTATGTGTACTTTTGAAGCCCAAACTTTTTATCGCCTTAAATATGCAAATGAAAGATCTGAAAATATACCAACACAGAACGACCTGTTTTTGCAATTTTAGCAAAACTTTTAGTTTACAAATTTTTATTTGTTATGACATGAATATTTACTTGAAATATCTGTCATTTTCTCCATACCCAGTTTACCCTTATAATGTGATCCGTGCATTGTTATTGAATCTTGTGCAATTAAATTGGATCAATTTATTATTAATTTACCTCTAAAGTGTTTATGTTTTTCATACAGGTATATTGATTAAATCAGACCATGCTGTTTGGTGTGAGCAAAGGCTCCTAGTTGAAGACCGTACTTTTACCTATAATGGTTTACTTATATAAATTGAGACTTGGATAGAGACCAGATTAAGTTATTGTGATAAGTTCTGTTTATTATTAACTTTACATAGTAGGTCAATGCTATTTGATCTATGGAATCATTTGGAGGTGAACATGTCAGTCTGACATCTGTAACTGACCATATCCTAAATTTTATGGAGTGACAAAGTTAAGTTTTTGTGATAAAGTCTGTTTCCTGAGTTACCATACATGGTAGGCAAATGATACTTAGTCTATGGATTCATCAAGATGTGTACTTGTCAGTCTGACACCTGTTACCCAACCCTGACCTCATTTGTATGGTCCAAAGGTTAAAATTTTGTGATTTGGTCTGTTTTTCAATATTCTTCATAATAGGTCAATGATATTTGGTCTACATTCATTTGAAGGATTAATGTGTGTCTTACACCTGTCAGCTGACCCTGACTTCAATTTCACAATTCATTGATCATGTTAAATTTTCATGAATTTCCAATCTTGAGATACTATAAGCAATAGATTTTTCTTATTAGGTGTATGGAATTAATTAAACAGGCGAGAAATGTCATTGTATGCACTCTTGTGAATCTGTTTTATGCATGTGCTTCCAGATAATTAGAAAATTTTGTTGCCTTTGCTGATAAATTTATAACAAGTGCTTGATGTAGCAAACTTTGAAATAGATACATGCAGTTGAAAATACATGGATAATTATAGATGTTTCTTCACTTTTTGTGTTATTTTAGTTCTAGCTTAAAAAAAATAGCACATGATGATCTATTCTTCTTATTCAAATTTTAGGACAAATACATTAAGAAAGATTTTGTGAAAATTTTTTGAAATTGTAATAAAATCAAAAGGTATATTTTAAGAAAATAGAGAAAAATCAAGCATTTCTGTACTTTTTTTGTTTTTGGCGTCCATTGGAAAATAAAGCACATGATATATTTTTTTACCTTGGAAATAGAGGACATATGTATGAGTATGATTTTCTGAAAATTTCGTGAATTGTATTTATAAAAAAATTTATTTTAAGAAAATAGAGAAAAATCAGGCATTTTCCCGTACTTTTTTTTGTTTTCAGTGTCTATTTGAAAATAAAGCACATGATGGTATATTTTTTTTCCTTGGAAATTAAGGACAAATGTATGAGTAAGATTTTCTGAAATTTTGTGAAATTGTTTTTATAAAATAAATGTTTATTTTAAGAAAATAGAGAAAAATCAGGCATTTTCCCGTACTTTTTTTTTGTTTTTAGCGTCTAGCTAAAAATAAAGCGCATGATGATATATTTTTTTTTCTTGCAAATTAAGGACAAATGTATGAGGAAGATATTCTGAAAATATTGTGGAGATGTATTTATTACAAAAATGTTTATTTTTAAAAAATAACAAGAAATCATGTGTTTTCCCGTTCTTTTTCAAATTTTAACTAAACTGCTAAAATAACACAATTTGTTGATTGATTTTATAGAAAATGATATTGATAAATGTAACACTGATATGTATTCTACTTGGTTTGCCACCAATAACAATATTTGTACACTGTAAATGTATTGTGCATCTTTTTTTTATACAAAACCTGTTTCTCTAGCTTTTCACAACTATGCTACATATGGGTATATTTAAATTGAGTATACCGAAAAAAAAGCGCATGAACCCAAATTTTTTTTACGTTTTTTTGAACATCTATCTTTACTGAATGAAGTGAAGAAATTGTTAATGTTGCTGTAGATATTGGTAAACATTCATTGTTATGCCTTCCGGAAGATTCCACAGACAAAACAAGTCAAATGCAAGAATAATATAACAGATATGATTATATTAATTACTAATGTTAACCATCCGATGCGAAATTTGTTAAATATCCTCCTGCAAGGCGTTTTGTTTATATTTCGTATCACACGCTATGCCAGGTATCCTAATAATCCAATTGTTGTGATGGAGGCATTTCCAACTTTGTGCCTAACATCTAATGATATAAAAACCACGTCAATTGTACTCTGGTGGATAGTTGTCTCATTGGCAATCATTCCACATCTCCTTATTTTCGTATTAAAGGGTTACCTTGGATATAGAAATATGGTCACCTGGGCTTCTATCCTGCTATTAGTTACTTGTTGAGGGGCATCGGGTGGCTGGAAATAAAAAAAACGCAGCCATGTCCAAATTGAATATGACTTTGAATCCGATGACTCGTGTAGAGAGAGTGTCATTCTCTCTTCATGGTTAAGAACCTTTGCATCAACTCCTTTTGGGGCCCGTAGGTCACCTGTTGCCAAAAGTGAGAGAACATGCCAAGGAGGCAATCAGAAATAAAAAAAAAACATTGAAAACTACCAACACCAAGACGAAAAAAGAAAAACGGTGAAAAGACACACTACAATAACAAATCGCTACAAAGAAACTAAAACTTAGCAACAGGAACTCCACCATTATTCGGGGATGAACTCTTGTGCTCTGGAAGGGTAAGCAGTTTTTACATCCTACAGTGACATTGATTAGTGTTATTAGTGATACGTCACTTTCGGTAATGACACAAGCGAGGAAAAGAAGACTGCTGAATTGTGGGTGCGCTAATTAGAACATGTACATTGTCATCTGTTAACAACCATAACGGTCAACCGAATCATGATGGCATTGGTGTAATTTTAAAGGTTTCTTGTTTGCCCCTATCTGATATACCCTCTTTTCATGTGATATTCCGCCCCTGATCTGGGTCCAACTCACAATGTAGAACGGTCTTATTTGATGTATAGTTTAAACTGTTCTCGTCCTGAATATGAATGTCATTTTTTCTACTTGATGCGAAGCAAATAATCAATCACACAACCAAAATATAATACTACTATTAATAATCATAAAAATACATGTAATAATAATAAACACATATCATACACACTACAAAGTCTAACCTCAGTTGCTCTTACACGGCTTCTTTTTAACAAGGATTTCCTTGATATTGCAAACTATTAGTTTCAGGGACGATAGCGAAAGCTTACTATTAACTAAGATCGCTGAATCTTTTGATAAAGAAGTCATAACTTTATTCCTTCTGTTATTGTCTGGTTGTTTCATCAAATTTATTTAGTGAAGTTATGATATAAACATCGCAGATAAATATACAAGTCCTAATGCAAAGCCCAGGATAAATTCATGTAACAAATTCTAAAGAAGAAAAAACAGAAACAAATGTGCATCAAAAGCATTCTGAGTTTTCCTTTAGGTTGAATAGTTTTTCACACAAGAGAATACAAATATATTAAACACGAATAAGACAAGCAATAAGAATAATAACAACAGATGACAAGAAAAGGTTTTCAAAGTCGAACAATTTATTAAAGAAATATTTTATCTAAATCATGATTTCGACGAGTACTTGTCTTGAATTATTGTCTGTGTTCGCTAGACATGAAGCGCAAGATTGTGATAACTAATTACCCATAGCTGTTACATGGATTATTGTATAGACACAGGGGATACTCCAATAACTGTGTGAAGTATGAAATGATGGCTCGGCTATACTTGATTTAAAGAGATGTTAGATGAAAGATTTTAAACGTTGCAGTCTTTATCGATCATACCAAATTTATTTCGTGAAGTTATGTCATAAACATCCCAGTTAATATACAAGACCTTATGCAAAGCCCAGGATACAAATTCATGTAAGAAATTCCAAAAAAGTAGTAAAGAAAAACAAATTGTTTTTCACACAAACGAAAACAAATATATTTTAAACAAAAAAGACAAGCAGTACAAAAAATAACAACAGATGACGAGAAAGAAATTTTCATAGTTTTACAATGTATGATAGAAATAGTTTATGTAAATCATGATTTCAACTAGTATTTGTCTTGAATTAAAGTCTGTGTTCGCTAGACATGAAACACAAGACTGTGACAACTAATTACTGATACATGTTAAAAGGATTATCGTACGGACACAATGGATAATTCAATTACTGTGTAGAGTATCTCGGTTATACGTGATTTAAAGAGATATAAGATGAAAGATTTTAAACGTTGCAGTCTTTATCAATCATATAAGGAAAAAATCTCAAAGAACCCGGAAGGATCTACTTATGACTTGCAATGTATTGTTTGCAATAATTTATTTACTACGCCGATATCAAATGAAGTCAGTCTCATATGAAAAAAAGGACAAGTCGGCAAGAAGAGGAGTACAGTTGGTTCCAATGGGAATGCCGATTTTTTGTTAAAATACACGTCCTCCAAACGTAACAATTATGTTGTCAATCAAGAAATCAAGCATCTTGATATTGTCAGTTTCAGAGAATTAATTGTTTGAATCTGAGTGATTTTTCTCACAGTACGATTTATCCCTTTCTAAGACAAGATTCTTTTTTTTTAACAAAGTAGGACCAACTCTTTTAAATTGTCTTTTAGTTTGGAATGACGAATACTTGTGTAAAGGGAAGAAAATTCAAATGTTTTAATACAACTGCAAGATAAACGGTCTTAGTTTGTTTGTTTTCTTCTTTTGCATTTTTAGTATCCACATATAATTCACGCCACCTCTAAAATAGGCAGTTTCACATTAACTTTAAAGCCCGGCTTTGATTGCTGATAAAATTGATGTTAATAATTTAAAAAGAGGTTTCGTGGAGCACTTGGGAGACCCAGCAATATAACGTTGTTCATAAGTCACTTATATAATTAAGGTATCCTATACAGTATAGGAAGATCCATTTCTTCATCTTTTGTTGAAATTCTGAAGGAACATAGAACATTCCCATGATTATCAATGAGTTCCTGCTTGGTAAATGAAGTTGGGGTATATGTTGAGTTTCCAAAAGAGGGACGAAAGATACCAGAGGGACCGTCAAACTCATAGATTGAAAATAAACTGACAACGCAATGGCTAAAAATAAAAAGACAAACAGACAAATAATAGTACAGAAGACACAACATAGAAAACTAAAGACTGAGCAACACGAACCCCACCAAAAACTGGGGGTGATCTCAGGTGCTCCGGAAGGGTAAGCAGATCCTGCTCCACATGTGGCACCCGTCGTGTTGCTTATGTTATTACAAATCCGGTAAATAGTCTAATTCGGTAGGTCACAAGTTGATTGTCTATACCTAAATCATTTATCAAGCAGTTTATGTAATGTGATTTACACACAAAAGAAGATGTTGTTTTGGGCTTTATCTGCTAGGACAACAACATAAATGTCATGGAGGTACAGTTGCTTCACAACATTCGGGTGTTAAAAGATTGATGTAGCATGTGTATTCATAGACCCATTCAAATTCTTAATTCTGCTTTGTACCAACGACCTCACAGCCTTATTCGATTCGGAAAGAGTATCTACGTCTTCTCTCTTGAGCTTGTTTGAAATGTCTGTGACTGGTAATATCCGATATGATAGATGTAAGTTTGTATTGGTTTGAATGAAGTTTGTAGTAGTGGTTTCCAAACAAAAGATGTACAGAGAATGAGGTTTTGAAAGGGGTAGTGAATAAAGCTTCGTTCGAATGTGATGAATACCCAACGGCTTTTGTATAAATTGCAGAAGATCATTAAGAGAAAAATCAGGTTATAAGTAATAAACGATTAAAAACTCAAAGTTTATATTTATCTATATATGCACAATACTTCCTTTTTAATTTTTCAATTTCTTTGCTTTAGGTTTTTTTTATATTTGTATTGTTCTATCGTACCGGACTTGTTTGTAATGTTAGTGTTCCGTCAGTCTCAGTTTTTTCTGTATTGTGTACTCTTTTTTATTTGAGCGAAACATTAAAAGTAGTAACAATTAGTTATTAGCGGAATATAAATGTTGAATATTTGAAGGTTCTTTCATAACGGATTTTGAGGGGCCGAGTTAAAACAAAAACAATTGTTAAAGAATTTGCAACACTTGCTACGAAATTAGGAGACTTTGCTGCATTAGTACAGACAAATGATGAACTAAAAACCACCGGAATCGCATGAACCTCAACGGTGATACGAGAAAGGATCTCCGCGATGCAATAAACACCCGTTGCAAAATTCTTAACACATGTCCAGTAGATTAAACAATTGTACTTGACAATAGAGTTGTTATTTATTGATCAATACCATACATACATGTAGTATGCTGGTTTGAAGAAGAAGAAAAATATGTAGGATGTTTTATTATTTTTTATTGAACAAAGTGACCTTAGAACGATTAAGGTGAATGTGCTAAAAGTATTATCATTGTCTGATGCCTCTTTGCAATAAGAACATACTACATATATCAAAAATATATCGACGGTTTGTCTGCAATCAAAGTTCATACATATCAAGATATGGGCAAAGAAACTCGGAAAAAGTACACAGTATTTTTTATGCTAATCAGTTAGTAATCTAGTAAATTATTTTTAACTTGAAATATAAGAAATGAAAAATAGATTGTCACAGAAAATATATATATTACAAGTCTCTTAATGATGAAAAATATGAAACAGAAATGGCTTATTATTTCTGAAGAAATAATAACTCAAACAGCTGGTATAAGTACATTGATGAATTATCTAGTATATTGTTCGAATAAATATTGTATACCTTGTCCATGAAAAGTGTGAGCATGAGTTCATTTCATATCTTGAATTAAAATGAAAAATAAAATACTTCAAACATGCGTCAATGTGCAATACTACAACTACAGCAGTGAGCAATAAACAGGATGTAAAAATATTTTTTTATGTCAGTATATGACAGGTAACAATTAAATGGAGTTAACCCATCATTTGAATTCTCGATCTCAGAAGTGCGTCTCTGCTTTTCATTTGTTCTCCATTGAGCATACTGGCGATCGACGACAGTGCACCGTTAACGGAGAACTGTTTTCGTGTACGTCTGAAAGAACCCTTCAAGTCAGTTTTGTAAGCTTTATGCAGACTGTTAAGGGCATACATCATGCATCCGTCAACATCAGGTGTGAAAGATTGACATATATATTTGAGACCAATATCGTCGATTGCGCATAATTTACATGTGGCACTGTTTCCAGCCTCGTTTTCAATATCTGTTTGTTCGGAACCTCTCGTTGGCAATTCTATATTTCCATAAATAGCATCCCGATTAATTGAAGCCACAGTATGGTCACATAAAATAACAAATGCCATAATAATTGCACTAATGGTTGCTTTCCAGACGTTCATGTTGAACTTATCTGAAAATATAAAAGTCATATTTCAAACGTTAATTAGTTTTATTTCAATTCATTGTACATGTAAACTTCTAACAAAATGTGACATGCCTGGCTGGTATAGAGTTAAATAGTAAATGATGTAATAATGTATGGTATGTGATTATTGTAAAACATTCTTGATTACTATCTTTTGATAATTTCATAGATACAAAGGAATCAGCTACCACAAGTTATATTGACACAAACATTATTCGGTCACATTCTTAAGACACATTAAATTTATATAACTCCCCCCTCCCCATGTAATGTGATTATTCTTATAAGTTAGTACACTAGACGCGCGTTTTGTTTATATAATACATATAAAATCAAACAGTTTAACGATCAAGAGGTCAATTACGAAGTTTGAATAGCATTGAAAACCAAAAATTCATTCCTAAAACAAAAGATAGTGTCAATTCTTTCTAATTCAAATTAAAATGAAACCCAACATGACATGAAGTACATAAATATGTTGGAATACGTGGATGTTGGGTTTCGTTTGAATTTTAAAAGGCTTTCTATGTCTGAGGTAAGGTAGAAAAATCTAAGTTTTTAGAATGATTGTAACATTTCATGAGCAGAAAATTGACCACATTAATTAAATTTCATTTCAACATTAGATTGCTGACTACTGTGCTGGTGATTTATTGGGAGGGACGACTGAAATAGGCATAATTTACAGTTTATGATACTTAAAAAATTAAAAACAACACTTAATAAATTTCATGCGTCCCAAGCACTTTTTACCGTCACAAGTTAGTTGACCGATATGATGTGTCGGTGTCTCAACTAACATGATACACGTGATTTTTTGGCTGATGATTTTTAAACACCAGAATAGTCATCTGATTTGTAAATTTACCGATGCTGCCCCTTCCTTATAGTGACATTTGCATAGTTTAGATTCGCATGACGGGTGATCCATGCATAGTAGGAGACAAAACATACTTCGCTCCGTCTGTAGTACAAGAAGTGTAACATAATTTTGTTCTCTCTGATAAAAAAAAAGTTTTTTAGAGACGGTAGTGCATTCGAACATTTTGTAAAAATTATTCATGAATTAATTTTAAAAACCTATCAAAGATACCAGGCTTACATTTAAAAATAATTATACTTCAAATCTTCCTTATCTTCAGACACAATGTTATTTGAGTGAACCCTCAGTAAAACTGCGTCTTCAAACAATGGATAATATTATTTTGTTTAGATGATAAATGTGATCAACAATTATAGACCAAATAAGCCTTATAATACCATCTCTTGTTTACAACTTTGAAGTTTAAGAAGTGCATATCAATAATTAATTGAAAAATAGCTTAACCGATGTGAAAACCATGAATGAATGTAAACTAATAAAATCAACTGAAAGATAACATTTGCGCCTGTGAAACTTTGTCTTTTTGTTATTGATATCCTGTATAATTCACCAAATTAATTTGATTGTATAGGTAACATGAGTAGTTGAATAGTTGAGCAAAGCTAGGAAAACACATTTTGTTATTCGGAAAAACATGAGATTCTACAAAGAGGCAGAGGATAAGAAAGGGACAATAAATGATTATAAGTCGAGGAGCGTTTTTTGAGGGTTGATGTTGATAAGTATTTAGTTTTCTATATAAACATAAGAAGATGTGACACCTTCCAAAGGAGACCAAATGATGAAGAAGGTAGCAACTATAGGTCACTGTATGGCCTTCAACAATGAGAAACATTCATACCGCATAGTAAGCTATAAAACTCTTCAAAATGAAAAATGTAAAACAATTCAAACGCGAAAACAAACGGCCTGCTATATGTAGTGTTGTGTTCACTTTTTTGTATTTTTGTCGTATTTGCCATAGCGTTGTCAGTTTCTCTTTTACTTATAGGCTTAATGTCGCTATAAAAATAAGGAGATTAGGTAAGATAGCCAATGAGACAACTATCCACCAAAGTTCAAATAAAGTGGATGTAAGCAATTATGTATTCTTTCGCCTCATTTATAGACAGATAAAGCTGTACTATCAAAACTGCTGAATTGTTACAACAAGAATTTGTTGATAAAGTAATTATTTAGTATGGTATACGGCGTTAGTACCTTTACTAAGATGACAATAACTGAATAAATTAAAGTTCTTAGCAAGGTTCAATACTTCAATCCCTCGGAAAACTCAATAACATTTGCAGCTGTTAGTATGACCGAAATAAGTAATAACAAGAAAGATTTCATACACTGAACTATACACATCGATATACTAGGGTTCATTTACATGCATATATTTCTACATAAAAACACCCAGGTTGTATTATGTTTTTTATAGCGAGAAAGGATATTTCAGACTGTGTCTGTGTTAATGATTATGATTTGACTGTAATGGAAAGAACGTAGGACTTGAAACAAAATGTACATAAACACCACAAAATAAACCGATACCACCAACGGATTGGCATAGTGCAAGTACATAATCATCACATTCTCTCGTTAAACTTCCCAACCTACGAAAATCGAGGGTTTAATAAAACATGTTTTAAACGCTCTGTACTACATTACTAGATAACGTTTTATGTAAATATACACTTGCAGAAAGATCAAAGGTAATTGAGGTTAGAGGTGTATCCACATTGAATGATGTTTCAATGAAATAGGTTAATAGGTCGACAAACTCATTATAGATACCAGGATTAAAAGTTTGTTAGGTCAACTTGCGGGAACAGTTTGCAATATTTTATATGTATTACAATGCACCATACTTTACGATTTTTAAACTTTTAATAAAAATTTAAGATAGAATAAACAAAAATTCTCGAAGCATTTCAATTGAGTTAAGAATGATGAAATTCAATTAAACTTTAAATTGTTCTTCCTTAATAAAACGAAACTTTTCAAGAGAAGAGGAAATGCAATCAATCAATTTTTATGATTGTTTTAAATGCTTTTACATCAAATTGGCAAAATTCAAATTGTTTACGAATGAAGAGGAACATTTGCATGAATATTTAGAAAACAGTCGAAAACACTAAAAAAATGCCATGGTCAAGAGAAAAACGACAAAAAGATTACAATCCACAAAAACTAAACAGAAAGCTAAGATTTATCAACAACAACAACACAAAAAACGGGGATGGAACTCAATGTGTATTTATTGATAAAGCCCATCGCCATATCATGCTTTGATCTTCTATAGAATGGCATACGAAGGAGTAACTTAACATATACTTAATTGAAGTATCAGACCTTTTTGATTTGGCTTTACAACTGTTTTGATTCGAGCGCTACTGATGAGTCTTATAAAAATTACAAATTCGTCTGGCGTATCGAACTAAAAGCCTGATATCTTTTATGCGTTTTTACTAACAGTACAATTTACTTTTGTTGATCTTTGATTGGACAATGAAAAATGTAAAAGGAATGTCTTACCCACGCTTTAAATCAATTGTTTGCATTCATGTCTCAATAGAATCATTAAATTACCAATGAATCATATTGTCAAATTTTAATAGTCGTCAAATTTTTCTTTTAAGTGTTTCTATTTTCATGAGATGCTTTTGTTACTTGTCTAAGTGGTTATTCGTCTTTTCTTTTTTTCATCATTTTTTTTTTTTTTTTTATCTAATGTAAAGTGCAAAACAAATATCTAAATTGCAGTAACAGGGATGAATTTGAATATATATTGTCTTGTCACTACACAAATATGCGCTTTATACAAAAATACATGTTTTGCTATAACAATTTCCTAATGAAAATACCTAAGGAATCTATCTTAAAAATATTCGTATATGTTCATAATGTAACTTTCAATGCTGGAATTATCAGGTTTTCTTTACTTTATTACAAAATAATTTTAAAATTCAATCTGGTTTTTAATTTCAACACGAAGATATATTTCTACTGACATCAATCAAGACATTGGTGGTTAGTTTCTGTTCGAACAATGATAAGTAAATATATAGTACTAATCAACGTTATTCCATAGTATGTACAGTCATGTAAATTCTTCATTAAAGACATGTGATTCAAACACTGTCTTACAACTGATAATTTTGATACTGAATTCTAATTGTAATCCAATTCAATTGAATTCGTGATTATCATTTCAGTCATAACGCATAAAAGGCGCCAAATATTTATATATAGATATAAGAAGATGTGGTATGAGTGCCAATGAGACAACTCTCCATCCAAGTCAAATTTTATAAATGTAAACCATTATAGGTCAAAGTACGGTCTTCAACACGGAGCCTAGGCTCACACCGAACAGTAAGCTATAAAGGGCCCCAAAAATTACTAGTGTAAAACCATTCAAACGGGAAAACCAACGGTCTAATCTATATTAAAACGAGAAACGAGTAACACTTATGAACCACATCAACAAACGACAACTACTGAACATCAGATTCCTGACTTATGACTGTATATTTCTATCAAAAAAGACATAATAATTCAGACAACACAATAAATTCCGTACTAACATTGCGTTGGGGAACGACCATTTGATTTTCAAGGGGGAGCGGGGTTAGTAAATGGATATCCTGACCTGGTAAGAACTGGCAATACTAATCTTGCCCAAGAAGAAAGGATGTAAAAATCTTGGAAATAAATTCTCCGCCGTGTGATACCAATAAGCCGGTCTAGTAATAGATGAAAATAAAAATAATAACAAAACTCTCCTGAACCTACCTCCTAGTAAGTTTCCGTATTGCATAAATTTGAGTTAGAAGAACTGTAAACGTAAACAGAAATCAATGCTTACAAGTTTTAGAAGGGATGTGGAAGATACCAACGGAATATTTAAACTCACGAGTGGAAGACAAACTGACAACATGGACAACACCACGGCAAAAAACGAAAAACAACCAAAAGACAGTCTACAAAACACATTCAACCAACGACTAAGAACAACGAACACCACTTTAAACCTGTGGTGATCTCAGATGCTCCGGAAGGGTAAGCATATCCTGCTCAACATGTGACAACCGTCGTGTTACTTTTATAAAATACGTTGATAAGTTATATATCAAGTGACTCGGCAAGTTATATCAAGTTATTATGCAAATTTTATCAAGTAAGTTAGTGTATGTTCTAATTTACATTCAGACGTCACTTGCAGATATACAACTAAATGTTTATTAACCTTTAATTCTTATACAAATAAGATGTGGAATGCTCTCCCAAACAACCAATGACCGAAGGAAAAACATCTTCGAAACTGTATGATACCGTATGACCTTCGAGAATGAGCAAATCCAATACCGTTTATGCTATAAAAGGCATTGAATAAAGAAAGAGACAAAGATAACCTGGGGAAATATATGTGAAAGATTCATAAAGAAAAAGGCTGTTTGAAGATATTGATCATGACAAGTATGAATTCACTTAAAAGAGCAGATACTGCTCCATATGTGGTATCCCTATTGTTGATCATGACAAGTATGAATTCATTTAAAAAACAGGCTGAAGATACAAAAAGGAAAATCAAAACTCAGATGCCAAAACGAAACCAACAAAATCATGGCAACAAAGAATTTGTCGATAATGTCACAATCGAGGAATACACTCATCATAGATACCAGGATTAAAACTGTGTACGCAAGACGCGCGTTTCGTCTACAAAAGACCCATCAGAGACGCTCAAATCAAAAAATTTATAAAGGCCAATTGAAGCATGAAGTTAAAGAGCCTTGAAAACCCAAATTTCCGAAAGGAAAATAGGACTGGAACATATTCGTGCGATATGTAAACAATACGAAATATTCTATACCATTGATCTTTATTCATTGATGTTTTATTTTTTAACTACTGTTTTGTTCTTCTTCTGTATCCATTCTTTTCATTTATATTATCTGAATTTCCTACAATATCGTCACGTTTTTTCTAGTTACTGATTAATACTGTGCAATTCTAACGTTTTCAAGTTTTTCTAGTTACATAATAATTCTGTGTAATTCTTAGTGAGAGATTAAATCTAAAGACAAATGTTTTTAAATGAACATTCCAAAGTGTTGCTGAAACCATGCTTGATTGTAATTGAGAACTTTATCTAACCAATACATTTGTTTTCAAATTGAAAATGAATGACGACACTTCTAATAAAGTTGCTGATATACTATTAAAAGTATTTATTATCGTAATTTTGCATAACTATATGGTGTGATTGCAATAATAGAACAGGTGCTTAAATAAATAACACCATTTATTGGAGATGAATTTGCTTACCCTTCAGGTGCTTCTGAATTAGTTTGGGGTGTTTTCTCAATCATCATTATTTGTTTTGAAAACATGAAGATCATAAGATGGCAATTTAAATCGTAAGGTAAGTAGTGGTTGCACAGATATCACCGTGGCCGAAAGAAAAATAGATAAATAATCCTAGAAAACTAACGTCGATAGATCCAAACCTTCAATAAACATGGCTTATCTCATGTGCTTCGGAAGGGCAAGTAGTTTTCAAAACTTTTTACGTTTTTTGCTTCATAAAGGAGTATCGTCGTATTGACAAATGAAACTACAATACAATACAATACCTTGTTCTCTAAAAACCAATACAATCAAAGGTACAGAGAATGACATGCAAAAACAATATACAAATAGACAGAGAAAAAGAAGATATAATTTGAGCTGATCAATTTGTAATTATATAGGTTACGTAAGACATAAGTGAAGCTTTGTGATTTATGGCTTTGAAAACCTAACGACTGAAGAGTTGAATGAAACATGACACATGATTTTATTCGGATTATTTTACCAAACTCTCGAACAATATTTGACAAATTATTTCTCAGGAGACTAGATTTCAAAATAAACTTCCAATTAGTGTGACACATAGAAAATCTCGCGAGAATAAAAAAAAATATAATTCAGCATAAATAGATTATGTGAAACCTAAACCGTCTTTTGAAGCTGAATGAACGAATTAGGAGAAAAAGGTTTTGATGTAAGACAACAATATTATAATCACAATTTTGGTATATTGTTTTTTTTCAAAAATGAAGAGTTTTATATTATTTATTACTACACCATTAAAATCAAAACGACAAACAGTTATTGTTCAAATACGAAATATATCATTGGAAATCACATTAACAATACACCCAAATGAAATGATAATGACAAAAAGATCGAAAGGACTAAAGAAAATATTACATTAAATTTGTGTTTATCTATAATAGATATGGTGCTCAATCGTATGTTAGTTTTTAGTCTATTTTTAATAATGAGTTTTCAATGAAAAAAAAAGATGAGCTGAAACATAATATTCCAAATAAAAATTCTCATAACACCGCATACAATCATCAGATGACAATGATATATTGATGACATATTTCGATTTTGTATGACATTTTCACAATAAAGATAATTAGCTTTAACTTGTAAACATCATATAATAGAGCGTCAGAAGATACCAAGAGGACATTCAAAAATTATGTATCTTAGCTTGGTTATTTTCAAATTTGCAATATCCACTACAAAATATTCTGTATCCTAAGTTTGAAGTATTGCCATATTTTACTTTGAAACTGAATTTTGAATATTGTTATTCTTGAAAATTATAATATATAATTGAGAATGGAAACGGGGAATATCTTAAAGAGACAACAACCCGCTCAAACAGCAGAAAACAGACAAAGGCCACCAATGGGTCTTCAACGCAGCAAAAAATCTCTCAACCGGATGCAGGCTTCAGCTGGCCCCAAAACAATAATGTATTCTAGTTCAGCGAAATGGACGCCACTCTAAACTACGAAGCATACAAATGAACCAAATTTAAATACACACAAGACTTACAAAGGCTCGAGGTTCCTGACTTGGGACAGGCGCAGAAATGCGACTGGGTTAAACATGTTTTGGGGGATCTCAATCCTCCCTCTATACCTCTAGTCAATTTGTAATAAACAAACAACCAGCAATTTGCACAGTTAAACTCAATTTAAAAGAAGTGCGAGTCTGAGGTTAAATTAGGTAACAGAAGAAACTAAGCAAAATGGCACTGATGAAAATGATAATGATAATACTATATTATCTTTATTAAATAGACTATTTTCAAATTACCGACTTTTGACTCCAGATTATATAATTTGTCGACTGGTTACCTTGGACATCATGGTACCAAGTCAGGTAAGAGCAAGCTAAAGAAGTAAAACCAAGCTTTCAATCGGTACAATTTTGGGGGAAAATTACCTGCTTAACATTTTTTTTTTTTCACTACAAAATCATCGGAAAACAGTAAACTTTCCCCTCAAATTACACCGATTATATGTTTGATTTTACTTATTTTCGTTGCTCTTACTTGACCGAGTACCATAATGTCCAAAGTAACCAGTCCACAAATTATATAATCCGGAGTCAAAAGTCGTTAATATGAAAATAGTCTATTGCATTCAGCTCTAAAATTCAAGTATTACAATATTGATATTTTTAAGTCATATTTTGTCTTGGTAAATTATTTTATATGTGCAGCTGTTTTTTCTCTAAAGTTGATTGTGATCATCTAAAGTGTACAGTCTAAACAATTTATCCTCATCCCTATTTTCAAGTGCATTATCAGATATATTCTTATATTATTATTGAAATTGAATAAAGCATTTTAAATCCTGTAAAACTATTAACGGTATTAATTTTACTGCACCAGATGTGTAAAGTATATTGAATGTTCAATAATATAAACTATGTTTTAAAATTCCAGCTTCAATTTATCATGCCAAATTTCTTAAAAATATTATAATGAGAGGAATTTCCGTAATCCTTTACATGAGTAAAAAATGATTAATGACAATAATTTGTTTCAAAAACGTTTTTTTTTTGTATTTCAAAGTAAATATTCAAAAAGAAATGCATAAATGGTACGAAATGTACCACTCGATTTCATATGCACTGCAAAATATTTAAAGTGCATTTGAATAGAATTTATACTTAAACATATAACTGGTAATTTTGAGGAAATAAACAGGAAATAGTTCATAAATATTTAAGAACTGACACTTTACTTATTTAAACTAGCATAACGATCCTACCTGTCGCCTGGTTGTTCTAATCCTAACTGGTGTTCAGTTCAAGAGCCACTATTGGAATCAAAAGCGTACTTGACAAGGCTACTATTAGGGTCGATTTATACAAGTTAATTACGACAATTTGTATCTTAGTCGTTCAAACTCTTGATTAAATATATACAAATTGTGGCTGAGGAATGAACCAATGAGCTGAAAGATAAAACATTGAATGGGAGTATAATCGAATAGTTGTGTTCTTTCAGGGTCTTGCATGCAGAAATTTACTTAAGTCTCTCAATGAAGTGTTACGGACGCTTAATAATGAATTTCATAATACGTTAATATAAGCTTTAAATTATGCATACGATCACTTCTATACTCTGCATAAAGTAGAGCACCCTTCTGACGAAGATTTGATTTAGTCTCTATTTGGATAATATGGTAATGAGGCTAAATTAGTAAGAAGGGGAAAATTGACTTGAAACCTCTAAAGGCTCTTTTGTGTCGCGACAAACAGGATTGACTTTAACACGAAAATATTTTAAAACAAGTTCAGTAATGATCAGTTAATATAAATTAGTGCTGGTTTAGAGCTGACTAAAGTTTAGATTTATATGGTATGATCTGGTTTATATGGACAAATACTTGCTATAAAGGAACACGTGTATCAAAATATTAACAGAGTTAATTGCATTATTAGAATTAACAGTATGATGTATAGGCATTAAATCTCTTTCTAATCAAAAAGACGAAGTAATACAATAAATGATCTGCATCTACCGGAAGTGTAGATGTTTCATTCAATAAGTTGAATGTATAATCTGAATAAAAGTAGACGAAGGTTATACGTCAATGCGACAGTCACCCAACGACATGTGGATGTAATGGGTATATATATTATGAAAAATAAGTATGAAAAATTGCAACTATAAATTTGTTACCGATTGAGAATTAGATATCGCTCTATATCAACTCGAGTTGTTTGATTTTGATATGATAATACATTAGTAATTTTCAAAATAAAATAACGAGAGTTGATATCAAGCGATATCCAATTCTCATGAGTTGTTAAACCTAAAACATTTCTATATTGTCCTATTCCCTATTTTCACATTAGTTACTGAAACTGAGAATGGAAATGGGGAATGTGTCAAAGAGACAACATCCCGACCAAAGAGCAGAAAACAGTCCAAGGCCGCCAATGGGTCTTCAACACAGCGAGAAAATCCTGTACCAGGAGGCGGGCTTCAGCTGGCTCCTAAACAAAAATGTGTACTAGTTAAGTGAAAATGGGCGTCATGGAGATCCTGTACCCGATGTCGCTCTATTTTTTTTCTCTCTTAATACCAAATTTTATATGTGTTTTGGGGATTAAAGCATCAGACAACTACTGTCGCTCATTATTTATACCCCTACGCAATCTCATGCATTCATGTAATCATGTAGACGATGAAATAGATAAGTTTGTGTGCTCATGGGCCTTTACCAAATGTAATGCAAATAACCCATAAGATTGCAGTCTTTATGTATAAATGTATGTATGTATGTAAACCCTTGTGTATCGATATGATATAGTTAATTGTATGAAATATAGCTTGTAATTTCTAGTTCAGTTCATTCCAGCAACTGGAAATGTTAGAGTCTTCCATGGGATTGGAATATTAGACCTTGATAAGGTCTTTATTTTATTGTCATATTTGTAAGGGGGGGGGGTCTCTTATACGGTATTAAATATTCATTTTATTCATAACAATTCGTCTGTTCTTGTAGTGTAGAAAAGAGGCAAAAGAAAACAAGGGGATATTAAAACGTATAAGTCAAAGAAAAACTGACAACGTCATGGCAAAAGACAGCAAAGTACATACAAGTTAACGAAACACTACATGCAAAAATAGCACCAACAAGAACCCAAAAAAAAAAAAACAGAGGTGATCTGGTTTATTCCCGATTGTCCCAATTTCTAAAATCTTACAGTTCTGATTGTCCCACATGAAAAGTTCGGATTCTCCAACATTATTTTTTGAAGTTAAATGTTCTTTAATAAACAAGGTAACTGTTGTTTGTTTTGCTAAAAAAAAATGTTATTTCATGTTCAAACTATTATTTGATTTCAATTTTAGAAATGTATTTAATATGATATATTTTTTTTTAAATCATGAGATTAATGCACTTTTGATTAAATAATATAACATTTCTGAGTAATGAAATGTTTCTATAATGTTACGTTTATTTAGAAAATAAATATTTATACCGTTTTTTTTCATTTACAGTTTTTCTAAAGTTTTTAGATGAATTTAGAAATAATGCATGTAATTTTAAAAAAATATATATATATAAACTCATTTACACTCTACACTCTACAAGTACCAGGGAAGGCAGAGGACATTTACACAAGATTCTTTACACTACTTAAGACTGCCGGCACCCAACGTCATATTCACCTGAACCCAACAACATTCTTCATTGATTACGAAGCTGTTTTTTGTCCAGAATTCTGCCATATACTTCTTTTCGGCGATCACTATTAAAGGTGGTTTGTTTTCACTATACCCAGTGTATTTGGCGTAAAGTGCTGTCAACAGGACTCGTCACCAACTATAAATGAGAACCAGGCATTCATCAACTTATATGCAGGGCATCGGTTCTTCATCGGTACCACATGCAAAAGACGTCTGTTACCATGCACTTGAAGACCTGGAAAGTTCGGACTCAACAGTAAATACCACTCCGTTTGCGTACTACGTCACAACATACTAGGTTGAAAGCAACAGGCAGCTATGGAACCATTACCAAACCGAAGGATCAAGAATGACAAAACACCTCGAAGGATGGCACAGCAGCTTTAAGAAGATGATCTAAGAACCACACTTTAACATATACACGCTTCTGAACAACCTTAAAGAAGAGTAGGCAGCACACATAGTGACCATCATCTAGTACTAAGTACGAGAGGAGTACGACCAACAAAGAGAAGAAAATCCACACAACTCAATCAACGTCTACATGAACTTAAAGATCGTCTTCAGAATGGTGAAGTTGTGTATTTCAGTATGCTAACATTGTCTCTTATTTGGTACACTTCGTCTAAACTTGTTGCAGTTATATGATGTGTTGTGATATTTATGTTATGTATTATGTGTGCTTTATTGTTGTACTTACGTATTATGGGTGTTTTATTGTTGTTCCTTCTGAAATGTGTGTGCTTTATAGTATCTGCTCTTCATGTCATATGTGTGATTTAATCGATTAAGCTATTTATTATGTGTGCGTTATTGTATTAAACTAGTTATTATGTGTGCTTAATTGTAACTCTTTATTACACATTAATGTAGAATTGAGTAGTGCTTAATATGTGCTATTTCATGACTAAATATTATTCTATGTTTGACAATTATGCAAATGTACATATTATATGCTAAATAAAATATGTAAATATTATTATCTGTTCATGTTTATTTCATATTTTATTAGTTACATTGATTAGTTTCCTGTAATAACCTGCTACACACTATAAAAACAAATTAATCACTATCAAAACAATTCCCGATTGTCCAACATTTAAACATCCCAATTGTCCCACAAACATGTTCCCTATGGTCCCACAAACTGTCATTACTTTTTACCTGAAATTTCAAAAAGGGGGACAATCAGGAAGACACCGGGGATATCAGGTGCTGCAAAATATTTAGATTGATTGTGTTTATGGATGATCTTTCATTCTGGTTAATGTTTTCATAGTTTTCATTTTGTTCCAGAATTTGAATTCTTGATAAAACATTATTGGCTACATTGGTATTTGTCTTCAATAATTAAGAGTCATTCTCTGCAAGCATTGAAGAATTTCAAAATACATACTCCAGGATTTTTTTTTTTTTTGATTTTTTTATTTTCGTATCAGGAATTTGTAAGGGTGCATTGCGAATGTGCTTTAAAACGTCATAAATGCTCAATGAAAAGTGGGTTTAAGAATTTCCAGACAAATACAGAATTTGTAGTAATTGCAATATTCTGTTTTAGCAATATCTGAATCATCAATTTGAAAAATATTGGTTTCGAAATTTTCGAATTGTGCAAAATTTTTCAAAAAACACCCTCCTATTTATTTGAATTTTGATTTATAAAAAGAAAAAAAAATATAATTTCCCCCCCCCCCCCCCCCCCCATATCTACAAAATCTGGGCTGAAAATTCTCTAAGGATTTTCAACAGAGTATAATTGGATTCTAAATACACAAGGGATTTAACACAGTTTTAGAATAAGTTATAAATATGTTCTGTTATGAATTAGGCCGTTGGTTTTCTCGTTTGAATTGTTTCACATTTCACATTGTCAGGGCCTTTAATAGCCTACTATACGGTATGTGGTTTTCTCATTGTTGAAGGCCATATGGTTGTCTATCATTGCGTACAGTTACTTCATCTAAACACTGGTCGATCGTTGTCTCATTGGCAATCATACCACATCTCCTAATTTTTATATAACTGATAAATAATATATTTGTCTGAATCCATTTCTAAATATGTCATAACCATACTTGGTTACAACAACAAAAGAATTTTATTTTTCATTCTCTACAATACTGAATACATTCAATTGTACTTGCATATTTCAAGCATTTTTTTCTCTAAAGCATAAAGTGTTCAAGCAGTTGCCATAGCAATCAAGAAATTTTATGCAGAAAATGGTATAGATTTTGATATATCTCAATGATACGAACATTTTCGCAAAATTTTAGCCAATTCTGTAACATGTGACTTCCACATGATGTTGATGCTTGCAGAAAAGATTCTTAATAAGTTATATTTTTATTTCAATAAAGTACTTTATACATTTGGGGTAACTGTTATCATGTGTTGTATACATGTGTATATATGCATGCAACGTTAATATTAAAGACAACAATAGAATATATCCCATTTAGATAAACCAACAGAGCCGAATTCAACGCGGTTTTTCGTTGGGTTCGAGTTTCTCAGTCTAGTTTTATACGACGTTTTGTGGTCTGGTGTTTGTCTTTTTTTTTTTTTTTTTTTTTTTTTTTTTTTTTTTTACTTTGGTTTTATCAGATCTTCCCTAAAAAAGTCTTTGGGTTTTTTTTATTATCGTATTGATATTTTCTTTTTTAACTCTGTTTTCTCTTTATCAATTGTCTTCATTCTACAATTACATATAGTTGTCTATGAATTATGACCGGATAATACTAAGCTTAATGTAAATACAGGAACGCATAAATGTGGCTTTATTCATTTTATTATTAGTTCTTTAGCGGAACTAGAACTGAAAGTCATTCTCTTTCTATATATATCTCCCGTTTGATACGATATTTAAGAGTTTGCGATTCTGTATTTGCCTCAACAAATTAGTCTTATATAGACGAAACGTGTGTCTGGCGTAGCAGTTTATAAGCCCGATATCATTTAGGAGGTTTTTTTTCCTATCATGATTAAGGAGGAAGCTGTTGAACCAAGGTTTCCTATTGATAAAGTCATCATCATTTGATTTCTCGTTAGGAATTATCTGTTTCACAGATGACCACGGGTATCTTTCGTATCTCTTTTCCCGTTCTCTTTTACGCGTTGTGACACCATCGAATGAGACTTATAACCGAATTTGTACTTGGCATGAGCAATACGATGGTATCAGATAAGGAGCAAGATCTGCTAAACCTCCTTACCATTTGATTTCATCTCGAGTTCGTCTATGTCTTAAGCTTTCTATGTAATGTTTTGCAGACGGTGGTTTGTCTTTTCGTCGTTTTTTGCTCTTTTGCCATGTCATTGTCGGTTTTTCTTCGTTTTATGATTAGTTATTGTCCCTTTGTTATCTTTTGCCTCTTTTTGTAGAATTCCACATGTTTCCAATTAGCAAAAGGTGTCAAAGCTTTCCTCAACACCCCATGATACGAATATAATTCTAATTTATCATACTCGAGATCCAATAACAAAAAGGCAAAGTTTCACAGTCGTAAATGTTATCTTTCATCTCAAATATATTAGTTCATATTCATTCAAGGTTTTCATATTGCTTAAGTGATTTTTCAATTTATAATTATTGATATGCACTCCTTTAACTTCAAGGTTATAAACAAGGGATGGTATTTCAAGGATTATTTGGTCATGTGAAATTCGTAGAAAATAGAAATAGTATGCTATGATTGATGATCACATTTGTCATCTAAACAAAACAATATTACCTTGTGTTTGAAGACTAAGTTTTATTTAGAGTTGATTCGGGTGACATTATGTCGGAAGATAAGCATTATTGTATTTATAATCATTTTCAATTATTAAACTGGTATCTTTGATAAGTTGTGCTGCAGATTAAATCTCGGTTCGTGTGGGTATAAAGAAGAGGCAATAGTATTTTAAGATGCATTAACCTTATAAATCCAAGGTGAAAGAATCGCATTAACTACAAACGGAACAATGTAAGTTTTGTATCTTACTATGCATGCATCACCCGTCATGCGAATCCACACTATACACATGTCAATATACTGAAGGGGCAACATCAGTAAATTTACAAATCAGATTACTATTCTATTGTTTTTAAATTTACAGCCGAGAAATGAACGTATAATGTTTGTTGAGACACAGACACGTCATATCGGTCAACTATTTTATGACAGTAAAACGCTTCGGACGCATGAAATTTATTTACCAAAAATTGTAAATTATGCTTATTTCAGTCGTCTTTTCCAATGAATCACTTGATCAGTAGTCAGCAACCTAATGTTTAAATGCTGTATTGTTAAAGCGGTCATTTCATGTAAATTTACTGTTCATACAATATTACAATCATTCGAAAAACTAAGATTTCCTTATCCGTAGACATAGATAGCCTCAGCTAGACTTGGCACTAATGTTTTAAGATTTTTTTTAAATTCTCTTCAACTTCGTTATTGACCTTCCAACTGTTTAGTTTTGTAGTATTATGTAGACTAAACGCGCGTCTACCATAGTAATATATTAGACTGGTATCTTTGATTAGTGGTTAAAGTATACAGTAACTCTTTTTGTGAAAGGTCTTACGACCCAAAGGACAAGGTTCACTTAAGGTCAAATATGGCCTTCAAATTCAACTCAATCATAAAATATCAAAATAGTCATAATTTGGTTCTAAAATTAATCAATTTTAAAAGCATTACTACTAGGTTAATAAAATCTCTTCATTTGAGTACATTCTAGGCTTCAAAGTCAGCAAATTTTGGATTTAATGTCTAAAAACAATGATTTTGTGCATTTTTCGGACCAAAAAGCTTGAAGAAACCCTAGGCCGCAACCTAGGAAGCAAAATGCTCAGTTGCCACAAGCTGCCAATGATGATATTGAATCCATAGACAAAAACTTTCTGGATTAGGGGTTGTGGCCAAAGTAAATTATGTTAAAAACTGTTAAAAATTATTGAAAATTTGACCAAAACTGACATTACAACATAGATAATGAAGGGTCATTTCTTCGTCCTTTTTAATGTGATGTGACAAAAAGCATTTATTTTGTATTATTAGTTATATCACAACTATTTCTATGTGAAATTTGTAGTATTTTGGCCTAATTAAAAAAACTTCAATATCTTTGGACCAATTCTAACCCTTCGTGAACTTCCTCCTTTGATGAAAGAAATACAGACAAGTAACTGATCATGTCTTACGAGTGATTCTTACATTTCGTTCATTTATTTACAAATCTACAGATTTTTTTTACTGCAGATGATCTCGAAAATTCCCAAATGGAGGTTATTCCCCAAAACAAATGTCATCTAACTGTGAAATCTATCATACGTTTCTTTTATTGTCAGTGCCTTCAAAACATCTGCCGTCATATTAATCGTGCTATTTAGCAGGCTGGTTATGTCCCTTGCAACATACGGGTATCTCAGTCGTTGAATCTGTGTGATTCAATAACATATTGACATCTTTGCGTAAAATATTCCTAAGTAATGACTACAAAGCAATGAAATGTCAGTAATTGACGAGGTAATATTGACAAAATTTTAAACGTTTGACTCATTCATCTTTCAAAAATAATCAATGCTCAGAAAAGAATTTACTCAGTAGGTGTGTGTGTGTGTGTTTTTTTTTTTTTTTTGGTAACGTCAGTACTTGTACTGTTTCTTATTTCAACTGCATTTTTCTCCCTTGTATAAGCCTATTGGTGATAAAATCTTGCCATCTCTCTTATGAAGTCACTTTGCAAGAGAATGTCCTTCCCTCTTAGTTGCTTTCCGCTTTTAAATCAAAAGACAATTTGGCCTTAAGAGATATATATAAAAATACAAACAAGATCATGTTACACCATGGCCAAAAGAAATAAACCAAAAGGCAATCAAATAATTGATTGATTGATAAGTGATTACTTTACGCCGCATCAGCACAAAAAGGCTATATCGCCGCGAATTAATGCATAATTGGGGTTAATTGTCAACAGGGAAAATATAAATCATTTAAGAATTTTGGACTTGTTCCCTGTTCCTTTTGTGTAAGTGTATGCCTATTTTGTATTCAAACAAAAAATTCTCTGAAACTGACATTATCAAGATGCTTGATTTCTTGATTGACAACATGTTTGTTACGTTTGGAGGACGTGTTTTTCAACAGACTGTCGGAATTCCAATGGGAACCAATTGTGTCTCTCTTCTTGCCGACTTGTTTCTTTATTATTATGAGGCTGACTTCATACAGGAACTTCTTAGGAAGAAAGATAAGAAGTTAGCAATATCCTTTAACTCTACGTTCCGCTATATAGATGATGTTCTCTCACTAAATAGTACAAAATTTGGTGACTATGTTGAACGAATCTATCCCATCGAACTAGAGATAAAGGATACTACAGATACAGTTAAGTCTGCCTCATATCTTGACTTACATCTAGAAATTGACAATGAGGGTCGGTTGAAAACAAAACTTTACGACAAAAGAGATGATTTCAGCTTCCCAATTGTGAACTTTCCATTTCTATGTAGCAACATTCCAGCAGCGCCTGCATACGAAGTATATATCTCCCAATTGATACGATATTCCTGGGATTGTGTTTCCTACCATGATTTCCTTGATAAAGGATTGCTGCTCACAAGGAAGCTATTAAACCAAGAGTTCCAAATGGTGAAGTTGAAATCATCCCTTCGTAAATTTTACGGACGCCATCACGAGTTGGTTGACCGTTATGGAATAACCGTTTCACAGATGATATCAGATATGTTCCTTATGTCGTAACTACAATACCCTTCCCTTTTCACGAATGTGACTTACCAAATTAGACTATTTACCGGATTTGTAATAACATAAGCAACACGACGGGTGCCACATGTGGAGCAGGATCTGCTTACCCTTCCGGAGCACATAAGATCACCCCCAGTTTTTGGTGGGGTTCGTGTTGCTTAGTCTTTAGTTTTCTATGTTGTGTCATCTGTACTATTATTTGTCTGTTTGTCTTTTTATTTTTGGCCATGGCGTTGTCAGTTTGTTTTCGATCTATGAGTTTGACTGTCCCTCTGGTATCTTTCGTCCCTCTTGTACATGGAATTCAAAGTTCAAATAAGAAGTATTTCTCTTATTTTCTGATGAAACAGTTTGAACTTCAAATTAAGAAAACATTCTTGTCAAACAGGAAGTAGATGGATACAATTGGCTACATCGTTTCCATGCGGCGTTTTATCTTGACCTGTAACATAAGCGTAAGATTCTAATTTAAATTTTAAATGCAATCTGTCATTGTAACAGTATTCACGTACTTCTTGACTTAAATGAAATTCTTTTACCTCGGTTCTAATTGAAACAAAATAATCAGTCTTTTCAAAATATATTTACATCATTCGTATTTCCTAGAAAAAGAATTTACTTAAACAATAAACATCCAAAGAACGTAAAAATAATTATAGTGTTAAATAATATGAAGACAAAAATTAAATAAGCTTCATTATAAGAGTTTATTTACATGTAATTGCTGCATTTTTCCCCCCAAAAAAAATCTGATAATGAAGCTTATTTGATTTTTGTCTTCACATTATTTAACACTATAATCATGTTTACGTTCTATGGATGTTTATATTCATACCAACAACTTGCCATAATTTTTGTGGTACGATATTCATATAGAATAATATGGGTAACCTTATATACAAAATGGATGTACTCAGGTAATATTAAAAAAATCTAGAATTTAAAATTGATACTTAAAGTCAGAAGAACATTAGTTAGGGAACAAAATAAGCTAAAAATATTAATATGTTATGGAGCTCCTTTTCGAGATATTTAATATTTAAAAAATTGCGGAAAAAGACCTTATATTTGCATTGGTATTATTTGGGTCTCAAATCGAAAGAAAAGAAATCTAGAATCTGCTTAAATTTTGGTAAATGACCTTTCATGGGCTATTGAAGTTTTATATGAAAAGAAAAATGGGTGTTATGGGGCAAAATATTTTACCCTGTATCGTAGGAAAAAAACCAAGGAGTCCGAACATCTGACAAAAATTCCTAAACCTGACCTAAGTACATCCTTAAGTTAAATGAAGACCAATACCCTGGTTTATTTGTAAATATTATTTTTGCTTAGAATGTCCATTTATACTATACAACAATATTTTGTGTTGCAAACTGTTGTTCATTTTCAAAAGCTATCATGATACAAGAGATTTATATGTTAGCAATGCGTGCAAAGAGTTTGGTTTGTTTTTTTTTTCAAAGCGAAGAACAAGTTATACCAATTAAAATAAAAACTTTTCGGTCCATACCAACATACCCTTTTTCTGTAACAGTTTTTCCCGACGTACCTGAGTGATTCGGAGCAAGATCTATTTACCCTTCCATAGCATCCGAGATCACCCCTCATTTTTAGTGAGGTTGGCATAGCTCATAGCTTAGTTTTCTATATTGTTTATTGTAAACTGTTGTCTTTTCATCATTTTTGGTTTTGACAAATGCTATTGTCGGCTTTTCTTTGACCTAGATTTTTCATTGCTCAATTATTTTTGAAAACTTTCTATTCACAATGTGGATCAAATGAATATTGCAAGGATTGCTCCACGGTTTATGATACATATAATATTCTAAAGTAACATATATTTGTTCAATTTTTAAAATGCAAGTTTTGACTAATTATTGAAAAATTGCAAATTTTCAATATTTTGTCAAGCAAAATCTACATCGCCTAGGGATTACCGATCTATAATATATTACATAACTGTCTCTACTTCTGTTTGACAATAGTTTTAATTATCAACAAATCTGAATATTTATTGGTTGTCATCTTACATTATTTTAAAATGGAATGGATTTGTGAGATTTGGACATCAGTAAATTATTGTCGTCTTTTATTTCTGCATACGTGTTCAAACTCTCAAGACCTCTATTGACAACATTTCACATCATATGGCATCACAGCTGATGCTGGTACAAGAACTGCTCACCCTTGCAGAGTACATAGGATCATCCCCAGGTTTTTATTGGTGTTCGATACGATGGTGGGGTACGCATCAATAATGGACTTTGCAGTATTCATTTTTTTAATGGCAGCGGCGATATGACCTAATGAAACCGTGCATTTTTTTTTTTTTTTTTTTTTTTTTTATTGTTAACAAATACCATGATGGTTTCATTGGTATTTGGCTTTTCATCAGAGAACATAGAAATTAATACGTGAAATCTATGAATCTGTGAAATTGATACGGTATTTGTGAATATGCATACTCATATCACAGCCCACGAAAACGTTCAAGTGACGAGAATCTTTTAAAATCTGTCAACGCAACAAAAAGGGAACGTGCACTGAGCAGAAGTAAAGCTGTCGAGAACGACTATTGATTGGTTGGTTACCTGTTACATTATCCAATCATCTGTCAAGTTTAGCAGCTGCTTATCCTGTTGTAGGAAATTAGCCAACAGTTAGGGTGAAATAAACAACGTAAGGGGAAAAATTTAACAAATCAATTAATTACAATCGTAAAAGTTGACTAACCTGTGAAAAATAATATGTCATATATGCTCTTGAATGTTTGAATTGTTGAAACGTTGCACGATTAGCTTATTGCTTACATATTTCATGATCAAGAAAAACTTAGTTATATCGATTGCACAATAATGAACTAATTTAGCTTAATCACGCAAGGTGTAAAACATGTACATTTATTTAGGATTATTGACCGGTCAACATCATATTTATTACGTCACTCATATAAAATATTGTCACAAAATAATATTGTTAGAAGCAATTGACGAAGGCGACAATTTTGGGAGGTATTAGATAAAATCTAAATTGTATACAAAAACGTTTTAATTATTCATTCTCGTTTCTTTTGTCCTCTTTTTTTTTTTTATAGAATTTGAGAAAAAAAAAATTGATTACGGTTTTTGCTAATACAAATGGTTTTATCGTTAAGACAACATACAAATCCAGCATGGTTATTATGAAGAAAATTACACTTTAATATTTAAACTATAGCTGGCTGAACAATTCTATTGCTCTTTAATTTTCCTGTGCGTGTTGATAAACATACTCTTGCTTAATGTAAGCTAGTTAAAAAACTGTTGATATGGAAGGAAATTAGTCTGTAATATATAACAAGCACCTTTATCTGTTCTTTCTAGAATGTTAACGAACCAATAATTTAATCATTTTCTCAATATTCAAACCCTCAAACAGTAGGAACCTTATTAGAACAGAAAGGTAAGTGTTAGTGCAAAATGTACTTAGGTCCAAGGTAATTCCGAAAAACTCAGATAACATGTACTTACAAAACTAGCTTTACCCCGCCAATTATAAATGTACATGCCTAATTACAAGTTAAATGGACATTTTAATTTAAGAAATTATATGAAAAGTAAATTTAAACATAAACTTTTAGCTACCTCTTTACAAGCAAAACCAAATACAATGAAAGTTCCAACTATGTACTGGCTTCCAAAGCTGCACAAAACTCCTTACAAATATAGATTTATTTCGTTTTCAAGCCATTGTTCCACTACTAAACTATCTGTTCTACTTACTAGTACACTTGGTACAATCAAACACCTGGTAATAAACTGTTCAAATAAGGCTTTTGAAAATAGTGGAATTAATTACTTTTGGAGTGTCAAAAATTCGTTGGAAGAACTTGATAAATTGCATGCTTATATTGGTGATTTCGAATCTGTTCAAAGTTTTGATTTTTCTACTTTATATAACACTTTGCCTCATAATCTTGTTAAGAAAAAAATCACACACCTGATTAAATGGGCATTTAAAAAGTCGGAATGCGAATATATATGTTCAAACTCTTTTAGATCATTTTTCAGTAACAACAAACAAAAGAACTATGTCAATTGGACCTGCTTTGATACTATAACTGCCCTTGAATTTTTACTAGATAACATTTTTGTTCGCTATGGAGATTCCGTATATCGTCAGGTTATCGGAATTCCCATGGGGACTAACTGTGCACCACTTATTGCGGACCTGTTTCTGTATTGTTATGATTTACAGTTTATGACTAAAATCAGCAAAGACCCATCGAAACAACATCTGATTCAAAAATTTAATAACACTTTTAGATATTTAGATGATATATTGTCTCTCGATAATGACGACTTCAGTATCTACACTAAAGAGATTTATCCTGTCAAAATGACTTAGATAAAGCTAATACTAACAATGAACACTGCCCTTTCCTGGATCTTGATATCTATATCTTTAACGGGAAGCTTAATACCAACATTTATGATAAGACCTTTCTTGGTATTCCTAATTATTGGAAGATTTTATATAGACAGAAGTAGTATACCTAAAACGACAAAGTTATTTTTCATTTACCTGTATATATTATGAAAACCGGTGTTTTCAAATGTGATTATTTTCTAAGGGTTAAATATTTCGCGGTGATGTCTTGCCATGGCTTTGTTTGGACTTGTTTGTTTGCTTTTTGGCCTTGAATGTTTGTCCCTAATATTTTATTAAATATGTATTTACTTTCAGGTACCACAGATCGAATTTATTCGTTCATTGTTTGTTATTTTACGTTTTTTGATTGAGTTAAGCCTTCCAATTGATATTTTATCGTGTGTTTTTCTATGTTGTGATGTTATACTATTGTTTCAGAAAAAGGGAGAAGGTTTGGTACCATTAAAACGTTTAATCCTGCTGCAAATGTGTGCACCTGTCCTAAGTCAGGAATCTGATGTACAGTAGTTGTCGTTTGTTTATGTAATTTATACGTGTTTCTCGTTTCTCGTTTTTTATATAGACTAGACCGTTGGTTTTCCCGTTTGAATGGTTTTACACTAGTAATTTGGGGGCCCTTTATTGCTTGTTGTTCGGTGTGAGCCAAGGCTCCGTGTTGAAGGCCGTACATTGACCTATAATGGTCTACTTTTATAAATTGTTATTTGGATGGAGAGTTGTCTCATTGGCACTCACACCACATCTTCCTATATCTATCTTTGCTTCGGAAATAAACACTATTATTCTAAAACCAGTTGTTGGCATGATACGGGTTATGTTCTTCTCATATATTTTATGATTGTATGATACTAAACCCCTAACGGGAGGGATTGTACTTGATTTTCATTTGATGAAGACATAATCTTTCAATCAGTTTAATTGAGGTCTGGAGCTGGCATGTCAATAACTGCTAGTAGTCCTTTGTTAATGTATGTATCGTTGTCATTTTGCGTAGTTTCTTTTGTTACCTTTTCTGACATCGGACTCGGACTTTTTTTAAACTGAGTTTTACTGTGCGTATTGCTATGTGTTTCTTTATTCTACATTGGCTAGAGGTATAGGGGAGGGTTGAGATCTCACAAAACATGTTTAACCCCGCCGCATTTTTGCGCCTGTCCCAAGTCAGGAGCCTCTGGCCTTTGTTAGTCTTGTATGTTTTTTAATTTTAGTTCATTTATATGTTTTGGAGTTTAGTGTGACGTCAATTTTCACTGAACTAGTACACAATTTTATTTAGGGGCCAGCTGAGGACCACCTCCGGGTGCGGGATTTTCTCGCTGCGTTGGTGACCCATTTGTGGCCTTCGGCTGTTGTCTGCTCTTTGGTCGGGTTGTTGTCTCTTTGACATATTCCCCTTTTCCATTCTCAATTTTATTCATCTCTCTCAGGCAAACTTGACCTTAGATGAATTTAGCTATATTTTATGGTATTTATATATCCTTGGCTTTCAAATGTGTAGGTGTGAGCGTTTCTGATGAAGGCAAATCAAGAAAAGTGCTTCGGATGCACGTAATTTATTTTCGGTTTGAAGTTTATGGGTGTCAATGATCATTAATGTTTTTAATCTTTTCGAATTCACCGTTTCGGAATCTAAAGGTAGATTATCTAATAATATCACCAAAAACGTGGGGTGATATCAAGTGCTCCGGAAAGGTAAGCAGATTATATGTGGCACCCGTCGTGTTGCTCATGTAAGTACAGACCCGGTGATATGTCTATTTCGGTAGGACACATTCGGGGGAAAGGGGACGAGATTGTAGTTACGACAATTGGAATATATCCGTCGTCATCTGTGAAACAGATATTCCATAACGGTCAACCAACTCGTGATGGCGTCCGTAAGATTTACAAAGAGATGATTTCGAATTTACCACTTGGAACTCTTGGTTTGATAGCTTCCTTGTGAGCAGTAACCCTCTATCAAGGAAATCATGATAGGAAACACAATCCCTGGAATATCGTATCAACTTGGAGATATATACTCCGTATGCAGGCGCTGCTGGAATGTTGCTACATAGAAATGGAAAGTTCACAATAGGGAAGCTGAAATCATCTCTTTTGTCGGAAAGTTTTGTTTTCAACCGACCCTCATTGTCAATTTCTAGATGTAAGTCAAGATATGAGGCAGACTTAACTGTATCTGTTGTATCCTTTATCTCAATTTCAATGGGATAGATGCGTTCAACATAGTCACCAAATTTTGAATTATTTAGTGAAAGAACATCATCTTTATAGCCGAAAGTGAAGTTAAAGGATACTGCTAACTTCTTTTCTTTCTTCCTAAGAAGTTCCTGTATGAAGTCAGCCTCATATGAATAAAGGAACAAGTTGCCAAGAAGAGGAGCACAGTTGGTTCCCATGGGAATTCCGACTGTTTGTTGAAAAACACGTCTTCCAAACGTAACTATAAACTTCACATCTGATAAAGTGATACAATATTTACCTTTCACCGCTACATGTGATGATTGATAACGGGACTCTTTACCGTTAAAAAAGAGAGGATTACAAAATGAAACATTTAAAGAATTTTAATTTTCTTTAAACTTCAAATAATTGTTGATTCAGACATACCTTTGAATATGCTATAGCACATTTAAAAAGAAAACCATAGGCGGTGTGACAATTTCTGTTTTAAAACCAGGAAGATATTTGATAGTAAAAAAAAATTATACGTTCACGGAAGAAATATAAAAAATTTCCGGAAACAATACACAAAAATAATTGCTAGATGATATATAGTAATTTGTTAAATAAATAAGTTTCATTGATATATAAGTGTTCATTTCATTGCTGATAATGTTATAATTTAGCTGTAATTAAAACAAATGTTGATTTAATAAAATGATGCTTACCAGAAAACAACCCTGGATTTCTGGTATTAATTAACAGGGACTCTTCACTGGAATGCTGGACTACTGAAGAACATTGTTAACAGCAGAAGTGCAATTTGTTGTTGAGTAGAAAAACAAAATAATAATACGTGAAATCTATGAATCACAAAAAATCCTGAACAATATTCGAGCCCCAAAATGAAAATAATTAACGTTGTGTCATTAGTTGAATATCCATTGTCGAGGACGTTTATTTTTATGAGCATTTATGAAAATATTACCCAGAAGGCTTTAAATTTTAAAACGGCCAATTGATCATTAATTTGAAACAGTAGCTCACTAGCCTGCTACACAAGTTTCACTTCCGGATCGACAGAATTTACCGACGCGTTTTTTTTGGGGGGGGTTTTTTTTTTTTTGGTTTTTTTTTTTTTGTTGGGTTTGTGTTATGCAATTTTCGTTTTCATTGCTATATGTTGTGGACTGTTGTCTTTCGTCGTTTGCTTTTTTAAAAATACGCACTTTAAGAAGCAAAATTGATAAATAACATGAGAGATTTTGGAAAAGGAGCTATTATTAAAAAAACAATATCGGGTAGAAATGTGGAACTGTCTATGATGAAGTGGAAATCAGAAGTGTGAGAAATTTTATAAAAACAATAAAACAAAATTATTAATATAAGCACGACAACTTGTATTATCGCTTTCTAGTGGATATTGCGAATCAAAAGCATTCGTAAAAGCCTCCAGTGGCCTAAGAAACAGTTCGAAGGAGGAAATATTTTGACAGAATAATTTGTATCTTCAGATGTTATTATGATTACACAATGTATCTTCATTCATTGCTAGCGGGTCAAGAGGTGAAATATGTTGGCGCCATATCCGGATATTAAAAAGTGTTATTTGAAATAAAAAAATAATCACCGAACAATGAAATATTTACATTTGAACAAAATTTTTCACAACATAACTTTCCACCACAATACAAACCAAAATACTAGAAAAGTTAATTAAAGTATCACAAAGTGGATGTCTCTGCTCATTTGAAAAAAATGAATTGTTTGGTGTCACAAACAGGTGTTAATAGTTTCTCCAGAGAATCTTCCCATTGCTAACTAGCAGCACTTAATTAACGTATTAGGGGGGAAATTTACAACTGTCCATTAACATCATACAGCGCTCCAAAGCAATTTATAAGGTATGTCTTATAATCTCCTTAATTATTGTCCCTTGTGTAATATAAATTTCTATGGATCCATGGTGAATACAGAAACACATGAAACAAAGTGTACACTGATTTATTTTTACTTCCGTCTTTAGTTCTTCATGTTAGCTTTGAGATGAATATACGTTGTTTTTTTTAATTGTTACTTTTCGCCTATACCTAGCACATCTTCAAACCATTATTGAATTAAATATTCAACCGTATCCCTTGCTTCTGAAATGACTTTTTTCTCTTTTTGCACTGAACCTTTCTCATTATGATTTCGACGTCCCTGTAGAACTGTACAGTGAATAATTGTTTTAATCTATATGTTTCTAGTTCAAAAGTTATTACTTCAGTTACAGTCAACGTGTCTGTAGATGTCACGTTTTTAAAATTATCAGTTCTATTGAAATCCGTAGAGTTTATTTCGTCGGCTTCAGTGAATACATCATTTTTTTCTTCAAAAGTAAAAAAAAAAAACACATGTTTACTCCTTTAAAAGATAGTAATTGTATACTATCTCTTTATCTTTTACACTGAAAGAAAACCTGATTTACAGTAGTAATTGTGAATTCAATTGAAGAAAGCAAGAGGAAAACATAGTTTTTCTTAACCTGACATGTCTGAACCATTTATAGTTTACTATATATGGTAAGGCTTTTGTTCATTGTTGAAGGCCGTACGGTTACTTTATTCATTTCCGTCCCCGTCTTATGGTTTCTAATGTATAGTTTTCTCATTGGCAGTATACCAGATCTCCCTATTGTTATATAAATTGGTATAAAAAATTCAAACTCCTACAACTATCACATTGGAAGCAAAACTTTAGTCACAGTAGAACATGTAAATGGGAGAAACTTCTTTACATAATGCAATGTAACCTCGATTGTTTGTCATGTAAATAGTTATTTCTAAAATGAGTCGTATTTGTTCTATTACAAAAGGATATTGTAATGGCAGAAACCTTTATACAGGTTCAATTTGTTGGTTTTCTAAAAATTAATCATTGTTATTAGTTCCAGATTGTCTTAGAAATCAATAAGATTATTTCTTTTTTTTTTAATATAGGCATCAAAATGTTCTTAGAACTTGGTGTCAGAAGCAATTGCGAATTATCATTGTGAAAATAATAAAAACAACTTTTTATGTTTTTAGAAGTTATTGTCATTAGTGGAACAGGTACTTCCGGAAGTTCACTCCTTTTTTTCTATTGTCAATTATCATTTGTTTCTGTAAAATGTTTTTTGGACTGCTTTTTATTTTTTTTTTTTTTTTTTTTTTTTTTTTTTTTTTTTGCTATGGTATTATCTATTTCTACTTAGGAATTTTGATCGCGGCTCTTCTTCTCCCCTTTGTAGTATACATCCACACAGGAATATTCCATTTAAATAAACCAAGCATTTCTTATTGGTTATCAAGGGGGCACATCACACGTGAGGAAAATAACTCTTTTCAAAATCAGCCTATATTTTTACCAGCATTCTAAAGTCAAAGTAATTTGTTAATATGGACTTGTGATTTTTAGTGTCTATTTGGTTTCTTTTGTCTTTATGGACTAAGATGTTTAAAGCTGATTATCTCTCCTGTTTTGCTTTTTGAAATATTGTATGGGATATTAGCTAATTTTTCAATTTGTAAAAAATGTTGAATTTCTGTCACTTGAACGCATTCTTATGTTTATGAAAATTAAAAAAAATAACCAGTATCTAAATCATGTAAGCAAGCTGTATAGAGTCCTTTAAATAATTAATTTTATCAAAATATCTGTTTAGAATATGGAAAAATAATACAGGATGGTTAATATATGTCTGTTGGAAAGGAGATATAAAAACTCAACCAAGAAACAAGCTTTTTTATTTTGAACTCCAGACGCATGTTTCGTCTCCATAAGAATCATTAGTGGCACAAAAGTTGGGAACCAATATTAATTACGAAACTGAGCAGCATTAACAATCAAAAATTCCTCCTAAAAAGTCCTAATCTGGCAAAGGCTATCACCTAGGAGTTAAAGCCATGAATTTTCACGAGTATAAATCTACTGTTTCCTCTAGTGGGTGAAGCAACATACGATTGATTGGTTGTTGTTTTCTTAAGTCCAGAGGCAAATATCTCATAGAAAATGAAAGGATATGGAGTAAATGTACATGGGACAAAATCACACACAATACATAGAAAACATAGAAAATTATCAATGAACAGGGCTTTTATTCCTGTTCTTCATCTTGACAGTTGATGTAGGGTCTTCAACAATGAGCAAATCATTCATACCCTACAACAAGGTCAAGACGGCCCCTAGTGTATGTTCAGCAGAAGACTTCAAACTAATGAATTCCCAATGTATATAATAAGACCGGCACAGATACCTTTATTGTGTTCAATTGCATATAAAATATAAATTCGAGTTTAATATAAGCATAGCATTTCAATGCATAGTTTTATTGTGTCGCATTGACGGAGTCAAAAAGCGAGTCTTAGGTACTCTGTTTCCGGTGTCTGCGGTTTGATCTAGTCCCTTAGTCATGGCCTACTGACTTTGAATGTTTTGCATAGTTTAAATGTTAAAGTTTGTGATTAAATCAGTTTAAGATAAACCGCTTATGTTTAGTCAATGATATTTGGTATGCAGTTATAATAGCATTTGCAAGTCTCATTTCCATGGAGATTATATGGCCCTGCCTCTTCGTCATGTTTCATTGACTTTGATCTTTTGCATAGTTTACAAGTTAAAGTTAATGTGTTTAAGTTAGTTTAAAGGGAACCACTTATAACAAGTCAATAGTATTTGGTAAACAGTTTGATAAGCATTCAGTTGGCATTTCTCATTTCCATGGAAGTTATTTGGCCCTGCACCTTCAGTCAGGTTCATTGATTTTAAATGTTTTGCATAATTATTGCCATTCTAATTTCAACATTTACATTATACTATCAAAATCACAAAAAGGCGAGACATATCTTTGTGTAAACAGTCCATTATGTGCAGGATATCAAGAGTATATATATATATGCAATATACGAAACCATAGGGTAAAAGAAGTCGTACGATACGAGTAATTAACTGGTAACTTTAATTGCACAAAATAATTTTCTTACATCCCATTCATTTCAAGAATGAATTCGTATTGGCTTTATCTGATAGTAGGAACATTTTTTTAATTAACATAACATAACTATACGGTATGGGTTTTTGTCATTATTGAAGGCCATACGGTGGCCTATAATTGCTTACATCACTTCATTTTAACTTTGGTGGATAGTTGTCTCATTGGCAATCATAACAAATCTCCTCAGTTTTATATATGAATATTTTTTGTCAATTCAAAGCTTTACCAAGGGAGATAACTCACATAATTTAGTTTTAAAAAGACAAAAGAACATTTACATTAAATTTTATATTTCGATCGGTAGGAAAAACCATTTTACGAGAGCAGTCTGCTCATAGTTCGTTTAAATCTAGTTGAATGAATTATTGTACAGTTTTTTTTTTTTTTTTTTCTTATCACATGATAGAGCTTATATCCTGTATAATGCCTTATAAATAAGAAAATTTTACACAGCTTGTAAATTTAAAACAAGCACAGTCACATGAAGGTTTGTAACATAACAAACAATTCGGTAAAAATAAACTGAAAATTTCGTACTTCCATAAAAATACTTTAAAGGATTTATCATCAAAATGACATTTGCGCCACATCAAAATCTATGTACCGGTAAACCAAAAGCTATAGCCGACTATACGGTATGGGTTTTTCACATTGTTGAAGGCCGTACGGTTGCCTATAATTGCTTACATCCATTTCATTTGAACTGTGGTGGATAATTGTCTCATTGGCAATCATACTCCATCTCCTTATTTTTATATTATGAAATCCTAGATTCTCATTTGATATTTCCCCTGTTCCCTATCGAATGATTAGGCTAACAAAATGCCATCAAAACATGTCAGAATTAGTAGTTGTGACACATGTAATATATTTCAATTAAGTAAGGATAGAATAAAGGACATAATCGCTACAGTTGAATTCCTATTGAATGTAAACATTGTACAAACCATTTTACAGTATAATTAAGGTCTTTCAGATTCGTTTATTCATTGACATTTTCATTCAAACATGCTAACACAGGCAGATAATATTTGTGTGGATTATAGGAAACTTGTCATTCAATATTGACATGTCATTTTGATCTTTTTCCGACAACACACTGTCCGTTAAAAGAAATACATTCTATATATAATGACCATGTATCTCACATAAAGGTAATTCCATAATTTTATGATAAAAATTAATTGAAAGTTTTAAATAGACTAATTTCTTCAATAAATTATATTGATTTTTTAAAAGTGTCCAGTATGGAATAGATATACCAGGAAATGAGAAAGAAATGCATTAGCCATTATTGATAACGATGACAAAGACGAATAAAAGAAAACCACTACATGTGCGAAAGAAATTATCACATCAATATACTCCTACTGACATCGACAACATTAACGTTAATTATTTCCTTTAAGGAAATAATCCATTAAGTTCGAATCCCATTTTAGTCAAACAAAAGACTCTGAGTATGAGCAATATATACAACTCTTGTGACATGTCTTCCTGTGAACTTATACCTTGTGCAAGCACGTATTAAATCCGACTCAGCGTGTCATTATTTTATTTTCATATGTCGTCCTCAAAATGTATGTAATACTTGCTTCTTTAGGTTTAGTCGCCTTAAGTCATTGTATCAATACTCATACCAACCAAAGACATCAATATAAGCCCAAAGGTCTTAAATTATTCAATCATGGTCAGCAGTGAGAAATAAAACCCACAGTGCCTAAGTTCTGAGATGGCCTTTTTCTCATGTCCAATGTCATTTTACACAAAACATTCACGTGATAACATCATAAATCTATGCACTAGCGTCGTCTTCATGAAAATATCAATTATGGGTAATGACATATTACCAAAGGTTTTAATAGAGCTAGGTTGTTAAAGTAGAAAAATGGTGGAATATTTTGAGTGGCAATCTATTAAAATCATTCCATTTGCTCAATATGCTTGTGTGAAATTCTAGACAGATGCATAGAAAAATTACACATAGTATGACTTTTTAACCTCCACATTGAGAAAACAACTCTCCTATACATTTATCAGTCATTATAAGCACGCGATTTAGACGTTCTCTTGTCATCCGGGAACATTTTGGTTTACTTCTTACGAGATGAACAACTAAAATTGAAGAGATGAGATATATTGTATCTTGCCGTTGAACAAACAGAATCTGTATCTTTCATTATGCGTAGGTGGACTGTGGCATAGAGCAAAGTACATGTCCCTATCCATCATGATCCTTTTGCCAGTGTTAGTATTTACACTCCATTATTCACTAAGAAGAATCTTCATGATCTCCTTTCATTTGTTTTCGTCCTGAATATTTACGTTGTATTTACCATTGGACGTTAAGCAAACAATAATCAATCAATCAACAACTGATATGAAATTCAGTATTCAATTCAACCTACTGCTTGTAACTGTGACTTTTTTTAATCCACGACTTCATTCATATCCAAATAAATTGGTGTCATTTTATTTATTTACAATTACATAGATGAGAAAATAAATAAACAACAAAAATTAAAAGAATCTAAATATCAATATTTGTTTTATACTCCAGTTGCGACAGCGATGCGATTAGTCTTCGATATCGCCGGTGATATCGTTACCTTGTCGCAGCGACGAGTTGCGGTAACGCGAGTTGAAATAATTGTTACTGTGTAGCGATTTTGCTTTTTATCACATTGAACGCAAAGTAAAAACTGAACATGCGTTGCAATAAATAATATATCTCATCGAAGATCAAACAAATCGGAATCTCGACGCATCGTAACTCGTCGCTAGTCACATCGTAACTCGTCGCTAGTCGCATCGCTTTCGCACCCGGGGTATAAACCCAGCTTGATTAGTATCTATACAATATGCCAAGCTATTAAATTATGCGTTACGATGAATAATATATCGCAACTCAGGTGAATCGCATCAGAATGTTGTCGCATCGTAACTCGTCGCTATCGCACACTGGGTATGAACACAGCTTGATTAGTATCTATACAATAAAACAAACTCTAAATCGCCTCCATTCAAGAAAAGACGTGAAAAAATAAATTTAACAGATACCTTCAATGATCTACCATAAACATTTAGTTTTAAGGATTGATATTATTTTACTGGCTTAAAAAGAAATATAGATTTATGGAAATTATAGTCCGTACCACACTTTACCATGTGATTAAAAAAAAGACATAGTGAAGGGTGCACATACAGAACTTCAAGATACAATTTCAATTAAGTTTGAAAAATTGAATGTAAATGTATTATAGTGATATAAAAAATTTAAATTCAAATAGTTCTCTTAAATGACCGTACTTATTAAGATATGCCATGCATATGTCGACTAGAAACTAATTCCCTACTGTAATGACAAGTTTCATACAAGTAGACAGTATCTTCGATTTCTTATACTTCGTAAGAATGTTGATTCAAATGGCCTTACTTGATGAATATGTCTACAAAAACATTTTAGTATGGGAAACTATGGTGTAAATTCAGAAATTATTCCAATGTTTGCATTACTACGAACATTGCGACGGGATAAGTTTCGAAAACATTTTAGAATCGCATTTTAAATTTCAATATAGCATTGTTTAAATGCAACATTTCGTGACATCAAAATAGTAAATCTTGCATTTATATCCATTGTTCAATAACCGCAATAATAAATGCACGCAAAAATTCTGAATTTACAGTATAAGCAAAAATTGGGCTTTGGACTTTTTCAAACTTTTTTGACAATATTTCAGTACTTGCGAGTACTCTTAGAACGGTTCTATGTGTCCGTTGTTTTGTTTGTTAGTTGTTGATCTGTTTAATACCGGTAGGATGAGTCAAGCCTTTTCCAACTGATTTGTACAGTTTAGTCTAATGTTTTACTAATACACCACTGTCCACGGTTAAGTCGAGAGTTGAAGGCTCACAAATATAGTTAATTCGGCACAATTTTATAGGTCTGTCCCAATTCAGGAGCATGTAACTAAGTAATTCTAGATGGTTAATGGTTGCCATAATTTTTGATCTCTTATTGTTTTAAGCATAGATCCGGCTATTAGTTTTTTCTTTGGAATTGTTTCCCATTTAGCGTGCCGGGGACTTTTATAGCTGACTATGCGGTACGGTTTTGTTGATGTTGAAGGCCATGCAGTGATCTAAGGTTGTTAACTTCCGTGTCTTTTAATCTCTGGCTGATAGTCTCATTGGCAATCATACCACAAACTTAATATTTATATATATTGAATGTGTTAAAAAAAATATGAATGATTGATTTTTTGTTGTTTGATTAACGTGCAGTGGCAAATATTTCATACATTCAGGATTAGAACAATTTAATAATCAATCCAATAGAAAGGCCCTACAAAGTGAATCAACATGGATGGAGGGTAGGAAATTGAGACTCCAATTGTAAAAAGACGGTTTTAAATAGGGAGAGAAACTGTCCTGCAACAGGCAACCTATACACAAACGAGATGAATAAAATCTTGCAATATAGGTCTACGAACCAATAAAAATTACATACATAATCTAACAGCCAATACAATACTAAAACCGTTATGCAATACTAGCATCCGTCAAACTGGAAGTAAAATTAGATTCTCCAAAAGGTTGAATAACTATAAAAGTATTGAACCTTTCTAAATGTACGGGATAGAACAATTTGCATGGAAAACGTTTGCTCAGCTACTTAATTTATACTTTTTTATGTAAAGTTCACATTAAACAAGTTTAGCATACAGTTTGGATTGCCAAACATTTTTAGATCGTCGTTCTTAAACCAATGAATTCATATTTTTTTAAAGTAAATTTCAAAATGTTTACATAAACTATATCAATAAAAACACTTTTGTTACATATTTTTACAATAATAAAAAAAAAAAATAATCAAATAAAACAGATTTCAAATGAGGTTGGTTTGCTCATTAGACCTTATTTTCAATTCCAGTTGCTAAATTCAATTAAGCATTTGAATTGACAAGTTCTTTATATCTACAGGGACAAATAACCAGATTCGAAGTAATTAACTTCTTTAGAATTTCATTTCTTGATTAGCATATTATTTCCTTTCTGTTATTGTAACATCATAATTTAATATCTGTTTGAAAATGGCGCAAGATATCTTGATTTTCTATTTAATATCGACAAATCTTTATCTGTAGCAATTGGAATTCAATATGATATTCTCACCACTGGTCAGTGTGCTCTTTGTTATTCATGTTTCAGCCCGTGAATTCTTTACTCTTGAGGACCGATCTGTGTTCGTGTAATGTCATACTGAGGATACGAGGTCAAGACGGACACAAGACGTTCGAGACGGATAGATATTGGCTATCCTAGCTAATGCTTGAAGTACATACATTTGGTTGTTTATTTTGTAAGTGTCATATATTATCTTAAATAAAATAGTAACAAACATGTCCCTAAGATTGCTTTGTAAACTTCAGAATACAGCATTCAAGGATGCGTTTTCTGGTCATTCATAGAAATAATATATGAAAGACTGAGCGTTTTGGAATCGATACAAAATTTTGTACGTTGAAAAATATTTGCACATTCACTTAAGCCCTTAATGTCTTAAAAGCAAAAGTCTGAATATTTAAATGTCAATTGTTCTTGAACAATTGAGAGGTCTTTCCTTTTCGAAATGTAAAATACATGTTCCAATAGGCGTAGAATGCATTGAAAAGCTCTCAAACACACATAAAACCGTTAAAATATAACAAAAAACAACAAAATGCGCTATTTACGAAATGATCTTGACGTTTGACCTTGTGACCTTTGTGAAGGTCATTGGTCCACGATGTCATTTTAAAAGACCCCATGGGTCTAGGACTATTGGTTCAAGAGTTAAAGGTTATTTTCTCTTTTCAGAAACCGTTAACGGGGGTTATGCCCCTTACGTATATGTCAAATCTCTTCAGTCATAATGTAAAAAAGTTGTGCCTTAGTCACTTAAACATTTCTCACTATTTACTATTTCTGTAAGTATAATCATTTTTGAGATATCCAATAAAAAGTTGTAAGGTCAAAGGTCAAGGTCAACCTTAAAAAGTTTGAAAACACACTAAAATCCTTAATATAAAGTTTAAAATACTTAATTCGCTATCTGGGACTTGATCTTTGACCTTGTGACATTTGTCAAGGTCATTGGTCCTAAATGTAATTGCTGAAGACCCCATGGATCTAGGACCTTTGGTTCATGAGTTAAAACTAATTTGTCTTTTCTAAAACAGTTAACAGGGATTATGCCCCTTACGGATAGGTCAAATCTCTTCGGTCAAATTGTAAAAAAGTTGCGGCTTTATGACCCAAACATTTTTAACTATTTACGATTTTTGTAAGATTTACCGTTTTTGAGATATCCAATAAAAAGTTGTAAGGTCAAAGGTCAAGGTCAACCTTAAAAACCTTTCAAACACACTAAAATCCTTTAAATAAGTCAAAAACACATAATTCGCTATCTGGGACATGACCTTGGCCTTTGACCTTTTGACCTTTGTCAAGGTCATTAGTCCCCAATGTCATTGCTGAAGATCCCATGGGTCTAGGACCCTTGGTTATATAGTAAAAGCTGATTTTTCTCTTTTCAGAAACCTAAAACAGGGGTTATGCCCCTTACAGAAAGGTCAAATCTCTTCGGTCAAATGTAACAAAGTCGTGCATTAATGGCCCAAACATTTTGCACTATTCAAGACTTCTGTAAGTATTAAGGTTGCTGAGATTATCCCATAGCAAGGTGTTAGGTTAAAGGTCAAGGTCAACATACCAATTTGACCTTGAGGAATTTTGATGATGATTGGTGAAGTTCCTAGGTGTCTACGACTAACGGTTTCTGAGTTTTGGTGGCCAACCGACACCGGTTAGTTTTCATAGGGGCATAACCCTACCAATGAGTCGTTGAATCTTTTCGATCCGAATGTAACGAAGAACCAGGGTCTTGTCCTGAACAAATTTCACCCTTCGGTTTTTTTGTACCTGTTTGAATGATAACAAGGTTTTTAGGTTTCGGAGGGATAACTCCGGACCGACAAAATTTTACGACTCACAGGGTGAGTTTCGGATGACACCGATACACGTTTGTCCTCGAACGATATCATTTTGTGTAAAATAACAATTTAATTAAAATACAGATCCTGGGTTTTAGCTTTGCAGACAAGGACATTACAACACTCCGTTTTACTTTCTGTTCAGGTAATTATTACATCAGCCAATGCAATTTCAGCCATCACATTTTTGAAGGTGTGTAAAAATCCAACAAAATCATAATATCCAGAATATATCTGACTGTTAATGACGTCTTTACACTAAATCCATTGGATGTTGGATGTGTACTGATTGATATTTTAGTCTTAGTTGTTATTGGCTTTGAATTAGCTGTCAGGAACTGCGAGTACTCTCAGATCTGTACTTAGTGTCTTTTTTTTTTGTGGGGATATATAAGTACCCCGCCACGTCCACTCTGTGTTTTTGTTAGATGTATTTCTATTTGTATCTATCTGATGAATTAAGCCTTTTTCACCTGATTTTATAGTTTGTTCTTATGTTGTACTGTTACACCACTGTCCCAGTTTAGGGGAGGGTTGGCGCCTTCAAACTAGTTTAACCCCGCCACATTCTATATGTGCCTGTCCGAAGTCAGGAGCCTGTAATTGAGTGGTTGTCGTTTTATGCTGTTTTCATATTTGTTTTATGTTGATTATTTTGTAAAATTATTACTCACCACTGTCCCAGGATAGGGGGAGGGTTTGACGCCAAAAAGCTAGTCTAACCCCGCCCCTGTCCCATGTCAGGAGCCTGTAATTCAGTGGTTGTCGTTTGATGCTGTGTAACATATTTGTTTTTCGTTCATTATTTCGTACTTAAATTAGGCCGTTAGTTTTCTCGTTTGAATTGTTTTACATTTGTCATTTCGGGGCCTTTTATAGCTGACTATGCATTATGGGCTTTGCTCATTGTTAAAGGCCGCACGGTGACCTATTATAATTAATGTCTGTGTCATTTGGTCTTTTGTGGAGATTTGTCTCATCGGCAATCATACCACATCCTCTTATTTTTATATTTAAAACAGAAAGTAGAATGGAGCGTTTTCAGTTCCTTGTAAGCCAAGATTATATTGGACACACAGGATCTGCATGTATTTTAATCAGATTGGTAAAATCAGCATTTGCTCTAATCTTTGAAATCTTTAATTATGATTTGTTTAATCTTCATAACTTGCCGGCGAAATGACGATTTAAGTCGCTAAAAAATTGCTGAACCCCTCACCGACCGACTGATTTCATAGCGAAGTCGTGTCGCCATCAAAATCGGTAAAAGGGAGACAACTTGTGATTTCTAGTATCACGAAGCAATCTTAGTGCTTAAGATCTTTTTATCTGCTAAATGTATCCAGAAGTGATCTTAAAATGATTGACAACCCTTACAAATCGTTGTACATGCAAATTAAAGTCAGAATATGGATTTGTAATTGCTTGTCACTTGGGTCATTTGCGCTATTTATTTCAAGTCAGTGCTTAAAGTTATATTTTCTTGTAAAAATGTCACTCTTCTCATTGATTAAAGTCAATAATTCTAATAATAGATTTTTTTAAACACCTGTCCTTTGTAATCACTTGTTAAAGGGCAAGATTTTATATTTCTTTTTATTCACATCAGTTCTATAAAAAAGCATTCCTATAGTTCAATAATATCATTTATTTTTAATCTCATCATCCACAATTGTCTGGTGGACTAATATTGTTTTTGTTGTTTAATATGTTTTATATCATATGTAAGAAAATGAAAATGAACATACACCCATGGTTAATAAATGTGTTTAGATCCGGGTATGTATTATGTAGTGTTAAAATAAGGTGACAGTAGTATACCGATGTTTAAACCTTGTGAATGGATTAGAAAGAGACAAATCAATATAACAAACAAAAACTGAGGGCACCACATGGGCTCCAAAAGGAGCGAGACCGAGTGCATCGACTGAGTATACGTAACCTGCTATGCATACATCACCCGTCATGCGTATAACTGTTTTTTATCATTGATTTTAACAACTACGATACAACGAGCACTGATGGCAGAGAAACTAATCATGCATCTGGATAGCCTGAGTACACCCAAGATGTTTGGCAGAAAAACTAATCATGCATCTGGATCGCCTGAGTACACCCAAGATGTTTGGCGTGTCATGTGTTTTTTTTTTTTTGGGGGGTTCCTCTGGATAGTGTAATATGAACTTTTTTTATTTTCGTTTTCGTCTTTCGTCCATATAGTACTTCTATAATATTTCTACTAGTCTTTTGGTATGTCTGAGCTCTTCACGTGTGTATGAAGTTCCTTGTATATATTCTTGGCTTTCAATTTTCTCAGTATGAGCGTTTCTGATGAAAGTTAATAAATACGAGCGCTCAGTACCCAACAAATTTATAGAAAAACAATTATTTTCATTTCTCTTAGCTCTCTTGGTATTTCTCTCTTCTTTTCTCGTCTGTTGTCCATCAAACGGCTATCTTTGTATTATCATTATTGTCATTCCGTTAAATATGAACATTCATTTCCAACGACTATTTTTGTATAATAATTATGATATTCTGTACGATGATATATTGTATTCATACCATATATGTTTGTTGTTGTTTTTTTTTTTTTAATGCCAAAAAAACATTTTATTGATATGTTCATTCTTTATAAATCTACTGTATATAAAATATTTACTATTGGAAACACTTAGGATTTTCTACCCCAGGTATAGTCTGCCTGAGACGTATTCGGTACAACTTTTCGATATTTTTGGTTTTTAATGCTCTACAACTTTCGTATTTGATTGGCTTTCCAACTGTTTTGTTTTGGAATTTTTGGTTTGAAAGCTCTAAATAATCAAATTTGGCCTTCCAACTGTTAATTAATTCAAGCGCTATTGGTCAATCTTATGTAGACAAAACGTGCGTCCAGCGTACAAAATTAAAAGCCTGGTATCTTTGGTGAATTTAGAAACATTGGGTCAATGCAACAGCTAGTGTTTCGTCCCCGAACGTAAAACCACTTCAGTAGTCAGCACTTTTGTAATGATATAAAATATCATGAATATGTTTATTTTTCTGTAAGTCTACTGTATATGTATATCTGCCTTAGCTGAATTTAGCACCACTTTTCGGAATGCTTTCTTTTTTTTATAGCTCTGCAACCTTGTATAAAATTTGGACCTCCAAATATTTTATTTCGAGCGCAACTAATAAGTCTTATGTAGATAAAACGGGCGTATCGCGTATAAAATTATGAACTGGTTTCTTTTAGGAGTTTTTACAACCACTGGTGTAATGTTACTGCTGGTAAATGTTTCGTCCCCGAGTGTATCATCAGCGAAGTAGTCAGCTTTTTGTGTTGACATGAAATATCATTTATATGTCCATTTTCTGTAAATTTACTGCATATGATATGTCGAATTATTCGAAACGCTCAGTTTCCTCTGCCTCCAAGTATAGTTTGACTAAGTTTCGGTTTTGTAAACTTAACAACTTCGTATTTGAATCGGCATTCTAATTGTTTTAATTCCAGTTCCATTGGTTAGTCGACAAAACGGGAGTCTGGCTTACTCATTTATAAGCCTGGTATCTTTTTTGAGTTTTAAATGCGGATTTTGCACATGAGGGCTGATAAATACATCATTCCCTATGAAAATGCGTAGGAAGTAGATATCAACCCTCGTATAAGCCAAACCTACAACAACGTAGGTATCAACTCATATCAATAACACAGCAACCAAACACACAAATAACAAACAATGTCTAGAAGCAAACTTGAAGACTTGTACAATAAACTGGTGTCAATATCTATAACAATCGTCCCGAGGCCACAAAAACTACTGTTGATGTTCTTTACTTGGGACAGACACGTTACATATATAAACTGACATTTGCATTTTTAAATGCATCATGTTTAGAATAAACTTAATTTTCTTATGTTAAGAATGCTCTTACACAAATAATTTGTAATGTGTTCATAATACATGTACAAGTTGATTTATGCTTTATCACATCTGATTACTTAAAACAAAAATAGTATTCAAGATTAGTTTATGTGATAACCTTTGTCTTCGTAAATCCTGATTTATCATGTTTTGACATACATCTTGAATTAAGCTTTCCGAAACTAAATATATCAGAACGGGAGAAAAAAAAACTATAGAAGATACAGTATTCAAAGATATGTCTCTTAAAAAGTAAAATAACAAATATACCGAACTCCAAGGAAAATTCAAAACGGAAAGTCCTTTATCAAATGGCAAAATGAAAAGCTCAAACACATCAAACGAATGGAAAACAACTATCATATTCCTGACTTGATACAGGCATTTCCTAGCGTAGAAAATAGTGGATTAAACCTGGTTTTGTAGCTAGCTAAACCTCTCATTAAACCTGGTTTTGTAAATAGCTAAACCTCTCACTTGCATGATAGTCATATAGAATTCCATTATATTGACACAAATGTGGGAGCAAAACCAACAGACATAATAGGGAAAAATGTCAAAAATTGGGGTACAGCAGTCAACATTGTGTTATAATTATAATCACTATAAAAACAAATAACTATTTTAACAAATAAATACAAAATAGCATGTAGACACTCTATAGACAAAGTACATAAGCAAAAATGAAAGACAAGAATACAAAATAACCACAGCACAATAACATAATAGCGGGATGTATAAATACCTAGCCACGCCACAAGTATATTACCAAAAATGGACTAAACAGTAAAGTTAAAAATATACAAAGACAAATAAAAAGAAAACTATAACACGTAATTAAGATGATATACAACGTCAGTACCTAGAATCTATACTTTAAGACCATCATGTATTATTTGTGAAGTTGATACGGAATATTTATCAACAAGGTATTGGTATCTTCCGATGAATTTTTTTCAGAAAAATGGTTGAGACGTTCTTTGACATAATCCTGGTTTATCAACTTTCTGCTCAGACACTGGTGACGTTTTATAAAGTCTGAGTAGCACTTGCATTCTCTTGAATACCGAATGAGTTTGGAAATGATATCCCATAAGCAGGTGAAGTTGGTATATTAATGTAAAGTTGGGGTAAATCTTTAATTTCAACATTAAAATCGTCTCGTTTTTCATAAATTCTGGTACTGAGATGACCACTTATGTCAAATTCAAAGTATAAGTCTAAATATGAGGCGGAGGAAGCAGTGTCTGTTGTTTCTTTAATTTCTAGTTCTGTAGGATATATTAATGGAAACCAATCAGAAAAGTTTGAATTGTTAATTGAAAGAAAATCATCAACATATCTGAATGTGAAATTAAATGATCTGGCCTCTTTGATCTTCTGGCTTTTGATAATTCTCTGAAGGAACTCCGACTCATATGAAAATAAGAAGAGGTCGACAAGGAGAGGCGCACAGTTCGTTCTAATAGAAATGCCGATAATTTGTTGAAAAAGTCTACCTTCAAATTCAACAAATATAAGGTGAGAGGTACGTATATCAGCGCCTCTAAAAAATAACGTTCGTTGTTATGAGAATTATCTCCCTTACACCAGAAAAAAAATATTTTCATGATGTCGGGATATCCGACTTGTCGGACAAATGGACGATAACGGTGGAACTGTTCTCAATGCACTTCATCAACATTTATTAAAAAGTGTAGTTATTGTACATAAAAATGTTTGTCTGAGTGAAAAGAGCTTCCTTCGAAAGAAAATGAAAATAAATTTACTTGTGTGTTCTTTATCTTGCTTATATCAGTTTTGACAGAAAATTACCTCAGCAGTTGTATTTGGCAAAACTTTTAGGAATTTTTGGTCCTCAATGCTCTTCAACTTCGTACTTTATTTGGCCTTTTTTAACTTTTTTTTTATTCGAGCGTCACTGGTGAGTCTTTTGCAGACAAAACGCGCGTCTGGCGCAAATACAAAATTTCAATCATGGTATCTATGATGAGTTTATTTACATTTCACTCACATTTGGCACTTAAATTGAATTTCAAACATGACAGCCTATAGCAATGTCCTATTTCGAAAGAAAATGGAACGTATTGATGTGATTAATTCTCGCTCGGGCTTACAAAAGGATAAACAGTGATTATGCTTTGTGTTTAAATTTAGTATATAAAAACAACCGTTGTATGTGATACAATTTTTTTTATACTTTAAGCGTTGCTCATAAATACATCGCAATTAAGTACAATCTTTTCTCGTATGTTTTTTTTTTTTTTTTTTTTTCTTTGTATGCTTGAAAAAAAACATTAGGTTATTAAATTTGTAAAGTATGAATGCACATGATTTTTATGATAATTGCATATATTAGGTAAGTTGAACGATACTTTTAGTATTTTGATATGCATAAGATTAAATGGCCGACCTCAAGATTTCCGAATGCATTTATCTATAAAGGCTTTTATCGCCTTTCTATCAATTTCCATCAGAACATTTTAAAATTAGTTTAAAGGAATATCGAACAGGTAGTTGTCGACTACAAATGACTGTATGCATTTGTTTATCATAGAAACCATCCAGCGCTTTAACTTATTTACCACATGTATAGGCAATGCGCAGTTCTTTGCAATTCTTTTTTTTTTATTATTATTATTATTAAATGCAGTGTATACTTAATAATCGAATATTTTTGTTTTTATGTATCGTTAGATTAATGACTTCTATTATTGACATTCGTATTTAATTTGACAAAAAACATAAGTACATGGTTTTATAACCTTACTTTTCCACATAGGAAATCTAAAGAAGTGTTGCTTTATATGGTATGAACTATCAACTACAAAAACTTCTTTGTCGGCGTCTTTGTCAAATTTACTATCAACTACAAAATCGTTTTTGTTAGTATCTTTGTTAGATTTATTGTATGTTTGTTTGAATTTTTTATTCAGTTTTGTTGTATGTCTGTGGTGTATATTTACGCAGTTTTGACTGCTAGATCCCAATTATTGTCACATTAATCTGTTATGTCTGTTTGAGTTGCTTACCAGATTTTGTCAATATAACGGAACTATAAACAACTGTCAAACAAATGGAAGGTTTGGGTACCTATAAAACAAGGTTTAAACCACCATTTTATTCGGAAAATCCCGGTACCAATTCAGGAATATGACAGTAGTGTTCTATTTGTTTCGTTCGTTGATTAAGTCTAACGTTGGATTTTGTCAGTTTTTATGGACTTCCCATTTTAATTCACCGTGGAGTTCGGTATTTTTTTATACGTTTTTGGTACAAATATCCGGATATTTCTATAATATGGTGTTTTTAATGTACCTCTTTTAAAATAAACTCTATCTCTCTAACTTAACCATCGTTTTTGTTGGATTAATTCAGTGGTCGTAACATAAACTTGAATTTTTATCAAATTGAAGAATTCAAAGTTCCTGGCACATTAATGTATTCAAAAGAATTATTAGAAACCAATATCATAACAAGGATGAGAAAACAATCATAACTCAGTGTAAATTTACATTTTATCAAATCCAACTATAACAAGCCATATCGATGTTTTCGTTGAAGCTAGTAAGCCTTGAGTGCGAGAGATTGTGTGTTTGATTTCAAGTACGCAACAAGTTAGGAGAAGGAATACAGACTAGTTGGCTTTGAATAAAAATAATTAATGGCGATAGGAACACACAAGTATATTGCTCTTGTTTAAAATCTTAAGAGTTAGCATTTGAAAAATAAGACTCGGTGTATCTTTCTACAGCTGCAAAACTAGTTTCATATCTTTTTCAAATTAGCGTGATCTTGTCCCAAATATGCATCCGATATTTGCCGCTGGACATTAAATATAACATAACCTAACTACATGTTTTCATCATATAAATGAGCCCACACATTTGTCAAACTAAAAAGCAAATGATGGTACAATATTGTGAAAATAATGCAAATTAATAACTAATCATTAAAATGCTTATTCATGAAATAAATACTAGTATAAATAATCAGAAAAATTTGATAAAATAAGATCATATATTGAATGTTTAAAACCGTTTTCTTATTAATGTCTTATAGGCTTAATGAAGAAATGGACCAATAAACTTAATTATTGTTGAAGTTCATGGTGTCATGATAACTTCAAATATATCAGATAAAAAGAATATATTTGGAAAAGGAAATATAAAATTGAGAAAGGAAATATAACTGAATAGTTCCGTAAATCACATAGTTTTCAACATCTCATGTTTACTTAGGTAAAATAACAATTGCAGAGACCACATTTACTTATTGGATTATATATGCAATGACTTTTTTATTACCAAAAATATATGTCATGTACAGTGATTTTCAAAATAGGAGAATGATCACTAATAGTATGAAAGGCATTCAAATTGCTTAACAGTAGTAATAAGATTTGACCGTAGAGTAGGGCATGTTAAAAAAATGATATCATAAAATTAAAAGCAAAATACAGCTCATGTTCATACTGTTCTTACAGATAAACGGTTGATCGATTGAAAAATTATTTAAATAAAGGCAATAGTAGTATACCGCTGTTCAATAGTCATAAATCGATTTAACTGAAACAAATCCGGGTCACAAACGAAAACTGAGGAAAAACTATAAGAGGAAACAAAACGGAACAACAGAAACATTGAACTGCTACCAGAACAAACGCCAACATACATAGAAACGGACTATGTGATAACAACTGCCACATTCCTGACTTGGGACAGGACATTTTAAGAAAAAATGGTTGGTTGAACCTGGTTTTATGGCTAGTCAAACTCCCGCTTATATGGCAATGTGAAAAATACCTCTAAAATGACATATTTGTACATCTTATATCACCAGGTTTATACAATTGCATAATTAAGAAGCTTTTGTAACAATTTTTCACAAAGATACAGGTAGAACTTTTTAACTTTTCTCTAATGTAATCTATGACATCTATAATTGAATAACGTAATTTCAATTTAATACATTTTGAACAAAATTCTTCGAAAATTTACAGTATACGTGGTCTTTTCAATCCTGAGAAAAAACTTTTATTAAATTATAAGATTCAGTATATACAAGTGAGAGGTTTAGCTAGCTAGCTAGCTAGCTATAAAACCAGGTTTAATCCTCAAATTTTTACATAAGGAAATGTCTGTACCAGTTAGAACTATGACATTTGTTTTTCGTTCTTTTGATGTGTTTGAGCTTTTGAATTTGCCATTTGATAAAGGACTTTCCGTTTTGAATTTTCCTTGGAGTTCGGTATTTTTGTTATTTTACTTTTTGCACTCTAACTGGTTTACGTTATGTAGTATTTGTCTTCTTATAAGCGTAACGCCACATTTCACATTAATATTTAATATCAAATCGTTGATCATAATAGAAGATACAACTGGATAAAGACATATTTTTGGAAAAGTTAGTCCAAAAAGTAAAATAACTTTAAATAAAGACATCTCAGAGGTTTTATTTATATCAATTTGATTGTTGGTGTTTAATGCCACTTTCAGCACTATTCCATATTCTTTTTTTTTTTTTTTTTTTTTTGTATAGGAAGGCTCATTGCCCGAAGGAAACCACCGACCCTCGGAAGGAAAACTCATAATCTTAGTAAATTTGGATTGGCGTCGAAGACACCTACAACGTGCGGGGTTTCTAACTCACAACCTCGGTGTTGTCAGGCTATCGACACAGTAGATGAACTAGTTGACCTTTCGGTCACTGATACTCCAGTTTTGGTAAAGTATATGACTAGAGTCATCTTCCAGATTATTCATGTGAGATTTACCTCAAAACTAAAGCGCTCAACCATAAATGCATCAATCAATCTATACCTTAATCCCTGAAATGCTAGGTTACATATAGCTACTATCAAGTACTGTAGATTCTTTTATTTTCGTGGGAACCAATTTTTGTGGAATTAGGAAACATCGTATTTTCGTGGATATTTGTATTCGTGGTTTAGCTAAGATCTCCATACAAGACTAAAGAAAATTTGTACTTCGTTGAACATTTTAATTCGAAGATCGCAAATACTCACGAAATACACGAAAATTGGTATACCATGAATAATAATTAATCCACAGTATTAATTATTCAGAACTAAATTCCTAGGGTTTGTTACTGTTATTTTCATTTAACATTGTATGGCACAATGCAACTTAATGATATAAGAATAAGGAGATGTAGTATGATTGCCAATGCGACAACTATCCACTAAAGTTACAGGAAATGGATTTAAGCAATTATAGGCAATTGTTTAGCCTTCAACAATGAGAAAAAACACACACCGTACAGTCGGCTATAATAGGCCACGAATAAAAGATTCATTTAAGCACATTTTATGAGTAAATAACGATTAAAGCTTTCCTTTAGAACTATAAAACCATTTCTGGATTCTTTATTAACTATCCTCACACTATGTTGTATTTGTAGCAAAATCCTTGACACAGATATTATCAAAGGCATATGCCCTTCTTCTTAATGTATGGAATTTTCAATGATAATCAGATTAGGAGTTTCAACTCACTATTTAATCTGAATTTACTATAAAACGCACACTTGATATTATATATTGCTGTATAGATAAAAAAAATCTTGGTAATACGCCAATAAGAGAAAAAATCTTAAAAACAAAATAAAACAGAAAAAAAACAAGTATGACTGTTTATACGTCAATATGTCATCCTATAAATTTCCCACGAGACAGACTACGCAACTTTTGAATATATCTATTAAGGATGTAGTTAGGTGAAATTAAAAAATCTAGAATTTTGAATTGATACTATAAGTCAGAAGAGTATTAGAAAGGAATAAAATAAGCTAAAAATATTGATAGGTTAATGAACTCCTTTTTGCGATATTTGATTTTTTTTTAAAAGACTGGAAAAGGCTGACTCGGACTTTTACCTTATATTTACCAGTGGCGTTATTTGGGTCTCAAATCGTAAGAAAAATAATCTAGAATTTGCTTAAATTTTGGTAATTAATTATTTATGAGCTATTGAAGTCTTTTATGAAAAGAAAAGTGGATGATATGGTGCAAAATAGTTTACCCTGTATCGTAGGGAAAAAAACCCAAGAAGTCCCAACATCTGACATAATTCATAAACCTGACCTGAGTACATTCTTAAAGTGCTACCAAATTTCTCCCATCAACTTCTTCAAAAAAAAAACTGGGATAAACAAAGACGATCACTATCGAAGTTCATGACGTATGACAGACACGATGAATGTTTTCTTGCATAAACACCGATTATGATACAACAAAATGTATGTACATTCACTTGAAAATTGACTGACTTCAGCAATGAAATGTAGCTACTGTATTGAATTCACGGCTGTATCAATATTCAGAAAAGGAGTTTGTAAATGCACAAGAAAAGTTAGTAAATTCTAGAATTATTGATTCTATGATAATGCAAGCTTTTTTTTTTCGTTTCTGTTATGTTTTCATTTAAGTTTTCTGTATTCTTGGTATGTTTAAGAAATGTTAGATTATTAAAAATTTCTCAAGTATTGAGGCACATTTTTTTAAATTACAATCTTTGAATATATTAGGTTAAATTGAAAACTTAAATTCAAAATCTAAATGTTCAATTTCAGAAATTTGCACTTCAATCTTCTTTTCTGCATGTGTCATCGGAAAGATAATTAAAGCAGGATGTATGTGATGATTTTAGTTCCTTCGTAACGAGTCTGATAAGACATTTTTACAGTTGGGCAAGATGGAAATCATCAATGTAGAATGAATATGACATAGTTTACATAGTAGATTATGCTTTCCATTGTTTGTGATGAGAGTTAAAATGCCTTGACATATAACAGAATGATGAGTATACTGGATGAAACGTTGACTCTGTGAATCAACGATTTTTCATTGTTGCATTATTGTGAATGAAAGGGTTGCGCGGTATACGTTAATTCATGACCACCCAATGGAAAGAAAACAAAACCAAATTTCGTTATAATATTCTATAAGGTGCAAAAACTAAAATATTAAGAGGAAATTTACAAGGAAAAAAATGTATAAAATAAACAAAATTAACTTCAGCTGTCTACCGCCTGTACAAACACACCCTTAAATGAAATTATTTAATTTATATTACCAATAAAAAAGAAACATACTGCCTAAGCTTGTGAATAGGAAAATGAATAGACATGTTTGCTATTACACAATAAGACACCTTTCCTTTGGAAAAATAAACCAAATGTCATCTAGAAGTTAATGTAATTTAAAAACAAATGTTGTTTCAAATTTACAATTCCTTTAGTAAAATTATTATCTTTAAACTGGTTTGTTATTTTTCAAAATTATATATTCATCGCTTTTAATTATGATTCATAATAATCAAGAGTTAGGCTAGGGTTGTGTAGACAACCATGGTATATACATATGCCATTGTCATTTCATCGCCAGGATTATTTGTGTGAGAGTAAACTAACAAACTACAGCGACTTACCATAAATGTATTATTCAATCTATACATTAATCCCTTAAATGCTAGGTGACATGTAGCCATTGTCAATTGGTAAGTGTACAGATAAAATAAATACTATTCTAAATTTTAATTTAATGTTATTTGGCACAGAACATTACGTAACTTGGATTAACAAGCACATTTTTTGATATTATTCCATATGCCCTCTTTCTGTTGGGAATTTTGAATGATAATTAGATTAAGAGTATTAAACTCACTATTAAATCTGAATTAACTATAAAACGCATCCTTCATATTTATATTTTGTTGTATGAATTCTTGGTTATTTGTCAATAGAACAATCTTAACAAACAAAATAAAATCAGAAAATAAAACAAGTATGTTAGGACATTAAACTATATTTTAGTGTTTAGTACAGACTTAACGAGTCAAGTACTTTGCAACTTATTTGATTTTTTTTTATTGTGTTGTGTCAACAAGGAAAAAAGGGGAGGGTTGGACACTTACGTATATCGTAATCCTAATCAAGGAACCTATAATACAGTGGTTGTTGTTGGTTGTTTTCTGCCATAACGTGTGTTATTGCAGTATAGTTGAGGTCGTTGGTTTTCTCTTTTGAACTGTTTCACATTATTCATCCCTAGACTTTCAACAGCGTATTATACGGTAAGTTTTTGCTCGTTGTGGAAGGCCGTGCTGTGACATGTTATTGTTCAAATCTTAGTCTTTTGGTCTTTATGTATAGTAGTCTCATACGTAATCCTACCATATCTCAGTCTTTAAAATATAGATATACAAAAGCAAATACACGAGTACAAGTAAAATTATTAACAACTGTATGAACTTGTTAAATAACTAAATAAGATAAAATATTATTAAAGTAAATTCTGCAAAGTTGTTTACTGTATGTGTACTTATCTGTTTAAATGTACTCCAGGGATAACGGAACGTGTCATAAAATAAGATTTTTAAGCTTATTCGATGCAGTCATTGGTAGGCTGTTTTCAACGCACTCAAAAGATAGAATTATCGACAATTAAATTGTATATCTGTTATGTATATTCATAACGCTTGTAGGACACGACCTTTAGATTTCATTAAAACCATTCAAATTACTTTTTAAAAGTATAAGAAAATTTGTAGTGTCTGCTTTGAGGTATTTTGTAGGATATTATAATACCGTGTACGCACGACACGTCTTTTTAGAAATCGATTTAACCAAAAGGTCAGCATCAAAGAAGCCTGAATGAGGATTCGTGGTTGCACAGATTCAATATTTTCATTTCTTTACATCAGAATACAATAGTTAGAGTAATATTTTTAAGTTCAAGAAATCATTTCTTGGTTTATCTTAAGACACTTATCAGGTTTCTGACCAATGAATATCATATGGTGCAGGGAACAACCCATACAAATATGTCTCTCTTTTATTCATTATTACTTTAGAAAAAACCGCAACTCGATAAACACTGTAACAAACATGAACTTGAAGTTTGCCAAAATAAATAACTCCTTATTCTATAAGTTAGAAGTAGGAATACATTCTAGACCGCTTTGAATAAAAATCATTAATGGCGATAGGAACACACAAGTATATTGCTCTGGTTTGAAACCTTATGACCAAATAAACAATAAGACTCGGAGTAACTTTCTACAGCTGCCAAACAGGGTTTATATTTATATCAAATTAATGTGATTTTGTCCCAAATATGCATGCGATATTTGCCGCTGGACATTAGATATAACATAACCTTACTACATGTTTTCATGATAAATGAGCACATACTTAAAAGTAAATACTGGTACAAGTTTGTGAATATAATGAAAATTAATAACTTATTATTAAAATGCATTTACGAAATAAATATAAATAGTTAAGAGTATTCGGATAAAATAAGATCATAAGTAAAAGACATTTTATTATTTTTTTCATATTCAATAACCCTTGAAATTCAAAAGCCTATATTTAATGTTTAAAACTTTAATGTATTTGGCTTGAAAAGAAATGGACCAGTACATCTAATATCTGCTGAAGTGCCTGGTTATACATTAACTTCAAATTTATCTGATAAAAAGAATATATTTTGGAAAAGGAATATGAATGAACAGTTTAGTAAAAAGTAAAATCACAAAAATACTGATCTCCGAGGAAAATTCAAAAAGGAAAGTACCTAATCAAATGGCAAAATCAAAGGCTCAAACACATTAAACGAATGGATAACAACTGTCATATTCCTGACTTGGTACAGGCATTTTCTTATGTAGAAAATGGTGCATTGAACCTGGTGTTATAGCTAGCTAAACCTCTCACTTGTATGACAGTCGCATCACCACATGTAGTTTTCGATATCAAATGTTTCCTAAGGTAAACTAATAGTTGCAGATACGGAATTTTTGTAACGACGTAGTATCTGACATCTACAGTAATTTTCAAAATTAAAGAATGATCACCAATGATAGTATGAAAGTCACTCAAATCGCTTAAAAGTAGTTATAAAATTGGACTATGGAGGAAGGCATGTTTTTTTTTTTTTTTTTCTTTTGCTAAGAAATGATTACACAAAACTAAAAGCAAAATACAGGTCCTTTCAATACTGTTCTTACAGATAAACGGTTGATCGATCGAAGACTTTTATAAGAAGTATTTGTAGATCTCATTTCACCAGGTTTTTATAAAAATGCGTAGGATACTTTTGCAATAGTTTCTCACGAGGATACATGTAAAACTTTTTAACATTTCTCTAATGTAATCTAAAATTGATCAAACGTAAGGTCAATTTAATACATTTTGAACAAAATTCTTCCACAATTTATAGCATGCGTGGTCTTTCTAATACTGAAAGTTCATCAAAGTAGAGAACGCATACCGAAAAACATTTTGTTAAATTATAAGATTCAATGTATTGCAATCTAACTGATTTACGTAATTTATAAGCGGCGCTAGCGAAATATGTCATATGAATATTTAATATTAAATCGTTGATTATAATTAGAAAGTACAAACAGGATAGAGACACATTTGGGAATAATTTAGTATCATGAAAATAAGATGTGGTATATAAATAAAGGCAACAGTAGTATACCGTTGTTCAAAAGTCATAAATCGATTAAAAGAAAACAAATCCGGGTTACACTGGTATGATTGCCAATGAGGCAACTCTCCACAAGTGACACCGACATTAACAACTATAGGTTATGGCTTTATTGGTATTTAATAAATGTTAAAAAGACAAAAATGATGCACTGTATAAATATGAAGAGAATACGTAAGAAAATTTTGCTTTACTAAAATTTAAAAGTTTTTGAGACAGCTGTAAAAAAAACAAAAAAAACAGAAAAATATGCAGAATGACCCAACCTCGTATTGCAGAAAATGATTAATTCTCATTTTTTGTCAAAACACCTCAAATTATGTTTTATATTTAATACTAACCCCCACCCCCACCCCCACCCACCCCCACCCCTCCCCACCCCAGCACTCTAACTTAGTATAGAAAATAACTTGTTTTCTTTACATTGACGTTACACCCCGTTAGCCTTGAAATGTCATGGCGGGTCATATTTATCACCGGAAAATTCATGTAGGATTTCTATAATGATTTTCGTGTCTTCGTAACTGGACTATAATCGGACAAGATGCAAATTATCTATGTATTATGAATATGACATATAACAAATCAGGTAATACCTTCACGCATCGTTGTCAATATAATGGAATTTTATGCGACTGTCATACAAGTGAAAGGTTTAGCTAGCTATAAAACTAGGTTCAAGCCACCATTTTCTACATAAGAAAATGCCTGTACCAAGTGAGGAATATGACAGTTGTTATCCATTCGTTTGATGTGTTTGAGCTTTTGATTTTGCCATTTAATTAGGGACTTTCCTTATTCAATTTTCCTCGGAGTTCAGTATTTTTGTGATTTTACTTTTTTCATTGTTTTTAAAGACAGTTTAAAGGTATTGACTTTATATCAAAATAATGATAATAGCTCCGTTTATTTTGAATGACGTTTACCGTGTGAAGCTATTAATGATTTTGTTGCTTTTTGTGAATAATAGATGTGCGGTAAACGTAAATTAATGTGCAACCAAAAGACACAGAAAAAAAACAAAAGACATTTCTATTGTTTCGTAATAGTAAAATATAAGATGGAAGAAGTAAAATATGAAGAGAAGAATTACACATAAACAAATGTCTAGAATAAACAACCGGAACATTATAACATCGATAAAGAGAACACCATTTTAATTAAATTCTTTCCATCGATATAACTAATAAAAAAGGAAACACAGTACTTTATCTTGTGAACAGGAAAATGAAAACAAAGATGTGGGTTAAACCCTAATGAAACGTCATTCCACTAAAACAAAAACCCAAATGACATCTAATATTGATGTACTTTTGAAGAAAAAAGAGCATTTGTAAAACACGTTGATAGAAATTTAAAGGTCGTTTGTCATGATGATTATCTTTAAACTTGGTTAGTACTTTAAACAATAAGTTAATAAGCAGTACAATTTATATCAATGGTGACTCAGCGTTTTATTTTGAAATGATTGATTGTTGGTGTTGAACGTCACTTTCAGCACAATTGGCTATATCGTTGTGGCCAGTTTTTATAAACAGAGAAAGCTGGGGGGGGCAGAGAGAACCACCGACGCCCAGAGAGAATCACCGACCTTCGGTAGAAAAACTGACAATCCTAGTCATTTAAGATTGAAGTCGAACTCACAACCTTAGTTTTGTCAGGCTATTGATACAGTAGATGAACCACATAGACCACTCGGCTACCAATGGTCCCGTTTCGGTATAATATACAATCAGGGTATATAGGCATAAAATGGTCATGTCATCGTCCGGATTATGCATGTAAATTTACTATTTACACTAACGCGCCCTGCCATAAATGCATAAATCAATCTTCACCTCAACATTTGAAATTCTAGGATTCATGTAGCCACTATCAAGTGTTAATTATTCAGAACAAAGAGTAAATTGCTATGGTTTTGTACTGTCGTGATTTCATTTAACATTGTTTGGCAAAGAACACTTTTCTTTCATAACTATAATGCCACTGCTGGACAAGTTACTTAATTAACCAACATCCTACTATGTCGAATTTGTATCAAACACCCTGACAGGGATATTATTTTAGTCATATGCCCTTCCTTATGTACGGAATTTTGAATGATAATCCGATTAGGAGTATTAAACTCATTACTTAATCTGAATTAACTATCAAACGCACATTTGATATATATTTTGTGTTGTATAGATAAATTAATATTTATCATACGTCAATAAGAGAAACAAATCTTAATAACAAAATCAAATAGAAAAAAAACAAGTATGACTGTTTATATTATATGTCATCTAAATTTCCCCTGAGACAGACTACGCACATTTTGAATTTATCCATTAAAGTAATACCGAAATTCTATCATCGACTTCTTAAAAAAGGCTAAGTATATCAAAGACCATTAAATAATAACGAAGTTCATGATGTAGGACAAACAAGACAGTGTTTTCTTGCATGAATACAAATAATGATATAAAAAGTGCTTGTACAATCAAATGAAAACCATGTTATCACCACATATCCTACTGGCTTTAGCAATGAAATGTAGGTATTGTATAGACTTTACGATTGCATGAATATTTGGTCACTAGCAGGAAAATGCAACAAAAAGTAAGTAAATTAAAGAATTGATGATTGTAAAATAATGCAAGCTTCTAACTTTTTTTCTCGTTTTTTATAATTTTTCTTTTACTTTTTCTTGTTCTTGGTTTGTTTAAGAAAAATTCGATTATTCAGTATTATTATGTATAATGGCTCAAAGTTTGTAAATTGAATATTTTAGGTAAATCTAAAATGAAAATGTTTAATTTCACATATTTGCATTCTAATCTTCGGTTCTGCATATGTAATCGGTAAGATTATGAAATAAGGATACCTTTATAATGATTTTAATTCCATCGTAACGGGACTGAAAAGAGGTGTTTTTACGATTGGACAAGATGGAAATGATCCATGTACTATAAATATGACATAGTTCACAAAGTAAATTTTACCTTCCATTGTTTTTAAAGATAGTTAAAAGGTCTTTTCTTATAACATAATGATAATAGGTCCTTTTATTTTGGAAGACACGTTTACCGTGTGAGACTTTAAACGATTGTTGTTGCTTTTTATGAAAAAAAGGAGATGGGTATTATTCGAAAATTTATGAGCATCCAAAAGACACAGAAAAATAAAAGACATTTTTATCGTTTCTAAATAACACTTTACAAGATGAAGGCGTAAATTATAAAGACGAGAATAACACATAAACAAATGTCTAAAATAAACGAGACTGACTGGAAACTTCTACCATCTGTAAAGAGAACACCTTTTTGATTTAATTCTTTCATTGATATAACTAATCTTTAAACTTGGTTGTTGCTTAAAACGATAAGTAAATTAACAGCACAATTTATAATACTGACGACTCAGAGTTTGGTTTAGATTGATTGATTGTTGTTGTTTAATGTCACTTTTAGCACTATTTCAGTTGTCATTTGTGCAGGAAGCCGGATTGACCGAAGAGAACCACCGACCATCGGCTGGAAAACACATGATATTAGTAGATTGGAGTCAAAAACTCCTACAAAGTGCGGGGTTCGAACTCGCAATCTCACTGTTTTCAGGCAATTGATACAGTACAGGGGCGGATCCAGCCATTTTAAAAAGGGGGGTTCCCAACCCAGAATACAGGGGGGGGTCCAATTATATGTCCCCATTCAAATGCATTGATCGTCCAAAAAAAAGGGGGGTTCCAACCCCCGGAACCCCCGCTCTGGATCCGCCACTGCAGTAGATGAACTACCTCAGACCACTCGGCCACCGATGCTCCCGTTTTGGTATAGTATATAATCAGAGTATATATACACATGCCATTGGCATGTCATCGTCCGTATTAGGCATGTGAGATCTACCCCTTAAACTAACGCACCCTACCATAAATGCATCAGCAAATCTACATCTTAACCCCAAAAATGATAATTTACATACAGCCAACATAAAATGATTAATTATTCAGAGCAATAAAAAAATTCTGAGGTTTTTTTGTAGCTTTGTGATTTTCATTTTCATTGTTTGGCACAGAAAACAATGCAGTGAGATTACTAACCACATTTTATGACTAAATTTGGAAGAAAATTATTCAAAACATTTGGAGTTTTCCTTAAGAACTATAATGTAATTTCTGGTTACAAAATTAAACAACCTCCTGCTAAATTGTAAAGCAAAAAACTGAAAGAGATCTATCTCAGTCATATGCCCTTCTTTATATATGGAATTTTGAATGGTAATCAGGGGTAAAAAAAATCTTGGTTCTACGTCAATACGAGAATAATCTTCAAAACAAAATAAAATGAAACAAATATGATTGTTTATACCCTATGCCGCCTTATAATTATGAACAAAAGGGACCTAAAAATTAAACCAAATATGTCAAACGTCAATTTTACCTGAAGTAGTTGGAACCTTAATAATATATAAATGAATAAACAGACAATTTAGAAAGGGTATGCTATAGATCATGTCAGTATCTAAACACTAACAACTGAGCTGCTGATACCCTTCATGACTAGTATTACACCACCAGTGGTATTAAATAAACTTATCATAGATACCAGGATTAAAATGTATACGCCAGACGCGCGTTTCGTCGACAAAAGACTCATCAGTGACGCTCGAATCAAAAAAGTTAAAAAGGCCAAATAAAGGACGAAGTTAAAGAGCATTCAGGACCCAAAATCCCGAAAGGTTTTGTCAAATAAATCTTAGGTTATCTATTCCTTGGGTAGAAAATCCTTGATGTTTTGAAAAATTCAAAGTTTTATAATCAGTTAATTTATAATTATGACCATATCAATGTTTATAAATGCCAACACTGAAAAAGCTTGTAAATGTAGGGAATCCATGATTTGGAAGACGTTGCCAAAACATTTAACAATAAATGCTTAACATATGCCATCCACTTTGTATAAAAGTGACACCTAACTTCCACGCATTCCAACATCAATCTGAGTTCCAATAGCAACAAATCTTATTCGGAAGACTCCATTTAGGGATTAGACTGTTAGTATTTTATTGTAATTATATTACAAAATAATGATCATATGATGCTAGTATTGCATAGAGGCTTTAACCATTACGTACGTGTGATAGGGTCACATTACATTTTCAGAAACACAACTATTCCATGTTTTTTGTGGGCTTTTTTCATAAGTAGGAGGCACCTAAATAGAAGGAACCTGATAGTTTTAGGATTAGCCTTAAGTGCAGTGCCATTACATGTGTTATTCTTCGGTATGTTCTTCAGTTGACCTGGAAAAAAATATGAAAATACTAGAATATGTTACCCAAGTTTATGTTTTGTTTTCGATACCAGTGTGCTAAATATATTTTCGTCTAACACTAACGCTTTACCATTTAAAAAAATCAGTTTGATATCGTTTAACAAGAATGATTTTGGGATAAAGTTCCCTTACAAATATGTAGTACGACTTTCTGGACACTGGTTCAATACATCAAAATTTAGAATTTATAAAACAATTCTTGCATTTCATAAAAAACAAATCCAACGAATGTTTTCAGCTTTTTGTATTCAAAATTTTGAAAATGCATACTTTCAAAAATTAGCTAGGATTGTTGTTTCCAAAACCAATTTGTGAAAACTTGAAGTATGATTAAAATTAACGTTAAGGATAGGCTTTCAGTATGTTATAAATTAAAATACATTTAGGAGTATAAGAGTAGGGCCTTTTTTTTAATTTCAGCCATTGAGTATATGAGGTAAATTGAAAATTAGTTTAAAATCAATCAAATTAACTATGAATGGAATACAGTTTACAAAGTAGATAATGCCTTCATTTTTGAAGGAAGTTAAAAGCTCTGGAGAAATACCAGAATAATGATAATTGATAAGTTTATTGAATTGATACACTGTCCGATCGTGTTGAGTGCAGACGAACAAAGTTAACTAAATTATTTTTAAACGTTTTTTTTTTACCGGTAGTAATTCAAATATAATATTTCTTTGCACATAAAACGATGCAAGAGGGATCAATAAGCTCATTTTGAGAGTTTTTTACAATGCAAGGTTATCAAAGAGTTTTCTTTCAGAATTATAATGTTAATTCTGGTATCCTAATTAACAAACCTCCAACATTTGTAGCAAAAACCTTGACAGAAATACGAATTAATTTCATTTGTCCTACTTTATTTATGGAATTTTGATTTATAGCAAAATCATTATCGGATTAGGGGTAAAAACATACTTGTTAATCCGTATTAAAATTTAAAGGCTCTCTTGAGATTTATATTTTATCATACAGATAAAAGCAGATCTTGGTTATACGTCAATGAGAGAACAACAAAACAACACAATAAAACCAGAAAAAGATAACAATGAAAAGGGTAAGCTAACAGTTTCAACAAAAACAATTGTAACTGTTTGTACTATACAGTGGCTAAACTGATGATCGAGAACAATAGAAAATTCACTCTTCTTAGGAAAAGGTCGAATAAAACAAAAGTTAAACAATGCCATTGACGATACTCATCAAAAGTTATTTTTAAACAATAATCGCACATTTTAAATACATTGCAAAGACATGATGTTTTATGTTCATACGCTCTTGTCACGTGAACTTTCAATATAGAAATAATGTCTTTTCGTGAATATAACAATTTAAAAGTCATGTCTGTGCAGGTTAAAAAATTGAAGATAAATATTTTTATAAAGTAAGTTATCCGTTAAAACATTTTTACTATTCATTTATACAATTTTAAGAAAAGATCGTCTCGATTTCTGTTCATGTATTTGCGGTCTTCTCGATCTATTCACATTCAATGTTAACATCGGAATACGTTCCGTTTGAATTTGCTCAGTAACTAAATTTCAAAAGTGTTAATCTTTGCTGCATATCAATCGATTCATGGGATTTTTTCCCTGAACTTCTCTGATCTAGATGCATACATATACGGATAAATGGCGTGTTCCGGAGACGTATACAGCCAGTAGAAAAATAAATCAAAGTTGGTACTCCGGGAATTTATTCGCACTACAACATTTCAAACCAATTTTACACAAAGATCCTATATCCTGCTGTACTCGTTGTTTGCCATTCAGGATGGAAATGCTAATATCATATGAATTTTTGTTTTATTTCAATTTAATTTAATTGTTACTACTTACCGGAATTTTTCCTTGTGAATTTATAATTAATAGCGCTCTTGCTAACACGAGACAAACATTAGAAAGATCAAGATTTCTGTGTTTATAGGGTAAGTAATATTTTATCACAAGATTTCCCATTGTATAGATCAAGCCCAACGAATATATAAACTCAGACTATATTAAACATAGACTATCAAAGATCTGTCATCAACAATAAAATGTTTAAACAAAAAGTAATAACAGAGACGATTACTTACAAAAGCCCTGAAGGTGGACGGTTATGTCTATATATATCGGTTTGCTAAACAAATAAAGCATAAAGAGTAAAGTTTATTCAGATAGGATTTATCGACAATTATTTTTATATCCCTTCAGAAAATAAAAAAATTCTTGTGGGCAACTACTGTCAATAAAAAAAGACAAACAACAGTTGAAAAACACTTAAGAAAATAAAGTTTGAGCAACAAGAACAAAACAAAAACCGTCGTGAATTAATGTGTTTCGGAATGGTAAGCATTTCAATTTGTTCTTTTATCAACCGTCGTATTGGTTCATATAAATCTTGTTATCACGTTGGCCACAGACAAAACTGATAATAGAGGGTTTTACGACTCCAGTGTAAGCTTTTTTCTTGTTTGTTTTGATGTTCCTAAATTTGCATGTACTTTATTTCCTAATTGAACTTTTGTATGTATAGTAGCTGGTGATGGTTAATTCAGAAACACGTGTAAGAAACTTTGAAATTGGTACCATCAGTTTCCAATGCTCTCAAATGAGAGTATCTATTAATTTCCCTTAATCTGAAGTCGCGTTTGTCAATTGTTATTTGATTTGTTTTGCGCCAAGTCAAATTTTAAAGCTGCCACCCTGAAACACATGCGGAATAGCCTAGATATGCATACGCTTATTTTTTACATCAAATTTGTTTTATACAATATTAATTTCTATCAAACTATACATCAGTATATACTGTTTTTAATTTGAATCAACTAATGAGTAGTATATGACTGCAGTTCTAAAGTCCCAATAAATATAAAACAAAATTATTTATCAAAAGCTTTTCTGAAATATTTTTGTGTTTGTATTTTATATCACACTCTTAAATACTTACCAGCAAATGAACGCAAAACCAAGAAAAACTTTCGCCTAAAGTGTGAATATAAAAAAGAAGATGTGGTATGATTGCCAATGAGACAACTGTCAACAAGAGACCAAAATGACACAGAAATTAACAACTATAGGTCACCGTACGGCCTTCAACAATGAGCAAAGCCCATACCGCATAGTCAGCTATAAAAGGCCCCGAAATGACAATGTAAAACAATTCAAACGAGAAAAACTAACGGCCTTATTTATGTACAAAAATGAACGAAAAACAAATATGTAACACATAAACAAACGACAACCACTGAACTACAGGCTCCTGATTTGGGACAGGCACATACATACATAATGTGGCGGGGTTAAACATGTTAGCGGGATCCCAACCCTCCCCCTAACCTGGGACAGTGATATAACAGTACAACATAAGAAGTATGATTCCGCAATTGGTATTTCTAAAAAGGACATCTCCCTGAGGAAACCGTTACAATGCCAAAGAAAAGTATATTTGACCTAAACATAAACTAACAGATTTTAATTTAACATTTCTGTAGATTAAGCCCAAAGCTGTTCTATTTTTCTGATTGTTGAAATGAAAAGGCATGACCTAAATAAAGATTTAAGAAAAAAATAAAGGAATAATATTCTCAAATCTCAAAACATATTTATACCTCGTTAATATACATTTCACAGAAGGTTTAATTGCATGTAAAGTAACGACGATAAAATGTAGGTAATATATAAAACAATAAAAAAAAATCATTTTACAGTATGCAGTTTATTTTAATCCATTCGGTGGATTTTTCTCTCTTGGGTTTTGCAGAAAACAGCAAAGATAATTCCTTGACTTATATTGTTTATTTGAAAATGTGAAAGGAAAATATTTAACGGCATTATGTCACAACCTTTTATATGTTTTGTCTTTTTATTAGTTTTGGGAAAATCTTTTGTTTAGGGATTATACTCAAATTGTTAAATCCTTCAACATCGACAGTCTCTTTATCCACGTGGTCACAATAACTGCATCGTCATATAGTAATTTTTAAATACTGAGTGCAAAAATGAATAAAATTTCGATATTCCATTCATTCAGACTTATCTACGTTTCTAGATGATGGGTTGCTGTCTCATTCAGATATGCAAACAACTCCTTTCATCCATGCTATTATTAATAAGTTTTCTTTGAAAACAAAACTATTTAAATAGTACAAAAAATATTCAAAAGAGAATCGTAGTGTTGTCTTTTTTTTCAGTTTATCCCAAAATCATAATTTGATTGACGTAAATCTTGATACATGCTACGAGTCATCAGCACTTCACAACTGTGTAATATCTCAAACAGATGCACTTTTCAAATATATGCCATATAAAATAACACAATAATGGTTAAGACAGACACTCAATTACTCGCAAAAATTAAGATTAAACATTTCAAATATTGGGTTACAGCCATACTCATGGGTAGTATTTGTGACATATTTCCATGGTTTCAATAATTCGCCTTTTCATAATCTAAAGGACTATGGGTAATCTCATTGTTCATACACTTAAATGAAAACAACGTTACATCATTGGTTGAATTTTAATTGTTAAGTACGTTTTAAACCAATAACAACGTTTTGGTGTACGCTTTCGAAAATACTACCCAGAATTAGATTCTGAAACGGCGAATTATACATTATCACTAATGTATTGTCAATCTTGCTCATGTATAATTTACTGATCATTTTTTGTTTCATATGCAGTTGCAGCTAAAGTTGAGCTTCCTTATGCTGCCATACTATAGGAAAAGCTTTTGGTAAAAGAAAATGAAGCGATGTAATTAGTTCTCAAAAGGATAAAAAAGGACATATTATTTCTTTATCTTTTAATCCGTTACGTAAACATCAACCGTAATACTAGTACGCGACATTTTATAAACCCTAATTGGAAGGAAAATGTCAATCTCTCTTTTTATTAATACTAGGTATTGTGACTTTACTGTGCATGCCCATTAAAATGAAACCATAATATACCCATCTTTGGCTAACTAACCAAATTAAACAAAAAAAATAGAAAATATCGTGATTTTACGATAATACTAGGCACATTCAGTAGCAAAAACAGTAAAAATTTTCGTCCGTTTATAAATTTTGAAATCATAAAGAAACTAGGTGTCCTGGGATTTCAAATGTTTGGCTTTGAGCGTTCCTGATGAAGGTAAATCCAGAAAAGCGCTTCGGACGCATGAAATTATTAAACTTGTTGTTTTCAATTTTTTACATCACTGGGTCGATACCACTGCTGGTGGACTATCAGTCCCCGAGGGTATCATCAGCTCAGTAGTCAGTACTTCGGTATTGACATGATTTATTTTTAAAATTTGTCCGTTTATAAATTTTGAAACTATAAAGAAACTAAGGTTTCAACTCCCTCAGGCAAAGTTGACCTTAGATGGATTTGGTTATTTGTTTTAGGTATTTTTGTCATATCGCTCTTCAACCGTTTCGATACTTATACATCCCTCGGATTTCAAATGTTTGGCTTTGAGCGTTCCTGATGAAGGTAAATCCAGAGGACGCTTCGGACGCATGAAATTATTAAACGTGTTGTTTTCAATTTTTTTTAACTCCCTCAGGACAAGTTGACTTAAGATGAATAAGCTACTTCCTTTTTGTCATATAGCTCATCAACTGTTTCAGTTCTTATACATTCTTGGCTTTCGTAAATCCAAGAAAGCGCTTCGGACGCGTGAAGTTTATAACAAGTTATTTTCATTTTGTAGTACATGTAAAAGTATCAACGATCCATAAAAGTTTTAACAATAAAGCTATAGTCATTAGTTTTCTATGGTTTTTTTATTGTGTGTACTGTTGTTTGTCTTTATCTTTTGTACTTTGACCTATAATGGTTTACTTTTACAAATTGTGACTTGGATGGAGAATTGTCTCATTGGCACTTATACCACATCTTTTTATATCTATGGCGTTGTCAGTTTATTTTCGACTTATGAGTTTGAATGTCCCTTTGGTATCTTCCGCCTCTCTTTTAATCTTTACAATCCACCGAATTCAGCATGAAATATTCATAAAAGATACCAGGCTTATAATTGAGCACGCCAGGCGGACAAGACTTGTGTATTATGTTATGTATTGAGCTGTGCAATAAAGTGTCTATTTAATAATGTTACCCAAGAGATATAAACTGTGTTCAATTAAGTTTGGCATTAAAGTTCCGGTGATTCCAATTAATTCTCACACTTTTTTGGTGTAATTGTTTATACAGTTTTCAGTCATACTAGTTTTTATCAGTACTCTTACTGGCCTTAGGAAATAATTTAGATAACAGCATTTGCAATACGTGTGGTAATCAACTTAGATATCAGTACACATATTGCACCACATTTTATTTAATAACTTATACAAGAATAAGATACTAACAAATTCTTTTATACTTCTTTTCGACTGCTCAAATGTGTTATATTATCTTTTCACATTTATTCATAAATAATAATAATATATAATACATTTCGAATTACAAAGGAACTATATGCTGGTGGATATCTAAATTTTGTAGCTGTTTGACCTCTCTTATCTTAATTTAAGATGTCAAAAGATGGAAATAGATGATTGAAATGGTGTAAAAACGTTTTCTATGTCATAAAACACATAATTAACTTCAAGATATGTCTTTAAATCAAAATTCTGCACCATCTTAAAATCCGGAGTGATCAAATAGATCCAGCTTGGCAGGATCAAAAACACACATTCATAATAGTTAGGAAATTAATATGGCGAAAATTTAAATGTCTCCCTAAAAACCCAATTTCTTGATTTTTAAAAGATTTTCTAACTTTTTTGCATTTGGTTTTAACTTCTTATTATAAAAACAAATACTACCAGCAATCAGGAGCAAATCAAAAACACACAACGTTAGACAAATGTTCTTTATTCATGGCTAAAGTAATTACATTTTTAACAAACGAGAAAATTGCAGTTTTGTACGAATTCTTGAAGCTTCTTGTAAATATATCCAAAGACAATCAATTACGGGGTTTCTGACCACTTGAAAATCAAAAAAAAAACACTGATATCATTATTCACATAATTTTGACCCTCTACTGCTTTTTCGTAATCAGTACAATCTTAAATGTACATTCAGTTTGGTGAACATGCATTGAAAATCCAATCAGGAAAAATGTCATAAGGGCATAAAATGAATAAAAACTAAAAAAAAAAGGTACCAGGTCTAAAATTTAAAGTACTTCCGTTGCCAAGTTAAATTATTAAAAATGATAAGCTTGGTTACCAAAATAGTAAAATGTACGACTTGTCGATCCCTCTAAGAGGATTTAAAATATTTGTCAATAAAATCTTACAAACACCGTCCCAAACCAGAATCCAGCATAATATTTGTCAATAAAATCTTACAAACACCGTCCCAAACCAGAATCCAGCATAATATTTGTCAATAAAATCTTACAAACACCGTCCCAAACCAGAATCCAGCATAATATTTGTCAATAAAATCTTACAAACACCGTCCCAAACCAGAATCCAGCATAATATTTGTCAATAAAATCTTACAAACACCGTCCCAAACCAGAATCCAGCATAATATTTGTCAATAAAATCTTACAAACACCGTCCCAAACCAGAATCCAGCATAATATTTGTCAATAAAATCTTACAAACACCGTCCCAAACCAGAATCCAGCATAATATTTGTCAATAAAATCTTACAAACACCGTCCCAAACCAGAATCCAGCATAATATTTGTCAATAAAATCTTACAAACACCGTCCCAAACCAGAATCCAGCATAATATTTGTCAATAAAATCTTACAAACACCGTCCCAAACCAGAATCCAGCATAATATTTGTCAATAAAATCTTACAAACACCGTCCCAAACCAGAATCCAGCATAATATTTGTCAATAAAATCTTACAAACACCGTCCCAAACCAGAATCCAGCATAATATTTGTCAATAAAATCTTACAAACACCGTCCCAAACCAGAATCCAGCATAATATTTGTCAATAAAATCTTACAAACACCGTCCCAAACCAGAATCCAGCATAATATTTGTCAATAAAATCTTACAAACACCGTCCCAAACCAGAATCCAGCATAATATTTGTCAATAAAATCTTACAAACACCGTCCCAAACCAGAATCCAGCATAATATTTGTCAATAAAATCTTACAAACACCGTCCCAAACCAGAATCCAGCATAATATTTGTCAATAAAATCTTACAAACACCGTCCCAAACCAGAATCCAGCATAATATTTGTCAATAAAATCTTACAAACACCGTCCCAAACCAGAATCCAGCATAATATTTGTCAATAAAATCTTACAAACACCGTCCCAAACCAGAATCCAGCATAATATTTGTCAATAAAATCTTACAAACACCGTCCCAAACCAGAATCCAGCATAATATATTAAACGACAAAGGACATCTGGACACAGGACATCTGGACACAGGACATCTGGACACAGGACATCTGGACACAGGACATCTAGACACAGGACATCTGGACACAGGACATCTGGACACAGGACATCTGGACACAGTGTTATAACCCTTCAATAGTTCGTGCGAAATCATGTAAATCATCCAACAGTTCAGTCTTTTATTAATAAATTCGTTAGACGGTTAAGTTTTTCATTATGAAATTTTCAGACGGTTAACTTTTTAATTCTGAAATTTGTATGACGGGTTAGTTTTTCATTGTAAACGTTGTTAGACGGTGTAATTTTTCATTATGACATTCGTTACACTGTTTGATTTTTCATTATGAAATTCGTTAGACGGTCTAGTTTTTCGTTATGAAATCCGTTCAACTGTTAACTTTTTCATTATGAAATTTGTTTGGCGGTTAATTTTTTGTTCATGATATTCGTTTAAAAGTCAATAACAAGTCGAAACAATTTTCCCAAATACTCGTTTTGGTCCCATTAGCTCGAAAATCAAAAAGTACTATAAATATGTAATAAAAACAACAAAAGACAGAAGTCGGTCAGATATAATTGAGTGTTTCATTTTTCATTTTTTAGGTCTTAAAAACTGTACGAATGGCTCATTTTGAAATATTGGCATTAATATGAAGCTATGGAACATCGTTATCTGCTTACCCTTACAACTGAGATCACCCCAGGTTTTTTGGTTGGATTCGTGTTTAGTTTTCTATGTTGTGTTTTGTGTATTGTTGTTTGTCTTTTGGTCTTTTTTTTTTTTTTTTTGCCATGGCGTTGTCAGTTTATTTTCGATTTATGAATTTGAATGTCCCTTTGGTACCTTTTGCATCTATTTTATCCAAAAGGAATTTAGCTAGTAGATGTCGTATACAATAGAATATCTTTTGGAGTTAAAACGATCTAGGACTGTGACTCATGTGTGTTTTTGCTAAAACATATGTGTTAAAATACGATTTTGAGTCATATTTGCATAATATACAACTAATTTCAGCATGTTTATGACATCATAGTACCATTACAACTGCCTTTTCTGCACTGCAGATTTTAGATTATATAACCCAATCAATTTATAAATAACATAATCCTGAAATAACTGACTCTCAGGTTAAACACAAAGGAATTCTTTTGTTTTCTTTATTCTTTTTATATTTTTTTAAATTGAAAGACAAGAACATCGCCAAGAGAATAGTAATAAGACAAAAACATATCAACAATTCCCAAAGGTAATCTTTTCGTCATTTCTTGTACACAGTTTCAATAATAAATTTAATATTTTTTCATGTTTGACATAAATTTTACAGGAGTCCAAAATTTTGATAGCGTGTGTCAAACAGAAAGAAAAATCTTACAGTAGGCAATACATTTGATACATTGATGATTTTTTGCTATCTCTTGAGATTTATAAAAAGATACATTCTATTGATTATTTCTTAACTGATTTTCAAAATACATGACATTATATTTTTTTTTTTCTTTTATCAGTCATTGAAACTCACTTTTATAAGAGATTATATTCAAATAGAAAAATCCTGCAACAGTGTCAATGTCCGAAAAGTGGTGATTCCGTCTCATCCTACGCGTCGTCGCGTCTACTTTTCTTTGTTTAGAGAAGCGACGTCGCCACTGTTTCGAAGTTAGTGATAATGTAACAAGAATATTACAGCCGATATTTTTGAACACACACGGTCCTAATTTCGGTAAATTAACATCATTGTCGTTAAATATTTTACTTGACATTACACTACAAAGAAACTGGTCTGTTTCTATGGAGAATGGACATCTATTCATTTATCAAAGAGGTAACTGATTTGACGTTCTGGCTCAAGTGTTGCGAAATTTCATTTATCGATTATAAGTGTTAATTAAATGAAATGTCTAAGTATTATAATAAGGAGTAACATTATTTTTCATACTTTCGCCACTTAAGAGCTAACTACAATGTGCTCTATAATGTTGCATGGGACAGATGTAAATAAAACAGGTCGGTATTTTTCTGTATCTTTTTTATTTCCCTTTTGAAAAATATGGATAACATTTTCGACCAGTCAATCTGTTCCTGTTTTTATGGATTGGTTGTATACTATCTCTAAGTAAAATGCAATATGTTCTGCTGCTTCTTTCAGGACTCTGAATGATATCAGATCCGACGGCCTCTGTAGCTTAGCTTTGTTTGGGTTGATATTTTTCCACTTTTTGATAATTCTTTATTTTTTTTTTATATTTATGGGCTTCACACTTATTACTGTTGGTTTCGATATTTTTGGTAGCCTGAATACTATATCTATGTAGTGTCTTAGACCTATGTACTGGTTAAAATCAATATCTGAGATTTCTGATTCACAATGATGGTTAAAACATTAGCTTTTTCTCGCATGTATGATGTCCTTTTCATCCCTTATAATCATACTAATGTTCCACATGTCTTTTCTTCATACATTTTATATAAGACCAAAATTGCTTTGTTTTTGTAATGTTGTTTTCTGTCACTGTCTGTATGTGATTTTGACATTGCTTCTGGTGTCAGAATATCTTTAACATATTACTCGTAAGCGTTCTTAAGTTTTGCTTTCACTGTTTTTCTTCAGTTTTGTTTTGTCTGAATTTTTTTTTTTTTTTTTGGCTGTGTTGTAGTCTCAATCTTTTTTTTTTTCTTATCATCTGTTACATTTTCGTTGTCATTCAGGGACAGTTCCATCTTTTTGTAGTCTGTTTTGAGGGTATGTTCCTCTCAAATATTACCGTTACTCAATCTTTGAAAATTACAAATGATGTTTCAACGTCTTCTTTACTTTTGTCTTCTTTGAATTTTGAGTTTAGGTCTGACCTTATACCTCCCATGTTCCTTTTTTATACAATCATATTTTCCTATGTGTTTTTATAATGAACACGGTGATCTTAACAAGATTATGGTCACTTATCACTGGTTCCAAATCTGTTTTCTGTGTTAGATTTGGGTTGTTGGAAAAACACAAATCTAGAATGTTGTTTTCTGTTGTAAGTTCTGTAACAACTTACTAGTATTCAATATTGTGGTTGCTCATTATGTCCAACATCTTTTGGTTTATATTTGTATCATATTGAGGTGACGATCTGATTGTTCCGCTTTCCCTGTTATGTGTTGTTAATTTATTTCAAACTAAGTATGTTTTTCAGAAAAATAAGTGTCTAGTCAATGTGCATTTTATGACAGCGATTAATATTTCGTCTGAAAAAAGTAATGTTCAAGAGAATATGTCCGGGAATTTTTAGTGAAGGACTTGAGATAATTATATTTGCTATTCAAGGTGTCCATTCAAGGGCAGATTAACTACCTTGCATTTATTCAAAAAATTATAAACAAACAATTAACTGATAAGACAATAATGATTCAGAAATGTATAAAAACTTTTAAATTAATCATAAAAAAGTAAAAATATACATATGAATTTAATAAGCGTTGAGGGCATCTTTCATGATTTTGACAATCCCTAATGCTGGCTAAACTAAATCATGTACTTACAATATCACAGAGACATTATGTTATATAAACAAGAGTCCGGAATGTAATTCAGTTGATGTCGTTTGTTGTTATATATCATATTTTATGATGTAATATAATTCACATACCCACGATTATCAGGTTGATTATTATCTTAATCCAGAATATCCAAGAGTTACATGAAATTAATAAGACGGTGATCCAAGTTTTATTACATGACATGTGATAAAGAATTATTTCAATTTTGATATTTAAAGAATCAGAACTTTATCCTTTTGTGTGAATCTTTTCGTGTTAGATGTGAAAAAATGTTCTTGTCATAGTGGGATAATAAATAGCCAGACTGCCTATGTATGTATCTTATAATGGTTAATTATAGTTAAGAAAAATTATTTGTCACATGAAATAAAATTTTATAATATGAAAAAAATTTAACAATTTTATATGTTTAGTTTTCATGTAAAAAGTTCAATACATTAATGTTAAACTTGCCATGATCTTTACGAATTCCGTTTCAAACTTGACTTAGTTCTGATGTAATTGGGGTAATAAATTGAGTTATTGATATATCAGACTATAGAACAAAACACTAGATTGGATGGATTGATTTAATTACTTTTCACTTGAGGACGATATTCACAAGGAAGCTATTAAACCAAGAATTTAAAGTAGAAGAGTTGAAATCATCCCTTCGCACATTTTACACAATCACGAGTTGGTCGACCGTTATGTAATATCTGTTGAACAGATGACGACGGATATGTTCCAATTGCCGATACCACAGTTCCTTCCTCTTTTTATTCGAATATGACCAACCGAATTATACTTATAATCGATTTTGTTCTTTTATGAGAAACACGACGGGTGCCACATCTTGAGCAGGATATGCTTACCCTTCCGGACCACATGAGATCACCCCAGTTTTCGGTTTGGCTCGTGTTGTTCAGTCTTTAGTTTTCTATGTTGTGTTTTGTATACTGTTGTTTGTCTTCTGGTTGTTTTTCGTTTTTCGCCATAGCATTGTCAGTTTATTTCGTTGGATGTCCCTTTAGTATCTTTCGCCTCTCTTGTTTATGTTAAGTACATCCGCCGATATTACAGTGTGGATTTCATATCAGCAGATTAAACAGTTACTACAGCGAAACCTGTCTTAACCGAATCTTGCATAAACCGAAAACCTGTCTTAACCATACATGTTCTTAACTCGAGTCATATAAAATTTTGTCTGTTGTGAACCTGATTAAACCGAACATCTGCCAAAACCAAACAAAATCTTAAGTCCCGAAGAGGTTCGGTTAAGACAGGTTTCATTGTACAAGCTTCTTTATGCCTCACCTACGATAGTAGAGGGGCATTATGTTTTTCGGTCTGTGCGTCCGTTCGTTAGTCCGTCCGTTTGTCCGTCCGTCTGTCTGTCCCGCTTCAGGTAAAAGTTTTTGGTCAGGTAGTTTTTGATGAAATTGAAGTCCAATCAACTTGAAACTTAGTACACATGTTCCCTATGATATGATCTTTCTAATATTAATGCTAAATTAGAGTTTTGACTCCAATTTCACGGTCCACTGAACATAGAAAATGATAGTGTGAGTGGGGCATCCGTGTATTATGGACACATTCTTGTTTAATATATTTTGTTTGTTGTTAAACGTGTACTTTCAAAAATATACAAATGTACAAGAACAGAGAAGACAAATACCAGATGTCAAGGTATATTGAAAAAAAGTTTATACTCTTCTAGAATGGTGTCAAATGAAGCATTTGGATCACGAAACTGCGTTCATACCGTTGTTGGTGGACTATAAGTGCCCGAGTGTATCATCAGCTCAGTAGTCAGTGCTTCGGTACTGACATGATTTACAGCACTGCGTTCATACTGATGTTGGTGGACTATAAGTGCCCGAGTGTATCATCGGCTCAGTAGTCAGTGCTTCGGTACTGACACGATTTACAGCACTGCGTTCATACCGTTGTTGGTGGACTATAAGTGCCCGAGTGTATCATCGGCTCAATAGTCAGTGCTTCGGTACTGACCTGATTTACAGCACTGCGTTCATACCGTTGTTGGTGGACTATAAGTGCCCGAGTGTATCTTCAGCTCAGCAGTCAGTGCTTCGGTACTGACATCATTTACAACACTGCGTTCAGACCGTTGTTGGTGGACTATAAGTGCCCGAGTGTATCATCAGTTCAGTAGTCAATGCTTCGGTACTGACATGATTTACAGCACTGCGTTCATATCGTTTTTGGTGGACTATAAGTGCCCGAGTGTATCATCAGCTCAGTAGTCAGTGCTTTGGTACTGACATGATTTACAGCACTGCGTTTATACCGATGTTGGTGGACTATAAGTGCCCGAGTGTATCATCAGTTCAGTAGTCAGTGCTTCGGTACTGACATGATTAACAGCACTGCGTAGTTGGTGGACTATAAGTGCCCGAGTATATCATCAGCTCAGTAGTCAGTGCTTTGGTACTGACATGATTTACAGCACTGCGTTCATATCGTTTTTGGTGGACTATAAGTGCCCGAGTGTATCATCAGCTCAGTAGTCAGTGCTTCGGTACTGACATGATTTACAGCACTGCGTTCATACCGTTGTTGGTGGACTATAAGTGCCCGAGTGTATCATCGGCTCAATAGTCAGTGCTTCGGTACTGACCTGATTTACAGCACTGCGTTCATATCGTTGTTGGTGGACTATAAGTGCCCGAGTGTATCTTCAGCTCAGCAGTCAGTGCTTCGGTACTGACATGATTTACAGCACTGCGTTCAGACCGTTGTTGGTGGACTATAAGTGCCCGAGTGTATCATCAGTTCAGTAGTCAATGCTTCGGTACTGACATGATTTACAGCACTGCGTTCATACCGGTGTTGGTGGACTATAAGTGCCCGAGTGTATCATCAGCTCAGTAGTCAGTGATTCGGTACTGACATGATTTACAGCACTGCGTTTATACCGATGTTGGTGGACTATAAGTGCCCGAGTGTATCATCGGCTCAGTAGTCAGTGCTTCGGTACTGACATGTTTTACAGCACTGCGTTCATACCGTTGTTGGTGGACTATAAGTGCCCGAGTGTATCATCGGCTCAGTAGTCAGTGCTTCGGTACTGACATGATTTACAGCACTGCGTTCATACTGATGTTGGTGGACTATAAGTGTCCGAGTGTATCATCGGCTCAGTAGTCAGTGCTTCGGTACTGACATGTTTTACAGCACTGCGTTCATACCGTTGTTGGTGGACTATAAGTGCCCGAGTGTATCATCGGCTCAGTAGTCAGTGCTTCGGTACTGACATGATTTACAGCACTACGTTCATACTGATGTTGGTGGACTATAAGTGCCCGAGTGTATCATCGGCTCAGTAGTCAGTGCTTCGGTACTGACCTGATTTACAGCACTGCGTTCATACCGTAGTTGGTGGACAAAGTGCCCGAGTGTATCATCAGCTCAGTAGTCAGTGCTTTGGTACTGACATGATTTACAGCACTGCGTTTATACTGATGTTGGTGGACTATAAGTGCCCGAGTGTATCATCGGCTCAGTAGTCAGTGCTTCGGTACTGACATGATTTACAGCACTACGTTCATACTGATGTTGGTGGACTATAAGTGCCCGAGTGTATCATCGGCTCAGTAGTCAGTGCTTCGGTACTGACATGATTTACAGCACTGCGTTCATACCGTTGTTGGTGGACTATAAGTGCCCGAGTGTATCATCGGCTCAATAGTCAGTGCTTCGGTACTGACCTGATTTACAGCACTGCGTTCATATCGTTGTTGGTGGACTATAAGTGCCCGAGTGTATCTTCAGCTCAGCAGTCAGTGCTTCGGTACTGACATGATTTACAGCACTGCGTTCAGACCGTTGTTGGTGGACTATAAGTGCCCGAGTGTATCATCAGTTCAGTAGTCAATGCTTCGGTACTGACATGATTTACAGCACTGCGTTCATACCGGTGTTGGTGGACTATAAGTGCCCGAGTGTATCATCAGCTCAGTAGTCAGTGATTCGGTACTGACATGATTTACAGCACTGCGTTTATACCGATGTTGGTGGACTATAAGTGCCCGAGTGTATCATCGGCTCAGTAGTCAGTGCTTCGGTACTGACATGTTTTACAGCACTGCGTTCATACCGTTGTTGGTGGACTATAAGTGCCCGAGTGTATCATCGGCTCAGTAGTCAGTGCTTCGGTACTGACATGATTTACAGCACTGCGTTCATACTGATGTTGGTGGACTATAAGTGTCCGAGTGTATCATCGGCTCAGTAGTCAGTGCTTCGGTACTGACATGTTTTACAGCACTGCGTTCATACCGTTGTTGGTGGACTATAAGTGCCCGAGTGTATCATCGGCTCAGTAGTCAGTGCTTCGGTACTGACATGATTTACAGCACTACGTTCATACTGATGTTGGTGGACTATAAGTGCCCGAGTGTATCATCGGCTCAGTAGTCAGTGCTTCGGTACTGACATGATTTACAGCACTGCGTTCATACCGTTGTTGGTGGACTATAAGTGCCCGAGTGTATCATCGGCTCAATAGTCAGTGCTTCGGTACTGACCTGATTTACAGCACTGCGTTCATACCGTTGTTGGTGGACTATAAGTGCCCGAGTGTATCTTCAGCTCAGCAGTCAGTGCTTCGGTACTGACATGATTTACAGCACTGCGTTCAGACCGTTGTTGGTGGACTATAAGTGCCCGAGTGTATCATCAGTTCAGTAGTCAATGCTTCGGTACTGACATGATTTACAGCACTGCGTTCATACCGGTGTTGGTGGACTATAAGTGCCCGAGTGTATCATCAGCTCAGTAGTCAGTGATTCGGTACTGACATGATTTACAGCACTGCGTTTATACCGATGTTGGTGGACTATAAGTGCCCGAGGGTATCATCAGCTCAGTAGTCAGTGCTTCGGTACTGACATGATTTACAGCACTGCGTTCACACCGTTGTTAGTGGACTATAAGTGCCCAAGTGTATCATCAACTCAGTAGTCAGTGCTTCGGTCCTGACATGATTTACAGCACTGCGTTCATACCGTTGTTGGTGGACTATAAGTGCCCGAGGGTATCATCAGCTCAGTAGTCAGTGTTTCGGTACTGACATGATTTACAGCACTGCGTTCATACCGTTGTTGGTGGACTATAAGTGCCCGAGGGTATCATCAGCTCAGTAGTCAGTGCTTCGGTACTGACATGATTTACAGCACTGCGTTCATACCGTTGTTGGTGGACTATAAGTGCCCGAGGGTATCATCAGCTCAGTAGTCGGTGCTTCGGTACTGACATGATTTACAGCACTGCGTTCATACCGTTTTTGGTGGACTATAAGTGCCCGAGAGTATCATCAGCTCAGTAGTCAGTGCTTCGGTACTGACATGATTTACAGCAATGCATTCATACCGTTGTTGGTTGACTAAAAGTGCCCGAGGATATCATCAGCTCAGTAGTCAGTGCTTCGGTACTGACATGTTTTACAACATACCTTTTTTAAATTATTCTTTTATAAATTAAGAAATGATTTAAACTCCCTCAGGCAAATTTGACCTAATATGGATTTGGCCATTAACTTTATGTCCCATTTGGTCATATAGCTCTGAACATGTTTCTTTACTTGCAGTATCCTCGGTTTTCAAATACTTGGCTGTGTGCGTTCGGGAGGAAGGTAAATCAAGAAAAAAGCTTCGGACGAATAAAACTTATAAAGTGTTAATTTCATTTTGTCCAACCAATTTAGCGGTAATTTCACATTTAGCCAGCAAAATATGGACAAATCAATCAATCAATCATCAACCTTTGAACGAGTTAAAACTAAGAAGATGTGACATGATTACCATTGAGACATCTATTCACCAAAACCAAACTGAGAAGGATAATAACAGGTTGTCGTACGTTCTTCAACAATGAGCAAAACTCATATCAGTTATAAAAAGCGCCGGGATAACAACATTCAAAAAAGACAAAAACGGACCGAGAAAGTTTTACTTGCTACTGTTAAAACATATTGACGTTCATATTATTGCATATGAGCCGACTGAAAGAAGACCTGAATTTACGATTTGAGTTATCTATCTTTTGTCAAAATTCAATATAACTATATCATTCGTATTGAATATTTCGAATTTGAAAACAGTAATCTTTCTTTAATCAAAATCCACATAATAATGAAAAATGAGACAATTTATAGATGAGTTCTTTAGGTTACAAGAGCGCAATTATTTGTAATGGACCCCAGTGGTATTCAAAAATTTATTTCTTGAAGAATAAACAAACTAGATAAAAATGGATAGCAGTTCCTGTGACTACAGATGTCAGCCTTTTATTACAACAAAAAAAGTATATGGTCATGCGGCAAAAAGTGCCCTAAAATGCAGTTGTTATGGAAGCTTCCAAATTCCGCACTAAATTGGACAGGTTAATTTTGAATGGCTCCTCAGTTAATAACAAAATTATATCTTCTACACATTGTGAATTATGAATTTAGTTTTCACCTATTTTCAAACCTAAATGGATAAGCTTTCAAATAAAAAATAATTCCAACCTGCATCATCCAATCAGGAGCCTCAAAGTTTTTTATTCTGAGTACCATCTTTTTTGCCGGTTGAATGTAAACAAATAATTGCGCTCTTGTAACCTATAAGTTCAGTATTAAACATGGTAGAGTTAATCTTTGTTATGCAATGATTCAGGCACGATCGACAAGAAACTCATTCTGATTAGTATCGTCCTTAAAAGGTTTTCAATATTTGTGACTGGACGTTTGGAAAACAACAATGAACCAAAAGATTACTAAATGTATATGGGGTGTTGGTATGGTTCATAGGTGTTTCTCGTTTCTCGTTTTTATATAAATTAGACCGTTAGTTTTCCTGTTTGAATTAGTTTACACTAGTCATTGTTGGGCCCTTTATAGCTTGCTGTTCGGTGTGAGCTAAGGCTCTGTGTTGAAGGCCGTACTTTGACCTATAATTGTTAGCTTTTTATACATTTTGACTTGGATGGAGAGTTGTCTCATTGACACACATACCACATCTTCTTATTTAAATAGTCAAGTCAGATCTTGATATAGGTTTATTGATGATAGAACCATTTACAATTAGGAGATCTTTATCTATATACACATCGTCAACGCAACGTAGCAGTCGCGGGGTTTCGGGAATATAAGCTAATTCGTTTATTTTCATCATTATTTTTTTTTTTTTAATTTCAGTTTATCATTATTATCTGAAACAAACTTGCTTTAAACTTGCTCATTTCCATGGCTCAAATTTACAATTATTGATAGCTAAAAAAAAGGCGTCACCATCATTATCATTATGCAGATCCGCAATTAACTTTTTCTATAAAGATTTCATTCAATTAACTGATTTGTTACATTTCTTTCCATTTCAAGTTTTCTTTTTCAAATACAGTTCTTCGAATCCACACAGTCATATATTTCAGGTTTTGAAACGAATCTGTGATTCGATTCCTGTAACCAACCTTTCAAACAACAAACCCCTATCTTTCTAGCTTAATAATCTCCATGGAAACCATCACACCTGAGTTTTTTCTATTTACTGAGACGAGTAATAGACTATTATGATACAGGTCTTTAATCTATCATTTAATTTATCATTGTCACAATATTTTCAGTAATGTCAACAATCACACAATGTAATTAAATGTTGCTATGTATATAGCTAACAACAATTATCCCTCGGTAAACAGAATGATGTTCAGTATTTGTGTTTAGACTATACAATGAAGAGGTATCTGTATAAGGGTGTGGATGGGGGTGTACAGAATAGAGCATAATGGGCAAAAATATAAAGAATAGAGAAATGAAGGAGCCACCATCCAGACCCTCTTGTATTCCCCTTGTAAATATTTCACAACAGTTGTAATCTAATGATAATGAAAGATTATTTTACAAAACAAGATTTTGCAATTTATACTATAAATGTCTTAGGTATTGGAGTGCTTTTTACTTTTTACGTATGAAATTTTCGTTTGTATATAACTGTACATAGTCAAAAGGTATTTTTTCATGGTCATACAATTGAAACAACGAGAAGTGCTATTCTTACTACACTTTCATAGTCTAAGTTACTTTGTTGCATGACATCGTTGAAAGAGTTACCGTACGTTTTCTATACCGCTGTTCAATCGATCAAAGCGGTCAGTTTAATGGAGTGCCTCAGAGTGGGCGGTTAAGTCCACATTAACTTCTATTGGGACATTGGCTACCTTCTCTAGAAACAGACAACCTCTGTCCAGAAAATGACAACCTGTATCACATACCGGTAAATTGAGTTTACAACTGCAGTTTGTGAAATGATAAGAGCAAATATCCAACCCCTGTCCGTAATGACAATAGGCTTAAATAATAGGCAACAGTAGATGTGCAGCAACTATGTTCACAATTTGACAGTCGGGAGATTCTAACATTAAGGTAAACATATTTGTTTTAAATTTTGGATTTTTTCGTCATTTTTATTACGATTGATGAGTGTTGGTGTTTAACGCCACATTCAGTACTATTGGCTATATTGTTGCGGTCAGTTTTTAATGGCAGGAGGAAGCCAGAGTTTCCCGAGAGAACCACTGATCTTCGGCAGGAAAACTGGTAATCCTACTTAACTAAGATTTGAGTCGAACGCACCTGCCACGTGCAGAGTTCGAATTCACAACCTCAAGTTTGATAGGCAAGTGATACTACAAATGAACTATTTATACCGCTTGTCAACCGATGCCCCGCGACTCAATAAAAGTTACTTGATCCGTGTGACAAAATTCAAATACTACCCTTCGTTCAATAGTTTCTGGAAGTCTATTACTTTAAGAACATGCAATGAAAATGACTTGTAAGAAGTAACCAAAAAGGGAGGGTAATGCAGTCAACAGATACATGTAGGAGAGCACATAATTCCAAATGATATCTCAAAATACTAACATTAAAACATGTGCGTGACAATAGTTCTTGATTGTTATGCATACGTCAATGTATTTTCATTAATACAAAACGGATGATTTTAGGCTTGTTAGTTCAATGCCTCGTTTCCTTTCGTCAAAAATGCTTTAAACAAAGTGCTAATTGCTACTTAGCATCATACTTCGTATATTGCTTCAATATTTCTATTTTTGAAATATTGCTGATTAAAGCATTTACAAAACTGATGATTTTAGGCTTGTTAGACCAATGTTTCGTTTCCTTTCGTCTTTTAAACAAAGTCGAAATTGCTACTTAGTATTTAGTATCAGATTTCGTATATTGGCTCAATATTTCTATATGTTGCTGATTAAAGCATATAAATGCAGGGCGTAGTTTAAGACGGCAAACACAAGTGATAATAACGGTTATTCAAAGTGATTTTAACCACAAAAGGAAAGATAATGCAGTCGACAGATACATAGATTGATTGATCGATTGATTGGTGTTGAGTGCCAATTTCATCACTATTGGCTATTTCATGGCGGCCAGTTTTTATTGGTGGAGGAAGCCAGAGTTCCCGGAGAGAACCACTGACTTTGGCAGGAAAACGGTCAATCCTTTTCAATTAGGATTGAGTCGAGCGCACCTGCCACGTGTGAGGTTCGAAATCACAACCTCAGTGTTGAAAGGCTAGTGATACAGTAGTTGAGACCACTTACACCACTCGGCCACCGAGGCCCGGCCCCAGTTAAATAGAATAAAATATAATATAATACTAATAATGTTAAATGCTAATCACAGCGCCCATAAAAATGAGCTTAATAATTACATGATATAGATGTCAACGATTGCAATTACTACAATGATTCTTTGTAATAAAAGCAAAAACGAAAATTGAAATAAACAAAATTATAGTAATTCAATTTTTACAAGCTATTAAACCTAACTGGTACATTAAATTAAATGTAAATATCAAATACATCGACCAGGTTCCATTACAGCAACAAGCTGGACCAAACAAACCTACCACTTCTATCTATAATTAGTATCACTTTTATTCGCTCTAATAAAACTATCAATCAACTATTAAACCGTTAGAATTGTTGACTTTTTCAAATAGTAAAAAGATACTAGTTTAAAAATTTACAATAACTGTGCAGTGTGTTTTAGAAGAGTAATATCAAAATAATAGTTCTAACTTGTACACTAGTTAAAAATGTAATTCTTAGGGTACCAGCGCAATCACAAACTTGAAATGCACTAAAACTTCGTAGCCATTTCTTACAGAATTTATTGAAAAAGAGACAAAAACCACTAAAATATCCTGAAATTTTTTAGCGAAGTTGAAATAAATGAAACAAAACATTGTTTCGTAAGTGCTTTCTTATGATAAAGTAAAGAACACTTTTGTTTAGATGAAGGAACATGTATATTTCAATGACAAAAATGACAGACTAAGGTATGGATTCCTCCTATATTTGCTTAAAATCATGAATTTGGCAACAAAAATATATCATCTCAACATATAATTTCTAAAAGAAAACAAGCTGGATGATGATTTTTTTTTTCTCTCTCTCTCTCACGTCTTGAGTAGTAGACTGATTGGCAATCACACCACATCTTCTAAATTGTAATATATCTATTAACTACTAAAATTTTCATAATATTCTAAGGATGCCAATGGTGCAAGCGTATGCTGAACCAACCCACAGCGGGAAGATCGCGTGTTCGAATCTCACTGCCGGAAAAATATTTCCTATATTAAATGTAACTTAACTTAACTTTCAATTTCAAAAAGAAAACCAACTGCATGCAAAAGTCTGATGTAGAAATCTTTATTTTTGTTTTTAAAAGAATTTGTGTACTCAATTGCACCCCCCCCCCCCCTTTTTTTCCCTTTTCCTCTTTGCTCCATTGGCCTCGGTCCAGGGTGCGCCACATCAAGTTATCATTGGTAATTCAATGAATTTTCCCTTGTAAAGACCAAATTTTGTTTACTGCTTAACTGAACACGATTTAGACAAAAACATGTGTCAGGGATTGAATTTGGACTAAAAAGCTTTTGAAATCGGTTATTTTGAATGTTATTGACATCGATATTTCAATGCATATAGCACGTATTTTCACTTTTTATACCAATATGGCAACTTGTCTGTCTCTAACAGACTTGGGGCATTGAGTTTCCACCAAAACTATACCCTATTAGCGCAACAATATTTCTCTACACGACTTTCCCCATGGATTTCGTATTTTTTCACATTTTCCCCACAAGTCACGTGACTTTTGGAAAGCTACCACGTGACCCCAAAAAGACGAATCATCTTCAAATTTAATTTTCTGCAATATTCGATCAATTATCTTTCATATAAGTCCAATATGGCCAGTGCATTACCTTTGGTGCGAATGCAGTATTCAATTGAACTTTGATAGTGTCTTTTCGATAAGTAAAGGTCTAAAATGCCTGAAAGGGAAAGGGTTAATATGTGCGTGATAATAATTCTTGATTTTGGTATACAAAAGTCAATGTCTTTTCATTTGCAAAACTGATAATGTGAGGGCTTGTTAGTTCAATGCCTTGTTTCAGTCGTCATGAAACAGTTGCAAAACTGATAATTTTAGACTTGTAGAAGTTCAGTGCCTTGTTTCAATGGTAATAAAAGGCTTTAAAATAAGTGTAATGATGTGCTAATTACTTATTGGTAACAAGACATTAGCGTCAGACTTAATCGTATAAATATGTATAATTGCTTGTATATTTCTATTTTTGAAATATTGCTGATTAAACCATGTAAACGAACTATAACCACAAAGTCATTTGAACTCTGGTGGATAGTTGTCTCATTGGCAATCATACCACATCGCCTTATTTTCTATATAGATAATTTTAAACAACAAATATGTTTCTATGGATATAAAGTGCGTCGTGTGAATATTATAGTGTTATATATGTCCACTTTTGATAAAAATTGAGATAGCTATATATATGAGACCCAAGTGCAATGGTCTATCTCCTATACAAATATAATACAAGATTTCTACACTCTACGAGTTTTTATCAGAACTACACTGATCTATCTTCACATTACCATTGGGATTATAATGGCTTATTCATCTAGTTAGCTAGGAGAAAAATATTTTTATAGTGTTCAATCTCCACTATTTCTCATGTTTTTATACTGTTAAATAATTGTAATCAAAATTATCTTAGTAGTACTATGATTAAATGGTTTGCATGGTTTGAACTCAATATATGAGCAAATCCAGCAGTACAGCAGTACAGAATTGGGGATATTACAAATTTAAAAAGTCCATGGTCTATCTCCAAAGGAAATATAGGGATAAATTTCTAAAACTGCATTGTTTGTAGTGAAATGATCTATCTCCAAAAAAGGGGATGCATTATCTAAAAGTTGCTTGTCTGTTAAAAAAACAATCGAACAAAGAGTTACTCTTGTTGTACGTAAATTCGATCCCTGTATAACTTTTTATATTTCAGTCAAATATTTATGATATTGAGCTTTTAAACTTTAATTTAAATTGTTACCACTATTACCAAATGGGAAACACATCATTATAAGATTCACACGACGAGTGTATAGTGTTAAAAACCATAATTTCGTGTGGTTTTATCAAATTTAACGTGTCGATCATTCGCAAGAACTGTCTTTGGTCATGTTTTACTCCTGTAGCAGTCAAAAGTTATGATTTACGTATATATTTAGTTAATTAATAACTTTAAAATAGAGTTCGTAGAGAGAGCAGTCACAACTTTAAAAGATAATGTTGAATTTGGTTGACTTGTGTGTCGTTTTGTTGCTGTATGAATGACGTATATCCCACATCTATTTTTTTCCATTTTCTTCATTTTTTATTTTTTACATAAATCACGTAATCAAGATTATATTGATTGCAGGATACATGTTAAAAAATGACCTAAAAGTGGACCACCTCTTCTTGCAGAACTCTCAGTGTCTTAGATAAATCGAAAGCTTCATTTTGGGCGGGATCCAGTGCCTCGTTTCTATATTGTTTCAAACAATGATTGATTGTTTATTGGTGTTTAACGCCACTTTCAGCACTATTGGCTTCATCGTGGCAGTCTGTTTTAATTGGTGGAGGAAACCGCAGTGCCCGGATAGAACCACCGACCTTCCACAGGAAAACTGACAATCTTGACTTTCTACATTTCTGAGTAATAAGAAGAAGGGGTCCACATCGACGAGACAGCAAACAAAGAATGCAAAATATCGATTGTTTGAGTGATTGATTTCCGTTTAACGTACAGCAGCACACATATTCAGGACGATAGCAAATCAATGTAATGTGAAGGTATCTTTGTATGTACAAGACCGACGCGCTTAGTCGGATTTTGACTAGCTCACAGGATTACAATCTATTGGAGAGTATGTTCGTCTACCTGGACATGAACCGACTAGCCTTTGATCTTTCGTCAAAAGCTGTGTGCTTAGCGACAAAGCAGAACATACCAATTTAGAGAAAGTACACTGGTGATGTTCCTGACTTACGACATCCATGTTAACGTGGGTCGGGATTAATCTACTTGTTTTCATAATCTTTTGCAGATATAAATCCCTTTTTGAAAATTTGCTCATTAAATCATTTTAGCCTACTTAATATTTTGTACATGACTTTTTGGGTGGTAAATATGCATTTATTTATAACAGTGATAATAACAACACTTATATGTGGCATTATTTAAGAACTTCGCCATTTGCTATGACAATTGCCGATAAATGTTTTAGAAGCTGTCATTGGTATAAAGGACAATGATCAGAATCCGTATAGTTATGACGTTGTCAGATGCAACTTCTTGTAATTACATGCATTACGTGCTCTCTCTCTCTCTCTCTCTCTCTCTCTCTTACACGAAAATATGGCATACCTGCGGTATATTCACATACGACCTGCCAGATGTTTAAAGAATGTTTATATTGTTTTCATTTATCCCGATAAACTCCAATTAACAGGAATAAAAAGAACTTCGACACAGTTAAAATAAGTCACAGAAACTCTACCAAAGGAGTTAACTGGGGTATAGAAATACGGTCATCCTAAAATTTCTCTCGTTCGCCAGTAAAACCCTTGCTTAAGTGGGGTGTCTATTTGTCTGTGCGGGATGTGTAGATACGCAGTCTCGTCCGGTCGGAATGGGAACGTTTGGTATGATGCCTCGTGTAGGGTCCGTATAAGTGGCATGTTGCAAGGCAAACATTCAGCCCCTATCCAGCCTACCTTACTTTTTTAGTGGCATTCCAAATTTTCCACCCTTCATCCTGGTCGACTTACCTTGCGGAACCTTCCTACAGTAACAACTGTTAATTTTTCTCGTCTTGAAAGATGATATATTTACCACTGGACTCGGTTACTGAATACAATTTTGGAAATCTTTTTTTTTTAATCTCTTCATCGTATATATTTTTTTCTTATTTCCTATTCTAATTAAATTATAACCGCACTAACATTTATTCATTTACTATCAATGTACAATGCAAAACGCAACGATAAAATTGCCAACGCGTTGCTTGCTTGGGAAATCGAATAACACAAACATAAACTTTCATACGTGTTATCTTTTAGCATTTTATGTAAACAAACAAAAAAAGTCATCCAAGATGATTTAAGAATTTATTTTGCTTTTCTGCATTTGAATTTTGTAAAGTATTGCATAAGATCGTGTATTTCTGTACTGTGTATGTTGTGTATGTCGTTGCTGTATGAAATATGAGTAACAGATCAAGCTCAGTGAACCATAAAATTGAGAATGGAAACGGGGAATGCGTCAAAGAGACAACAACCCGATCAAAGAACAGAAAATAGCCCAAGGCCACCAATGGGTCTTCAGTCTAAATATGAGTACAGCAACAAAGCCATTAGTGTGTTGAGTGGCATAATTTTTGTTGTATCGGCAGGTTAAGTACTTTGAGCTTGCTTTCTATATTATAACTATGAGCATTTATTTTTACGGTATATCATTGTTTATTATTTTATAGTTTGTGTTTTTGATTTTTATAATAATGTCCAGCTGTAAATATTTCATACGAATATAAGAACATGTGGGATGACGTCAGTGACGGAAACCGACGATAAAAAACAGAGAACAAAAAGCATTCTTGATTTCAACATCAAACAAGTGTCTAAACAGGATATCAAATAAAAACGTCCGAGTCTAGTAGATTTATGAATAAATAAATTGCATGGAGACAATCAAAAATCGGCCATCGACATCAGATTTCAAAAAATTACATGAATATCAAGATGTAATTGAAAATAACCAGTAACAATGCGTTTGATGAAAACATGCATATTTAAAACGAAACATTAAATAAGATATGTTTACTATTCTTGAGCACCTAATTTACTGCATGTTAAGGCGGACGATTAGTATTTCCTTATTAAATTTTCTGTCATAACCATCACTTTCATACGTTGCTATTGGTTTCTTTCTTTTACAATGGCAGATCCTAAAACGATTGTTTGACAGTAAATAAGTGCACGTTTCAAACATGGATTAGTTCTGTTTCCTTAAAATGAAATCTACATGTTATTTATAACGAACATATCTGTTAGGCGGAAAAATAGTTACAAACTAGACTTGAAGGTAACTTAGTAACATACAAGCGTTGATTGAAGTCAATAACTCTTAAGTTTGATAGGTGCAATATTTTCTTTATAAAAAAAAACGTAATAATATTTACATCTTGTTGTAAACCTGTCTATATATCACACCTTTGCTAAGAGTTAAGGAAGTATTGATATTTGAAAGGCAGGTATTCATGTTATTGAATGTAATATACAATTGAAACTGACTTGATTCTATTTATTCGTTTTGATTTATCGCATCTTTACACAAATTGAAATACAGATATTTAAAATATTACGTTATAGAGCTATCAACAATGTACAATATTTACATCTGTTGAGATGAGAATTGATTTGAAGAGATATTTTTAAATTAAATAAAACACGACTAATAAATTCAAAACGCTTGTTGATAAGGACAAATTTAGATATAGTTAATGATTTTTGAATGAAAATTATATATTGTTAGAGCGCCAGTCAGAAGATATACCATTACTGTCGTACACAATTAGGTCCTGATTAATATCTCGGGTACCATTCTTATTTTTTATGATGGTTGCCTTATTAAAGCGTCTGGATAGGGGTTGTTTATCAGTTTATTCTTTAAAAATTTAGGCTATTTAACTCTATTCTTTTTTCTTTTTTTCTTTTTTCTTTTTGCCCATCATTCTATATTCTTTATTTGTAAGCACCGAAAATTCTTTGTCCTTTTTATTTTGGGACCATTTTCCTCTAATCTTTATTTTTTTATTTGCCCATCATTCTCTGTTCTGTCAACCCCATTCAGTCCTTCTTCTTACTTTCAAGTTGAACCTTTCTTGATCGGCTGTTTTTTATCATCTCATGCGGTCTGTACATTATATAAAACCTGGTCAAGGACTCGACATATTCTTTTTATTGTGTGCATTAAGATATGCAGATCATTTATTTTATTGTGTGAATAGTTTTGTCAATAAAACATTAATACTGTATGTCATAAGAAAAGAAATAATCGGATTGTAGTTTTTGTGTACAGATATAAGAATTTTAATAGGTTAAAAATGTTAAGACTGTGTGGGATCCCTCTACATATTTACTGTCATTTAAATCGTAACTGTTATGTCAACGCCATATCTGTCAAATATTAGGATATTACCATTTCATAAGTGTTGTTAAATAAAAAGAATTTGTGAAGACAAATAAGTATGACGAACGATTTTCTTGTTATCAAAGTTCATTGAAATAAAAGCCGAATCTGCAAAACAAACCCACGAATAATCCCGGTGATATATATAAGACTGGTATCATTGGTGAGATTATACAGGGCACTATATTAACCAAAAGAACTAGCCTACGTGATAAACAGTTTCTGTTCTACTATTAACATTTTAAAAGTTAAGAATAGTTTAGTTCGATCGAAAGGGGAGACGTTGCCCCCTTGATTCCAGTCATTGAAGTGTCCCCACCTATATTTTTATTCATACTTATATACACTGTATGCGTATGAATATTTATGTCTACACCTTCACCGGTTCTCTCTCTTTGAAATTTATTTTGATTTCCCAAAAAGACTTGACCTCATCGGTACTGCTTTAGTTTATCTTCAATACAATATAAGATCATTCAATAAATTCAATTAATTAAAAGCAGAATTTTCTGAGTAACAAATCGCATGATAAATATAATCATATATATCAAAAGAAAGTAATGGAATGGAGATATCAACACTGTCTGAATGAAATATGCATCTCGAGCTAATAGTTATTTAACATGAAACTGTACGTTCAAAAAATAGAAGATAGCACGATACGCGTACTTTTCAATTAGCCCTTTACCAAGTAGGCTCATGATAAACAAAAGATTTGAAAAGATTGATTATTGTTTTTTTTTTTTTTTTTTTTTTGGGGGTCAATAGCAAATACTTCACGCATATTCACAAAAGATAACAAACATAAAGTGGGTAGACTGGGATTAAGAGCAAAAATATCGATTACCACTGAAAAAAAAGATATGTTAGATGGTGGCAGAAATTTTCCTTGCAAAAGGCCACTTACGGAAGTCTCAAAAGAGTTGTTGCAAAACTTCTTGACAATGCAGATAGCGTGACACTTTACTCCTACTTTAACGTTCTCTTTCGACCGAAAGTGGCTGTATGTATTTATACATCCGCACAGTTTGGTAGCGAAAGTTTTGAAACCTAAAGTTGTCAAAAACAAATATTGTACATGTAAGACGATCTGGATCGACATAAGACGGACGGTGTAGTTAGTTTAAAACTTTGTTAATCATGGATTATTAACAATTGACTTACTGAAATATATTATAAATTGTCAATTTGATACGATTCAATGTGTCTGAGGGCTGGTCATTAATACATGTCTAGTTCAGAAAAGCCGGTTAGTACATAATATTTACTGGTCTTTATACATGATTTTAACTTACATTTTTGGTTCAAAAAAGGGTCAGAAAACCGATGTGTGTTTGGCTATTTCTCGAATCGTGTCTTTCACCGGAAAAGATCGTCAATTTCGCACGCCTTTATGACGTCATTTACCAGATAGCAGGCGCGCCTGTATCCCTGCACTATTAAAGTTTCAAGCACTTTCAGAATCGTCATTCTGCAGGGTAGTTTAGAAATAACTGATGTTCCGTTAAGCAAGTAATCTTAATTCCCGTACGACTGAATACTTTTTTTATTTACAATTGATGCATGATAAATGCAACTGTTGTACTGTCGTTTAGTTTCAGAGATATAAGACTAAAAAGTGCGTTTTATTTCAGCCATGTGTGCCATGTTGGCAGGCAGGGTCATCATACACAGTGGTCCCTGGATATCCTAGTGGTGATTTAAACCAAGTTTGGTTTAATTTGACAGTAGTTTCAGGGAGAATTTTGTAAAATTTATCTAACGAGAAATGCGAAGTGATGAGAAAGTTTGTTGTGAAGTTTTGTTGTTGCGCAACAGTCCCCCAAAAAAACAAAAGGTAATAAAAATTATCATTTAAGGGCAATCTTTCCTATTAATGATTTCTGCAAAATTCAGTTGATTGTGCAAGGGTTGTATAGCCAGCTGAGGTCGTTAAAAACTCTCATTTGTTGTTGCAAAATTCAAGTGGTTTTTGAATTGCTTTGTTGATCTTTTTTTGTATTCAACTTTTAAACAACAAAGTACAACAAATATGATGACTGATACTCATGACACTGAAAATATGGTCTTCATTCTTGTGAAGAAAATGGTAAGGTTTGAAATATTTCTTAAATATTAATTCAATACCAATACTTTAATTTGTATTGATTTATCCCAGGAAATGAGAACAAGGGACACAATTAAATTCAATTTTTCCCTAAATTTCTGATAAAGTATAAAATGAAGAACTATATTTTTTAATGAGAATTTTTTTTTAATAGTTAATTGATAATTTGAACAATATTAATTAAGTTTTAGATCTTGCATGGTTGATTAATTTTCTCTCAAAATCTCTGATATTCTATTAAAGTTTTAAATATAATATGAGGCAGGCATTCCTGTGAAAGGGGATGAAGTCTGTATAAATTAGTGTAGGAATTCAAGCATCATTTGCACTTCGGAATCTGTAGAAAATGAAGCCAAAGTACTGAAACATATCTGACATTCTGACCTATTGTTCGGGATTATAGTTGTGACATCATTTTCAATGTAAAGAAAGAAACACCATCATCAGGTATTAATGTGGTTTTTTTTCATGTTATAGAATTATCAAATATTTTCATTCCCAGTACATTAGTAGATTGTTTTCTATATTGATTTCTACTGCACTTTCAGAAAAAAAGATTACAAAAGGAAAACATTTTGTAAAACTTACCAAAATTTACCAAATTAATGAAAATTGTTAAAATTGACTATAAAGGGCAATAACTCCTTAAGGAGTCAACTGACCATTTTGGTCATGTTGACTTATTTGAAGATCTTACTTTGCTGAACATTATTGCTGTTTACAGTTTATCTCTATCTGTAATAATTTTCAAGATAATAACCAAAACGGCAAAATTTCCTTAAAATTACCAATTCAGGGCAGCAACCCAACAACCAGTTGTCCAATTCATCTGAAAATTTGAGGGCAGATAGATATTTACTTGATAAACAAGTTAATCCCTGTAAGATTTGCTTTAAATGCTTTGGTTTCAGAGTTACAAGCCAAAATCTACATTTTACCCTATGCTGAATATATATACAGTTTATAGATGGATTGGTCCTGGACCCAGTTGATTTTAATATAGTTATTCAGTATCCCCATAAGTGAAATCAAATTCGAACCATTCTAAATATAACAAGAAAGAAAACATATAGGCTAGGGATACCTGATGAGGATAGTTCCAATTCTACTTGACCGAAATACAGACCAGATTTGGTTTCTAGTCTAAAAATACACACACAATAATTATACTACAAGCTTGGAGTCAGAATTCTAAAAAAATAATTAAGATAAATACTGAAAATGTATTCCATAACAATAAATATTTATCCTACACCAAAATGCCAGCTCTAAATATATGCACAACAAAAATGGAATTGAATACAAAGGGTTATAAATAAGATACACTGGATTGGTCCTGGACCCGATTGATTTTAATATAATTGCATTGACACGTTTTATTAAAACATATAAAATTTGCTAAATGAGCAAATTAAAATTTTATCATAGCATTTCCAAATTAGCTGCAGAAATCTATTTTCATCAATATTCAAAGAAAACATTAAATTTATATATTTTTAATTGAATTTTTATGAAAAAATTGCAAAAATGAGAAGAAAAAAAATAAAAGCACCTTGTCTAAGAGAATATTTTGTAGATAAGAATATATAATGTATTTAGTGTAGGTGATATTGAAATTAAATAATCTTGACCAGCTAACCATCTGTGTTTATTTGATAACATCAGTGGACACCAACTGTGAGAGAAGCATAACCTAATCATTTAATTGCTTTATAAACAATCAATTACATGGTTTCAATGCTGAATATCAGGAAAAATCAGGGCTGTTCTATAAAGTATGAAGGAGGGTGACCAACTTATAAGATTTCAATTTCCCAAATATTTTGTGCAGTATCAGATCAACCCTTTTCACCTGTTCGCTCAACATGTGTTGGAAGTGACGATGCCTACATTTTGGTCACGTGGTGATGGAAGTCACATGATAGATTCAACTAACTACCGTATCCCGGAACTGGCGTATGACACGAAATATTAGATTTCAACATGTTAGATGTTAGAGTTGTTGTTATTTTTCATATGTCATACTATTTTTTCTTTGAGTATATAATTATGGACGGTATACAGTGCGAATATCCAACTAGAGGCTCCAAGGACCCTGTGTCGCTCACCTGATATTTTTATTTACAATTGATGCATGATAAATGCAACTGTTGTACTGTCGTTTAGTTTCAGAGATATAAGACTAAAAGTGCGTTTTATTTCAGCCATGTGTGCCATGTTGGCAGGCAGGGTCATCATACACAGTGGTCCCTGGATATCCTAGTGGTGATTTAAACCAAGTTTGGTTTAATTTGACAGTAGTTTCAGGGAGAATTTTGTAAAATTTATCTAACGAGAAATGCGAAGTGATGAGAAAGTTTGTTGTGAAGTTTTGTTGTTGCGCAACAGTCCCCCAAAAAAACAAAAGGTAATAAAAATTATCATTTAAGGGCAATCTTTCCTATTAATGATTTCTGCAAAATTCAGTTGATTGTGCAAGGGTTGTATAGCCAGCTGAGGTCGTTAAAACTCTCATTTGTTGTTGCAAAATTCAAGTGGTTTTGAATTGCTTTGTTGATCTTTTTGTATTCAACTTTTAAACAACAAAGTACAACAAATATGATGACTGATACTCATGACACTGAAAATATGGTCTTCATTCTTGTGAAGAAAATGGTAAGGTTTGAAATATTTCTTAAATATTAATTCAATACCAATACTTTAATTTGTATTGGATTTATCCCAGGAAATGAGAACAAGGGACACAATTAAATTCAATTTTTCCTAAATTTCTGATAAAATATAAAATGAAGAACTATATTTTTAATGAGAATTTTTTTTAATAGTTAATTGATAATTTGAACAATATTAATTAAGTTTTAGATCTTGCATGGTTGATTAATTTTCTCTCAAAATCTCTGATATTCTATTAAAGTTTTAAATATAATATGAGGCAGGCATTCCCTGTGAAAGGGATGAAGTCTGTATAAATTAGTGTAGGAATTCAAGCATCATTTGCACTTCGGAATCTGTAGAAAATGAAGCCAAAGTACTGAAACATATCTGACATTCGACCTATTGTTCGGGATTATAGTTGTGACATCATTTTCAATGTAAAGAAAGAAACACCATCATCAGGTATTAATGTGGTTTTTTTTCATGTTATAGAATTATCAAATATTTTCATTCCCAGTACATTAGTAGATTGTTTTCTATATTGATTTTCTACTGCACTTTCAGAAAAAAGATTACAAAAGGAAAACATTTTGTAAAACTTACCAAAATTTACCAAATTAATGAAAATTGTTAAAAATTGACTATAAAGGGCAATAACTCCTTAAGGAGTCAACTGACCATTTTGGTCATGTTGACTTATTTGAAGATCTTACTTTGCTGAACATTATTGCTGTTTACAGTTTATCTCTATCTGTAATAATTTTCAAGATAATAACCAAAACGGCAAAATTTCCTTAAAATTACCAATTCAGGGCAGCAACCCAACAACCAGTTGTCCAATTCATCTGAAAATTTGAGGGCAGATAGATATTTACTTGATAAATAAGTTAATCCCTGTAAGATTTGCTTTAAATGCTTTGGTTTCAGAGTTACAAGCCAAAATCTACATTTTACCCTATGTTCTATTTTTAGCCATGGCAGCCATCTTGGTTAGTTGGCTGGGTCACCCACACATTTTTAAACTAAATACCCTAATAATGATTGTGGCTAAGTTTGGTTGAATTTGGTCCAGTAGTTTCAGAGGAGAAGATTTTGTAAAGATTACAAAATTTACAAAAATTGGTAAAAAATTATTTAAAGGGCAATAACTCCTTAAAGGGTCAACTGACCATTTTGATCATGTTGACTTATTTGAAGATCTTACTTTGCTGAACATTATTGCTGTTTACAGTTTATCTCTATCTGTAATAATTTTCAAGATAATAACCAAAAACGGCAAAATTTCCTTAAAATTACCAATTCAGGGCAGCAACCCAACAACCAGTTGTCCAATTCATCTGAAAATTTGAGGGCAGATAGATATTTACTTGATAAACAAGTTAATCCCTGTAAGATTTGCTTTAAATGCTTTGGTTTCAGAGTTACAAGCCAAAATCTACATTTTACCCTATGTTCTATTTTTAGCCATGGCAGCCATCTTGGTTAGTTGGCTGGGTCACCCACACATTTTTAAATTAAATACCTAATAATGATTGTGGCTAAGTTTGGTTGAATTTGGTCCAGTAGTTTCAGAGGAGAAGATTTTGTAAAGATTACAAAATTTACAAAAATTGGTAAAAATTACTTTAAAGGGCAATAACTCCTTAAAGGGTCAACTGACCATTTTGATCATGTTGACTTATTTGAAGATCTTACTTTGCTGAACATCATTGCTGTTTACAGTTTATCTCTATCTGTAATAATTTTCAAGATAATAACCAAAACGGCAAAATTTCCTTAAAATTACCAATTCAGGGCAGCAAACCAACAACCAGTTGTCCAATTCATCTGAAAATTTGAGGCAGATAGATATTTACTTGATAAACAAGTTAATCCCTGTAAGATTTGCTTTAAATGCTTTGGTTTCAGAGTTACAAGCCAAAATCTACATTTTACCCTATGTTCTATTTTAGCCATGGCAGCCATCTTGGTTGGTTGGCTGGGTCACACACACATTTTTAAACTAAATACCCTAATAATGATTGTGGCTAAGTTTGGTTGAATTTGGTCCAGTAGTTTCAGAGGAGAAGATTTTGTAAAGATTACAAAATTTACAAAAATTGGTAAAAATTATTTAAAGGGCAATAACTCCTTAAAGGGTCAACTGACCATTTTGATCATGTTGACTTATTTGAAGATCTTACTTTGCTGAACATTATTGCTGTTTACAGTTTATCTCTATCTGTAATAATTTTCAAGATAATAACCAAAAACGGCAAAATTTCCTTAAAATTACCAATTCAGGGCAGCAACCCAACAACCAGTTGTCCAATTCATTTGAAACAAGTTAATCCCTGTAAGATTTGCTTTAAATGCTTTGGTTTCAGAGTTACAAGCCAAAATCTACATTTTACCCTATGTTCTATTTTTAGCCATGGCAGCCATCTTGGTTAGTTGGCTGGGTCACCGCACACATTTTTAAACTAAATACCCTAATAATGATTGTGGCTAAGTTTGGTTGAATTTGGTCCAGTAGTTTCAGAGGAGAAGATTTTGTAAAGATTACAAAAATTTACAAAAATTGGTAAAAATTACTTTAAAGGGCAATAACTCCTTAAAGGGTCAACTGACCATTTTGATCATGTTGACTTATTTGAAGATCTTACTTTGCTGAACATCATTGCTGTTTACAGTTTATCTCTATCTGTAATAATTTTCAAGATAATAACCAAAAACGGCAAAATTTCCTTAAAATTACCAATTCAGGGCAGCAACCCAACAACCAGTTGTCCAATTCATCTGAAAATTTGAGGGCAGATAGATATTTACTTGATAAACAAGTTAATCCCTGTAAGATTTGCTTTAAATGCTTTGGTTTCAGAGTTACAAGCCAAAATCTACATGTTACCCCTATGTTCTATTTTTAGCCATGGCAGCCATCTTGGTTGGTTGGCTGGGTCACCGCACACATTTTTAAACTAAATACCCTAATAATGATTGTGGCTAAGTTTGGTTGAATTTGGTCCAGTAGTTTCAGAGGAGAAGATTTTGTAAAGATTACAAAATTTACAAAAATTGGTAAAAATTACTTTAAAGGGCAATAACTCCTTAAGGGGTCAACTGACCATTTTGATCATGTTGACTTATTTGTAGATCTTACTTTGCTGAACATTATTGCTGTTTACAGTTTATCTCTATCTATAATAATTTTCAAGATAATAACCGAAAACGGAAAAAATCCTTAAAATTACTAATTCAGGGCAGCAACCCAACAACCCATTGTCCGATTCATCTGAAAATTTCAGGGCAGATAGATCTTGACTTGATCAACAATTTTACCCCATGTCAGATTTGCTCTAAATGCTTTGGTTTCAGAGATATAAGCCAAAATCTACATTTTACCCTATGTTCTATTTTTAGCCATGGCGGCCATTTTGGTTGGTTGGCCGGGTCACCGGACACAATTTTAAACTAGATACCCCAATGATGATTGTGGCCAAGTTTGGTTAAATTTGGCCAAGTAGTTTCAGGGAGAAGATTTTTGTATAAGTTAACGGACGACGGACGACGACGACGGACGACGGACGACGGACGCCAAGTGATGAGAAAAGCTCACTTGGCCCTTTGGGCCAGGTGAGCTAAAAATATCAGCAATAAAAGATTTAAGTCCAAAGTGGGAGAAATTTGTAGGGTCGACAATCTTTGATATGCCGCACTGCTTCGAAAGGGCCACATTTGTTTAATTATACCAAAGTGTCCTTCGAACCATTGAACATACATGTTAAAGAAGCTCTTGTACATGTCTTACTGTAGTAACAAATTATTTGTAAAAACACTTACTTCAGAGAATTATTTTGTGACTTAAAATGCCTCATATGTACAACAAATGAAGACTCTTTCTGCAAAGAATTGGTGGCCCTGAAAAGGTCCGTTTATGAAAGCTATCCCCGGCACCAAATGGATTTCAAATACTTGTTTCTCCGTCATTTCAGTACACGGACCAGTTCTTAACGTACCGTTGCGTTCAATATCATAGCAGCTACCATAGCAGCTATATGCCCTAGATATATCTTTCTATGTTGAACGACATGACTACGTTGTTAGCTCGCTTTAAAAAAAAATACGTCGTTTGTAAAATTATTCTGTCGAAGGGGTACTTTTATTTATGCTAAAACAGTGTGCCAGGCTTTGTACAAATTTACGTAGTGGTATTAACCATATGTGGATTCTTAAAAACTCAAAAGAACTTCTGGATAATTTTAAATCTCGGTCTTTTTCTGAAATTAGTTCTATCAAAACTTTTGATTTTTCTACCTTGTATACCACCATTCCCCATGTGAAATTGAAAAACCGTCTAAAAGAAATAATCCACAATGCTTTTCATCATAAAAATGGTAGCATACGCTATAAATTTATTACTTTGGGATACCATAAGGCATATTTTGTTAATAGCGAACAAAAGGGTAAAACATGCTACACAGAGGAACAAGTGATCAGTATGCTGGAGTTCCTTATTGACAATATATTTGTTGAATTTGGAGGTAGACTTTTTCAACAAATTGTCGGCATTCCTATGGGAACGAACTGTGCGCCTCTCCTTGCCGACCTCTTCTTATTTTATATGAATAGGAGGTCCTTCAGACACTTGTCAAAAACAAGAAGATCAAAGAAGCCAGGTTATTTAATTTCACTTTCAGATATATTGATGATGTTCTTTCCATTAACAATCCGAACTTTTCTGATTGGGTTCCATTAATATATCCACCAGAACTAGAAATTAAAGAAACAACAGACACGGTTTCCTCCGCCTCATTTTTAGACTTATACCTCGAATTTGACATACACAGTCATCTCAGAACCAGAATCTATGACAAACGAGACGATTTTGATTTTGAAATTATCAATTTCCCCCACCTTAGTAGCAATATACCAACTTCACCTGCATATGGGATATACATTTCCCAACTTATTCGGTATTCAAGAGCTTGCAGCTCCTACTCAGACTTTGTAAAACGTCACCAGTGTCTGAGCAGAAAGTTGATGAACCAGGGGTATGTCAAAGAACGTCTTGTCCTTTTTCTAAAAAGTTCATCGGAAGGTACCAAGAACTTGTTGATAAATATTCCGTATCAACTTCACAAATAATACACGATGGTCTTGTAGTATAGATTTTGCGTACTGACGTTGTTTATCATCTTTAAAACTTGTTATAGTATTCTTTTATTTGTCTTTATTAATATTACTTTCACTGTTAAGTCCGGTTTTGATATATCCATTTGACGTGACTCTGTGCTTATGTATCCCGTCATACTTTGAACGACAAAATTATTTCATTTTTGATGTTACTTTTACTGTTGAGTCTGTTTTTGTGATATACATTTGGCGTGACTCTGTACTCATATATCCGTCATAGTTTGAACCACACTATTGTTTTATTTATTAATATTGCTTTTACAGTTAAGTCTGTTTTTGTGATATCTATTTTACGTGACTCTGTGCATATGTATTCTGTCATACTTTGAACGACAAAGTTATTTTATTTATTTATATCACTTTTACTGTTGGGTCTGTTTTTTGTGATATACATTTGGCGTGGCTCTGTGCTTGTGTATCCCGTCATAATTTGAACCACACTATTATTTTATTTATTGATATTGCTTTTACTGCTGAGTCTGTTTTTTGTGATGTCCATTTTACGTGACTCTGTATTTATGTATCTCTTTATACTTTGAACGACAAAATTATTTTATGTCTACCTGTGCGAATTTCAAACGCGCGATTTTACGCCAGTACTTAAAACCTTCCATCCTTTATAGGTGGATTTTACATAGATATATAAAATCGTATGATATAAGCATAATGAGGATGTTAAATTTGATGTATGCTTCTTCCTAAAATTTGTTTGGTTTTTATAGTGATTAAGATGATAACACAATGTTGACTGCTGTAACCCTAATTTTGACAGGCGCGTAGCTGCCTTTACGCAAAAAATCATTTGCTTGCACATATTTTTCACAAAAAAAGTAATTCTGAAATTGAATTACGGATAGTCTTTAGTCTTTACGGATTATCGTGTCGGGCGATGTTTGTACTTGCAACAAATCTCTGATGTCGTCTCTAGCAGTGACTAATAAGGAACTACATGTATATCCTTCAATATTTGTAATCTTCTCAATCCTAGTTACAATGCCAGTAACAACATCAACTACTGAACGGTCTTTTAGTGCATTACGGCGACTGAAAACTAATCTCCGTTCAACCATGGTACAGGACAGACTATCATACATGTTCACAGAGAAATGGATATCGAGTTCTGCGATCATTTGCCTTGGCAAAAAATAGATATATGGACTTTGGATATTAACTATACTTTAAGTCTTACATGCAGTATTAACATTTGATATTATAGGCTCAATACAATCACCTTGAAAACATCATAGATTTATATTCTCTACTTATAAATCAAGACTTAAAAGTGGCCGTTCGATTTTGTATTTTCATTGTCCGTTCGTTCAAAAGACTATTAATTCACCTGGGGTATCTGTGTCTCAAATTACCTTCTACCGTTGTCGTAGAAACCTCTCCTTTGATTTGAAAATTACCTTCGTGAGAAACACTACGGTGTCTTGCAAGAAGCAGGACCTGCTTACCCTTCCGGAGCACCGGATGTCGCCACATTTTTTTCGGGGTCAGTGTTTTTCATCTGTATTTAGTTTTCAATGTTGAATGTTTTTGTTTGTCCTTTTGTGTCTTATCTGTTCCCGGGTTTGTCATGTGTCCATTGATTAACGCTTCGGACGGTTGTCGACTCTTCCTGATCTTCCCGTTTTATAAAATTTAGCAAATTACGGAACTCACTAGAATTTTACTATCGTTTCATAAAAATCTGGTATAGTAAGAAACAGATAGGGTATTTTTCATGTTCAAAGCAGTCACTGTAATTACTCATATGCCCGGAGCTTCCGGGGATTCGCTTCCCTGGACCTCCATCTAGGGTACTGCCCTGGATCCCCGACTAGGGTGCTATCCTGGACCAGCTGGGGACTTTGAGCGGTCCATAGCCCCCGTCTCCCTTGCCGAATCACTATAAAGTCCACAAGTATTTACAAAATAGGAGTTTGGGTATGAAGGAGTGATGTGATTTTCATAAGCATGGCATATTGGGAAATGCCCGAAAAAAATATCATTTTCTGCATAAAATGGTCCCAAAAACAATTTTGCCTCCTTCGCTCGTCGAAATTAGCCTCGCTCCGCTCGGCGTTAGTTATGATTGCACTTTATTTTAGTCCAGCTACGCCCCTGTTTGACATTTTTACGAATTGTGTCTGTTTGTTTTGTTCACGCATCGTTGTCAATATAATGGAATTTGATGCGACTGTCATACAAGTGAGAGGTTTGGCTAGCCATAAAACCAGGTTCAATCCACCATTTTCTACATAAGAAAATGCCTGTACCAAGTCAGGAATATGACAGTTGTTATCCATTCGTTTGATGTGTTTGAACTTTGATTTTGCCATTTGATTGAGGACTCTCCTTTTTAATTTTCCTGGGAGTTCAGTATTTTTGTGATTTTACTTTCATATGCTTGCAATAACAAATAAACATATCTTTATTATCTATGTTTTTATTTATTTATATATATATGACGTCATTTTGGATTCTTTGACGTCATAATGTATTCTCTAGCTAGCATGCATTGTTTATGCTATCTTAATCTATGTAGCAGCTAGACTAGCTATACATTCAGTAGTCAAAAGCTACGAAGCCCTACGTAGCCGCTACGATATTGATCGATATTGGACGTTGCAATTTTGTTTATATACGTCAGTGACGTCATTTTGATGGGAGATAACTCGTGTAAAAGTCGAGAGGCTCAAAGGTTTTTTTATCGGTGAATAAAAGGGTAATTCATCGAACATTATTTTTTTAGGGTTATTTTACATTCCTTGTATTAAAATGATAATTAACTCAAATGGTTCATATTGATACTGAATGAGTCATCCTACAGTCGTGTTTATCCTCAGTCAGCTTTTGGTGGTTATTCTTAGTCATTGGTTAATAAAGGTGACCTAAAATTGGTGTTTTCATATTAATCCTGTATTATGTCCTCGTACAGTCGTATTGGGTTTCGATCTGCTGTATTGTCCCTCGGCTACGTCTCGAGCAAATACATCTAACCTCGACCCAATACGACTGTACTTGAACATAATATAGAATTAACATGAAAACACCCATTTAATAACACTATATTATTAGACGAATTGAATAAATTAGTAGTCCAGTGTAAACAAAAAGTAGAAGACAATAGAAAGCAACACTGTTTACAGCAAATAAGGATTTTTTTATTGGCTTTAGTTATTTCTATATTCCTTATTACAATTTTGTCCCAATATATTGAAAACATCGTCAATACACTAAATACCCTTCTGACATTTCGTTTTCGCTTGTACCAAACTGTGAATATATAATTGCATGATTCCATCAAAAATGAATTACTATCATATCGTTTAAATGACAATTCATATCAGTTTATACCATCCATATGTCAAGAGAAATAACAAAATGGGTGTATAAAAAGAACAAAGAATGATGAATAGGATCGAGGACATCTAAACGGTATGAATCTATAGCAATGCGTTTGATGTCATGATATCATGAAATGAAGGTTTTTGTTCTTCTATTAAGTTTATGGCCTTCATCAAAAGTTAATATCCAAAGTTATTATCCCGAGGTCCAAAGGAAAAATAAACTTTTCTCGATTGAATAATTCTGTAAATTATCTTTTGCAGAAGACCATTATCATATTAATATACTGAACTAAATATGGGCTAAATTAAATGCTGCTTTTATTGCATAATAGAAAAACAAAGAATGTATATATGGAGTATCCATCCATGACATAAAATCAGTACATGCACGGCAAAAAACACACTTCATCTCACAGTCACAGTGAGGTCTTCAACACGCAAAAAACTCTCAACTCGCTGCAAGTTTAAGACTGCCCTTAGCACATTTTTTTTTTTTTGTTTTTGAGAGTTTTCTTGAGGAATATTCTTTACGTCTGAATCCGAAGTGCAACCGAATTTTGTAGGCGCCGCTATTTTCAACACACGACAACAAAAGACGGCGGGAAATAATAAGACATTTCTTCGACGTGCATAAACGCGCTAAAAAAAAAGGTTTTTTTTTTACAACGTGCATATTCCCAAACAGTTATTTTGTTCACGGAAAGAAAGACATGCTGTAATATCTTTGTTGTTTTATTATTGATTAGTATAGTAAAGTATGCTAATATACTGTATTTTCCAGATTAAGTAATGATAACTTCGTTTAGAAAAATAATTACTTTTCAATTATAAATCGTCCTTTTTTATACAAAACTTCTCTGTAATAAAACGAGTATATACAAAACTCAACAGAAACTATAAAGCAAGTAGTTTAAAGATTATACATGAAGTCGGACTCGACGAAATTGAAATGCTTGTAAAAAGTACTATTTTCCATTAGCAACAATTATAATAACAAGTCATAAAATGATTGTTATATAATATTTAATTATTTTAATCTGATTATATTTTATTTATATTCCATGTTAAGTACATTCCATAATGACATAACGCAATACTTAATTAAAATGTTATTTTCGTTCCTTTCGTTCATATATGGTAGTGAACCAGTTATTATAAAGCAATTTCATCACAGGATTATAAAATTTGAAATAATCTTTTTCAATTAGTTCGTAATATTAAATGGCAATATTTTTTTTCTATATTCAACTAAGAAAAATTAAAAGTATTAATGTATGCAGAAGTGGTAAAATACAACAGACAAAATTAATACTGCAACCATGAGAGTCTGGATATGGTTTACAGAATAGAGAATAATAAACAAACAAAAAAATAAAGAATAGAGAAAGATATGCTAAGAAATTAAGTAAGAAGAATAATGGTTCTTAAATATAAAGAATGAGGAATTATGGGCAAAAAAAGGCTTACAAAATTAATGAACATAGACATAACCCCCCCATGTAAACCCCCAATCAAAGCCAATGGCGGATCCAGAGGGAGGTTCCGGGGGTTGGAACCCCCTTTTTTTGGACGATCAATGTATTTGAATGGGGACATATAGTTGGAACCCCCCCCCTTTTATCCTGGGTTGGGAACCCCTTTTTAAATGGAAAGCATACTGTTATCTTGTATTGTCAATGACCATATAGAACCATTTTGTTTTCCATTACGTTAAAGAATATCAGTTTTTCCTTCTTTTGAAAATTCACTTTATTGCCACCCAACAAAAAGTATTAAGCGTTACGCTATGACTGGAAAAAGAATTATGTAATATAGCATTCATTTATTAACCATATTTACAATCTTACATTAATAGGCTAATTTAATAAAACTGAACATTGTGCATTTTTACCATGTTGATTGTTTGAAAAGTATGAGAGTGTTGCAATTGTTAACCAGATTTGCTTTTCAAATGTATTTTAAAGGTATATTTGCCTCTACAAAACATTGATTTACCCTTCATCGAAAGTAGATCTGACAAAGAATGATAGATGATATGTATATCCTTGAAAAATATTATATTGGTACGCTGGTGCAATGAAATTGGTACCGTTTATGTTATTACTACCAAAGGAACGGTACCTTTACTAATGGACTGTTAATCCCTGATGGTATCATCAGCAAATTAGCCAGTACTTTGATGCTGGCATTAGAATACGGATATTTGTTAATGAAATTTACCTTTATAAAATGATTTTTAATTAAGGTATCACTCTCATGCAAAGCTCTGGTTCCTTGTCTCAATTTGGTTTTACTTTTAGTCCTTTTTCCTTTTATCAGCTCTTCGCCACGTGAATTAGGTTTTGGATTTTCAAATATTTTGACTTCGATCACCACTGAACAGGCATTAATTATCTAAATGCGCAGCTGTCAATAAAATAGATACCGTTAATGTTTACTTATTGAACTGGGTTAAGATTTTAAAACCTCCCCTTTCCTATAATTGAAATGTTAATTGAATCCAAATAAAGACATCGATGACATTAAAGAGAATGGTTTCGAATGCTGAGTAGTATATGCTTAATATTCCTCATATTCATGAAGGAGTTTGGCTTGCTCTGTATTTGAACAACTTTACGCGTGAATTTTTCCACGTGTTAATAATTGGTCTTCACCAATCTTCCTTTTTCGCATGTTTGTCTGAAATTAAGACAACAATAGTTAACCGATGTTCAAATTTCATAAATCGAATAAGAAAAATTAAGGTGACAATCAAAAACTGATGGAGTCACATGAATTCCAACAGGAGCGAGACCGGATGCTTCAACAGGGTAAGTGTCTCCTGCTCTGCTTGCGTCGCCCGTCATGCGAATGTATACGAAGTCAAAATGTCACAATCGGGAATACTAGTAGAACACAAACGATAAAATACAGATTAGACGACTATTCTGTTATCTAAAGATCTTAGAGAGGGACGAAAGATACCAGAGGGACAGTCAAACTTACAGATCGAAAACAAACTGACAACGCCATGGCCAAAAATAAAAAGACAAACAGACAAATAACAGCACAGATGACACAACATAGAAAACTAAAGACTAAGCAACACGAACCCCACCAAACACTGGGGGTGATCTCAGGTGCTCCGGAAGGTTAAGCAGATCCTGCTCCATATGTGGCACCCGTCGTGTTGCTTATGTTATTACAAATACGGTAAATAGTCTAATTCGGTAGGTCACATTCGTGAAAAGGGAATGGTATTGTTGTTACGACATACGGAACATATCCGTTATCATCTGTGAAACTGTTATTCCATAACGGTCAACCAACTCGTGATGGCATCCGTAAAATTTACGAAGGGATGATTTCAACTTCACCATTTGGAACTCTTGGTTTAATAGCTTCCTTGTGAGCAGCAATCCTCTATCAAGGAAATCATGATAGGAAATACAAGCCCGGGAATATCGTATTAATTGGGAGATATATACTCCGTATGCAGGCGCTGCTGGAATGTTGCTACATAGAAATGGAAAGTTCACAATTGGGAAGCTGAAATCATCTCTTTTGTCCCTCATTGTCAATTTCTAGATGTAAGTCAAGATATGAGGCAGACTTAACTGTATCTGTAGTATCCTTTATCTCTAGTTCGATGGGATAGATTCGTTCAACATAGTCACCAAATTTTGTATTATTTAGTGAGAGAACATCATCTATATAGCGGAACGTAAAGTTAAAGGATATTGCTAACTTCTTATCTTTCTTCCTAAGAAGTTCCTGTATGAAGTCAGCCTCATAATAATAAAGAAACAAGTCGGCAAGAAGAGGGGCACAATTGGTTCCCACTGGAATTCCGACAGTCTGTTGAAAAACACGTCCTCCAAACGTAACAAATATGTTGTCAATCAAGAAATCAAGCATCTTGATAATGTCAGTTTCAGAGAATTTTTTGTTTGAATCAGAGTGATTCTTTACAAAGTAGGATTTATCTGCAAAAACATGCGTGCAAAAACATGTGGGTAATCGACCCTTGTTCGTAAACGTTGCTTTTGAGTTACTGTGTTTTACGATATTCTCGATCCTCTGGATTTTAAAGTTACAATTGCTCCTCTGTTGTAAGGTTTTGTTTTATCTCCAATACATTGTAATTCCATTGTTTACTTAATATCATGAGTGCCACTAGATAAGCTGTAACTGCTTTCTTCTCAGAGCACCTCAGTTTACCCTTTCCAGCTTATCGGAATTTTACGTCTTTTTTTCGTACTTCATCTTTGGTGATGATTGCGCTTTTGTCAGTTTGCTTTGTTATAGTCCCATTTTGTGGACCATTGTTTATTGCTCTTTTCGTCATTTTCTATGGTGGTGTTGTAACACAAATTGTCAGCGTTTTCTTCTATTTATTTTGTTATTGTCTGATTTTGTGAAACTTTCATTTTTCTGTACGTCATTTTTCTTTTGCCATATATTGTTTGCTTATATTCGAATAATTTTGTAATTGTCTAATTGATATATTTTTACTTTTCAATAACATAAGGCATGTCAGAATAGCAGTAGACGTACATCCTGTCGAAAACTACTTTTTGGGTTCGTGCGCTTTCGTCAGCTTGTAGTTGTTACCTTGATTTGGCTTCTTTATCGATTTATGAGATCTGAACATTGGTAAACTACTGTCGCATTAATTACCTATCTGCATAACATTTCAGAATCTACCATTGACATCTAAAACCATCTTATAATAAATTTTACATAAGTCATAAATTTCAGTTTAAATATTTAGTGAAAAATAAAACTATAAAATGAAGACATTATAATCATATAGGAATTTTATTGTCCGTCAACAATACTTTAACCCATTGTTGAAATGTTTAATGGCTTATAGTTATTCTTGCTTAATTTCCGCAATAACACTTATGTTGTCTGCCTTAATATATGGATGAATTTCTGATCTCCTTTTCGTTCCCAGATTGATAAACTTATTTATACGGATTATCTAAAAAAAAAACATATATGTGAAAAAAAAATATATAATAATGTGCGAACAACAATAAATATAGGAAAAGAAGAGTTTGAAATTTCAAGTGCCGGACCTAACGACATCCCGTCTCCTATACCTCCTCTTCGAAAAAATGTTTTCTTAGTAAGGTTAACTCTATGAAAATAATGTCAGAAAGCTCCAAGTTTCACATGCATAACCCTGCAAACCCTTTCAAATATTTTCAGTAGTGATTGCTTCGGTACTGACATGATTTGTAATATACCTTTCTTAAATTCTCCGCTGATAAATTTAGAAATTATTAAGAAACTAAGGTTCCAACTCACTTGGGCAAAATTTACTTCAGACAGATTCGGGAATTCTTTTCAAGTCCCTTTCTTGTGTATTTGTACACACTTGGCTTTGAATTTGTGGTTTTTAGCTTTTGCTAAAGGGTATTCAGAAAAGAGCTTCGGACCGAATTTATACAGTGTTATTTTCATTTTTCAAAAGTTGTTGGTTGGATTATTCGTGAAAGTTCTAAATGATATTGCCAGTTGAGATCACAAACAATAAAGGGTATGTATATAATCAACAATACCATGCTTATAATTTTGTACGTCAGACCCGTGTTTTGTCTACACAAGATTTATCATACGCTTGAATCAAAACAGTTGTCCACCATATTCTACATATGGAAATGCATTTACCAATTCAGGAATATGACAGTTGTTTTCCGTTCGTTTGATGTGTTTGAGCTTTTGATTTTACCATTTGATAAGGGGCTTTCCGTTTTGAATTTTCCTTTGAGTTCGGTATTTTTGTTATTTTACTTTTTTTGGAAGGACAAATCAAATACGAAGCTGAAGAGCATTTAAAACCAATAATTCCAAATAAGTCTAGGGCAATCTATACCTGGGAGTAGAAAAACCCTAAAGTGTTTCAAATAATTCAACATTTTATAAACAGTAAATTTACAGAAAAATTAATGATATTTCATTCCAACACAAAAATTCTGACTATTAGGCTGGTGATACCTTCGGGGAAGAAACGTCTACCAGCAGTGACATCGAACCAGTTGTAAAAACTGATCAAATGTTTCAAAAAGTAAAATTACAAAAGTACCGACTTTCAAGGAAAATTCAAAACGGAAAGTACCTTATCAAATGGTAAAATCAAAAGCTCAAACACATCAAACGAATGGAAAACAACTGTCATATTCCTGACTTGGTACATGCATTTGATTATGTAGAAAATGGTGGATTAAACCTGGTTGTATAGCTAGCTATACCTCTCACTTGTATGACAGTCATATAGAATTCATTGTGTGAGGAAATCAAACAGACATAATAGGTAAAAATGTCAAAAATTGTGGTACATCAGTCAACATTGTTTTATAATGTTAATCACTATAAAAACAAACTACTATGTCAACAACTATAAAGTGAGAGTAACTGCTAAAGAATCGATGATCCAAAGGGGCAATCGATAAAACAGAAGTTGAAGAAAAAACGACACCACCAATTGGAAAACAAAGACAAAAACTCAATCATCAGTCAACAAAGCACTGCATAGAAACCTGAATCACACCATAGATAATGGATGCATGAGCTTAGGTGTTCTTAGAATAATGAGCAGCTACTATTTCACTAGTAGTATCATGTGGGTTGATGGGGACACGTACACATCCGGTAATAAAGCAACTTTCAGTGACGGACCAACATGGACGGCATTCTGGTTGAAACAATATTTATATCTGTGGAAAATGAACACTTTACGCTGCCCCTGGTGGCCTTTTGAAATTAATTAAATGGTATTTGTACAATGAATAACTACGTAGATAAAATAGTTGTATCCTCTACCCGATGAAGAAAAAAAAGGTGGATTATACGCTAAGGAAATATAAGAATTTCGGTCGAGGCCATAATCTGACATGCATCTTAAAATGCATATAATATATGGTTAGTTGTTTAAACGCCTGTTTGATAAACAACATCCTTACACATACTGGGTATATATCGCGGCAACATATGACTGTAATCAAGTGATAGATGTTGTCAAGTTCAAAGACCCGTAATAAAAGGATAAAAATAACAAACCTATTTTCTGACAGAAAGTAAAAAGAAATTATGGTGGTTAAATAGCAGATAATGAGATACTTGTTCTTTTGGTTTCGACTAACGTTTGGAACTTTTGCTTCAAAAAATTACAATCATGAAATCTAAAGATGACATTAATAAGTTAAAAAATTTAGCGACGAAAAAATAAAAACTTATTAAATAAATGCTGATCTTTGCTATCATTGCAAAGCTGTAATAAGAAGAAAGCAAAATAATGTTACTTCAATCTCAGATTCGCATAGACAACCACTACAGTGGAAATAAAAAGTATCTCATGATCTAAAAATGAAGTGAAGTCATGTAGATACATCGACAGGTATAAGTATCACTTGCTCTTCATGCATAACCAGCCGTCCGACTCCTAGCTGGTATCCAGTCAAGGCCAGTTAAATTGACAGAGTGAGAGTTTCATGCCAATCATGCACTTTATGTCATGCATTTCTTATTTCAAGTCAAGTTAAGGATTTTGCATCATCTTTCATTCTTGTCAGGTGTATCAAGCAAACAAAAATATCCTGCTATTCATGCACCATAAGTCATGCGATTTCGTCCTCATCGTAGGTGAAGGTCATGTCTATTGGCAGAGTAGATATGTCCTGTTTTTTATGCACCATAAGTCATGTGATTTCGTCCTCATCGTAGATGAAGGTCATGTCTGTTGGCAGAGTAGAATGTCCTGTTTTTTATGCATCATACGTCATGCGATTCAATATCCATTCAAGGTCAGATGTATCGAAAGAGCATTTCCTGCTATTTATGCATCATAATTCATGCTATTCATAGATTACGTCCAATCAAAACCAGATAACAAAATAATCATAATGTGAAAATGAGACATGTTATAGACATATTATATCATAGAAGCATCATAACAATAAAACAGTTCTTGGTTACAAAGAACTATTAATTTCTGTCGTGTTTCTTATAATGCTGCTTAGGTTACTTTGTACTTAGTAATTGCTCTCTATTTCCCCATGCAGATAAAATTCCTGACACATTACGTCAACTCATATACGTGAACGCCACAAGATCAGAGGTTATGTTTCTACTCAAGAATGGGAATTTGAAAAACGGACAGTCAAAGTCTTTTTGTCATAAATACATGTCAATTTTTATGTCAATGTATAGACAAAATTCTAAACCTACAGTAGACCTTTCAGTCACAATATGATACTTAATTCATAGTTCAGTAGAAAATGGAAGATAAAACAACTCATTGATACAAGAGAAATTTGACAGAAAGCATATCCAAATTAGAGGTAGCAATAGTTTACCGATGTTCTTATACCCTTTACCAATCTTCGACTTATGAGTTAGGATATCCCTTTTGTATCTTCCGCCTCTCTTTGACAGAAAGCATATCCAAATTAGAGGTAGCAATAGTTTACCGATGTTCTTATAAAATTTACCCATCTTCGATTAGTGAGTATCCCTTTTGTATCTTCCCCTTCTCATTTTAGAAGATGCATGTATAAATCAAGGAAAAACAAAAACCAAGAGAACAATATGAACACTTAAACGGAGCGAGACCTGGTATGTCGACAGAGTATGAATATTTAAAAAGTAAAATAGCAAAAATACCGAACTCCAAGGAAAATTCAAAACGGAAAGTCCTTTATCAAATGGCAAAATGAAAGGCTCAAAAATATCAAATGAATGGAAAACAAAAACAATTGTCATATTCCTTACTTAGTACAGCTTCTAATTAAAATAAACTGATATTGCTAGATCTTTTTTTGTCCAACTACCAATCTCAAAAAATGTATTGCTTATGAAAACATCAACTGTGTTAAAATGCTTATTTTCATGTATTGATTTTTACTGATCAGTGTGGTTTTCGACCAAGCAATATTCTATTTTTATCAGAAAGCAGGAAGGATTTGTTTTAACTAAAATTTCACCCTGAATGGCAGATTTAGGTGTTTAAGCGGAAGTACTTGTTATATCCAATTTAAGCATTCTTAAAAGTGTGAATATTATAAAGAGGCATCAGAAATTGAAGCAACAACATATGAATCACGTTTACAAGGCTTTCAGACTGCACGACCTCAAAAATCAAAAATGTCAGATCCTTTGAGATAGATTTGAACGAATCAGCAAACAGTCTTATTTCATTTTGTAAGAGTCAGAACGAACAAAATGTCAGTTTATCAGTTAAAAAGAAAATGAGAAACTGGATATTTCAAAGAAATCTCTCTGTATTCAATCGAATACTAGAATCTTTTAGGTGGATGATGACCAGCAGATTCTAAATCCAACGATAGTTGTAAGTGAATGTGTTCCTAGTATATAGCACGTACAGTTCTTACATTTACACTTTATTTAACAAATTAGAATACAATTATCAAACGACACTGGTTTTAAACTACCTTTCAATCGAATCATGCAGTAGCAGTACGCCTGTCAAACCAAAAAAAAAAACGTTTTAATAGTAGAAATAATACAATAACAAATCTAACAGTCGCAACATCTAGATACAGAGAATGTTCACACTGAAGATGACAATATGTACAATACCCTCGCATGCGTGTACACGAAATATTATATAAGACGACAAATGTAAGAACAATATTGGGAGTATGAAAAAGAACGACAAACAGCGATTAAGTTCTATTTTGCCGACCTTGTAAAGAAAGACGTGCTTACTATTCCGGGATAGATAATAAAACTTCCGTTTAAGGGAGTTTTAAGAAATGTCGGCTGTGCATATACATGGGCGCATATGTATTTGCATCTTGCAGTGTGTTGGCAGTCAAAACTTCCATACACTATCTTTTTTTTCTCTCTTTTTCTTTTGATTAAATAGCAATGTTACTCTCCCAGTTTCTGGTCAAAATTTAAAAGTTTATATTCATTTAATCAGAATTAGCTATACACTAGAAATATGGTATCCTCAAACCTGATCATCCAAAAAAGCATGTTACTGTCCCAATGCAATGAACAAAATATACAATATCCTAGAATAAAACCAATCCAAAGTTTTTAACAATACTTAAGCGAAACTAAACATATCGTAAAATAGTTTCACTTTCGTCTTTATTAACAATGAATTATAATTGAAAACTGTTGTTACTAATGAAAAAGAATGTATAATACGTATTTTTATTCAACTGTGTGTTGAGTTGTTTTCTTTAAATGAAGATGCTATGTTACTTTTTAGTGTCTACTCAAAACCGAATTAACTGAACATTAAAGTTTATATTAGATTTAGATCAAAAACAGGAAAGATGGTATCCTCCGCAAAGACTTGTACCTTTCCCAATGAAATGACCAAACTGTACAATATCCTAAAGTAATATAAAACAAGTCCAAAGTTCTTAACAATACTATAGTCAAGTTATACATATCCTGAAATAGTTCCACTTTCGTCTTTACTACCAATGAAAATATAATTGAAAAAATGTTGTTATTAATTAAAAAAAGAGGTACAATACACATATCAATTCGTTAAACAGATTTTTGAAGACATAATTCTTAAGCAACGTCTTATTAACAATTGATCGACTTATTCAACACATGCATGTATAAGTCAGATTTCTTTATTCAGTAACACTGTATGTAATTTAATCTTTTGATATCAGTAAAACTTTTGAATTTTATCAGCCAGCTAGTTTCAGTCAATGTATATATTGTATATTCGTTTATGATCAAAATTTAATATTATTTTGAATACACCTTTTTTGAATGCATTCAGACGTGCATTTGTTGTACATTCAAAATCAATTTAAAAGAAATAAAGTATGCATTGTTCTCATATCATAACCGCCCTATTGAAAATCATTTCGCGGCGTTTATGAAAATTCAATAGATAGTATTTTCAATCGACAACAGTGTATTGTCAATACAAAGGTAAGGTAGTCTTTGTAGCATATCAACTCTAGCTATCGAAGGATATTGGTTGATGATATGCTCTCGTGACCTTTTCAATATTTTTGGATGACCCCTGATTTGATTGATGTTTTATCTTTTAAATAGGCAGTTCCTTATATCGATTTCAGACGATAAGTAATTTATTTAACATCCACCGAAGTATACCTTAGATACGGGGTCTGTTTGGACAGACGTGCGTAGTACAGTATTATAAACAACATGCGTAGCTTGACGTCGTCGACTTCAACCGAACGCTTATCAGTGATAATGAAAGTGAATCTGACATAACACGGAAAGAGATTTGATTACAATTCCGGATTCTTAATTTAAACGAATTTAAAGGGAAAAGGATAATACAGAGGTTATTTTCAGGATATTGTCCTGGTTTTGTGATTTAATTTTGTTCAGATTCACTGCATTTAAGGACTAATAATGAGGAATGGCAACTATGAATCGGAGGATGAGGGGGGAGTGGAGCCTCATTATCAGCAAGGATCGACTAGAGGTCTCTATACATATGTATATGTGAATGGAGACGAACATTTTCTACCAAAGAAACTTCTAGTCAATCCTAAACGTGATCGGACATATAATGCATTTTTGGACTACGCTACAAAAGTCTTAAACCCAAGATATGGTGCTGTACGAAACATTTATACCCCAGAAGGAAGACATCGTATTCGAGGATTTGAAGACATGCAACCTGACGGGAGATATGTGGCCTGTGGCAGAGAACGATATAAGAGATTAGATAGACCGTATGTATTTTGTTCTTATTCATTTTTTTTTTTACTCAAATTGACAAGTGATAACAATTCAAATTGTTACTAATTTCCTCACCCCTTCTGGGTTCATAAAACACCCATTCAACACTAATATAGTAATTGGACTTCCGCCAAAGATTTTGTGTATAAGGAATTAATGCCCTTATTGTCCTTTTTGATAAAAGTTAGGGATAATACAAGAAAATCACAGAGTGAGTTAACAGGTTTTAAATTTTTCCAATGAAAGTTCTCAAATGAAAATCAAATGTACAATCAATGCAGAACTGACGCTTCATCTTATTTTTTTTTTTTTTTTTTTCTTATTTATCATAGATTTCTTCAAACACCTGACATATTTTATCAAAGATATAGAGCCAATATGATTGTTGGGGACATAATTATGAAACCTTCAGTAAAATTATGTAACCAAAGGCACAACTCTTGCACTATATTTTGATGCTATGGTACCAGGTATATCAGTTTTTCAAATCATAATTACATGGCAGAAGTCCAGTTGTAATATACGGTACACCGCAATAGTCTACGCTACAGTAAACTGGGTTCCACTTGTGTTATTCTTCTGCTGCAATGAACACTTTAAAAGAACCAAATAATAGTAATAATCATACACGGTGATAACTTTCATATCATAAAAATATTTGACTAAATATATTTCACTCTAATTGATGACCTTGTATAGACCTATCTTTCAAATGGTTATCAAAAAATTTTATATGAACGATACAATACCAAATATGCTATGAGACCTATATCACTCTACATTCTTTAGAATTGTACAAATGTATATTCCTTTATGACATCCATTGACTTTATATGTATATATTATTGATATATTGAAGTCAAGTTTAAAACACAAGACAAATCAGTAACAATAAAAACTGTAATATTATACCTATATAAATCAATGTGGTTGTTAATATATCGATATATTCTCATCTAAAGAGGGGGGTTACATATGGGTTGACTTTTGACCAATGGGGTTGTTAATACATCGATATATTCTCATCTAAAGATGGAGGTTACATATGGGTTTATTAATGACCAATGGGGTTGTGGATACATCGATGTATTCTCATCTGAGCGGGGGGCGGGGGGATACACAAGGGGTAGTTATTGCCTAAACTGATAGAATTTCCAATAGTCTTTCCGTAAATTTCACTAAGGGGTATTGTTACTATCGAGCCTATTGTTTATGCATCAAAGTACCTACCTAGGTCGTCAGTGAATCATTGCAATATTGCAGGTATTTCTATATATACTCCGGTCTCCATAAGTACACAATAGAATAAAACAAAGTTTTCTTGAGGAAGAAACCCTAAACACACATTTTTGTTTTCCTTTTTGCCCTAGTAACTGTTTCACCCACAAAACAAATATAAAAAGTTTATGACATCATGTAAATTTTTTATATTAAGGAGTCCAAATAATATGTTTTCATTATTTTTACAAATATCCAAAATATCAAAACGTCTCCAGTATTACAGATTTTTTTTGTTGAAGAACATATTTTTAAAAATTGTTCAAGAAACCATGAAACCATATAGATTGTAAAACAAATATATTTGAGAAAATTTAGAATAAAATTTAACAAATCTGTATCTGAAAGACAAATAAAATTGAGAATGAAAATGGGGAATGTGTCAAAGAGACAACACCCCGGCCAAAGATCAGAAAACAGCCGAAGGCCACCAATGGGTCTTCAACACAGCGAGAAAATTCCGCACCCGGAGGAGGGCTTCAGCTGGCCCCTAAACAATAATGTGTACTAGTTCAGTGAAAATGGACGTCACACTAAACTCCGAACATATGAAATTATGTGTTAGTAGCTCTATGGTTGATAGATTTTTTATTTAAATTTGAAATATCCATCCTTTTCAGTTTTTATAAAAATTCTCAGATGAACTAGCGAACATTTTTGGTCTTGTGTTTCATTTATAAGCAGAATGACATGCAGTGTAATTTTATTTAATCATTGATAAGCCCAAATAACATGCATAAAGCTTGTAAATGTTTCAAAAAAAAAAAAATAGAAAAGAGGGGAACCAATATGTCATTCAAAAACAAACAGTATCATGACCAAAGTTAAGAAACGAGAAGACATAAGAAAAGTCCACCAAAATCTACACAGACAACAAACGATTAAGTAACACAAAACCCATCAAAAACCAAGAGGTGGACTCGGATTAAACAGTTTCTGCTCCATCAATGGCACCCGTAGTGTTGCTAATGGCAAGTAAAAAATCGGTGACGTCACAATCGTGAAAAAGAGGCCGGGGTTGTAGCTACAACAGAAGTAATATATACAGCGTACGTTGTCACCAAGTAATTTTTAAATTACCTTTCTGGTGACATGGTTACAAGAAATTAGCATAACCTTTCATTTCTAACCAATTTCCCTTGTTTCAACTTTCAAGTGTTTACTTTTTTATAAGTTGACAGTTTGATATGCATGTTCTAGACAAAAGCATGCCGTTTTTTCTACATTTTCATTTTTTCTTCAAAAGTCGATGTTTACAGAACACTTTGTTCTTTACATAAAAGGGGTACATTGTTTACAAAATGAATAACACGTTTATATAGAAAGTATCATTAGAATTGTTAATCTCATATATCTACATTCTGTTTGATCTTTGTCCAATCTTTAAATTATAATCCAAAATGTACACACTCTACAATGCAAATGTTATCTTTCTTAAGTTTATGTACTCATTTTTGCAATTTTATTACTTGAAAACTGCATAGTTAAAGAGATTTGTTCGTGTTTGCTTTGCACTTTCATAAACAGGTATTTTTTTGTTTTAATTTACTATTTTGTATCGATTTTTCATCAAAAAGCAAGAAAACATTTGAAACATAAGTTAATGTTTTTTTAGCATGAAAAATGCAATAAATAATTCATCAAATGATACGGAACATATGCTTTTACTACTCATTTTCAGCTAAGTAACGTAAGAGGAAAAGGTTTAAATACAATCGCTGGTACATCGCGATCGCTTGCAATAACCTTTTTGTCAAATATAAAAAAAAAAAAATTAAGTAACAGAACGCTCGCTTCCTATGCGACATACGGCGCTAATGGGAGTTGTAAGTTGTAAGTACGAAACAAATGTTTTCATAGAGGTCTTACCCCTCCATTCCCCCAAAGACTTCTCTTCTTAATTGCATCTTCAACGACCATTTGTTTTCTTTACTTTATGTCACCCTCTTTATAAAGAAACCTTTCACAAAATGTACCAAAACAGCAATCGCTATTACGTTTTAAATAATTCGTACGCCCAAATTATTGTACTGTCTTCGATATTTTGGTAATATTATTTATGATAGCCTGCTTGCTCGATATGATGATGTATCCACGTTTTAGTCAAAATCACAACCTCTATTGATACAAACTGACAAAAGACTTGTTTGACATGAAGTTATATGTAGATGTGTCTGGTTTAATATGAAGTTATATATGTAGATGTCTGGATCAATATGAAGTTATATATAGATGAGTCTGGTTTGATATGAAGTTATATGTAGATGTGTCTGGTTTAATATGAAGTTATTTATCAATCCACAAACAACTTGTTTGAGGAATGTAAGATAGCAATTTTCGTACATACAGCTTTAAGTTTAGAGAACTCAACTTTATTTTCGAGTTTCATCACCCCTCCCAAATTTTCAGAATGTATGTACTGTCCTTTTGATATTCGAACTTTAATCCCCGTTTTATATGTCTAAGTGAAAAAGTTTGTCATCGCTGACAGTGTGTTGTCAATTTGATAGACGTCAAAGACCGATACGAATGCAAATTTCTTGACACTATCAGTCCAAATGGACAGGAATTTGCTGATATAATTGAAAATTGCCTCAATTATTTTTCTTTATTCTACAGCGTTATCTTCGGATTTTCCTGTTGTATCGTTGAAAAGCTCGGAATGAGATTGGGATAACCTGTAATCGTAAAGGTATCAACTCTCTTTACCTCACCATAAAAACCTCTTTATTTCTACTGTTCCTTATCTAAATTATGATTCTTCAAGTCATCGCATTTGTCATATATAGAAGATAACACTAGGTGAAGAGTCGTGACGAAAGGACATGGGAAAATCCGCGACATGATATTGTCATCCGAAAGTCAAATAGTAAAGCTGACTAAGCTACTTATCAAATCCAAATATTGTCCTTAATATTCTGCAATCCTGCACAGTTGTTTTGCTGATTATTACCTCATGTAGTTTAAAGTAACTGTCTACTTCTTTCTGCTAGGTGAAAATGTGAAATAAATGGTTCTTTGCGAATTAATTTCTAATCATTTTCCCTATCTGTTTAATCATATCATTATGGGAATTTTAATGTTTTTGCTTTGTATAGTGTTCCGAACGTGTTTAAACACAAATATCAATAGAATGGTTTTGTTCAGCTCCCAGCTTCTAATAACAATATTGTGTTTATGAAATGGTATGGGGTAGACAGAAAGAGTATAATGGGCAAAAATAAAGAGTATAGAAAAATGAGCTAATGAAATAAGAAATACCGAATAATGGGTTACCAAAATATAAAGAATACTAATAGATGATAATGGAAATAAAAACTAGTGGAATTTAGTGAAAAATTTCCTAAACAATTAAAGAATAAAGAAATGAAAATACCCATCCAGACCCCTTATCTTTTTACATGATGTTATGTTCTACTTTATTATTTTTTGTTCAATAAAATTTTACTCTTATAGAAAACATTTCTTTGCCTCATCAATCTTCATATGCACTTTCATATGAATTGGAAAACATATCAGAGGGTCTGGATGGGGTTTACAGAAAAGAGAATAATTGGCCAAGAGTACAGAAAAATAGGCCAAAAAAACAAGACAGAGAAGAATAGGTCCCAAAAATAAAGAATAGAGAATAATTATGTGCTAAAATATAAAGAATATAGAATAACGGGCAAAATATATACAGAATAGAAAATAATGGCCTAATATATAGAATACAGAAATACAAACCCTCCCCATCTAGTCCCTCATATCAGTTCAGTTACCTTATTAAAGTTTGATAAATATTAATACACATTTCAATGACGGATGACTTACGGAATACATTTCATTAAGTGTTGTCACTCGACACATTAATATTCTATACAGTTAATGGAGGGATTAATCCCTGTCTGCTTAACTTCCAGCGGCAAATGTTTCATATATCTAAGAGGAAATGTAGGGTGTATATATTCCAATTAGTCCGCAACCCAACATCATAGAAAACAAAGCCATCTAGATGTCGAGCATATATTTGTACGCCTTTTTGCTTATAACGTATAATTATCAAGTCCCAAGTCTGGAAAAAGAGAGGCGAAGGATACCAAAGGGACATTCAAACTCATAAGTCGAAAATAAACTGACAACGCCATGGCTAAAAAGAAAAGATAAACAGATAAACAACAGTACACAAAACACAACATAGAAAACTAAAGACTGAGAAACACGAACCTCACCAAAAACTAGGGGTGATCTCAGGTGCTCCGGAAGGGTAAGCAGATCCTGCTCTACATAGAGAGTTATCACAGACTATCAAAGATCTGTATTCCCTGACATAATCATTAGGATATAACAAAACATAAACACCGTCCAGGTTCCTGGCTTTGGACAGGAACATGATCATGTGGTTTGGGTTTGGCGTTACATTAGTTTATAGTTTTCATATAATTTAAAGGAAGTCTAAAGTTCATGGATCTATTTCATGTTTAGAGCAATATTTTGAATTTAACCCTGCTTTGTTCTAGAATAATACGGAATATAGTCCGTATTTAACGTATGAATTCAATAAATAAGATTTGGGGTATGTCAATGAGACAACTCAACGATAAAAATAATCAAACGACATACAAAGGGCAATATACAGACTGAGATTTTAATAATAGACATCTGTTTATACAATATAACAAGCTCTTACGACTAATTCGTCCCGTTTGTATAATAGTTGTAAATAAATTTAGTAGAAAAGATGCAAAATCTGCCACCAACATCTGTTTTTCAAAATAACGAAAACTTTAAGATGTGACATACGTCAGCTACTGAATAGGGTCCTGACTTAATACAGGCATTTAAAAATGTGGCGGGTTTAAACTAGTTTTTATAGATCTCCACCATCTCCCTTTTAAATATGTATCAGCAGATTTTAAAAACTTACATCTAAGAACATAAAATAAAAACCTGTACTGGAAAAGCAACGCTCTTGACCAAAAGATAACATTGCTATGAAAACATGTGTGACCTTTATACGGACTTTAAGATGCATGGTTGGTTAAGAATCCCCCCCCCCTTTTTTTCCTTTCCCTTTTTCTCCGATAGAGAAGAACTTTTCCATCATGTGTTTGATCCAATCCGATATATATCTGTGATGATTTCAGTAACAAATACATAGAAAGATTGCAGATTATGCATGTTTTTATAAACGAATTCATAAAAGGAAGGGACATGAAACTTCATACCACCACAAGAAGCGAATTAGCAAATTAAGTATGTGAAGTTCTATCACATACTTAATTTGCTAATTCGCTTATTGTTGTTATAGAACAGGTACCTGTTGATACTTGACTAAACGAAGAACGCGTATTTCATTAGAAATAAATATACATATAATACGAAAATAACAAGATGTGGTATTATTGCTAATGAGACAATTATCAATCGGAGTAGAAATGACGTAGATAGATGCATCTATAGGTCAGCGTCAACAATGAGCAAAACACAAATTGTATAGAAAGCTATCCAAGGTCCGACATGACAAAATGTAACACAATTCAAACGGGAAAATCAATGGCTTCATTAACGTAGAAAAAAATTAACGAAAAACAAATATGACTGACAGCAACCAACGACTGAATTACAGACTGAAATAAGACGGATAACAGTGATAACAACAGATCACACCAAGTACCAACTCCCGACTTCCTTAAATAAACAAAGACAAGCAATAACGAACAACACATAAAAGGTTATCCAAATAACCTAACTTAGAACAGTTTTATTTTATTACGGAAGTCAACTTAAGTCATGCTTCTATTCTTTGCAATTTAAAATATTTTTTTCCGGTTATCATTTGAGAACAGAAAGTCAATTTGTTAACGAAGTCAGTCTAGACAAGATCCACAAAATCGTCTTTATAATAATTGAAACAATAAATATATTTTTAGAAGACTTCCTCTGATATTTTTCGTAAATCAGAACATTGTTGGTGTATATTTTAACTGTTTCAGTATAAGCAATGTATGTGCTAACAAATCTTTCAAGTAATCAAATTGACACTTTTTAATTTAAACTGTTACCTGAGATCACCCCCGGTTGTTGGTGGGGTTCGTGCTACTCAGTCTTTAGTTTTCTATGTTGTGTTTTGTTAACATTTGTTTGTCTTTTGGTCGTTTTTCATTTTTTGCCATGACATTGTCAATTTGTTTTCGCCTCTCTTTTATAATTACTTATTTTTTTCTAAATGGTTGAAATCATTTTGTTTTCTTCAATCAAAGCTACAAGTGACCTAAGATAAATCCACCTGACTCTGTCTTCTTTCCAACAACCGGTAATTTTTGCAACGGCTTAAATTTGCATACATTATAACCGACATTCGGTACGGCAGATACCATAGGACTTGTGTTCCCAATTGCTATAAAAACGGTTGTTTTTACTATCGTGTACAGCAGATTTTTGTCTGCGTTTCCAATCGATTATCATTGCAATACAACTGATTTTGCAATAAAGAATACCCGATATTGATCTATGTTACCTATTGCATTTGACCCTCCGATAGTAGTTAAAAGGGTTTGTTGAGAAACAAAGTATACTGAATGACTACCAGTAACTATGCTGTCTTGAATAAGAATGATTCATGCTGCTTATAACAATTAATAATGTCAGAAAATCCTATTGAAAAACAATGGAACGTTTGTCTCGATGCTTCATACACCTTATAACATCAAAGCGAAAAATCAAGGAGACTCTTACATAATTTTATTGAATAAGATAAAAGTTAATCTTTCTTTGAGCTGAGTTCTCAGTAATTTGATCTCGTATGCATATGTTGCTATACTATTTTGTGTGTTGTAAATATTTGTACCCATTTTGCAATATTCAAGGGTAGAAATGCGTTTCATCTTTGTCATAACAAGGTTTTGTGGTGTTAACTTTTGACATGAAGAACTATAGTCAAGACTACGTCATGAAGCTTGAAAATTCAAACTTTTGCAGAACTGAATTTAGATATCAAACTTAATATTTCTCAATGCATAAATGGGAAGGATTATAATAAATCTTTGCATTGCGTTGATTTTACAACATATCACATACGATCCTCTCAAAAAGTTATTGCAAGGGTTCTTAAATGCACAGATAGTGTGGCATCTCTCTACACGAGGTATCAAAATTAACACTACCATTTAGACCGAACCTGGCTGCGTATTTATAAATAACCCGAGCTAAACGGATGCATTACTTTAGTAATAGTTTAACAGCTGGAAGGGAAGTCCAAAGAATGACCTTAGCTGTATATCTCAGTCAACCCATTGGATCTAAATGATTGAAAAGTTTCTTCATTATATATTGTTTTTCTTTGAGTGTTCGGTTTTATTGCAAACGAGGGAATGACAACGGAATTGTGTCCACGCCATTTTCGTGATAACAGAAATGATAATATGTCTAACTCTGAGTTGTGGGAATTCTCATTTTAAAAATGCTGATGTAGATTAATTTTCGTGCTTTTTATAGCACCTTTAAATGCTCTGAATATTCCCGGCATATTGCACTCGTTAATAAATTATTGAAAAAGATTTTAGCTTTCAGATGTGTTTATGAAGTGTAAATTTCAGATCTTATGTAAACATGAAAAAGCTTTCAGGTCGATTAGTTTGGATTATTAAAGACATTTTTTTCCTGATAAAACCTTGGTGAATAAGAATTTCTTTATTGACATGTATAATGCACTATGTATATTACACAGATTTTAAATATCCATGGAAGAAAGAGAGTGAGAATCGGCATGTTTTTATTTTCATATAAATACAAGTGTGGACACAGATCAGTGTGGAAAGTAATTGTTGTATGAGTGTTAGTATTTTTGACAGTGTTTTTTCTATTTCTATGTTTCTCTCATAGAGCCCTGTATCAAACTGTTCCACAGTGACAGCCATCTTGGAGTTTTATATAAGTAGAAAAAGCTGTAATTAGCTAAGTGCAGGGTTCAACATTTTTAACATATATATATTACTTGTGTATATATATAAGCATATGAGATGAGTGATTTGCAACAAGTACCTAGCGCTGCCACCAGTGGATGTAATTGGTGACCCTCTCGGACCAACTGATCCAAATTCGTTATATGGTGTGGGCTTTTGTTAAATATTTTTTATTAAAGGTTTTGTGGTATTGTCTTATTTATTCATTCTTATATATATTAAAATAGAAATCACTCTTTCCGATTTTCCGTTCGTCCGACCGTCTGTCTGTGTTTTTGTCTAATTGTCTGCTTATCTAGAATGTGTATAAAGGAACACTTGTATAATCCCGGCACGGTAGTAGCCTTTTAGTTTACTCCCAGTTCATGTTTTTTGTGGTCATGGTGCTGTTTATCCTACTTTCAAATATGATTTGTATGTTCTTACTAATTTTTAAAACCTATAAAATATAAACGATCCAAAACAAACCCTGATTAAAGTAAAAAAAAAAAACAAATTCAGCGCAGTGGGCACAAAAACTTCAAAATATTGTTGATCCGCTCGAGATGAGCAAAATTGTTAAGAACACCCTACTCTAATCTCATGTTCGATATCCGCCCCTTTTGTTCATATATATGGATACCCCATATTCTTTGTTTTCTTTTATAGTATCGTTATTGAGTCTGGAAAGCCATGATCTATTTTAAAGTAACAATGAGAAATTGCGAAATAACCACCAATGCAGCCATTATACATCTGAAAGTTATGTTTTTATATCCCTTCTTGATAACCAATATTTGAAAAATCCTTTTTATTTCATTTAAAGGACAAATATGTATATCATCAAAAATCACCGTGAATATGTTTTTTTGTTTTTTGTTTTTTTATCAATATCATTAAATCGAGATAGATACAAACTTATGATATATTATCAGATATTTCATGTAGATTTCTATTTAAAATAAAAATATAATATTTGCCTATCTTTTACTGGCCTTCCTTTATAGATAGACCTTAAAAGAGGAGCATTTCCGATGAGTTAGAATAATGCATCTTGACCAGTATTGCATTCAAAACTACCCCCTTAAAGTTTGGTGACGATAGAGAGGTTCCGAGTAAAACGATAGATAAACAAGATGGTTGAAATGAACACTAAGTTACTATTGCTCAGTCAAGATTCTACTTCGTCAAAATTATCTCCCCATTACGCCACCTAATTTTTATAATCGTAAAAATGGAAGCCTTTGTAGTGATGACGCGCTTTCAATTTAGCTCTTGAAAACCGATAAATTCATCCACATAGCATCATTACGATCCTTATATGCCAGTTGTATTTTAAAAGACAAATGTATCTACTAGCTATTTAGCATCATTTAATGTACTTTTATGCATTTTGTCAACTTAAAACTATTGTCTGATCGGTTGTCAGGGGGAATTTCTAAAAGTTCATAAATATTAAGAAAAATTCTAATGAAATATTTCGTGGAAGGGCAGACTAAACATTTTCAGAGGTTGAAGACTAATTACCCTAGATAACACACACAAAAAAATAAAGTTTTTTTGAAGTTTTGCATTTTTAAGATCCACTTGAAAAGTCTGTGGTCAAGTACTTTTAGTAAATATTTGTTATTCAAACACACCTATTCTGTTGTTATGACTCATTAGAAAGGTATTTCACTTGACCCATATATTTCATTTTTTAGTACTGTAAATTTTTAATGTTATTATATCAACCTATAGAGTCAAATTATATTAAAATAATAGAATCTGAAGCGAGATGATGTATCAAATATTTTTCTTTTATACGTTTTCCAGACAGAATAGTCAACTCAAACACGCCTTAACATAAAAAGGTGTACTCCACTTTCTCTTTTCGATGAAATTATTGCCCATTTTGGGATTTTTTTCCCCAAAAAACTGTCGCCGGGGACAGAGATGCAAATTAAATCTTTAAAAAGATCAATAATTATCTTTCTGTGGATTTTTTTTTGGGGCGGAAATTTATGCTTATGCACAAAAAAGATCCACATGTATTTGCATCTACCACAATCGACGGTTTTGTGAAAATTTGTCTATAATTTAAAAGTTTACAAATATCCCGAAGCTCCGTACCATAATTTAAGTACAAACACACACATAAGATGCATAAAATCCTAAATTAGGCGGTTTCAATAAACTTTTAAAGTCCATAGAAACAGACTTAAATAATTCAAATTTACCAACTTGGCCTTTTTAATCTTCTCTAACAAAAGTTCCATTTCTTTTGTTTAATTTCAACTGGGTTTCCGCCTGCGCAGGAATTGGACACATTAAGGCATCAATGTTATTTGAAATTATCACTGAAATATCTGGTACTATATAATATCGGGGATACTCGGGTACTATGTGGTATTGCCCTGGAGAATATTCCTCAACTATAGTGATTATCCCCATATTATACAACACAACAAAAGATAAATATAAATGAATATAAAAAAATAAATGACCTTCAAATTGAAATTTCCTCGTACCAAAATAGAAGTTTAATAGTAAACATCATGTTTTTTTTCAAAATTTATAATGCCTTGAATTGCAACTGAACAAAAGGTTCACAATGTCTGATATTATCATTTATATTACAATGGTGAAACATTTAAATTAAATTGAATACACAGATGACATGGAGTTAATAAAAAAACTTTTGACCTCAGCAATTAAATCAATAAGTAAAACAAAGTTGATAAATAAACTAGATTGCCCTAGATTGCTTTAGATTGCTTTAGATTGATTTGATAAACATACAAACTACGCAAGTCGTTCAGAATTGAACACTGTAGTAATTTAAAAAAGGATCTTGTTAAATTGGACAAATAAATGTACGCCTTCTGAGCCTTTCAACAAAAACGACTTAAAATGTCATTAAAAAAAAGTTTTGTTCTTCGTTTGTGTAAGACTATGTACCGAATTCGTTAACTCAGAATTTCAGATATGAGCTGAATGTTGGGAAACCCAGTGGCGGATCCAGAACTTTTCATAAGGGGGGGCCCGCTCCAGTCATGCTTCAGTGATTCCCTATATAATCAACCAAATTTTTCCCACAAAAGGGGGGGGCTCCCAGCCCCCTGATCCGCCTATGAAACCGATACATATATATACATACATATTTATAGGAGATGGAGATATTAAACAAAATAACTATTAGACAAAGCCTTTTGAGATTTATTAAAGAATTAGAAGAGAGATTATGTATCGTAATTACATCTTCGACGCATAAAATTCATAAAAGTAATTTTCATTATTACTATTGTCTGTTGAGCCTTAAACAATATTTCTTCAAACTTTTAATTTAGACTTTTAAACAAACTTCTGTTGTGTATTTATTTATAAAATAAATACAAAAATAAAGTGTATTGCTTCATGTGCACTGCTTAAGGGTAAACTATTTATACTCTATATTCCTTCGTTCAAGTGGAAAGATCACCCTTTATCTTTCTTCTCTAAATCTTATTGTCAAATACTTCTAAATATGTCAATGTTTTGTATACAGACCAGCAAATCAATATCAGTTAATCAAACTATTCGAGCGCACCGATGATTGTTCTTATTGAAACGTCAGATTATCCACAGATTATTGCTGTGAGTAACGTGTTTGTTTGACAGAAAACTTTCCTTTTATTTGAAAATTAGCCAAATTTATTGAATCAACAAGTGAGTCGTAGATCAATATACAAAAGTTACAAATCACCACCGAATGTTTTATATTATTTTTATACGTACATTACATGTATTCTGAAGTAATTTAGTCCCCCCCCTCGTTTGGGAACACTATTTACACAGAAACTTCAATTAAAAATGTAGATAAGCTTGTATAAGCCTAATCTATTAAGTATGGTTTTATTATATTGTCAGAATTTGTGAATCATACAATTTCGCGCAATTTCTCCTTTATAAATTTCTTACAGTTTGCGTTTCGATTACTATTTGAACATGAAATAAATTACTTGTCAAGGTATTTCTTCTTGGCTTAATTACATATTGGATTCCATATTAGAGGGTTTGGATGAGGTATTCATTTCCGTATCCTTAATTTATAAGGCAATTTTCTTTATTCTTTTTTTTTTCATATTATTCTCTAATTCTTCATATCTTAAATACTTAATTCTTTAATTTTTTGGACCATTTTTCTCTATTCTTTATTTGTTGGTCCATTATTATCTACCTTTGGCCCATTGCTATCTATTCTGTAAACACCCATTTAGAACCTCATGTTACATTTAGTAATTATTTATCTACCTTTGGCCCATTACTATCTATTCTGTAAACACCCATCCAGAACCTCATATTACATTTAGTAATTATTTAACAAATTATAATCCCTCACACCTGTCCCCTTAGGAAAATTACACTAATATGCAAGATTAATTTTCCAGAGAGAGAAACTTGCGTATAGACTCGTTCCAAAAACGTAATTGGCTACCATAGCAACAAAAGGAAGAAAAAACACGGATTTTCCTCCTATTTAATTAAGATGATTCTACAACAAACGAATCCATTGTGGCTGAAGGTGAATCAATCTGATCAACGAATTGTGAAGGAGGCTCCTGAATATCCAATAAGTAGGCACATTAAAAGTACTATACTAATAGTTATCAAAGGTACCAGGATTATAATTTAATACGCCAGACGCGCGTTTCGTCTACATAAAACTCATCAGTGACGCTCCGATGAAAATAGTTATAAAGCCAAACAAGTTAAAAGTTGAAGAGCATTGAGGACCCAAAATTCCAAAAGTTGTGCCAAATACGGCTAAGGTAATCTATTCTTGGGATAAGAAAATCCTTAGTTTTCGAAAATTCAAAGTTTTGTAACAGGAAATTTATAAAAATGACCATATAATTGATATTCATGTCAACAACGAAGTGCTGACTACTGGGCTGGTGATACTAAATCATTTAAAGATGTTACCTTCAAGATACTTTCCGTGGCGGATCCAGGATTTACAAAGTGGGAGGAATGGAGGGTAAAAACAGAACAGTGTACGAAAAAACAAACTGTTGGACCATAAGGGGGACCGTTCCCATTGATATGCTCTCTGATTTTTTTAATTAGAATTGCCTCCTTCTTAATTAAAGTTGACTAGAACACACCGCGAAATCGCGGGCATTTGAAGCTTGGTTGGAAGTATGTAAACTATTTTAGGATGAATTTTGTAAAGAAATATGTCTGGAGAATTTCAGAAAAGATATCAAAGTCAAATAGGGACATGGAGACAGGACAATATTTTCAAGCCCTCTCCTTTTTTCAAAGTCCGTTATTTTTGTTTTCTATTATATTCCATTATTTTCGCGTTTCTGTATACTAGGAACATACGTATATATATTATAGATAAAGTGTATTTGCTATTAACTATCAATTCTAAGTTTCTTCTCCACGGCGATCACTGCTATAATATAGAGAGTCTCTATATATTATAGTAGTATAATCATAGTATACATGCAGATAAACGCGAAATAATTGTCCTGTCCCGGAGAATTATTAACTTGATTTATTTCACTTGACCGGGCGGAGTTTTACCCGTTCGCTCATCATAGACCAGTCCATCTATAGATAGGTGTTTTGGGACAAACTCATCAATGAAGTGTCCAATTATGGTCATTGATCCGGTTAAAATATGTAAACACTATATGTGTGTTCGCAAAATAAATAATGAGACACAGCCGTTTATTTTCTTGTAAAGTGGAGTTTAAACAGATGTAAAAATTGTGGATATGAAAGTAAACCATGACGACCGCAGTTGCAAACAATGCATATTTCGTTATTCTATAACGATCTGAAATACTTTTTTTCCTTTTAGAGGCGTATTTTTGGGATGCCCTCCCCTTTGTGGAATTTTTGTTGTTGATTATTTAGGAATCACTGAAACATGACTTGCGCGGCACCCTCTTAGGCAGTCAATGCCCCATTTATAAACATTTCTGGAGCTGCCACTGCTTATATTCCAAATGCTTTAATTTTTTTTTTTTTTTTGGGGCACTGGGATAAGTTGCAAACGGAATTGTTCATAATTAAGGAAGGAATAATTGGGTTTAAATATTATTTTTTATATTTTATATATATTTTTTAAATCACGTTTGAAAGGACACAGAGGCATGATGATTAGTTTATTGTGGAAGGAAGAGAAGCGACACACAAAATGAGGTCTTCTCGTTTAAAAGTATAGATATTATCTAACTTTCCTTTGCCATGTCGGCATATATATACCTGTTATATATACGTCCAAATTGTACAAGAATTTTGCTTCACTTGCCTGAATGGAACATTTCCGAATCAAAACCGAAGTTGTTCTGCCAACTTATTTTCATCACCTGCAAATTATTATCTCTACTTGCATCTTCTTCAATCTTGACCTATGCATCATTTTTCAGTCTGCTTTGATGGAATTTGAGTACTATTCTCCTTTCACAGTGCAATTCTTTGATTTTGCATATCTTACATTCCTACTCTTTTATCAAAAGATGTCTGATTCAATCTACTTCTGGAATTATTATTATGTTTCCCCTTAGTTTTGTGGGTATTTTTTTTTTTTTTTGCCTTTTGTTTGTCTTCTGTTATTTGGGTTTTATTATTAGGGGAGTTTTTTTTATTGGGGAAGTTTTATTATTGGGCGAGTTTTATTATTGGGGTTTTATTATTAGGCGAGTTTTATTATTGGGAGAGTTTTATTATTTGGGAGTTTTATTATTGGAGGAGTTTTATAATTGGGGAGTTTTATTATTGGGGAGTTTTATTATTGGGGTTTTATTATTAGGCGAGTTTTATTATTGGAGGGTTTTATAATTGGGGAGTTTTATTATTGGGCGAGTTTTATTATTGGGGGTTTTATTATTAGGCGAGTTTTATTATTATTGGGGGAGTTTTATTTGTCGTCTGTAGTCGTTATGATGTCTTCAATAAAGGATACCATTCTTAATGTGTATTGTATTTGTCATCTGGTACGGATATTCATATCAACCTTCATTCTTTTCTGTACAAAAAGCAGAACATTAACCACTTTTCCAATTTACACCGCGAACATATTGACCTTATTTGAACTATAACCATTTTGTTTATACATTGCCCATTTCCATTGTAAAATTTATAGACGAAATCACATTTTTTCGCCTTTCTAAAGTGATGTTATTGTGACGGCATGAATAAAGACACGACGCCACATTTTGCCTACATATCGTTTAAAACCATTATATTGATTGATTGATTGATTGATCGATTGATTGATTGATGATTGCATCAGCGCAAAAGAAAAGCTATCTTGCGAAGAGAACCAATTAGATAATCAAATTCTACAATTGTATCACGTGCAACACGTAACAGTCGTCAATTTAATTAAAAACATTTAAAACGCAAAGCAAACCTCAGATTTGTTTCTAAGATTTGCAAAATGGACGAACTCGATATAAAGATCATATCACACGTTATGAGGGTCTGGATTTTGTTGGTGGTATTTACTTCTGTATTCTTTATTTCTTTAGTCTTTTTTTCTCTATTCATAGATGTTTACCTATTATCCTCTATTCTTTATGATGAAGCACAAATGTTCTCTATTCCTTATATTTTGGCCAACTTTAAGTACTAGTAGTATTCTTTATTGTGTAAACCATATCCAGACCCACATTCTTCTTTTCAAGTCTCCTTCGTGATCCCCATTGCCACCGATTTCAATTTAATCAATATTAAGCAACTTCAAACATGTGCTTCCCTTCTGAAGGTCAAATTCTCCCTAATTAACTAAATATGAGAAGCATTTGATTCAGGCCCTGATTTTATTTTGACGTACTTAACATATTTCCTTGTAATGAATTGAAGTCTTTGACGTTGGAGATAAAATAATTAATTACATCTGATGATGAGATTGTGTCAGCAGTTTTTGTTTTTATCTAATAATCTTTAACACAAATGTTATGAGGCTAAACGGAAGAAAAGAAGACTTAGCTAAATTCATTTTATTTTTTCTAATTTGTTCACATTACATAACTTGTAATCCATTTAGTTGTACAATTATTTCTCTGTCAAAACTATATCAAAGAAAGGTTTTAAGAGTTATTCCCCTTTAAATAATTACGTCAAATGATTAATTATTTCTCTGTCAAAACAATATCAAGGAAAGGTTTTTAAGAGTTATTCCCCTTCAGTAATATGCAATGAGATTTAATTCCATTTTGGTCATATAGCTCTTCAACTGTTTTGGTACTTTTACATCCTTGGCTTTCAAATATTCGGCTTTGATCGTTCCTGAAGAAAGTTAATCCAGAAAAGCTCTTCGGGCGCATGCAATTTATAACTTGTTGTTTTCTTTTTATAACTGATACGTGCAAATCGTAAAGAGTAATGTAATGATAGTAGAAACAATACTTTGATTCAAATAATTCATGTCACTTATAGACGTATTTACACTTGTATGCAAATTTGTCCGCCATTACGTAAAATCACACAGGTTCCCGTAAACTTTGACATCATAATTCAAAACATTTGACGTCACAATTAAAAAGTGATTGTTGCCTGACGTCAAAAGGTGATTCGGAGTAGATCTAAGGTCATTCGGAGGCAAAATATAGCTAAATACCAAAAGTGTAAATAAGTTTATTTGTTTGTTTTTGATGTTACATAATTTTGATATGGATTTATTGTATTAGTTTTGTATAATTCAAAACGTTTTATTGGTTACCCAATAACATTTGTGAATGGTACATTGAATTATCTTTTCGTCAATTACGGTGATGGTATGACTGTTTAAAATACACAAAAAAAATCTGTTTTGTGCAGCAATGGATGGTTAAAGTTGGGATGATAAACGGAAAATCATTAAGTAACTTAATTGATCATTTCTGTGAAAGTTAAGTGAACATAAAGGGTAACAGAAATTTTAAAAAAGTATTGGATAACTGACAACACCGACCAATGCAACCAGACTTCTCCGAATTAAAGACGCACTTAAAACGACAAATAACAGCGAACTACACATGATCCTGGTAGCATGACCTGGCACAGGCATATGCTTTCTTCTTTGTGTGAAATATAAAATTCATAAACGAAGATGAAGGTTCCCATATAATGCTAGATTTTAAAAATGTTGAGTCTTAATAACATTTAATTACTTTGTTTGTCAAGGTTTTGAAAAAGCTAAGAAAATTGAAACATAATTTGGTTTATCATTCCAAAATGACATAAAAAGACGATGGATCTTGTCATGATTGTCAAACATTGAAAACCACTTGTTTGGTTAATAAGTATGGGGTCATAATACCATTTAATTGTTATATACATATACGTTTTCTTTTGTAAAATACAGTTTATTGTTTGCCAAAGTCATTGGCGACAGCCATGAAAAATGTAAATGAAAAAGTATCTTAGTTTCCAAATCAACTTTTTTAAACAACAGGCAAACATCATTAAAATATGTCAAGCTTTAAACTCTCTTGAATGTAGAAAATATGTGCATAATTTGTTAGAGACAATCTGCCATCCATACCAATTTCATAAAATGACCAAAAACATTAAATTAATACAAAACAGATATAAACTAGTTTTGTATTTGTAAATTGTCCCTTTTAAAAAGTAAGATAACAAAAATACCGAACTCCAAGGAAAATTCAAAACGGAAAGGGTATTCTGTTCAGGCCCGTTTGGCTTTCTAGCTCGCAACGTTTAAATTGTTGGCTTTCTCCGTTGTACTTGATGAAACACGTGTTGTGTATATTATACAGCTTGTTCGGTTGTGTAATTATGTCTTGTAGTGATTTGTAGACTGTTTTGTTTATACAAATGATACATTTTGTTCTTGAATTTCAAACTCGTATAAATATGTTATTATGATAAACGTAAATTTGTAAGTCCTGTAGACAAATGTGACGTTTGACGGTTTTTTTCTGTTCTGTTTATGTATCTTTCATGAGTTTTTACAACAACTAGGTCGATGCCACTTCTATTGGACGTTTCGTTTCCGATGATATCACCATCCCAATGCCCAATAGTCAGCCTTTTGTGTTGACATGAAATATCATCATTTTAGCAATTTTTTCATAAATTGTCTGTTCATCAAATTTTGAATTACTCGAAACACTAACGTTTTTTTTACCCCAGGCAAGGATGACATTGGTTGTATTTGGCACACCTTTTCGGAATATTTGCATTGCTCTTTTACTTCGTGTTCGGTTTTGGTATTTCAACATCTGATTCGAGCGCCACTGATGATTTTAATGTAGGCGAATCGCGCGCCTCGGTAACAAATTATAACCCTGTTATCGTTGATGAGTTGTTTTTTTTTTAGGCCTTTTGGTTCTTCAACGTTTTATATGTTTGCCTTTCCACTATTTGTCTCGAACGTAATTCATGAAGGTAATTCAAAAATACATTTGGAAATCACACCAAATGTTCTTCATTACCACTGTTTAGGTCCTGCTACTGGTTTGCAATGAATCCTGGAGAGTACAACCGACCAGTAGCCAGGCAGTGCCTTAGATATTGACATAATTCAAATTATTCATTTTGGTTGTAAATTTTCCACTTCATAAAACAATTTATGTATAAATACCAGACCTAGACTTGTAAATCCGACAAACAAAGTTCACAGGGTGGAAAACTTGTAGATCCGATAGGCAAAGTTGACAGGGTGGAAAACTTGTAGATCCGACTGGCAAAGTTGACAGGGTGGAAAACTTGTAGATCCGACTGGCAAAGTTGACAGGGTTTAAACAGATGGTTGAATCCGATGGCAAAGTTGACAGGGTGGAAGAACAATTAATAAAGAGGATAATCGCCTTAATCCGACTGGCAAAGTTGACAGGGTGGAAAACAATTGTAGATCCGACTGGCAAAGTTGACAGGGTGGAAAACTTGTATAAAGAACAATTAATAGATCCGACTTTCATAACAGTTGACAGGGTGGAAAACTTGTAGATCCGACTGGCAAAGTTGATGCGTTATTTTTTTAAACAGATGGTTGAATAGTAGATGAAACAACTGAAAGCGTCATTGAGATACATGTATAAAGAACAATTAATAAAGAGGATAATCGCCTTAACTTTCATAACAGTAAAGAGTACTGGGATACTTGACACTTGATACTCAGGCAAAGGACCATAGAGGTTATATTGGGAGATTTTTTATCATTTGCATTGGGTTTTTATTACACTGTGTTTTGTGTATTTTCATTGTCCTAAATTTTTAGATCAGTTGGAAAGTTCTCACTAAACACGGAATAATCTAACTTTGACAAATGTCATATAGTTTAAACTTACTTTGACAAAATTGATCACTATAACCAATATATGCTAAAAATGCTATGAAATGTTTTGTGTAGACGAGACGCACGTCTGTCGTACCAAATTATAAGCCTGGTTTCTTTCATCCGTTTTCACAGACACTGTGACGATGTTACCGCTGGTGAACCTTTCGTCCCCGATGGTATCACCAGCCCAGTAGTCAGCACTCCACTTTTGGCAAGATTTATTTAGGATACTGTCATTTTTTGTATATTTACTATTCATAAAATGATGAATTATTCGGAACACTAATAAGTGTTTTTCTTCTTACCATACATAGATAGCCGTAGCAAGATTTGGCTTAACTGTTTGGAATTTTTTTTATTATAATGTTTTTGATCTTTGTATTTGATTTGGCCTTCCAATTGTTTTGGATTGAGTGCCACTGTTGAGTCTGAAGTATGCAACTGGCATACCAAATAAGATGTCGATGAATATCATACAACGATTGGCAACATCAAATAACACACAAGAACTTTATACAATATACCATGCGTTTTGTAATATGAAATTTGATTGGCGCGATTGAGGGATACATGATGTTGTGAAAAACAAAACAAGAATTGGTCTTTCGGTCGTAAGATCATGTCTCAAATAGTAATAAAATTCTTGAGACCAAAAGAGCATGGACTATTCTTGTAAGATGTCAGATCTGTGAAGTCATCTCAGCAATAGCTTAGATAAAGAACCGCCATAAACGCTATTCATTTTATATTTCTTTTATTTTTTAGTATTTCATTAGACTGGCGTCTCATACCAAACCCTATTTCCATTCTTTTTTAATCCAAAGGTCTTTTAATGTTACAAGGTTATGTTACAAATATTTTAGGTGAATATTTGTATTGTATTGATGAGTAGAAAAATGATTTCATGTTATTGGTTTTTCGTTGAGTAAATAATGTGGTTCAAATAAAAGTGTATGGGAAAAGTTCAGAATTTACTTAGTGATCTATAAAAATGAACTTATATTAAAATTTCCATAAAGGTATCAATGTAAAAGCATAAACAATTTGTCAACATTTTAGATTCAATGGTAACATTCATATTGACTTTATATACTTAAAGTTAACCTTGGTTTTAATGATCAATTTATCTTACATTTTACGGCTGCATATTTGGAAGTGTATTATAAAATTGTTTGAACAGTAGAATTATACATCATTACTGATAATAATAAACCTATGTGAACATAGTTGGTCACCTAAGTTAGTATAGCTGGTAAACAAGAATAATTTAAGCCAAATATTTTAACGGACGTTTGTTTTGTTGTGGACTTCGGAAATCTAGTTATGAAATGTAAAGTGAATTGCTCATAGGTGTCAACAGAAGCAACCAAGTGTTTAGGTCTTTGCGACTTTGAAAAAAACAATGTAGAATATATCAAGGGGACATTAAAAACTCATCAGTCGTAGGTAAACTGACAAAGCCAAGGCAAAAACACAAACGACGAACAAACACACAAGTCCTCAAAAAAACTACATGAACTGTCGCCTATCCATATGTATTTTTAATCACAGGATGATTGATAAACAAATTCCATGAAAAAAGTCATCATGTAACAGTTCATTTTGTATTCTATCTTAATTTCTATTTCATTTTTGTAGGTGTTAAATTTCTGACAATATCATGTGTAATGTTCAAGTAACTATTCAAAACATGTTCATGTAGGAATAGTTTCGAAATGGTTGTGCATCAACCTAGGCCATGACATAAAAATCCAAATAACGTTTAAAGTGGATTTGGTGAACTTTGTATAACATCAATATAATTATTGCTACTTCATTATTTTCTTATTTAACCTTTAAATAAGCATGTCAATGTCCCGATTTTTAGCTTAGTAATAACATCATTACGACAGAATTAGCATGCCTATTTCCTTCGAAATGGTTATCAGACATAATTTGTTTTTGTATTATATCGTTGTTATGGAAACTTTACTTTCAATTACTGGTAAACCTTGATTATTTCTTTTTTATTAACGTATCTCTGTCTGCTTTTTTCTATTTATAATAGTGAATGGAAGCAGGTGTGCGGACAAATTAATACTCATGTAATGTGTATACATGATTATACGTTGCATGTAGACATTTAATTGATATGCTGAATATGATTACATGAATCATTGAATTTTCTCATGGAAGTTGGAAGAACTAATGGTGTAACGAAAGAGAGATAACTCTATTCTTTTTAATTAATACTTAAAAGCAGTTTGTATTCTGCATTCCAAATTGTCAGAATAACTACGCAATGATACACTTGCCATCAACGATATTTTTAAATCATTCAGATTTTCATCCTTTTTTGAAAATGTGTTTTCAACGGTGTCCTTTAGTTGCTTACATCTATGTCGTTTGGTCACTGGTGGTTAGTTGTTTCGTTGGCATCATACCATCTTCTAATTTCATATTATTTTTGGAAATGTATTTATCTGTTGAATATTCAAAAAGAAATTTTATGCTAAATAATTTCAAAGACTAAATGTTTTTTATTTCCGGCAACATCACAGCTGTTTAAGGATTTTTATTTTCATTTTTGAGTCCTTAAAAGCAGTCGATGTAAATTCAGCAAACTATTAAAACAATTCGTTATGTTGAATGTCTGCTTGTAGTTTATGAAATATTAAGATTTTGAGAATCGGTTAGGATTCTTTAACGTGATGGTGTCTAATTTGTATCAGAATTTTTTTTTATCATAAAGATAAGGTCAACGCTTTACTTACTATTTTACTAAACAAATCGATGTTGTTCTTCTTTTGTGTTACTGATTGTCTCCCCTTCGTCATAGTATTGACTGACAAAATATACTAAATGTTTGAAAATAAATTTTTAGTCGACAGTTTAGCCTAAGAATAAAATTTCCTACAGCCAATTGAAATGTAAGAATTTGAAAAACAAATATAATGTTGCCTCTATTTCTTTTAAACTGCTAAACTGAAGGAGAAAGAATTCTTTAAAAAAAACTCATATGTTGCAGAAAGGACAGCAATTATGAAATTGTGTAATGTAGTGTAATCTACACCAGGAAAATGTAGAATGGTTTACGTAAAGCAGGTGATTTTGGAACACTCTATATCGTACACGCTCTAGACCAAAGGGTACAAAACAGAATGAAGAGCCCAAAAAAATAATCCTCCAAAAAGTTAACATTCGTCTTGACGATTGGCAAGTCAATATTTAGTCGTGACAAAGTAAAATCTGTTTTCAAAACAGATCACAATGTCTTTTGATTCTTTGACGGAAATTTAATCATTGTTATAGCAGGAGTTGCGGATATAACGTATGCACGATAGATTGCAATCGAACATATTGATCATTATATACCGCCGCATCAGTGGCGGGAATCTAACTGAAAGTAATATCTTAAGTGTAATTGATATTGATCAAATGGCAATTTAGAAAACAAGGTTCAAACCCATCAGGCAAAGTTGAACTTGGGTACATTTGACTCTGCTTTTAGGGTCCCTTCTGGTCATATAGCTACTCAAGTATGCAGATATTCAAACATCATCGGCTTTTATTTTGGAAGCGGCGTTGGGCGTTTTATATCAAGGTATTCTACATTAAATAACTAGGAAATGTTGCATGTATGCACAATTTGTATTAGGGATCCATTTGCTAATACAAAACTCACAATATTTTTTATCAGAATGAGGATAACAGACGGAATCCAAATTCATCCATTTCAAGATTGATACATTTTTAAAAGTTGTTTTTCTAAAATTGCTATTTATAAGCTACAAAACACTGTTCTTATAATGACATAATTAACTGCAAATACTTATTTATCAGAACAAGATGACACTAAGGGTGAAAAATTTTGCATACGTGATTTAAAAACTGGTTTCTGGCAAATACCGATTGAAAAAAAATATTAACATGCAGAGTAACAACGTTCATGTTTTATACATGCGTATAAATTGCATTTTCAATCAGGCTTAAAAATATTGAGGAAAAATTAATATTAATATGAAAACCATTTTATTATTTTTATTTATGACACTTTTCTTACTAAATGTGATGAAACACAGAACATCTGGTTTCTAGTTATAAGAACAATATAATCTCTGAACGGTTGAACGTTCCGTTACACATAAAGAAACTCATCAAAAATACCAAGCTTAATATTTTCGAATAAAAAAAGTTAAAAGGCTTAATAAAGTACGCCGTTGAAGAGCATTGAAGATTCAAAATTCCGAAATATGTTGCCAAATACAGCAACTGTAATCAAATCCTGTGGTAGAAAATCTTTATTATTTCGAATAATTCAAAGTTTGGTAAATAGTTAATTTATGAATATGAAATTATCAATGAAGTACTGCCTACTAAATTTGACTGTAATGAAAGAAAGACGCAAATTAGATTATACATATATGTTTTATCCATTACCCCTATTGATAATTATTTATATATATTTCAATCCTGTCAAGTAAAGTGTGTATCAAATTTATAGAAGATGTATTCGGTATATACCCTTTTTATACTTCAAATGTGCATGAATGTTTAAGCTTATAAATATTAGCCAACTTTCAGAAAGAACAGTTTTGAACAACAAAAAGCTTACAAACCATTTGGCAATATACGAGTTCATTGTCATATAGGAAATATATAAGTACGGTTGATAAAATTTGTTTATAATCATTAGATATCTATATACATTGAAGATCAAACGATACTATTTACATTGAGCACTTGGGAGAGCGTCTAACTGGGGTATACGATGGGGATATTTTATTAAAAAATCAAATTTAAATCCCAAAAATTATATTAGCGTAAATCAAGAATTATTTTGATAGTTACAACTGATGTGTGTTCTTTCTCCAACTCATACTTAAAAGTATGAAAATTAATTATCGACAGCAAATATTTTCCCTGAAGGAAGATCCTCTATATTTATATCAATAAACTGACAAAAAAGAAAATCCCTTAAATCTCTACAAACATAAACAATTAAGGCAACAAAGATGAAGCAAAAACTAATTTTAAAGCATTATATGAGTTAATAAAAGGCAGGTCTGGTGGCTATTTAATTCCGTTTCATAATTTTTTCTTTGCATTTAGATTGAAAAAGTAAACCAATAATGGATCGTTGCTAAGGTTCTTCGTCACACAAACACAAGTCTTTTTAAATTCCCATAATGCATTGCTTTCGCTTTGTACTGCTAATAGAAAGGGGAGTGAAGCCGGTAAAGAAAGTTGTCACCTCGGGCTGGTAAATATAAGGGTGCCAAAATGATGTCAACAAGAGGATCCAGTCTCCCATCCATCGAAACTAGGGATTTAACTGCTGGAAAAATATTTCATGTGTATCGAAATGGTGATCCGCATTTTTTTGGAAAAAGATATGTGCTAAATCCTCGACAAGTTCCTAATTTTGACGCTTTTTTAAACGATTTGAAAAGATATGTGCCGACTGAAACTGCTATACGGAGAGTATATACACCAAGTGGTGGACATCGAATTACGGATTATTCACAATTAGAATCAGAAAAAGTATATGTATGTGCCGGCAAGGAAAGATTTAAAAGATTAAAGTAAGCATATGAATTTTTGTTTAAAAATCAGTATTTTTATAATTTAGCTCAAAGGTAGTCGTGATTAACACTATTACACTGTATATATATATATATATATATATTTTACCTTATCATACTCATAAGAATAATATCGCTTGTAATCGATACAACTGCTTTCCCAATAATACCATCAACATACAAAATATGAGAGATTTACTTACTTTCATTACCATCTAGGTGATTCTTTCTAGTTGCATTTTTACCCAAGGCTCTTGTAAAAATTGTTTGTTTTCGCACTGGTTTGTTTCGGTGTGTGTGTGATTTAGCAGCTATTGCTTTATAGACATCGCATTACCAAATTTAAACTTGAAATGTATGAGAGTAAATATTTAGTCATGTTCATTTTATTTCAATTTTGTAAACGTGTGCATTCTGTGAATTTGCTAAAAGATAAGCAGTGCATTTTTGTGACAAGGCGCATAAATCTTTATCGAATGTGAGCCATGGTTGAAATTTGAAGTATAAATACCGATTTGTTTACATTAAGATCAAAAAAAAATATTTCAGTTGTTCAAATGTATATTTTTTGTCGCTATTGGTCACATTCGACATAAAAGTAAATTTGATTTGTCAAATTTCGTTTTTGTTCTCTTGCATTGGATTATGACGAACTAACAGTTAACTAACATATAATTTTCACGATAAAACGATATGACTATTATCCAATACATATAAATATCCCAATACACTATGGCTAGGTATTGTTTTTTGGGAATTTTAACTTCCTATTGAATTACACATTTATATTGACGTGTTCACAACTTAAGACTTTTGTAATATTTTAATACTCGTGTGGTGTCATATTTCTGAAAACTTTGCGGTATGAAATTCCTGGAGACAATGTATACTTATTCTAAAGATTTAACTAATTATCATTTTGTTAAAAATGATTTAAATCATGGTATTAGGTAAATCTTAAATGCCTAATTGCGAGAAAGGGAAAAAAAGTTAAAGAGCGTATCAGGCTTGCAATTTAATACGACAGAGGCGCATTTTGTCTACATAAGTAGAAATAAGGAAATGTGGTATGAGTGCCAATGAGACAACTCTCCATCAAAGTCACAATGTATAAAAGGTTAACAATTATAGGTCAAAGTACGGCCTTCAACACGTAGCCTTGGCTCACACCGAACAGCAAGCTATGAAAGGCCCTAAATGATTAAAACTCATTAGTGGTGTTCGGAATTAAGAGGAAATCAGTAATTTGTATGTAACTTCAATAATTACATGTCAATTTTTTTTCTTTATAATTGTCGTAGATAACCTTTTCATATGTGTAAAAAAAATAGCAATCCAATATGTGTCTTATACGTACAAAAAAATGTTCGTACCAATAAGCGATAGTTCGTGTACCTAAATGATATATGCAATATAAACATTGTTCTCTCAGATGTTGGTTCGACCTTCGAAACAGAAATTTCCGGCTTTTATTTCCATATTTGTATTAGCTAGATGAGACCTCTGTTTGAATTCACAGTTTTCATATAATTAAATATGAAGTCTAACATTAAATGCTGACCTTTCATTGGAGATATATCAAATACAAGATAAAATGAGGTGTTAACAAGCTGAAAATAGCAGACAACTACAGATGTGAATAGCATCGATTACAGTTTTTAAAAAGGGGCATTTTATATTGGCCAGTGGCAACGGAGAATCGTTATGGTTTTCTTTGTTTTTCTTCAAGTTTTTTTTCATGCAGATTAAAAAAGTCGCAACTGGAGCAGATAAGTCAAAGACTTTACTATGTCTTTTTCCATTTTTCATCAGTTTTTTTTTTTTTTTTTTTTCTGTGGCTAGGGACTGAAGCCAACGTCCCAACAAGTTGATGCTCTCAGTTATACTTATTTTTATTGATCAAATAGTCTTTGTTGCACTGGAATCCATTAGAATGAAACATGATGTTAGGAGTAGATATCTATAAGACAGCAACCAAATAATGGAGTTCAAAAATCATAGAAATTGAAGCTCTTCAAATGCTTTACAAGGATAAACAAGGCAGTGTCTAACTTTATGACAAATTAAACGCCGTCTCCGGTGCTCGGCAAGTGGTGTATCAATTCATAAGAGAAGAGTAATTATCTGACACCAAAATCTTTCGTGTTTAAGATGCCCAATGAAAAATATTTCCAATTTTTTTCCTGAATAAACAATGTTTGTCCTTTTAATTTATATTTAGCAAGAATCGACAATTGGTGATATTTTTGCCGTGGTCATGAATATGGTGTGAACTTTTCTCTAAACTCTGTAGAGGGAAATCGGTGCAATATCACATACAACCGGCTTTAGTTAATATGACTAAAACTGTTTACATGCATTTGAAGACCTCTTATTCTCGCGATTGTTTGCTAAACAAATGAATGATAATGTAAGAGTACTTCTTTTGTCGATGTTTAACGTGGATTCCAATGAATGTTGATAATGTTTTGCAGTCTGAGTGTAGAAAGGATTATATGAATAGTCCTTGAATGCTATTGAAATAGGTGTACAAATGTATTTCGTGCATTGGTGAAACCCCCAGGGGAGTTAATTGCATGGGATAAACTACATATTCACGTTGTGACTTCTGTTATGTGCTTAACAAAAGAAAGTATGACGTAAATCCTCGTTTGCACACTACTTTCTGGATCACCTGGGATCGCCCCTGATTTTTGGTAGGGTTTGTGTTGGTCAGTATTTGGATTTCTATATGATGTGCTTTGTATACTTTTGTTTGTTTTTGTTCGGTTTTCCCTTTCTGTCATGAGATTGTCAATTCGTTTTCGACTTATGAGTTTGACTATCCCTTTGTATCTTCTGTCTCTCTTTTACCTACTTATAAAGTATAAAAATAAGAGGATATTACAAAGGGTTCGTTCTCCCTATTTCAATCTATCATTTATAGCTTCTTCTTGCACAATGTTTAAACTTATCCACTATTTATTCCTTCTTTCAACTCTTTCTCGTCTATCCATCTCACTGAACTATTCTGTATTCGCTCGTAATTTTACATCACCAAAATGAATAACCCAAATTTCTTTCAGTGATGGTTGGGATTGTTATCCGTTTTCTAACCTATAAAAAGTAAAATAACAAAATAACCGAACTCCAAGGAAAATTCAAAACGGAAAGTCCCTTATCAAATGGCAAAATCAAAAGCTCAAACACATCAAACGAATGGAAAACAACTGTCATATTCCTGACTTGGTATAGGCCTTTCTTTGTGTAAAAATTGTGGATCAAACCTGGTTTTATAGCTAGCTATACTCATATGATATAAAAATATATAATTTATCCATAATAAGAGTATAATTATCAACATTTCACTTAATAGTTATGATATTGAAAGCACATCTCTGAGTGTCTGGTTGGCAAAAAAATACAGAATAAAGGGCCAAAAATAAATAATACAGAAATGGAAAGCCTCGTCCATACCCTCATGTATGGGCTATATAATCATAGTAGAAGGACCCCGGGCAACTAAGGTGGCTTAAGGGGGTGTTTCTTATCAAGGTAGAAGGACCTGGGCACTTAAGATGGCTTGAAGGGGCGTTTCTTATCTACGCATACAATGATGAATCAAAGTTTAACAATATTCCCTCGATGTCTTGTGGAAACTACTGAATTTTTTCTCCATTTCTTCATTGTTTCATTCATTCAGGAAAACAGTTATCTGTTTTTCATTCAAAGATCCTTTTATAATGTCGTCTTCATAAACATACTCAACCTACTGTTTTATAATAGCGTATTCAATGCTTGAGATTTAATGTGGCCTTGATTCAACATCAGCGGTGCTTCTTTTGTTTGCTTAGAGTTAAATCAAAAGGATTATATTTTGTCAATTGTTTTGAATAGGCACAAGAAAACATTAATTGTTCCATTAGTCTTGTTAAATAGTTGTCTTGGTTTTTTGCAATGCTTCGCGTAAGCAGTTCGTCTTAGATTATGTTAAGAAGGAATGATCGACCTCTCTATATATATTTTTATTCTTATCCAATTATCCTTATCCATTTAAACGAGTTCATTAGAAAACTTTCTATCGGACTCAAATAATCCCATATAAAGAACTTATAGTTGCTTTTATAAAAGCAGATTTGTGTGTCTGTAACTATTTGCAAAAACCATCAATAAAATGATGTTTAAGCTCTTCGTTTACTCATTGTATGATATCTAATTGAAGATCGAAGTTTTGTTGATGATATGTCATGGCAGACTTACGTTTGGAATGCTTCGTCAACAATTCGTCGTGGATTATGTTAAGGAGGAACGATCGACATCTCCATGTATATTTATATTCTAATCCATTTAAAAGAGTTCATTAGAAAACTTTCTATCGGACTCCTATATAAAGAACTTATAGTTGCTTTTATAAAAGTGATTTTGTGTCTGTAACTATTTGTTAAACCCATCAATAGTATGATGTTTAAGCTTTTCGTTTATTCATTGCTTGATATCTAATTGAAGATCGAAGTTTTGTTAAGGATACGCCATGATTGAGTAACGTCAGTTTTGGGTATATTTATACTATTATACAAACAATAATTTAAATCTGACAAATTCAAACATCATTAAAATGGATTAGTATTCAATCTACTTGATCAATCAGATTTTCGTTTAGGTTTGAAAAGGTTCCGTTATATATATGTAAATTTTGAAATCGATCTTGAAATATTTCATTTGCTTAAGCTGGTTTCTTATAATTGACAATGACAGAATGTGTAGACTGTGAATAAAAAGATGTTTGGTTTACACCAATGAGAAAGCAGCTCGACTGCAGACGTAAGGATAACAGTAAAAGTACGGCCAAGAGTCTGCTCCTCGACTGCAGACATAAGGATAACGGTCAAAGTACGGTCAAGAGTCTGCTCGTTTATTTGTCGTAACCGTTGTTTCTCACTGTTGCCATTATTCAGTCTTTATCAATATTTGTTTAGCTTATAAATTTTATTTTATGGAGTATAGCTTATACAACTATGTGTTAACAGGACTTATATGTATTAAAAGAAGGACATATGTTGGTGTGTATGTGGTTTACAGAATAGGGAAAACTTGGCCAAAAAATACGGATTAAAGAATACTGGGGTGTTAGAATATACAGAAGAGGGAATAACGGGGTGCTTAACAACAAAGAATAGAGAATAATGTTCAAGAAATAAGAAAAGAGAAAATGGCTGCTTAAAAAAATTAAAGAATTCAGAAATTAAAACTCCCTATCTAGAACCTTATTTGCAAATCTCGGTAATAAAACTTTACGCAGTACTCGGAGTCCTCTGTTTACATTTTTTATAAGTAGAACATCACAGCTACCTTTAACACCCCACTTTACATCCTAGCTTCTTCGATGTTAAAAAGAGTTTGTTGGGAAAATGTATATATGGACATATTGTGACTCAGTTCTACAACCCTGAGCCAGATGTTTATTCTGACGTCCTCTTTAACATAAACATTTTCAAGCTAGTATCCAATTCTATTGAACAAAACCTTTCCCATTAAGAAGGAGCGCACCCCTCAATTTAGCAATATGATAAGACCCCCCAAAAATAGAAAAAAACTTCATCGTTAATTCTTATAGGTGGCCCCAAATCCCTCGCCAATTTCGAGCACAATCATTCCCCCTCTTTTCCTCCTTAAAAACCCGTATATAAGGGAGGCCTGTTATCTCTTTTTGCAGTTGAAGTCAAGTATTATGATTTCATCTCAAAAGTACCTATATGTTAAAGTTGTTCTCGTCATCCACAGGCATTGGTATCCTCGGGCTGTTTTTCTGCTCTTTGGTCGGGTTGTTGTCTCTTTGACACATTCCCCGTTTCCATTCTCAATTTCATTGAATATGTATAGTCCTGTATTTTCGGTTGTGATTTTTTTTTTTTTTTTTTTTTAATTATAATATGAAAATAAGAAGAGTTTTAATTATTTCTCTCATTCCCTTCGAGTGTGCTTCTACGCCGCTATTAAACATGTCCTATCAAAGTATGGTTTCTATTGTGATTACGCCATTTTATAGGCCAATAATAATATAACCCAGTGAACGCTGAAAAAGAGAAAAAAAGAGGCAATGTGGTCCTGTTTTTGTTTAATTTTCTGCTTTGTTTATTTAATTTATTGGTTAAAGCGTTTGTTATTCTTCGTAAGAGAATTTATACCCGTCGTAAATCTGTTAAGTTTGGTTTTATCTTTGAAAAGTTGCAAACATTTAAATAAACCTATTGAAAAACACTTTTCTATTTGAAACATTGCGACACATTTTAGAGTTAACCTTCGTCACCCAATAATAATTAGATCAATTCGTTCAAATTATAGTAGAATTTCCAACTGATATCTACAAATCTGTCGTTTTAATGTAATTTCTTTTTTTGTTGAATTGTAGCTAAATGAACATAACCACAGTCAACTTAGTATAAGTTCTTTTATGTGCTTTTGACAATAAAGTACTCTGTGAATAATCTCTCTAACTTTAAATCCCATTATTTTTTTTTAAAGTCGAACACAACTCATTGATGGGTCTGTATATCGATCACCTTTTACATAGCTAGATCAAACATTTCTCCCTCTCTCTCTAGAATGGAAGAAAAAATCCCTCTCCATATAAAAATGAGACGATGTGGTATAGTTGTCAATGAGGCATATCCTAGAGTCCAAATGACGTGAATATCATCAACTAAAGGTCACCATACGGCCTTCAACAATGATCAAAACTCATACCGTGTAGTCAGCTATAAAATGTCACGATTTGAAAAAATGTTAAGAGTTCAAACGGGAAAACAACGATCTGATTTAGGACAAAACAATACACGAATTAAAAACAAATATGAGACAACCACTGAATTACAGGCGACTGACTTAGGACATGCATATATGGTGTTACTATGTCCTTTGATTGAGTTAAGCTATTTCAGTTGATATTTTATAGTGTGTCTTTCTATGTTGTGATGTTACACTATTGTTTCAGAAAAAGGGTGAAGGTTTGGTACCATTAAAACGTTTAAACCCGCTGCATTTGTTTGCACCTGTCCTAAGTCAGGAATCTGATGTTCAGTAGTTGTCGTTTGTTGATGTGGTTCATAAGTGTTTCTCGTTTCTCGTTTTATATAGATTAGACCGTTGGTTTTCCCGTTTGAATGGTTTCACACTAGTAATTTTGGGGCCTTTATAGCTTACTGTTCGGTGTGAGCCTAGGCTCCGTGTTGAAGACCGTACTTTGACCTATAATGGTTTACATTTATAAATTGTTACTTGGATGGAGAGTTGTCTCACTGGCACTCATACCACATCTTCTTATATCTATATAAATAATGTGGCAGGGTTAAACATGTTTGTTGTGATGTTATACTATTGTTTGAAGGTTTGGTACCATTAAAACGTTTAATCCCGCTGCAAATGTTTGCACCTGTCCTAAGTCAGAATCTGATGTACAGTAGTTGTCGTTTGTTTATGTAATTTATACGTGTTTCTCGTTTCTCGTTTTTATATAGACTAGACCGTTGGTTTTACCGTTTGAACCACTAGTACTTTTGGGGCCCTTTATAGCTTCTTGTTCGGTGTGAGCCAAGGCTCCGTGTTGAAGGCCGTACATTGACCTATAATGGTTTATAAATTGTTATTTGGATGGAGAGTTGTCTCATTGGCACTCACACCACATCTTCCTATATCTATTGTGGTCGCTAAACCAACTATAGCCTGAGACAGTTGCGTAGCAACAAACTGTAAAAATTAGTGGGAACTGACTTTAACCACAGTTGACCTACTTTACATTACCTAATTATTTGGTGTATAGTTTAAGTTGTTACCGTCCTGAACATGCATGGTCAACTTTCTACTTCACGTTAAAAAAACAAGAACAAGCAATCAACCAAGCAATCAAACAAACCGTGAACTAGAGAAGACGCTAAAAAACACAAGAACAATCAATCAACCAAGCAATCAAACAAACCGTGAACCAGAGAAGACTGCAGGATTTTTTAATTTTAATTATTGCTTAGGTTAAAACGTCCTTGCATTATAGTGGCGGATCTGTGAAGGGGTTTTGGGGTTTGAACATTCCCATTTCCACGATCAATGCTTTTAAATGGGGATATTACTGTTTCCCTCTAAACTGTCTGCTTCCGGTACATTGTCCTCTGTTGCTGATCCCTTTTTTAATTAATTAACTACCACTGGGCTAACACCACGTCTGATAGTTCTCCCTAGGCTATTTTAAGCCCAATGAATTGTCAGGTCTTATTTCTCAATTTAATTTTTTTTTTAATTTGTATAAAGACTAATGTTCCAACTCCAGAAATCAGAGGTTTGGCTATTGTTTTATTTAAGCCCTTTAAGGAGATTTCTCCATTTGTAGTTCCTGGCGTGAATTTATCTAGGATAGCGCTTCGCGTGAAAAGGTATAGAATACGGTTCAGTGCATGAAAAATATATAAAGTCTATAATTTGTTTTATTGATTTTAAAAGAATGTAGTAATTAACACATAGAGTTACATCCCTTTCATTAATACCTAATCTTATTTTTTATTTGGAAAATATGGGTGTGTGTTTATAAGCATAATTCAGAAATTTCACTGAACACCTTTTTGATGTTGATACTCTCTCGTGGTGAACTCGACAACTAAATCAAGACGTACTGTAGATGTTTTTTGGATTTATTTTTTTTTTTTGTAGTCGGGTTGTTGTGACATTGACGTTTACCCCTTATTTCCTTTTTGTTTTTAATTATTTAAATTAGAAAATATAATTTCTATAAATATTGTCACAAAATTATTCATGAGTAGCTTTCATCCTTTCACCTTAATATTAGGAGTAAGTAAAAGATTGCTTACATGTATGAAAAGGTCCTTGTATAATGTATATAAACTTTTTAATAATAGACAACTTTCCACCAGAGACCAAAGCACGTGGATGCAATAAATGTCTCATCAGTGATGATCGAGGCCAAATATTTGAAAAACCTAAAAGGACCTAAAGTATAGACAAATATGGACAAGGAATCAGAGCTTTGCATGAAGGAGATGTATTCCTTAATATTTAAATGATTTTCTAAATTTTAAAACAGCAAATTTCAACCCAACAATATTCGTATTTTCATGCCAGGACTGAAGTATTGGTCAAAAAGAGAAATCGATTCTAGAAAGTATTAAGCTGGTTTTCGACTGACTACTTTGTTTGAGCGTGGCGTAAATATATAGTGTTTAGACAGACACTAAAAAAGACCTGACTGAAACCTCCTTTTCAAGAATCACCAACACATATATTTTTATCAAATATTTTGTAATAGAAAAGTAGCGTTAAAGTTAGAAAAAAAACAAGAATTTTTATAGTAAGAGTAAACAAATCCTTGGAAAAAAATAAACATTATATAGGTCATATTCTATGAATTTCAATGTAGCATTTACTGACCTCAATAAGGTTTACATTATCTAACATTGTTATTTCAGGTGATCTTATCTCATTTTATTTCTACCACATAACACCCAAAAAAATTATGATAATTCAACCAAATTTTATAACGTTAAATTAAAAGGTCTGGATATTTTTGTCTGAAAAACATAATATTATATTAATTAATGTTTCATGATCACTGTAATTCTCTTGTTATTTGTTTTATAAATTCCGTACAAATCAAGAATGTATTTAAAATCGATCTCAATTTAAACTAATTACATTTAAGTAGTGCGAGAAAAGATAAGTGTTTACAATAGCCACGTGGTTGCTAAGGCTGTGAGGTCAAAGGCCGTTGGCTATAAACAATCTATCCCATAAACCCTACTTCCGGTGTTTGGCGGTTAACATCACAACATGAGAAGAAGAAAGCAATCTTAAGCAAGAAACGATTGACAGAGTTTATTTAAATTAGTGAATAATAACGCAAAGGATATAATAATGTCACATCTATCACCCCTTCCACCCATTGAGACAAGGGCTTTACAAGTGGCAAAGAAATGCAAAATTTTTAGAAATGGAGATCCTCATTTCTTTGGAAAAACTGTGACTTTAGATAGTAGGAGAATTCGATCTTTCGATGCTTTTTTAAACGGATTAACTAATGATTTGAAATTAAGAAATGGTGCGGTAAGGAAATTAGTTACACCTGTACATGGACATCGTATTCGAGATTTGGCAGATATTGAGGACGGTAAACTTTACGTTGCCGCAGGAGCAGAAACCTTTGATAAATCCGTAGTGTAAGGTTCATTTATTATTTCCAAAGCAAACTAAATGTACAAGTTTTGTATGTAATATATGGTATAAATTTGGTCAGATACGCAGGTTTTTTCTTTTTGACTTCATATTCCTCAATTTGGAACACCCTTTATCTGACAGCAGTTACTCCAGCTATTTTTTCTTGTAGTTATAATTTTGTGATATATAGGGCCAAACCCCTCCTTAATGGTTTTTATGTCGCCTCTGTCTTGTTCCTAATTCTTATTATTCTAGTCACTCCTTACAGTTAAAATTTACATGAGGAGACATTTTTTTTTTATTTATCTTAATAAAAACAATAAAACCCTCTTAAAAAAATTCCTACTTTACTGTATTTTTTTGGTAGGATACTTCATTTATTATTGGCAGTTACGATTCAAAGTCTTTGGGAAAATCAGTAAAAAAACAAAATATGTAAATAAATAATTTGCAACAACACTTAGAAAGGTCAATTTCATTTAAAAAAAATCAAAATACAATTTACAAAATGTATCAGCGGGTGCAATAAATGATCATTTTCTATAATTGCAAAGCATATGCACACATTCATGTATCCATTGACTAAAAAATAATAAGGGCTTAAATTAGAACATAACAATTACTGTCATTGAAACTATGCACAACATTTTCTTTTTACTATAATTGACCATTCGGTTTTCCATCAGACATGTCTGAATTTAAAGTTGATATTTCATTTATTTTTTTGTTTTTAGTCAAACAAAAACTGGATTGCAAAACTTACAAAATATAACAAATGCTTTAGTTGTTTGACATTAGTGATATTATATAAACATTTTTTTTCTACCATAGCAATGAGATGTGTTCTGTCTTTTACGGGTAACAATAAATACTTTAGTTTTGATATTTAATGAAAATATTTTTATAATTTTCAAATGTCATAAAGACACAACAATATTGTGCTAACGAATCAACTTCATTTTGCTGTACATTTAAATTTAAAAGGAATTTTGAATTGAAATTAAAGTTAATTGTGTATCATTATTACCTGAGGATTAACTCTTACATGTAATAATCTAAATCTTTTAATTTTAATCGTTTAATACTATATTGTACAAAAATGTACATGTTTAATGTTTTTATGGCTTAAAGTTGTAGGGGTTACATGTACATGTATGCATATAGTAATCTTTTCTGAAATAAACACATTTTTCCAAAGAACACCTTGAAATTTTTAAAGATGCATGAATTAAATTCGAGTCTGTGTCAAAAGTCGTCAAGAGGGTTACAAACATATGGGATGGATAACTGGAATTACCTTTCTGAACATACATGTAACCAATTTAACATACAATGTACATGTATTAAAGAGAAATCTAAAAAAAATACATGTCTTCTTCAAGTCCTATTACCATTTTATTAATATTCACTTAAATAAAGCCATTTAGAGCTTTCTTTGACCTGTAATTGTTAACTTTTATACATTGTGACTTGGATGGAGAATTGTCTCATTGGCACTCATACCACATCTTCTTATTCATATTGCCATTTCTTTTATACTATTCTGTTTTGGATTTTAATTTTAGAGTTTGTTCCTCATCATGCTCATTAAGATTCTTTTTTTGAATACACAAATTTTAAATTTTTTGTCATTGAATGAAGTAAAATATTTTTCCTGTAATAGCAAAGCATGGCAACAGAAAATGTTTGACTTCAGAGAACAAAGTAAACTGGTCTGATAATGTCACTAAGTCACTGGATCAAAAATGAGGTCAGTCAGAGCAGAATCCAGGCAGGTGAAATTGTTGTCAATATCTACAGATGTTCTAGCTGGAAATTTGAATGTCAGGCTTTTATAAATAAATTTAACACTACCAGGTTTTATCTTTTTTGTCCGAGCGTTGTACATGTGCAGATGATGTGGAGTATCATGTCATTTAAGAAAGATTTAAAATACTTTTTTACACCATTTTTGTCATTATTGTTAGTCATATTTCTAATTTCAAATACAGTTTTATTATGATAGAAATTTAAAAGTCCAACACACTTATTGTATAACTTTATCAATGTCCAAATTCTAAACATTTTTTGTAAATTTGCTTCCAATAATAATTAATGTAACACATGTAACCACTGGTCAATTCAAAGTAAGATTGTTAATCACCAATAATTTTGTTTCCTTCCATATTTGATATCTGTTGATGGGGTTCTTGTCTCCTGTACATCATGTACATTAGTGTTTTATTTGAAGCAATTCAGCATGGCGCAATGCCATGCCCTTTTTTCCTGACGCCATGCCCTTTTTTTCGGACGCCATGCCCTTTTTCTTTTGAAAAATTTGACGCCATGTGCCCTTTAGTGTTATGTGGATCGAGATCCGGTTGCGGTATTGGGGTAGTTTTTTTGATGATTGAAGGGCAAGCATTGACTTAAGTTGATTGCATCTTATTTCATGAAGACAATATTTATCACTTCCGCAAGACTGGTGAGCGTACATCAAATCATTCTTTGTTTCGGCAAAATAAGTGTATTACTTCATTTGAACGTGACGAAAATTGCCAGAAGTAAATTTGTAGTTCATTAATTGCATTAAAAACGTCACATTCCTTTCCAAATTGCGTGCCAAACAGGGTTTATTTTTGTAAATTTTCTTCGTCCACCATTGAAATAACGGACCAGCTATGAATGAAATCCAGATTCTTACGATAATGACTACGGACGCATGAATGGCATATCAGACGGAAGAATATTGATCCCAAAAAGAAACAGTACATATTCCACACGCATTAACATACTTTTGGTTAGATATCTGGATTCTTACGATAAAGACTACGAACGCATGAATGGCATATCTGACGGAAGAATATTGATCCCAAAAAAGACAAAGTACATATTCCACACGCATTAACATACTTTTGGTTAGATCAACTTGGTTAATGTATATCATTGTTTCAATTTATTTATTTAAGTTGCTCAACTGTGGGACTATTATACTTATATCATTATATTATGTACAGGATTAACTTTGTAAAATTTATATATCGTTTTTACATTTTTAATGAGAAAAACTGAATATGTGTAACTTACTAGTTTATTTATGTGCCCTATTTGGTACAGTCAACGCCCAAAGTGCCCTTTTGGTAAAAAATTACCATGCCCTTTTTAAGTTCTAGATAAAACACTATACATACAATACAGTGTATATCTTTCCAATTTGATTAGGATCCCAGTTGACATGATTCCAGTCCAGTACCAACAAATGAAATCTCTTCATAAATTTGCCACCTTTTAAATGGGATATTGTACTGAGATGAAAATTATGTTATTGTGATTAAATTTGTAGTATAAACATGTATATATATATATATTTATTCAAAGGATATTCTTCAAACTAACAATTCCTATGAAGAAATAATTTTGCAATTCTGAGATGAAAAAGTTTGAGGTTAAACCTTTCATTATACATGTTATACATACATGTACTTATATATATAAAGATAAGGAAATCGCATGAACGTTTGAATAAGGTATTAAAAGTTCACCATTGATCAATCAAGATCAATAACATTGGTAATCTACCAACACATACATGTACTCTTTAGCTGTGTACACTAAAACACAATGGCTTCATAATTTATCTTAAAAATTCCAATTTCAATTGTACGGTGATGACATCCTTTGAAACAGTTCATACATATTAAATGGATTCGGGACATACACAAAATGTAATATATATGCATAATGTCAGTTTGTACAGAAATAAATTAATAAGATAAACATTTTATGAAAATTTAATGACCGTTCAATATTGACAAGAATACATTCATTCTTGCTTTGTTTACTTATTTTGGTTTCAATACATTTATCATTACTTATCCTTGTAGATACATGTACATTTGGTGTACATGTATCGATGCCATTTCACAAATAAACATCTCCTTTTTGGCAAACAAAATGAATTTTTATCAACGTTCTTACATGTATTCACAATATATGATGTATTCAGGGGTACAATGTATTTCAGAATAAAAAATGCCTCTATATCCTCTGTTTCTGATGAATTCACAATTTGTTCATTCAGTGTGTCGAGTAACTTCTTTTGTTGTAAGTTTTCATACATGGCTAACAGCTCATCTCTGTCGAATTCAGAACTTTCCCATGCTTCTTCAAATTTTCTTAAAAGTCTGGTAAAGGCACTACCATTGCCCGTTCTAATTGATTTGAGCTTCAGTACCTGCATTAGTCACAATACCATTAATGTGGGGACGTTTTTTAAATATCTGACTCTAACATAATAAACAACAGCTATTCAATTTGACTTTTTACTTGTTACTAATCAAAGCTAAGACGACGTTGCCGATGTGGCTTTGAACTTGGATACAAAGGTAATTCGAGACGTAGCCGGTCCTGCGGTCTTCTCAACAATACAAATTCAGTTATTGTAAATTGTCAGAATAATTGGTCTCTTTTGAGGTACAATGTACCTTTGGAGGGCTTCCATGAAGTAAATAGTAAATATATCCCCCCCTCCTCCCCCAACTACATTATAATGGTAAAAATACAGACATTGATTGACATATCTATTTATATCCTATTTGTTTGTTGTTTTTTACATAAGTTAAGCCATTGGTTTTCTCATTTGTATTGTTTTACATTTTATTATGTCGGGACCTTTTATAGCCGGCAAATGATATGGGTTTTGCTCATTGTTGAAGGCTGTACAGTAACCTGTAGTTGCTAACATCTACAGCATTTGGTCACTGGTGGATAAAGTTGTAATATTGGCAATCATACCACATCTCCTTTTTTTATAAAAATACTTTTGGCTGGCTAAATGACAACTTATATATAATTAAAGCCATCAGATAGTTTACACATTAAAATGTTGATAAATGCAGGTAGATTTGGACTGATCAAAATGTTTTTACAATTTTAGTTATATATAATCTGGGAGGTGATATACACATTTGTAAATTGTTCATAATACAACAAACCCATGTAATTAAAATAAGATGATGTGGCATGATTGACAATTGCATTGAGACAACTATCTAGTAATCTACCAAAAGAATAACATTTTCAATTTAATCATTATGAAAAGTTTTTCACCTTATAGTCTACAATGTATATAAATTCACCATTTGTGAAAAGCTGTTTGATCAGTTTTAATCTACATGTATTTATCACTGTTAGAATATAAAAGATACATGTATATTTGTATATGCATTGTATGTGCCAAATTAAAAGTTCAGTAGACGGTCAATATATAAACACTATAGACCAAAAAATTACTGTAAAATTGCTACATGTACTTAATTCCCAGTTAAAATTGCATTTGCAAGGTTGTTATATTACCAATCAGTCCTGTTTTGTTGTGAAAAAAAAATCTTATTTTAGGCAAATAATTTTCTCAAACATAATATGAAAATTTACATTGTAAAAAAAGAAAAATTCAAATTTTTTTCAAATGTGCATACTAAATGGATGAAAAGAAATACAAATTACATGTATGTATGTGAGTGTATCAGAGAAACAATTATTTTTAATTCCATAGCAAAAAATGACAATGAACAATTGTTGTGAAATGAACTGTTGAATACCTGTTGTGCATGGAGTACCAAGTTTCATAGATTTTGTTGTACATGTACATTAAAACAATGAATTTATATACATGTACCCAACAAAATTTCCTATTGATTTATCATATGCTAATTATGAAACCACGATTAAAAAACCCACCAACCAACCAATCTTGATTTTCCAACAAACCACGGAAATCTGAATCCACAAAATAAAAAAATATAAACAGAACTCCAAGGTAAATTCAAAACCTTTCAAAATCAAAATTGAGACTATATCAACTAACAGAATGAATGTGAAACAACTGTCATAATCCTGACTTGGTACAGACATTTCCTTGAAGAAAATGGTGGGTTAAACCTGGTTTAATAAAAGAACTTTCACAGTAATTGAAAAGTAATTCATAATAACGTGGCAAAAAAGCAATGAATTACATTTTTTAATTACCCAAGGTCTGAAGCTTATACATGTGCAAACGATACATGTAACATAATGGAATTGTATTTACAAGGTTGTTATTTATCTATCAGACTTGTTTTGTTGTGAAAAACAAATCATTATTTTTGCCAATCCCACCTAACCTAATAGTATTAAGTTATTTAATCTGAATTTTCTTTTGTGAAGTATAAATAATTAAGCTTTAAGCACTTGATTTAATGAACATGATTAAAGAATCCTATACTTCCCATAAAGAAAGAATTAAATAAAGGAAGTCCCAGAGACCATAGTTTTAATTAAGAAAATATTTTGACATGTTCTTCTATAAATGTACATACATTAAACCTGTTCTCCCTCCTTCTGAAGTTTGTGTGATTCCCTCTGTTTTTGTTTGTTACAAATTAAATGTACCTTGATTTGTGCCATCCTAATCAAGTAATGAGATTTGAATATCGGTACATTAGATACTGATGCCTTAATTCACCCCATATCTTCGTTCATAAACATTATTTAAGAGGAGGTGAAGAAGGGGGTACATGCACAGAAGAGCATGACAAGTGATCACATGATGAATGTAAAATACATGTACTTTCCTCATTCATGCTTTAAGGATACGGTTATTGCCTTTTTGAATTACAGGCTTCAATTTAAACCTGAAAACATGTGAAATAAAAACTGGCAAAAGGTGCAAGAAATTAACCTCCTTTATTTGTATGATGATCTCTTGTAGTTGATTTATTGTTTTTTGCTTAATGTCCAGTGGCAAATATTTCATGCATGGTCAGGACGAGAACAATTTAGAATAAATACAACATGTAGGTCCTGTTATAGGGGTCATCTTGGAAAAATGTCAGGAAATTTGACTGCTACTGGAAAATTAGGGTATATTGGATAGGGACAGAATGTTTGCCTTGCAACAGGTCATCAACAGACCCCTCAGAGAGTTGTTGCAAGGCTCTATCACTTGAAGACAAAAAGTACATAAAATGACATACCGGTAGTAGAAAGTACATAAGATTCAGTTCAGAATAAGCTTTAGTTTTTGGTTATTTATGACATTAGGTTGCTGTCTCATTGAGATATATCCCTCATCTGTGTCTGATTGAGATATATCCCTCATTTGTTTTTATTCAAACTTATAATTCTGTAGTATTGGAATTCTTGGTTTAATTGAGGTCACTAATAAAGCTCTCTAAAATAGAATGCTTGTTGATACAATTTCAATGAGCCCTGTATAAAACCAACTGGAATGATCAATGAATACAAAAACACTGTCGTAATGTATACAACTATATATCTATCTGAAATTGAAGTTACAAAATGCAAATATATTACAGGTTATTTAATTACTTATTAAAAAAAATCATTGATTTTCTGATGCCTTCATTTTTATTTAATTGGTATCACTTTATAAGCATTGACTAGCAAACAGAACCAGTATAGAAATTTTAGTTTAACATCTGCAAAAGGTCACAGAGTTTACACGAATGCAGTCGATAAATGTTCCTTGAAAAAATCATAACAAAAAGCGATGGTTTATTTTTATCTATCATGTCTATAGGCTGTAAATTAAACTGGTTGATTCATTATTCATGGTTCATAATGTTAGAACTGAATTTTAAGCTTTAATTCTATACTGCTAATTGCATAGTTTTTTTATGTATTTTGTTTTTGTCTTTTTCAGTTATACACAAATTGAAGCACCCAGTCCACGTCGGAGAAATCGCCATAGTAATAGAGATGAACGGGTAAGTTAGCCCGTTATTGTACATGTAAATTACATTTACGTACATGTACTATTTACAGGTTATAATGGGTTTTCTTCACAGGAGAAAACATTTTGTCTCCGACATTTTAAGAGGATATTCCCACAATGTGCTGCAGTTGGTCACCTGGACAAATTATATATTAAAATAGTGTAATTTAAATTTCATAATTGGGCATCAATCCACATATATGTTAACATGCACTTGAAAAAAAAAGCCCCAAAAAACCTAAAAATTGAATTATACAGGATGAATGTACATGTATCGTGCAGAGTCCTTCAAAACTGCTATAAAAAAAGAACTTCATTAGAGATGTATTTTTGCTAATTTTTGCATTAACTTAGATAAAATTGTGAAAAAAATATTTCCTCAGAGTCAGAATATCAGAATCTGGCATAAGAAACAAGGGTGTATTCAGACTAGATGCGCCCTATGCACACCCTCTTTAAAATCATTTTGTTTCAGTATAAGGCCTCTAATTCCAAATTCTCTGGAGCACCCTCCTCCACCCCTCCTAACAACAAAATCTGAATCCCCATCTGAAAAAAAATGTACGAACAGGTTTGGTTCTACAAATTGCAAAATTAAACTCTAGTGGCCCTCATTAATTGCTTTGATCATCTAGTAACCTACTTTAACTAGGATGGAAAGGTTTAATTGCAGGGAACTCTGATGTCAGTTTAAGCCCTTGGGAGAACACTTGACATTTATAAAATTATAAATTTATGATAAGGCATTGCATGCTCTTTCAGTCTCGATGAATTGTCATCTGAACTTTACGCCAATATATCAATGCCTCTCTTTGACACTTTTTATTTATAACTTATGATGTTCATATATTGTTGCGTTTCATAATAGTTGTTATCATCAGGATTATCTTTGAAAAATATCAATTTTCATGCAATTAACTATTGTTCAAAGCTTGAAGTATTGATCAAATTCAAATCATCTTGACATCATAATTGCTGGATATATATTGACTAAATAGGGATCAGTTCAGGTAAAGGAACAGTAAACTTGTGTTGATTTTTGCCTTTTCACAGGCCTACAGTAAGCAACCTTAGTCCTACCTACTTGATCTATTCCCATGCGAGCTTTTATCTGGGGAAAGGCCTAGGTAAGGGAAGTACACTGCAGTTTGTGTAGATATTTCTTTTTCTGTGTGTCCTCAATCACAGACTACTATGTCAACTCAAGATCTTATCTCTTACAGAATCAGCATTTAATTTTTTTAATGGATTTCTCTTGTAACTGGTCACATAAAATGAGAACAAAACAAATTCTACTTTAGATTTGATGTCATGTGATAAACAAGTTGGAAAATTTCAATGGTTCTGCCCCACCATGTGGCTACTCTCAACTGTAAAAGGAAAGAAAATAAAATCCTGCTGAGCTATACTGCAATTGCAACATAGAATGTGTCATATAAATGAAAATTTCTTGTTTGATTGCTGTCTTATTGACATTAAGGTTATATCATCTTTTAGTCATCAATGTCTTAATTTGATAATGGCGTCAAAGAGAAAATTGTATTATCATGATTATCTTGGATAATTGATTTTGTGGTTTTGACAAATCCTGCATAGAAGCCTTTTAGAAAATTGTTATTTTGCTGAACACTTTGTTCTTTGGTCTGTAATGGGTAATTGTCTCATTGGCAATCATACCCTATCTTCTTATTTTTATGCTGTAATTGATGGCTCCCCTGGTCTACTGACATAACCGACAAAAAATATCCCACAAATTATAAATCCACAGTTCTTGGAAAAATTGTTACATGGTGAAGTTATAGTCAATTAATTGTTTATCCATGAAGTGGATATAATTTATGTGTCTGTGTTGACTATTTAGTTTAGAAATAGATTTTGGATTTCACTGTTATAAGATATAATTACAAGAATTAAAAAAATGTTAGTTTCTACGACAAACTACTTGTGGGGTCCTTTTAATCATGTTATTAAGGACAACTATGACAGAATTGTCTTAGACTCAACAAAAATTTTTGCTTCTGTGTTCAACAACTGCACCATAGTGTTATAGAACATATTAGTAACCTTGACTATGGGAAGACTGAACATTCATTCAAGCATAATGTTGCGTAGATTGATTTTTACTTTGAAAGTGGGTCATAAATTGATTGTATCTATTTATAAAAGATAATACAGAATCAGTTATGTTGACTTTAGAAAAAATAAACCAATAACATTTTTATTGAGAAGTATGAACCAATTTGTTTGTCTTCCTCAAGAGAAACCACTGATCTACATTAGATAATTAATTGTTCATCACAGCAAAACAAACATAAAATTGTTACATTTATGGTTACATTCAGTGCATGTTTGGCAAGATGCTATTATTCATTTTTTGTAATTTTTCGAAATGCCCATCCAGAAATGCTGAACTAAGTTGGAAAGAAATTTTTGTTTAACCAACCATTTTCTTCGAAAAATGCCTGTGCCAAGTGAGGAATATGAAAGTTTTTTTTCATTCGTTTAATATACTAGTAGTCAAGCTTTTGATTACGGTAGGTTTTATGGACTTGCCCGCTTTTTGAATTTACCTTGGAGTTCGGTATTTTTGTTAATACGTTTTTTCTGAGCGTCATTATAAACCTATCAACAAAATAAAGTATACACTTTTAACATGTTTATTACTATAATTAAGACACATTCTTCAGCTTAAAGCAAAATAAGTGCTCAGATACAGGTATAATTTTGATGAACTCAAAATTTTAAGTCAAATGTAGATGACTTTGGCTTTTTTTTTTAACTCCTGTGTTTTAAGTATTTATACACCCCTGGCTATCAAATAGTTAGTTTTGAGCTTTTCTGTTGAAGGTATATTCAAAAGAACGTGTCACATGCACAAAACTTATCAAGTGTTATTTTCGTTTAACAGTTATGTGTATATTTTGAAAGCAGATTGTTTTGTAATTTAAAGGTTATTTCTTATGCAACAAAAAGAAAAGTGTTTCAAACAATTATTTCCTGCCAGTTTTGACAACATATAATTAAGAAGATTTAATTTATGACTCTATGTACCGTAAACTTTAACAGTTGGAATTTTCTAGAAGCAAGATATTTAGACATCAATAGTTGATTAAAGCCAGCGGAAGTTCAGAATGATCTTATCGATAGGAACCTTGTCAACAAGCCTTTTAATACCATTATCAACGGATTCCAATGCCTTGTCGCTAGACCAGCTTTTCTATCATTTCTGATTTGCTTGGATAGGTAACCCAGTTGTATAATAAAAAATCGTTTGATTATATTTTTTATTCGTTATACAGTATTAAAGATTACCCATCCGGAATGATGGTCTAAGCTTATTTTATATTTTTAAATGTTTAAATATTGTGGATTGTTGTATAAAGAAAGAACGCAAGGTGGAATTTACTCCTAACACTCTATAATATAACATAATTGAATTTTGGATTATTTTAGTTTGTAAGATATTTATTGTTCAAGGTTGAATAGATTTCTAAGGTTGTAAAAAATCTAAAATTGTATTTGAAATAATTTTCAATTTAAGTGTAAGTTAACACTTATGTACAATGTATTCTACTTCCCTGTTTAATACTGAATGAAAAATGTCTGTGGATGCACCCAGTATAATATATATATATATATGCATGAAAAATATTCAACCTATTCAATTACATTCTAAAAATGAATGTTTGCAGTAAAAGAATCTGTGTCATCACTTAATATCAGTAACTGTAAACATTCTATAATATGGATTTATATCAAGAAATGTTATTTTTGGTGTCAGTTATATGACATGTAATGTTGTATACCATTGGTTGATATATAGTCTACCGTTTGATTTTGTTAAGTTTTATGGACTTGCCCCTTTTTGAATTGACCTTGGAGTTCAGTATTTTTGTTAATACTTTTTGAATTGACCTTGGAGTTCAGTATTTTTGTTAATACTTTTTGAATTGACCTTGGAGTTCAGTATTTTGTTAATACTTTTGAATTGACCTTGGAGTTCAGTATTTTTGTTAATACTTTTTGAATTGACCTTGGAGTTCAGTATTTTTGTTAATACTTTTTGAATTGACCTTGGAGTTCAGTATTTTTGTTAATACTTTTTGAATTGACCTTGGAGTTCAGTATTTTTGTTAATACTTTTTGAATTGACCTTGGAGTTCAGTATTTTTGTTAATACTTTTTGAAACCAATATCAAAGAGTTATATGGTTCTTCTTTGATTTTTTTTCAATAGGTTTTTCTAAATGCCTTGACTTTGTTATTCCTCTTATCCAGATGAAAAAGGGGGAGGGAAATTGAGCGTTCAGAAAACTGATCTAACCTTGCCATATGTTCGCTGCCTGCCCTCAGTGATCAAGATACATGTAACTCATCAGTTCTTGTCTATAGGTTATTTCAATGTTCTTTTCTCTGAATTTTGTCTTAAATAAGGATTGATTGATTGATTGATTATTGGTTGCTTAATGTCCCCTCTTAAATAAGGACAGATTCATGTAGAACTTGATACATGTAGGCACTTAAATGTGCAATAATACAGCCAACTTTTTATTTTGCAATGTGGTTTCAACACTGGTGAATATTGTAATTAATTTTTGCGTTAGATTGCTGTCTCATTGTCTAATTACCCTGGGCAACACATCAACCACTTTTCCCGAAAAAATTTTCATTGATGGCAAAGATGTATTTATAGTTCATTACTAAACAAAGTATGAAAATTAGATTGATTCGGTTATTGAAAACTGACATATATCATGTAGTTTTAATCATATATAACTTCTCAAACCAGTTGACATTGACGTACAATAAGCATTGATATTGTGTCCGTTTCAATTAGAAATTGATAGAAATTCAAGTTTATTCAGGGTGGTTCTAATGTAATATTAATATATGTTTTCTTTCGCCTGGCTGTTCAGGTGTTAAAGTTTAAATAAAATCTCGTTGTCAACAAGTAATGTTCTCAATATTTCAATGGTGTGTATTACGACCATATTGTGCAGATCAATTTTTATTATAATTACAAAAACTTTAAAGTATATATTTGATAAAATGATAAGTAATTATTTTGTCATTATAACTTTTTGTCCAGTGATTGAAATGTATACATTTTTTTCTAAAGAAAATATAATATTTGACATTACTTAGACATTTTAATAGCAACGTGGGTTCAAACATTTTAGATACAATATCAAAAATTGGGTTGTTCTTCAGTGCAAGATTAAAAAAAGATATTTGTAATTTTTAATTCATTTTTATTTAAAAGTCAGTTAAGCTTTTTTTTGTAGTTATCAATCAGAAATTATGATCATGATGATGTAAAGATAAAAATAATTGTAAAAGTAAATCAGACTTTGGTCTCATATATATATGATTAAGCAAAAACTTTCACTAACGGTCCTTAATTAACAATTTTTTAAATTAGGCAATGAAAAAAGTAAATAAATAAATGATTGTAGAGAAAATGGACATTTATAAAATTGTTTCTAACTTCATTGCTACATGTACTCAAAGGCAACAAACAAAAAGTAAAGCAATAAAGTAATGTGTAGTAACACAAATAAAGTAATGACAATAAAGTAATGTGTAGGAACACAAATAAAGTAATGTGTAGGAACACAAATAAAGTAATGTGTAGGAACACAAATAAAGTAATGTGTAGGAACACAAATAAAGTAATGTGTAGGAACACAAATAAAGTAATGTGTAGTAACACAAATAAAGTAATGACAATAAAGTAATGTGTAGGAACACAAATAAAGTAATGTGTAGGAACACAAATAAAGTAATGTGTAGGAACACAAATAAAGTAATGTGTAGGAACACAAATAAAGTAATGTGTAGGAACACAAATAAAACAATGTGTAGGAACACAAATAAAGTAATGTGTAGGAACACAAATAAAGTAATGTGTAGTAACACAAATAAAGTAATGACAATAAAGTAATGTGTAGGAACACAAATAAAGTAATGTGTAGGAACACAAATAAAGTAATGTGTAGGAACACAAATAAAACAATGTGTAGGAACACAAATAAAGTAATGTGTAGGAACACAAATAAAGTAATGTGTAGGAACACAAATAAAGTATTGTGTAGGAACACAAATAAAACCATGTGTAGGAACACAAAGAAAGTTATGTGTAGGAACACAAATAAAGTAATGTGTAGGAACACAAATAAAGTAATGTGTAGGAACACAAATAAAACAATGTGTAGGAACACAAAGAAAGTTATGTGTAGGAACACAAATAAAGTAATGTGTAGGAACACAAATAAAACAATGACAATATTGAAATGGAAGTAAAATTCTGGACGCAGTATTGATCTTATTTCCTAAAATTTCTTCAAAATCTCTTATTTTTCCAAATTGAGTCAGTCAGTTCTCTTTGGCTTTGTTTGTATTTTTTCCAACTGTTTTTAAGTATTGTTGTTTGCTTAATGTCCAGTGGCAAATAGTTCATGTATGTCAGGCAGAGAATAAATTTAACAACAAATCCTGCAAAGTGGGTAAACAGATTCAAAGGCTGGAAATTTAGACTGCCTGTTGAACAATAGGTTACATGTAGGTAACTATTGTTGGATAAATTAATATTGAAAAAGTAAATTTGGGGTTACACATTTGTATAAGCCAATGTAAAGAAAATCTCTGTCCCAATTTAGGAACCTTGTCAGTGGTAATTCTTAGTGGTTTTTTCGTTATTTGGAGAAATAGGTGCTGATTGCAGATCTTTGGTTTTTTTTCTGTTAAATTTATTCACGTCTCTGTCCCAATTTAGGAACCTTGTCAGTGGTAATTCTTAGAGGTTTTTCGTTATTTGGAGAAATAGGTGGCAATTCCAGATCTTTGTTCATTTCTTCTAAATTTATTGATGACTTTTATAGACCTGGGACTATTTAGAGCTTGATATATTGTATAGACACATGTAACTGTTTGTATGATCTTTGATGATTTCTACTTAATTTAATCACAACTTTTATAGACTTTGAGACATATTAGAGCTTAGCATATTGTATAGATACATGTAAGTGTCAGTGCATATCCTTTCTACTGAAATGTGTCATTTCATTTCTTTTCATAATTGAAACACAAAAATTTACCCATTAGTGAAGACAACATTTCCTCACTATAAAAGCTAATCTTTTTTTATATTTATGTACTGTTCAAACCCATTTCATCACGTTCATGGTTGGATATCCCTTTCAAATAACCGAACTTTAAATATAATAAGAGCCTTAAGGTGACAGTTAAGACAATTTTCCTTGCATACAGTTGACATTTTAAAAGTAATACAAGAGTAATTTATCATTTTGATCACATTTTTAATAAAAACAAATTTATATATCTACGAAGCGTGTGCTATTAAGGTGACCCACACCGGGTGGCAGTGTTTCTACGTAGACCTTGACAACCTTAGAGTGTATAACAGTGTAAGATATATAGTAACTTGAATTATATTTGCAATGTGTAATTCTGTATTAGCCACCAGAGGTAATATTCGTCTGCCATTTATTTTGTCAGTTGGTTTTGGCATTTAGAATTTCCATTTTATATAATAGACATGTTTGACATTCTCTTGTTTGACAAACAGCAAAACAATGAGATTTGCTTAAGTAAAAATTCTTGGTCTGAATATTAATCTCAAACAATGCCATAGAGATTCCAAAATGCATACTGATAACTCTATAGATTGCACATTATTGTGAATAGTAATCCTTCAAAGTGCAATTCATTTTATGTTCAATTTTTGGCCATAAGTGGAAATGGAAACTTTTCTAAATCGTGCAATGGTATTTGAATAGTCATTCAATTTTTGATGTTTTCTTTATAGTGTTGTCTGGAATATTGCCTGTCTTTTTTCTTTTGGCCACAGTGTAATTTGCCTTTTGACTTTTTTGTATATCCAATATTTTTTTCTTTTGAACACAAGTATATGTAATCACTACAATCACGTAAAATTTAGGTGATGAATGAATTATAAAAAGATGGTTAATTGAACCACAGAAATGGAAATTAAAAGCCTGGTACAGAACATATACCTCTCTATTCCTTATTTTTGTGGTGGGCTACTTGACATTTTTTATTCTTCAAGCTGTTTAAAAAAAGTTTGACAATATTTGCTTTTGTATACTGAGTATCAGGGTTTTAAGAATTTACACTTGGTTGTTTTACCCGGTAATTAGATTTTGACTAGATCCTAGCTTGAGAACACAGGAATTTTATAACTTCTATTTCTTGATTCACTTATCACATCTTAACATGAAAATCCTCTTGGATTCATGAAAGTCTTGAGACTAAGCTTTTAAATCTAACTTTCATTACAACTTGAAACCTTGGCTCAACACATATTGACAAAAGTTGGTCAAGCTTCCACTTTACATACAGTGAAACCTGTTTACACCTGTCCACTTTTAATAACATATTTTGATCGGTTCAATTTTAGCAGTTTAAAATTAGTAGTGAAATTTCACTGTATGTTAACTTCTCATACTCGAGTTCAGTTTTCAGTCTGTTGTTAGTTGGATATTCACCGTTGAAAAGTCCTTACCAAAATGAACAAGGGCACGACCTCAATTATTTTTGTTCCTATTGTAACCCCCGCCGTCTCAGGTTGTTGAAGTCCAATCGTACAATGTACACAGTTGTCGACATGTACTTGCAATTTTCTTTATTGTAACTGAAGTGCTTTACTTACGAATTAAGTTATTACTGTATATATATCAGGATAGATAATAAATTACCTTACAATTCTAGCTTGGTGTGCCATACTGAAGTGTTAGGTATATTTACATTGGGAAAAGCGGGGTAAATTTGACATTCCATGTTTAAAACAAACAAACTTGAAGGGTGTTGGAGTCTTAACAACCATAAAAGACAAACAAATGGCAAAAAAAAAAAAATGAAAGGCTATCATAACTTAATTAACTCTTTTGATCTGGATTTTTTTTAACTGGGAAAAAATTCTAGAGGTTTCCAGATAAAATTTAAGAATGTCACATTTTGATCATCAAAGGGTCGGAATCTAGATATGAATATAAGCAAAGGTGTTTCAATAATATTTACATCTATGACACACGGCAATCATATCACACAAAAGACATCTAGATTGCAGCATTATACAGTCTTCAATTATAACCTAGATACTTTCTTTTCCAATTTTTTAACCCATTTACATCAAGATTTTTAACAGCAAAAAAATCTAGATGTTTTCTTTTCTACATTTAAAGGAAGTCTTGAATTAATTAATACAATGGGTTTGGTGTAAATTCCGAAATTTTTATGTGCATTTATTATTGTAAATTTTGTACAGTGAACAAAATTCAATGCAAATTTTTAATATATTTTGAAACCTATTCTGTTGCAATTTTCACAGAAATACAGTAGGTCTTCAACTTTTTGTAATTCCAATTTTCAGTATCTGACAAGGAAATAATTGTAATTTGTATTGACATGTGTGTGGAAACACTTCATAAGCAAAATTTGTGCATGATCACACTTTTGCAATCCTGTAAAAAAAAAATTTTTTTAAAGCATTCTTTTCTTAAAATTACATATTTATGCTGCAACCATGAGTTACAAATGTATATATCAAGCTTTATTTTTGTTTTTCTGTGAATTGTTGTGACATTGTCATGGGAAGCAAGTGCAGTCATGAATGTTTCAGTTTGATTGGGAAATAAAATATAATTTTAGAATGCCTCTCGAATGTGATCTGCCAATCAAAATTACGGATTCTAATGAAACATACAATTGTATATGTAATGAAAATGTAGGTGTTTCTTTAATTTTGCACTTATTGCCCTAAATATACCTGCATGGTAGTGCAACCAACAATTAATTACTATTGGTAAGGATATGAAAATGATAGGATTGATGAGCGTTGGTTTGTTCAGTAGAACTTTGGATCTTTAGAATATAGTGTAAGTTAGAGTGATGCTGAGAAAATATTGATCAAGATCAAAGGAAAAATGTTTAAGTATTAATAAACTCAATCAAGCCCCAATGACACACCTCTTTCTAGTAATTTTGATGCCGTTCCACTCCACTGGCAGGTTTAATTATAATTTTCATACCTTTAAAGGTTAGGCAACTTGTAAATGTTAAAAATTTTAGTTTTTACCAAAAATTTATTCTATAATGTGAGATTTTAAAAGAAAAAAAAGTATTTTCACGTTAAAGTTTATGTTTATAACTCAATTTAAATCTGTCAACTGACACTTACAAATAATATTAAGATAGTAAAAACTGGGTCTTTGATCATTAAACACCTTTACAGTATTCAATAAAGTTTTAGAATTTGTAAAAGTCTAGTTGTTTATTAAATTAAATTGTTTGATTAGAAATACAACTTCACCTTACAAGACTTTAAGAAATTCAAGTTGAATGTTGTTTAAAGTAAATCGTTTTCAAATGGAAAGGACAATTTCTAATTGACATGCGATACAATGCCATTTTTCAATTAAATCTGACCCTGGACCTACATGAAGGACCCTATAAGTACGAAATTTACAAAGATCTTAAAGATTTTAATTTTCAAAAGTAAAGAATGTTGACTTAGCTGTTACTTTGGTTTGAAGTATTGGTTGAAGCATGGAAGTATTAAATTGACAATATAATACTTCCATGGTTGAAGATTGCTAATACAAGTTTATAGATACCTTTGGACATTTAACTTTAAGTATTTTTAAATTAATGTTGTGTCATGCCTGTTGCTAAAATATTTTTTAAGATTAGAAGTGGAATCTTTTTTTTAGCCCTAATATAAAAATAATATGGGTCTTGAAGATAAAAAATTATTCTGGGTGGATATGGTATAGCTATTGAAAGGAAAGGAAGACGAAAGCTTTAAACTGACATGGGATTGACAAACAGACAAATGGACCATTGCAGCAATGGTCAGTTTTTGTCTGTTCATCAATCCCATATGATGCACAGACCAAAAAACACAATTTACTTTCATAAGTGGGCCATAAAAATGATTAAATGTATGATATTTTGCACACAACATGGTTCTTGCAAAGTATATATCAGGAATGCTTGACACCAAAGTTTGGAATCCCAATTTATCAACAGTTTAAAGGCAATTTAAACAGATGCATTTACTGGCATTAATAAAGGTATATGGGTAAAAAAAATCAGAGACTTAAGTACCTGTGGATGTATTGTCTTTTATGAATGAGCAAAAGAATTCTGAGTGGACAGAATAAAAAAATGTCTCATGAGTTTCGTCCATTTTCTCCCATTTTTCTCATCAGTATATATCTAATCAATGTTCACATCTTTATTTAATTAGTGTCCAGACATATTAGGATTAATGTTTATTGATTATGTGTTACTGTAATTGTTTATTGCTATCAATGGCCATCAGTGAATTATAGAATATTTGTCATGTAGTCAAATTACCACAGAACCTGTTAAGGGAAAGCTGACTGTTAATTTGAAGCCAATTTTCTTCCAAGATTAATTGGATCCTGCAGATGGTGTTAATAGGTTGTGTAAAGTTACCTGGGCTTTTATTGATTTTATTTTCAAAGACAGGTTTAACCATCATGATACCTATTGTTTCTCGGTTAATGGTTGAATAAGCTTCCTGTTTGTTTTCCATAACTTCATTAGGATTTTATTATATTTGTCCTGGGTGCAGAAGAGTTTTATGATTTTGTTAAGTTATAAAGGCGTAAGAGTTTTTTCTGCAATTATAAATTCTTGGAATTTTATTCGATTCTGGTTATTAACTGTTTTCATTGATAAAAACTGATATAAAAATGTAACATCTCAACTTTAAAGGAAAAATAAAGCCACTTTATTTTTTTTAATGAGTTTTGACAGGAGACAGCAGTGATTTGGTTTTATAAAGAACATAAACATTCATTGATGATGATCAAGAGAGGAAGGGTTGAGTTCTCAGAAATTTAACTGTACAACACTGAGGTCAGGCCTTGTGGTCATAAAACTTTCGAGCACGATTTTCGTACTCAGACTCGGAAATCAACCAATCAAAATCATGGATTTGGTGTTTCGAGCACAAATTTTGTACTCCGAGTACTGAGTAAAGTTTTATGACTGAGAGCCCAGGTTCTAGTGGTTTAGAGCTGGGTATATTGTATAGAAACTTAATTGTCTGTTATTGGAATTTTGTGTTAACCTCTAAATATGTTTGTTCTTGGATAACTGTCTCATTGGTGAATTATATCCCACATCTCTTTCATTCATGCAACATAATGTTGTTGATGATTGCTTTGCTCTGCCTTGAGTTATCTTTGAAGTGTTTTGTGGACAATTGAATGTCTTTTTCCTTTTTTTTCTTTCATCTTTGTGGTCATAATATTCTTTGTTTTTCTCTGACTACAATTATGTAACTCATAACTTGTAAAGTTAAAAAAGTAAAACCTTGAAGAAAACTTTTTTACATTGATCCTCTATATGTTTCTATTATCAAAACAGCATGTATGTTCAGATTAGAATTTGTTATGACATAGGAATTGATCATTTTATTACTCAGACTTGTCGATCAATCTTAAAAATTCTTAATACACTTAGTTCTTTTTCCTTGTTTTCTTTTATCTTTGTGGTCATGGTATTCTTTTTTTTTCTCTGACTATAATTATGTAACTCGTAACTTGTGAAGTTCTGATTTCAACTTAAGTCGTTTCTTGGAAGTTGAGTTACTGAATGGTTTGTTAGGTATTTTAACTTAAACCCAGATATCATACTATTCATACAATACTTGACAATAAGACAGACAAGGTATTCAGTGTGAGTGGAAATCTATATATTTTTTTTTAATTGGAACTTAAACCCTTGAAGAGAACTTTTTACATTGATCTTGTATATGTTTCCATTATCAGAACAGCGTGTATGTTCAGATTAGAATTTGTTATGACATTTATATAGGAATTGATCATTTTATAATTCCAACTCGACTCGTCGATCAATCTTCCTTATACATGTAATTCTTTGACTGCAATGTTGACATCTATGTATAATCATATAGGTATATTGAATAGGTCAATTTGCATTGTGTGAAAAACTATTTCCTTATAACGATAAAAAACGATAAGAACCTACTGGATAACATGTGTATTATACAACCTTGAATATACAAAAATCAGAAAAATCTAATGTAAATGTCTTTTGTGCAAGAATAAATGAAGAAGGTGATTATTTTATGCTTCACAGTAGCATTCAGTATATCTAGTAGACAGTACAAAAAGTAGGTTACTGCAACCAACTGACTAGCTTGAAAATATTTTTTGTCAAATAATAAAAAAATATATTATTTTATTTTTCATGTGAGCATGATTCCTGGCTAACATAAAAAATACACCAAGTACATGTACAGCTTTGAGTATACAATGATATGAACATTTTTAAAAATAGGAATACAAGAATAGGATCTATATAGAGTCAGTTAGACAGCAACCCAGTAACAAAATAAAACAAAAAAGAAATGTAGAGGTCAATCTTCACCAATTGACAAAGGACTCATACTATCATGTATTTTAAAAGGTCTTTGGAAAACTTGATAACATGTTACAAATGGATAAACTGGTATCCACAGACATTTTCTTTCAGTTCTTTTATGCATGGGTGTGCTCATGTTTTGGGCTAAAAGATATACTAGTATATAAGATTTTTATTAAACTTATTTGGAAGAAAAGATTATACGATGTAGAAAATTTAAACTATTTATTCCATACTAGCAATAACTGGTTTGTCAAAACTATACAACATGTTTGTATTAATCCATCTATATTGTCACAGAATACCTCCTACATTGGCACACGTTCAAAGAATAATATAATCAGATTAACCGTTACGTCTTTAATGTAATACACCTCATTAAAGTCCATTTTAACTATGTATTAAATTGTATAACCATACATGTTTAACTGTTTTTAAGAAATGTAAGGTTTTTGTTAATGAGATTCTTTGATGAAAATTTGACAACAATCTAATGTTATAAAACATTTACGAGTATGATTACTTTTGTGAAAAGAGGGCAATTATATAATTTATAATAATGTTTTTGAAATAACTATAATCCTTTTAACTTTCCCATTTGAAAGCGCTTGTATAAGTTTTGAAATATTCAATATTTTGTATATAATTAGTAGAATATTCATGAACCAAACTTACTGTCTCTAGAGAACAGAAAATGTTGTCAAGAATGTAACTCTTTGCCAAAAACATCTTATTGCTAAAGATTTGCACCTCCTCCACCAAGGACAAAGTTAAGATGAGTTGGTGGTGCCCCCTAGCTGCTTTTATTATAAGTTATACTTACTTGTTCTGAACTAATGATAGAGTCTTGAGTTACTTTTGTGAGCTTTGCAACAGGTGTACAGACCAACGATGAAACAATTTATTGTGAATCGGAAAATGGTATCGGGTCGAGACAATTTTTGTTATTCCTTTTTACATAAGATCATGTAAAATATAAAAATAAAAAGATATGGTATGAATGCCTTTAAGAAAAACTCTCCACCAGAGATCAAATGATGAAGAAGTTAGCAACTATAGGTCACCGTACAGCCTTCCACAATGAGCAGAACCCATACCGCATAGCAAGATTAAAAATGACCCTGAAATGACAAAGCACACAATATTTTTTTTTTGTATTGCTTAATTTCTTTTTCCTTTTCAGCTTATACCAGCACACCACAATAAACATTTAGAGAATGTTACCGGCAAAATATCCCAAATTCCAACTCAGGGTAAAGCAATTGAGTATGTATATTTAACTTGGGATAAATTATTGACTGTACCAAGGATGGTAGATGGTTTGTTTTCAGTTCTATTTCAAAGCATGCATAGTTGGCTAGGAGTTATTGTTTTTTGTTACAATGTTATTATTATTTTAAAAGTACGTGCATGTTCTTTACTTCAACATTTTCTTAATTAATTAATCCATGAATGTTTAATGTCAGGTACAGAAGTTCTTCAGAGTATCATTTGTACTTCATTGAATCATTAGTAGTCCATTAATAATTATACAGTTAGAAATTGTGTCATGTCATTTTTTGTTGTTAATGCATCTAAACTTGTTTAAATAATCCTAAGCCAACCCTGGCAAGACTGCAAGACTAATCTTTTTTTTTTTTTTTTTTGGGAGGGAGGGGGGGGTCAACCTATTGGTTCATTAGTATTTAAATTATTTGTTTAATACTTTGCCTATAAAATTCAATAAAGAAATGTGTTTTGTTTTTGTTTTCGATGAGTTATTAAGGAAAGAACTTTAAGAATCTCAGAAGTATTTCTGAATTTAAAACAAAATTCTATTCCTGATCTTTAATTCAGTTATTTGCAGGTTACAAACCTTTTCTATTCAGGACTAATTTATTGTTCTAACCAAATATTCTTTTCTGATGATTTACACAGCAGGGTTCAAATTTTATCAAAAACAAATTCCTTAAGTCCCACATAAGATTCTCAAGAAATCTTTAAGCATACACACTTATATGGATTTTTAGATTATGCCTCTTGTTTCTGATGGTATTAATGATGGCATTTCAACATGTAATTTATGTTGTCGTCTTGACAACTTAGTTTGTAAATAATACAATCGTATTTGTTCAAAAGAATATGACATTTTTATATCATTAAAATATATTATCTAATGAATCAGTTTGGCATTTCAAAAATCAGAGAGACTCAAGGTCCAAAACAATTATGACAGGTTCTTTAATTTTATGACGGAGAGATTAAGGATCAAAAGTGTCTGTTTAGAATTTTAAAATATGATAAGGCAAAAGTTTATTAAACTTTAAGATAGATCAAAATATTTGTATTTAGTGCCACTTTGAAGTCATTAAATGTGTTAATGCAATGAAATTTGTCTAAACTGAACACTTATATGACTTAAAGTTATGTTAGTATTGTAACAATTTGCTTTATCTTAGTATCTTAGATGATTAAATTTCTATTTTTGAAAATAAACCATGGTAGTCGATTTTAAAGTTTTCAATAATTAGAAAAATTTCAGTTACTAACTAAAAAATCCTTTTCAAAAACAGAACAAAAAGTGCAAAAATTTTTCAATTCCTGAAACATTTTGTATTTTAATACACTTTTACAAGCTAAGAGGGTAGTTGACATAAAACTTAAAATTAAATTTCAAATGATCTTATCTATGTTTTTTTTAAAGAATTTTGAAGTGTTTTCGAACTATTCATTGATAGATATACACGTATTTGGAAATTTGAAGTTTTCACATTTGTTTTTTATTAAATTTTGAATTCCATTTTCTGAAGAGCTGTCATCTATATATTTAAAGTTACCTGTTCTTTATTACTATTTTGCCATGGGATGTTTGCTCTCTCAAAAGTTCAATGAAAGTGTCCCTCTACAAAATGATTTATGAGTGCTTATGAAAGTAATGTTTTTCATATTTTAGTCACCCTAGAGATTTATCTGGCTAACAACTTTTCTCTTTTAAAATTAGGCTTTCTATTGTTAGTGTAAACCAATAGTATAAATTATTTGTGTATAATCTTATGTAAAGACATAAACCGTTCAATTATTAATCATAAGGACTAAAAAGAGTTAATTTTTTGGGTCTTAGAAATGCCTTAAATCCATGATTGAATACATGTGGTTAAGTTATACCATTAGTATAAAACTGAATAAGGCAGAATGCAGCCAATCTTAATCATGTTAATAATATATGATGATATGTCATTATTCTGTTACCATGGTAACCTTACAAAATAGGCAATTTTGTCACCTCAAATTTTTCACTGCATGTTTTTTTTTTTTGCTATTGCAATTCCATACAATCTGGCTCATTAATTGTTATAACATTTTCTTTTTATTTCATTGGAAGTGTCTCCATTTCATAGCAGATTTGTGTTTCTAGAAAGTTTAATAAACTGTGAAGCATATTTTTAAATTTATATTATTCATGATTAAGCAAAATTTATTTTCTAAAATATCAATAATTTATAGCAGATTTTATGTTCTAAAGCTATTGTTCAATTGTTTTTGTAATGCATAACATCATATTTCAGCTTTATATATATATTCATATTGTAATGTGCCTAGTTTATCATACATATATGCTTTTATTTTATCTAACTTATCATTTATTTAGATTTGTTTTCATTTTAGAAGCTAGCTAGCATCATTACAGATTTTCAGAGGCAGCATATATGGACCATAACATTTGTTCAAAAAGAATATTTCACACATATGGGTTTAATCATAAAATAAATTTGGGAAAAAAAGTCTGCTAATTGAATACCATGAACATGAATGGTAGTTCATGCTTTTTTTAAGCTTTTAATAGAAAGTCAGGAATCATTTGTGTTTATCAAAGTTATCAAAAATTAAGAAAATGTTAGAAGTGGGCTTGGATTTTTATACATCTTTTTGAGTCCTCATTTTTCCATTGGATTTTTTTTTTAACATAAATTACCAAATATATTACTTATACCCTATGTAAATGTCTGTTTGACCTTTACACTTCGTAAATTTCCCTTTGACCTAAAACCTCACTCACTTAGTCTAGGTCTTTAAGTCATAAAAATCTTGTTAGTTTCAACCCCTGATTTATCACACTTATGATGCATGAATTTATGAAAAAATTTTGTATGATTGGTTGTAAAGTAAATGGGTGGTGGTATTTTCAAAATTTGCCAAAGAATGGGCAAAGAACAATTGCATGGGTGGTGGTGGTGGTTATTGAAAGAACTGCCAAAGTACAAGTCAAGATAAAGTGAATGGTTGGTGGTGGGTATAAAAAATCTTCCAAAGTATGAGTAAAGATAAAGTTAATGGGTGGAGATGTTTTCAAAAATCTGCCAAAGAATGAGTAAAGGACTTATTCATTTAAAATTGTATGCAAAGTTAAAAGAAAATTAAAAGTGTGTTTCCAAATGAATTTCCTCTTTTAACCTACCCATACACTTAAATATATCTATAGACATATTTATAATGGTAGAGAATTCCAAGCATTACCTTATTTAAGGATTTATAATAAAGTGCAAATCATTAAAAGAAGCTCAATCATTTAACTATTTACTAGATTCAGTAATATAATTAAAGATTGACCTCTGCGAAATATCATTCAATAGAATTGGCACAGATTTAAAGAAAGAGTCAAGTTGGGGTTTTGTATACAAAAGCAGAGCAAATATTCAGTGTGAAATGTTCTTTGAAATATTTAATAATAGATGTTCAATGCCCAGCAAAACATATGGTTATAGTACGATTAATTAGTAGTGTTTTTAAATCATTTTAGAACTCTCATTATTAAAAAGCCAAAGGATTTTAATATAAAAAGCAAAAATTAAATTAAGTATTTGATTATTAATTTTGCTACCATATTGTTTCAAGGCCATGAATATGTTTTTACTAATAACATCTCCTTTTAAAACTATCTTTACATGTGACGATGATCATGTTTGGTTCATAAGTTTGACTTTGTGATGTCAAATATTTCTGGTGATACTTGTTGTTGTTCGTCAGTTAAGATCCTTGAAGTTTTCAATTCTGTGTCAAGAAAAACTCCAAAAATCCTGTTCCTGAAGTCGTACTAGACTTTCCAAGTAGTTACATCAACTAACTTTATATCGTGGAAGAAAAGGGACAGGGTTAAACTGATTGTTGGTGTGATGAAATGCCCAGTGGCAAAAGGATATGCAGTGGCATCAATCAGGCCTTTAGCAAGGAATTTGTCTCTGTGTGGGGGTTAATGCTCTGACATTAATAGTAAAACTTCAATCTGAATCTCAACTTTATTAGTATTGAATAGTATTTTTTGTTTTCAATTTTGGGTGGTGGTGGTGGGGGGGTCATCCAAACCTCTGCTATCATGCCAATCCAAGGACATTATATTATTACTGAAATTTTTGTGAAATTAAGACTGAATCCCCCTTTTTATCATGTATATCACAAGAACCTCCTTTTCAACTCCGATACTGCCCAGAACAGAAATATACTCAGAATTGAAGACAAATGTATAAGTTCTAAATTATATTTTATTCCAACATTGTATATTTTCAAAAACGTTCCTCATAAAAAGTCTAGAGACATTAAATTCCATCCAGTAGTTCGAATAAGAAACAAGAAATGGACCTGTTTTATTCTTTTCAGCCCCAAATTAAAAAAATAATTGAGATTTCATTAGTTCACAATTTTAAGTAACATTTAGTTTGCAAATCATATAATTTGATCATGTAATGGCACTTGTTTATATTGGACAAAGTAGAAGATGTATAAGGGGAAGGGATGAATCAATATATGAATTCTTATTGTCTTTTTTACTTTGACACTACCTAAAACAAAATGTCAGATGTAAGAACTAAGATATGGGAGTGAAAAAGATTTAATTGTGAATAGATTTTAGGTAAACATTCAGTTGATTAAACTGATCATGAGATAATGAGAAGCATAAAATAATTTTTTTCACTAATAACATTTTTTGGTCAGGGAAATAACAAATGTAACAAACTTTACAAAAGCTTGGTGTGCAAGGACTCTTTTATTAATTCAGCTAAATATCATGTGTTTATCATTGCTATAGGTAAAAGAAGAGATCGTAATAGTAGGAATTAATTTACAGAACATGGTTTCAGAAATCTGGAATTTGACTTTAAAATTATAGCTTGATAGGAGTTATTCCCCTTCATGACAACTAATGCTGGTTCCCTGCAATAAAGAACAAAGCCATGAAGTATTATAAATGTATATTGAAAACAATATACAAATATTTTCAAGTTAATAATCAAATTCATTAAGAAGTATATACTGGTGTTAAAGAGACAATTAATTAGTGAAGAAATTTGTATAAATCACCTATTTAATGAAAATTAACAGGGATATCTGCTTTTTACCATTTTTTGCTCACCATTGCAGGTTACCAATACTACTTTCCATAAACAGGAATAACTATGTCAATTATGATTTTAGAGCAAAGTTCATACTCTCGGAAATGACTTACTTTAGAAAACTAAGATCTGTAGAAATTAAAAGCTTATAGATTAATATTTTAATTAACTAATCATGCATAGTTCTGCATTATTTTCAAACCAAGATCATTCAAAATATTTTTTTTGGCATTTTGCATGTTGCATGATTTTATTTTTTGGATAGTTACATATGCCATTCATTGCATGTTTTTTGAATGCATGTCATTAAACATTATTGCATGTTATTTGCATGTTTTATTACAGAAATATAGAGTGAAGTTATTTAGAAATTTTGTTAACAATTTTTTTGAAACAAAAAAAAATAGTCAGTTTATCCTGCAATTGGCTTTACAAATAACGATATATTTATGGAGATCAAGATGAAGATATTTACAAACAAAAGTTATTAAATTTTTTTATGGAATACACATAGTTTCTATCGCTTTGATTTGTATCATTTTTCCCAACAACAACAAAATTCCCTTAAAAAAAAAGGGGGGGGGACCTAAAAGAAAATACACTTTTTAAGCTTCATAAATTTTTTAGAGTAATTGTGACAGTTGATATTAGATCTTCATTAACCGTTTCATAAGAGACTTAATTGTTTTAACTTAGAATCTTTTAATTTAAGAATCATGTAAAATTGGGGGCTGAGGGTATATTGGTAGACTGGAAGACAATATAATTTAAAAAAGAAATGTAAAGAATAGGTTACTCAGGTGTAGGGGGGAGCCTGTCAATGAAGTTTGACTTATACTTTATAAGGAAATATTTTAAACATCACAATGTCATATAAATCTACAAAAGTGTCCTTTTACCATGTGAAACACACTAGAACTCTCCTTTCTTTAAAATGTCTGGATTTTGGCCTGTGTCTGGTTACTCAAACTGGCTAATACTCCTAAGGTGGGTCTAAAAGTTTTAAACCTTTGTGAAATGTTCTGTCTAATCGTCCCTGAGTTCACCCACTAACAAATGTGATTAATTTCTTTTCTTTCAGTATTGTAGTAAATGGGCGCTTTACAGAAAGTGCAATTAAGGTTTGCCTTTTGCCACACCAGCAGCATTCGTTTCACGAGACAGCTAAAGCCATAGCAGAAAAAGTTGCAGATAGTTTAAACTACCGGTGTGATGAGTGAGTATCAATGGGGCAGACATTATCATTCATAAACTTGTTAATTTCAGAGTTTTTGTTAATGGGCAGGATATTGATAAGCCAACAACTGTTGGTTTGTCTTATAGACAGTTGGAAAATATGACTGAGGCAATAAAGGTCGTTCATGAAGCCATTAGAGAGAAGCATCAGTATAGGGTAGACCAGTAAGTACACAAAAGTTGGAGCTTTCCGTGTTGTAATATTACCATAGGTTTGTGGGCTTTATAAACTGTTTTCAGAACCAAAATTGATTCTGTTTTCAAAATTTGTATTTATGCTTTTTTTTCTAAAAAAAGCATCAAATTTTTTGTGAGAAAACAGTTTGTATATCTAGATGTGACTTTCAATTTTCTGCTGAGCTTTTTCTTTTGTACACATGCTTTGATCAATATGTGGAAGGTTCACAGGTTAATTTGATATTGTTGAACAGAAAACATGTTGTAAAAACTTGTACTGTGGTCAGTTACTGTATTTCTATGTGGTCTAAGTAGTCATATTTTTTATTAAATTATGAGGTGTGACTCTTTACAGTTTTAAGGCTTTCCTCCTGAGATCTTTTAATATTAAAGGTATTTTGGGTCAAATTTCTCCTCGATATTATTATCAGCTAAGTGAAAATTTGACAAGCATGTTAGAATGTCAAATAAAAATTCATTCATTTTGGTTTTGTGAAATTAAAATGATGTGGATTTTGTTTTTTTTCTTCCCATTTCTATCTGTTTACCTTAGGCAAAACAAAAGCAAGCACTTATCTGCAACTATTTTTGATTTGTGAACAATTTTTTGTGATTTTTTAAATGTTAGTTTCTGTTATGGAATTACCAAAATTGAGGTCTTGAGTTATTTTTTATTCAATGTAGTTCTTACATTGTTTATTTCTTACTTTTATAGTTTCTGATTTATAGAATTTTGAGTCTGAAATATTAGTTTGTTTAAGGAAGAAACAGGGGACTCAAAGAATTAAGGTCAAAGGGTCATTTCAGTGCTGACTTAGATGGGAGTTGTTATATCAGAGAGTGCTAGATGTTAGCTCTGAAAAGAATTTAAGGGTAAAATGTACATGTATGTAATCAGCGCATGTAGGAATCATACTTTCTTTGCTACATCCACAAAGTTGCATAAAATATTCACCATTATATATTATATTTGCACATCAGATTTGATAGCAAGCAGTTTGAATCGATTTTTCAGGTTGCACTTCGTATATAAAGCTGATTCACTAACCACACCTCTTTTGGGGAGATACTGAATATTTTCACTTTTTCTCGTCTTATAACCAAATATTGAGGAGCACTATGGGTGCCACTTGTAGAACAGGAACTACTTACCATTCTAGAGAACCTGAGTTCATAGAGATGTAAGGTATATGTCAAACAAGACGTGGTGAGATCAGTCCTACTGTCCGATATCAGATAAAAGTTTGGTGTAACGAAATTAACCATTTAATTTTGGTCACATCCACTTCACATCAGTGGTCTCACTAAGGCGACATCATGATTTCTAGATTCATTGTTATCAAAACTGATGAGGCCAAAGATTTATCAAATTGTAAAATGCTGTATCAACTGAGCTAAAATATCATCATTTTATAGCAAAAGTTTAAAAATTAATCTGAATTTGATGTCATTTCCTTGCTCTATTTTGTAATGGAGACTTCAATAATAAATTTTATAGCAATTACATTTCTTCTCACTGTTGGACATGCCATGGACAAAAATGATGAGTTCCAAGACTTGCCTTCAAAATTCCTGATTGAAAACCCTGCGCATGTTCATTATGGGTAGTGTTCTGATCAAGATTTGGTTAACCATACTTGCAAATGTGAAAGTCAGATTGGGACATGGTTCATTTTTATCTTCTTTCTTTGTAGGATATGTGATTTAGAGGGCCATGTTGTAACAGATGTAAACCAATTAGAAACTGGAGGACTTTACGTAGCCAAAAATTCTTATCACACATTCAAGCCGGGTAGATATGAACCTCATGGGCGTAAAAATATTATTGTTCCATTATCACCTAGAGACAAACAGTAAGTCAATGTTTTTAATGAACCGTTATTATAGTTATCAATTTTCTTGCAACTGGTAAATAATTTACAGAATATTTTTTTCGTGTGTGGGGAGGGGAGGGATTAGGGAGGAACTGCTGAGATAAAATGTTTTGAAACCAACCTTATTGGTTATATAACTTGAATCTACTTTACAATCGGGCAGTTTGACTTCATCAACATTTCAATCTTTTAAACGGTTCCTGGTACAAATCATGTATTCGATTTGCTTTGAATTTTACTAGCATAGGAATAACAGCACTGAAGATTAGCCTACATCAATTTGTGATTTGATGGTGTCAAAATTAATTTTATTCCTTTAAAGTTGAAGTCACCTTAGTCAAACTGTTTGACTTTGGCAATTTTAATTTTCAACTTTCAATTTTTCACTATTTTCTCTAGCAATCTAAATAGAATTGGCCTATATATTGTGAAGAAAATAAACAATTTAAGGAAATACAGTGTTGACTTAAAAGTAAAAATATACAATTATTTTATAATATTGAAGATTAATTCATATTTTTTTTTCAGACAAACTAAATACTTATGGAAAGAAAGGTAAGAGATACATTTAATATTCTCTCTTTTTTTGGAAATTAGAATTAGTTATTTTCTGTTGTAGCCTGGAAAACTGAAACAGAGGAATATTGTTATGACTGTGTGTCAGTCTGAACTTATCTTAAACTGGTTAACAACTAACTTGATTTCAGTGGTACTGTCATAGTGCAGCTCCAATCTGCTTTTTTAAGCCAAATTATGTTTTTATTTGGAATTGCATTTTCTGAGTTGTTGTTATTCTAATAAGGATAGCTATCTAATTCTACTAAGTAATATACTATTAAAATAGTCATAGGGTTTGAATCATACATAGTGACCTATAGTTGTTAATTTCTGTGTCATTTGGTCTCTTGTGGAGAGTTGTCTCATTGGCAATCATACCACATCTTCTTAATTTTATATAGCATATAGCATGACAACAAATTATAAATTTTGCTATTTGCTAACATTTTAAAAACTATATAGTCAATTGCATAGTTTTAAACTATACAGTCATTTGCATGGTTTTAAACATTAGCTCTGTATTGATAATTTAGTTAGAAGTTGTGAATTAACCTTAAATAAACCTCATCATTGCAAGTTAGTAAGTAAGAGATTAGAAATCATCTTCTTAATTGCTGTAAATTCAGAAATATAATATTCATTAATCAATCTAAATGTAATGTGAGATGAATAATTGGTAAAATGCTGTATACAAAAAAATGCTTTATGAATTTGAAATGTGAGTTTTAATTTATTGCATGATGTCTTTTTGCATTCTCTTCAATAATACATGTAAAACATTTCTAAAATTTCTGAATTTACAGAACCTGATCAACCTAACAGCAATCGAGAATCAGGCTTCCGCCAAAAAAGAATGAAAGAAAACAAAATGTCATATTCATATACATTTGTACATGTATACAGTCAAATCTTAATACAGTTTAACTAGTATGCTGATTACTAAACTGGGCCAATTTTCTTTTCTTGCAATATTGCCAAACATGCCTGATTAAAAAATACTCTTTTCTTGCAATTTTGCCTCAAATTACATTATTATTGTACCATTTTGATATACCAAATTGTAGTTCGAAAATGTGTTGCACTGTAATAATTTTACTGTGTATATATGTTTGTATTCTTATGTTTTCATTAGTAGCATACTTTTACAATATAAAGCATTGCCTTATTTTTGTCAGACACAGACAGACAAACCAGTGTCATGTTAAATTTTAACTTAATGGTGGTATTTGGCTGCAATCGTCTGTACTGTTTAAGAACTAAACATTTTACTTTGATAAATCATTATAAAAATTAATACAGGCAAACTTCTTTGAGGCAGCCTTTTTTTTAAACAAAATTATAAAAAAGCCTCTATTTTCCACCACTTATGGATACAGACTGTATTTTGATTTATCCAAGGTTTGTGTTATTGAGTTAAAATGCCAGACTGTCCAAATTTGTATATGTCTGTGTTTGTTCTAATGAGATTCAAATGTTTTGTTGGCAATAGTTACACTTGTTTTGTAGTTTTGAAATTAGGAAAGCTAATTATGTTAGTAAAATTGACTTTTAATAGCTAAAATTACTAGAACTTTAATTTAACTTTACATGCATCTGAATTCATGGTTACCAGGTTTTTTTTCCACACTGTTGTAATTCAATGACTGCAGGTTAGATCTTCAGACTTTTTATATGACATACTTCACAAAAGATTGCAACAGAATTTTTGCAAACTCATTGTCAAGGACAGTTCAGTGTAGTTTTAAAAGATGATTTTATCTTAATTAAGGTGGTACCAAACACCTTGACTAAAATTAATTTGGCTCGTTTAATTTTCATAAAATTTTGACAAAATATTTACTTTGACACTATGACAAAAATATAAAAATTTCAAAAAACTTGAACCACACACTTTATCGGAAAAATTTCATTGGATATATAGCATTTTGACAAACACAAATTTTGATCATTGAGAAGCTTAATATTTCGTTAACAATAGAATGTGATTAAAATGTTCAGCTGATTTTAAAAGAGTTATTTCCCTGTAGTGTTATGTTTCACCTTAAGAAGCTGGTAATATTGGCTTTAGATGCATTGTTAGTACTGTGTTGATATCAAGTTACAAATAATTATTTTCTCCAAACTTTTACATAGGAAATGAAAATGATCAAATGTTTTGAAACTTTATTCAGTAACAAATATATAACATTTGTAACTTGATAACATAGTGGAATTACAATTGATAAAGATTCTGTTTTGCAATTTATTTATTAATTAAGTCTTTGATATATCATATACCATGGGAAGTCAGAAAACAATACATTCTATAAATAGAACATTGTAGTTTGATTATATAGGTAAACCTTGAATTTTAATGCTACATTTTGATATTTAGCAATTTTCTAATTAATTTTGAAATTTCCTAATGAAATATTTAGAAATTTTCTAATTATTTTTTTTTTATTTCCTTTTGAAATAGCAATCACAGGATTTTTGTGATCATTTTATTCTTGTGTATTGCAAATGTGGGATAACTAAAATGTCACAAATATTTCCTTCATGTGTATAATGTGTCAATTCTTATTTTAAAATATTTTACCGAATTTCTTGTAATATAAATTCCAGAACAGAACAGAATAGTCTATTTGTCTTAACTCATTTTTTTTTTTGTAATAAAGCTATTGCCTAATTTTTGTATACCATTTTTTGGCTGTTCTTACATATACCTTAATAATTATCTCCTGTAGGATGTACATGGGAGTTATCCCCCTTAGGATGTACATGGGAGTTTATTTATTGGTATTTAGGAAGAAGCTACAGAATTGTCTCCTCTAGATATACACATTAAACAGAAGTAAATCCATTGATATGAATATGAAAAGCTGTGGCTGTTGTAAAAAGCTTACTTTTATAATAAAAAGTGATTACAATATTAAAATTAAATTGTAAGATTTTTTTTCAAAGCCACAGATAGATTAATGATCTTCAATGAAAAAGGAGGCAATTCTTAGCTTTGTCTTAAGAAAATAATTCTCTGAAAATTCTGAGTCATTTTTAAGACAACAAAATGGTATACCGTACATACATCAGTAGTTTTCATTCACATTCTATCGTATATTTCTTCTGTGATACAGATCTACTTTTGGCGGACCAGGGGACTACAGAAGACCTAGGTAATTCATGCATGTCTTTCTTATTTGCAACAGTTGCCATGGTAACATTTCCATTATCATAAATATGTCTGCTAAAACAAAACACTTTCTGTAAACTTTGTATGTTATAATTTCATATGAAAGGATTTCAACAAAAGTGCATATTTTATAACTGTTGTGGCTGTTGCAGATAATTTCAAATTTTTAATGGTGCACATTTTGTTGTTTGTGTTGGTTTATAACCATGGCAACTAGCATAAGATTCAAACTGGCATTATTTTGTCGTGTAGAGCAGCAGGCAGGTATGATACATCACATCCCTTCCTAGAACCTTGCAAATTCAAAACCCATCCTCTTTTCTGTTCTATAATTATTTGAAGCTTAAGTTCACAAATCATTAAAGCGAAAGTTCACAAATCATTAAAGCGAAAGTTCACAAATCATTAAAGCGAAAGTTCACAAATCATTAAAGCTAAAGTTCACAAATCATTAAAGGTAAAGTTCACAAATCATCATAGGTAAAGTTCACAAATCATTAAAGCTAAAGTTCACCACTCATTAAAGCGAAAGTTCACAATTCATTAAAGGTAAAGTTCACAAATCATCATAGGTAAAGTTCACAAATCATTAAAGCTAAAGTTCACCACTCATTAAAGCGAAAGTTCACAAATCATTAAAGCTAAAGTTCACAAATCATTAAAGCTAAAGTTCACCACTCATTAAAGCGAAAGTTCACAAATCATTAAAGCTAAAGTTCACAAATCATTAAAGCGAAAGTTCACAAATCATTAAAGCTAAAGTTCACCACTCATTAAAGCGAAAGTTCACAAATCATTAAAGCTAAAGTTCACAAATCATTAAAGCGAAAGTTCACAAATCATTAAAGCGAAAGTTCACCACTCATTAAAGCTAAAGTTCAAAATTCATTAAAGGTAAAGTTCACAAATCATCATAGGTAAAGTTCACAAATCATTAAAGCGAAAGTTCACCACTCATTAAAGCTAAAGTTCAAAATTCATTAAAGGTAAAGTTCACAAATCATCATAGGTAAAGTTCACAAATCATTAAAGCGAAAGTTCACCACTCATTAAAGCCAAAGTTCAAAATTCATTAAAGGTAAAGTTCACAAATCATCATAGGTAAAGTTCACAAATCATTAAAGTGAAAAAAGCCAAAGTTCAAAATTCATTAAAGGTAAAGTTCACAATTCATTAAAGGTAAAGTTCACAATTCACTTAAGCTAAACTTCACAATCATTAAAGCTAAAGTTAATAAACTAGTCATGTTTTATATTTTTTACGTTTTATAATGGATTGGTTTATACACTTTTTCAACTTTATCTTTATGGGTTGGCTGTAGTTTAATTATTAGGCAAAGATTCATTAAAAATAAAAAATTTAGTGGACATCAGGTGTTGCTGGGCTTATGGTTTTAGGCAATGGGTTTTTAACAACCCCATCCAACATATAGTAGGTTTTGACAAACTTATCAAGCATCAAATGAGAAAAAAATCTGTAATGGGAATTTTGACTAGCATTGACTAACTTTTACTAGATTTTGGCATGTCTGTAACAGGAATTTTGACTAGCATTGACTTATTTTTACTAGAATTTGCCACAGGGCTGTCATGCTTAAATGATACACATTCATCATAGTATGTATTTTCTCACATAAGGATGTTGCTCACCAAAAACTAAGAATAATGTCTTTATAAATACAGGGACTATTTTTAATATAAATCAAATTTTGGTCTCTTTGTGCGTGGCTTTTGCATAATAAGGCATGCCGAAAAGGGTTTTTATGATTTTCTTAATGTTTGTTAATCCAGGGTTTGGAAAAATCATTATTTGTTTCTAATTCACATTACACATAATTGGTAAATGTATCATTCACTATCATTTCACATACAGGTATTCATGTATTGGTTAATTCAAAAAACTTTTTGTACCTAAAATTTACTTTCCGATGTCGGACTAAATAATCCTTATAAGAGATCTGTTTTAAATTTATATGCATATGTGGTAGAGTTTAAATTTATAAATTGAAATGTTGCAATATGTAAAGTTTCTGACATTTTTGGCCTCTCTTAGTTATTCTGTTATAAATTATTGGGCTAATCTTTTAAAGGGAGGTAATTTATGCATGACTAAAAAGGAATATACATGTACAATTTAATATTCCGCACATTGAAGCATGTATCACTACTAGTGTAATAATCTCTTTTGTGATTTAATGGAAAATAAGGAGACCAAAGTATCTTTTGCATGACTTTTGAGTTTTTCTTGTGAATAGCATGTTAATTTTTTTTCAGCATTATAATATGCATATTTATCATAATATACCCTGGTCTATAACTAGCTCAATTTTTCATTTATAAACTTAAAACCAAGAAAAATTTTGAAATTACTTATGTTTTAATGCAGGGAGACAGTTGGGTAGTCTCAACGAGACCGACATTATTTTCTAAGATACTGTAATAAAAAACTTAACTCTCAACTAATCTATACCAATATATTAAGAAAAAAAAAAGATATTGGATGGATGTGCAAAGACACAAATCTCATAAAAAAACATTTTGTTGGTGTTTCTATCCACTTTCAGTTACTTGGCTATATCGTGGCAGCCAAGTTTTTATTGGTGGAGGAAGCAGGAGTACCCAGAGAGAACCACAAACCTTTGTCAAGATCTGAGTCAAGCATACCTTGTTAATGGCATGGTTGGAACTCACAACTTAAAGAGTTGTCAGGCTAGTGATCACGGTTGAAGAACTACTTAGACCACTCTACCACCAAGGGCCCTGTCCCCCAATAAAATACAACAACATAACCAAAAATTCAAAAGAATAATTAGACCACTCTACCACCAAGGGCCCTGTCCCCCAATAAAATACAACAACATAACCAAAAATTCAAAAGAATAATTAGACCACTCTACCACCAAGGGCCCTGTCCCCCAATAAAATACAAGAACATAACCAAAAATTCAAAAGAATAATTAGACCACTCTACCACCAAGGGCCCTGTCCCCCAATAAAATACAACAACATAACCAAAATTCAAAGAATAATTAGACCACTCTACCACCAAGGGCCCTGTCCCCAATAAAATACAACAACATAACCAAAATTCAAAGAATAATTAGACCACTCTACCACCAAGGGCCCTGTCCCCAATAAAATACAAGAACATAACCAAAAATTCAAAAGAATAATTAGACCACTCTACCACCAAGGGCCCTGTCCCCCAATAAAATACAACAACATAACCAAAAATTCAAAAGAATAATTAGACCACTCTACCACCAAGGGCCCTGTCCCCCAATAAAATACAAGAACAAAACCAAAAATTCAAAAGAATAAATTTATTCCTGTTGTACATCTTGTCAGAAGCTGGAAGTCCTAAAAAATGAACTCAAAAGCTCAATTCTTACAGCAAGGCCAGTTTGGGTGTCAACTTTAATGGAAACTCTGATATTTATTGTTAAAAGCTAGCCTACGCTTGTTATTGAACAAATATATACCTGTATACAGAAATCAGTACTGTGCAGTAATATGAGAAAGCTTTCACTAATAGTTACCAAAATTCATATGTATTTTTATCTGATAGACCTTCACAAAATTGAGTTTTGATCTTTTCAACTTGTTAGATGCAAGTTTTATCTCATGGAATTTAAAGTAAAGTAAAATACAAGACAAGATCAACTTTTATATAAAGTTTATTTTGTTAAAGGGTCCTTTGCAAGTTAATGAGCATACCAAATACTTTTCATTCAATTGACATGTCGTTAAATGAAATATGAATTTGCCTTTTAGAGTTATGATTTCTGTGCTTTTTGTAGTAAAATACAACAGGTTTAAATTACCTTGAAAAGATAAATGTTAATTCTTAATTTATTTACATAAAAGACTAAAAACAGTTTTTAGGACTACTATATAGTCATTTTACTGTACAAATAAAACTCCATTGAAAAGTGAAAAGTATTACACCTACTTTTGTAAAGTTTGACAGTAAAATTAAAGAGTGATAAATAAATTTTTTGTATGTTTTCTCTTAACAAGGCCGTTTTAATTCTTAAGTGAATACATTTTTGTTTTCTATGGTTTATAACTTTGACATTGATCCTTAAACTTTGTATGAAGGAAATAATGGAAATGATGGTTGCTATGATGATTTCTCTTTGTAAACAAATTGAGGATGCATAAAAACCCGTACATTCCAAGGAATAATGTTTCGGTCTTTTGTCATTGCATTTCTATGGTTTCTGCTTGCATGCTTTTATTATCGATTGAGTGAGAAATGAAATTAATTATGAATTTAAAGATTTGATTGTAAATGACTTAAAAGAATTTGTTCATCTATTGATTGAAAAAAGCTGTGATGTTAAGAATCGTTAGATTTTTTTATAGCGTCGTTAACCATGCTGTTGAAGGAATTTGATAACTTTTGATTTCAATACTTGTGTTGCACTTAAAGGACCATATAAAATGGTTTATGACACTCAAATATAATATTGTCAATTCAATTTAATTACTTCCCTTGTTTAAGTAACCGACTTGTTACTAAGGATGGTGCTGGGAATATGAAGTCATAATTATCTCCCCTTTTCAGACTATTTAATAAGTGAGCAGTTAGCGTCACACCCAAATTATAGGCTTTGCGATAAATGGAAATTAAGTTTCATTGGCAGCTCAAAGAAGTTGAAAACTGTAACTATAAGAAAAAATAACAAATAGAAATTTCTATTTACGCAATTGTTAATGTAAAATACTTGGTAAAGATAATTATTAGTAGATAAAATCTTTTTGTGTTTTGTCTGCAATGAGAGGAAATGTTGAATTTTAAGATAATACTTTTTTTAAATCCAACCATTTGGACCTGACTAAATCTAAAATCTAAAAGGAGGAATATGAAAATCATAATTGACAAGTTCTTTAAACAACTGAGATGTTGTTTCTACGATTTATACTTTAAAGTTGTCAGATTGTGAAATGTAGTTTCATCTGTACAATAGGGTGTTTTTCCTTGAAGATCAATTTCAATATATGAAAGGACCTAACTTCATTGTTATTTAATTATATAATTACTAGATAATTAAATCTTATCTTTATTTTTAAAATTTCCTGCTTTCAAGATTTTCCCACACCTTGATGTAATGAATTAACTTTTTGATCACAGGCCATTGTTTTATTACAAGCTATTAAACTAGAAAATAAATAATGTCACAAATTACCAAGGAATTCAGTCTGTACATGGTTAATTGGACTGTCGCAGTTGTAAAAAGGATGTTATTTTTTCACAAATCTCAACTTTAAAAACATATTTACAGGAAAATGTATTGATTTGAAATAACAAATGTACCACTTGTGCTAAGGACCAGTTGATACAAATCGTAAAAACTGCAATTGAAAATGTCACTTTTAATCCTTTTACGTAATTGCTAAAGACTTTTCTTAGTTTTGTCTTTGGAATAAATCCAAATGGAAAACAATTGTTTTTATTTTACTTTATGACACAGCTTCTGACAAAAAGAAATAAAATCTCTGCTTTTTATCAAAGAATTACAAAAACTGAAATTGAAAATGTCACTTTTAATTCTTTAACATAATTGCAAAGTACATTGTTTTCAGTTTCGTCTTTTGGAAATAGTTCAAATGGAAGACAATTGTTCTTATTTTACTATATGATGACACTATTTGACACAACTTTTCTATCAAAAGGGAAATAAAATCTTTAGTTTTTTTCTTTTCAAAAGAATTTCATTTGTTTATTTCTTCCATACCAGTGGTTTATTGTCACCATAAAACAAAAGACCTTTAAAAATAATTAATGGTATAAAAACAATGGGTTATAAATATATATGTTGAGGCACTGTAAGGATAATTGTATGTGAGTAAAATATTATCTTTCACTTTAAAATTTATTTTGCATGTATAGTTACAAGAAAATTTGCAACTGAACTTGTTCCACCACTGTCCCAGGTTAGAAGGAGGTTTGGGCGCCCACAAACATGTTTAACCCCGCCACATTCTGTATGTACCTGTCCCAAGTCAGGAGCCTGTAATTTAGTGGATGTCATTTGTTGCTGTATATCATATTTGTTTTTCGTTTATTGTTTTGTACATAAATCAGGCCATTAGTTTTCTCGTTTGAATTATTTTACATTTGTCGTTTGGGGGCCTATTTTAGCTGGTTGTGCGGTATGAGTTTTTCTCATTGTTAAAGGCCCTACAGTTACCTTTTGTTGCTAACTACAACATCATTTGGTCTCTGGTGGAGAGTTGTCTCATTGGCAATCATACCACATTTTCTTATTTCTAAACTGATTGTAAGTTATACGTTATACTGGTTAGCAAATACATGTTGCCACGAACATAGTGATCACCAGAGTACAGACTCCAATCTTAGATCTTACCCTATCCTGTCAGCTTTTCAATATCATTGCTTAAGACTTTTGATCAATTGTTTTAGTACATAAACAAAAAATGAATTGTTGATGGTCTACTGATGTCACTGATGAGTCTTTTGTTGAGGAAACGCGTGTCTGGAGTGCAAAATTTTAATCCTGGTATCTATGATGAGTTTATTTGTTATTAAATCGTCAACGACTATTTTCCTCAGTGTACCTCAAAAATCAACATGTATACATTTCGGTTTTTTTTCAAAAGACAGTTCTATTAACCTGACAATAATCTAAGTACAAAAAGAAAGAGAAAATCTTTGTATCAATATTTGGTTTAAATTGTCCTGAGTGATCATTATAAATTATTTAAAGATTTGAAATGTTAAGGATCTAACTTATTACTTTTGTAATCGTTCCCAACAAAGAATGTAACTTTAAATCTTTGTATATATGGTATATCATGTTCCTAACAAAAGATGTAATTTTAAATCTTTGTATGTAGTATATCAATGCATGGGACCCGTAAATTGGTCATATGCATTGTTGTAGAATCACTAAAGTTAAAAATTGATTAATTCAGAAACATGAATGGTAAATGATCGTAAATTACATTGAGACGAGTGGTTCTCATTGTAAAAACCTTGGTATGAGTTTGTAAGAATATGGTATAAGGTGTCAGTTTGTCTGAAGTTAGATACCATTGTAATGTATGTAAACATTACGTTTATATGGTCCACCCATTTTATGGCATAGCCCTGTTTATCATAATCACATATGTGGCACCATTTTTATAGCCTAGCCCTCTGGTAATCAAAACTTTCATTATCAAGTTAAAATTTTCCTTATTACGATTTTCTAAAACTATATTTATAGGGATGTATGATTATCCATAGGTTCATAGTCATTATGATGATAATGTCAATCTTGTCTGGCAATGAATGACAGTAATTTTAAGAAGGTTTCACCAGTTAATTATGTGATTTATTGATTACTTCCTGAAGTTATTTGCTGTCTTAAATGAAATAACCTGAAATAGCAATTTGATATTTGAAAAAAGGAGTATGTTAGTAGTAATGAACCTTTTTCTTATAGAGGAACCTTATTATTAAAGCCAAAATAATAAAATAATACCCAAATTTCAGCTAACATGCTAAAAAATATTAGAATTGCAAGGTAGGCAAATAATTTTTTAAACCATTTTTAGCTTGTTTAAACTTGAGAAACAGTCTGACTTTAACAATACAAGCTTAAAGAAATGACAAAGAAACATGTTTTTTCAAGCCATAGAGAAATTTGTACTTGAAGGGACCAGGGTAAAATTTTAAAGGTTTAGGTATAACACTTCACTAGGATTTCTTACATAAGATGTAAAACCACAACCTAAGTCCTTACCATCCATCTCCCTTTTACAACAAACAAATTACAGCTGCCATTTTTATTTTGAAAAGCAAGACATTGGTAGAATACTAAAGATCACTTCACGAGCAGCTTTGTTGGAAGAACTAAATTATTTAATAGATAAATTATGTTGTTTTTATTTTTAACTTCAGAACACTGCCACCAATAAACAGTCAAAAGAAACACTCACCAGACCATTCTGTTAGTTCATATCCAGAAACTAGGTCAGTATGCTCACAATCTCTTCAGCAGATACTTTAAATATTACAATGGATTCATTTATTTTCGTTGGTATCAATTTTCTTGATTGCAGATATATTTACTATATCAAGGGTACAGAATTTCCAGGTTTCATCATTTTCTCCCATCAAAGTAATTAAAACTTGTATTTTGTTGAGTATTTGAATTTTTATACTGTTTTACCTCTGTCTGTCCGTCAGTCCGTCCTTCCGTCCCATGAAAATTGTTCGTCGCATTTTTCTCAGGAACTACAATACAAGGATTTCTGAAATTTGGTTTCAGGGTTTATATAAGTCGGCTATACCGTGTGATGCGTTTTAGATTGATCACTCAACATCTTCCTGTTTACCGAACACTTACATCATTTTACACAACACATCCAAGTTGAAATTTTCATCACATTTTTCTCAGGAACTACATTTGATACAAGGATTTCTGAAATTTGGTTTCATTCAGTATTTACATAAGTCAGCTGTACCGTGTGATGCGTTTTCAGATTAATCACTCAACAACTTCCTGTTGACCGTCAAATATTTGGGCTGGGGTATCATCAGTGAGCAGTAGCTCGTTATTTCAGAGAAAATCCAACTTTTATTTATGAATCCACAGTTTTTGTTTTGAGATCCATTATAGCTTTGACCAAGTCAGACATAGGAAATTAAAAAAAAACATTTATTAGATATTGATTCTGTCAGAAAAGAAAAAAGCAACACATTTTAGGGTTAATTTGTTTAACAAACTATTTTTTAATGGTTGTTTGGTAGAGACGGCCTTTTCATTGTTTTGGACTGTTACAATAGAGTACTTTGGTTGAAAAAATTATGTGGGTGGATACTGAAACTATAATATCACAGAAACAATTGAAGACAAAATATAAATCGTATTTCAAACAGAACTAAAACCCAATTCTGTAACTTAGAAAAGAAAGGACAAGGTACGATAAGGCCCCCCTATTTTCTCATTTTTTAAATTTTGTTTTGGAAAGCTACTTATCAAGTTAAAATATTCCCTTAGGTTTGAAGTTTGTTTGGATGAACTTCATAACCATTAATTGCAGAAAATGGGTTAGATGTGGGGGGTAAAAGGGCATCAAAAACGCCAAAAGAAGGAAAAATTACGATTTAACGTCCTTTGTTTCTTAAAATTTAATAGCGTGCGCCTACGTGACCCGGAGAAAATTATGGCGATTTACACAGCACAAACAGTTTTCCTGACATTGGAATAAAAAATTTCCTGGGTCAGGTTGGCGCAGGTACTAAAAAACAAAAAATTTGTTTTACAGAACACCTGCAAAGTGAATGATAATTACAATATTTGAATAATAACAGAAAGTTTACCCCCCTGACCTCACCCAGTTGTTAAAATTAGTTGTTTTGAAGTTCATCCAAACAAACTTCAAACCTCAGGGAATATTTTAACATAATAAGTAACTTTCCAAAACAGAATTTAAAAAATGAGAAAATAGGGGGGCCAAAAACAGGCCTTATCATACCTTGTCCTTTAGTTTTATCTACTTTGTATAAAGATGATTAAGTGATTTTCATTTTTTGTAGAAAAAGAAATCAGGTGAATGGTGTTCCAGTGAAAGCAGCAAAACACACGAAACGAACTCCAAAACAGGCAGATTACGATAAAGGTAGGCAACATAAATGTTCCCTTACCAAAACACACGAAACAAACTCCAAAACAGGCAGATTATGATAAAGGTAGGCAACATAACTGTTCCCTTACCAAAACACAGGAAACAAACTCCAAAACAGGCAGATTACGATAAAGGTAGGCAACATAAATGTTCCCTTACCAAAACACAGGAAACGAATTCCAAAACAGGCAGATTATGATAAAGGTAGGCAACATAACTGTTCCCTTACCAAAACAGGCAGATTATGATAAAGGTAGGCAACATAACTGTTCCCTTACCAAAACAGGCAGATTATGATAAAGGTAGGCAACATAACTGTTCCCTTACCAAAACACAGGAAACAAACTCCATAACAAGCAGATTATGATGAATATAGGCTAAATAACTGTACTCATAATAAAACACACAAACACACAAACACAACAACAAGTAGACTGTTGGCTATTTATTTAGTCCCATACATATAATAAAAAAAAAAACACAAAAAAACAAAGCAAACATGATGATAAAGGTTGGCTACATAAAAAAGAAGATGTGTTATGATTGCCAATGAGACAACTCTCGCCAGAGACCAAAGGACATAGAAGTTCACAACTATAGGTCATCATAGGACCTTCAACACGTTTGTTCCATACATATATTTGCAATAAGGGGCCTCGGTGGCCGAGTGGTCTAAGTAGTTACTACTGTAATCACTAGCCAGTCAACACTGAGGTTGTGAGTTCGAACCCGCTCGTGCAGGTGCACTCGACTCAATCTTAATTGACTAGGATTGTCAGTTTTCCTATCGAAGGTCGGTGGTTTTCTCCGGCACTCCGGCTTCCTCCACCAATAAAAACTGGCCGCCACGAAATAGCCCAAAAGCGGTGCTTAAAAGTGGCGTTAAAACACCAAAAATAAAAAAAATAATATATATTTGCAATACATAATGGAAAATAGTACTTTATAAGATATTATCCCCAACCATCCAAACATCAAAGATGACTTTTTGGTAGATTTCTCAATATTTTATTGCAAAATACTTTACTTTTAGGATTCTTTAAAATATTTGTGGTTGGATAACTATTTCTTCAATGTAAATTTTTTATACAATTTCTTTCAAAGTTTGTATTTAAAAAATAAAAATTTCTAATATTATTTCATAACATAGAAAAGGTAAGTACATCGGATATAATTAAAAAAAAAAACTTATTGGTCCAGGGGAGATAATCACTAGTTACACAATTTGATGTAATGTTTGTAGTTTGACATGTCAGTGTGCACGAAATTGACACCTGGTTATAAAGTGATGGTGAACTGTCTCGATAGCATTGAGAAATAGATTCTATTGATTTCAAATTGAATTTATATTTAATTCAATTGTAAACAACCCAATAATCCCATGATAAGGTTTTATTGGTGAATTGATCTCAACAAGAATGATTTTAAATGCAGAAGTACAATGTTATGTACCGTATATATTGTCATTATTTCAATGACTGGCAAATTTATGAATAGTGTTTGGCCGCTTGAAATGACTGATATAATGCATCTTCAAATCTGTACCCTATTACTTGCGTGGGCTTGTGTAGAAATTGTGCAAAAAAGTGCATACAAAAATTTTGATAACTTAAACTTTATTGTCCTATTTTGTAAGGTATGAACCATAGAATTGAGAATCTTATATATTTTATTGCATAGATTTTTAACAAAACCATCATACAAATTATGTTGTGGATACAGTTGATATTTTTCTTATCTGATTGAAAATAGAGAAACCAATTGAAAGAAACATTTTTAAAATCTTAAAATTTTCTTTTTTTTTTTTTGGTGGGGTATTGTGGATAATAAATGAATGAATTCTTAATCCTGAAAACAAAAATAAATAGAATATTTAAATTAGAAATCACAAATAGAATTGTTTCCATAGCAACTGGTGAACCAGTATATTCGTGTCATGCACTTATTGGTGAAATTTGCACCTGTTTTATTGCAGATGATGGTGGTGTTTTTAAGGCCAAAGGTCAAAGCAGGGACACAAGGGGAGCAAAAGAGGTGCGTGATAATGGCGACACGAAAGTAGATCTTCCAATTGACCAAGTTCGAGCAGAGGAAGTTAAAGTAAATCAACCTGACTTAATTCAAAATGGGTGGCATCATCTGACATGAAGAATGTCAGTTTGGCATGAAAATTACAACCATTTTGTGGAAAAAGAAAAACTTTTCTCTAAAATTAATTATTCAACAGCTCATTCTGTTTTGTCAGATCTTATTTAAATAATGTTGCATTATGGGAACACCAATTGGTTTAGATTTTCTGATTGTCAGAGCATTCTTTGTGAGGATATTTTTACTAAACAGCATTGTTATTAAGGAAAATATTTTTTGTTCATGGATTTTTATTAGAGGTTGTGATATGTCCACTAGAAATTAATGCACTATGGGTCTGTCAAGTACCAATTGGTTCTAATTTCCATCACCCTAACAATATCTCAAATGAATCATGAACATTTCACAAGATAAATAGTAGCCTAAGAATTTAAATCTTGTACAGCATTGTACCAAGTATGATGCATCCCACATGCTTAGACATACTTAATTAAAGATAAATATCTGTTCAATAGTGTTTATTCTGTCTAATGACTATGGTAATGCAAATTAATAGATAGAATCGTAATGGATTAGTTAAACAGTGTGTATAATTATTAAATTTTATTTCATATTTTTAAGGTTTCTGTCAATAGAAATTTTTTCACGTTTATTTTCTAGGAAGTGCAGTTATTAAATTACAAACTGCTGTAGTCACATGAGGGATGGGACATATGAGGACATAAGATTTCTCTTATATCAACCATTTCTTCATGACATATTTTTACTTTACATCTTTTACATATGTCTGGACATACGTCTCATGCCCTTAAATTTTTCTGGGATTCATTTTTAAACTACAGATAATCTTTTTTTTACTAATAATCATCCCATTATGTAGTTCTTAAATCAAACATTCTATTTTTTGTTTTTTATAGAAGACTATTCATGTGCTCTTATATCCTATTGGATGGTTGTCCAATCAAAATTTTAATACATTTGTGACCAGAAAATTGTCCAATCAAACATTGTAATACTTAGTTATTGAATTTTGAATCAGATCTTATTTTAGAAATATCTACACCTAAAAGATGAAGATGAGATTTTACCTCCTAATCATCACAATTTAAAGTCCTAATTCTCGTTTTACACACTGACCCTTTTAAAGTTAGAAGATCTAACAAATCAGAGTGATTGTTGAACTTATTATGAAATATCGCAAAATATGAATTTATAATTCTGCTTGATGAATCAGAAGGTAACTGTCATTTGGAAGATGAAGTGTTTCTGAACAGAATGCTTATAAAAACAGAACTTGACTAGAAGTGTGAATTAGCTAGAAAATAGTAAATTTCTTCTAATGGTTGATAGCTTTCTGCAATTTGCCACCCTTTTAAAACCATTTGTACAATACTTTATTGCTTACTTTATGATAATTTCAATAATTTCAGTTGATTTTTTAATTTTTATAGCAGAACTTACTAATTTATTAGTAGTATAGGTATACATACAGGAAAATTAAAGATGGTGATTTTTTTTTTCAAAAAGGAAGTTGATTGAAAGATCTCTTGGTTGTTGTCATGAGTAATGGCAAGCACGGTGTTTTTGAAAATTATAACTTTCTTGCACTGTAACTGTTTTAAGGAAATTTTCCTGTGTGTCAGTTTATATTATGATGATACGTCAAATGTCTTCTTTTCCATTTTGTATGCTTCTACTTAAGTCAGACTATACAATATAGTAAATCATGTGAATTTTGTTTTTGAACTTCTAAAAATGGAAATATAGTTTTCAATGTGGTATTCTTAAGAGAGAAAATATATGTTTTGGTTCTTTGTCATTTTTGACAAGTAAATTATGCAATTGGTCTTCTTTATTATGGAAATTCAAGATATTTAAAGACTTTGGTGTAAATTGTTATTCCTAAGGGAAATAACATAAATCTAACAACAAACAATTATTAGAATAAAATGAAAATTATAATTTCACGTTACTATTAAATTTGCATAGTTTGACGGAGGTAGAAGATAACATTTTTACCATTTCTCATCCTTCATTAATTAATCAACACAAAAAATATATCATGCACTGTAGTCTGTAATATTTTGTTATATTTTCATTTTACTCAGACATGCTGAAACATCTAGAAATCTTGCAAAACTGCTTAGCACAATAAAACAAGATAACCATTACTAAGTTGAGGTAGAAGATTTTTATGCCACGCTTGAGCGGGGCATTTGTTACCTCAGACACATTCTTCTTTTATTTTGTCAAAGTCACCCGGAGATTTCATGTCTGATTTGTATAGGTAACTGGTTGTCTTCAAATTATACAGATTATGTCAACTCATAGGTAGGGGTTTGAAAATAAATCTTCTATCATTTGCAAAAAAAGCAAGAACCTTAATTTAGTTTGTCAGTTACCTTTCTTGATCAAATTATCTAGGGGAGATAATTGGTCAAATTACCTAGGGGAGATAATTGATCAAATTACCTAGGGAAGATAATTGGTCAAATTAAAGTTGTCTTGCCTTGGAAACGTGTTAAAGGGAGATAAGGTTTTTTTCATTTAAAAAATAACAAACATTTCATTGGTCATTTATCATTATCAAATAGTCTGTTTGAAGTTTGGAGTCATAGATAAGAAAGTCTAATCTAGTGTTGTTTTTAAAGTCAATTCGATTGGACTATATATCAAAAATTTGAAGAAAAAATATGAATGTTATATATACTTATGATTGACATGTGTAAGTGAAGATAACATTTCCTTTAACCTACAGATGAAAGATTTGAAAACAAGAACCTTTTTTTTCAAAATTAGTATGGAATTAAATGGGGAAAAAAATGAAACAATAAAAAATTTACCAAACTTCAAGCATTTTTTTTTGTATGAACACATTATTTTATCATTCACACATTTCTTCTTATCTAAAAACTTTGTCAGGAAGAGGAGAACTTAATCGATGAAACTGAAGCTAAAGTTCCAAGTGGTGTGGAACTAAGTCGTCAGCCATCTGAGTCATCAGAGCAACAGGTTAGATTGCATGATGGGATGCCATGTAGATGACCCTTGACCTATTTCTAAATGAATGTTATATATGCTAGTCAGTTCAGATTTAAAATGTGTAAAAATTGAAAATTGAAAGTTTTGCTTTGAAAAGAAGTATAGGAGTTTTTATATATATGTGGAAAATCATTAGCTTGATCCTCAGAGGGTAAAATTGAATGGCTCATTTTTGAGAAAAAATAATCTCCCAAATGTGAAAGGGAATAAAAAGCAGTTTAATATTACTTAATTTAATTTAGAGAGCAATATATTTAGTTCTGCTAGTATGGAGTTTGTAATTAGATGTAGAAAAGTATCTGTCTGCTAACTACCTATCTATAGCTTAAATGAAACCTGCTTGAAAAAGATTTTGAAACAAAGTGCTAAACATTTGGCTCTGCAAAATTGATTGACGGCTGAGTTGTAAGGCAAGCAGGAAATGTTAAAGTACACTTGAATTTTGCACATGTAAAGAAAGCATGCACATACATGTGAGATTTTTTTTCTATTTTTTTCTCTCTTTTTATTTCATGAATTCATACTTTTACCCAATAACAATGTACCATGCAATTTATGAATACAAAAATATCTGATATCAAGGGAAATTATCATTTATGCTAAATGAGTTATTTCCCTTTATTATTTATCCAAAATGAGTTATTTCCCTTTATCATTTAAACAAAATGAGTTACTTCCCTTTATCATATATGTTACACATACTAATGCTTGGCAGTATCCATTGTCATTATAACCAGCATTTTACACCACTAACACAATATTATAATCAATATACCTGCCATGACTAATTAATATTTATTATTCATTGATTATCAATATCATAATTTCATTCAGTTATATAAAATGGGCTTTAATTCACAAAGGCTCTGATCTCATTTATACCAGCAGTATATTTTAACTCTTCACAGAAATTCTTTTATCAATATAAATTCTTAACTTCATCCTTTCTCTTAGTATCATTTTATTCTGTTTGGTGAAATGTTGTTAAGAAAGTTGTTTAACTTTTAATTTCTTTTTAATTAAAAAGCAACTGTGTTAAAATAATAATTGTAGAAAAGAAATTTATGCCAAAGAATTATTTTTCATTTTTTTGTCTGTTTTGATATTACAGGATGAAAGGATAAAGAAAGAGAGACAAGGAAAGGTAGGTGGAAAATAATTACCTGTTTTGGATTTGACTTGCCAAAATCATTACTGTATAAATAGAGTTAGGCTTGGCCCGATAACCTTGTCATACAAAAAGAAAATTCTTAAATTTGTAAATGCAAGTTTTGAACACTACAGTTGTATCCAAGCTTGTGAGATAATGAAAGAGCAAAAGAAAACTTTAAAAGAATTTTTTACAAGAGAATGGTGGAATGAATGCTCAACAAGATAATACTTAGTAAAGGAAAAAGGCAAAAGTTGTAATGTAATTAAGGATCACACAACCTTAAACATGTCTAACAATTTTGACACTTTAAATATTGGTATGAAAAAGGTTAAATATTGAATTCACTGATTTAATTGGAAGGTCTGGTTTTAATTATTTGAAAGATCAAGTTTCTTGTGGCCATCTATTAAGGGGTAATACTGGTTTGTAAGTTTTGCCTGAAGGATGCTAGATGCCATCATATCTTTGTGCTGTTAATAAAGTTCTAGGAGATGGTTGTTTGCTAAGTATCTAAGATAAGATTGATTGTACAAATTGTGATGACCTCATCAGATAGTCTGATGACATCATCAGATATTGTGGTGACATCATCAGATATTGTGGTGACATCATCAGTATTTTTGATGACATTATCTATATATTGTCACAACATTAAAAAAAATCAATATAGTTGTCTTTATTTGAGAATATTATTGCTATAACTTAAAACTCTGAAAAGTAATACTTTAAGTTACAAAGTTTCACTTCCATAATTTAGAAATATTTAAGAACGTATGATAATACAATAGCCAAAATATAGGAACTTTTAAAACCAGGTTTTTAATCTTATTGAAAAATAATGGGATGTAAAATTGCCTTAAAATTGTTTTTGGATTTGGGGGGAAATATAATTCTAAAAAGATTTTGGCAAGTGAATAGTTCCTTTTTTTAATTTTCAATTTTATTTATTAGATTAGTAAAATAATAACTTGCACCATTGTATTTGCACCTATGTCTGAGTTTTGAATTATAAAATTTTACACAGGAAATGGGGGAAAGGGAGACAATCATTATAAAGATTCAGTCTTCAACACCAAGCACTAAAGATTCCACTAATACTTCCAACCTTTAGTTAGTTTTCTTACCCTTTACCCTTTAGTCAGGAAAATTATGCAAATATTGAAGACTGTGAATTATTTTTGATAACATTTTCTCACTTTTTACTGTATTTTTTCCCGGAGAAAATCAGTAATTTTATTTTGATATTGTATACACTTTATATTGTTACTAACTGTATATTTCTTCTTTTTTAAATATTAAATATTGTAAATACTTGGTGCATTCAGCTAATGTTTCATTTTGGGATGTCTTGATTCTTTTTTAATACAAAACATTTATTTATTGCATGCATGTATTACATTAAATTTGTTTTTATTTTATAGTATTTTCAATGCTTAAATAGTTTAAATTGTTTATTGATAGTCTTGTTTATCAGATATTTGACTACATTGAGCTGAATGTTTATATTTCTACTATGTGGGTTTTATGCTTATATTGAATATTTTGCATGATAGTGTTACTCAGATTGTTATCTTGAAACAAAGATGACAGATTGCTAAAAATGGGAGATTTAAGGATTTTAGAATTAACTTCAAAACGAAAAAATGATATAATCAGAAGTAAAGTTCTTCAAAAGCTTTTTTTGTTGATGCAATGGCAAGCTGTATATAGAAATAATAACTAAAGAGCTTCATCTTTCAAATACTTCACTTCAGTCAAGTTCATTTGTATTTTTTTTTTAATGATTACGATTAAAAAAAACTGAAGTACAAAATTCATGAAGCTTGATGAACACTGTACAGAGTTGAAATGGACTTCAATTTCAGACTTTGTTAATTAATTTAATGTAAAAGGGAAAGAGTATGGGTAAACGTTCTACCACAACCAAATTTACCTTTGTGAGAAAATAGACACCCCATCCCTATTGTAGCTTTAAAAGAAAAGGGAGGAATTTTTTTTTTAAGGGAACTTAATTGACCAATATTTTTTGGTTTTTTCAAAGTGGTCTGTGGTGGCTCATAAGTCTGTCATCTTTGTTTTTAGAGGTGTATATAAAGCTATTGTACAAGCATGCATGACCAAATCTTCAATAAATGCTTAACACTAAAGAATACTGCGTTGTTATCAACAGAAATTTAAGCCGAGAAGAAAGAACCGTAGCTTGTGTTTATAAAGTCGGCCATTTTGAAGTGTTTTGTCCGGCACCGTGCACGTTGTTACCCTGATTCCACACCTCTTTACTCCACTGTGTGACAGCATGCAGAATGAATTATCAACGTCTTTTTTTTACATATTCAGTGTTCATCTGAAAATACTAATTCAAAGGAATTTCATATGTCATCCTAGTAGATCAACACAGCAATGATAAAAGTTTTTTTTTTTTATCAACAATACAAATATAAAAGCTGAATGTTTTACCAAAATAATTTGAAAAATACTGTAAATTCAGAAATTATTGCGTGCATTTATTATTGCGATTTTATCATTTTAGACTAAAATGCGATTTTAATTGTTGCGAGCGTGAGAAAAATCCTGTTTAATTAATATAAAAAATTTCAAAATGCGAATTTAAATTATTGCAATTATAACCCTGTCGCATTTTTCGCAATAATAAAAACATCGCAATAATTTCTGAATTTACAGTAGGAATTATAACCCTGATTAATCTAACTTAAAGACATATTATGGACTTTACAAAGTAGGAAAAAGTACTTATTTGGTAATTATAAGTAAGCATCAAGCATATGAACAATCTTAATGTTAGAAGTTACACTTTGTGGCTCGAGAAAAATATAATTTCATACATGTATAGAAGCATTTTTTTTCTTCATGGATTTGAACTTTGTGCTGCTCTCTTCTCGTGTGCCTTTGTAATTTCAATACTTGTAGTACATGTGTAACTTCGATATTTGTAGTACATGTGTAACTTCTATATATATAGTACATGTTCATAATTGTTGTGTGTTTGGGGACGGACAAGTTTTTGAAAAAGATTAATATTTCTTATCAATCAACTGCATCCATGCAAAATTGGGATCGGTTTTTCGTAATTTTGCATTTGATAATTACCGGTAACAATAATTGACTTCAAATAAAACTTGCTGTTTTTAGTCTGATTTGCATTATTTTCCTGAACTGTTATGTAAAGCTTGCTACTAACTGCATTCTAATACTGTACACTTTTAACCATACATCTTTGTGTGTGCTTTTGTGGTTTTTTTTTTTTATTATTATTTATTTACTTGAGCTTTGTATCTTTGCATCCAAAGATTTTTATTGATGAAAGAATATTTTCTAAAGGTTCTGTTTTGATAATTAATTTATTTATTTATTTTATTAATGATTGATTTATTAATCAGTTTATTTCTTCTCCATTTAAAAATGCTGAAATTCTGAAATTTTTGAAGCAACATCTGAGAGTACATGCAGATATACACAAAATTATAAAGAAATTCAATTCATTTGTTTCAATTATTTTTTTTATTATTTACTTATTTTTAGGTTTGCTTATGGTATCAATCTGCTTTCTCTTTATATGAAAATTGTAATGACTTGAAGATCAATGTTATGTCAGAACATTTACTTTAAGAATGTTCAACTAAAATTTTAATGAAATAATTCTGAATTTTAATGGTGAACATGGTATATAGTACTTTTCAAGATTTTGTTAAGTCAGCATATAAGAAGGGGATAACTCTTGTTTATTTCTATACTACAACAAATGGAAAACAACTGTCATATTGCTGACGTGGTGCAGGTATTTTTCATAATTTGAATTGGTGGATTAAACCTGGTTTTATAGCTAACTAAACCTCCTACTTGTACGCCAGTGTCAAAATTTCACTTGTTGAGGAGTAAATACCAGCTTGAACAAAGAACTAAGAAGAATCAGTTTTAATGGAAATTGAAGCCAGATTTGTCATAAAGGAGATTTGAATGTGCTTAATTATCATGACACATATCATTGGACAAGCTTCCTTTTTCATGAAAAGGTTAGAAAAATAATTATGTATGGCCAAACAGTTTTTGATGTTTATTTGGTCCAGTACAAATTGTTATTTCAATTTAGATTTTTTTCTTAAGCTATTTTTGTTAAAAGCAAAAACAACAACATTTTAATTGTACATAGTTTTTGTTGAGAATAATTGCTCAAGTGAAACAGCCCAATTCTGATTGGTCAGTATGCACATTTCAGATAGATAGTAACATTTTCTGTATTTCTTCATCAATCAAAAATACTTCCACACTTAATCTGATTTTGGGGGAACCATTGTGATCATCACAACTCTAAATATTGAAATCTATGGTGTCCCATTTTCTATGCTTAAAAGATTTTAACTGAAATAAGTATTATGAAATTATATTTTCATGGCTGCTTCAGATACTTACCTCCCTTTGTAAGACATGTTAAAGGGAAGCAACTCTATGATATGTCTCATTTCTATGCTTTTCATTGAGGCTTTTTTTTAAGCAGGTTTTTGTGTATTTTATACATGTTAATGATCTTTGCTAGATTGTTTATTAATTTAAAATTATTTTGCCTTTTGCTGTATTACTTGTAGATTAACATTTTGAGATGCTTCACACATAGAGATTTATAATAAATTTGAAATATGAAATGGATCTTAGAAAGCAATTGCAGTAATTTCATGTAATTTTTTTTTGGACGAACACTTCTTTCAGCTAGTTTTCCTGCTATATTTAGAAAGGAAATAAAAAATATCTTTAGCTTTGCTTATTTCCTATAATAACTGAAATCAGACTTCAATTTCAGACTTTGTTAATTAATTTAATGTAAAAGGAAAGAGTATGGGTAAACGTTCTACCACAACCAAATTTACCTTTGTGAGAAAATAGACACCCCATCCCTATTGTAGCTTTAAAAGAAAAGGGAGGAATTTTTTTTTAAGGAACTTAATTGACCAATATTTTTTGGTTTTTTCAAAGTGGTCTGTGGTGGCTCATAAGTCTGTCATCTTTGTTTTTAGAGGTGTATATAAAGCTATTGTACAAGCATGCATGACCAAATCTTCAATAAATGCTTAACACTAAAGAATACTGCGTTGTTATCAACAGAAATTTAAGCCGAGAAGAAAGAACCGTAGCATGTGTTTATAAAGTCGGCCATTTTGAAGTGTTTTGTCCGCACCGCACGTTGTTATCCTGATTCCACACCTCTTTACTCCACTGTGTGACAGCATGCAGAATGAATTATCAACGTCTTTTTTACATATTCAGTGTTCATCTGAAAATACTAATTCAAAGGAATTTCATCTGTCATCCTAGTAGATCAACACAGCAATGATAAAAGCTGAATGTTTTTTTTTTTATCAACAATACAAATATAAAAGCTGAATGTTTTACCAAAATAATTTGAAAAATAGGAATTATAACCCTGATTAATCTAACTTAAAGACATATTATGGACTTTACAAAGTAGGAAAAAGTACTTATTTGGTAATTATAAGTAAGCATCAAGCATATGAAGAATCTTAATGTTAGAAATTACACTTTGTGGCTCGAGAAAATATAATTTCATACATGTATAGAAGCATTTTTTCTTCATGGATTTGAACTTTGTGCTGCTCTCTTCTGGTGTGCCTTTGTAATTTCAATACTTGTAGTACATGTGTAACTTCGATATTTGTAGTACATGTGTAACTTCTATATATGTAGTACATGTTCATAATTGTTGTGTGTTTGGGGACGGACAAGTTTTTGAAAAAGATTAATATTTCATATCAATCAACTGCATCCATGGAAAACTGGGATCAGGTTTTTCGTAATTTTGCATTTGATAATTACGGGTAACAATAATTGACTTCAAATAAAACTTGCTGTTTTTAGTCTGATTTGCATTATTTTCCTGAACTGTTATGTAAAGCTTGCTACTAACTGCATTCTAATACTGTACACTTTTAACCATACATCTTTGTGTGTGCTTTTGTGGTTTTTTTTTTTTTTTTATTATTTATTTACTTGAGCTTTGTATCTTTGCATCCAAAGATTTTTATTGATGAAAGAATATTTTTCTAAAGGTTCTGTTTTGATAATTAATTTATTTATTTATTTTATTAATGATTGATTTATTTATCTATTTATTTCTTCTCCATTTAAAAATGCTGAAATTCTGAAATTTTTGAAGCAACATCTGAGAGTACAAACAGATATACAAAAATTATAAAGAAATTCAATTCATTTGTTTCAATTATTTTTTTTTTTTTATTATTCACTTATTTTTAGGTTTGCTTATGGTATCGATCTGTTTTCTTTATATGAAAATTGAAATGACTTGAAGATCAATGTTATGTCAGAACAATTACTTTAAGAATGTTCAACTAAAATTTAAATGAAATAATTCTGAATTTTAATGGTGAACATGGTATATAGTACTTTTTGAAGATTTTGTTAAGGAAGGGGATAACTCTTGTTTATTTCTATACTGCTGCTAGGCATATTGTGTTTTTAAAAATTGCCAAGATTAAATGAAGAGGATGCCTACAATCAAATCTCCTTTATGACATTGTTGTGTAAAAGTTCTCATCAAAAAAAGTATTAAGGAATATACCGAAAACGTGACAAAACCAAACGCTGGACTACATCAATCAACAACAACAAATGGAAAACAACTGTCATATTGCTGACGTGGTGCAGGTATTTTTCATAATTTGAATTGGTGGATTAAACCTGGTTTATAGCTAACTAAACCTCCTACTTGTACATCAGTGTCAAAATTTGACTTGTTGAGGAATAAATACCAGCTTGAACAAAGAACTTAGAAGAATCAGTTTTTATGGAAGCTGAAGCCAGAATTGGCATAAAGGAGATTTGACTGTGCTTAATTATTATGACACATATCATTGGACAAGCTTCCTTTTTCATGAAAAGGTTAGAAAAATAATTATGTATGGCCAAACAGTTTTGCATATTTAGCTGATCCAATACAAATTGTTATTTTAATTTAGGTTTTATCTAAAGCTATTTTTGTTAAAAGCAAAACAACAACATTTTAATTGTACATAGTTTTTGTTGAAAATAATTGCTCAAGTGAAACAGTCCAATTCTGATTGGTCATTATGCACATTTCAGATAGATAGTAACATTTTCTGTATTTCTTCATCAATCAAAATACTTCCACACTTAATCTGATTTTGGGGAACCATTGTGATCATCACAACTCTAAATATTGAAATCTATGGTGTCCCATTTTCTATGCTTAAATGATTTTAACTGAAATAAGTATTATGAAATTATATTATCATGGCTGCTACTTACCTCTCTTTGTAAGACATGTTAAAGGAAGCAACTCTATGATATATCTCATTTCTATGCTTTTCATTGAGGCTTTTTTTAAGCAGGTTTTGTGTATTTTATACATGTTAATGATCTTTGCTAGATTGTTTATTAATTTAAAATTATTTTGCCTTTTGCTGTATTACTTGTAGATTAACATTTTGAGATGCTTCACACATAGAGATTTATAATAAATTTGAAATATGAAATGGATCTTAGAAAGCAATTGCAGTAATTTCATGTAATTTTTTTTTGGACGAACACTTCTTTCAGCTAGTTTTCCTGCTATATTTAGAAAGGAAATAAAAAATATCTTTAGCTTTGCTTATTTCCTATAATAACTGAAATCATCAAAAAATGAAAAAAAAAACTATAAATGAAAACCGAAAGGCAAAATTGAGTGTTGTAATGTGAAACTATGTCTTTGTTAATCTGACATTTTTTTCTAATGTTATTATATCATTCTTTTCATTACTTACATGCAGCATTCATATGGTTTAAATTTAGATATTTAAAATGAGTTAAATTAGACATTAGCTCATATTAATGTGTGGAATCACATGGTTTGAAGGTACTGTGTCCCATTTAAAACACCAAACACAGAATGACAAAAAAAAAAGTTCAGGAACCATGATATAACACAGTGAAACCTGTCTCTATGAAATCGATGAAAATGCATTACAATGAGTATCCTATCAATAATTATGTATCCACAGAACTTCCCAGCATGTGATTTCTGACAGTAGTTCAGCTAAGAATTCCTTTTCCAGTTTGCACAAGTAGAAATAAATCCATATCATTTAAAATTGCTTATTCCCTCTTGCTTACATTTGGATAGAATTTTTACCAATTCTTACAGTTGATTTTTCCTTGTTTCAGGCATTCAATTGTGACAGTTGAAAGTATTTTTTTTAGTAAAAAATGTGTAAGGTGTTTTTCCCATTTACCTATTATGAATATGGAAAAACCTTCAAACAAAGCATGATTTATTTCCCAATTTTTAATAAAAACATGAAAAACATGATTTTTACAATCAGTGCTGAAAAGGGGAAGACCAACTCTAAACAGAGAAAGCAATAGATGGAAAAAGCAAAGAGAAATGGGTTTAAACATTAAATGTACTGTAAATTCAGGAATTTTTGCAATGTTTTGAATTATTCCAAAAATTGTGATGGAAAAGGTATTGGGCATTTTAAATTTTGATAGAATTATTAGTATGCAGCATTTACAGAAATCTCAATTATTAATGCACACAAAAATTTCTGAATTTACAAAAATTATAGACTTGTATTATTTACTCCCAAGAAAACTGTTTGAATGTTGCAAAAAGTAGTTTCCTTGCTTACCCTTCATTCTCCCTATCGACCATACTAACTAAATACATGCTTGGTGTTGAAGTGAAAAAGCATTGCACATGATTTTGTGTCTCACATATATTTTGATTTGCTCACATGTTTGTTGTGTGTGTTCTAACTGTTGCTATGATACACTGATAGGATATAAACAACAAGCCACCCACAAAGCAGGCAGATCACTCCCACAGCAAGACGATGCAAAATGGTGACAGGTCACAGGCAGATCATTCCCACAGCAGAACGATTCAAAACGGTGATAGGTCACAGGCAAAAGGGGAACAGAGTAAACCAGTCGTCAACAATTCTCAAAACAAAACAGTGCAACAAAATACCAAACAAAGCACCTACAAGTCAAACAGTAAAGCACCCCCACCTAATACCACAAAGAATGATGTAAAAAAACAGGAACCCCCTAAGGATAATAAAAATTATAATAATCACGATTCTGTGCGTTCGTCAACACCAAAAGATAACAAAGCTGCCCCTCCGTCTAAATCGCCAGCAGACCAAAGGTCTATTACTCCAGCCAAGTCACCTGTAACCAACAAGGCTGCCTCCCCAGCCAGATCACCGTCACCAACGAAGGATAAGAAGGATCCAACACCTCATGAGGAACACCAGGTAGACATTGCTAAGGACAAACTTTGTTGCTAACATCCAACTTTGTGTAATTGTCTTAATTTTGAAAATTTTTGTTGCTAACATCCAACTTTGTTTAATTGCCAAATTTTGAAAATTTTTGTTCCCAACATCCAACTTTGTGTAATTGTCAAATTTTGAAAAAAAATAGTTACTAACACCAAACTTTCTGTAAAATTTTGAAAAATTTGTTGCTAACATCCAACTTTGTGTACCTTCTTCTTACTTCATCAATAGCTTGTCATTGTTCTATATTGTTTAACTTGACCTTTAGCCAATTAGAATGTTTAAACTATTAATTTATTTTTGAACTTTTCTCATGAACTAATATAAATGAGCACTCTTTAAATTTATTGTGAGTTTGTAAAAAAGAAAGATAGGTGTTATACAACTTAGCCATGTTTGAATTCGAATAAAGTAAAAAAAAAAATATATAGTTATAAAGGTACTGAAAAAAATCTGATGTGAAATGCATTTTAGTTTTGATCAAAAGAAGTCAGTTTTGGTTTCTGACTGAAAGTTTAAAAAAAAGTAAAGAGGAAAGGCTTTGAAATGTAGTAATTTTTATTATTAAAAATTAAAAAGGAAAATGTCAGAGGTCAAGTTAACAATATGTCATTATCTTTGTGTATATTTCTTTTCATCGATGTTCTGCTCCATATCTATCTTCCAATTCTATCAAAATATTTCATTTCTATTATGATTAATCGATAAAAACCTCAATGGCCTTAAAATATGTATGGTTTTGAAAAAGAAAATATGTTAAAATAACTTGATTAATTGCAAAATTGGGTCCGGTCAATTAATGTAATTAGAATATTCTTATCCATCCTTCATACCTCCACCAACCCTTTGGGTCTTTTTTAGGGGGACTGGATAAAAAAGTTATTTTCATTTAGGAAAAAAAAGGAAACCTAAGTATAATAAAAAAAAAAAAAAGATTTTCAGGAATCAATAACAGGTTGCTCTTTTGGAATTGTAAATAATTTATGCCTTTTTTTCTAAAATATCAATGGGTTCACTCTGTGTCTATTTGTAATCATTATTGAGTTTCAAATCCAAAACTATTGAAATTCAGCCAATGGCATAACTCTAAATTATCCATTTGATGTATAAATTATGTTTCATATTGCCAGAGTCCTTTAAAATTGGAAAAAGAACATTTTGAGACATGTAATTTTCTTGTTTTATCATTTCTTCATTGTTTTTTTTTTTCCTTTCACTTTCATTCTTGTATTAATGCATTTCATCTAATAAATCATTTCATGTTCTCTTCTGTCTTTCTTAGCTTCTTTTGTACCTATGGACATTGACACAACTTTGCATAGGTCATGCTGATTGGATTCTTTCTTCCTTAAACTCACTTTCCTCTGAAATACTTCACCCAATTCAGTGACTCTTCTAAAAATACTTTACCCAATTCAGTGACTCTTCTAAAAATACTTTACCCAATTCATTCACTCTTCTAAAATACTTCACCCAATTCAGTCACTCTTCTGAACAATACTACACCCAATTCAGTGACTCTTAATTATAAAAACACTTCACCCAATTTAGTGACTCTTCTAAAAATACTTCACCCAATTCAGTGACTCTTCTAAAAATACTTTACCCAATTCATTCACTCTTCTAAAATACTTCACCCAATTCAGTCACTCTTCTGAACAATACTACACCCAATTCAGTGACTCTTAATTATAAAAACACTTCACCCAATTTAGTGACTCTTCTAAAATACTTCACCCAATTCAGTGACTCTTCTAAAATACTTTACCCAATTCATTCACTCTTCTAAAATACTTCACCCAATTCAGTCACTCTTCTGAACAATACTACACCCAATTCAGTGACTCTTAATTATAAAAACACTTCACCCAATTTAGTGACTCTTCTAAAAATACTTCACCCAATTCAGTGACTCTTCTAAAAACACTTCACCCAATTTAGTTACACAACACATCTTCCAAAGTTAAACCTGACATCCATTTCATTACACTTAATGTTTGTTTCTGGAATAAACTTCATTAGGTCATTTGTAGACCACAAATTTGAGTAGCCAAAATATGTGATACAAAAAACATCAGGAATAATAAGAATTATATGACAGAACAATAGACCATACCAACACCAGATTCCTAATGAACATTGTACAGAATACATGTTTTGAGGATATCATGAAATGAATTAAGACTTCTGTTCTTTGTCACTGCCTCCATAGGGTCCCTGTGGCTGAGTGGTCTAAGGAGTTATCACCAGCTAGGCTTTGATCTTCCATAAATGACCTTTCCCTGTATTTAATTACTCTTGGATTACACATTATTTTGTTTATTTGTGAAGTTGTATGCTCTTGATCAGCTTTGTATGTTCTTGGTCGATTTCAGTTTTTATACGACCGCAAAATTTTTGCGGTCGTATATTGGTATGACGTTGGTGTCGTCGGCGTCGTCATCGTCGTCGTCTGAAGACATTTGGTTTTCGCACTACAACTTTAGTATAAGTTAATAGAAATCTATGAAATTTAAACACAAGGTTTATGACCACAAAAGGAAGGTTGGGATTGATTTTGGGAGTTTTGGTCCCAACAGTTTAAGAATTAGGGGGCAAAAAAGGGCCTAATAAGCATTTTTCTTGGTTTTCGCACAATAACTCTAGTATAAATAAATAGAAATCTATGAAATTTTATCACAAGGTTTATGACCACAAAAGGAAGGTTGGGATTGATTTCGGGAGTTTTGGTCTCAACAGTTTAGGAATTAGGGGCTAAAAAAGGGCCCAAATAAGCATTTTTCTTGGTTTTTGCACAATAACTTTAGTATAAGTAAATAGAAATCTATGAAATTTAAACACAAGGTTTATGACCACAAAAGGAAGGCTGGGATTGATTTTGGGAGTTTTGCTCCAAACAGTTTAGGAATTAGGGGCCAAAAGGGTCCAAAATTAAACTTTGTTTGATTTCATCAAAAATTGAACCATTGGGGTTCTTTGATATGCCGAATCTAACCGTATATTTAGATTATTGATTTTTGGTCCCGCTTTCAAATTGATCTACATTAAGGTCCAAAGGGTCCAAAATTAAACATAGTTTGATTTTAACAAAAATTGAATTCTTAGGGTTCTTTGATATGCTGAATCTAAACATGTACTTAGTTTTTTTGATTATGGGCCCAGTTCTCAAGTTGGTCCAAATCTGGGTCCAAAATTAAACTTTGTTTGATTTCAACAAAAATTGAATATATGGGGTTCTTCGATATTCTGAATCTAACCTTGTATTTAGATTTTGATATTTGGGCCCGTTATCAAATCGGTCCACATTGAGGTTTAAAGGGTCCAAAATTGAACTTTATTTGATTTCATCAAAATTGAATTATTGGGGTTCTTTGATATGCTGAATCTAACCTTGTATTTATATTTTGGATATTGGAATACCACAAAGGGATGGTAAGAATTGTCTTTGGGAGTTATGGCTCAAATCGTATAGGAATAAGGTGCAAAAAGGGGAAAAGGGTTTCAGGTTAATGGACAATTACTTAAGTACAAAACATAATTTAAAAGGCAGTGTAAGGTTGGTAATTGAAACTCATTTGAATATCTCACCTAAACTGCTTTTAAATTATGGTTATTGAAATTGCCAAAAACTTTATTATTAATAAATTCCATTGAAATTTGCCAATAACTTTAGTTTAATGAACTTCATTGGAAATTTGCCAATATAAAATGTTGCTGATGAAGCTTTTTGTTTATCTCACCTAAACTGCTTTTAAAATATGTATATTGAAATTTGCCAAAACTTTATTATTAATAAATTCCATTGAAATTTGCCAATAACTTTAGTTTAATGAACTTCATTGAAATTTGCCAATATAAAATGTTGCTGATGAAGCTTTTTTGTTTATCTCACCTAAACTGCTTTTAAATTATGGTTATTGGAAATTTGCCAAAAACTTTATTATTAATAAATTCCATTGAAATTTGCCAATAACTTTAGTTTAATAAACTTCATTGAAATTTGCCAATATAAAATATTGCTGATGAAGCTTTTTGTTTATTTTAGGCATGATTATTATGTCATTTTCTATTTTAATATGGTCCAAAATTAAACTTATTTTGATTCTAATAAAATTGAACTCTTGGGGTTCTTTGATATGCTGAATCTAAACATGTATTTAGATTTTTATTATGGGCCCAGTATTAAGTTGGTACAAATCAGGGTCCAAAATCACTCTTTGTTTGATTTCACCAAAATTGAATATATGGGGTTCTTTGATATCCTGAATCTAACTGTGTATTTAGATTTTGAATTTTGGGCCTTGTTTTTAAATTTATCCACATTGAGGTCCTTAAGGTCCAAAATGAAACTTTGTTTGATTTCATTAAAATTGAATTATGGGGTTCTTTGATATGCTGAGAGTTATGGTCCTAACAGTTTAGGAATTAGGGGTAAAAAGGGCCCAAATAAGAATTTTCTAGTTTTCAGACAATAAATTGTGGAATGGTGTATGGATCTCTGAAATTATACCACAAAGGGATGGTAAGAATTGTCTTTGGGAGTTAAGGCTTAAACCGTTAAGGAATAAGGTGCAAAAAGGGGAAAGGGTTTCAGGTTTATGGACAATTACTTAAGTACAAAACATAATTTAAAAGGCAGTGTAAGGTTTGATTTCAACAAAATTGAATATATGGGGTTCTTCGATATTCTGAATCTAACCTTGTATTTAGATTTTGATATTTGGGCGGTTATCAATTCGGTCCAAAATTGAACTTTATTTGATTTCATCAAAATTGAATTATTGGGGTTCTTTGATATGCTGAATCTAACCTTGTATTTAGATTTTGGATATTGGAATACCACAAAGGATGGTAAGAATTGTCTTTGGGAGTTATGGCTCAAATCGTATAGGAATAAGGTGCAAAAAGGGGAAAAGGGTTTCCAGGTTAATGGACAATTACTTAAGTACAAAACATAATTTAAAAGGCAGTGTAAGGTTGGTAATTGAAACTCATTTGAATATCTCACCTAAACTGCTTTTAAATTATGGTTATTGAAATTTGCCAAAACTTTATTATTAATAAATTCCATTGAAATTTGCCAATAACTTTAGTTTAATGAACTTCATTGGAAATTTGCCAATATAAAATGTTGCTGATGAAGCTTTTTGTTTATCTCACCTAAACTGCTTTTAAAATATGTATATTGAAATTTGCCAAAAACTTTATTATTAATAAATTCCATTGGAAATTTGCCAATAACTTTAGTTTAATGAACTTCATTGGAAATTTGCCAATATTAAATGTTGCTGATGAAGCTTTTTGTTTATCTCACCTAAACTGCTTTTAAATTATGGTTATTGGAAATTTGCCAAAAACTTTATTATTAATAAATTCCATTGGAAATTTGCCAATAACTTTAGTTTAATAAACTTCATTGAAATTTGCCAATATAAAATATTGCTGATGAAGCTTTTTGTTTATTTTTAGGCATGATTATTATGTCATTTTCTATTTTAATATGGTCCAAAATTAAACTTATTTTGATTCTAATAAAATTGAACTCTTGGGGTTCTTTGATATGCTGAATCTAAACATGTATTTAGATTTTTATTATGGGCCCAGTATTAAGTTGGTACAAATCAGGGTCCAAAATCACTCTTTGTTTGATTTCACCAAAATTGAATATATGGGGTTCTTTGATATCCTGAATCTAACTGTGTATTTAGATTTTTGAATTTTGGGCCTTGTTTTTAAATTTATCCACATTGAGGTCCTTAAGGTCCAAAATGAAACTTTGTTTGATTTCATTAAAATTGAATTATGGGGTTCTTTGATATGCTGAGAGTTATGGTCCTAACAGTTTAGGAATTAGGGGTAAAAAGGGCCCAAATAAGAATTTTCTAGTTTTCAGACAATAAATTGTGGAATGGTGTATGGATCTCTGAAATTATACCACAAAGGGATGGTAAGAATTGTCTTTGAGAGTTAAGGCTTAAACCGTTAAGGAATAAGGTGCAAAAAGGGGGAAAGGGTTTCAGGTTTATGGACAATTACTTAAGTACAAAACATAATTTAAAAGGCAGTGTAAGGTTGGTAATTGAAACTCATTTGAATATCTCACCTAAACTGCTTTTAAATTATGTATATTGGAAATTTGCCAAAAATGTTGTTAGATTTTGGATATCAGACCATTCTAGGTAAATTAAATGTCCCATTTCAAATTTTTAAGATCTTTGACCACATTTATTTTGTGTCAGAAACCTATATTATGTTAAAAATTTAATCACAATCCAAATTCAGACAGTATCAAGCTTGAATATTGTGTCCAAACTTGCCCCAACTGTTCAGGGTCCGACCTCTGCGGTCGTATCAGGCTGCACTCAGTGAAGCATTTTATTAATTCTAGCTAAGCTTTACACATGTTGTTCATTTATTTGTAGTATCCTAAGCTATCACCTCAATTCTTAATTTAGCTAATACATTTTTTTTTTGTCTTTCTTTCTTCCTCAAATATTGCTGCTTTCTATCATCATCTTTCTTCCCGTAAGCATGACATGACTATTTTGTCTGTCCAGTTTCTGCTCTCATCATCTTTGTATGACATCTTCACAAATGCTGACTTCTGCTGGAATTCATCGTTTCAGAATCTAATGCATTCTGGGTAATATTTTCAAAAGTGTACACCAAAACATTGATTGGTCAAAAAAATCTCAAACAATGGAAATTCAACCAATGACATGACATCTGTGATACGAATAATAAAATTACCCATAATCCTTTAGATTCTGAAAAGGTGAATTGTCATTCAGTTATACATTTACAACAAGGGTAAGTAGACTTATAATTAACAAGAAAACATCTCAGTTATCCTTATCAACATGATTTATATTTATAAAATTAAAGTTAGAATACGACATTAAAAATTACAAGTAAAAAAGGCATACAATTCCATGACCAAAAGAAAAGAACTTGAAAGGACAAACAGTATAAGCCACACTGAAAAACTAAAGATTGAGCAACACACATCCCAACTAAAAAATACACAAACACTCGGATATCATATGCTGATATCAAATCAAAATAACCACTGAAATTATTTAGTTTGGAAGTAATTTCTCAGAATTCACAAAGAAGCTAAATGTATAAAAGCACTGTTTCATTTAAAAGCAAACAACACACAAACCAATGGACAATATGTAATTATATACAAATTATTCAATGAAAATTGTTAAAACTGGTTATTCACTGAAGACAAACATTGTAGATCAGGTCATTTACTTGGGCAGCTGTTTCCCTATTTGGCATAAAACAAGCAGGTGACCAGCTCTGATTTTATTTCAAATTATCCAAAGGTCTTATAAATTTTTCTTGGCCTTAAAATATTAAACTTAGAATATATTGTTCAAGTGAAAATAAAAAAGCTCATGGAAAATTCCTGATATACAATATTTAGTAGATGTGCTCTTGGATGTGGGATTGCATGTTTGAATAAAATTGTGAAACACATTTAAACATCGCTTTGGCATGCACTGCTAATGGCTAGTGGTCTTTTAAAGCTATTTTGTTATCATTTAGGTTGATATATAGGTTTATTACTATATTTGGCATTACTGTTAAATATTAAAATTCTTCTTCCAAAGGCTGCAACAAAAATACAGGCCAATTACAGAGGTCACCAGGCCAGAAAAGAAGTGAACGACTTAAAGACGAAGAAAGAAACAGATGAAAGAAAGAAGAAAGAAGATGAGCAGAGAGCCAAACAAGCCAAGGAGGAAAATCAAGCTGCAACAAAGATTCAGGCAGGTTTCCGGGGCCATCAGGCTCGCAAGGAAATCAACCAGAAAAAACAGGTACGTGATGTGAAAAATTCTAAAGAGGACGCAGCTGCAATTAAAATTCAATCGAGCTATCGAGGTCACAAAGCTCGAAAAGAAATTGCAGATAAAAAGGTAAAAAGAACAGAGAAGAATACAGAAGAAGAAGCTGCTGCTACGAAAATTCAAGCAGGATTTCGCGGACATAAAGCTCGACAAGAAATAAATCAAAAGAAACAGCAAAGGGAAGAAAGGAAAAATGAAGAGGAGAAAGCAGCGACTAAAATACAAGCAGGATTCCGTGGAAATCAAGCAAGGAAGGAAGTGGATCAAAAAAAGAAAGAAAAGCACAAAATGAGGAAGAAGAAAAAGCTGCAACGAAAATACAAGCTGGGTTCAGAGGACATCAAGCAAGAAAAGAAGTGAAAAAGAAAAAGGTATTTTGTGATAATCATGATAAACAGTTGTCTAACAGTTTACTTAATGTAGGTGATCTTGCTGAAAACAGGGATATTAATGAACAAAGTGAAAGTACAAAATCTCCCTCAAGTTTATCAAAAAGAGGAAGTACAAAATCTCCTTTAAGTTTATCAAAAAGCAATCTTTCAAGTCATAATGATAATGATCACATAGTTCCTTTAGATTCTAGTTTGTCTAAAACTGTATCTAACATATCTCAGAAAAGTAAACGTAGTAGAGGGGGAACTCATGTTGATTTAAGGGAGAGTGAAGGGATTGGGACCAGTGTAGATTCCTTAAGTCTAAAGGGGTCCCAGTCTGATAGGGAAACTGTAAACAAAGAAGAGACCAAAATTAGTGATGATATAAACCTAATCGAAAATCAAACGGACTCTCAAAATGAGAATTGTGACAAGACACTAAAAGAGGAAAATAGTGAAGAGACTTGTAAATTTCCTTTAGGTAGCAATACTATAGAATGTATTAAACCATTATATGAAATAGCAGTAGATTCTCATTGTGATGCAGTTAAATTTGATTGTAAGGATTCAATGGAAAATTTAATGTTGGCCAAAGAAAATAGTCAGACTTTGAAACTGCCCATGGAATCAAGACAAAATTTAACATTGCTAGAGGAAAATAGTCAAAATTTAACATTGCCAAAGGAAAATAGTCAAAATTTAACCATTTCCAAGGAAAATAGTCAAAATTTAACATTACCTAAGCAAAATAGTAAAAACTTAAAAATGTCTCAAGAAAATAGTCAACATTCAACATTGTCTGTGGAAAAGAGTCTAAATTTAACATTGTCCAAGGAAAATAGTCAAACCTTGACATTGTCCAAAGAAAATAGAAAACATTTAACAGAGCCTAAGGAAGAGAGTGAACATTTGATATTACCCAAGCAAAATAGTCAAATTTTAATATCACATAAGGGAAATGGTCAAGACTTATTACTACCTAAACTGCTTTCATGTAAATCTGTTACATTTGTTGATGATAAAAAGATGCACATCAAAAGGTCTTCATTCAGTTTAGACCCTTTAAAGCCAGCAAGTATAGATGACATAAAGCTTGCTCTTAGACGATCAAAAACTTCTGGTAAAATGAATGACATAAGATTACAGAATTTAACAGTTTTGAATAATTCAAAATTGCCAATAGTTATTTTACCCAAGTCTCAGTCTTTTACTGAGGACAGTTCAAAATGTGACAAGCTTTGTACAATTGAGAGTACAGAAAATGACAAGTTAGACTCAAGTCGTTGTAAGAGTGCAGAGGCAATTCCAGCTTTCCTTGGGTCTATGATTAAGCATCATACTTTTCCGGAAATGTTGGATTCAGATTTGGAAAAGATGTTTCCCATCTTTGTTGCTAAGTTTAAACGTCATAAAAGTTTTCCATATTTTGAAGTTAGAAAATCTGATAATTCAAACATGGAAGGCCTACGATCGGCCACCGACAGCCAGGCTAGTGATCCAATTGACGGGGACTTTATTGATACTGAATTACATACACGGTCCCCGGGGGATGGGGAGAGCCTGACTGTCAATTTTGAATATGATAATAGTGGAAGGACGGAGGTTGATAGTCGGTGTGGAAAATTATCAAACTTGGGCCACCTAGGTAGTTTTGGAGACTCTGATACTCTAGATACTGAATCTATCTTGAAAACAAGCAGAACAGGTTCTTTTGATGAAAGTGGTGAAATTGAATGGAAAAAGAAAGATACCAGTTTATTGAGAGAAATTGAAGATGAAAACATTGAGTTAGAATTGATTGAAATAAAGCACTCAGCCACTACATATCTTCAGGCAGGTGTCAAAGGTCATTTGTCTAGGTCATATGCTGTTCAGAAAATGAAATTTCAGAATAATTCTGAAGAGGTGACTGTTCTCCAAGCAGCAGTAAGGGGTATGATTCTTCGTAAGCATCTTGAATTTCATACTTTTGACGATGACACAGAGGTTGAGGCCATTTGTCAGAATGATGCTGCAGTCAAAATTCAAGCTGTGTTCAGAGGTTATAGGGTTAGAAAAATGGATAAGGTCAAAATTCAGGACAAAAAGCTCCATGTGAAAAAACAGGTTACTTTTGGTTCTGTTTCTAGAATTGAAATAATAAATGGGGAGTGTAAAAGAGATCTGACAGTTATAGGGAAAGAAATAGAAGATGAAGATTCGAATTCTGTGATAAAAAAAATTAATGAAGACTTTGAAGGCACTAAAACAATCCCAAATGATACAGAAAAACAAAAACCAAGTTTAATTGAAAATACAGCAGCAACAAAAATTCAAATTGCATATAAAAAGCATAAGCAGAACCAAACAGAACAAAAACTTAGTTCAATTGAAAATACAGCAGCAACAAAAATTCAAATTGCATATAAAAGCATAAGCAAAACAAAACAGAACAAAAACTTAGTTCAATTGAAAATACAGCAGCAACAAAAATTCAAATTGCAAAAGCATAAGCAGAACCAAACAGAACAAAAATTAGTTTAATTGAAAATACAGCAGCAACAAAAATTCAAATTGCATACAAAAAGCATAAACAAAACAAAGCAGAACAAAAACTTAGTTCAATTGAAAATACAGCAGCAACAAAAATTCAAATTGCATATAAAAAGCATAAGCAGAACAAAACAGAACAAAAATTTGTAGCTGGTACCATTTTACAAGCTTCTTGCCATGCCTACTTAAGTAGAAAGAAGGGATTTGATTGGCTTAAACAAAATGAAAAATCCGATGTTACATTAGCAATTATTAGGAAAAGCTTAAAATCAAAACATCTTTTTAAACAAGAAAGTGATAATTTGGCAAAAGAAGATATTGACATCAAGAAACCAAAAACAGAAGATGAGACATTACACAAAACAAAAGAAGCAGTTATTATTCAGAAACACTTCAGGGGCTATCATGCCAGGAAGGGGTATGTTAAACATAGGGAAAAGATGGATGGGGCTTCAAGGGTAATTCAGAGAGCATTCAAACAGTTGCTTCTTAAAAAAGAAATAGAAAGGAAAGAGAAAGCAGCAACTGTGATTCAATCAAAATATAAGGGTTTTATTGCAAGAAATCAATATAGAAAACAAAGAGAAAAGGAAGAAAAAGCAAAAATGTTGATTCAGAAATCTTTGAAAGCTTGGTTAGTATTTAAGAAACATGTGAAAAAGACTGAAGCTGTTACTGTTATTTCTGCAAGTGTAAGAGGTAAAATTTCACGTTTAAATATCAAGGCAAAATTGGTTGAGCAAAAGGCAGCTAAAGTCATTCAAACAGCATTTAGAAAATATAGGTCCAAGTTAGAAGATATGAAACATGATTTAAATGAAGAGGCTATTGATGTTGTTGATTTGATTATCAATTCTTCATACAGTTGTTATGAACGGCAGGTTGAACATGAAATTGAGGTCAGAGATTCTGCAGCAGTGGTAATTCAGTCCCATTTCAAAGGCTATTGGTCAAGGGTCAAATATCAACATATAAAAAGAGAAGCTGCTGCTATTGTTATTCAGTCACATTATAGAGGTCATATGTCAAGGGTGAATTATAAAAATGAAACAAGTGAAGCTGCTGCCATCTTAATTCAGTCTGATCTTAGGTCAAGGGTTGAATGTGAAACCAAGCAGAAGGCTGCAATTGTAATTCAGTCACAATTCAGAGGGTTCAGGTCAAGGGTCAAGTTCACAAAAAAGAAGCTTGAAATTTCTGTTACAGTCCTCCAGGCTGCATTTAGAGGAAAGTTATGTAGAGAACAAATAAGTAAGGATGAAAAATTCATAGCAAAAGCATGTAAAGTCTCTAAAGACAAGCATCATTCTGCAGTCAAGGGTAATTTTACAAAGTCAAAAAATAAACCACAAATTACTGAAAAAAGGTTAAATGCAGCAATAACAACACTTCAGGCTGCATACGCAGCACATCAGACTCGTGTACAATACAAAAAACAGTTCAGAGAGATCAATCCAGATAGTGCTCGTTACTTAATTTCAGCGCTTGAAGGTATTTTGACACAACAGAATGATACGTATAACATTTCAATTGATTTAAAGGATAAAAAGGGGGAATATTGTAAAATTTCAGAGAGTGTATCAAGTTCATTAGAATCTGGTTTTGTGACTGGTCGTAGCGTCGAATCTAAGGAGGCTGAGGTTTTGTCAGATTTAAAAATTGTGCCATATCCTTTTGAGGAAAATGTTGAGGTCGGTAGTCTACATGATAATCCAGATCCCAAACCGTTGTCTGCTAAATTACCAATATCTGATTCAGCAAGTGTGACCTTCAGTTCTGAAACCAAATCAAAGTTAAAAAGTCCTAAAAGTAATGATAGGTCCAATCACATGTCTAGCAAACCTGTTTATAAAATGGCTAAGTCTTTTACTAGGAGTACTGATAGATTAACTGTAATTAAAGAAGAAAACCCCCCTCCAAAAAGAGGACTAGAGTGGGATAGTAGATTAAATGACCTTGAAAAGGAAACTAAATTATCTACAGAAAACACTGACAAACAAAATAGTAGAGAAAATAAAAAAGGAAGTGAAAATCAAAACACAAGTGTGAACGAAAAATCAGTTTCTATAGATTTGGAGGAGCTAAAAATTGAACAAGATGTTAATACCTATAGAGATACTGCTGATACAGGTCTTAATAAACAAGATCAAAGGGAAGTAAGTCTGAATGATGTTAAACCAAGTAAAAATGCAGATGAAGCTGCAATTGTCATACAAACTGCATATAAAGCTCATAGGGCAAATGTAAAAAGGAAAAATTAGAAAATCCCAATATTGATTTGAAAAATCAGCCAAATAAAAATTTAGCTCACAGTGTAGATTCAATTGAGTATCACATACATAGTCATTTACAAGCAACTGTTAGAGGATATTTAAGTAGGGAAGGTCTTGTAAATTATGGAACATTATCTTCTCTGCCTTCTGCAAAGTCTAAGCAAAAAGAAACTATATGGTATGTTTCCAGACTTAACTCAATTCAAAATGGTGGTGGTAGAATTCATAAGGTTAGGCATAGAGATAGAAATAACAAATACTTCAATGAATTTCAGACAAAACGATTGGACGGAAAAACAGAAGCTATCACTGCCATACAGGCTGCAGCACGAGGTTTCTTAGTTCGTAGACGAATAGAGAAACGTGAAAACACAAGACAGTTACTTACACTTAGATCTGTTGCTCAAGAGGAAGTAATGGACATTTTGGGACTCATTCATGAACGAGACAAAGCGGCCACCACAATACAATCCCGATATCGTGGTTACAGGGACCGCAAAGAATATAAGCGTATAAAGGTAAATGAAAAGAAAGAGGATTCTCTGACATTCCTTCAAGCAAATTTCCGTGCTTTTTTAGCGCGTAAAGACATTAATAAACGTTTACTAATGGAAATGCGAAAAGTAGATACTCCTGCAAATAGGCAAGGTTACTCTGATTCTGTTGATAAGGTGCAGGCTAGTTTCCATGGATTTCTATTAAGAAAAGTAGCTTTTCCTAAACTTCATCAAATACTGAAAAGAGATGATGCAGCTACTGATGTGCAGGCAGCCTTTAAAGCATATGTTGAAAGGTGGCATATAAGGCGAAGAAGGGTTGCTGCCCTTGCTAGGTATCATAAAGCAGCTTCTGAGCTTCAAATAAATTTCTCAAGCTATTTGACAAGAAGAAGCATTTCTGCAAACATGAGTCGCAGAAACAGCTCAGCTTCAAAAATCCAAGCTAGTGTTAAAGGCTATTTTGATAGAAAAGGGTATTTACAACAGAAACAGGCTGTTACAAGAATTCAGTCTGGTTACCGTGGTTACAGAGCAAGACAACAATATGATAGCCTGATAAGAGAAAGGAGAAGTTCTGCTGCTGCTGTGATTCAGTCAAATTTCAGAGGTTACAAAGTAAGAAAAGATATTCAATTGAAAACGAGAAATGTAGCTGTGGAGCAACTTCAAGCTAGTTTCCATGGTTACTTGCTTCGTAGAGATGCTCAAAATAGAATCCAGCAGATGAAAGCAGAGGAAATGCAAAAAGCTGCTGTTAAAATTCAGTCAAAGTTCCGTGGATATTCTGAAAGACACAGATATGATATGATGAAAAGAAATCATGTTAATGAAAATCGTAGGATAAATGCTGCTACCGAAATTCAGGCTCATTTCCGTGGGTATCAGACTCGTAAAAATGCACACAGAAAACTATATTCCTCTTATTCACACAGAAGCAAAAATGATGACAATTCTCCTCTGTTTGTAGAGGGAAATGCAGTTAGGTTTGATGTACAAACAACTGGTAGTATAAGTCTTGCCAGGCCTCGAACTGGCAGACTGCAAGCATCATTGTCAAATATAAAACGTGAACATACTTTTGATATTAAAAATGAACCATTTATTCCCCCTAACAATGATTATGAGTTTAGATCTATGGCACTATCCACCACTGCACATGTAGATTCCTTTTCACACTTACAAGAAAGTTTTCGTAGTTTATTATCTAGACGTAGAAAATCATCAAAACCATCTCAGCAACTTTTTCATGAAAGAACACAGTTAAAAGCATTATCACAATTGCAAGCTTGCTTTAAAGGTTTTCTCACTCGAAGGTTAATATCTAGAATGTGCCAGTATGACAGAGAGCGAAGCCCAGTCACTAGCTCTCCAAAACATCCCTCACCTGTTCCCATGTTAAGAAATCCTGATGAAATAAGGGTTAGTGGTTCCTTTGAACACCCAAAACAGGAAGTACAAAGTCCCATAATGCCTTACGATTTTAATGGAGAAATGATAAATTTTGTGGAAGATAATATACCTGTCGAGTCCTCTTACCATCGCCAGTACAGTGATGTTGGAGTAGGACAGGAAGCAGTTGATGTTAGTAAGGACAACATACCGGTGCAATATGTCATGAGAAGTAGGTCAAAAGTAAGCACAAGTGACACACATCGTTCCACAGTGAAGCAAGACGACAAACCAGTACAGTATCTTTATCGCAGTCGTGAATCAACACAACATCAGACTCCTCATTCCACATACAGAAAAAGTACAGGTAGAAATCGGTACGAAGAACCATCCCCAGTTCAGTCACATGAGGAGGAAGTGGTAAACCCTGTAGTTTCAGAAAGGAGAAGATTTGAGGAACCCTCTCCTATTCAAAGCACTTTTAGCCCAGTTTTAAGTAAAAAGAGGTATGATGAGATTTCTCTGCTGAATGATAAAACAAATACACACAGGTACGAAGAACCTTCTCCTATGAACAATAATGTAAATATGAACAGGTACGAGGAACCTTCACCACTGGTTCATGATCAAGAAAATGTTTATACACCACTACCAAACAGAGATGACAGCAGATATGAAGAACCATCACCATTTACTCAAGATGACAAAGTTATAATTGATGCAGCAAGTCAGAATAGAAGATATGAGGAGCCGTCTCCTATTCTGGAAAATAACCAAGTTCCTGTCTCTGAAATAGGAAGTTCTGGTAAATTTGACGTTCACACTTCAGAAGACTATGAGAATCCTAATGATATTATCACACACCGTAGCAGATTTGAAGATCCATCTCCAAGCGACACTGTAAATCCAGACATCGAGTACCCCACCAGCCCGAGGGACACACTTCATGACCTGCCAAGTGTAGATAAATTTCGAAATCCATCAAGAATCACACACAATTCTAATGAAAGTGAATTATCAATAGAAACATTTTCTCGTAAACTAGTCAATGAAATTCAGTCTAGTGCTTTACTAAAAGACGAGGCTGTGCTCATTCTGCAAGCGGCATTCAAAGGATTCATCTTACGTAACATGTCACATTCTCGTCGTCTCAAAAAACTTTCGAAAATGGATTCAGGTGACAAAACCATTTTGATGAAACTGCTCTACCCTTTTTACAAGCTGGTTTTAAGGGATACCTCGCCCAGAATCGAAATGTACAAAGCCCTCCGGAAATGTAAAACTTTGCTTCATTCTAAAAAGTATTTATGGGGGAAAGATTAAACATTTCTTTCTGTTCAAAAAATCATTCCATGGAAACTATCCAGAATCCTTAGATCAAAGTAAACTTGTCTTTGAGTCAGACCTCAACCCAAGTTGCTTTTGATATTGTACAGTCTTAACCATTTGTATTAGAAGCCTAACCATTGACGTGTTTAGTAACCATATGTCATGCTGGCACATTCATAAGATCTTGTATATATCCAGTTCTTCTCTCATTACATATAATGGCATGAAATTGTCATATTGCATTTGCCTATATATAATCATTTATATCTTGTGGCTGTTGGATTTTTTTGTATGCATTCTATACATATCATAATCTGCATCTTTGTTATAATGCAATGAAAGTCTTACTTTCTCTATATATTTTTCACTAGTGGTGGTTGGAACAATCCATTATTGGAAATACGGGAAAGGTTTTGCGCACGGTGGTTTCACTTCAACTTCTGATATGAACAAGCAATTTAGTCAATAATTGAAAATTAGTTTTGATGAAATCAAAATAATATTGGGTGAAAAACAGTTGTAATTTATTTTCAATTGAATAAAATAAAACAAATTAAAAAAAATTTGAAGATTTCTGTTATATCTTTTTTCCGTTATTGGTCCAGTCAAACATTGATTGAGTTGATATATGCAGCTTTGTATTACCTAAACAAATATGAACTTTATTTAGTTTGGAAATGAGTTAAAAATTAGTAGAAATATTTAATTTTGAAAAGGCATTAATACTGTGTCAGATCTTGAGAGTAATGAAATGGATATTCCATTGCAGTTGAGGTATAAGGATAATCCAAATACATATAAACCCCTTATTTTCCTCAATGAAAAATCTGTAATTCTTTCATGTAGGCATTTCTCCCAAAAATCCATTTTCAAACAACAGCTTTAGGTATGGGTATATACTTCAATAGCCATTTTACCAATAAAGTCTTTTAAAATGTTCAGTTTGTGGAGTGCAGAAGAAAATGTCCAATTATGAAGTTTGTTTTTCTTGACAAATCAAAAGTTGGTAGCAAAGGGAAATAATTCACAATTTAAAATTGAACTGTGTATTAGAGTACCTATCACAGAGGAACTTTAAAAAGACAGAACAAATTAGGTCCAATTAATATTTTAATTTATCTGAACATTAATTACACTTAAATTTCATTTATTTTGTGTCTCCACAGAGTAAATAATAATTTTCCAAAAGTAACTCCTGTACTCTTGTAGGCACAACTAAAGTTAGTTTGAAGCATTTCATTCAGCCATTATCAATATGCTTTTTTCATGGTAAAAAGTACAAAATACAAAAGAAATCAATATCTACAATGAAAAATTTAAATCTTAAAAGCTTGTTCATAGACTAATACTGTATTGGGTTTAGGACTTCATGAAGCAGAAGTTCGTTGTATCTCAGGGTTTCCAGCAAGATCACGCTATCACTGCTAATATTGCTAATCATTTTAGACACATGTTGTACACATTTCTGTTAAGAAGTGAAAACTGGTTCAATGATTTTATTATGTGATTAAATGCATCATTCGTTAACATTTTCTTCCTTTAGAAAGATGGAGAAATATAAAACTTTGAACATATTTAATGTTTGTTTAGCCTATGCAAAGGAAAAAACATTAAAAGTGAAAAAAACTTTTGAATACAAGAAATAATAAACTTTTCTTAGCCTTGGCAAACAAAAGAAAGTAAGAAATTTTGCTTGTAAGGGGAGATAAGTCAGCATTATATTTACCTATCGACTTTTATTTTAAGAAAACAGTTGTAGACAAACTGTTTTTAACCAAAGCTATTTAAGAAAATATTGTATAGGTGTAGTCATCTCTTATTTATTTCAATTCAACTTTTCATGACAAATTACTACTTTTTAACGTATTCCATAATCCATTTTGATGTAAATATGCCATTTCATTTTTCAAGGTCATACAATGATTTTTATGTAAAGTTTAATTGAACCAGTTTCACAATACAATTCTGTGGCACACTAATTATTTATTTACCAATTTACCTCACATTATTCACAATGTATGTTTGTTTGATTTAAAAATAGGTGTGTTTTAATCATGCCCAAGTATATTTATTTTGTGTATTGTTCATATATGTGCCATAGGAACATGAATGTGTATATTATTTGTGTATATTAGTTATACGAACTTGTCATTTTATTGCGTTGCAAAATGGCGGCTTTCAGTGGTTGAGATTCATGACTTTGTCATTGTATATATTTGATCTTTTTGGCACTTTAAAACTTAAGATATATGAACAGAAATTCTAAATTCTTGAGTCTCCACCACTGAACCACTGCGGCAGCATAGCATCATAGCATGTACCTCATGCCTCTCTAGGAGAACATCCTTTACATTATACAATATAAATAGAAATCATTGCATGTAATGTGATATAGTTTTGAATTGCATGTATTTAGCTTTAAAGATTTTTGAATTGTACATTGGAGCAAAAAAATTTACAAATGCTTGCAGAAATGATTGCCATTATCACAACAATGACTAAATGTACTATCTTTTAGGCCAACATCAGGGTCATGGTAAAACTTTTATTTAAAGTAATCAAAGAATTGTTTAAAACATTTGAACAACACTTTAAAGGCTATCAGAGCAAAACATTTTTTATAAAGATTACCTCATTTTGATAGACTGCTGTCACCTTTGAGATAATGGCAGTATTTATTGCTATTGAAGTTCCAGGCAATTGCCTTTTTTTCAATAGAAGTGCATATTGCATAGCTTTTTATAGTATTTTTTTAAATGAATGTATATTAATATATATATAAAATTATGCTGGAAAATGGTTATAATTCATTTTTATTATGCTTTTTAGTCATCAGTAATAGCAAATGGAAAACCTAATGGGGTTGCTCATATAGTAAGTACACGAGCATGTCAATAACACACGTCTATGTTAACGTGTACAGTCAATGTTAGCATCTAAATATACAGATTTTTATGTTGTGTCAAACTTAGACATAGGCTCTTAGATGCATCAATTCTGAATACTTATAGTAATAAGAACATATTTGGCCAAGTTAAATGATGAAGATTATTGATAACAGCTGATGGCTCTTTTTTCTCCAATTTTAGAAATGATCTGGTCTTAAATTGGGGTCAGAAAGTCATGATCCTTAAAATTTGAAATCTACTAAAATGCATGAGTCGATTATTTTCAGAATTGATGAATACAAAGTAGCCTGCAGTTACATATCATTCAGTATTTAGATGTATAATCCCCAAACAATTGTCATACAGTATTGATTAACAAATATTCAGCTCAATGTAAATATTTTAATTTTCCAATCAAATTTATTGTTCATACATTTATGCATTTTCATTTTATGTTTCATTATTCCCTATCTACTATTACACTGCATCAGAATAAACCATTGAAACCTCATCTGATCTAAGTTCATCTGGACTAGGTTGTACCTTTGAGCAGATGCTCTCAGCATCAGGCTGAAATATATTCTACTGTTCCTTTTTATTTGAACTATGAGAAATCAACTGGAAAAAATTGTCACATAATTATGAACAATAGATACTTTTTCAAACCCTCCCCACTCAAAGGGAACATGTGTCTCAAAGCACATCTGTAAGTAGATGATGCAATTTCAATGGTATATTTCAATGTAGTGTAAGTACAATTTCCTGGAAGAAACATTTCATGTGCATCAGATGATGTATTTCAGTCCTCACTGGTACAAAATATATCGTTGAGTCAAGAAATTTATTACTTTTTGTAATTTTTTGTTCAAGAGATTGCTAAAAACTTACAGATCTTTTGATATCCGTTTATACATATTAAAACTTCATCATGATTGTTTCCTTGTGTATGCATGTAAATATATGTATATTTATTGTGATTTTATATTATTGTTGAATTATTAGGAAAATAGCATGGTTATATCATTGTAAACTGTACTATTTAGTGAGAATTTGTTATTATAATGTAGTTGAGAATTACTAAGTGAATACTTACTTATATATGATTAAAAAGTATTCTTATTCGTAATGTAAATTAGCCTTTTGTACAATATTATGGCCAATAGATATAAATATGTGTTTCCTGTTGCAGAAGAATAAAAGTTGGGTCACAATTTTTCAATAATTATTTTATAAAGACATATGTAGGAAATGATGTTCACAAAATTAATACATGTCTGACATTTGCTAAAAGTGTTTTAGGTTGCCATAAAAAAGGGGGAATAGAATTTAGGCAATAGGAAATACATATTTTGTTTTCTTTGGCCTATTTATTTATTTATTTTATTTGTTATAAGGGTAAGTACATGCTTCGTTGATCTCATTTTAATTATCTACCCTAACTTGAAATTGAACGAAACTTATAGAAATATTTATCTATTGATATTTGTTAAATTTTATCATATCTATAAATAATTTGCATCGTAGTTTTATTTATGAAAATATGAATTGCTCTCAAGTTGCAAAGTTGTCTACAAATTTTATTAATTTGAAATTGAAAATGAAATATCTTTCTTTCTGGCACTCCTGTAAAGTTAAAAGTTTAAAATATTAATTTTATCATATTCTATTGTTCCATATTAAAAAATGCGGTTTTAATTCAATTTTACAGAATTCGTGATCTGTATAAGGTAATATTTGTATATATATTTATACAGAAGGTAGTTTTAGCACAAGGCCAGGCTTTTTCTAGACGTGAAAGGGATCACTTAGAGTGCCATTTTCTTATGTATCACTCTTAACATTTCAATACCTAATAGTTGAACAAAGAGAATGATTTAGAATGGCTACATTAGAGATTAGTTTAAAATTAGAGGGAGATAACTCTAATTTGCTCGATGCATAGAAGGCTTGTTTTACACTGGGTTGAAATTCACTGTGGAAAACCAATCAATATTGCTTGCAAATCGGTTACTTATATAGTGAACTATGATATTTTGTTTGGTAATATTGGTAGATTTTCTTATATAGCTATATAGTGAATTTAAACTCAGTGTATTTCAGATATTATAGGCAGAGAAATTTATTTTTGCTTGGCGTATTTTTATTAAATTATTTTATATATTGTTTGATTTGTTAGAATTATTATGCATATTATAGAAAACAAATAGCAATATTTGTTATATATTGTGCCAAATTATATATATGTTTATATGTATATATTATGTATTATATTTTGCCTTTTTGATCATACTGTTTATTATTGTGAAGAAATTGGAGTTTTATTGAAAGAAATTAAAGTTTTATATTTTTAACCCCACTTTCATTAATAAAAATCTAGGTAGGTAAAATACTGTAAAACACAAAATCTGTTTCATTATATATTTTCATTTCAGCTAATTTGTCTAAATTTTAATTTTTTGTATATATGCAATTTTTTTTGTCATGATATTCAATAAGTTTGAAATAATTTAAGAAATATATAATTTTCCTGACTTAAAATTCAAATTTATGACAGAGTTATTTCCCTTCCTCAAAAACCAAAATAAAATGATTAGATAGAAAATATTGGTAGGATGTAGTTTTTATACTAACAATGTGCACAATCGGAAACAGGTTATACCAGGCTCGAAGGGTTTGGAAATTTGCATTTAGAATAAGTCGCACTTTGGTTCCCATATTGACCATATCATTTTATAAATTATTTATAGGGAATGCACCTTAAAAAAACATAGCCCCCTTATGGAGCTACATTTATGGTTATAGCAGACTTTTTCCTTGTTCCACTCCAAACATTGCTTAGTTTGGGCCCCAGGCCTCTTTTTTTCAAAATCATGGATCTGCATCTGAATAAGGTTATTTTTAGATGGGATTTTTGTTGTTAAGATTGCCCAAAATATGTAACACAAGTGATAGAACCAATATATTTGCATGTGTCTGATGGCATTCTTGTTTGTCATACAGAAAGTAGGTATTGCCAATTTAAAAATAGGAAATAAGAGCAGCTTCATTGAAGAAAATATTTCCTCTATCTGTGCAGTGCATTTTAATCATCAGCTCGGTAATCATTGCTTTGGTTCTGAAATGATTTATATAAGATTCATTTCTTAAATTCCCCACGAAAAAATTATTAAGAAACTAAGGTTCCAAATCCTTAGGCAAAGTTGACAGTAGATGAATATGGTCATTCTTTTACGATCCCTGTCAGTCATATACTAATGTTTCTACATATTTTACATCCTCGCTTTCAAATGTTAAAGTTTTAGCCAGACTCTGAGGGAAGGGACATCCAGAAAAGTGCTTCCAATTCAACATATTTATAATATGTTATTTTCCTTTACCGTAGATATAAATACTGCTGTAGCCTAGAACATAAAAAACAAAGGGTAATATTATTTTTTAAGAAAATTTGGATAAGTATGTCTTAATGTCCATAAAGAATCTGTTAGAATGGGAATTGTATACCTGTTTCCCTTTCAAAAGGTGTTTGTTTGTCAACAATAAATGTTACTGGTCACACATTGGAATGATTGTTGTATTCATGTTTTTGTTTACTTGTTTACAATGCATGTTGCACATTTATCTGCATTTTGATTATTAAATATATGTGAACTAGCTAGAATGCATTCTGTGTTGAATTGAAATAAAACAAGAGTCAAGAATAGCAGTTTTTAAGTTTATATGTTCACATGTGTTTAGTCAAAATGTAGATGTTGTCTTGTTTCTCATGCATTTTTTCTATTTCAGAAATACGGTTTTCAGTATTTGATGAAGTAATAAAATTTCAATCAGATTATCAGAGAGATAAAAAAATAATTAAAAGGTTTAAAATGATAAAATATGATATATGGAGGAAAATACTAAGGTTTTAAGTTTCTATAGATACAATGTATATCAGTATTAGAAATTCTTGAAAAAAAATATTTCATTCAAATAATTTTAAAAGTTTAATAATGAAAAGCAATTTTCTTTTCCGTACACAGCAGAATAATTCCATCAGCAGTCATTTGTTTAGATGTATTCACACATTGAAAAAAGACATTCATTTAACCAAGTAACATAGGGGAGATCATTCATAAATTATCTCCCCCTTGGTTCTTTATCATGAATTATCTTCTAAAATTTCAGTAAACTGATTTATCCAATTATCAGCCCATTCAAACATATAAACATTTACATTAACTTTGGATAAAATTGTGTTTGTATCAGCTGTTAGTTGGGAAATTCCATTTTCTGAAATTTTAGAGAATAAATATCAAAGAACCAAAGGGAGATAGTTTATGAAATATCTTCCCTATATTATTTAGTTTAGTGAACTGCTAATCTTTCATTATATTTATGTAAATATTATAGTAATTTTACACCTTTTTATAATCACAGGACTCGGACGCCAGTGGACAGAACAATTCTGGAACTGTTCCCCCACCTATGCACAATGCACGTCCTGCACCTAATGGAGCAAAGCCAGGGTCAACAGATTCTAAACCTGACACCAAACCCACCCCAGGCACTGATGCCAAAAATACACCAAATGTAAAAGACACTAAAGGATCTGATCCCAATAAAAAGACTGATGTTAATACAGGGGATGATGTGAAAACTTCTGGACCAGACACCAAACCAGCAGACCCTAATGCTAAACTATTAGCGGGTCCAGACAGTAAACCTCCTGCTGGGGATAGTAAAAAGCCTCCTGTTGGTGACAGTAATCCAGCAACAGGGGATAATAAACCCCCAGCTGGAGATAAAAAGCCACCTCCTGGGGATAGCAAGCCCCCTGCTGGTGATAACAAACCCCCTGCCGGAGATAACAAAACCCCTGCTGGAGATAACAAACTCCCTGCTGGTGATAACAAACCCCCTGCTGGAGATAATAAACCCCCTGCTGGAGATAATAAACCCCCTGCTGGGGATAACAAACCCCCTGCTGGGGATAACAAGCCCTCTGCTGACCCTAACAAACAGCAAACTGATAATAAGCCCACAGCTGGCCCAGATTCTGGGCCTGATAATAACGCTAACACTTAACACAACTTATAAAAAAATGTTTTGAAATTAACCATAATGTGTATGCAAAGAATGCATGGCTGCTAATGTTAAATTATATGCTGCTGTACAAATGTCTTACTTATTTATAAATAGCTATTGCCATGGTAACAGTTGATATGTTAACAGTCAGGGTAAAGGGTATGTTTGAAGTGAAGCACTGACCTGTTACTATGGCTACTGCTTGTGTTTGCTGTGTTGGTGTGTGTTGACGCATTTTTATTTTCTGTTTTTCTCTAGGAAGCGAATTGAGAAGGACAGCGCAATTGGGCTTTGGAACAGGACTCCACATTTCACTCATAACTGTGTGTTGAAGAAGGAGGTACTAATCCCAGACTATTATTTTGTATATAGCTATCATATCATATAATTTATATGTACATGGACAATAAATTTTGTTACTTTGTCGGAACTCTGTCATGTATGTGCTCAGTTAGATAAAAATAGGCCAGACACGGCATGTCTTTCATTGGAAAAATTTTAACCGAAAAAATTGCAAATTTGAAATTAAAGTTTTGATCCCATTATGAAAAAAAGATTTTCATTTAAATTTTGACTAATTTCCAAAAAGATTGAAACAGCTAACTTTTTGTCGAATATTTAAAAAATGAAGTAGTCTACTGTGATATCTTTTTTTTTTGGTGAGGAATTTCAAATTGTATGACTATAAAACAGCATTGTGTAAAAAAATGCATAAATGTATATAAGCTGCCTTGAAGACTCAGTTTTATTTAGAATTGCCTTAATCATTAGGTATTCCATGGCCATTAGTGTTTTTATTGTAGTTAGGACACAGAGCACTAAACAATCATTGTTATATTTTTCTGTTATTTAATACATTCCCCTTTTTGACTTCTTCACATTAGAGGTAAATTAATCTGGATTGAAATGATCTGAATCAAGTAAAAATTCTTGTGGATTTTATTTAGAAATTCATTTTTTTGGAGATACAACATTGGTTGTTTAAAGCTAACATTTTAGAAGTTTAAATTTTAATAGATAACGTGTAACCGCATTGTGGTGTAACCCACACACAGTTGTCATAGAAACAAAATTTCAATGAGATTAATTTCCTTGATGTGAATCGGCCATTGTTTATATATAAATGTTTTCATATTATAAATATTATATTTACATATATATAAAAAATATATTGAATACACATTTCCCCTGTTATCTGTGATATGTATATAGATATATAGTTTTTTTCTGTTTTATTTTCTCATACCCACCTTACCTATAAGCGTATACAGAATGTCCGTCCTGTTTCTTAACAAGTACTAGGTATAACCTATAGAAATTAAAAGTAGAAAAAATAATAATTTTAGGGGATAGTATACAAGTGGTTTTTATTAAATGTGATATAGAACATATTTAGAAGTAATCCGTCCTTATTTTTTAGTAATTTTTATTTTGTTACAAATGACTTAACTTTATTTTGTGCAATTTAAATACGTAAACATATTATTGATGTACAAAACCTTACCCAAAATCAATTTATGCTTTAAATGTGATATTTTACCAAATTTTTTTATATACTGAAGATTTTTTTTCTGTTGAAGGAGCGTGATTACCATAATTAATGCAGTAACCAGTAAAGAGATATATCTAATATTTAATCTATTAATAGCTTGCTTTGGAGCATGGAAATTAATTCCTAAGATTAGCTCTTGCTTAGAATGAAGTAACATTGCTTAACATTTTATAGGAAAATCATTTTTGCTCAATTTGAATAAAAAGTGATGCCATGCCCTATGTCTATATCAAGTTATTTTCGAGTGGATTTTTTTATGAAATAGACTTAATGGCGTTACTACTAGATGGTATGATATGATTAATGTTTATGGTATTGTACAAGTTTAATACAAAATGAGGAGTTCTGGATTTGTAAATGTTACAAAATAAATAATATTTATGGTAAACTGTCAGCCTATGAAATATTAATTCAGTGTTTATGAATTTGTTTAAACTTTTCAAATAAACAGTCCCTTTCTAAACACCAAGTCTATATCTTTCCATATTGGTGACATTGGATAAAAGGGGGTTGGCATACATAAAGGTTGCAGAAAGAAGTATATAGGCTTTTATATATCATCAAAGCCTTAAGAAAACCAGGACAATCTCTGATTAGATTTGTTTGTTTATATTGTATTTCTTCCATATATTGTTTTTGTTAGAATTAAGGAGGATACATTCCAGAAACCGCAACTTTTTAACAGTGATATTAAATTATGGGAAAAATATATTTTTGAATTCAAATCTAGTATATGTGTTATATGTATATGAATAAAAGGAGATATAGATGTGGATATTTATATCTAAACAGCTTTTAATGTTGATGTTGCTTAAGGAATTTTAAAGCTTCTAGATTATCACCATCAAGCAGCAGACGACCCTAATCAGGTTATCTGAATTTATTTCCTCCCAACAATTGACCTCATTTTGTCATTGAAAAAAAACATTTGAAAAATTTATTCGGAAAACATCTTGATCAGTGACACAGTTTAAACTCTTGCCTTTCGCATTTCTCAGCAGGTTTAAGACAAGATTTAAAATCTCAATCTCAAGTTTAGATTGAATATAGAAATTATACAATATTTTCTGTAATCCATGTACTAATTAGTACAGAATTATTTTTTCCAGCCAAAAATCTTAATTTCTACTAGTTGGCCTCGGTATCCAAAATTTTAATATTCACATTTTGTCCTTTTTATAAAAGGTTTATATCTGCCTTTTATTCTTTGTTTTTTTTATATATCTTTATTTGTAATTTTAAATAAAATGTATGTTTAGTTTCTTTTATCTGCAAAATGTTAATAAACTCTTATCCCAGATATTTTTACAAACATTTCTTTTTGTTCAGTATTCTTTTGTAGTATTGTCTGTTCAGAAATTCTGGAAACGAATAAATTGGTATGCAAGAAATTATGTCTTTCTTATTCTATATTTATATTTCAGAAGGTAGAAGACCTGGATGCTTCATACCTTGTATGCAGACATCTTATGTTACAAAGTTTCTGTCTGTCATATGTCCATTGTTCTTGACCTTATTTTCATGGTTCAGCAACTGCTTGAAACAAAAATTATAGTTTTTGTCATGTGAATTTATCACTTATTATGAGCAATAGGATAACTATATTAGGTACATGGGTTCCTTGCAAGGTCTACATATCAGTCAGACAGGGTTCACCTGACATGGATCAGTGATCAAGGTTACATGACTAGGTCCGTTTCTCAGATACTATAAGATCAACTACTGTTGATTCATTTATTTTTGTGGATACCAATTTTCGTGGATTGAGGAAAACTTGCTTTTCCGTGGATATTTGATTTCGTGGTTTTGCCAAAGTCTGCATATAAGACTATAGAATATTTGCTATTCGTTGAATATTTGATTTCGTGGTTCACCTTTACCTGGGACTATTATACTAACGGGACTGGAAACTGATCGATCTGTTGAGATTTCATTGTCCCGATAGCGGATTATTGATTTTTTGTTTTGATTGACAGCTTATCGTGCCACGTGGTTAATTAGCCTTCGGTACATGTAAACAATAGATTTCGGCGAACAAGTCAGCTTATAGAATACCGTTAAAATTGGTGGATTTGAAATTGAAAAAAAAATTAAATGCAAAAAAAAAAATAAAATATATGAATAATAAAACTATTTTAACAAATTAAATATATTTACTTGAAATAAATGTTTTCACACTGGAATAAACTAATGCCGGTTAAAACTGGGACAAGTTGTTGGAAGAAGTAGTTTTGAAAGATAAATACTTTTCTTATTGTTAATTAAAAATTAATTATTAATAAGTAGTCATTATATAAGTGTTGAAAATAAAACAAATATAGTCGAAATGCCGGCGCTTTACTTGACCGCTAAGAAAACAACGTGTCGCCGAAAGTTAACAGATCATAATTAATCCTAATAAAACAATAATTGTGCAATAAAACAATGTTGGCAAATTCAGTTCATAATTAATCCCTTTAACAAAAGTTACCTGGGTTAAATAAAATATAGCCACATTGTTTTGAACTTTTCTAAATTTCGTGTTTACACCTAAATTTCAATATGGCAGAAAGGGCAGTGAAAGGGCCTACTTTTGTAGTTCTGATTGTGGAACTTTTTGAACATATTTTCACGAAGTCATATGCTTATGCCACCCGAAGACCATTACTAAGCAAAAAACACCCCGATTTTAATACAAATATTGCACATATAAATAGGAGTAAGCAATATTATAGGAACAGTATAATTTATTTGAACCCTGCATGTGGTTTCCGTTTGTAATTTTGTAATGAGAATGAGATTTATATTCCACTTTTCACTTTAAAAAGTGACAATAAAAAATAGGCCAATCCAACCTATAACCTATAAATATGATTTTACAACAAACCGAACTCGCGTATCTCTTTTCAATCAACAGTTTTAAGAAATTTTATGAATCATACTTGTTTTCCCAGCGTCCCGACGAAAAAATTCAACCTTTAGATGTCATTTTTACACCGAAATCCACGAAAATTGGTATCCAACGAATAATAATGAATCCACAGTATATGTAGTTTATTGAATGATTGTAAGATGCACATGTCAGTCTGGCAGGTTTCATCTGACCTTGACCTCATTTTCATGGTTCATTGGTCAATGTTAATTTTTTTGTGTTTTGGTCTGTTTTTCAAGTACTATAAGCAATAGGTCAACTATGTTTTGTGTATGGAATAATTGTAGGGTGAACATGTCTGTCTGACATTTTTTTAAAGGAAAATTGTTGAATTTAAAGAATGATGCTGCAAAAATGTTACTTTTATATAGTATACCCCACTCTACAAAGTAGCAGGGGTAGATATAGTCATTGAACTGTCTGTCAGTCATTTCCTTTTCTAGATGCTAACTCAAATACCTCACATATATATTGAAAGAAAAAAACACATCTATTTTGAGGTCAAAGGTCAAGGTCAAAGTTAATACATGTATTTATAGACTGAAACTTGTACAGAAAACTGGTTTCCAGGTGCTATATCATATACTACATATGTGATTGCAATCTTTCTTGGATATGTGGTCATTTGTTTCGAGAGGAAGATCCATATCAATATGAGGTCACTATGGCTTAGGTCAAGGTCAAAGTTGCAAAAATAGACGAAAAATTGGTTCAGAAAAAGTGGTTTCAGGATGCTTATTCAAGTACTCCACATGTCATTGTAACCTCACTTGGATATATGGTCACATATAATGAAAGGAAAATCCATGTTTAAATTGAAGTCACTTGGTCTAAAAATACACTTAGGTTAGACAATATTATTGTCTTGAATCATAACAGAAAAGAATCATACATTAGAGTTAACAAAAAAAAAAAAACAGCCCTCTGTCATTATAAGCCTTTTCATGTTTATATTGAAGAAAGAGGGTATGTGAGCTTGCTCACTAATAGTTCTTTCATATTTATTTTCTTCTTGAAGACAACTTACAAACACATACTGCTTCATGTATCATATACCTCATGATACATTATAGCAGGTAGGTATATAGTTTTTAACTGTCCTTCAGACGGTCTGTCAGTCATTTTCGTTTCTGGATGCTTACTCAAATAATTTCTGTAGATGTTTTTCAATCTTACTTGGATATATGGTCACATATAATGAGAGGAAGATCCCTTCTGGTTATGAGGTCAAAGGTCAAAGCTACTAAGAAGAGACCGAAATTTTTGGGAAAAGAGGTTCCCGGATTCTAAATAAAATATGGGATTGCAACTGAATATATAGTCTCATATATAATATCTTTCAATTTTAGGTCAATACCTTTAAGGTTTATGCCATAGTTACAAAATGACCATAATTTGTGCAGAAAAGTGGATTTCCGTATGATTGCACATTTACTTTGATATACGAGGAATATGCCTTTTTTGATTTTGAGGCAACCATGTCTAAGGTCAAGGTAAGACCGAAATTTGTGCAAAAAAGTGTTTTCAGGATTCTAAAGCAAATACTTTTATTGGGAAATCAATGCAACCTCACTTGTCAATTATAATGTTTCCGAATGCTAAATCACTACATGTGGTCAAATGTAATATGAACATTAAGAGAAAGATCCCTATTGATTTTGACGTCATTCTGTCTAAGAATCAAGGTCATAGTTACTAAAAATACACTTGTGTAAGACAATAATAACGTCTAAAGGCCTAATTTATATGGGGGCGTTGGTATTTGCGCTTGCTCACTATAAAGGTTCTTTAATTTCAATAGTGAGTAGTGAGAAGGAACTAGCTTCCCTTCCGGAGTACCTTAGTTTAAAACCATTTTTGGTGGGGTTTGTATTGCTTATTCTTTAGTTTTCAATTGTTAGATTGTCGGACTTTATCTTCTAATTTTTTTGATAAAACAGATTAAAATTGTATAGCTGTTTAAAAATTCAGTTTGACCTCCACACTGAGTATATATCATGTTACTGTAGTATATGGGACTACTCTGAGATCGGTACTTTTTTTTGTTTTGTCTCTTTGTTAGTTTTAAAGTACTTTAGCTGATTTAATGAGTCAAGCCTTTCCCAACTGATTTTTATAGTTTTTCTAATGTTGTGCTATTCACCAGGCGAAAGTTGAGCGCTCACAAACATGTTTAACCCCACTAAATTCTGTATATCTCTGTCCAAAGACAGGAGCCTGTTATTCAGTTGTTGTCGTTGGTTGCTGTCTGTATATTTCTGTCCAAAGACAGGAGCCTGTTATTCAGTGGTTGTCGTTGGTTGCTGTCTGTATATCTCTGTCCAAAGACGGAAGCCTGTTATTCAGTTGTTGTCGTTGGTTGATGTCTGTATGTGCCGGTCACAAGTCAGGAGCCTGTTATTCAGTTGTTGTCGTTGGTTGCTGTCTGTATGTACCTGTCACAAGTCAGGAGCCTGTTATTCAGTGGTTGTCGTTGGTTGCTGTCTGTATGTGCCTGTCCCAAGCCAGGAGCCTGTTATTCAGTTGTTGTCGTTGGTTGCTCTCTGTATATCTCTGTCCAAAGACGGGAGCCTGTCATTCAGTTGTTGTCGTTGGTTGCTGTCTGTATGTGCCTGTCCCAAGTAAGGAGCCTGTTATTCAGTGGTTGTCGTTGGTTGCTGTCTGTATGTGCCTGTCCCAAGTCAGGAGCCAGTAATTCAGTTGTTGTCGTTGGTTGCTGTCTGTATATCTCTGTCCAAAGACGGGAGCCTGTTATTCAGTGGTTGTCGTTGGTTGCTGTCTGTATATCTCTGTCCAAAGACAGGAGCCTGTTATTCAGTGGATGTCGTTGGTTGCTGTCTGTATATCTCTGTCCAAAGACGGGAGCCTGTTATTCAGTGGATGTCGTTGGTTGCTGTCTGTATATCTCTGTCCAAAGACGGGAGCCTGTTATTCAGTGGATGTCGTTGGTTGCTGTCTGTCTTTTTTTTTTTTTGTTTTGTTTTTTTTTAAGAATAAATCATGCCGTTGGTTTTCTATTTTGAATTGTTTCACATTTCATGCTTGGGTCTTCGTATAGCTAACTACTAGTATATGGTATGGGTTTTTGCTCATTGTTAAAGGCCGTATACACTGCCCTTAAGTTGTTTACATCCTCGTCCCTGGTGGATAGTTGTTTCATTGGCAATCAAATCTTATCACCTTTTTTTTCATATCAGTCGTAGTTTATTGTGCTATATCATAGCTAGCTCACAAAGTAAGGCATGTCCTGTCATTCTGATACAGTATTGTGACTTTAAGTCAAACCTTCTTTGCTTTTACCTCCAAAAGGAATGCATGAATCTGCTTCTTTTGGAATCTGTTAGACAGTTGTATTATTGGCAAGCCTGCCACATCTCCTTATTATATTTAGTAGAAAAACAACAAACGCTACAGTCCTAAATAGAGGCAAGTACTTGACCAAACGGCTACCGAGCTGCAGGTTAAGTTAATCCAATATAGGACAGTGCAAACTCTATGCAAAAGCAATGTAACTACATTAATTGTCTGAATATAAAAAAGAAGATGTGGTATGATTGCCAATGAGACAACTGTCCACAAGAGACCAAAATGACACAGAAATTAACAACTATAGGTCACCGTACGGCCTTCAACAATGAGCAAAGCCCATACCGCATAGTCAGCTATAAAAGGCCCCGAAATGACAATGTAAAACAATTCAAACGAGAAAACTAACGGCCTCATTTATGTAAGCAATCAGAGAAGAAGAACAGAAAGCAAATTACACTTCTGATAATTAAGACATAAGTTAGAGCAATGTATATTGTTTAGACACTTGTTTATTGTTGAAGGGCGTATATGTTGACCTCTTACTAGATTTAGGGGTTTTGTGTCCTTGGGTTGATGTGCTATTGCATTACACTCATACGACATGTTTTTCAAACAATAAATAAAAAGGTACAATTAAACATATAAATCTGAGAAATAAAAGAATGTAAGGCAGAATGAGCAAAACAAAAAAAAAACAACAAGAGACGAGAGAAGAAAAATATTGATGTCCTGCGCAGTGAAGAAAAAGAGGATTAACACTTGTTTACCTAATAGACCATGATTATTTCAAATATCCATTTCCCCCTGTTTTAAAAGGGGTAAATTATTGCTTATCATCCAAAAATACCACTTTGATAGTGCATTATATTGGAAAATCAACAGAGGCGGATTTAGGGGAACAGGGGGCCCTTATGGAGCTTCATATGATAAATTTATGACTTTTCTTTTACCAGTATCACTCCAAACACAGGTTGGTCAGGGGCCTCTTTTTTAAAAACAGGGATCCGTACTTAATCAAGAGTTACAAGATTTTTCTTGAGAAAATAGAAACATCTTAATTGGCAGCAGGATTAAAAAGAAAGTATATAATACAGTGTGTGAGCCAATACAGACAGTTTGCTGTTTAAATAAAATAAATAAGCAAGCGAATTAACGATAATATTGTTGTGTGTTAAATCAATTATACCTTTTCTTGCTTTTATCTATATAATTCGCATCTGGGAATAAAAGGAGATGCGAGATTAGCACCAATGCGACAGCAATATAGCAATAAAAGTTAAGTATAATTAAACGACATCCTTAGATTACAATTCGGCTTTCAAAACTGGGAAACCCCATAAAACGGAATAGTAATACAATAACTATGACATTTAAAGCAATAAGAATCTTTTTTCGTTAAATTTTTATTCAAACAACAGTTCATACAAGAGAATATATTTGAAAATTGTCCTTTCATTTCCAGTCCTTAACTGCATTTTCTTTTAGTATTTTTAAATGGATCTTCGTATGTCTGGCTCATAACTCTGCAACATCTAGCGACTTTTTTCTTCTTTCCTTTTCTCAATACATCGCACTCACGTTTTCTTGTTTCGTTGCCAATAGAATTATTATGTACGATATCTTGAAATGTTTGTCTTTATAATGCTTCGTCTGGTGTGAATTTGAACAGTGGAACCTACAGTTCCATTACCTTTTACCGTGTTTATACCGAACTTCCACTCTACCGTTTCATTAATGTTGTTCACAACATTTTGACCGTTCATTTCTTCTTCCATTTTTAGGCGTTGTGACGCATATAGTTCGTTGACAGGAACTGCCACTTCTGAAACTGGTAACGACTTCGGTGCATGTGAACTAATTTATGCACTGACCATTTTATAGTTAATGTAAATACACTTGTTCTCTTATCAATTTTGTAGTGGCCAGTATTTATATGAAATGTGATAAAGTCAGAACAAACGTATTTTAAGTATTTCACCAACTAAGAATGTTTATGAATTACGTATCCAAACCAGGTTATTGAAACTAAGCCTCATTTTGTTTGAAGTTACATCAAAGAAAAGTCCGTTGAATGATTGATTGGTTAATAGATTCATGTATGAATATGATTGATTACTGAACGACGACGATGATGGATTTTTAGAGGTTTTGTTTAACACGCATATCAGGAAGGGAACATTGTAATGTGATGTGAATATGAGTCCTTCTTTGTACTCAACCGACACCCAAAGTCGGATTTTTAAAATACTAGTTCACAATGTAATAGTTCGGACACATGTCACCTTAACGGACACATTATTCTGACTCCAGCCTACTTAGTCGCGGTAGGAAATCTAGTGGCAAAATATTACCTCTCTTGCAAACACTGAAAATTTGATTTTTTCAATGTTTGTCCCGTTTTTAATTTAGCAAGGACGGTATTAGCTATAAATTCAGTGGCCTAGCACCAGTGTAGCATTGTAAGCATGAGCTTACAAATAATTTTATAAAACTTTTTTTTCCAATTGTTCAGTAAGAATTTTACTATTAATCGTTCAGCTTTTCTTCTTTTTTTTTTTTTTTTTTGGGGGGGGACTCGCCCCAGACCCCTGCTTACAATTCATTTTCCAGTTGCTACGCCAATAAAGTTCACCAAAAAAAAAAACATTCTTGTAAATTTTATCAAGAAAAATGAATCGAATTGAAAACAAAAATTCCATATGATGCTATCATTTCCCTTCTTAAATAGCAAACGACGAGTACAGCAGCCATAGGACCTTTTGTGAAATTGGTTAAAAATGTTTCTGCAAATTAATTCCTGGAGTACCAACTTCATTTTTCCCCACTGGCTGTATACCTCTCTGGAACACGGCAATTATCCGTATATGTATGCAGCTAGATCAGAAAAGTTCAGGGAAAATTACCAAAAGAATCAATGATTGATATGCAACAAAAACTTTTGAAATTAAGGTACTAAGCAAATCTAAACGGACCTTATCCCAATTTAAACATGGAATGCGAATACATCGAATGGACCGCAATTACATGTACAAAAATCAAGACGACCTATAAATTCTTAAAATAAAACAATAATATTTAAACGATTAAATTATTTTTAAAATTGTTTTATCTTTCATTTTTTAACCTCCACAGACACAACTTTTAAATCCTTATATTTACGAAAAGACAGTGTTTCTACATTGAAAGTTTACGTGAGAAGAGCAGACCGGCGTACTGGAAACTTAGATGTAGAAAATAGTTGTATTTTTGAAAATGTAACATGATAAGGACTTTGTGACTTGAAATAGCTTTAGATTTTGTATGTACATGATCTTTTTTCTTAATATGCAGTTTTAATATTTATTAAATTTTAGTTTCACAACCTTCTAATGCTCGATAAATAATGAAAATAAAACATCAAGTATTTGCATGCATATTTCTAATAACAAAGTTTAATAAATACTTTCTTTAAAATATATGATTGTTGTTTAGAAATAGCTTTTAATCAGTATCGTCACTGGTATTGCTTTACTATTGATTTTTTAAAGCTTTTTTCCACAAGAAGAATTATTTTTCTATTGTTCTTGTGTCATCGGTTTTGCCAAGGAATCGAGAAGCAGCAAATACAAGTTTTCAATGGTCTTTGGTTTGACCAAGAAATCCCGAAGATTTGGGTAAAAATCATCATTGAAGGACAAGAACTCCCATTATGAGTCGATTGACAATTTTCTTCCTTTCTTGATATATCTTGATGCTCAGTTTCTATGTATCATAAATTTGGAGGTACAAGCCAAACATGGGGTAAACATCATCACTTAAGGACAATAACTCCTATTATGAGTGGATTGACATATTTGCAGATCTTATATTGCTGTCTACAGATTCTCTTTATTTTAGTTTTCAAGAAAATGGCCAAATATGTAAAACAAATAAAATGCTCCGCAGGGCGCAGCTTGATACGACCGCAGAGGTCGAACCCTGAACAGTTGGGGCAAGTATGGACACAACATTCAAGCTTGATACAGCTCTGAATTTGGATTGTGATTAAATATTTGACACAGCATAGGTTTCTGACACAGAATGAATGTGGTCTAAGAACTTAAAAATTTTAAATTGGACATTCACCTATTATGGTCCAATATCCAAAATCTAAATACATGGTTAGATTCAGCATATCAAAGAACCCCAAGAATTCAATTTTTGATGAAATCAAACAAAGTTTAAATTTGGACCCTTTTGACCTCAATGTGGACAAAGTTGATAACAGGGCCCAAAAATCAAAATTCTAAATACATGGTTAGATTCAGCATATCAAAGAACCCCATATATTCAATTTTTGTTGAAATCAAACAAAGTTTAATTTTGGACCCCAGTTTGGACCAACTTGAAAACTGGGCCCATAATCAAAAATCTAAATACATGTTTAGATTCAGCATATCAAAGAACCCTAAGAATTCAATTTTTGTTAAAATCAAACTAAGTTTAGTTTTGGACCCTTTGGACCTTAATGTAGACCAATTTGAAAACTGAACCAAAAATTAAGAATCTAAATACACGGTTAGATTCGGCATATCAAAGAACCCCAATAATTCAATTTTGATGAAATCAAACAAAGTTTAATTTTGGACCCTTTGGACCTCAATGTGGACCAATTTAAAAGGGGCCCAAAATCCAAAAACTAAATACATGGTTAGATTCAGCATATTAAAGAACCCCAAGAATTCAAGAATAAAACCCCATTGAAATTGGTCAAGAAATAAGCAAGTATCTTCTTTGCACAATACTGTGCAATTGAATATTTCTTGCTATTTGCAATACTGTACAATTGACAATTTCTTGCTATTGCACAATATTGTGCTATTGGATATTTCTTGCTATTGCGCAATACTGTGCAATTGAAGATTTCTTGCTATTGCGCAATTTTGGACCCTTTGACCTCAATGTGGACAAAGTTGATAACGGGCCCAAAATCAAAAATCTAAATACACGGTTAGATTAGGCATATCAAAGAACCCCAATAATTCAATTTTTGATGAAATCAAACAAAGTTTAATTTTGGACCCTTTTGACCTCAATGTGGACAAAGTTGATAACGGGGCCCAAAATCAAAAATCTAAATACATGGTTAGATTCAGCATATCAAAGAACCCCACATATTCAATTTTTGTTGAAATCAAACAAAGTTAAATTTTGGACCCGATTTGGACCGACTTGAAAACTGGGCCCATAATCAAAATCTAAATACATGTTTAGATTCAGCATATCAAAGAACCCAAAGAATTCAATTTTGTTAAAATCAAACTAAGTTTAATTTTGGACCCTTTGGACCTTAATGTAGACCAATTTGAAAACGGGACCAAAAATTAAGAATTTAAATACACGGTTAGATTCGCATATCAAAGAACCCAAATAATTCAATTTTTGATAAAATCAAACAAAGTTTAATTTCGGACCCTTTTGACCTCAATGTGGACCAATTTGAAAGCCCAAAATCCAAAAACTTAATACACAGTTAGATTCAGCATATTAAAGAACCCCAAGAGTTCAAGAATAAAACCCCATTGAAATTGGTCCAGAAATAAGCAATTTATACAAAGTATCTTCTTTTGCACAATACTGTGTAATTGAATATTTCTTGAATTGCGCAATACTGTGCAATTGAATATTTCTTGCTATTGCACAATACTGTACAACTGACAATTTCTTGCTATTGCACAATATTGTGCTATTGGACATTTCTTGCTATTGTGCAATACTGTGCAATTGAAGATTTCTTGCTATTGTGCAATACTGTGCAATTGAAAATTTCTTGCTATTGCACAATACTTATTATATAATATTTACACATCCTGTTTGGTGTGTATCTCCTGCCATATCATTATTATTTGCTTTTAAATATAAATCAGAAATAACCAACTTAAAATGGAAAATTTTAAAGAAATAAAAAGGAAAAAAGGAAAAAAAAAAATGCCCCCAAAATTTTTGAACCCCTTATGATTCATCACCCCAAACTCAATCCCAGCCTTCCCTTTGAGGTATGGTACCTTGCAGTAAAATTTCAGAGATCCATACATTTGAACACAAGTTATTGTCTGGAAACTAGAAAATGCTTATTTTTGGCCCCTAATTCCTAAACGCTTTGGGCAATTACCCCAAACTCAATTCCAGCTTTCCTTTGTGATATGGAACCTTGTAGTACAATTTCAGAAAGATCCATACACTTACACACAAGTTATTGTCATGAAACTCGAAAATGCTTGATTTTGCCCTAATTCCTAAAATTTTGAGGAATTACCCCAAAAATCAATCCCAGCATTCCCTTTGTGATATGGAACCTTGTGGTACAAAGTCAGAGAGATCCATACACTAACACACAAGTTATGTCTGGAAGTTACAAAATGCTTATTTTGGCCCCTTTTCCTTGACTGTTGGTACCATAACCCCAAAATCAATCCCAACCTTTCTTTTGTGATATTGAACCTTATGGTAAAATTTCATAGAGATCCATTCACTTAAACTAAAGTTAGAGTGTGAAAACCAATGCGTCTTTGGACTGACGACGACGACGCTCAACGTCCCATACCATATACCGACCGCAAAATTTTTTGCTGGTCGATAAAATGCTTATTTTTGGCCCCTAATTCCTTAACTGTTGGTACCATAAACCCCAAAATCAATCCCAACCTTCCTTTTGTGGTATTGAACCTTATGGTAAAATTTCATAGAGATCCATTCACTTAAACTAAAGTTATAGTGCGAAAACTAATGTCTTCGGACGACGACGACAACGTCATACCAATATACGACCGCAAAATTTTTGCGGTCGTATAAAAAGGACATAATTTGTAATTCAAGGAAAAAATACCTTTAAGGAATCGACTGACAAATTCGATCATGCAAACTTATTTAAAGACCTAGTTTTTTCCTTTTTATGTATTTAAAATTTTATGATATTATGCATCCAAGAAGCTTGTTTAGCTCACCTGACCTTTGTCATAAATTTGATACAATGCAATAAGAACATTTCCCATAGTTTCCAGCAAAAATGGGTAAATATTATTTTTCAAGGCCTAACAAAGGCCAGAGGTTCCGGACTTGGGACAGGTGCAAAAATGTCCTGGTGTTGGGATTATGAAACCTGCTTTGTACTAGACAAACATGCTGAGCCTGATTTTTAACACTATTTTACAATGTAAGTTTCAGAAAGACATGTGTCACCCGTTTTGGCCCCATAATTTTGACTCAAAGCAACACGTTGTTGCTATTACTCCTGAATGCTGCATGCTTCGCCAAGAGCATCAAATACCAATTTTAATGTCTTTGATTTGACATAGCAAGTGTTCAAACACACAAACTCATACAATCAAGGCAAGCATGGTATCTAGAGACCAGTGAAGCAGTTCTTGGTGTTTGATGAATGTTATTCAATTAAGACAAAGAGTTGCTCTTGACACTGGACACCTGAAGTAGTGGACTTAAACCTCCTACATGGCAAAAATATAATAACAGCAATAATTTGGTCATGATTTATTTCACACTCACTCAGACAAATCTAGCCATACAACAACAGTTGATCAACAAATCTGTATCTTGTCGTCAATGACCTATGATGAATTTGTTACAGAAAAAAATTTAAGGCTACTTGTTTATATCTAGCTGCCTTATATGTTAATAACAAAACATTCATGTTGTGCCAGAAGATGATTCCAAACACAGCCATTGTAAGCAAACTCAGGAATGCAGCTTGGTAAATTGTAATAATGATAAACTTGACAAAAATATCATTTTGGCAAACTCTTATACAACCTATATCACAGTTATTTTCAATCTCTGAATAATATAATGCATAGTACAATTGACAAAATGCTATGGTAAAACTTAGTGGTTCAAGCAAGTATACATGTATTAAATATGCTATGATAGTCACCCTATTGTTAATTGTTTTCTGTATTTAAATATTAAACTTAATTACAAGTTGAAAGCAAATAAAAAAATTCATATAACATCATAAAGGTGCACTTCCCTTTAAAAGTTCAAAGGACATATAAATATTCATAATGTCAATGACACTAAATATTTGAAATCTACTTTCTGTCTGAAAGATGACAATTTACAACTGTACCGTATACACTGTATACAATCTCACCATTACAATCAAATTTTAACAATCGGCCATTAAATATCTAAATCTTCTTCAAACACAATCTTACATGATGCTCTTTATAATATATAACAATAGCACTTTCACCAGGTTACCATGGCAACAAAAAGAAAATCATCCAATATGACATCACATGTAAAAAAAGTAGCACTTTTGATTGGCTTCTATGACAACTAAAAGGGTTTTGTCACTATAGATTGTATATAGTAAAAGAATGATTATACCTCTAATTAAATTTCTAAATTTGCAATTTTGTTGGCACTGTATAATCTAAGACTAGGGTTTTTACAATTGATTGATATGCATTTACTGCTTGTTAATCCATTTTTTAGTATTTTTTTCATAGATTTATTACAAAACAGCTACATTTTTGTAAACATAATAGAAAAAGGGCAATATATTTGGTTATACTGGCACTTGTTTTAATATACCGGTACACTAATGAATATGACACAATTAATAAACATGTCCAATATTATTCCCATTTTTTAAAGTTCAAACTGACTTCTCTAGTATTTTGTATATGTGAGAAATTTAATTTACAAGGTATGTAAATAGCCAGCATTAAGATCTATGTAAACAAAAAATCCATGATAAATTAATGAACATCAGGTCTTATCTTACAAAATTTGGTAACAAAGATCAAAATCTTATTATGGAATTTTTGAGGAATTTTTTTAAAAACTCTTGCAGATCTTGCTCCATTTTTCCTCTTTGAGTCTTTTAACAAATATGTAGACATTTATAAAATACAAACAATTTTGATAGTCATTTTTCATGTTTTCAACTCCCCTTCCCCTCTTTTAACATTTTCAAATTTCCTTTTGAAATATTTTTATAAAAATTATTTAAAACCTTAATTAGGACAAATTTGTGTATTAACGTCACAAATCCACAAAAAAATCACATTAATAAAACTCTGGTTAAGTTACAAAGAGTTGCTGCCCCTTATTCAGACCTAAACTTTATAAATAATTCCTAAACAACAGTGTCATTATTTCAGTTGACGATTCAGTTCCTCTGAAACTGCTTCCAAAAAGTCCATTGTGTACAAGTAATGCTCTGGTTTTACACTGAAAGAGAGAAAAAACATCAGTTACTTTGTTGTTTAGTCAAGTTTGAATGTTCAAGACTGAAAGACAGACATGTGACAGAGTTGTCAAGCCACAACTGGAGATTTGGAAATTTTCAGTTGGAGTTTGGGCCTCAAAACTGGAGATTTTTATCGACGTACGCAATGGTTTTTGTGTGTTGAAACTGCATATCTTCCTTTTTGTTAAAAACAATGATTCCATACCTTTGAACACCTGCCATTTTTACTTGATAAAATAGAAGATAAGGGTTTTCAAATATTTATTCATTGTATATAGTTCAAGATAGTTCAAGATAGTGACAGTCTGTTGGGCTGTTGATCTGTACACTTAGAAGACTGTGGATGGTCTTATGGTCTTCTCAGCATGGTTGTCTCTCGAGTCAGACTGATCTTCTTAAGCACTGAAAATGTTGTGTCATTGGCTTGGATAGAAAACAGTCATAAATATCAAATTATTTCTTTGAGGTTTAGTTCCATGTTTTCAACAACATCAAAGATTGCTGAGTCGTTAATCTACTTAATCCATTGTTGGTCTTTTTCACTTTTAATCATCCAGGCGTGTGTCTTAAACTAGCTAGTTGATCACCAGGTAATTGCCAATCATCTTTTATTGATGTATATACAGTCTAATCCTAAACACCTTCATTGATTACTCGACGCTTATTCCTATTTACCTTTTGACACAAAATCAATAACAGGAAATGGTGACTTCCATTTTCTCAGAGTTTTACCATATAAATTTCAAGTTTCTCAGATTTTTCTCTGTCCGTATCGATTTTGTAAACAAAATGTCTCCTGAAAATTTTCAAGGTTGAAATTTTCAAAAGCGGAAGATTGAACGGAGAGACAGAAGAGGGTCTGCAAAGCTGGAGATTTTGACTCACCGGAAGAATCACATGTAAGGAAAGATGACATAAACAGTTCTTATTAAAATTTCTTTTTGATAAGCCTCATTGGTAATGCATTTTCATAAAGTAAGCACAAAATATACATGAGTTGAGAATGTGTATACTATTATCTGAATGTTCAGTTCAATTATGCCATAAATTTTGGTTTCCTGTCTCCACAGATTAAACTAAAATTCAGATAAAAAAAAACTATTTTGCAAAGGGAGATATTTTAGATATATAGAATAATAGCATTTAAAGAGTTTGTAAAAACTTTCCCATGGTTTGTACTTAAATCTAATTACTGCTATTTTTTTCTTTTAAAATTCATGAACTGCAATTAAACTACAATTGTAAAACCATGATGTGCCATCTACATTTTATATGTAATAGTTTAGTTTTCATACTTTAGGGACAATACTTGCACAAAATGTTGTAATCTTTTGTGAACAATATGGATCATCAAACAAGAAGAAATCCAGGATTTACTATGAATAAATATGCAGTTATTCTTGAAAAGAAACTAAACAGTTGTGCAAATGTCTGGCAAGATAATCCGCTACATTATTAGTATATTTATACATTAACATATGTATATTTCTATACATATGTTAGAACATAGTTACCTTCACTTTTATGATACTTTGATAGTCACAACATATTGATGTTTGTGGGTTATATAAAAAAGAGAAAACAGTATTGCAATAACTTACTTCTTTAAACCATATATACATCCAGCCAAATCTTTTGTCATTTTACCAGAATCAACTGTAGCTACACATGCCTTTTCTAATGTTGTGGCAAATCTGTAAACATAAAACATTATAATACATTTATCCTTTATCCAACATCAAAACATAATGCATCGTTGTATCTATTTAAGCAAGACCGCTGAAGCAGTAAACATTTGGGTTAAATTCCAATGAAAAATTTGAATTTCCAGTGTAAACAAAGAAACCCCAAAATAATAAACCAACCATGTGAGCACTAATTTATACTAATTACAAGAAATGTAAGGACGGCACAAAAATCATAATCTGAACCTGTATCCCTAAATCTTCAAGGATCTTGTCTATATACCAGCTTTGATAATTTGGAATTACTACAAATTTTCACTTCTTCGTACTATGAACATCAAAATTATTTCATTTCTCCTTAAATAATGTTCTTGCACCTGTACAGGTTGTATCAAGTGTTAGATTAGTTTTATTGATATTAAAGAAATGTCTTGGTATTCCTAAACGGAAGAGTTTATACACACAGAAGAAGTATACTTAACAACAAAATTATTTTCATTTACCTGTATATAATATGACGCAGGTTTTTTCAAAAGTGATGATTTTCTAATTCTTATGAACTATGTATTTGCATTCAGGTATCATAGATTAGACCGTTGGTTTTCCCGTTTGAATGGTTTTACACTAGTAATTTTGGGGCCCTTTATAGCTTGCTGTTCGGTGTGAGCCAATGCTCCGTGTTGAAGGCCGTACCTTGACCTATAATGGTTTACTTTTATAAATTGTTACTTGGATGGAGAGTTGTCTCATTGGCACTCATACCACATCTTCCTATATCTAATTAGGATTCTATATAAAGTATATATAATTAAAATAATTCCAAGCTATAGCTTTAATATTCATGATATTACATCGAAAAAATTTAAACCAGGTATTTAATAGTCAGATCCAAGATCAGATAAGTTCATAATCATGTTGTATCATATCCGTCTTGAAATGAATGATGATCATCATTTCCTGGATCAAGTGTGTAAAAAATTAAAAATATCAATAAAGCTGGTTTTAAATGACTTTTTAATAATTCATCTCGACCAAAACGCAACTTCTATATAGACAAAAAATAAAATGTTCTATTACTATTCTAGTTTTTCAAACACCAAATTGTACCTTTGTAGTTCAGCATTTCCGTCCAATTTTCCTCTATGTTCCAGACCTCTAGTCCAAGCATAGATACTAGCTACAGGGTTTGTGCTGGTAGGATTGCCTTTCTGGTGTTCCCTGTAGTGACGGGTTACTGTACCGTGGGCAGCCTCAGACTCAATGGTTTTGCCGTCGGGACACACTAGCACACTGGTCATCAAACCAAGTGAGCCGTAACCTGAAAGAAAAGTTTTTTAATAATTTTTTCAGGTTAAAATAAATGGTGTAACTTTGATCGCCTTTGAAAATACAATGCAGCTTGTGTGGATTTAACCATTTCAACCTGCCCACTATTGGCAGTCCTTTCCTTCCAACTCAAGTTGAACCTCAGATTGGTTTCAATATTGCATACAAAACGCATTTTCCAAAGTTAATTGATCTTCAATTATTACACTGAACGAAGAGGCATGGTAATCCTAATCACAAGGGACCATCTTTAACTATTGCCAACAACTACTGTGGATGAGCAAAAAACTAAAAAAAAAAAACTAAATACAACTGTCAAAAATCTTTAATAGAATTTTAAGAGTAAGATCTAGGATCAGATAAGTCCATAATCATGTTGTATCATATCCGTCTTGAAATTATGATCATCATCATTTCCTCGATTTTTTCTTTTTTTGCTATTTCTTTCAACCTTCTTGGTCAAACTGAATTTTTTATTCCCACATGAAAAATACATTTTATCTATACTATTCAAATCAAAAGAAGAAGCGAAAGATACTAAAGGGACATTCAAACTTGTAAGTCGAAAATAAACTGACAACGCCACGGCTAAAAAAGAAAAAGACAACAGTACACAAAACACAACATAGAAAACTAAAGACTGAGCAACATGTTCCCCACCAAAAACTGGGGGGATAACAGATCTTACTCCAAGAAGTCAATTAATAAGACATTAAATCCACCTCTGACAACGAAAATGCAGGTCGTGACCTGAATTGAGGAAGAAAAGGTCAGGTCAAGATGTATACAAGCTTTTTTCAGTTGAATTTGAGTATTTAGAGGATTTTTTTTTTAATATTCTATAATTCTATCACATATACAAGTTACCTACAAATATTCACAATTGTGAAGTATTTGCTCAACATTATTGAAAATTTATGTTTTCATTTAAACTTTGTATTTGTCAAATATTTAATATTAATCAAATATCAATATAAACTAATTTCAACTGTCAAAATTTTTTAACAGAATTTGAGCAGTAAGATCTAGGATCAGATAAGTTCATAATCATGTTGTATCAGATCCGTCTTGAAATTATGATCACCATCATTTCCTCAAAGTTTTTTTCATTTGCTATTTCTTTAAACCATCTTGGTCAAACTGAAATTTTTTTACACATATTATACTTACACTTTAAAAATACTATATAAAATGACCTGTTTAATACACTCCTATCTTGAACATTTTCAGATTTATTATTAAAGATAAAGCCAGGAAAATGACTTATTTTAGACAACCTTGATTCTTACTTGTATACTAAAAGCAAGTAAACCCAATTTAAACAGCACCCAGGAACCTCCAGATAGTCTTTGGTTTGATATTCAAAGTCTCTTACTCCAAGAAGTCAATTGAAAGACATTTATTATAAGGCCGTTAGTTTTCTCATTTGAATTGTTTTACATTGTCATTTCGGGCCTTTTATAGCTGACTATGCGGTATGGGCTTTGCTCATTGTTGAAGGACGGTGACCTATAGTTGTTAATTTCTGTGTCATTTGGTCTCTTGTGGACAGTTGTCTCATTGGCAATCATACCACATCTTCTATTTTATATTCAATCCATACCTGTCAACCTCTCACAATGAAAATGCATTTGGCCTGCATCGAGGAAAAAAAAGTCAGATCATAACTGTATAAGCTTTTTCAGTTGTATTAATCAAATATCAATATAAACTAAATTGAACTGACCAAAATCTTGAACAGAATTTTAGCTGTAAGATCTAGGATCAGATAAGTTCATAATCATGTTGTATCAGATCCGTCTTGAAATTATGATGATCATCATTTCCTCGATTTTTTTTTTTTTGCTATTTCTTTTAACCTTCTTGGTCAAACTGAAACAATTTTTTTTCACACATGCCTACACCTTAAAAATACATTTATTTTATTCATACTAATAAAAGCAAATGTTTAATACACTTCTATTATTATTTAAAACAAGCATTCTGAGAGTATTGCATGGCAATACATAGTCCCCTACCGGTTAAAAATCCATTGTACTTGAACAAAATGCTAACTTGATCTATAACTTGTCATGGTGTAAACTTTATAACAAATATCAAATCAATATCTTCAACATGTTCAAGCATAACAAAAAAAAGTGTGGAAAACTGATTATTTGAGTGAATTTTCTAAGTCCAAGGACCATAACTCTGCAAAAAAAAAAAATTCCGATCGAACTAAATTTGTACTTGATCTGTAACTTGTAATGGTTTTTAATAAACTATATACCAAATATCAAATCAATATCTTTAAGCATGATGAAAAAAGGGGAAAACTGATTACTTTCTTGAACTTTTTTAAGTCCAAGGACCATTAGTCTGCATAAAATTATCAGGCCGGAACAAAATTTGACCTTGATCTGTAACTAGTCATGATAAAACTATATACCAAATATCAAATCAATATCCTTAAGCAAAACAAAAAAAGTGCAGAAAACCGATTACTTGCATGAATTTTCTAATTCCAAGGACCATTACTCCGCACAAAATCATCAGACCGGAACAAAATTCAAACTTGATCTGTAACTAGTCATGACAAAACTATATACCAAATATCAAATCAATATCTTTAAGCACGGTGAAAAAAGTGTGGAAAACCGATTTGCTGGACTGATGGATGGACAGACAGACGGACAGAGTGCAAACCTAAAGTCCTCTTCGACTTCGTCGGTAGGGGACTACTAAATGGGGATGTGTCCATGGGACACAAATGCTGCCCCCGCTTGCATATAACGTTATAAAGGGACATAACTCAAGAAGAGTAAAAGTGACAATACACAAATTTGTACTTGATCTGATTTTTGTGGTAATAAGCATTGTGTATAGGTTTTATATCATTTGGTTGAGTCAAACTTCAGAGAACAAAAACGAAATTGTGTAAAGGGGCATAACTCTAGAACAGTAAAAATGAGGCCACCAAAATTCAAACTTGATCTGTGTTTTTATGGTAATAAGCATTGCACATAGTTTTCATAACATTAGTTTGAGGCAAACTTAGGTTAGAGAAGGACACGAAAAATTAAGCAATTTTTCCATTTGTAAAGGGGCATAACTCTAGAATGGTAAAATTGATGCCACCAAAATTCAAACATGATCTGTGTTTTGTGGTAATAAGCATTGTGTACAAGTTTCATAACATTTAGTTGAGGCAAACTAAAGTTAGAGAATGGAAACAAATTTTGGGACGTACGTACAGACAAGGGTAAAACTTAATGCCCCCTCCCCTACAGCGGAGACATAAAAAGTAAGCAAACCAAACTCTACTTATTATATACTTATTATAGACAACTTGTTCCTGACTTACATACTAAAAGCAAGCAAACCAATTTAAACAGCATACAAATGCAAAACTAGGAACTTGCAGATAGTCTTTAGTTTGATTTCCAATGTCTCTTTAATACTCAAAGAAGTCAATCAAAAGACTTTCTGCAAGTTGCACGACTCACTCAATACATTTATTATAATTTGAGAAGATTATAAATTTCAAAATCATTTTTTTTCCAGCATGGGACATTACTCTTACCTTGTGCAACAATATCAGACTGTACATCCCCATCATAGTTCTTACAGGCCCACACAAATCCTCCATCAGACTTCAGGGCCTGGGCTACCATATCATCAATAAGTCGGTGCTCATACCAGATTTTATTTTTGTCAAAGTCTCCCTTGTAGTCTCTGAAAGATTAATGCTAATAGACTTGCTAAATTGAAATAAACTCTAATTAGATAACAATTAAGAGCTACTTTGTAATTAAGAAAAACTTGGGGATGGTTTTAAGCAAAGGTTTAAATGGGTTTAATAAAATACATGTGAGCAAATCCTTAACTTAAAACAAGAATGTGTCCATATTCACGGATGCCCCAGTCATGCACTATCATTTTCTATGTTCAGTGGACCGTGAAATTAGAAAGATCATATCATAGGAACATGTATTCTAAGTTTCAAGTTGATAAGGACTTCAACTTCATCTAAAACTATCTCGATAAAAACTTTAACCTGAACCAGGACAAACGGATGGACGGACGGACGAACAGACGAATGAACGAACGGACGGACACACAGACCATAAACATAATGCCCTCTACTATCAAAAAGGTGGGGCATAAAAAGGAAAACCCAGCACATTCTTTGTCTGTCCCAAGTCATGAGTCTGTAATTTAGTAGTTGTGGTTGGCTCATATCAGTCAAAATTGTTTTAGCATTAATTTCGCCTATGTTTATATTGTTTTACTTTATATCATGCCTTGTATAGGTTTCTATATGGTATGGGTTTTCCTCATTGTTGAAGGCTCTTCTGCGACTAAATGATCCATGTTATTTGGTCTCTTGTGGGCAATTGACTCATTGGCAATCATACCAGCATATAATATAGTTGAGCTTCTAGTACCTTGGTCTGTGTCCAAATCTTTTACAAAGACTTTTAAAACTTACTTTTCAAAGATTTCTTGGAAAATATCTTTAAATCTGCCGTCATATCTCTTGAGGATGGTATTCTTTGTGCTCATGTAGAGAGGCCATTTCTTCATGATAGCATACTGGAAACAGGCATGGGCAAATCCTTGGATACTCTGTAAACAGAAAAATTATATTTATTTTATTAATTAAATGGAACAAGAAAAAAACTATGTGACAACAATCTGTCCTTTCACCATAAAGAACACCCTTCGAAACTTGATTTCAAATCTTTATAATTAGTCTCTGATAAAATTTAGCCAACACTGGTTTTAGATTCATGGCAAGTTAGAGCTTAACATTTGTATGGACACATGCTAAAAACAGTATTATGACCTCTACATGTCTAGAATCTAGTATTATTGGGTTGTCAATTTCTCATGTTTATTGATGTACATGTATACCCAACCTTCAACCTTATTCCTATCTGTTTTTTAAGGAAACTGACTAAACATAATATGGTGTTCATTGTAACAGCTTACATTTACACAGAATATAATACATTATTATTAAACATCCATTTATATTTTTTTATTTTTGGTTGACATTTCTAGTACCTGAATGCAAATTTTTGCTGGTTTCAGGAAAGTTACTAGGATCAGAATGTTTTATAATCACTATTCATTCCCGTCTTGAAATGATATAAAATTCATCATGTCCTAGTAAGTTACTTAAGTAGCTAAAATATATGTTAATATGTTTCACCAGATGTTACCAGAAATCTGACTAACAAGTCAGTTAAACTTTGATGGTAATTGCAGGCTTTCAGTATTGGTCTGACCAAATGTTTGACATTAATCATAAAAATTCCAAAACTGTACAATCAGTTTGGCAGATTGTCTTTCAGCCAGTTTTTTAAGTCATTTTAATTGCAAAATACAAAAGGTGAACGGTTAATTCAAATTCATTCATATATTTTTTTCTGGCAACTTACCAAATCTAGTCAGGTTGTCAGAGGATAAAGTCTAAATTCTGTTAAATGCTAACATGAAAATTGCTAAGCTGGGAAAGCTTTATTGGGAAGATTGGGTCACTTTGTTTTCAGCAAGTAGCAGTTTTAAAAGCCATTAACACCTCAACTTTTGAAATAAAATAGATATTATATGTTGTTCATTGTAACAGGATAAAGTTAACACAACATTATACATTTACAATTGTACATCCATTTTAATTTTTCTGTCGACTCTTTTTCTATTTTTACAAACACTAAAACCTCAGTACATAAAAACAATCAACTTTAAAATTCCTCGTTGACATTATAACTTTATGCTTATTTCAAATTAAACAAGGAAAGTTCTAGGATCAGAATGTTTTTATAATCACTATTCATTCCCGTCTTGAAATGATATAAAATTCATCATGTCCTAGTAAATTACAATTGTAGCTAAAATACATGTTAAAGTTTAACCAGCTGTTACCAGGTCTCTAATCTTATACATCAAAATTAAGTTGTTTGGGAAAATAGCCATTATGTAACATACTGAATATTATCTTATTTTTTGTAAATGAAACAGTAGCACAAACTTCATGATATTTTGTAAAGGCTAAAAGAGGGAGATCAGGTCCAACCCTAATTCTTATATGTGGAAATACACAGCAGGTTTAAGCCTTTAAATACTCCACTTTTAAATCCGTAATTGCATCCGACACAAGATTTGAACATTATCTGATGATTATGAAAAATAAACCATTTTTTTTTTATATTTCTATCACAATCATCTTATGAATACCATAGGTACTTTTTTACATGTCTGGTCCCTCCCCAAAAAATAATAATTTTCTATCACAATCACCTTGTACTATAGGTTTTGGGAAAAGATACTGACAATACATTATTAACTTTTACTTTCACTTTCATTTTAACATTGTCAAACCAATAATTGTGATGTTACGTCTTGTTGACCTTTTTGGAACCCAATATGAACCGCATTTTATGTACTTCAGCACTTGTTTCCTATCATTAAATTGTCCTGAAGATGCCACCGTAAGTGGCGAAACATGTAGACAAGAATAAAGCATTTCCTTGCAGAAATCCAGGATGTTGTCTTTTTATAGTTTTATTTTATTCTCATTGTTTAAATTTGTTTACCTCATCTGTATTGTACATTCCCATCAGTGGACCTCCGCCATTTGTGAAATTAAACACATCCATTCTTTGTTCTTTGCCTCCTTCAGGTGTAAACACAAGCTCAAACTTGCCATTACCTGGGGCAACAAAGTCTAGGGCTCTGTACTGGAAAAAAAAATCAAATAATATAATGCCGGACATAACATCTTACAAGCTCAAACTTGCCATTACCTGGGGCAAGAAAGTCTAGGGCTCTGTACTAAATAATATAATACCAGACATAACATCTCAAACTTTTTTTGGATTGTATGAACATTTTTCTTCCTTCACGTTTTTAGTTTTGTGGCAATGTTCACAATCAATTTTAGCCTATAAGCAGGAGACCATCAGTTTTGTAAAGGGAACGTTAAATCAATAAATATTATATTATAAAATAGGTTGTGATTTCTGTAAAATAACTATTGTTAGTCTGACTGAATTTCTAGGCTAGTTTCTGACACCTTTTTCAATATAATCATTAATCATCTGTCGGACATATACAAGCATATGAAGCAGGGGAAAACATTATATTATTACTCACAAACATCATGTTTTATTTTCTATAGTTAATTCAAGTAAAAATGTTTTGAATAGTCTTTCAAACTTTCCTCATAAAGTCTAAGAACACGAAAAGGTATATGAACTTGAACTAAATATTTTTAATCCTTGATTAAAATAGCAAGTTTTGCAATCTTCACTGTTTTCTAAGACACTACTTGTTCATTAAATACAATGAAAAATCTTCTGTTTGGCAATAAACTTTAGCTTGTACTGTATAAACAATTTCTTTTATTTTGCCCTATTAAAAACTTTCATGCTAAAACTTAATACCAGTTGAATAAGATACCTGATCTCCAAAAGCATGACGGCCAATAACGATAGGCCTAGTCCATCCTGGTACCAGACGTGGAACTTTCTCACAGAGAATTGGTTCACGGAACACTGTGCCATTCAAAATATTTCTTATTGTTCCATTAGGACTGAGCCACATCTTTTTTAGTTTGAATTCTACAACAAGAAATCAAATACTAAATATTATGGTGTTTCTATATAATTACCAATACGGTTCCTTTTATTTTCTGTTGTCTTGAAAATGTAAGATACAAGACCCACATTCAGTTGTGTATTAGATACACCTTGAGGGCATTAGTTTGAATGGGTGTATCTAATTTACACCAAGATATTTTGTCCATGAAGAATGATAGTTTTCAATAATTTAGGTGGGGTGTCATTAAGTGAATTGATCATATGTTATTGAAAAGCATTATAAATGCAAGGTATCAAATATCATTTAACGATATCTTGGTGTAAATATGGATAAACTTTGGATAAATGATGCACAATAAAGTATTGAAAACAATATTTCATTATCACAATTCTTATCAGAAGTTTAAATATTTAATGCTAGAAGTTGTAACAGTCAGAAACAGATTAGATTTTGGTAGGGTAGAAACAGAAAACAAAATTCTTTTGTCATCACTAGAAATACACTGAACAAGAATGTGTCCATAGTACACAGATGCCCCACTCACACTATCATTTATGTTCAGTGGAAAGTGAAATTGAGGTCAAAAACTCTAATTTGGCATTAAAATTAGAAAGAGCATATCATAGGGAACATGTGTACTAAGTTTCAAGTTGATTGGACTACAACTTCATCAAAAACTACCTTGACCAAAAACTTAAACCTGAAGCTGGACAGACGACAGACCCACAGCAGGGCTCACACTACTTCAGAATCATAGGGAGAAGTGACTTCTCTTTTTGAAACTGATAGGAAGAAGTGGTGAGATTTGAAAGAAAGTGCTCCTTACACGCTGCGCTACAATGTTTGGTTTTCCTATAGTAACCAGAATCATATGTAACTAATTTTTTTTTATATTGTTCAATAAATGAGTATGCAACCATAAGAGTAACAGACCAAAATCAAAGTTGTTCAAATTTAGGTTCTAGTTACTTACTACCACCTAAATATTTAGCACTACCCGAAATTTTTTTATGTCACAAATAGGTTCAAATCTAATTTTTATAAGATTTCTAATACAATTCAAATAAAAATTTTCTTGTCTTAACTGGGTAACTTATTTTGTTGGTCATCAAAAAATAAATGCAGAGTTAAGCTGGGCCAATTTCAGTGATATTAATATAATTATCCTAGAGTTAAGCAACTTTTATCAATATTTCAAACAATCCATTTATATGGAATTATAAACATTAATCAAGTAGATCTAACCATTAGTCTGATAATGCGTATACAAGTGAATTTTATTTCCCTTGTATAGGGATCAATATTCTTCTTAGCTATTCCATTCATCATGTTCATTTTACTTAGTTATTATTGTAAAAACGGATTTCGGTCATAGCTGGTCTGTTTCTGATGAATTCTTAAGATTTCTTTGCGGACTAATAGAATTTTAAAACGATATGTACAAGCCTTTGAAAGATGTCTTTAACCTATGGATTAAACATTTAAGTGTAACTTTTTCATGGACAATGAAAAACACTATTTGCCGCTGAAAGTTATCTTCATAATACTGCTCATAAGGAACAAGCCCCAAAGTGCAGCAAGTGATTGAAGTTGTCTTTTATTAAATAACCTGCAACACACTGTAAAGTCTTTGCTTTCAACTCTTTTCTTAAGAAAGTTAATCGTTTATGTCTGAATTAATGATCATGAAACATTGAACTTTAATAAAAAAATTGAAAATGTCCTATGACGAAAGCAACTGAAAGCAATCATGGTGAAAAGCAGGCATGATTTTGACATCTCAAGGGAAAGCGACTTGAGGATTTTGCTGAGTGATTGCCACAGACCGAAACACATAATGCCCCTAGGTTGAGCATATAAAAGTAAGTTGGGTTCAGTTGAGAAAATTTTTCTTTTTTAAGGGAGATTTTATATTCAAACATAAAATTTAGATTGCTTGAAGTTGCTTACTACCCACCTAAAAGTAGACTATATATGACACAAATTTTCTAATTCTTCAAGTAAATAAAATTAACTTGTAACTGGGTAAGTATTTTGTTGGCCCTGACTGACTTTACAAGACATGGGTAGGTAAAATTAAAGAATGAATTTTATAAGGGTGGCCTAACAGTGATGAAAATTAAACCCTTTTTAAGCAAAAGAAGAGGAATCGAGAACCAAATAGGGTAAAAAGTGACAGGTTCTTGGGATCTGGGCCTTATTTCAACCCCTTTCTTACAAAACTATATTTTTTATGATGTTAATTATACAGTTATTAAGTACACAAGGATTAAGAAATCCACTAGCCCGGCGCTGGGGACTGGAGCATTTACACATAGGGCAATCAAAACTTGTAACCAAATATGCCCGACAGACTAGTAACAAAAAATTCTTTGCGTTTCCAAAACACAAAGTGGAAAATCCCTTCATCTCTATTCTATCTTAGCCAATCAAATTCAATTACGTCATCCATTTTGTCATCCGGGATTCCAAGAATTTGAAGTGATTTTGTATGTTTTAAAAATAGAACAAATGACTCTGGGTGGACTGGTATCATGTATTGATTGCAATTCCTGTACTATCATTATCGATTTCTCAGTACATAGCATATTGTACAATGCTCAAGCAGAGACTTTCAATTAACAGTACTGGGGGTATGATGCATTGATTAATGTGAACTGTTACTTAGTAAGAATGATTTAGCCTTTCAGAAATACATATTAACATAAAATTCTAAATAAATGATCAATTAAAAAAAAAAAAAAAAGTTAAATGAAAATTCGTCAGAACCATGTTGTTGAAACTGATACACGTGTGAGCATGTGCTTAGGTTCGAGATTTAATTTTGCATCCGAATTCTTCAAAAATGCGAACATTGTCATAGATACCTTTATCTAAACGTTCATTTCAAGTTTTTTCAGGAAGAAATTATGTGGAAAGAACTACATAAACTGAATAGACAACTTTGACAGCGTACACAGAGTTTTGTGTCCATCTTTGGTCCGTGTTTTACCATTGACAAGCCAACATCAGGAATACAAAAAATGTTTTTTTGAAAAAAGAAAGTAGTTCTGACAGCATGATATTGCATTAATAAAGAGTTTAGGCAGATTTCAGTTCACTAATTTTTAACATTTCGTATGTGGACTGTCAATTTAACAGTTTACGTCAGAACATCAAAATTATATCAAAAGTCTTCTGAAGTTTAGTATGTATGTACTGGTAGATTCCTCCATTATTCGGAGCACCCCTAGAGAGTATCGTTTTAATGTCAATTATTCAGGCATTGTGATGATGCCAAAATTTTAACAATGATTGCCTTTGTGACTATCAAAGTTTTCAGGATTGAAATTTGAATCAGAAGAAAATATTGAGCTGACTCAAACATTTGTTGGAAGTCTGGGCTATCAGGTTTGATTTGCTGGGCTAGCAGTTCTATCAACAGGACTAGTAAATCCTGCTACCAATAAGTCCTGGGCTAGTGAGCTGTAACAAAAAACTTTAACCCCTGGTACATCAATCCAGATTGGTATATACCTTCCACTCGCTCTTCATCAGGAGTAATGGTGGCACACTTGACTCCTACATTGTACTTCTTAATGGCCAATGCTGAATCAATGGTGACCTGGTCATCTGTCTGGTCACGGTATGGCAAGCCCAAATCATAGTACTTTAGGTCAACATCAAGGTAGGGCAGAATCAACTGAAAATATGAAACATTAGACAAGTAATTGTGATGCGATGTTAAATATTGGCTCTTATAGTGGTTTTTTTTAATACAAAAAGTAAAGTGTCAAATTTCTGCACTTCACAAATCCATGAAAAATAAAGTTTTTTTTTATATACCGTTGTATTGAAAATATATCACAAATGTTTATTGTATTGTTCATATACCACAAATCATTTCATGCCACATTTTTTTCTGACTGATTGGCCACCGCTAAGGATAACACATGTACATGTATAAGGGAATATTCTCCGAAAAATATACAAGGTCTGAAGCCAGTTTGACATTTATTAACATTCATGTATAATTGGTTTTGGATCAATAGGCTATGCCAGTAAAGTTGCAAAACATAGCCTGCTGTAACTTTGCCTAGTTACAGTCTGCACCAAGATCTTTTCCAACTACTAGTCCGAAAACCAAGATTCCACCATTTTTCTTATGTGTCTAAACAAAGTTTTGCAAAAACTTACTACTCCGAATAAAATTTTACTCGTCTGGGGCCTGTGGACAACGGTGCAGACTGTAGTTATGAAATGTCATACTTACAGTTTCCTTGATTTTTTCCCAGATAATCCTGGTCATCTCATCTCCGTCCAGCTCAACAACTGGGTTATCAACCTTGATTCTTTTACCAGTAGCATCTGAAGTTTGTAAAACAAACCATTATTCTTCAGATAATATTACACATATACAAGATAATTAATATTATTACAACAGTCACCAAGAAACCTGACAAAAATATGCAAGTGTTCTCCCAAGCATTTTATGGGAGATTCAAATTTTAAATAATTTGAAGCATGCATGGTTTAAATAGTCTTTTACAAAATCTTTCTGATAGCACCTTTAAGTTGATGCTATAAGGCACTAGAGGAGAGCACTGACATTTTTGATGCATGACATTTTTCTTAATACAGTAGTACACATTTTAGACATGTGTTGAAGACCCATTGTTAGCCTTGATCTATTTTCTGCTCTTTGGTCAGGTTGTTGTCTCTTTGACACATTCCCTATTTCCATTTTCAAGTGTATTCATGTACAATTTCAATTTTCAGGGGGAAAAAAAATAAGTATTACATTGTTTATGGTTAAAAAGTCACACCAAGAAAAATCGGACAATTTGGCAATTTTTTATATTTTCATCTTTAGTTAGAGTAAATAGCAATGTTCTAATTCCATGATAATTTTGAGAAGGAAATTTATAAATACATTCCTTAGTTACACATAAAACACCAGTTACTTAGAATTTATACAATAAAATCATCTGGATGTATGTTTTGGACTTGACATTCAAAAGTGATTATAGAACCCTATTCTGTTTACCCAAGACTTTATTGCCAACAAAGACAACTTTTGCATTACAAAAAATTCATTTGTGTAATATAAATAAACATATTTCTTTTTGTTTAGTCCATATATAGCATGTCAACATAAAAAATATTTTAGAACATTTTGTAAAAAAAATAGTACTAATTTCAAGGATATAAACTAATCAGTGACCTATTGCCAATTTAAATGTAATCTCAGTTTATGACCAAACTCAGTAAAGACCCATCATTGTTATATTTAGTTGATACATTCAACAATACCTACCGTTACCTGGATGATATTTTTTCGTTAAATAATCCAGAGTTCTCTAAATATACTTCCGAAATTTACCCAAAAGAACTTACTTTAACTAAATCTAACATAAACAGCAGCAGTTGCCCTTTTCTAGATTTAGACATTTCAATTTCTAACGGAAACTACATACTAAAATTTACGACAAAAGAGACGATTTTTCATTTCCTATTGTTAATTTTCCATTTTTAGACGGCGATGTGCCTTTGGCTCCATCATACGGTGTTTATATATCCCAACTCGTTCGGTATGCCCGTGTGTGTTCTGATGTCATAGATTTTAACGAACGTAATCAATGCATCACTGGGAAATTATTGTGTCAGGGATTTCGATACCATAAATTACTTAAAACTTTTACTAAATTCTTTCATAGATACAAAGATTTGATTAGTAAATTTGGCTGTACCTGTAGAAAACTGATTAAAAATGGTATTTCACATCCTAAATTTTACGGTAATATTGTACTTAAAGCGAGGAAATCACTATGTGATCCGTGTAAACTCATCGAACCTTTTAACAAACTTATAAGTAAGGGTTATCGTACCAATATTGTAATTAGATCTCTGAATATAGTTTACATTGGCACTAATATCGATTTTGTCATTAGCAAATTAAAACATAACTAAGTTTTATCTTCTTTAGAGGCGGATGTTTAGAGACACACACACGTTATTTTTATCTCTTAAAAGTAGCTCCTCACTATCCTACTACCTGTCGATACATTTATTTTGGCATTGCACAAGTCATGTCTTCTCTGACTGTTCATGACGTTAAAATACTAAATCCCTGGGATGTGTTTTAGTTGATTTTAGTCTCTGATGCATGATTTTTATCATTAATTGTTTTTGGCTTTTAACTAGCTGTCAGTAACTGCGAGTACTCTCAAATCGTACTTTCTTTTAATTCGACCTGTTGATACTATTTTTAATACTTTTTTGTTATTTTATATTAATATGGATCTTGTCTGTATACCAGCTTTGATTATTTGGAATATCTACTAATTTTCACTTCTTCATACTACATTTGTATGAACATCAAGATTATTCTCCTTTAATCTGTACAGGGAAGTTTTATTGTTGATAATTACCCCTTATGTATCTAGTGTTAAATTAGGTATTTATATGACAGACCTTTCTTTGTATTCCTAATTATTGGAAGATTTTATATAGACAGAAAAAGTATACCTAAAACGACAAAGTTATTTTTCATTTACCTGTATATATTATGAAAACCGGTTTTTTCAAAAGTGATTTTTTTCTAAGGGTTAAATATTTTGCGGTGGTGTATTGCCATGGCTTTATTTGGACTTGTTTGTTTGCTTTTTGGCCTTGAATGTTTGTCCCTAATATTTTATTAACCATGTATTTACTTTCAGGTATCACAGATCGAATTTATTCGTTCATAGTGTGTTAATTTACGTTTTTGATTGAGTTAAGCCTTCCAATTGATGTTTTATCGTGTGTTTTTCTATGTTGTGATGTTATACTATTGTTTCAGAAAAAGGGAGAAGGTTTGGTACCATTAAAACCTTTAATCCCGCTGCAAATGTTTGCACCTGTCCTAAGTCAGGAATCTGATGTACAGTAGTTGTCGTTTGTTTATGTAATTTATACGCGTTTCTCGTTTTTTTATATAGACTAGACCGTTGGTTTTACCGTTTGAATGGTTTTACACTAGTACTTTTGGGGCCCTTTATAGCTTGTTGTTCGGTGTGAGCCAAGGCTCCGTGTTGAAGGCCGTACATTGACCTATAATGGTTTACTTTTATAAATTGTTATTTGGATGGAGAGTTGTCTCATTGGCACTCACACCACATCTTCCTATATCTATTGATTGTGCCCATGAATGAATGAATGAATCTTTATTGCAAAAGCATAGACATGCTATGGCAAAATTAACAACATACATATTACATGATATTATACGATTCGTAGCTGTGCCAAAGCCTGTGATCTTATTCTAAATAGATGTAGAAATGTTTTATACTGTAAATAATGTTCTTATAAATATGTTTTATAACAGACGAATTGTCTATAATGTTTTTAATGTTATAGTCTCTTATAATTCTGTACAGAATGGCTCTCTTTTATATCTATATATTTATACACTAAATGTAATGTTGTATTATTTATTATTGAGAGATGAGACTTAAATAAAATATTGAATTGAAATATAAAACATGGTGTTTTCCAGATATAATTGAAATGCCCTCAAAAGTTAAGGTTCATCATAACAAATGGATAATAAACTGTTAACACAGAGATATGTCTCACTTATTTGTTATTTTGATAATGCAAATGTTGAAAATAAAATAGCAATACTTTAACATGTAAGTTATGCAAATATTCAAAGTCAATGAACCATGACTGAAGGTACAGGGCTAAACAATCTCCATGGAAATGAGATGTGCCAATGCTAATACAACTGCAAACCAAATACCATTGACTTTTCATAAGTTGTTCCCTTTAAACAAACCTCAACACAAACATTAACTTATAAACTATGTAAAAGTTTAGAAGTCAATGAACCATACAGGGTTCTCACTAGGAATTTTTCATGGTGAGTCCTGGGACTCATCACTTTTAGAAATGGTGAGTCCCACTAAATTTTGATAAGTCCAGGATGCATGTAATTTTTTGTGTCTTAATGAAATATGACGAATTAAAACTATTAAAAACGATGAGTGTTGGATTGGTAGTTTTTATTATATCAATAAAATTTATGATCTCTTAATAGTTATTGTTCATTACAACATATATAACAGACTTGGCTTTCTATATCTATCAATTCTTGGTGTAGTGGATCATTGACTCTTGGTCTTTTACTTAGAACTGATGATTCAATGTCATCAGGTTTCTTTTTGAAGAAGGACTTTAACTTTGACTGACTCATTGTGATACTGATTTTTGTTAGACAAGCTAGTACCCAGTTCATTATTATTAATTTTAATTATATTAAATAAGGGACTTGTTATCTTATAATTGAGTTAATAATCACTTTGATGTTTTTATCATTATAATTATTATAGTCTTTAATAAAAACAAGCAAATCTAAAGTGAACACTGTTTATGATAATGATTTTGGCTTTAATCATTTTTTAATCCGATCTGTTTCAATTTCAAAACATTTTTCACCTTTGTTTACGATCGCGATGTTCAACATGCACAATACGAGAAAATGTTAAGAGTAAAATTATTTTTAACCGTAAAATTTTTATATCTACACTGTTCTACTATCTATTTTATGCATAGTAGTAACAGTTATAAAATATTATATCATTTCATTTCACATTCTCAAACAAAATTTACTTTTTTGTTTTAATCGAAATGTATGTGATGTTCAACATGTGGAAATATTCACGCTTTTCAAATAATCGTAAAATTTTTAAAACATCCGTGACTTTTACATATATATATTTATTAATTAGTTTGAACAGAATTATTATACTTTTAGGATGAAATACGTTTAATTTAAAAAAATAATTATCAGTAAACAAAAATATTAATCTAAGCATCACGTAAATTTTTCAACATCGACTTCCGGTTTAGTTTCTTGTCAACAATGTCGGAGATCATGAATCTCTAAGGCAAAACGATGTGTTTGGGACTCAGGCGATACAATGCGGACGCGTCCCAGGGACTCAGGGGTTTCAAAAATGACGCGTCCAGGACGCGTATACGCGTCTTAACGAGAACCCTGCCATAATTAGGGGATGGGGTTATATAATCTCCATGGAAATGAAACTCGCAAATGCCAATATATTTGCATACCGAATAGTTAACATTAGTGGTTCATCTTAAACTGACCTAATCACAAACTAATACATGTAAACTAATCAAAAGTTTCAAAGTCAATAGACCATGACTGAGGGGTAGTGACCAGATATTCTCCATGGAAATGAGATGTGCTAATGCTTATACAACTGCATACTAATTATCATTGACCTACCACTAACGGTTCCCCTTAAACTGACCTAATCACAAACTAGTACATGAAAACTAAGCAAAAGTTTCAAAGTCAAAAGACCATGAATGAGGGGGTGGGGCCAAATAATCTCCACGGAAATGAGATATGCCAATGCTTATACAACTGCATACCAAATATCATTGACCTACCACTAGTGGTTCCCCATAAACTGACCTAATCACAAACTAATACATGTAAACTAAGCAAAGCTTCAAAGTCAATAGACCTTGACTGAGGGGGCGGGGCCAAATAATCTCCATGGTAATGAGATGTGCCAATGCTAATACAACTGCATACCAAATATCATTGACCTACCACTAGTGGTTCATCATGAACTAGACCTAATCACAAACTAATACATTGTTGACGTCGCCGCCGCCGGAAACAGCATACCTATGTCTCGCTTTTTGACTCTGTCAAGGCGAGACAAAAACTACTCTGAGTACAGACTAACCTGTGCAGTTGAAAAAGTATTAATGCCTGGCATCCACTAGATATATAAAAGTTAAATGCATTTTGTGTTTTAAAAAGACAAAATCTTTATTGGATTTTGATGGGCATTTTTTTCGTTACAGCTGTTGGTTTCAAAATAAACAAACACCTGAATTACATTTGATACTGTCCACTCAGTAACACCCTTTAACTCACCTATAGTTGTGTAGATATCTATTGTCCATGCCAATCAAGGACAATCAATACAATACAAAACAGTTGTTACCTGAGAGGGAGCATCTCAAAGATTTATCCAAACTTGTTTATTTTAACACAGGGACAAAACTTAAAGGGAGCCCAGTCGCCCATGGCTCCTAGATTTTAAGCTGGGCCCCTAAACTTTCAGGTAAATTTCAGTTGAACATATAGAAACTAATTATGAAATATCTGGTCTGGGCTCCCAGCTTGAAATTCCCAAGTTTAGTCCCTGATTTAAACACCTTCTGCAGGAACAAAAAAAAAAATGCCCATCAAAATCCAAAAAAAGATTTTATCGTTCTGAAACACAAAATACATTTCACTTTTATATATCTAGTGGATGCCAGGCCTTAAAACTTTTATAACTTGACAGGTTAGTCTGTACTCAGAGTAGTTTTTGAGGTGGAAATACAGCCAGTTTTGTCCATTTGTTATGATGAACCCTAAGGGTTTGCATCAAGATTTGATAGAAGCAAATAATGAAATGAAGTCTTTATTACCATGATTACTCATGTTTTGACAATCAATCAATTAAACTTTCATTATTGGTAATCATTAAAGGTGTTAACATTTGATAACTATCATTGAAATTATCCTTAAAGGACATGACAGGTGTTAAAATTTAATGACTATTTAAAGGTTAAATTTTTTTACAGGTAATACGAATGGTAAGAACCAATCAATGTGGTAGGAATATGTTCAAGGATAAATACACATGATAATATGTAAAGAAAAAAAAAGTATTACTTCACAAGGAAAAACATAAAATAGATAAATTTGAGATAGAAGTCAGTGATAAACTTGTAGACATTTTCTCAAGACATGGCATGAATAACCCCATGAAACTTTACAATTACTGGCATTCTTTAATTATAATTTTCTAAGAATTTACACTTTAAATTTGTTACATTAAGAACTGCAGTTCATTTTTCCCCTAATCCCTGAATGTGACAATTTTAAACTGTAAAAAGAGTGTTTCATCTTCATTCTAGTACCTTATTTATTTTCTTGAAAAGTTGCTATCATTAACCAGAATAACTACACTTTAAAACATTTAAGTTAATTTCAAAAATTAAGATGTTTTCACTGTTAATGCATTTATAACATTTCTGGCCAAACTGTTCCATTTAAAGTTAAACAGGAAGTAACTATGCAGCTGCCGAACCTAAATTCGAATAGTCCTTAGCAGAGTTCTCGAAATCTTTTTTTTCCTGGTGGTCATTGGGACCACCAAGACTAAAAATCTGGTGGTCCTTGAGAAAATCTGGTGGTCCTGTAATTTTACTTGAATTTATCAAACAGCTATTAGCTACATGAAAGTCATTGCTCAATTCTATATTAGCTCCATCCTAGTTTCTATGTTATATGTTTGGTTTTTTTAATGAAAGTTTTAACTTTGCATTGTTCACTAATTTTTATACTTTGTCAGTTTGATAACATGCTTGATTTCATTTTTGTTTTATGTCTCATGCATTATACTACCTGTAGAATCTTTTAAGGGCTCATGTGTAAGGAAATTCAATCCTTGTTCAGCCCACCCAAATTCGTACTTGTTTTAAAAGCTAAACTCAAAGCAATCCTGCATTTTATGGGTCACTTTTGGTTGACGAATAATTCAAATTTTAAATAGTTAATATTTAAAGAAGTCCAAATTCATCATAAGAGCTGGTATTTGATTTCTTCCTAATGCCAATCCACTCATATTAAGAAACAATAAAAAATTGTAATAAAAATAATTTATCACTAGAACTGGTCCATAACATCTTCCCAATGATGATCAAGTTGTATTTTAAAGTTATCAACGGTATTTGCAGGCACAACATTTTTGGTAAACTGTTCATATCGTTTGTTATTCGTTAGAAAAAATGCCTTAAACGAAATGATGAATTACATCGAGGCTTTATAAGTTTAAAGCTGTGTCCACTGCAATCATTTACAGTGAAAAGTGCATTAAAATGATAGAAATAAAAGACGAAGTCTTGTAATATAGAAAAAAATTTGTAATATAGAAAAAATGTTCAGTCTCTGTAAAAGTCTTTGTTCAAATAGTCCAGTGGCGGATCCAGAGGGGGGGATTCGGGGTTGAACCCTCCCTTTTTTCTTGACGATCAATGCATTTGAATGGGGACATATAGTTGGAACCCCCCCTTTTATCCTGGGTTGGGAACCCCCCCTTTTAAAAATGACTTGATCCGCCCTTGAATACAGAGTTCTCTGGTTTAACACCCTCTTTGACAGTCCGAGATTATTCTGATGTCGAACGGCTGTTTTGCCAGACAAGCTGGGGCCGTGGGACCGCCCAAGCATGTATGGCAAAACAGCCGTTGCACGTCAGAGTAATCTCGGACTACCTCTCTGAACGAAACGGGCCATGCCGAAGCCATGATGACTTTTACGACTGGTTATTTGTCAAAAGTATTACCGTAATTTTGAGCTATGCTACAAAAGTTAAATTACAGTAGTAACCAGTACAAAAACTATCTGAATACCAAAGAAACCGACGACTGGTTCTTTTTCAAAAGTATTACCGTAATTTTGAGCTATGAACTTAAAAGTTTGTTTACATCAGCAACCAGTTCAAAAGCCAACTGAATACCGAAAAGATGTTAAAACAAGCGTGAATAAAATGCTCGCAGGGCGCAGCTTGATACGACCGCAGAGGTCGAACCCTGAACAGTTGGGGCAAGTATGGACACAACATTCAAGCTTGATACAGCTCTGAATTTGGATTGTGATTGACTATTTGACACAGCATAGGTTTCTGACACAGAATGAATGTGGTCTAAGAACTTAAAAATTTTAAATTGGACATTCACCTATTATGGTCCAATATCCAAAATCTAAATACATGGTTAGATTCAGCATATCAAAGAACCCTAAGAGTTCAATTTTTGATGAAATCAAACAAAGTTTAATTTTGGACCCTTTTGACCTCAATGTGGACAAAGTTGATAACGGGGCCCAAAAATCTAAATACATGGTTAGATTCAGCATATCAAAGAACCCCATATATTCAATTTTTGTTGAAATCAAACAAAGTTTAATTTTGGACCCCAATTTGGACCAACTTGAAAACTGGGCCCATAATCAAAAATCTAAATACATGATTAGATTCAGCATATCAAAGAACCCTAAGAATTCAATTTTGTTAAAATCAAACTAAGTTTAATTTTGGACCCTTTGGACCTTAATGTATACCAATTTGAAAACAGGACTAAAAATTAAGAATCTAAATACACGGTTAGATTCAGCATATCAAAGAACCCCATATATTCAATTTTGTTGAAATCAAACAAAGTTTAATTTTGGACCCTTTTGACCTCAATGTGGACAAAGTTGATAATGGGGCCCAAAATCAAAAATCTAAATACATGGTTAGATTCAGCATATCAAAGAACACAATATATTCAATTTTGTTGAAATCAAACAAAGTTTAATTTTGGACCCGATTTGGACCAACTTGAAAACTGGGCCCATAATCAAAATTTAAAGACATGTTTAGATTCAGCATATCAAAAAACCCTAAGAATTCAATTTTTGTTAAAATCAAACAAAGTTTAATTTTGGACCCTTTTGACCTCAATGTAGACCAATTTGAAAACGGGGCCAAAAATTAAGAATCTAATTACATGGTTAGATTCAGCATATCAAAGAACCCCATATATTCAATTTTTGTTGAAATCAAACAAAGTTTAATTTTGGACCCCAATTTGGACCAACTTGAAAACTGGGCCCATAATCAAAAATCTAAATACATGATTAGATTCAGCATATCAAAGAACCCTAAGAATTCAATTTTTGTTAAAATCAAACTAAGTTTAATTTTGGACCCTTTGGACCTTAATGTAGACCAATTTGAAAACGGGACCAAAATTAAGAATCTAAATACACGTTAGATTCGGCATATCAAAGAACCCCAATAATTCAATTTTGATGAAATCAAACAAAGTTTAATTTTGGACCCTTTGGACCTCAATGTGGACCAATTTAAAAACGGGCCAAAATCCAAAAACTTAATACACGGTTAGATTCAGCATATTAAAGAACCCCAAGAATTCAAGAATAAAACCCCATTGAAATTGGTCAAGAAATAAGCAATTTATACAAAGTATCTTCTTTTGCACAATACTGTGCAATTAAATATTTCTTGCAATTGCGCAATACTGTGCAATTGAATATTTCTTGCTATTGTGCAATACTGTACAACTGACAATTTCTTCCTATTGTGCAATATTGTGCTATTGGATATTTCTTGCTATTGCGCAATACTGTGCAATTGAAGATTTCTTGCTATTGTGCAATACTGTGCAATTGAAAATTTCTTGCTATTGCACAATACTTATTATATAATAATTTACACATCCTGTTTGGTGTGTATCTCCTGCCATATCATTATTATTTGCTTTTAAATATAAATCAGAAATAACCAACTTAAAATGGAAAATTTTAAAGAAAAAAAAAAAGGAAGAAAAGGAAGAAAAGGGGAAAAAATCCCCCAATTTTTGAACCCCTTATGATTCATCACCCCAAACTCAATCCCAGCCTTCAATGAGGTATGGTACCTTGCAGTACAATTTCAGAGAGATCCATACACTTAAACACAAGTTATTGTCTGGAAACTAGAAAATGCTTATTTTGGCCCCTTTTGGCCCCTAATTCCTAAACGTTTAGGGCAATTACCCCAAACTCAATTCCAGCTTTCCTTTGTGATATGGAACCTTGTAGTACAATTTCAGAAAGATCCATACACTTACACACAAGTTATTGTCCTGAAACTAGAAAAATGCTTATTTTTGCCCTTTTTGGCCCCTAATTCCTAAAATTTTGAGGCAATTACCCCAAAATCAATCCCAGCATTCCCTTTGTGATATGGAACCTTGTGGTACAATGTCAGAGAGATCCATACACTTACACACAAGTTATTGTCTGGAAGTTACAAAATGCTTATTTTTGGCCCTTTTGGCCCCTAATTCCTTAACTGTTGGTACCAAAACCCCAAAATCAATCCCAACCTTCCTTTTGTGGTATTGAACCTTATGGTAAAATTTCCTAGAGATCCATTTACTTAAACTAAAGTTAGAGTGCGAAACCAATGTGTCTTCGGACGACGACGACGACGACGACGACACGACGACGCGTAACGTCATACCAATATCGACCACAAAAATTTTTGCGGTCGTATAAAACCACCAAAATGTTGTCGGTCATCAGGACTGCCACTACACATGCAATTGTCGGTCCTGGCGGTCAGGACCGACAGGACCGACGGTTTTCGAGAACACTGGTCCTTAGAATGTTTTCCGATTTGCGCTGTCCGCAGATTCGTAAAAGGACAGACACCTGAACATACTAGCTATAGTTCTGCAACTAGTTACTATGGAGATTGCTCCATATTCAATCTTTGTTCCAGTGGCACGATGAATTTTTTTGAATGTAGCAATCGCGTATAAAAATGTTGATATAAATGTGGAAAATATGCAACTATTAGTATTATAATAAAAAACTCAGCTTTATCGTTTTTTCAATTTTTGAAGTTGCGGTCAATCAAGGACAACGTAAATTTGGAGAAAAACACAATGACAACATCCTTAACTTATGCAGAGACTTACAGTTTCTGTTTGGGGTACTAGCTATTGAAGCTGGTGCAACAAAGTTGTGAGCTAGTCCGCCAGCGCGGCACAAAACTCTTCCCAAAGCTGTAACTGGACTTGCCATTTTTCACGCACTTGCTGAAAAGACCGGCACCGGAAGTAAAGTGGAATATCTTTAGAAAATTGAAGGGGGGAATCAAAATTTATTATTTTTTACTTGTGAATTCTATGATTAAAAGCAATGAAATATAGACTTAAATGAATTAGAAATATTATTATACTTTAATGTTGCTATTTGTTATCTATTCGTATACATTTAGAGAAGATACGTTTAACAACACTAAAATGAGGTTACATGTCTTTAAAATAAGATAGTCCTCCGGAAAAGTCATGTGGGTAATCGAATAATTTGATTGGTCAACGAAGATTTGCCCCTACGTCGGCAACCATCGTTGCTTTGAACACCGGCACTGCACAGCACAGTGTTCGGAAAGTTTTACCAAATAATGGCTTAATTGGTCTAAAGTAAGTTATAACGTGTGTTTCTAACACTGCACTAATCAATCGTCTGTACAACTATCTTATTTTTTTCATGCATCAATCGTTTCTTTACACGTAAACACAAATTGTTCTCAAACATCTTGTGGAATTAACAAAAAAGTGTGACCTTTCAAGGTGGAAAACATAGGGATTAATTGACCGCTTAATCCTTTCATGTTGAAGCACTTTTGGCGCTTTTTTAATTAACAGTAATTATGAAAAGGTTGCAAAATAAAAATATACACAAATAGATTACCTGAGTCTGAATAATTCTTGTAGTGCAGGTTTTAGAATTGCAACCAACTGGAAAATTTATCATTTTACCACACCAGTAGTCCAAATAATTATGAGAGGGTAGTAATGCCCTTTACCGTCAAGCGTCAAACGGTCATTTCCGGCTACCGTTAGTGTCAAATTGATTAAAATTTTACCGTGATTCGTCAGAGGTCTCAAATAATTATAGTTACCGTTATTTTTGGAAAAAAATTAACGTGATTTGTCAAAATCATTTGATTTTTTTATCGTCTAAAAGAAAGTGCACATTTTATCGTCGTGCACCAAAAATTACTGTTAACATCATTTGGCAAGAATTTTTACCGTTATTCGTCATGAAGGTACCCCCATTACCACCCTCTTATGACGTCTTGAAAGGCTATTATATTTTTTTGCTGTGACGCCTTACAGCAACGTCATACATGTAACACCAAACTCATATTTTCAGTTGGACTTTGAGAGAGAATTTACTGCTTTGTGTTATGATATTGTAACTATTATATTTATTTAGTTGGCCTAATTTGTTTTGTGTGGCCTAAGAATGTTTACATTGTTTTATATACATTGTGTACAAAATAAAATACATTGTGTTACAACTATGCAGTTTAGAATTCACTGGAACATTCATTGATACTCATGGAATGATTAGAACTTTCTATTTCACTTACATAACGTTTCCAGAATGATCATAACAAAAGATCGTAATTTATATTTCTAGCGTTGTCTAGAAATTTCTGTTTGAGTATTTAAATGCAGACCCAAAAGTTAGTAAAATATATAGAGATTTGGACATAGACATAGATAGACTTAGACATCGATAGACATCAACATTCTCTGCAGTTGGATTGACACTTTTATTTTCAAACTACATCATACTAGATTGTGACCAATTGGATATAATATTCTGTGGATTCCGTGAAGATTTCGGATAAAGAAAAGATAAAAGATTGGACTCATATTTTGACAGTTAAGTTGACATTTCTTTTTGTGTAATACTTTTTGTAAACTAGTGTATAATAAATCTTGTTAAATTTTATTATTGATTTGTGTCTTTTGTTGGCTACAATTAAAAGGCGATTTTCTGACATAACAGAAATTGGGGGCTCGTCCGGGATAACGTTAATATCTTATTTTAAAAAAAATATTCGTTCAGTATTTTTATTAGAAATAGCCAACAAAATTCTACAAAGTGGCATTTGAAGCCGGTAAATTTTGAAATGCCAGACCTGGAGAAGTTTGATAATTTAAAGAAAGAGGAATTAGTGTTGCTTGCTAAACATCTGAAATTAGACTTTAGAGTATCTATGAGAAAACAAATTATAAAAAATTTGGTAATAGACAAATTAGTTGACGCAGAAATTTTAGGTGAAGAGGCTCTTGATCTTAAGGTCGAAAATGTTGACGCTATCAAATTAAAACAGCTTGAATTAGAACATGAACTCAAAATAAAACAATTGGAAAAAGAAGAAAGACAGGCAGAACTTCAAATGAAGGAACGGTTAGAGATGGAGAAAAGAAAAGAAAAAGAAGATGAATTTAAATTAAAACAGGCAGAACTTGAAATGAAAGAAAGGTTAGAGATGGAGAAAAGAAAAGAAAAAGAAGATGAATTTAGATTAAAACAGGCAGAACTTGAAATGATGGAAAGGTTAGAGATGGCGAAAATAAAATTGAAATGGTCAAAGGAGAAAGTAACACTAATGTACAGTCGAAATCAGAACATTTTGATGCAGCAAAAATATACGTTTGGTTCCCAGATTTTGTGAAAAACAGTCGATAAATATTTTCCACAGTTTGAGAAAATTGCTCATAATTTGAAATGGCGAAGCCTTTTGGACTACAATGCTGCAAAGTGTTCTTGAGGGCAAGGCCACTGAAATTTACTCAGCACTTTCATCCGAACAAAGTTCTGATTATGACACGGTTAAAAGGAAGTTTTGAAAGCTTATGAGCTAGTGCCAGAAGCATATAGACAGAAGTTTAGATCTTATAAAAGTTTGATTCACAAACTTATGTTGAATTTGCTAGGGAAAAGAAGACCTATTTGATAAATGGCTTACGTCAAAGAAAATAGATAACAATTTTAAGAACCTAAGACAACTGATGTTATTAGAAGAGTTCAAGCAATGTGTTCATTTAGACTTAAAACACATTTAGATGACAAAACTGTTGAGACATTACAAGATGCAGCTGTTATTTCCGATAATTATACCCTTTCACATAAAAGAAGTTTCAAAGGTCACAATTTTAATACTTGAGTGGAAATTACAAGAATCAAAGCACTGAGCGTACTGTTAGTAAGCCTGTTGCACAGAATAAGAGTCAGTCTAGTTATAATATGTCTAGTCCGAAATTTGATACTTTTGAGAAGAAGTCACTGACTTGTGCTTATTGTAAGAAGAATGGCCACCTGATGGCTGATTGTTTCAGACTCCAGAAGAAGAATGAAAGAGATAATAAGCCCAAGACCAGTGCTTGTACGACACCTCGTGTTACCAATACGTTGGAATGTCCTGCGAGTCAGGCTTTTAAGTCCAGTTTTTGTGATTACATGGAGGATTATAAACCTTTTATGTCTGATGGGTTTGTTTCTATTGTTGATAATACTACTCCTCAGCCTATTAAGATTTTACGGGACACTGGAGCTTCTCAGTCTTTATTGTTAGAAGGTGTGTTGCCTTTGTCCGAGGAGACTTCTGTTGGTGCCTCCGTTTTGTTACAAGGTGTGGAGTTAGGTTGTATAGATGTTCCCTCCATCGTATTTATCTGAAGTCAGATTTGATAATTGGACCGGTTGTTGTGGGTGTTCGTCCTAATCTCCCTGTTGAGGGTGTTTCATTATTGCTAGGAAATGATCTAGCTAGGAACAAAGTGGTTGCTGAACCAATTGTTACCAGTGAACCGGTGGTGGATGCTAAATCACCTGAAGATGATGCTGAACTGTATCCAGCTTGTGTCGTTACTAGGCGATGGCTAGAAAACAACAAAATGGGGATTTGCAAGAAAACCAGTTTGATTACATGGACCTTTCTGACACCTTTCTAGCGGATATTGAAGGTCCCGGTAGCTCAGAGAAGGCCGTAATAAGACCACCTAGTATTAGCAAGAATGTAATTATGCCATGGCCAGACGTAAACAGCCATTCATTAGACCGAAGGAAATTTGTCGAAGAACAAAATAAAGACCCTGAAGTTCTTCAGCTCAGCAAGAGGGCTCAACCACAGGAGGAAGCAGACAAAGTGGCGAATGCTATTACCATCAAGACGGCATTTTAATGAGAAAGTGGAGGCCCCTGATGCTACCCCAGAGGAGGAATGGAGAGTGGTATACCAAGTGGTGGTGCCGAAAATTTATAGGCAAGAAATTATTGGTCTTGCCCATGACACCCCCTTGGCTGGACACTTAGGTATAAGGAAGACTTGCCTTAAAATCTTGCAGCATTTCTACTGGCCAAGACTTAGAAATGATGTCGCAGAATACTGCAAATCATGCCATATATGCCAGGTTGTTGGTAAGCCTAACCAGAAAATACCACCAGCACCACTTCTGCCTATTCCAGCCTTTGAAGAACCTTTTAGCCGAGTACTCATTGATTGCTTTGGACCTTTACCGAAGACCAAGACCGAAATGCGTATTTATTGACAATCATGTGTACCTCCACTGCTTTTCCTGAGGCTATTCCGTTAAGGAATATCAAGACACCTACTATTGTCAAAGCTCTGATCAAATTTTTCACGCTAGTAGGACTTCCAAAGTCTATACAGTCCGACCAGGGTTCAAATTTCATGTCAGTTTATTTCAGCAAGTCGTGTACCAGTTAGGGATTGCTCAGTATAGATCAAGTGCTTACCATCCAGAATCTCAAGGTGCCTTAGAACGTTTTCATCAAACATTGAAGAACATGATTAGAACTTTTTGTCTTCAATTTGACAGGGATTGGGATGATGGTGTTCACTTTTTACTTTTTGCGGTCCGAGAGGCTGTTCAAGAATCCCTTGGTTTTAGTCCCTTTGAGTTGGTATTTGGTCATACTGTAAGGGACCTTTAAAATTGATTAAGGAAAATGGCTTACTGAACACACTGACTTGAATCTTCTAGACTATGTATCTAGATTTAAAGAAAAATTGTATACTGCTTGTCAAATTGCTCAGAACAATTTAAAAACTGTTCAGAATAAGATGAAAATATGGTATGATAAAGATGCCAGGGACAGATTTTTTGAGCCTGGTGATAAGGTACTTGTATTTTTGCCAGTCCCTGGACATCCATTACAAGCTAAATATTGTGGTCCTTATACCATAGAGAGTAAAATTAATGATTTGAATTATATTGTAAAAACACCAGGTCGGCGTAAACAATATAGAGTGTGTCACATTAATATGTTAAAACCATATTTTGAGCGTACTAATGAAGGTGAGAGTAAACCAGTTGCCACTTTAGCCATGGTTAAATTGGAGAACAATCATGACAAACCAGATGTAATTGAACCACCTTTTAGTTCTAAAACTATAGAAGAGACAGTTAGATTGAAAAATTCAGAAATTTTGTCAAATTTAGATTCAAAACTTGCACATCTGTCTTTTGATCGTGAGAAAAATTAAAAGCTTTGGTATTTTCTTTTAAAATCTTTTTCCAGATGTGCCAAACAAAACCACTGCTGTTTGTCATGATGTCGATGTTGGTGATGCTTCTCCAATTAAGCAACATCCTTACCGCTCAATCCACTCAAACTTGAATTTATGAGACAAGAAATTAAATATATGCTTGACAATGATATTATTGAGCCGAGTAACAGTGAATGGAGCTCTCCTTGTCTGCTTGTGCCCAAACCAGATAAAACCTTTCGTTTCAGTAACTGATTTCAGAAAAGTAAATTCTGTTTCAAAATCTGATTCCTATCCGATTCCAAGGATAGATGATTGCATTGATAACATTGGAAAAGCAAAATTTGTGAGCAAATTTGATTTATTGAAAGGTTACTGGCAAGTCCCATTGACACAGAGAGCTCGAGAAATATCAGCTTTTGTCACACCAGACGCTTATTTCAATATACTGTAATGCCGTTTGGCATGAAAAGTGCTCCAGCTACATTTCAAAGAATGATCAATAATGTTATAAAAGATTTAGACTTTTGTTATGCTTATATTGATGATCTTATTGTATGTAGTGATAGCTGGGAAGAACATTTAACACATTTATATGATACTTTTGATAGATTGTCACAATAAAATTTGACTGTTAATCTTGGTAAAAGTGAATTTTGTCAGGCCACTGTTGATTATTTAGGGCATACAGTTGGCCAAGGTCAGGTGAAACCTATTACGGCTAAAGTGGATGCAATTACCAAATTTCCTCCTCCTACAAATAAAAAACAACTTATGAGATATTTAGGCATGATTGGATTTTACAGGAAATTCTGTTCAAATTTTGCGACTGTTGTTCAACCATTGACTCATCTTTTACGGAAAGATTCTAAATTCATCTGGAGTGAAAATTGTCAAAACGCTTTTGAAAATAGCAAATCACTTTTAATTAATAGTCCAGTTCTGATCACTCCAGACTATGAAAAACAATTCAAACTTGCCGTTGACGCAAGCGATGTAGGAGTTGGAGCTGTTTTATATCAAGAGACAGATGATAATGTTGAAAACCTATATCATATTTTTCTAAGAAATTAGATAAACATCAGAAAAATTATTCAACTATTGAAAAGAGTGTTTTGCACTGTTGTCTGCACTTCAACATTTTGATGTATATTTAAATCCCACTGTGCATCCTATTCTTGTTTATACTGATCATAATCCTCTCACCTTCATACATAAAATGAGAAACAAGAACCAGAGATTGACTAGGTGGAGTTTATTGTTACAGGAATATGATGTTATTGTAAAACATATTAAAGGTAAAGATAATGTAATAGCAGATGCTTTATCTAGAACTTATTGAAACACTTTGTATATACTATGTATTTTGTACATATTATTCATGAAAAGTTTTTGTTACACTCAAACTTTTTTTAAGGGGGGAGGTGTTATGATATTGTAACTATTATATTTATTTAGTTGGCCTAATTTGTTTTGTGTGGCCTAAGAATGTTTACATTGTTTTATATACATTGTGTACAAAATAAAATACATTGTGTTACAACTATGCAGTTTAGAATTCACTGGAACATTCATTGATACTCATGGAATGATTAGAACTTTCTATTTCACTTACATAACGTTTCCAGAATGATCATAACAAAGATCGTAATTTATATTTCTAGCGTTGTCTAGAAATTTCTGTTTGAGTATTTAAATGCAGACCCAAAAGTTAGTAAAATATATAGAGATTTGGACATAGACATAGATAGACTTAGACATCGATAGACATCAACATTCTCTGCAGTTGGATTGACACTTTTATTTTCAAACTACATCATACTAGATTGTGACCAATTGGATATAATATTCTGTGGATTCCCGTGAAGATTTTCGGATAAAGAAAAGATAAAAGATTGGACTCATATTTTGATAGTTAAGTTGACATTTCTTTTGTGTAATACTTTTTGTAAACTAGTGTATAATAAATCTTGTTAAATTTTATTATTGATTTGTGTCTTTTGTTGGCTACAATTAAAAGGCGATTTTCTGACATAACATTTGTTAAAACGTTTTAGCTCATTTCTCCTTTACACGCTATACTTTAGGAGTATAAAATATATTTTTGCACCAAACTCTGTAATATTTGACAGACCTTCATATCTGGATAATTTAAAACTAACATGTCGGAAATTCGGGTCTGTCAAATTTTACTGAGTTTGGTGCAAACATTTATTTTATACTCTCCTAAAAAGAAATAGAATAAACGTTTTTGTAAAAAAGCAGTAGATAATCGTCTGCCTCAGATGGAATTGTTACTTATTTTATCATTACTTTAGGGAATTATTGGGAATATTTTGCACAAACAAACACATAAAAGGTAAGAATTTGTGTATGCAAAAACTTCTAGCCTTCAATGAAAATTTTATGGCTAAATTGGGTCTCAAAGTTGAGAGCAAAATTCCCTCTCAAAATCCAACCAAAAAAGATGGCTTCAGCGTTATGACGTCGCTGTAAGGAGTCAAAGCAAAAAAATATAATAGCCTTTCAAGACGTCATAATTATTATTTGGACTACCACACCATAAGAGAGTTAATCCTGCAACTTTAAAGCCCTCTCCTTTTGTCCAACAATTTTCTTTTATTCAAAAGCAGTACAGCTTATAGAATTCACATATACAAATATAATAGCATCAGTGAATAATTACATATGTGTTTTACAATTACAAACAGTGTGAATCAATTATCATGGCATGCTTATGCTTTCATGTCGATCCGGCCTAAGTCGATCCGGCCCCAATATAAAATATTTATAAGGAATAAAAATAGATATATATGAATTCAGTGTCATTTATAAATATTTATGAATTTTATAATATAAATATAAAAGGTGGTCGATAAAAAAGTTGGCATTTGACGAATATTTGAAAATTAAATTTTCATAAGATGAGATATTTATTTGAATATTTTTTTTTTAATTTTTAATTTTTGTCGAGCCTTCGACTTTAGTCGAAAAAGCGAGACAAAGCGATCCTACATTCCGTCGTCGTCGGCGGCGTCCACAAATATTCACTCTGTGGTTAAAGTTTTTGAAATTTCAATAACTTTCTTAAACTATCCTGGATTTCTACCAAACTTGGACAGAAGCTTGTTTATGATCATAAGATAGTATCCAGAAGTAAATTTTGTAAAAATAAACTTCCATTTTTTCCATATTTAACTTAAAAATGGACTTAGTTTTTCTGCCGGGAAATATTACATTTACTCTGTGGTTAAAAGTTTTTAAAATTTTAATAACTTTCTTAAACTATCCTGGGTTTGTACCAAACTTGGACAGAAGCTTGTTTATGATCATAAGATAGTATCCAGAAGTAAATCTGTAAAAAAATAAATCCATTTTTTCCTTATTTTACTTTTAAATGAACTTAGATTTTCTGCCAGGAAACAACACATTCACTCTGTGGTTAAAGTTTTTAAAATTTTAATAACTTTCTTATACTATTTTGGATTTGTACCAAACTTGGACAGAAGCTTGTTTATGATCAAAAGCTAGTATCTAGAAGGAAATTTTATAAAAAATAAATCCATTTTTCCATATTTTACTTTTAAATGGACTTAGATTTTCTTCCAGGAAACAACACATTCACTCTGTGGTTAAAGTTTTAGAATTTTAATAACTTTCTTATACTATTTTGGATTTGTACGAAACTTGGACAGAAGCTTGTTTATGATCAAATGCTAGTATCTAGAAGGAAATTTTGTTTTCTTCCAGTTAACATTACATTCAGTCTGCAGTTAAAGTTTTTAAACATTTATTAGATTCATAAACTATCCTGGATTTTACCAAACTTTGACAGAAGCTTCTTACAATCAAAAGATAGTATCAAGAGGAATATTTTATTGATTTACTTCCTCATTTTGTTGAGCCTCGATTAACAGAAAAAGTAGGCGAGACACTGGGTTCCGCGGAACCCTTACGAATTTTTAAATAAAATATTTGAATCACCTTAAATGAATACAGATACGGTCATAAGACATTTGTTGAATAAACAAACCAATTATAGACTAATGATTTGATTTAAATAAGTCAATATGACAAGGTTGGGCGGTAAATACCCCTCCCGGTATTTACCAGTGGTATTTACCGGTATTTACCGCACCGGTCAATACTGGCAAATACAGGTCAATTGAAATTTTTTATGGTTCTTTTGAAAGGCTTAACTATCAATTTTTAGTAAAATATTGGTTGAGTGAGAAAATTATTTTAACTTAATTCCTTTGGCATGATTAAGTTTTAAAAAGAATGATATTGGTATGTTTTATTAACTATTAACACGAATAATGACTGATTCAGTTCTTAAAGGTAATGATGATATTACATACTTTAGGTATATGTAAAATTGCTATATCAATTATTTCAACATTTTTAAATCAAGATATTTTTTCTTGAAAAGGTCTGATTTTGACAGGTAAATAGAATTACAGGTGACTGGATTATCAGAGCATTACCTATTATATTGCTAGCAGGTGTCAAAAGTTTAATTACTATAAAAACTGCCCCCTAATCATGGTGATAAATGTTGACAAAACAGGAAACAAATCATAAAAGTTATTTTTGAAGACTGTTTAAAACAATAAATTAATTCCTGACTTTTCAACAGAATGATAAAAATCTTCTTAATGCAAAAAAACAGAAGTTTGAAGGATCTTTACTCTTAATATGCCTCATTTATCCTTTTCACTAATATTTTATTCTGATAATCACTGTCAATAATGTGTTCATGCTGAGTTTCAATTTATATAAGAAAAGACAACATTAAAGAAAAGTCTAATATTGACTTGGAACTTTTTAATATTTTCATGGCTAACAGTAATTGTAGAAAGGACAAAATGTCACAAGACAGAAATTTAATTCACAATTCAGGTTTGAGAGAACTTTTTCTTTGGTTAAGAAAAGAATAATTTTTTAAACCATTTTTGTTTTTTTTCTTAAACTATTCATATTATATATAAAACAACTTTTGAATATTTTTTTTATTACACTTGATGAAATTACTGTTAAGAAAACAAGCTGTCATAGTCTCTTTTTAGTGGTGCCAAGAAATGTCGTTTGTATGATTAATATTTGATAAATCTTCATTTAACCATGTTCATGAACAATTCCATAAACTACACTACAAAACACTACAAATTTATCTTATAATGAGACATTATTTCAAGGATCTTCCCTTATATATTCAAAAACTTAAGTAATTTATTGTGATTTTCTGTCTTGTGACTATATCTGTCCATTTACCGAGTAATTGACCAGGTAGAGGGGACTCAAAGGTTTTTATAGTATTATCAAAATTTCAATTGACCTGATCATATAGTATTTGCCAGTATTTACTGGTATTTACCGGTATTTTCCACCAGCATGGTCAATACTAGTATTGACTGCTTTTTTACCAACCTTGCAATATGATGATTACATAATTATATGTTCCATTGGATTGTTAATATCTATTTATCTCTTCTATTGTGAATTAAATAAAAACTTTTTCCCCCTGATATTCCAAGTTATCATGGAAAATAACCTTGTATGTATATGCTGATGCTGCTTTACACACAGAACCAATGAATCATACTCATTTTCGTATCGATTTAAAATAATTCATCTGAATGTTACTCAAATATTAGGCATACTTCACTTACCTGTAGTCATTAAGCATCTATATTTTTACAAATTCCATTTATCCTGATTCAAATAGGTCACCAAATCCTCTGACGTTAATATAATTTATATATAAATTATTCATTATTTTATTATGGGGCCGGATCGACGTGGGATGAATCGACTTTGGGCCAGATCGGTTTGGGGTCGCAATGACTTGATATCGTGCTTATCACTTATTGTTTTTCACATATTTTTATTAAAAATAATTTAAAATACAAGAATCATTTAATTAAGTGTGCAAATTATTGTTTATCAAAACAGATGATCACATGCAATCATGCCTAATTGATATAGAATAAACAAAAGAATAATAGACAATGTACGATGTATTCCATTTGACATGAATGCAGGGCCTAATCTAGGATTTTGAGAGGAGAAGTGACTTCTCCTTCCATGAGAGAAAGGAGAAGTGGTCAATTTCTTGGAGAAGTGAGATTCCATTACCGTTCGGTTGCATAGTGTTTTCGTGCTTATCACTAAGGAAATTGTTATAGATGCAATAAAAATATACTTGCAGTTTTTTCATGTTATTGTACAAAATGTATATATAGAAAGTTCTTAATAAAAGGTTTTGACAATATAGTTGTTATTTATTTATTGATACCATTTGTACTGTCAACTTGAATTTAAGTCTAAATAAAATTTGTTGCTTGGGACATGAGGAGCAGCCTAGTAATATTATGATGCATTAAATTCATGTGCATCTGCCTCAATTTATTTTTAAAAGTCCAGAAAATATGACTTCCAGTGTACCTGATGAATTTCACATGACTGGGAGTTTAATTTATACCACCACTTGTCATTATTTTGTAAAACATTATTGAATGTCCAGGACTTCATGTTAGTTGTAAATTGAGATTCTTGTTAACGATTGTAATCCTATAAAAGAAGATATCTGTCAATCGCATATTAATTAACCGATAAAGAGCTAATTTCTGTCATTTTTAAAGATATCTTCCATATCAACGAAACGGTGGTGAAAAAAAATCCACTGCTGATCACAAGCTGGTCGAGTGTCGACGTTTGCAATCACATTATCCATCAGCTGTCTTTCTACCTTTTATATTTCAATTTTGATTCAATGAATATAATAAATCTACCGTGAATTCCCAGCCTTAACCTATCGAATAGTACAATTGATCGACTCGTAATAAATAAAAATAAAACAAATCAACTGAGTGATTACGCAACATCCTCAAATGAAAATCATCGTAAAATGATAACTTAAACAGACGGTCAGTTTTCCGTTTGAATAGTTTTGAATTTTATATCCGAGGATGTTCAAAGTCGCCGTTGTATTTATTTAATTTGATCGTCAACATTATTAGTCCTGGGTCGTTTGAAAATCCCAATTTTCCTTGTTAGTCGCCATTTTATTCACCTGTGCGACTTGTAAATCACAAGTTGTCTCCCTTTACTGATTTTTATAGCGATTTGACTTAGCTATGAAGTCAGTCAGCCGGCAGATTTAGCGAATTTCAAAATTCTTTGGCGACTAAAATCGTCATTTCGCCGGCAAGATTATGGCCTGCATGAATGGTTAAATACCTTTCTCACTTCGGGGAAATGCAAAGGGGACTGAATCCACTGATATAAATCTAAATTTTCCTTAATTTGGTTTTCCAGAAGATTTTAATCCTGATTATTGTATATAGAAAGAGTTGAAAAAGCTTTAGTTATTTTTTTCCCAGATCTGTGGAGTCACAGTAGTCATGATAGTGAAAATCTATCTTTGGTAATCTGATTGAGAACTCTTGAAAATCATTTTTAACCAAAATAATAATGTTTTAAATATTTTTTAGGTGACCTAAATTTGCAACCATGTTGTTCAGAGTGAAGACAGCCTCACTGCTAGTCAATCTAGGAAATAGTGTAGAAAAACTATCGATCTCATGTAGTCGTGGTTTTAAACATGCACCAAGGAACTATTGTAACAAAGTTGAGAAAGATGCTGTCCCTGGTATACCATATAAAAATCTGACTGTTGGCGTCCCAAAAGAAATTTTTCCCAATGAGAAGAGAGTTGCTATTTCTCCAACAGCAGTTGTCAACCTTGTAAAGAAGGGTTTTACTGTGAACATCGAGAAAGATGCTGGTGTTGAGGCCAAATTTACCAATGCTGAACTTGAAAAGGCAGGTGCCAAAATTTTGCCCAAAAATGATGTTTTCCAGTCGGATATTGTACTGAAAGTAAGGGCTCCAGAAGTATCAGAGTTGCCTATGTTTAAAGATAATGCCACTTTGATCAGCTTTTTGTATCCAAAGCAAAATCCAGAGTTAGTAGAGCAGTTAGCACAACACAAACTGAATTCTTTTGCTATGGATATGATCCCAAGAATCAGTCGAGCCCAAGTGTTTGATGCCCTTAGTTCAATGGCTAATATCGCAGGTTACAAGTCTGTGGTGGAAGCTGCAAATAACTTTGGAAGATTTTTTACAGGTATGGAATATATAGGTCTGGTTTTAAGATCGATAAATGAATATTTAAAGAAGTGCTGTAAAAACCTACAAAGTTAAAAAAAACACATATCCAATGCCACAACGATACTCAACTAATCGGTTTCCTGTTAGAATATTGCTGTCTTTATATAAAATTGATCTTCTTCAGAGTTCGCGAAAACTTGTTTTGACCCGTTGGTCATGGGACCGACAAAGCAAGATTATTTGTCAGTCCTTCAAAATTTTAGCCTGTCCTAAAAAATCTGTCAATTTTATTCTGAAATAAAAATAATAACATATCTTATCGAAAATAACTTTATTATTATTAGTTTTATTTTTCACAGCCACGGACAAATACACAATGAATGACCAATTCTTTTCTTTTGATTGTTCTTATTTAAAGTAATCTTCACTATCCATTTCATCATTTGAATCACTTTCTCAGTATTTGTTATCTCCATCGAAGGGTTCAATCGCCGATTGTTTGCCTGGGATGGCTACATGAACAAATTTAGCAGGCCACGTGTAGATCGGCGCTTTGGTTTTCGTAGGTTTCCGTTTGTTTATAATGGGAAACCAGTACCGGAAATTAGCAGCAGGTACAACTGATGACCGAGGTAAACGCGTATTGGAATTAGTTGTGGTACAACTAATTACCTATAAAAAAGGCACTGCAACGGCCGTTTTTACATCGGTCATCAGGACCGGCACTAGCTTTCAAAATACTGGTCCGAGCCTTATTTTGACCGACAGGACAGACCATTTTCGCGAACTCTGCTTCTTGAGAACCTCTTTCGGAAAATTAAATAGGCATAACTGATAAATCATACTAGGTAATAAAATACATTTTGTTTCGAATGCTTGTGCTAAGTTGTCATTTAAAATGCCTCCAAAAATACGGGGCCTATACCTATGCTAACACTTTGTCTTAGCCATTCGGTCATATCGGTACCGTCAGAGCAAATATTTGGTCTGCAAGACTGTAATCAGTTACAAAGTTGCAAAACCGATGTTCCCAATAATAGTTGACAAGAAAATGTTTCCAAATAAAATAAATTCGTTGAATCCTCTGGTGACCCACAGTGAATAGTTAAATTTTTAATCCTTACGCCTTTGTGAACATTAAATGATAATTTAAATAACAATTACCAAATATTATTGTGTGATATTGTTTTTCCTTGTTTTTAGATAGGTGTTAATTTAATTATATTGATTAGAATATTGTTTTTTACTTAATTAGTAATTGAAGGTAATGAGCTATTAATTATGGTGTGTAATTCCTTGTCCTAGATACTATATATGTAGATGTTTTTTTTGTCCGCTGAAAAACAATCCACATAATGTAAAATATATGCTTTTGTGTTTCAGTGTTGTAGATATATTCCCGAGCGAGTACTCAAGTATCGCTCGATAAAACCAACGAGTACTCAATTAATAATTGTTTACCAAGTTGACATCCCTACTTCAAACAGTAACAAGGGAAACAGTCTTGAATTTGAAAATGCTTGCTAAAAAATTCCAAAAAAGTCTAAAGAATATAGGTAGAGTTAGTGGAAAAACTGGTATATTTTCTGCCTGATGTTTGAAGCTATTTAGTAAATTTGCTTCCTGTTTCCAGGTCAAATAACTGCTGCTGGAAAAGTTCCACCTGCAAAAGTTTTCATCATTGGTGGTGGTGTAGCTGGGTTATCTGCAGTCGGCACGGCCAGGAACATGGGAGCAATTGTACGAGCTTATGATGTACGACCAGCAGTCAAAGAACAAGTTGAATCTCTTGGTGGTGAATTCCTTGAAGTTGGAATACAGGTAGGCAAAAGTAGAAAAATTTGCAAGTTAAAACCTTTCTGGTCAATTGCAAGGATATACATGATATAAGGGATAAAAAATATGGTATTCAGAATTATGACACTAAAAATGGTTTAGGTTGTTTGGTCAGATACTTTTTATATTTTTCTATACAATCCCATTTTATGGACGAATTATGTTAAACTGCTGTCTGTTTATCCATCTGGCTGCATGTCAACTTTATATGATATAAAATTTGCTTTTTAAAACTAATTTTCATAAAATTTAATGGGACTGATAGAAGAAAGCTCCCTTTTGATATTGACATTTTCTAATTTAATATCTCATCCAGAGTTACATGTATGGTACTTTGCTTATGGAAAATTGGATATTTTCTACCAAAAAATGATTTTCATTTTTTTTTAAGTCGAATTCTTTACACAATGGTTACAAAGAATCAAAAAAAATATTATTGGTTTTAAGATTTTATTCACGACCATCTAGGAAGTTTTACTATACAACAACAAACAAACATGACCCTGTTTCAGTTGTGTGTTACATAGATTATCTAATATTCAAAATATGTAGAAAGTGATGAAAACATTGGTTCAGTTGTCACAAAATCACAATTAATTATATTGGTAATATTCTCCTCACAATTTTCAAATAGTATCCTAATAAACATGGATTTTTGAAATTTTGGCTCTGGAAATTATAGCATCAGGTCAATAATACAATCTATAGGAAAATCATTTCAGATAGCATCCTTATATCTTGTCTCTAGAAATGATAGAATCACATCCGTACTACAATCTATAAAGAAATCATTTCAGATAACACTACATTTTTAATGGTCCTTGAGAGAACACAGAACTTTATCAGTACATTTGAAATTGTTTCAGGAATCTGGTGCAGGAGAGGGAGGGTATGCAAAGGATATAAGTCAGATGTCACAGGAGTTCAGAGATGCTCAAATGGCTCTGTATGCCAAACAGTGTAAAGAAGTAGACATAGTCATCACAACAGCATTAGTGCCTGGTAAAAAGGCACCTATTCTCATAACACAGGTAGGTAACAAAGTAAATAAGCAACATTATCCTATATCAAACAAAAGAGTGACAATGTTACTTGACATTTTAAAAAATGTATAAGGTACACACAAACATAAGTAGGTCGCTGTGACATAATTGAAGATTGGATGAAAGAGAAAACGATACACAATACACAAAGTCTGCAATCAAATCACCCTTTAATTTCATAGTTTTTTAAGTATACCCAAATAATTTTCCACCAGATATCTACTGTCAATGTGCTGAACCTAATGCTGGAATGGATGAAAACTCACAAAGTTCTGTTGCTTACTGTAAATTCAGAAATTATTGCATGCATTTATTATTGCGATTTTTTTAAATGGACAAAAATGTGAGATTAATTATTGCTATTTCAGGAAATCTGCATACAGATATATGTTTCAGATATCAGAATGCGAGTTCATATTATTGCGATATTCACTCAGTCGCATTATTCGCATTAATAAAAACCTAGCAATAATTTCTGAATTTACAATATTTGACCAAACTGTATTCAAAAAGCAATACTATTAAAGGTCATGCCAATAAAATGGTATATATAAGGCACTGACATAACATGATGTTAAACAATTCAAACGAGAAAACTTGAACAACAACCATTGAAAAAGGCTCAACTCATCAGATTGATACAAAGTACAAAACACTGAAGAACATAAGTACAGGTCTGAGTATATTTTAATATCCTTGAAAAAAGTTGGCAGATTTCAAAATTTTTTAATAGAAAAACCACAAAACCACTTAAATAAAATCTTTTGCAAGTGGGTAAGCTGTGTATGTAATGATTTGATATCTGATATGAAATCAAATTTTTTCTAGGCTATGGTTGATGCAATGAAGCCTGGATCTGTTATAGTAGATTTGGCAGCTGAGGCTGGTGGCAACGTAGAGACCATTAAACCAGGAGAATTATACAGATACAATGATGTAACACATGTAGGATACACTGACTTACCTAGCCGATTACCAACACAGTCCAGTACATTATACGCCAACAATATTACAAAGTTCTTACTGTCAATAGGTATGTTATCCATATGGTAAAACAAATATTAAAGATTTCTTTCAAATGGAGTACTTTGTTTAGAAGTAACTTACTTTCTAGAATGTAATCCTCTTCATTTTTGTATGGTATGGTCCCTGTCCCTTTTAAAAAGATGCAGCATCTGTATGCATGTACTTTTTCTGAGTTTCATTGAAAGCATATACCAAAGAAATACCTGTATTTTCTTTTTTTATATCATCACAAGATAGTCATGAGCACAAGCTCAAAGCCATTTTACTTTCACTGCTTGTACAATGAGAGCTCTTCTGCATTTAAACTGCATAAATGTTTGCATATAGAAATTGCTTACATATATGTAATGTTGAAACATGGACAAAGATCATATGGAAGTCACTTTCAGCCATACAATTGCATTTGACTTTGCATACATAACCACACAATTTGATTTTTCGTGACCTGCCTCCACCCATACGAAAATAATTCAAGTGCCTTCCCTCCCCATATATATTTTCTGGAAAATGTCATATTAAAAAGATCATAAATCCCAAAATTTTGGTATTACTTGTAATATACTTGTAAATAATGTTTTAATCATTGTCTCAGACAATGCTTGTTCTAGTTAATTTAGCGAAGGATTTAAATCAAATCAGAAATATTAACTTTATTTTAAAAGTCAGAACTTAAAGAAAGGTAGATAACTGATAATATATGTTTAATTTATGTCGTTTTTTAGGAGAGAAAGAACACTTTAATATAAATCTTGAAGATGAGGTAGTACGAGGCTCAATTGTTACACAAAATGTGAGTATGTTAACTTATTTGATGGGAGCAGATGGCAATTTTAGTTGATCTGTTTATATGTACAAACATAACTGTACACTTCAAATAATGTAATTTGTGTCAGATTGAACTTTATCAGTCTACCTTGTAAAAATCACTTATTGAATTAGTGCACTGGAAACATTGATTTAAAACATGTCTTTTTCATGTTTTTCAGTGCATTTTACAACAGAATCAGAGAGTAATGAAATAAAAATCACTATGAGATTTAACTTGATTTGCTGAAAGTCATTTTATATAAAAGTTCAAATTAACTGCACGAAAAAGAACAAGCATATAAAACCAATCTTTGAATAAAACAAAGCTAAAAGAGACTACTAAATTTGATATTTGAAAGTCGTAAGAATTACTTCTTATGAGGTAATTTGAAATACAATGTTCAAAAAAGAAAATATGAATACACCATCGAAACTCAATATCTAAAAAAAAAGATTGGCAATTGAGTTAAACCTGTCAGAAAAAGTCAAAATAAAATGCCCTACACATTTTAAAAAAGGCCAAAATTTTATCAACATTTTACATTGATAGTAAGATATCCAGAAATTGAATAGAAATACAATATGAATGAACAAATTTAAGTTACTATCTATTAATTACATATGTGGGATCCAATTTTAGTTGGTGGGTATAGGTTACCCTCCAATAAAATGCCCTACACATTTTTAAAAAGGCCAGAATTTTATCAACATTTTATTTTTTTGATAGGGATCAGTGGTGCCACCTGCACCTCCACCAAAATTAGACGCTGTGGCACCTCCACCACCAAAAGTTGTAGTGAAGGAAGTTATTCCACCAAACAAATTCAAGATCCAGCTGAATGAAAGTATCCAGTACTCTGTAGGTCTTACTGGTATGGTAGGTCTTGGCTGTGTCTCACCTAGTCCTGCTTTTGCTACCATGGTTACGACATTTGGTCTGTCATGTATTGTGGGTAAGAGTTAGATTTTATGAGCATGATCAAATTTCCAAAAATCACGATTTTAACACAATGTACTTAAATGATCCAAACATTCCTTTATGAAAAAATACCAAACACAAAAATTACTATAAATTCAAAAATTTTGCAATGTTTTAATTGTTGCTCAAATTACAATGGGATAGGTTTAAATTGATTGCATTTACTTAACTATTTGTATGCAGCTTTTTCTGAAATAGCAAAAATTAATCCTGCATTTTTGTGCATAATCAACAATTGCATTATTAAATGCACACAAAGTTTATCGAATTTACAGTATATAAAGCATTGTTTAATAATGCTGAAATATCTTTTAATTGAAATAGAGAAAACTTATTAGAATATTAGATTTCTCCATTATATTATGGTTAACAGAAAATTATAGGTTTAATAGCATAGAAGGCTGTCAGTAGTCGGAGCAATATAAGCGATCTGGTAGACAAAAAAAGATGCTTTTGAAATTAGCAAATTTTGAGTTAAACATCTGTATGAAATGTCATTGTAATCTATTGCAGGATACCACACTGTATGGGGAGTGACACCAGCCCTACATTCCCCACTGATGTCTGTCACCAATGCTATCTCTGGGACCACTGCTGTCGGTGGTTTGTTACTGATGGGTGGTGGTTATTTCCCATCAAACACCATCCAGGCTCTGTCAGCGGCAGCTGCCTTCATTTCATCTATCAACATTGGAGGTGGTTTTGTAGTCACACAAAGAATGTTGGATATGTTCAAAAGACCAAGTAAGTACTCAGCCACTGCTTTAGCTACTATCAAGACTGTTAGAACATATTTGATTTGAGTTCTCTGAAAGTACAAAGCCTACAGCATTCATATGTATTTAGTTTAAATAAATGGATCCAATCGCCAACCAGTATGGCCACATGGCAGAAAATGGAACATAACAGATAAGATACAAGTAATTGTCTTGAATCCTGAAAAAAAATTTGTTATGGTGTTATTTCATGAAACTTTTGAATGATTATGTATGTAAGTATGACATTTGTGTGCTTGTAGCTGATCCACCAGAATACAACAAAATGTATGGTATCCCAGGAGTCTTGTTCCTTGGTGCCTATGGCTATGGAGCAATGCAGAATTCATTCCCAGAGATTCATCACATGACATACCTAGCCTCTGGTATTTGCTGTGTTGGAGCATTGACTGGACTGTCCTCACAGAAATCAGCTAGAGTTGGTATGTATTTTGCTATATCCATTAAATTAAGGCATACGTTTTTTACTGGAGATTTATTTTACCTCACTCTTCAGTCTTGGTCAATTGATTTTGAAACTTTTGCAAAGTTCACATGTTAAAAGTGTCGATTTGAATTTGCATTCTACTTGCAACATTATAAGAAGGAGAGACATCACAACAATACAAATAGTCGAGATACTACAACATTACAAGAAGGAGAGACATCACAACAATACAAATAGTCGAGATACTACAACATTACAAGAAGGAGACACAACAATACAAATAGTCCAGATACTACAACATTACAAGAAGGAGAGACATCACAACAATACAAATAGTCGAGATACTACAACATTACAAGAAGGAGACACAACAATACAAATAGTCGAGATACTACAACATTACAAGGAGAGACATCACAACAATACAAATAGTCCAGATACTACAACATTACAAGAAGGAGACACAACAATACAAATAGTCGAGATACTACAACATTACAAGAAGGAGACACAACAATACAAATAGTCCAGATACTACAACATTACAAGAAGGAGAGACATCACAACAATACAAATAGTCGAGATACTACAACATTACAAGGAGAGACATCACAACAATACAAATAGTCGAGATACTACAACATTACAAGAAGGAGAGACATCACAACAATACAAATAGTCTAGATACTACAACATTACAAAAGGAGAGACATCACAACAATACAAATAGTCGAGATACTACAACATTACAAAAAGCGAGATATTACGACATTCAAAGAAGGTGATACATTACGACATTAGAAACAGGCAAGATATTACAACATTTACAAGAAGGTGATACATTACAAAAAGGTGAAATATTACAACATTTACAAAAAGCTAAGACATTACAACTTTACAATAAGGAAAGACATAACTGTATTTAAATGTTTAATAACTGTTTCAAAATATATTGAAGAATAAGTAGTCATTGTTTATTTTAAAAAATAGCATATTCTTGAGCAGTATATTTTAGTTGAGATAGAAAAATTTTACACTGGTTAATGTTTATTATTATTTTTACAGGAAATGCTCTTGGTATGATTGGTGTGTCAGGAGGAATTACTGCTACACTTGGTATTTTGCAACCTTCCCTAGAAAACTTTGTACAGATGGCAGCTTTGATGGGAGCAGGTAAATAGTCATCAGTAAATGTTGGCATTTCTAAGCATTCTAATACTAATGTATTTTTGGATATTTCACAGGTTTTACATTGAGCAGGCAAAAAATCAGCCAGTTTAAAAAATGCAGTAGGATAAGAATAAGTTTATGGCACAGAACCACACACATTTTTCAGTGACATAAATTGTCTTTATTTGAAAATTCCAAAATGATATGACCTGTGTCACTCAACTTGAAATTATTAAACCCCGACTCTTTTGAGTGGGCTTTATTGCAATCACCTTGTCCATTATGTCTGTCCGTATAATCCATCAACGTAATATTTATATCAAACATTTCTCCAGTACTCCTGAACAGAATAATTTCAAATACATTTGGTAGCGCTACACTTTTGAATTTTTGGAGATGTTGCTTGAAAGTTGATAATCTGAAAATAAAATGAAAAAAATTCTACAACATGTTTTGATTGACACAATTTGAACAAGAGTTACTTCCCTTTTGTTGTCAAACTCAAATTGTGTCATTCGGAAAGTATGTATACTTGAAAATCATCCATTTTCCTAGAAAAAAACTTTAAATATCAATTCATACACTAAAATGTCTTCAAATTCTTTCTTTATTTCTGTTGCGTTTGGTTAAGTTACAAGGACAATAACTTGGAATTCTTCACTTCATTTGCCTGGAAATAGAAAACCCTGTTGACAGGCTATCAGACCTGTACGAAAAGTTAAATTATCGAATTTGATGAAATTTTGGCAGTCAGGAATGATAGGTCTAACAATTTTTGTAAAATCAGCATGATTGTTTCTATCGCTCACTTTTACCTGAACTTTTAAGAAAGATATTTTGTATTATTTTATATTGTTTTATTTTACAGGAGGGGCAATTGGTGTCATTGGTGGAAAGAAGGTCGAGGTGACTGACTTGCCACAGATGGTAGCTTTGTTCCACAGTTTGGTTGGAGCTGCAGCTGTTCTGACTTGCTTTGCCAACTACATGTTGGAACAGCCTCATTTTGCTACAGACCCAGCAGCTAATGTTATAAAGACCTTCTTGTTCTTTGGAACTTTCATTGGTGGCGTTACTTTCACTGGATCACTTGTTGCTTTTGGAAAACTCCAGGGTAATTAAAATATTAGAATATAGTGCAAGTATTTGTAAGAATATTGCAAATTAAAACAATTCTAACAATGTTTGGGAAAGAAAAACAGCTGAATCAGGCCAGTGATCAGTCAAATAAAATTTAAAAAATGCATGGCTTTCGGGAGGGAGACATTTAACCAAGCATGCATTGTTCTATGATAAGTAGGAAAAAATGAAGAGATCATTGGAAAAAAGGTTAATTTTACCCAGTTCTACTTGTTCATGAAAATACACTACCATGTTTATAATGTTGCAAAAATTAAAACGAGAAATGTGACACAAAATTAAACCATGCCTTTTACATTTTGATAGCATCCTTCGTATGCAGCATTTCCTGAAATCGTAATTATAATCTTCCGTTTTGAGTCGAATATTGGACAATCAAAAATAAATGCATCCAATAATTTCTGAATTTATTGTATTTTTCTTTAATCATGAGCATGATGAGAATTTACTTGATATACAATAGACAAAAAAGTTTTTTATTTAAAAATAAATCTTTAGTTAAATTGAGTAGGCAGAAATAAGCTAATTATAGTGGAGCATTTTTTTCGTGCTTGAAGCTTGTTATTCACTGATTTATTTCCTCATTGTTAAGTGACAATTTTATTTCTTGTTGGTTGGTACATATACCCCACCTTTAAGACCAATTATGGTGGTTAGATGGAAATTACCAAATCTTACATGAACTGTATTGTAGATATGTTCGAGTTACAGCTAATCATTATCAAGTGTTGTACAATAATATGTCATGTCTATTTACAGGTGTCTTGAGTTCTGAACCTTTGATGCTTCCTGCTAGGAATCTCCTCAATGCCGGTATGATGGCTACCAATGTTGGAGCTATGGGTACCTTCATGGTCAGTGATAATCCCACTGTCCAGATGACCTGTCTTGGAACCACAGCAGCTCTGTCCAGTGTAATGGGCGTTACACTCACAGCTGCTATTGGAGGTAATTTAGTTCTGGAAAATCTTATTAAATTAGTCTGATTTCATAGCATTTTGTAACAAATTTTCTTGTTTTACTAGACTTGGTAAGTGTTACAACTGATTTGTTACTTTTACTTATGAGATATTTTAATCTTTACCCAGATTTATAAATTTAACTAAATAATGTGGAGAGAAAACTATTGATCATTTTTAATTGAAATATTATATACTGAAAAATCAAATTGTAAACATACTTCTACCCCATACACCCTGCAAACAATGTTTTTTGTTTCTTTTTTGGGAGGGTTAGAATCACCTTCTTCTGTCAACACCACTCCTGAACAGCTGGATAAATATTGATAAAACTTGAGTTAGTCTCAGAACACTATCTAAGGATGTGTTTTAAGGAATTTAATCCTAGTCCATTATGTAAAAGGGGAGATAATCAAAATTACTTGAATAAACCAAATTATTGCTAAGTATTATGCATGTTGTGGGGCAAGGTGTATCATCAACTCACAGTTAATTTTCTAACTTGCCTGCGACAAGTCAAGACCAAACTCTAATTTGTGATTGTAGGAGCTGACATGCCTGTTGTTATTACCGTCCTGAACAGTTACTCTGGCTGGGCTTTGTGTGCCGAAGGTTTTATGTTGAACAATAATTTGATGACCATCATTGGATCCTTGATTGGATCATCTGGAGCCATTCTGTCATACATTATGTGTGTAGTAAGTATAGGTGTGGACATGCACAGCATCTCTGCCATGAAATTAATGTATATTTATGATACTGTGGATTCAGGATATTTGTAGGATACCAATTATCATGGATTTCAACCATCAAACCATATATCCATGAAAGTTCAATTTTTCCTTGGACAGTCCGCGAAAAAGAAATGAATCCACATTACTAACAACAACAAACGTCAAATATACTAGAAGAGAACATATTACAGCGATAGAAATGAATGTTTCCAAGCTGGCCAATGGCATCAAGGTTTATAAAGTAACAAGCAAATCACATCTCCTCATTAATATTGCCTGCTAAGTCAACTTATTCCTGCTTTTTACAGGGAAATTTTTTTTATTGAGAGTGAGCCTGCCTGGCCAGTTAGACACAACCTCTTATTTCCACCCAAAATTTAATATACTATATGGAAAATCATTAAAAATCATTAAAAAAATTCACACAGTCTATGAAATATAACATTGAAACTTTATAAATCCTTTCAATCTAAAAAAAAAGAAAACTTTATGTAATGTCAATAGTTTATGCAATCTTAAAAGTTTTTTGATGTGTAATTTATTGAATCACATTTGAAAACAGAATTGGATTCATTAATATTCTTTGAGATACCCATTTTCATGGGTAAGGTGAAACCAGGAATTAAGATATTCAACATAATTCCACCTTATGTAATGATACTGTATTTTGATTGGATGAGAGAAATGGTATTTTACACAAATTTTCTATATATTGAGATTTTCTTTTCTCTGCCTGTATTTGTCATTAGGGAACTCCATGTGTCAGGGTATTTGCTAGCAAATTCCGCCGCAGATGGGAAATACCATGTCTAAAAATAACGTGACTTCCGAAGACCTCTAGACTTTTCGTTGAGATGGATACAAAGAGCATCCGGTGGAATTAAACAATTATATCATGCTTACAAGGGGTATTTGCTAAAATAATGGTTTTGAGGTCGAAAATTTCCTGGCCTAACGGCTCTGGACATTTGTTTACCTCTCAACCGGTATTTTTGGCAAATACCCCTTGTAAGGATGATATATTTGTATAAGATTTTAATTTTGAAATACTTCGATAGGAGCAAACTATGTAATTACGTACCCTCAAAATAGCATTTTCTTTCTCCTAAAATTCAAAATGATTTCAATGAAAATAGCTGAATCCACAGTACGTAGACTACTTTTTTCTTAGGCCATGAACCGTTCCCTATCAAATGTCATCTTTGGAGGATATGGTACCAAATCAACAGCCGGTGGAAAACCAATGGAAATCACAGGAACACACACAGAAATGACACCTGATGAAGCAGTTGAGATGATCACAGAAGCCAAAAATGTCATCATTACACCAGGATATGGACTCTGTGTTGCTAAGGCTCAATACCCTATCGCTGAGATGGTTGATTATCTGAAAAAGAAGGGTGTTAACTGTCGGTTTGGAATTCATCCAGTCGCAGGTAAAACTATATCTAAACACACTAAGAAAATCTGCACCAGTAGTTGATTTCAAAATAAGAAAAAATAAAGAGTTATGTCCCTTGGAAATAAAGATTATAATGAAAATTGCATTGTAAGTGATTTTAATTTAAAATAAGGAGATGTTGTATGATTGCCAATGAGACAACCATCCAACAGAGATCAAATAAAGCGGAATTCAGCTACAATAAGTCGTGGTATGGCCTTCAACAAAGAGCCAAACCCATACTGTATAGTGGGCTATACATGGCCCAGATGTGACAAAATGTGAAATAATTCTCACAAAAAACCAACAGCCTAATTTTATGACAAAACAAAACAACTACAAACATGTTCTTAACCTGATATGCATGTTATATTTGCCACTGGAGGTGTACATATTTCAGTCAGACTGACACAAGCTTAAATTCTTTAACCGCAACATAAAAGCTTTGCAATGTCTCAAATTAGGAAAACGAACAATGCAGTTTGAAATTTTGAATTATTCCCCTTTAGTCACAACTTGGAAGGGGTTCTCTACAAAAAATATTAGCAATTTGTTCATCTCCTGAATATGCATGGAACATTTGCCACTTGAGTTCAAAAAGCAACAATCAGTCAATCTAATGCATTGTTATGATGGACATATAACAGCTTAGTTTTATGTAAATTAAGAAATTATTGTGTCTATTTATTATTGCCAATTTTTAAGAATGGACAAAAACATATGATTAGTTATTGATATTTTAGGAAAATCTGCATACAGATGTATGTATCACAGATATCTGAATTTGAGTTTTAATATTGCCATACTCACCAAGTCGCTTTATTCACATTGATAAAATCCTCTCATTTCTGAATTTACAATATTCATAAATATTCTCATTTCTTATTTCAGGACGTATGCCTGGTCAGTTAAACGTACTGTTAGCTGAAGCTGGTGTACCCTATGACATTGTATTAGAAATGGATGAGATTAATGATGACTTCCCGATACAGATCTAGTCCTTGTTATTGGAGCCAATGATACTGTTAACTCTGCAGCAGAGGAAGATCCTAACTCCATCATTGCTGGCATGCCTGTACTGAGAGTCTGGGGTAGTAAACATGTAAGTTTGCAAAGTCTTATTCAGGAGTTCGCTGCTCAGTTGCAAAATAAATAGCTTTTCATAAAACTAGTATATATTGATGGGGATTAATTAAGGAATCAAAAACCAAAACATATATAGAGGTCAATGTGCTTGTTTTAGAGATATAAGCCATTGAAATTTTGGCGGAAAATGTTCTCTCTTGATTTTCATAGCCTTATCATTGAAAAGTTCAAGTTCTCAAAACTATTAAAAATAACTAAGATTTTATAAGACTTTTACAGATGGCTTATAGTTATACATGTAAAAGATTTATAAAAAGAAAATGGGGTCAATGGGCAAAATTTCTTAAGGCATTCACATGGATAAAACCAGAGGATTCCGAAAATCTGACAAAATTCCAAAACATAAGCGAACCATCCTTAAATTACTTATTGCTCAAAAGAAGAGATCATACAAATGCTTTCTAAAGGCATTTTTATGAGATCAAAAACAGAAAACACAGAAGATTGCTTTTTGTCCGCAGTGCACTGCATTCCCGGGGACATGGAAATACCAGCCGTGTGCCTGTCTGTCAAGGCTTGTTTACACTCTCACATGTGCAATTCTTGCCAGATTTTTATTAAACCTATATCATAGGTTAATATCAGCAATGTCTCAGACAAGTTCAAAAATCAGTGCTGATCAACAATTTTGTAGTGTGTAATTGCAAGGAATCGTGTGTGGGTTTGAAACCCCATCTCATTCAATCCAAAGACTTAAGAATTTGCCTCTTTTCCACTAAACAAAAATCAAAAAAATGTGTCCGGGTAGAGTGACATGTCTTCCTGCGGACTGTTACCTTGTAAACTAGCATGTTAAAAATGTGACTCAGCATGTCAGTCTATTACAAAAGCAAGGCTAATATTCATATTACATTAACATGTTATTGTCCTGAATATGCATTTAATATGCCGCTGGATGTTAAGCAGCCATCCATCATCATCATCCAATAAAAAACTTCCCAAGTGATATAGCTAAGTGTGCTTAAAGTGGCTGTAAACACCAACAATCAGTCTTAGCAGATTAACTTTTTGCATTTATGATCTTTTTTTTAGTCCCCTACCGCGAAGTCGAAGGGGACTTTAGGTTTGCACTCTGTCTGTCTGTCTGTCTATCCGTCAGTCTGGCAAATCAGTTTTCCACACTTTTTTTCTTCGTGCTTGAAGATATTGATTTGATACTTGGGGTATAGTTTAATCATGACAACTTACAGATCAAGTTCGAATTTTGTTCCGGACTGAGGATTTTGTGCAGAGTTGTGGTCCTTGAACTAAGAAAATTCACTCAAATAATCAGTTTTCCACACTTTTTTTGTCATGCTTGAAGAGCAGGTGATAGTGATGAAGAGAACTTTAGGTGTTGGTTATGTAGCTGTAGATATTGACTTGATATTTTTAATTGCAGGTGATAGTGATGAAGAGAACTTTAGGTGTTGGTTATACAGCTGTAGATATTGACTTGATATTTTTAATTTCAGGTGATAGTGATGAAGAGAACTTTAGGTGTTGGTTATGTAGCTGTAGATATTGACTTGATATTTTTAATTGCAGGTGATAGTGATGAAGAGAACTTTAGGTGTTGGTTATGCAGCTGTAGATAATCCAATCTTCTTTAAACAGAACACCAGTATGTTGTTAGGAGACGCTAAGAAAACATGTGATCAGTTATTACATAAAGTCAAAGCACATTATGGCGATGAATAATGACAGTTAGTCTTAGAAAACTTTAAATATTATTTTTGACAATTTGACCATTTGACATTTTGTGGATTTAACAAAATTTTTAATGCATTTATTTTATATAAGATGGATTTATGGAAGAAATAAGGCATTAGAAAAAGAAAATTGGTAGAATAACAAATATGTATGACAGAAGAATAATGTGCCAAAATTTTTATTCATTTTGCACAGTATTTCAAATTTATAACGGGTTGGGGTGGGGGTAAAATTTGTTCCATTGGTAACTCATTTAGCTCAGATTTTGAAATAGTCAAATTTTACTTAGACGGCAACTATAGCAAGAAAAACAGATCTGAAATTTTTATAATGAATAATCATGATAATGTTGGTGAAATGTTTCTAAAAATTATGTGGAAACTTTGTTAAGAGTTTTGTTTTAATTTGATTGGTTGTATTTATAAAGGAAATAATGCTCCTAAAATTAAGAAAATTATGGCTGTGCCACATATTTATATTGAAAAATGTTCAGATTTCTGACCCAAGAAATTTTTTCGAAGGTATATATATTTCGTTTGATTCTAATTTGTATAATTTGGAGATATGTGCCATCATTAATCATGTATCAATTTTGGAAAAAATCTTGGAGCAGAAATTTGAATAAGTTTCTGATAAAATATTTTGAGATTTAAGAAATATTTTGTGATGAATGTTTGTGCTGATGAAGAACATGGATTTGTGACATGTTTGTATAGTGCTAAATAAACAGCGTGAAATTTTTATTCTTTGTTACGCTTTTTATACGCCCGTTTACGGGACGTATTATGGTATACCGTTGACCGTCCATCTGTCTGTCCGTCCATCGTCAACATGTCGGACATTAATTCAAAAACGCTTTAACCGATATGCATGAAACTTTGTTGAATTGTTTATATCTATTGATGCGAGCTCCTTTTTATAAATTTTGGATTTACCGTTTCCGAGTTTTGGGGTTTTATTCATTAAAAAGGGGATTTTCCAGTTTTGGACAATAACTCAAAACAATTTCACCAATTTGTATGAAACTTTGTGAATTGTTTATATCTATTGATGTAAGCTCGCTTTCATGGGGTAATTGCCTCAAAATTTTAGGAATTAGGGCCAAAAGGGCAAAAACAAGCATTTTCTAGTTTCATGACAATAACTTGTGTGTAAGTGTTTGGATATTTCTGAAATTGTACTACAAGGTTCCATATCACAAAGGAAAAGCTGGAATTGAGTTTGGGGTAATTGCCCAAACGTTTAGGAATTGGGGCCAAAATAAGCATTTTCTAGTTTCCAGACAATAACTTGTGTTCAAGTGTATGGATCTCTCTGAAATTGTACTGCAAGGTACCATACCACAAAGGGAAAGCTGGGTTTGAGTTTGGGGGTAATTGCCCTAAACGTTTAGGAATTTGGGGCCAAAAACACATTTTTCCAATTTCAGACAATAACTTGTGTTCAAGTGTATGGATCTCTGAAATTGTACTGCAAGGTACCATACCACAAAGGAAGGCTGGGATTGAGTTTGGGGTGATGAATCATAAAGGGTTCAAAAATTTGGAGGGATTTTTTTTTTTAATTTCTTTTTATTGTGAAATTTTGTCATTGACTAATTCATTTGAGTGGATGAGGAGGAAAATACCCCCACAACCTTTTTACTTTCTTTTAGTTATTTTGCTATCATCAAATGTTTTAAACAAAAATGACCCTTAAACCTAAATAAAACTTACCTTCTTACCCTCCAACATCAAGTTTTATGGAATAGTCCTATTGGCCTTTCGTAAAATTATTAGATTTGGAATGAACAAGAATTGGGTGAATGTTAATTAAAACACAACCAAAAACAATAGAATAAGGTAATGCTGATACTGAAAAAGTATACTTACCATCCCTCTTCAAGACTGGGACTGAAAAAGTGTAATATTTACATCAAGACCGATTATGAATCAGACTTGCAACTTTTGTCTGACCTTGAATATGTTTGATTTGTGTTGCACCAGGTGTATTCGATATCCAGCATGTTGTATGCATTTATTTCTACATACATAAATTATTACTACCATATTTGCCAATTCTCATGGTTCATGCATGTATATGCAGGCTTGTTCAAGTGTTTTCCCAATTATTTTGTTTCACACAGGGAACACTCATGTTTCATGTCTTTACCTGTCATTACAGAGGGTCTGGATGGGGTTTACAGAAAGGAGAATAATGCAGAATAAAGGGGGTGAAAAATAAAGATTAGAGAAAAATGGACCAAAAATACAGAATAGAGGATAATGGGGTGCTAAAATATAAAGAATAGAGAGTACTGGGCCAAAAATTTTAAGAATACAGAAATGAAAGACCCCATCCACACCCTCATCACATGCAATCTTGTATGTTCTGGTTAACTGTTACCATACAAAAAGACTTGGATCTGAGTTTATAATGACAAAAAGAAAGTGATCAAAAGCTGAATACTTTTTTTTGCATCTTTTGTCACTGAAATTATTACATTTATTTGAATCTTCAGTCATAGTGATGAAATTAGAAACTCAAAATTACTTTTAAACTTGTTTCTGATTGAAATCAGTCAAAATTCATTTCATCTCTCCTGTGAGGTGCAAATATCTCATTGAGGGTGTTATTTGTATCTGGCAGGTGTGATTGATTTTTGCATTTTAATGCCACTTTCAGCACTATTGGCTATTCCATGCAGCCATGTAGTTATTTGGTATAATTTCGTCAAAGTAGGTTAAAAAAAATTGGCTTGCAAGTCAATAATTCAACTCATTTGAATCCAAATTCATGCAACCTGTCATTTAACATTAGTGGAGGTAGGTTGCGAATGTGGTCAGCATGTTCATTCATAAAAAAAAAAAGAATATCAACATTCAAAAGTGACACCAGGCATAGGTACATGGGGACAGGACAATTTTTGTTTAGCCCTCCCCCTTTTTTTCCAAAATCCGTTATTTTTTGTTTTCTTATCAATTTCATTAATTTTCGCGTTTTTATGTATGACACGAACATAAATATACTACAAATAACTGGTATTTGCTATTTACTATCAATTCCAAGTTTACTATCCACATTGCTCACTGATATATTATATAGAGAGAAGGTATCTCACTTCCTACCTTATATAAATAATTGAAATTGATAAGAAAACAAAAAGAATAACAGATTTTGGAAAAAAAGGGGGATGGCTAAACAAAATTGTCCTGTCGTCAAGTACCTATGAAATATGGTTGTCAACACATTTTATATAATTATTGACCACTACTTAATACAAAATTGACAAGAGAACAAGTGTATTTACTTACATAATAAAATGGTCAGTTCATAAATAAGTTCACATGCACCGATGGCGTCACCAGTTTCAGAAGTGGCAGTTCCTGTCAACAAATTATAAAGTTGTGTCACTTCTGTTAACGTCTAAAAATGGAAGAAGAAATGTACAGTCAAAATTTTGTGAACAAAATAAACGAAACAGTAGAGTGGAAGTTCGGCATCAACACAGTAAAAGATAATGGAACTGTAGGTTCAACTGCAAATTAACACCAGACGAAACATTAAAGACAAACATTTCAAGATATCGTACATAACGATTCTATTGGCAATGAAGGAAGGAAAAGTATGTGCAGCAAAATGAAGATTACAAGCATTGATGTATTGAGAAAGGGAAAGAAGAAAAAAGTAGATAGATGTTCCAGAGTTATACGCCACACCTACAAAGGTCGACTTAATACTACCGAAGAAAATGCAGTTAAGGACTGGAAATTAGACAATACCGAATATCTCATAGAGCTCCTCTCTGAACTTTACAGAGAAGGTCAATTGGCTACCCATATATGTAGCCCTCAGTGATTGATTTTGTATTTACATTGTGTCATAGATCAAATTTATTCGTTCAGTGTATGTTCACTTGTTTTTGTTATTATGTCTTTTGATTGAGTTAAGCCATTTCAATTGATATTTTATAGTGAGTCTTTCTATGATGTGATGTTACACTATTGTTTCAGGTAGGGTGAAGGTTGGCTCCTATTAAAACGTTTAAACCCGCTGCATTTGTTTGCACCTGTCCTAAGTCAGGAACCTGATGTTCAGTGGTTGTCGTTTGTTGATGTGGTTCATAAGTGTTTCTCGTTTCTCGTTTTTTATATAGATTAGACCGTTGGTTTTCCTGTTTGAATGGTTTTACACTAGTCATTCTTGGGGCTCTTTATAGCTTGCTGTTCGGTGTGAGCCAAGGCTTCGTGTTGAAGGCCGTACTTTGACCTATAATGGTTTACTTTTACAAATTGTGACTTGGATGGAGAGTTGTCTCATTGGCACTCATACCACATCTTCTTATATCTACTCAGTGGGCAAGTCTTAATTCGGACATAGGCATAGGGATATGAAAAATGAAGAAAATAAGATAAAGAAAGTCATTTTGAAAAGAATTCAACACATTCTTTCCGAAATGAAAGGACAATTTTCAAATATACTTTCTAGTTTTAATTGTTCTTTTGAATAAAAAATTGAATTTATTGCTTTTTTGTGAATTTTGAATAATGATTCAGAAATTAAATATTTGATGCTGTACGGAAAACAATAGTATTATTTCTTTAAAGGTCATATTTCAAAAAGGGTTAAAAACAGAATTTTGTGACAGGAAGCTAAAGCCATGAACCAACGACAACCACTGAACTGCAGGATCCTGGCTTGGAGTATGCACATAAAGAATGTGGCGGGATTAAACATGTTATCTACCGTTTTATAGAAAATTAGAACAGCTTTGCATGTTTTATAGAAAACTAGGACTGCTATATTTGGTTTTATAGAAAATCAGCACTGCTGTATCGCTTTTATAGAAAATCAGCACTGCTATATCGGTTTTCAATTAGAAAACCCCATACTGTATAGTCGGCTATAAAAGGCCCCGACATGCAAAATATAAAACAATACAATTGAGAAAACTAACGGCCTAATTTATAACAAAACAATTTACGAAAAACAAATATGAGACATGAACCAACGACAACCACTGAACTACTGGCTCCTGACTTGGGACAGGCACATAATGTAGTGGGCTAAACATGTTTGTGAGCGCTCAACCCTCCCCTAACCTGGACAGTGGTGTAACAACACAACATAAGAACAAACTATGAAAATCAGTTGAAAAAGGCTTAACTCATCAGATCGATACAAAGAAAAACATCAAACAAAAACACAGACAGGACGTGGCAGTGTATATATCCATTCCTCATCCAGAACAAAAAAAGACACTAAGTACAGATCTGAGAGTACTCGGAGTTACTGACCACTAGTTCAAAGCCAATAACAACTAATAAAGAAAAACATTTATCTAAGACTAAAATATCAATCAGTACACATCCAACATCCAATGGATTTAGTGTAAAGACGTCATTAACAGAAAAACATGACCTTGTGCAATGCCAAAAGATAGATATTGACAGATTGTAGTACCGTGAAAATACATATGTGTAATATTTAGTATGATTTTAATTTACTGATAACAAAATCAATATCTATATCAATTAAAACAATATTCAAAGATTTAAATAAAGTGTTGAATAGGTAACCTTTTAGAATAAGTTTATTTAAAGGATTTATAAGTTTACCCGGATCGTACTATCTAAATTTCCGGGCTCGGTTAACAACATCACCGTTAAATTTAGGATGTGCCATTCCGTTTGAAATAAGTTTTCTACAGGTACAGCCAAACTTGCAAACCAAATCTTTGTATCTATGGAAGAATTTAGTAACGGTTTTAAGTAATTTGTGGTAACGAAATCCCTGACTTAATAATTTACTAGTAAAACATAGATTACGCCCATTGAAATCTAAAACGTCACTACAGACACGAGCATAGCGAACGAGTTGGGATATATAAACACAGTAAGACGGTTCCAAAGGAACATCACTGTCCAAAAGAAAATTAACAATAAGGAAAGAAAAATAATTCCTTTTGTCGTAAATTTTTGTGTAGAGTTTCTGGTGTAATACTGAAATATCTAAATCTAGGAAAGGACAGTTATTGCTGTTACTATTTGATTTATTTAAAGAACTTTTTTAATTTCCTGTGGGTAAATTTTAACAGTATATTAAGAGAATTCTTGAATATACCGGTTTTATAGAA